>OU452186.1:9664604-10914604 GCA_911728515.1 Peribatodes rhomboidaria | reverse complement strand
ATTAACAAGAAGATTAGTCGCGCAAAACTTAGCAGCGATAGTAATCTCAACAATATTTCATTCCACATCATTAATAGCTTCAATTATAACATCAATTTAAATATATTAATGAAACACCAGTACCTAATTCTAGCATCAAATATCGTAAACTAGGACTAAAATATGTTTTACAGTAAATAAACAATATCTTATACTTTTGCAATTACAAAAGTTATTGGAAATTGGCGCGTTGGCTCAATATCTTTATTGCACCCAGGTCCAGTCAAGGTAAATATTATAGGTTTTAAATACTTTATTGCAAGGACCCGTGTCAATTATATGGGAATTATTGTTTAGATTTGTGATCTGTATTTTGTTAATAACTTTATTTTAATGAGAATGAAGAGGATAATGTGAATAAAGTTATACTTACGCGAATAACCACTTGTAAGGTCCGCATACCAAAACGACGCGCAAGTTTAATTGCGATTTAATACTGGTTTACCATATATAAAAACAGTTTTAAATCGAGTTTTCTTAAATGATTGAATGGGCCCACGTTTGACCACAACACACCTGATGGAAAGTGACGATGCGGTCTAAGATGGAGCACGCTTGCCCATGAGGTGCCTATTCACTTTTGTCTTGAAGAGAGCCAGATTGTATCTATTGCTGGGGAACTCCAAGGCAGGAAGTGCGTTCCACTCCTTGGAAGTTCTGATTAGGAACGACACGTGACTAAGCGTCGTTTCTGAATGCGGCCCGAAGTTTTCATAAAAAATTACAATTTATAATCCTAATCCTATCAAATACTATTACGTGCGAAAGTATGATCGTTTGTTTGTTTCGCTTTGACTAATCAATACTCAACCAATCATTAAAATTTGCATACACGTTGTCAGGCACAAAAAAGATAAGACACCGAAAAACTCTGAAACTCCCGAACTCTGAAACTCGAACCCGAGAAATTCTGTTTCACCCCGAAAAAAAAAATTTGTTGGACCGCTGTGAAACTGCTTCCTTAATACATAAAGCCCATAATGCTATGACAAGGTGACATAATAAGACCTCATTCAATTTAATTTTTGTCGTCTAATAACCAACCTAAAGCCAGCGTAAGAATAGCCTTCTTACGTTGGCTTTTAGAGGCCCATAATACTATGATAAGATGACATAATAGACCTAAATAAATTATTTTTTGTCTTTTAATAAGCAACCTAAAGCCAGCGTAAGAATAGCCTTCTTACTCTGGCTTTTAGAAAAAACGACCAGTAAATAATTTTGTAAAAACTGTAGAAGGTCTCCTTCTACAGGATTAAAATAAAATGAGTCCTAAAGCATCCTATGTATGTATGTTATGTATGTTATATGAGTCCTAAAGCTTGTTACTGGACCCTTTTAAACATTGCAAAACATTCTAACTGAGGACAGAACAATGCGCCGGAGTTTGACGACAAACTGCGCGCGCGCAGGCTGCGGGTGTGTTTACGTAAAAATCACGCGCGCATGACCGCTTGAGTTTATTTCCAAAACAATCACAAACGACACAGTGTCTCAACTCTTAAATATCTTAAATCTCTTAACATCTTAAATGAGAGCAAGAAGTTTCTAACAAGAAGTTGGTAACTGCAATTCAACGTTTTTGTATAATTTTGACATGATGGCGGTTGTACATTCTCGCGCGAGTGCACTCGCTGTGTCTCTCGCACGAGTAAGCGCTACACGAGTGAGACCCTGTACATTCTCGCTAAGTTCAGTCACGACGAGCGACGGCGCGGCGAGGAAATGGACGTGGACGCGCTCCAAGGCATGGCATTGGCTCACTTTATTAAAGTTCAAGAATATTTAACTCTTTTTCTTGGTTCCACATATTGAAATGAGTTGGTTTTGGCTGTGGACTTTACGCACGACTTAACGCCGTGACGTCTCGCCGTAGAATGAACGCAGCGAGAGTGTACAGGAATGCACTCGTCTCCACTCGCGAGGGAAGGCGAGGCCCTTTGACTCGCGCACAAAAAACCGACACGAGAGCGAGAGCACGCGAGACGAGGCGAGGGGAGGCGAGTATAAGCGAATGTATCCTGTAAATTTTCATCCTCGCCATGTATCGTGAGCCCTCGTCGAGAATGTACAACCGCCATAACATTTCAATTTCATTTTTCGAACTATATATTTATAATTGTTATTGCAATGCCTATAAATTGACTATACGATTAATTTTTAATTTTTTTAATCTTTAATTTTTAATTTTAATTTTGTTTTGCTCTGTAACATAGGTTTTCATGTCGTCGGTGCCTTGCAATTGTGTTAGCATTTAGTTTTTGATTTTGTTGTCTTTGTATTTTATGAGAATGTGTTAATGTATAACATGTTGGTACCCAAATAAATAAACTAAATTATGACTTTACAACTACATAAAACTAAGTCGATTTCCGCGTCTGTCTCTCTGTCTGTCTGCATATCCGCTAACTCCGAAACCACGCAACTAATTTTGATACGGTTTTTACCAACAGTTAGATTTTTTTCACGGAAGGATTATAGGAGCCGTGCGAAGCCGGAAAAAGTCGCTAGTTCTTTTTTTTAAAAAAAAGAGTAAATAACTTGAGACACTGTTTATAGTTAAATTTCTTTACTGTGTCTGGGTTTTTTTAAATACACAGGATTCGATTTTCGAAGTCGAGTCTGGCGTCGCACATTGTTCATTCATAAATTTAAAACTTGAACTTTAGGCTTAACAATAAGTTAGTGTTAAGCCAAGCAACTTTTTATACGAATGTTTCCTCGCTGCGCGGAAGTAATTATGTACTTAAGCAATTAGGGCAGTTTTTATGAGACAGCTTAATGTCGTTTAATTAAGTTAAAACACTGAAGAGTTGTAGGAATTTGTTCTTGTGAATGTTGTGTAGTTCAGTTTTTTTATTACAAATATCAAATAACTTTTTACACCACCTGCATGACAATGACCAATTACATGTCACGCCAACGTCAAGCAAGGCATTACCTCCCTAGGGAGATAAAGTTGTATGAAAAATTCCAAGAGTGTTTTCGAGCAAAGAGGTTAACATTGAATGAAAACTCAGCACACGGAATAAAATTTTACATTTCTACTAAGCTTATTAATTATTATCTAGCTAGTAGTACGAAAGGAATTCTCAAAATTATTGCAATTTTTGCCATAATTAATATATAATTATATACAAAGTCGAAACGTACTATTGCCATAATCAGGTAAACTTATGGCAAATTGGCAATACATCGCTAAATAAAATGCATTTATTTATGAATTCTGATAGCTCGAATACCACTCACATGGCATGTGTAGTTTACGTGGTATTTGTGCTAATTTTATAACAATACCGACACATGTGGGCAAGCCCTAATTTTGCTCTAAAGTCGTTACATTGATTTAAAGTCGTGTTTGCTGCCTAGCATCCGGTGCCCGATCGCTCAAACGTACTTCAATGTAACATTACCTTTATAAATACATTGAATGTCGACAAATGGTCGGAAATTACATCAAATCTCACATACATACATATCGTCACGCCTTTCCCCCGTGGGGGCTGTCAGAGGTGTAATACAACACCCACACTTCGCCGGACGATATTCAGTCCCAAATGCGATAGGGGGCGAGCCTGTAGCCATACACCGGGCTCCGGTCATGTAGCATATGACATACAATAGGTACATATGTTCACACAATGAACGAATTGGTGCGTGCCGTCGGCTGGGTTCGAACCCGCTCCCTCTGGCTTAAGAGGCAGGCCTTCTCCAACTAGGCTATCATCGCACTATCAAATCTCATCTCACTAGTATAATATTGCTAGTGGCTCTTCGAGCTGTAGACTTCGCGAGCGACATCTGTGGGGATCCTACGCGTGAGATGAGATGAGATTTTATCTTGGTCACTCTCACACCTATGACGTTTCAAACGAGAGCAACAAGGACGAAAATAAGTGAGATGAAAATCTCAAATCTCCGAATAGGGCCACTGTTCTCCTCTACAGGTTCCTCAACCGATCGTAATTTTTTGTGAGCAGGTTCAATAATTATACAGAATTATTTTGTCAATTCAGTTTTGTTCAAAAACTGACTTGGCAAAAAATTCTATGTAATTTTTGAATTTTTAAATTTAACCTTTTACAAAATTTCAAGAAAATCGGTTAAGAAAGATACCTACAGATATCCGGACAGAAATCCCCGGACAGAATACGGACATAAGAAAGCATTTTTGTCGAAGCTAAGACGCTTCGCTCAGTATTGCTCGATAAACGCAAGTTTGAATGGATGTATGATGTATATACATATGTTTGTATGTATGTATGTATGTTTTTTTTATGTAGAAATAGGTCGGTGTTTGACCACCAACTCGCCTGATGTTAAGCGACGTTGTGGTCTAAGATGGAGCATGACGACCCATAAGGTACTTATTCACTCTAAACTTGAAGTTTACTAGAGTGAAGAAGTACAAAGACGGCAGTTGAGTGAGGCGCTACAAGTGCGCTACTGCTCAGACCCGTCTTCGGAACGGTTACACCGGACTACATCCCGAAACACGACTAGGTCATTTCACGGCATGGCTTGGTCCGGTGGGTGGTAACTAGCCACGGCCGAAGCCTTCCACCAGAGTTTGCTACCCGGTTAGCACTACCCGGGGACTCAAACCACGCCAAAATGGCTGAACGGTTCTGCACAACATTTGACAAAAGAATAGATTGTAGTCTGAAATAAGTAGAATACTAGTTAACCGCTGGTAAAACCGCGGGGCGCAACTTATGGTAAACTCAATGTGCTATGCGAGACGCAGCCGCGCGCGCGCACTCGCCTTGATAAAGACGGCCGAATGCGGTTGAAACTATAGTCGGAGTAAACGACTAAATTCTTTTCTAATTTATGGCCAAATTATTGGCAAACGTGCAATTTTTTTATCCATAAAACTACGCTTCGACGCACTTTACGCACATAATAATTAGTTACATTCTGGTACGGTTAAACACATTGAGAGACTCAAAGGAATCCATGCGTACAGTCAGCTAGTTACCAAAAGTTTACAACATCGCCTTTATGCTAAAGTAATAACGATCAAAGTGTACTGATTACAGAAGGGTACTATTTACGACCAGGACTTATTATTTACTATTCCTGTGCGTGAGATGAGATGAGATTTTATCTTGGTCACTCTCACACCTATGACGTTTCAAACGAGAGCAACAAGGACGAGAAAAAGTGAGATGAAAATCTCAAATCTCCGAATAGGGTCCCAGGGCTATTCACAACCATTCGGAAACGTTCGGATTTCAAAAAATTTAAACCAGAATTATTCGAATCTCAGTTTATATTCATCAGTTTCTAAACGTGATTAATTCTTCCAATCGGATTTATACTTGATTCCCTATTCCAAAATGTATAAAAGTAGACTGAGATTCGAAAAATTTGAGTTTCAAATTTCTGGGATCCGATTGGAAACGTTTCCGAATAATTGTGAATAGCACCGCTGAAGCTAAATCAGAAAACACATTTGCGCGCAATCAGTGTTTTAGACTGTCTACAACACCCTTATCAATAAACGTTGTATATAGTCTAGTCTCTAGTTTTCTCTACAAAAAAAAATTAAAACATCCAAGTAGAAGGATCCAAGGTTCTTCAAAAGTAAAAGGCTATTTAATCAGATTAACATAGTAAAAGGCTCTCGCTTCAACTTGCCCAGCGATCATATTAAGATTGGAACATCCCATAACTCTCACTCATCCCATGATCTTTGGTCATAATATCACGCCTACTGCTGAAATTGTTTACAATGTAAATATGTACGGAGAATCAATGAGTCGTTAAGATTATTATTTTTTACTTTTATACTTTGAGGTGAAATTTTACTTCGACTTTTACTACGTAGAATATTCTACGAGTACATTTAAGTCCCTGTAGGCCGGGACTGATGTCAGACCGTGGGTTTTAAAATGCAGGGTGAACTAGTTAATAATGTTTATTTAAAGAAAAACAAAAACCCGGCTGCAAAATGTTGTATCCTATGTCATTTCCACTATCAAGGCGATTCAAATGACGCCTCAAATGTCGAAATCTATCAAGCTGTTTAGGCTGTAGGGCGTGCCAAAGAAACCTCATTAATACGTAGCCACATATGTACATACACTCGAAAAACATGACCCTCCCTTGCGCAGTCGCGTAAAAAGTCATTTGTAGAGTAGACTTATGAGACATGTAGGCCTAGCATACGCAAGGCGACAACGGTAACGTTCATAGTAAAATCGACTTTTTATCGAGACAGACGTATTTTTACACTTCACCTTATGTGTAAACATATCCTTGTGTCCTAATCTCCTTAGCACACGTGTGTGTGTGTGTGTGTGTGTGTGTATGTTCAAACTGTGCACAACCCCACATAAAACCGCTATATGTACTAGGAAGTCTGAACCCATTAAATTGTCACAGCCCATTTACATTTTATGAAGTGCAGTAAACGTCACAAGGATGCAACTTCCATTAAACATCTAACATCAAAAAGAAATTAATACGTTATTTCTATTACAGTTTCCATTCGTTCTAAATCATGACGTGCAATGGTTAATTAATGTTGATTTAAATTGTTTGTCGGTGGTCCAGGTATAGTGTAGCCGGTACTAAATTTTGGTATTTGTTTCGCTAAAATACCCGTTTTATTTATACCGGAATTTAGATACTTAATTACAGCTCTGGCCCTTAAGTTCGATTAAATAGATTGTACTTTTTTGTGCTATAATCTATGCGAGAATTCCTTGCAAATTGGCAACTAGGGTCAACTGGGGCAAACGCATCTGTGGGGCACTTGCGTCTTTCGAGAATTACTATTCATTAAACCCTTCACAAATTAGGCAACTAGCGCCATCTTGTACAGATTATTGCAACTAGAGATAAAAAAGATGTAGGTGGCGTCTAATTTGTGAAGGGCTTGTCTGCAATTCTCGAAAGACGCAATTGCCCCACAGACGCACTTGCCTCAGTTGACCCTGTATAACTAGGGGACGTGGGCTCGATTCCCACCTAGGGCAAACATTCCTGTGATGAAAATTTGTGTTTGTGCTATGTCTGTGTTCCTTATCTATCTAAGTATGTATTTAAAAACATATATGGATATACATCAGTCTCTGGCAGCCATAGTACAAGCTTTGCTTAGTTTGGGATGCAGCGACCGTGTGTGAAAACGTACCGAATTTATTTTTTTATTTAAAAAAAAATGAAAAACCTCCGACACCGAATTATCATCAAACATAGCTAAACACTCCTACCTTTCAAACAAAAAAAAGCAAAATCAAAATCGGTTTATCCGTTCGGGAGATACAATGCCACAGACAGACACACACAAACACATACAGACATGTCAAAATTTTAACACCCACGTCGTTTTTGCAAATAGATAGATGAATTTTAAATCTACATTAATATTACAATGGATGCAGCTGGATGCAGGCCGCTACCAACCGGTCTTATTGGAAATCTATGGGGGAGGCCTATTTTTTTTTTTTTTTTATGTAGTATAGGTCGGCGTTTGACCACCAACTCGCCTGATGTTAAGCGACGTTATGGTCTAAGATGAAGCACGACGACCTATAAGGTACTTATTCACTCTAGCATTGAAGTTTTGTAGAGTGAAGAAGTACAAAGACGGCAGTTGAGTGAGGCGCTACAAGTGCGCTACTGCTCAGACCCGTCTTCGGAACTATAAGGTACTTATTCACTCTAGCCTTGAAGTTTTGTAGAGTGAAGAAGTACAAAGACGGCAGTTGAGTGAGGCGCTACAAGTGCGCTACTGCTCAGACCCGTCTTCGGAACTATGGTCTATGTCCAGCAGTGGACCTCCTATAGCTGATGGATGATTATAAAATCAAAATTAACTCTGTCTGTGTGTTTGTAGGCTTTTTACGGCTAAACGGCTGATAGGATCTTGATGAAATTTGAAAATTAGTAACAGTACAGTTTATCATATGCAAAGTTTTTGGATATCATTTTCTGAATAAACGCGAATGAAGTCGCGGGTAGCAGCTAGTTATGAATAAATAACAACGTTCTGAAGACGGGTCTGAGCAGTAGCGCGCTTGTAGCTCCTTATCAACTGCCGTCTTTGTACTTCTTCACGCTACAAAACTTCAATGCTAGAGTGAATAAGTACCCTATAGGTCGTCGTGCTCCATCTTAGACCACAACGTCGCTTAACATCAGGCGAGTTGGTGGTCAAACGCCGACCTATATTACATAAAAAAAAAAAAAAAAAAAACTTTTCATCTTTTATAGAGTAACACGCAATAAAGAGGACATGTAAAATGATGACCAATAGTATAGAGGGTTGTTTACACATGTCACACGAAAGTTACGTCACAATTAAGTAAGTCAGAAAAAAGAGTTTATTATTCATGAGCAGAAGCTCTGCCAAGTGTGTGCAGCTTGAATGATCGTTGTTGGGTTCCATGCCTCTTGAGTGAAAAGAAAACGATGAAAGACGTTAAAGTTTTTGATGTGTACTGTTTTAAAAAAGAAAAAGTCTAAAGTTGCTACAGATATGTTTTGTTATGTTTAGTAATTTTATTTTAGTAGGAACATAAAACAGAGAGTGCTAAATAAAATCAACTAACAAAGGCACAATGAGACATTTGTACAGATATATAGGATAATTTGACCACCCCGCACTGTGCAACGGCTCAATCACCTTCGATGTAGGGTAGGTCGGTGTCCCTGCGGTGGAACGTAAAAGACATTAATGAGGATTTAAACATTCCTATTTCCATTAATGAAACCAGACAATTAAATTTTGTTCAATCAAAAACTAAATACTGACATTAACCCACATTCTGTTTAATTTAGTCTAGTCTAGTGTGTCTAGTCTAGACAAACTAGACTGGACAATTTTTATGTCCTATAGTTGTATAAGTGTGTATGTTTGGATTTTGGATATTTCTTACGAAGTCACATAAGTTTGGCTGAGCGGATTTAGATGAGATTTGGTATGGAGGTAGCTTATACCCTTGACACCTTGAGGTAGATGGGCTACTTTTTTCCGAAATAAAAAAAAAACTGTTCCTATTGTGAACGACGCAGCTAATTAGCATTAAGAAAATCTTTCAAGACTCCGATATACATACAAGCAAAAAATTTATTATTTTTTATACTGAACCCTATATGACATCTGCAAACACTTCGCCTTAAGCCTTACGTCATTACCCGTGTTGCAAGCAAAATTGTTTTGCATTTATTGAACCGTGTTGATTTAAGAAAGGGTGTCCGTCTTTTGGTGAGTCGCTCGTTAAAGTTAACGACCGAAAATTTTTATTGCGAGTCACCTTGTAACCTTGTATAGCCCTCTGAAGCCGCGTAAAGCATCCGCGAACATTGAGAACACCCCTTTATAGCTGGACGTAGATTGTTTTTAAAGTTATTTAAATGTAAGTCAATTTAAGACATGACGAAGTAGAAGGATATCATGTCAGTAAAATATTTGTGATACCTTAAACTTAAACACATATCGTCACACCTTTCCCCCGAGGGGGGCTGACAAAGGTGTAATACAACACCCACTCTTCGCCGGACGATATTCAGTCCCTAATGTGACGGGGGCGAGCCTGTCGCCATACACCGGGCTCCAGTCATGTAGCAGATGACATACAATACGCACATATATTCACACAACGAACAAATTGGTGCGTGCCGTCGGCTGGGTTTGAACCCGCTCCCTCTGGCTTGAGAGGCGGGCCTTCCCCAACTAGGCTACCATCGCTTACATATATGCTCTCTAAAATCTAAAATACGTGTTACGGAATAATATTGAACCCAAGATAAGCGAGTCACAACCCTTTTGGTAGACTAGTCTAGTCCGATGACGTCTGAATGTATTGTGTACTTGAGTATTTTTAGTAGACCTTTATGAAATTTTGCAGGCAAGTGGTTTATTCCAACGCAATTTTTAAGTTCGAATGTGAGCAAAAGAATGTGAGAAAGGTTGTAGAGACAGGAGTAGCGAGTATCAATTCGAGACGGACTACTTATTAGTCTTATTTTGTGTGGCCAGGATATTGAGAGAACTAGTATTTTACAGAATCTCATATTTCAAAATTGTAGTAATTTATTTAAAATTGTAAACTGTGAAATGTGTGTCCTTTATATCGTTTCAAATGTCAAGTAAACGTTTAAGTAGATAAGTACATACTTGATGAGATAATAAGGTACAGCAGACGCGACGGCGGGTACTAAAGTCCCGCCTGCAGGGTTTTTCGTAACCTTAAGGTGGTGCGTTTCGTTCATGGCGCAAAATTTAAACTTAAGAAATAAATTTAAATACATACGCACGCGCATACACACACACACGCTCTTATACTATTTTTGCTAAAAATGAGGTTTCTTTCTTCATTTTAATAATAATAAATAATAATAATAAATTCGGGACACTTCCACACACGGTCGCCTGACCCCAAACTAAGCAAAGCTTGTACTATGGGTGCCAGAGACTGATAAACATACTTAGATATTTTTAAGTACATACATAAATAGATATTTACACCCAGACATAGAACAAACACTAATATTCATCAAATAAATGTTTGCCCTAGGTGGGAATCGAACCCACGCCCCCAAGCTCAGAAGGCAGGTTCACTACCAACTGAGCCACCGAGGCAGTCAATTTTTGTATTGTATTTTGTTTTAAACTTTAAAAATATGTTTGACTAATCACCGCACCGTATTTAAACACTTTTTAACTCGTAACAGACGCGGCCCTGCGATACAGGATTCTCCTAGTGCAGGGGTTACAAGAAAAATGCTTGTAACCTTTTGGCAAATAAAGAATTTATTATTATTGTTATTATAAATTTGTCTTTGGAATAAGACCGGGTAACTATTGTACATGATAATGGAATTTAGCGTTTCTTAAACAATTTTTCTCGTTATTTTACAGATATACTTGACAAATAATATGCACCTGATTACTTACATAAGATAAGCATGTCAGTTTATCGGTTAATTTGCTTATCTGTATAGCTGGTGCAGTGTTGTTCATTCTCTACAAAATTTCGTAAGTTAAAATATATAGTAAATGATCTACGATGACAGCAAACTACATTATTACCAAATTTAAGCTACCCGGGCTAACTCTAGAAACGAAATTATTTTATTTCATTTGGATAATCCAACAGCCTGGATAAACATACAATAATACAAACACAAAGGCAAAATATATGTCACCACTTATAAAAACAAACAATAGTGCTAGTGCGCAAAGTAAACATAACATTGTTTAAAATTTAAATTTCGCGCCATGAGCAAAACGTCGAGCCTTAAAACACGAACCCCTCAATACAACTTCACGTACTAGCCTCCAAGGCAGCATTTAGTGTTAAAAATGCACCGAAATATTTAATTACAGGTGTGTAATCATGCTATTATTGCATGCTTGTCTTCATAATCTCAAAATCTAATAACCGTAAAGCCGCATCCACACTAGCAACTTAGGCTACTTAAGTGTTTCAAACACTTTCAATGACCCATCAATCGTGCCAATCACGACCCGACCCGATCGATGTACGATACCAATCATCAAAGCGGCGGCTATTCTGAGAACCATTCGACAATTTAGCGAGCGATATCTTTAAGGCTCGATCATTCCACGACTCTACACGGTCAACCCACACATTCGTTTACGTAACCCGCTTTATTTAGAGTTGAAAGTTGTAAATCATATTTCATGGTAAAATGAGATCGGCGCCTTCCACAAATGAGAATAAGTTGCTCGGTTAAACTTTAGAGAACTAATCTGGCTATTTAATAATATTTAGCTTTTTAAAAAAATGTGATGTAATCGCTGAAAGTTTAGAGAACTACGTTCCGATAGTTTTTTAAGAAGGTACTTTATTTAATTATTTTTTTAAATGAGAATGATTTTCAAAATTGTACTTCGGTTAGTAGAAGTTGTAGAAGTGGTTGGTATAAGAAACAACCAACTAAAGTTTACTGAATAAAAAAAAATGCTGGACTATATTTTTGCACCTGGTCATCATAATTCTTTAAACTTTTTTTTTATTCAATAAACTTTAGTTGGTAAAATAAACAACCAACTAAAGTTTAACCGAAGTACAATTTTGAAAATCATTCTCATTTTCTTTCAATTCTTCATATCAAACTATATAGGCGCAAAAAAACTTATTTTTGGTGAATTCGTGTAATACGGGGCCTTAAAACTCATGAGAAATGTCTCGCAATTTAGATGATATCTTTATTTAAAGTCAGTGGCAGCTTGAAACATACAATGTGAAGCCTCTATAGAGTTTAAAGATTCATCAGTGGAATGAGGTGTATTGGTGTAATCACGGACGCACTGACTGCTTTATTATTTACAACTAGCTGCGCCCCGCGGTTTCACCCGCGGTTAAAAAGTATCCTATGTGCTATTCTAGACTATAATCGGTTTCTGTGCCAAATTTCATCGAGATCTGTTCAGCCGTTCTGGCGTGAAAGGGTAATGGCGTGAAAGGGTTTTTCTTTTTCTGACAGAGTCCAACACGCCATAAAGAACTAGCTGCATCCGGTATAATCCGTTATTTCCCAGTAATCTTTAGCTTAAATCTTAATTTCCGGAAACAAAATTCTGTCTCTTAATGATGTCAACATGTTTTATATTTTATGATGAAATTTTGTATTTTTCTCGATTAATGACTTTTACAAACTCTCTTAATAACTCAGTAATTTGAACGTGTTTTTTTGTAGTCTACAATGCGGTCTTTTTTTTTTTGAAGCCTGTTTTCCATCGCCGTAAATCCTAATAACATTTGCGATGCTAAAATTATATTAAGGACCAGCTAATTTTTAAGTCCACAGCCCTGAACCTAGGACCCCCGACGCAGAAGGGCCCCCTGGGTTAGTGTATGATAAATCTACAGCTTGGCTTATAAGTCTATACTGAGTCAATTTAATAGACCTTAAAACTACCATTACACTATCCAATTTTAGTACGCTGGGTATCCTGGGTATCTTTTAGGCTAGAGTGAATAAGTACCTTCTAGGTCGTCGTGCTCCATCTTAGACCACAATGTCGCTTTCAGGCGAGTTGGTGGTCAAACGTCGACATATTCTAGATAAAAAAAGGTAGCTGGCCTAGCCTAATGCTAATTGGAAATGTAATTACATGACAATGACAGGCGTGATGGTGGCCAAACGTATAAGGCCATATAAAAAGCGTGAAGAAGTAACAAACAAACGCACACACACACACACACATAATTTATGTTAATAATAAAAGTAAGAAGTAAGATTCTCTAAAACCGTTTCATTTGTCTAAATTGGTGGTCGAGGAATTCCGATGCTAGCTCACTTTCAACTTTAAATTTTAAATCTCTATAAAATAAAAACTTTTTTGCAACTCTGCAGTAAGAACACGCAATCGTCCATCAAATCTTTCAGATTACCAAAGTCAACAAAAGTGGCATTCAAAAACTGAACGCTACTACTTATTTCATGTCTCAATTTTGCAAATTTTGAAATTTGGAACGCAACTTTCTTAAACTCCTTTACGCTAATTGAATACATGTCTAAATAACGATAGCGTGCTCACATTCAAGGGCCCTTGGAACCCTCAATCCGGCCTGAGACCTGACGATCGATTTTCGTAGCTCGGTAAGCTCAATTTCACGCTTAACCAGCTCGCCACCCGCGGCGTTAACGAAACTTTTCAATTTTTAATTCTTCATTTAAAATGTTTGACAACCTCGTTTACGACCGGACACACGTGAATATACGTTTCAAGATTGTCCCCTCGGTTGTAAATCAAAACGAGTGTGTGACTTAATTACGTGTGCTTTGTGAATAGACGCCGCGACACGGATATTTTTATTGAGTTGAATTGTTCAAGTGGTTGTTATTCTCAGTTTATATTACAAAGGAGTTTTGTATTGACAGACGGACTCGGAGGGTTACGTCGTAGTTACGTAGTGTAGCTTTGAAAGATTTACTCATAATTCATACTCTAAATTAAACTCGAGCTGTAGACCTCGAGGCCAACGTCTGTTCTCATCTTCAGGCCGCATTACTTAACCGATTCTCGTGAAATTTTTAAATCAGGTTCGATAATTATCAATACATTTTTATTGCTGATTCAAAATAGTTTTTTTTTCTAGAATCGGTTAAGAAATGCGAGCTGTAGAAAAATACAGAGATCCGGACAGAAGTCGGACATATGAGAGCACTAGCTGCGCCCCGCGGTTTCATCCGCGGTTAAAAAGTATCCTATGTGCTATTCTAGACTATAATCTATCTCTGTGCCAAAGTTCATCCAGATCTGTTCAGCCGTTCTGGCGTGAAAGAGTAACAAACATCCATCCACCTCTCCATTCTTACAAACTTTCGCGTTTATAATATTAGTAGGATTTTTGTCTAAGCTGAAGCATAGATGCCTCGCTCGCTCTGTCGAAAATAGGCTTGCGCTTAGCCGCAACCAGCAAAAGATTACGTTATCTAGGAGAAACCGATTCACTCAAAGCTCGAGACACCCAGATTATAACTTTCAGGGAATACCCACTTAGGTCACTCAGGCAGGACACTCCACACTGGTAGTGATTCGCACTTTAGGTTTAAAAATCCTACTTCCTACTTTTATTATAAACAAGCTGCACCCCGCGGTTTCACCCTCGATTAAAACCCTATGTGCTATTCTAGACTATGATCTATCTCTGTGCCAGATTTCATCCAAATCTGTTCAGCCGTTCTGGCGTGAAAGAGTTACAAACATCCATCCATCTATTCTTACAAACTTTCGCGTGTATAATATTAGTAGTATAGGATAGGATGCGAAAGTTTGTGTTTTGTTTGTCAACTACTTCTTCTTGGATTCATCTTCATTGGGTGGTGACCTCTGCCAGCCCCTTCGGAAGAAAAGGCGGTCTTCAACGGATGGACGAATTTTGATGAAACTTGGTATGAAGATAGAGAATACCCTAGATCAGGTAAAGGTTACTTTTCAACCGCGGGTAGCACTCTGGCACACAGCTAGTGTGTAACCGCGGAAAGGTATCTTTGATAAAACAAGTAATAAGTAAAAACTAGACGGTCACAGATAACGTAATAATATAACCAAACTAATCACACATTTATTCGAAAAGTAATTAGGTTTATTTTAGAAATATTAATTTAAAATTCTTTAACCGCCTTTTGCCTCCTCAATCTAATTCCTTTACAAAACTAGCCATACAAACTTACAACTAAACAGCCTTCAAAAAACTCAATTTCTCACGTACCTCCGAAGAGGACAATTACCACAGATCATAAAACAGTAACAGCTAGCTTTAATGCCTATTCACAGCTGTCAATCTTTTTAAACACGTCTCAAAAGAGCACAGTGTAGTTTAAGTGCTTCTCGCCTAATTCTTGAGCAGTTAAATTGGATAATGTTTAAGTTTTATATATTTTTAACGCGGTTTGAGCTCGAACCGGCATTGAATCGACACGGGTGTTAGTCAGAGCTTGGGGTAGGGTGGCCATTTCTTTGCGCCGAGGCAGAACACCCTTGGGTTTTTAGTGGGTAGGCCGTCAGTGGCGGGATTCGCACCCGGGGCTGTGTTGGTATCCATAAAGGATTTTCCCAAATGACGTGGTTTTCACACATTATAATTTTATGACACGGGAATTAATCACATACGATTTGGTCGATTATTCCGACTATAGTTTCACGCGCGTTTCACGCGCGTAGCTTGATAAAGACCTCCGAATGCGGTTGAAAGTAAGTCGAAATAATCGACCAAATCGTAAATGAGTAATTCTCATCTCATAAAATCATACTAGTATCGATCAACACAATATTTTAACAAGGTCAAACATCCGGACAAATTGTATTGTAACGTTTGGTGACCCTACTCACTACTCACAGCTGAAGCAGTATTGTATTGAATAAGATATGACAGTTTTATAGCCGTTGCTAATGTACTGACGTTGTATGAATGGAGACTAGTTTTTCTTGCGGTTTTGCTCGTAACCGGGATATCTTGCTTACTACTCGAGAAAAATATTACATAATACCCGAGCTGCGGTGAGAAATGTTCTGACAGCTGCAGTAAAGTTGTAGAAAGTTGAATGAAAACTTTCAATTCGGATGAACTTTTTTTCGGGATAATAAGTACCCTATGCCCTTTTCTCTATCCCAGACAACGTGTATGAAAAATTTTAAGACGATCGGTTGAGTGGTTGAGACGTGAAAGCGTTACAAACAAACAAACAAACTCACTTTCGCATTCATGATATTAAAAAAGATAACAGCTTATAGCTTTCTGCGTCTATCCTACTGTCTGTCTGTAAATTTGTATAAATAACTTCACCTAAGCCACCGACCTGTTTTAACGCGGTTTTCACAGACATATATTTTTTTAAGGCGCCGCACAGTGCGTAATTTTCATAATCTAGATGGACAAAAGTCAAATTCTACACTAGTCTACGCATCTAAAATAGTTATTTATACTCAAAGAACACAAAACGTATTACGTGTCACTACGGTTTATTTTTCAAAAACTCGCCCCACACACTAGAAAAATGGCCAGAACAAGCGGATACCTGAGTTTCGTCGACCGAGCTTTCAAAGCGATCGCGTCATTCGGCTAAGTTTGCTCGTTGAATATACTATGTGTCTGTGTGCTACTAGTGATTGTGTGTTGTTATTGTTTTCTTGGGAGTTTTAAGGTAAGTTTCCATATGTTTTTTTCTTATTATGTCCAAAAACCTAATTATGAGCACCAATTGAACAGAGATAGTTTATTTTTTAATCAAAATACTAGTAAGTGAATTTGTGTTTGAGTTTTAGTACATTATACTGGAATATACAGATCTTTTATTATATTTATTCGAAAGAACTACTTATTAACTACAGGAAAAACGTAAATTTGATTGCGCATATTTGCGACACTCATACAACTTTTTTTAATTTTCAGAATGCCTTCGCAAATTTCGCGTAGATATTTTTTTGACGTTTGGTTTGCGAACACCAAAGAAATAAGAACGGATGCTTTGTTACATTACATAATGCAAGAACTTGGTAGCCCGTCCTTTTCGGATGACATTATACGAAGTTTAAAAGTGACTATAAGAAGTTTTTGTCAAAAAATCGAAGAAAAATGGTCAAAGTCAGGGAGACATCGAGATCGTTTCTTAAACACAAATTGTGCGTGGTTAGAAGGAAACGTACCATTACCAGATATTGCCACTGAAGCACTCAAAGGTGTGTCACCATCTGAAACGAGTTTGGGCGCGTTCGGAAGACCGCAAAAAGACTTTGAAAGTTCGAGCACCAAAACAAAAAGACGGCGAATTCAACATCTTCTAGAAACATAGAGTCTGGAAGAAATATCGATGGCAACCGAAGTTCATCTTCGCAAGAAAGGTAAAAAGGATTCAGCAGCAATTGTTAAAGAACTTTGTATGTTTTCGCCTAGGAGAGGTACTGTAATGAAGAAAGCGCGGAAGTGTTTAGAGAGCTCAAAACCAGAAGGACTTTCGGCTGATCAAGCTCTTGCATTAATGGTCTATATGAATCTCTCGACACACCAATATCATATTATACGAGAGCAAGTTAAAGGAATTAACAAGAAAATTTATCCACCTTACTATAAAGTTAAAGCGGCAAAACAATTGTGCTACCCTAGTGGCATAAATGTCACAGAAACGTACGCCGAAATTGAGTTGCAAAGTCTAATGGATCACACGATTTTACGATTATGTAAAGTGCAAGAAGATGTAGGTACTGAAAACTATGACTGACTTGAAAGGTCTAAATATAGTTGTGAACAGGGGTTGTGGTGGACCAGAGACTTATATATCAAGGAGTATACTCATGGTACTCAATGCCCGTAAGCGTCCATAAAATACTTTTCCACGGAAAAGATATAATTGCTTCTTGTGTTCTTCCAATCGGCCAACTTTCACGGAAGAAGCACAAGAGGCTAGAAATAAGCACAATAGGAAATTCAGAGAAATGTTTACGCGAAAAACATCAAGAGTGGACACGAATACAGACTTATTGAATAGGTTACTTATAACTTCAGACCCCTAAATTGTAAGCTTACGTGTTGCTCCTAAAACTAGACGTGGCAAAAGGACTTCTGAAGTCTGTGAGCTTTTGGTAATGAGTACTCCTGACATTGAACATGAAGGAATTCAATCAGAACAATCATATTTTGAAGAATCTGATTGTGCTGACTACGAGTAAATTCCGTCGTATTCAGTGTCAGTAATTATCATTTGTATTCGGATTCTTAAAAACGAATCCTCCTAATTAATAATTCTCTGAATTTTTTAGTGTTTTTTTGTACGTTCCAATAATAATTTTTTTCTTTGTGTATTGTCATATTTGTGTTATTGGTTATGTATATAATGTAGCAATATATGTTTAAAACCTTGACAATGTCTTTCAACTTCATTCAATACAGTTTATGGCATAGAAAACTTGTGCAATTTGGGTCCAAGACTTTTGTCCATCTAGATTATGAAAATTACGCACTGTGCGCCGTATGATCACGAAATCAAGGAAAACAAGTATTATGTTTGCACCTAGTTTGATATGAAGAACTATGATGATCAGGTGCAAAAAAATACAGCTGGTAGAAAAAACCACCAACTAAATTTTAACCGAAGAACAATTTTGAAAATCATTCTCATTTTGGAAAAAAAAAAATCACAAAAAGTATGTTCCTAAAAAAAACTGTTTGCGCGTAGTTCTCCAAATTTTCAGCGATTACAACGCCTTTTTTTTCGATAATTAAATAGCCAGATTAGTCCTCTAAATTTTAACCGAGCAACTTTTTCGTATTTGTGTTCTTTTTACGATTAAATACCAATAGAAACGGCAAGAAAATTTAATTCTAGGCACCGATTCCATTTTACCATAAATATGATATGCGATTTTCAACATTAAGTGAAGCTGCTTAGGTAAGAAATTGACTACGACATCCGATTTAGTCGTCGAGCAGCGCTCGACGTGAAAGGTCGTTCCCGGCCGCTCTGTGGCACGATCCGGCGTATAATTTGATCACATAATTATACATCGTATATTAATTATAATAGAAAATTATAAATAACTTGAATATAGCAGATTGTAGGTCGTTGTAAATAGTGACTTTATTATACATTTTATCAGTATGAATATTTTAAATATTCATACTGGTAAAATGACTTTGCACTTTAACACGCTATAAATAGAGTCCACATTGATTGTTTCAAAAGCATGAGCCCTCGCGTTGAGCAGGTCGAGCGCCGCCGCCGACAGTATACGGTATGACAGTACCTTATATGCTACACTTTCAGATACATTATGATGACGTTATGTACCTCGTTGTTATTACCCAAGCTATGTTTTTTAGTTCGGAGAAGCGAAAAATGACGGTACCAAATACTGATATTAGCCAACCAAGTACCTCAGAAGAATTAATGTATAGACCAATGTAATGTATAGACCTACGAGCCCAGACGGGCTAGCATTTATGAGCCTTGAAAATAATCCCTGTCAGCAATGTTATTGCTCTGATTGCTTGCTTATCTAACCTTCAGGGGTGATCCTTGGTAGTCTACATTCAAAGTTGCAACCAAAGACTGCCGGTGCGGTAGCCGCCATCTTGAATTTAATGGGAAATATTTTTTTATCGGATCGTTTTCAACAAAAAACAGGACTGAGTTGTTATAAATTTGATTCTTTCTACAGCTTTAGTTTTATTAACCATTTTTATCGTGCGATCGTTATTTTTCAAATAAAGCCAAAAAAATAATACGTTGATCATTCATTTTAGGGCATGTTCAAAGTTGTGTAAAATAAACTAGATAGAGACACACTGCAACGTAAAATTTGTATCTGAATTTCTTTCGTTTGTCTTTAGTTACCTTTTTTTGTTGGGATTAAATTATAATGATTCAAATTTACAACGACTTAAGACCTCACGCATTTAACAAAAAAATAACTTTTTACATAATTTTAGGTCAAGCAATCAAGACTTAAGCTAAATGACGTCAGTGGAACCAATTGTTGCTTATAATAATAATAAGTAAGTTTACGTTTTACATATTGAATTAAAAGTTCCCATTTAACCAATTTATATTAGAGTACTAGAAATTGCAAAAAGACAGTAGGTACACATCTCTATGTATAAAACGCGCGCCGGCCCCGTCAAAGAAGCTACTACGTCGTTGTGAAGTCAAAGAAGCCGCCGCGGCCCGCTGCAGCTGTGTACGTACGCGACTTCGGACAACATGTGGTTTTCCTACTTAGAAATATATTTTCTAAAACTTTAATTTTTTTGGTGATGATTTTTATAATGAATCGCGCTCTGTTGGTAAAGTACACCTACTTTTGTAAATTTGGCGGAAATGCAAAACAACAGATTATAGAAAACTTCCTTGTGCTTGCACATAATAGGAATACTCAGTACAAGTACCTGCTAAGGGATGCTTTTTTTTTTGCTAAGGGATGCTAGGCGTAAATACTTATGAAGCACACCTTTGCGTAGTCGGATAGTTTGGCTTAATAATAATAATAACTCAATGTTTTATACTTTTGTAGCGTAAGCATCGAGCTCCCACCTGATATAGTTAATTCGATAATCCCAGATGGTCCTACAAATCTTATCTGCAGTGAGTGAGTTTGCTTTATATAATACATATCTATACTCCTATCTGTATCTCCTACATACATTTATTTATTTATTTATATAATTATGATGACATAAAGTCGAGTTCTTCCAACTCTCATCAGCGTATACATTGATTATTGGTAATTTACTTTCTATTCTGCTACATTTATATGTCTAAATCTATTTCATATTCTATATTAGGTTGAAGTAAAATAATGAAAAATATTAGTGACGATAATTCCCGAAATCCCCATTGGAGTAAGTAGTGAGGAATTCGGGAATGGCCCATTTTATCCTCTATCCTGCAAGAACGGTTATTGATTATGAAATCAATCAAAAGATTTATCTGCATGTTTCACATGTACTGTATGCAACGTTCCTTGTGAATAAATGTGAGTATAAGTGTGGACCTTATTGCGCGGCGATACGATTAGCGGTCGCGCAGCGTCGACAACAAAACGTAAGCATAAGATATCGTGGTAGGTCTCCATATAGCTGTTGCACTACGTACGCGCACCGTCGTCCGTGCGTTTCGCCAGTTCTATCCGCGTATGCGCTGGTAGAAAATGAAATTCGAATCGCGATTATACCGGGCCTTAACGGAAGGTTTATTGGGTACTGTGCGAAGCCGGGGCAGATTGCTAGTATTTCATAAATAAAAACACATACTCGTACTCAAAGTGAGTATATTGTAACCTGCTTTTTGTATAAGAACTTTATGATTTGTTTCATTTCGTCCGGCGGGGGGTATTGCTATTCCAAAACATAGGTTAATTCCTAGTTTGGATAGTATTGCTTCTCAACACAGACTTAAATTTTAAGGAATAAGCTTTGTTAATTTATTGATTTGTGACGTTTGTTGCCACCAAAAAATTTTTTGAGCACAATAAATGTAAAATACCTAAGTATATTGTACAGTTTTGTATTTTATTGTAAACTTACGCACTTCTTCATTAAAATTAATATTACCTACGTAAATCTTAAACCTTAAACAGTGAAACTCAAATAAAGAACCAGAGACGACTCAAATATGTAATAAAACATAGGCAAGTTAAAAGCTATTTTGTTTCCATATACTTCACACCACATTTATTTCACATACTTACCTAAATTAAAAAAAAATAGACAATACAAAAAAAAGATATGAAATTTGTCAAAGATTGCGACTGTTAATTGATCGCTCTTGCAAATTGCTTATAAAATGATTAACAGTTATCCAGCACACGCCGCGGGCTGCAACCAGTCTATCAGCATCTAATTTATCTAAGTAGCGGACGGTGTAATGAGATCCTTACCTTATCTTTTCAATTAAATCCTTGCCGTGAGTTATGGAAACATTCTGTGGTGTACCGCTAATTGGACGTTAATATGTTTGTTTCTAACCGACTGCCAAAGGAAGGTAATGTTTTTTAAACATAATATGTACCTATGTCTAAAAATATTAATAGACAAGCTCTACAGCGTAAACAGGTTGACCAATTTTGAATTGTTTTTAGAGCGTAATACTTTCGTGTAAAGGGAATGGGTACGATTAGTCAACTAGTTGTTAGGTCTCTGGCGTTTTTTTGTTTTACAATTACAATTTTAAAACAACATTACACTAACAAGTGCTTTTTTAATTGCCAGACTATAAAGTTAATAATGCTAAATTCGTTTCAATTAGTTATTTCCAATAAAATAAATTGTTTAAGATACACCTTATACAAAGGAACGACGCTTGTAGCGTTAATACTGTTTAATCGTGTTAACAATTATTGCTTTTACAAAATTAAATAAAAACCGACATGGGCGAATCGGACTCCCGCACGAAGGGTTTCGAACTATTATAACTGCATAAAAAACACGTTTGTTGGTTTTGAACTATTATAACGGCATAAAAAACACGTTTGTTGTATGGGAGCCCCCCTGCGTGTTTATTTTATTCTGTTTTTTTAGTATTTGTATAGCGGCAACAGAAATACATCATCTGTGAAAATTTCAATTGTTTTTACTATCACGGTTCATAAGATACAGCCTAGGGACCTACGGACAGATAGACGGATGGACAGCGGAGTCCTAGTAATGAGACCTTATTTTAACCTTTTGTACCTTTTGGTGCGGAACCCTAAATACAACATTCCAACTTAGTCAAAACTTAATAGACTGTCAGAATGAATATTAGCCGCCATTAAACGATAATTAACGAGTTAAAATATAAAATGGCGCGCATAGAGCAGTGAAAAAGGCAGTTATTTATTACGGTAGGTATCTTAAGATTGCGCTCGTAAAATGTAACGCGAGTGGAGTCGTTACCATTAGAGGCAACATAACAAAACATATTGTCATGCTTTTCCCCCGAGGGAGCTGGCAGAGGTGTAATACAACACCCACACTTCGCCGGACGATTTTTAGTCCCAAATGTGACAGAGGGCGAGACTGTCGCCATACACCGGGCTCCAGTCATGCATGTAGCAGATGACATACAATACGCACATAATTATGTTCATACAATGAACGATTTGTGCGTGCCGTCAGCCGGGTTTGTACCCGCTCCCTCTGGCTTGAGGCGAACCTTCTAACTAGGCTGTCATCGCTGTCCTTTTTTGAAGTCGGTTAAAAATATAATTTGCGTCTATATGTTTTTAAAATCTGAGCTAAATTTAGACTAAATTAAAACAATTAGTAAAACAGTTTTACAAAGTCCTTTAAACCAGCTTTAACATAATTATATTTTTTAACTTCGGCTCTTACTTTAATAAATAGCCATTCCGAGGTGTTGTATAGAGCAAGTAGGTAATAATTAATTATTATAATTAAAAAGTTCTCATACCAAGGTTTATAGATCACCTAAGGGTATTGACGACCAGCCTTGCGTGCGCCGTATAACGCCCCAACATATCTGAATGTTTCATTGAGGAGCCACTGTCGCATTTTCTGAGCAATAACTTTGTACTTCTCATTAAAAAACTTTAGTTCGATCATTTGCTCACCTTGCTGATAGATTTGTTCTGTAATATTTAGCGCTTTGTAGCTGAATGGGAATGAGACTACTACGGGCTTCTGTTAGCACTCTTGATGGCGCTAAATTGATTTATTCAAGGTTTTGCTGTAGAATAAAATAGTTTTAAACTGCTGTTGGTAGTTATTTTTTATGGATGAAAATGGTGACACGTAATACAGTAGTTGCGATGGTCAGCTGCTTTGAGGACCGAATAACCGGAAAATTTTACAATGATTTTTCGAGTGAATTTCGAATGATTTTTATGAAAACGAATCTCTTTCTGCATCTGTCTGTGTATCCGCTAACTCTTCCTACACCACGCAATGGATTTTGATGCGGTTTTCACCTCCAATTATTTTTTCACGAAAGGTTTGTAGGTACCGTACGAAGCCGGGGCGGGGAGCTAGTGAGTAATATCTACTTAGGTTATTTTAGCTCCTCTACTGATATTGTAAATTGCATTTTATTAAATTTTAAAGCTTATAAATAGACCGCATTTACGATATATTTAACGTAATAGATAGAAGTGATCAAACGTGTCGATTTGCACAGCACGCCCATTTTACAAGATATTTGTTTGGTGTTAATATTGCTGTTTGGTATTTTATCGTAGGATGTTGCCACCCTGTTCTCTTTATTCAACTAAAGTACTGAGCAGTTTAGTTAGTAGACAATAATATATCATTTAAGAGTAGTAGAGTATATTTTTGTTAAGTACTTTTTTATAACTAATCGATTATACTACGGTGAAAAAAATTGCGTGGTCGAAAAAATATTTAAGTATTACGGTAAGTGTACAAACGTTTCCGAAGGCTGCTACTTTTTGTACCTTGATGACAGTTTTATTAACATTGCGTCATTTAATAATGAGTTGAAGCTTTAACCCATTAAAAAAAATATATTTAAGCTATTAGAAATTCAGATCCGATTTTATACTTAAAGTCAAAAATAATCTCTGTTCATGATCTTATTCTTATTTGAAATGGGGGCGATATGTTGCATTAAAGACCCGCTTAGGGCACTTCCCACTGGCAGTTCCTAGTCCCTTAGTCCCAGGGATGAAAAACCAGCAGGGCGGGGGTAGATGATTCTACTCGTACCTGAGCTAATAAATCTTTTCGAAATACCGGAGCCAGGCTTTGGACGGCTCAGTTGCTACAGAGGCTGTTGATCATTCAATTGTCACAACTTGAAACAATCGTGTTATAATTTTTAATTGGCATTAACATGATAAGTGCGTTCGAGCACAAACGGGCCCGCTATGGCCGGGCACCTGTTGTTATATACACACTGCCGCCGGTTTTGCTCACTTGGGATAAGGCAAGAGCTCTCAGCGTTCCAGCACTAATTTAAGTAGCACTTTAATTGATATCAAGTTTGTTTATCAATGAATGGTTCGATTAAACTGACCTCTAATTTGGTTAACTATTCGGTAGTACTTAAACGCAAGTAGACAGATAAAGTACATTAAGACCGATAACCCAAATATCTTTTGTCTTTCTTGGCGTGGAATAAATTGTCTGTATGTACAATATTAATGGAGTTTTAATAAATGAAGTGCCCGATATCTAAAATGCAAAGAGTTCATTTTTCTACAAATATTCAAAGTTCCGCATAATTAGAGATTTCCATTCTCTAAATTTAAATCAACCGTCAAATTTGTTACAAAATTTCAAAAAATACTTAGCAAAAGTTGCACGTTATTTGTCTTTTCTATTACTGTAACAACGTACAAAAGGGTTAGTTATCACCAAATAAATTAGTGTGTGACTCTGTGTTGATAACATAAAAAGTTCCTGAAAGCGCAGGTATCAGTCAAAAAATAAAATCCGTCAATCCGCTTACTGCATATTTTTCGACCAAACTTATGCAACATTGTTGCGCGCGAGACACCACTGAACTAATACGGAGATCGGAATGCAACAGCAGCACGATTCGGACGATTATTTTTAATCGATACTCGTCCCTCTCGATACGATTCGATCATGCGTTGCCGCCGGCTAGTGACGAGACGCGTCAATTGACTGACAATATGACTTGACATTTACGTTTTGAAATCAATTAAGTTTCATGGAAGGGAAGTAAATATTCTTCTAATACGATTAGCTGCTAACAGTATTATTCCTATTAAAACTTAAATTCAAGGGCAGATAATAATATATTCCGTAATTAATACAACATCTAATAAAGTAATAAAACTAGCTTAGCTAGTTTATTTTCATATTCTGTTATCTTTAATCGAACGAAAAAGGTGATAATTAGAGTTAACTTAATGAAATGTCTCTTTCTTTTGACCAAGATAATTCTTACTTAAAAAGCTTTGGGTGTGTTGAAAATGAACTTTTACATGGTAGCGTTTTATTTATTTTTCAGAATTTCTTTTTTCACTTAATTTTATTACATGTATAGTTCTGTAATATGAATAAATGAAAAACGCATCTGAGTGAATGTAATGCATTTTATTCTGCTTGCTATCATCATTCTTAAGAGCATTGCTCTTGTCGGTAGAGTATTCGTATTGTCCAGGTTTGGCGGTCTTCTGGTAGTTTTTATTTTGTTGTACGACGACCAGTATCTTTTTTTTCACCTTAAAAAGTACAAGTGTTTCTTTAGCACACACCACAATCCAAACTTGATCTAAATGATTTTATTCCATCTGAAGGTTGTCTGAAAGAGATCGCTTTTAGGCAATAACCATTGCACCTATATTTAAAAACTTAGTTTGGTTAAATATATTTTATTTGGTGCCAATAAAAAGTTCTGTAACTATTGTATAATGTATTGTATTATTATAATAACCCAGGAAAAATAAACTCAGCTACTAAAAACCGACAATGAAAACTTTACAGCTCTAAGAAAAACAAACAGCGGACACAGAACAAAGCGAGCAAGATACGACTAAGAATATCTCGTCAAAGACGTCGCCAAGTTAATTTTGCCGTTTTAGTGGGCAATTAAACCTGCTCCGGAGTGCGAGCGTAGACTGTCATTTGTCGAGGATATGACTTGTGTGACAGGTTGCGTACGTTACATCTGTACTGGAACTGACTGTAAGCTGTTATCTTTAAAATAATGTAGGTGTCATTCTGCTACTTTTATAGTTTTGTACAATGCGACATGGTTTGAGATATAAGTACTACGCGACATGTGTCTGCGGCCTAAATTTTGTCACCAACTTACCCACTATATTTACGGGTATATAAATAGCGCCCAAAGTATATTTTTACATATACATCTTCTACCACACAGAATAAATAAATAAATAAATTCGGTACATTTTGCACACACGGTCATCTGACCCGAACTAAGCAAAGCTTGTACTATGGCTGCCAGAAATTTTAATACATATCTATTGATTTATATGTATTTAAAAATAATTCAAAGTCCTGACTGTATATCAACGCACAACCCCAACCACTGCTCCTAAAGACATCACATTTTTGGGATATGTTCTTTGTGAAGTGCTTTCCGGGTTGAAAGAGTTTTCCGAAATTCTACCCCAGGGTGAAGATTGTCCATGTCTCTTGTAGTTCGTATTCTTTATAATAACTAGCTGTCACCCCGCGACTTCGTTCGCGTTTATTATTTATATATATATATATATATAGATAGCTCACACATATATATATATATATATATATATATATATATGTGTGAGCTATCCTATCTGTTAAGTTATAGATCGAACTGCACACGGTGTGCAAATTTGATTGAAATCGGTTAAGTAGTTTAGGAGTCTATAGCGGACAAACAACGTGACACGTAGTTTATATATATTAAGATATGTACTCGTACATATTTTAAAAAACTGACAGACGAGTATTCGCTTGTAAATTCAAGATTAATCTCTCTCGGCCCTCCTCACTGTAATGTTACACTTCGCATCATTATTTGCTACAGCTTCCGAACATTCAATTACCGACTAGAAAAACATATCCTCCTTTTGGACCAGTCGGGTAAAAGCGACTTGATACTTACATAAATTCGGATTAATTATATTGCCAATTTAGGTCGTCGTCGGATTTCTTAAGTTGTCAAAAGTTAACCCTTTATTTATGTCTATCATAAATATAATATTTTATGACCGTTTTAATGGCTAATGTCAGTTTTCGTACATTATAGGATTTCGGAGAATACTATGACAAAACGTAAGAAATAATTATCCATGCCTAATCCTAAGTATTGTAGGGTCAACTGGGGCAAATGCGTCTGTGGGTTATTTGCGTCTTTCGAGAATTACTGACAAACCCTTCACAAATTAGGCAACTAACGCCATCTTGTACAGACTATTGCAAATAAAGATAGACAAAGGATGTAGGTGGCACCTAATTTGTGAAGGGCTCGAAAGACACAATTGCCCCACAGACGCATTTGCCCCAGTTGACCCTAAACGCTGAAGTGAGTTTGTTCATGCGTTAGTGCGCTTTCACGCCTAAACAATTCAACCAACTATCATTAAATTTCGCATACACGTTGCAACAAGGGTTTTTTTTTTACTATGATTTATTCTGTGCCAGTGTGAACAGCACGAAATGTATAGAACAGCTATTTTTGCCAATTCAACCAATTTCTAGATTGGTTTCACGAAAGGACAGGGCAAAAGTATCCGTAACCGACGAGCGCGTAAGAATATAACTCATGGAAGTAGAAGAAGCAAACGATGTGTACCAGGATCGTAGGAAGTGGAGAGAAGTGGTCTCTGCGGACCCCTACTGGAAAGAGGCGTGAATATATTTTTGTAGGTCAGCGGTCGGCAACTCGCGGCCCGCGGGCCACTTGCGGGCCGCAGTGAGGGGTCATTGCGGACCGCGAAGCTTTTGCAAATAAAAAAAAAACGGGACATTTTGCTCACATAGTCGTCTGGCCCCAAACTAAGCAAGGCTTTTTTTTTTTGCCAGAGACAGATAAACATTGATTTTTAGAGATCAGATACATAAATAAATACATACCAATGGTAAAATTTTTGAACAAGTGCGGCCCGTCACTTGCTTGCCAAAAGGTTGCCGACCGCTGATGTAGGTAATAGGTATATATGTATTTATGTAAAATTGGTCATAATGAGGTCCTTTCGACTTCACACGGCCGCCGTTCTGTGTAATCCTGCATAGCCATTATCAGCGTAATGCACTTAAAATAAACTTCGTAAAAAGTGTTTTTGATTGGCCAATAGTAGGCTCTGGTGGGAGTCTTCGGCCGTGGCTAGTTACCACCCACCGGACCAAGCCATGCCGTGAAATGACCTAGTCGTGTTTCGGGATGTAGTCCGGTGTAACCGTTCCGAAGACGGGACTGAGCAGTAGCGCACTTGTAGCGCCTACTCAACTGCCGTCTTTGTACTTATTCACTCTACAAAACTTCAAGGCTAGAGTGAATAAGTACGTTATAGATCGTCGTGCTCCGTCTTAGACCACAATATCGCTTAACATCAGGCGAGTTGGTGGTCAAACGCCGACCTATTCTACATTAAAAAAAAAAAAGTTGACAAACCAATAATCGACCAATCGCATTCATAATATTTAACTGTCTCATTAAGGTATTTGCATTTAAAGAGATATTATAAATTAACACGGTTTCATCTTAATTCTAGTAAGTAATTTACATTTTGAATGTGGATATTTTAATTATTTTATAAGCTGTGTAATTTGCATCGCCTTACACCATGGCCTTTTTTTGTGGGGATATTTTTGAAAGATATTCCGATTAATAGCTACCTACGAGTATGAATTAAGTAAGTATTGGAGGTATAGTCAAGACATTTATTAATGCCATAGGTTCCAGCAAACAGACGGGCAGTCTGATGGTAAGATTAATTTAATACTTAATATTTTCAAGAGCAATGGCAGCCTAGTTGGGAGAAGGTCGGCCTCGCAAGCTAGAGGGAACGGGTTCGAACCCAGCCGACGGCACGCACCAACTTGTTCATTGTGTGATCATATGTGCGTATTGTGTGTCATCTGCTACATAACTGGAGCCCGGTGTATGGCGACAGGCTCGCCCCCTGTCACATTTGGGACTGAATATCGTCCGGCGAAGTGGGGGTGTTGTATTACACCTCTGCCAGCCCCCTCCAGGGAAAGGCGTGACGATATGTTATGTAATATTTCCAATTTTGGTTCATTTTAATGTTTTGACTAGTATCTGCTATGTAACAAGAGTCCTCTGTATTGCGACTGGCTTGCTCCCCTGTCACATTTGAGACTAAATATCGTCCGGCGAAGTGTAGGTGTACACCTACACCACTGATACCTCACGGGTATCACACCTCACTACCTAATATATTATGTTAGTTAAGAATGAGGAACTAGATTACAAAAAAAAAAAAAAATCCAATGTCGTCTATTGTTACTTTGGGACATTATGTACACACAAACTTAATGCTTAAGAGTCCGGCGACCTAACTAATTTCGTCCTAGGCGACCTAGACTAACTTCGCATTGGCTTAAGGTATTCTATAGCCATTTCGTCTAGAAGAAGAAGACGAGTGAAGAGAGCGAGTAATGATACCTGACGAGCCTCTAAACTTACCTACAGAGTGACAAAGTGCAATTTCATTTTTTTTAATGACTTTTGCACTACCCTAATCATTCTTAAGTAACTAAGAATTTCCCTTGTATTATTGAGATCATTTAACAGCTAATGATGTAGACAACCTCCCTATGTAATGGAATTTTTGATTTGCTTTGTCTACCTATTGAATAAATCAGTCAAAAGTGACCCCTTAAAATGCGGATGTTTTTCATAGCTCTATTTTCGCTTGAGAACGTTTTTAAAAAAAACCAAGAACATAGGGGCGAAGATATTGTTAATTTAATTGTACATGCTAAATTTCATCATAATCTGACAAACGGTTTTCAAGAAATTTCAGTAGTGCGTTTGTATGGAAATTTCAGAACGTCGCGGCCCTCTTAACATCCAAAGTGAATATATTTATATACCAACTAGCTGCGCCCCGCGGCTTCACCCGCGGTCCTACAAGAACCGTTAAATTTTTCGGGATAAAAAGTACCCTATATCCTTTTTTGTAACTCAGACAACGTGTATGCAAAATTTCATGACGATCAGCTGAGTACTTAGGGCGTGAAAGCGTTGCAAACAAACTCACTTTCACATTTATAATACTAGCTGCGCCCCGCGGCTTCGCCCGCAGTCAAAAAGTGTCTGTCCTGTGTGCTATTTTAGATTATAATTCATCTCTGTGCCAAATTTCATCCAGATCTGTTCAGCCGTTCTGACGTGAAAGGGTAACAAACATCTATCCATCCAGTCTTACAAACTTTTACGTTTATAATGTCATAGATGGCGCTAAAGTGGCAAAATGTTGATATTTGTTGTCAATTTTTTTTTTGTAAAATATACCTATATTTTTTTAATAAAAAGTACCCTGTGTTACTTCTAGTACCTCCCAGAATAAGTGTACAAAGTTTCATGATGATTCGTCAAGTAGTTTTTGCGTGAACAGCCATCCACGCTGGATAAGGTTGCCTGGAAGAGATCGCTTTTAGTGATAAGGCCGCCAGTTGTTACACTATTTAATAAGTTTTATCATTATTTTTCTCTTGTTGTTTTGTTATCTGTGGTGTGAACAATAAAGAGTTTATCTATCTATCACGATTTCACATTTATTTTATAATAATATTAGTAAGGATTAGTTACACAGATTAGGATTGAACACCTAGTCGTACAAGTCGTTTTGGGGGCTGAGCTACCCACGTCCGTAGGAGTGTACTCTATTCTGATTCCCTACACGTGGTCCCCGGGTAGTGCTAAACGGGTAGCAAACTCTGGTGGGAAGCTTCGGCCGTGGCTAGTTACCACCCACCGGACCAAGCCATGCCGTGAAATGACCTAGTCGTGTTTCGGGATGTAGTCCGGTGTAACCGTTCCGAAGACGGGTCTGAGCAGCAGCGCACTTGTAGCGCCTCACTCAACTGTCTTTGTACTTGTTCACTCTACAAAACTCCAGCTAGAGTGAATAAGTATCTTACAGGTTGTCGTGCTCCATCTTAGACCACAACGTCGCTTAACATCAGGCGAGATGGTGGTCAAACGCCGACCTATTCTACATAAAAAAAAAAAAAGTCGACACAAGGATAAACAATGCAATACTTACTCGTACCACAGTTCTAAAGATACGTCGTGCTTCATCTTCAAGTATCTATTTAACCTGGTCGTCATATAGATAAATTTAAATACTCAGACAATATTTTATAGCTTATTTTAGGTACGTTTTACGATCTTAGACGGGCCGGTGGATGTCTGTCAAGATTTTATGGAAGCTAGGTTGAGAATGTACAGCGAATCTGCTGGGGTTTCGTCGACGCGATTATTTTACTAGTTCAGGTGTAATAACAAATTTAATAGATAAGCTAGCTGTCTTCAGTTCAGTCGAAATTCTATAATAAAGGATAAACTATGATTTGAAATATCTTCGTGAACAAATTTTTTTCTAGAAAAAAATCAATTCTATTGTACTTCCTACTATCCTATCCTACTAATATTATAAACGTAAAAGTTTGTAAGAATGGATGGATGGATGGATGGATGGATGTTTGTTCCTATTCCACGCTAGAACGGCTAAACAGATCTGGATCAAATTTTGCACAGAGATAGATTATAGTCTAGAATAACACATGGATACTTTTTGACCGCGTGTGAAACCGCGGGGCGCTGCTAGTAACAGAATAATTATAATAACTAACCAGCGACCATTTTTTTTTTTTTTTTTTTTTTTTCCACCTTGGGAAAATCCTTTATGGATACCACCAACAGCCCCGGGGCGGGCACAGAGTGGTTATGTGGGAATCCCGCCACTGACGGCCTACCCACTAAAAACCCAAGGGTGTTCCACCTCGACGCAGAATGTCGGGACAACGGGAACACTCTCACACGACCGCGGCCCCGACAGCGCCAGCCCCTGCGGGCACCTCCTCGAGCCTACGCTCTTCCTCACCATGACCAGCGACCAGCACCAACTTCGTATAAATCGTATATCTAAACCTATAAACCTTCAGTAAAAAATGTATCTAACTGATGGTAAAAACCGCATCGAAATCCATTGCTTAGCGGATAGTGACCACTTGCAGAAGCTCGGGTTATCATTTTAATTTGGAGCTCCTCATCAGAGGTTAAACTGATAAATCGTCTTGCGTCACCAAGAGTCAGAAGCTAACCTTAAGTTTACATTAGAAGCTTAAGAGTCCGGTGACCTAACTAACTTCGACCTAGGCGACCTACACTAACTTCGCATTGGCTTAAGGTATTCTATAGCCATTTCGTCTAGAAGAAGAAGACGAGCGAAGAGAGCGAGTAATGATACTGACGAGCCTCTAAACTTACCTACAGAGTGACAAAGTGCAATTTCAATTTTTTTTATGACTTCTGCACTTCTGTAATCATTTTTAAGTAACTAAGAATTTCTCTTGTATTATGGATTCATTTAACAGCTAATGATGTAGACAACTTCCCTATGTAATGGAATTTATGATTCGCTTTGTCTATCTATTGAATAAATCAGTCAAAAGTGACCCCTTAAAAATGCGGATATTTTTCATACCTCTATTTTCGTTTCTGAACGTTTTTAAAAAAGAGCAAGAACATAGGGGTGTAGATATTGTTAATTTAATTGTACATGCTAAATTTCATCATATTCTGACAAACGGTTTTCGAGAAATTTGAGTAGCGCGTTTATATGGAAATTTCAGAGCGTCGCGGCCCTCTTAAGTTTACACTATGTTAAGTACTTAACTTAGAATCTTCTACAAGTGGCCCTAAGAACTTACAAAAAGACAGACATATGTATATACTGTCACGCCTTTCCCCCGAGGGGGCTGGCAGAGGTGTAATACAACACACACACTTCGACGGACGATTTTCAGTCCCAAATGTGACAGGGGGCGAGCTTATAGCCAACCGGGCTCCAGTCATGTAGCAGATGACATACAATACGCACATATGTTCACACAATGAATAAATTGGTGCGTACCGTCGGCTAGGTCCGAACCCACTCCCTCTGGCTTGAGAGGCGGGCCTTCTCGAACTAGGCTTTCATCGCGATCGCGATCGCGAAGACAGACAGACGCGAAAAACGACTTTGTTTTATACTATGTAGAAATCTTTGATAAATTTTAAGTCCAGATAGACTAAAAAACCATTGCACGGGCCAAATAAAATAACAGACAACTGTTAAGTTCTAAATTAACAAAATATATAATGCAACCCTTTAAAAAAAAGGAGAACCTGTAACGCACCCTAGTATATAAAAATTAGTCTGTCAATTTTCGTTCACAAACAGTACGGAACTCTGTCTAGACATATACTCGTAAGTACTCATAGGTAGAGATAGAAAAGATAAAAGACAAAAAAGTCAATTGACACTTCGAAAGCACCTTTCAGTTACCGTCGTTAGGCTGGGTTTTTACGCACTGAGTAAAAAAAACGATTTTTGCGAACGAATTATTATTATCTTTAGTAACATGGCTTTTATTAATCTAAACTAACTAATCATAACATTTTGTGAATTTACAAAAAATATTAATAATTAATTATTCCATAATATTTAGTATGAACGGTACGTGAGCGCCAGACTACTCACAATATTTATCATTGTTAATCCAACATTTGTATAAAGAAATGATTTACACACATTGGCTCTGAATTTACCCCCGCTGGGCTACCAGCCGCTGCCACACAGCGTAAATTTCTTCACAACACCATCCAAATTCTCAGATACTCGTCGTGTGACGGGTTTTTTTTTTCTTTCTCCCTCAATTCAGGCGAAGTTGGCGTCGCAGGTCATGTGCATTTACCAGTGCCAAGTACTAACCACTCGTTTTCACAGATGATGGGATGATGATGATGAGATGATGATGAAGATGATGAATCCCTCCCCTTTTCTCATTCCAGTTAAGTTATGGGTACTTTACTGAAACTTTAAGGGAAGTTTTGCAGAGAACACAAAAAGTCGCGTTTCGCAATGTTTGTATCATTTGCCCACCCTCGTGCATGTTGACGAACCGATAAACGATAATAATCCACCATTTTTACATTTCAACACTTGAAGAATCACAAGTTTTAGAAAATAATACAAAATCACGACACCATCTTTTCGGTTCCCGCCAAAACCTCATCTCAGATATACTCATCGACATCTGTAATGTGTGACGTGATTTAGACATTACTCAGCTCAGACAGATGACACAGTTGACGTTTGACAGATAACTTTTCGCCTCGAAGACAGATCAATCCGTTCACTCTTAAACGAAAACATTGCGACTCCCAATTTATTTCCTCAGTTCGTCGACCCCATCGACCTACACCAAAACACGCATCACAATTTTTCTGCACGCGCCCCGTAAGCAGTAAAAGCGCTGTAAAATACTGTAAATCAATACTGTTACTAGACGGCGTCGGCATAAAGGAGCGCTGCGAAGCGCTGCATCTGCTAGCCAATGTCAACTGTGACGTTTACGCGCGAAAAGTTTTACGATCCGCAGACGACGCGTCAAAAGAACAGTGACGTAAATTGTTGCGACTAATTTATCGATGTTTTTGACAATAACTGAAAGGATGGAAATTACAATCACGAGCTTTGTAACTTTTTTGTTGACGTATTCATTTGAAAAAGCGTAAAATTGTATCGTTCTTCATTTTTTTCATCGTTTTTAATCGACCTCCAAAAAGGAAGGAGGATCTCAATTCCACTGCTTTTTTTGTGACGTGATTTTGTAAAAGCTGGAGTGACAGCTTTCTATTCTAGTAGAATTTGCGGATTCTCACATAATACTCCACACAGCGCAGGAGCAAGAGTTGTACACAGCTAATTAATTATAGCCCATTAATTACAAGTTAATTTATTTCTGGCTGTAATTGATGTAAATGGTTGTAAACGTATTAATTAGGTACAAATAAATAAATGATTAAAATAACGACAAAGTGTAAAAACTTCTGAGTCTTGGCTTACAAGAACTAGTCGAAGTTTGTATTAGTTGTCACTTGAAACTGCAAGAAAATTAACGTTAATCTGGTGCTAGTATGGCCCTACCCGGCAGTACTTGTCATTAAACGAGTCATTTGTAAAGATACTGCGTATTAACGCAACAATGATACCCGCGACACATGATATCTCTCTCGGTCTTTCTGATTCGAATCGCTTACGAATTAGCAACTTAAACGCATATTTATGCTAATAAAGTGCAATAAAATCGAAAATTAATGGTACTAAATTATGTAGATTTTTGTTTTTCGATAATAAATTTCTTTTTTTGGGGCGCTTTTTAGTGCAAAATCACACTGGCACGCTGCACAATTATGAATTAAAATATTAGGTCCACAGACGAACTATTGTTTCATAACATTTGACTTTGATATCTTTATTGCTTAGAATTCAATAAAAATATTATTTTTATTTTTCTCAGCAATGTTGAGAATTCTTATCGATAAAATATTCAAGCGAGTCACATCACTCAAGGGTTCGTTTTACGACCGTCTCGTCCCCGTGTTCCATATTAAATGGGTCTGCGCTTGTGGTAGGTCATTGGATAAATAATTATAACCAACTCGAATTGACACTTCGTGTTCTTAAACAAGCGATTTAATGTCTCTCAGTGCTTTTTATTCTGTTTTTATATCATTTTTATACACAAATGATTCACGTTGAGTACACATTTTTACAATTTGCAATAGTGTAATCAGATAAAAAAAAAAATGTTTTAACTTTTCCCGCCGACGCTAAGACGTATAATTTACGAGTGGCCAGTAATAAAAGTTTTTGTTGCGAAAGCGGCGAGCTATAAAATTGTCCGTCCCTTTCTAGCGCGGGTTTACGAGCAGGAAAATGCGAGATAGGTGTATATCGCACCGGTAGTTTTATTACTGAGCAAGTGATGTGAGGGTATGAGCTGGTAGCTAGCTTGACTAGGCATTCGCAGGCGATACTATTGGCAATACTATTTTAACTCGACGCGACCTGCCTCTAGCTAAAATGGGTTAGCGCGGACCATTGATTCTATTTCTACAATTAGAGAAGCTTTCATAAGGAAAGGTCACGCTCAATTTTGTTGAGAGCTTAAAGTAAAGTTTGCTGCAGCGCTGAAACAATTATTAATCGTCTAACCACACAGTACCTACAAGCACGCAGAAAGCTTTTAAGGTGTAGTTTTCTTGTGACCAAAAGTTCGAAAGCGACTTGGGCGTTTGAGAGCTAGCCAGCAACTAAGTGTGGTTGGATGGGTGCACCTGAACGGAACATAGTCAAAGTATGTGCGACGTCTTTTCTACACATAATAATAAAAATCAATGGCGCGAACCAGTGTTGGCTAACGTTTCGATTTTTTGGCCAAAATGTCGTCATGATGGCCAAAAGGTCAGGGGACGGGGACGCGGGACATACTCGGCCCTTAAAAAAACTATTTACTTTTTTTTTTTTTAATTTTCTGCCCGATTTGGATGTCGGAATGGATTTTTCACTCAAAATGTTTCAAAATCCCGCTGCGCACGAAATAACTCTTGGAAAGCTGCCGCGGACAGTCAGAGAACTTTGGACTCTATTCGATCCAAAAGACGTCAAAACGTGCTTTTTTGTCGAAAGTGTGAAATTTGTAGATAAAATAGGTTTATAATTTTACTCTACAGCTACGCAAACAAACAAATAAAAAAAATGAATACAAAATATTCCTAGTTCAAAAACACAATTCAACAATTTTGACGTCTAATTATTTCACTGTCCGACATGTACTTCATTAACATTTTTAATTACTTTTCAAACATACCCTCTGCCTTTTAGCAAATAAAATCAATGTTTTACAGACGCTTTTTAAAATTGACGTTTTTAAACTCTTTTGAGACATAATCGCGCGAAGCAAATAAAAAAGTGTACAACGCAATTTATTATTTTGACAAGTTATTAAGTTTTTAAAAGCTCAAACGAGCGGCGAGTGGCGACACTTAAATTAAAACCTTTGTTGTGTTAATGATAAGCTTTCTCAATGTCAATGAGGGTTTTTAGTTATTTCCAGCCGCCAGAGTGCGCTAGGTGTAGCAACTTTAAGTCTAAAAACTCTCACTAAAAGTGTCCAGTGTACAAAGTGTGCTGAATTTCAGATATATTTTTTTTTCTATTTTTTGACAGTTCATTTGACGCTCAATGCTGCCAATAGCTTTTTTTAAATTAAGAATCGGCTTTTTGATTACCAACTCGTCTGATATTTCGACGTTTGACGTCCTATTATGAGCAGATTCGGAAACCCCTTTTTTGGACTAATGAAAGTATCTTTACTTCACCAACCTTTACTTTTTTACTTTTTTTATTTTTTTACCAACTTTACTTTACTTAACCAAGTGCATCTTGTCAGACATTTATTTTAACATTGAAATGTTAAAATAAAAGTTATTAAGTTGAGTAACACTGTACCAAAGTTAATTGGCCATCGTTGATCAAGTTGTAGGTAGCTATTGACAGATAGTAAAAATGCGTGACAATTTTAAATGTCGAGCTGAGGCCCACATTTATCAACCGACAACTGTGTAACTAAAATTAAACTTTATTTATTACAATTCCATTTTTAAAAACGCATTCACGTGAATAACGAGTATTTTAAATGTGCCTGTCGACTTGATATTTTGAGTATTTTGCATCCGGCGAGATGGGTCAACGATTTTCGTACCTGCCAGATTATTATGATTATTCGCTCGTGATTCTGATTTACCCCGAGGTGAAAAGCTTGGTGGATCCAGTATGATGGTTTTGGAGGGGCTTGAGACAGCTTGACCAGCTAGCTGGACTGCTTGTACCGTTTTTAGTTGATCGGTAAACTGACGGGTAAACTCGGCACAGTCAGTTATTTTGTCTATATGGTGCGAGCATGGACTTAACTGACGTTTCAAAATCGGTAATTTCCGAACAAATTTATCGATTTAAGTCGGTTTCAGTTTACCGATCATCTAAGAACGGTGCTATTTTTTTTTGTGAATGACTAATGCTGTTGGCCACTGAGGCCTCTACAGCGTATAGGACGTAAGGCAAGCGTGGAGGGCGCAGAGCTAGACTAGACTTTATCTAGCAACATTTTGGATCGTTGTTTGTTTGGAGAGGAGGTTTAAGCCCCTTAGTTCCCTCCTAGATCCGCTACTGCTTGGTGGGATATGTGGAACTACTTAGAGCCCCAGGCAAGTTGCAATTGCTTCCAAGCGTTGCTGTTTCTAGAATCACCAATATTCGAACGCTTGCTGCTGATTGGTCGAGTTGGCAATATGATCACGTGACACTTTTGAAATTTGTATCTCGTCCAATCAGCAGCTCAGATTTGAGCGTTAACGATTATAGAAACAGGATCCCTATACTTGGCTCGTGATGTTTCTTGGTCACTCTCACTCCAATGACTTTTTAAGCGAGAGAGACAATGACAAAAATTATTTCGACTGGTAGGAAGGGGGTCCAGTAGGGCTATTCCTACGCGTGAGATGAGATGAGATTTTATCTTGGTCACTCTCACACCTATGACGTTTCAAACGAGAGCAACAAGGACGAAAAAAGGTGAGATAAAAATCTCAAATCTCCGAATAGGGCCCCAGAACCGCTCGTAACCAGCTTTAGCTTACGCCATTCCCGTAACTGAGACCCATATTTTCAGAAGATTAGGGCGGAAAGTGCAATTGCTTTTGCAATTTCTATTGCATTGTTATTGCTTTGAAGCTACTGGGCTTGGTCTCTTGTGTACCTTTTGTAGATGTTGAACCCACGCCCCGCGATTCTGAGGTCGACTTTACAACCACTATGTTGTCAACTTTACGAATATTACCTATCGTTTCTTACATTCTAGAAACGATCGGTTTCCTGCTGTTTTACTCACTATTCTCGACCTTTAGAACAGAAACCATACTCTCTGCCATACCATACCATATGCCATATACCATACCATATGCCATACCATACTGCTCTTCCGGTACATCCTTATTACTAAGACTGGAACGTGCTCAAAGGGCTGTTTTAAAAGTAGCCTATAATAAAAAATTCAGATATCCAACTGAATTGCTATATCGTGAGACAAAACATCTGACAGTCAGAAATTTAAATTGTAGTTAAATTGTATATTTTGTCCACAACACTGAGATTTCATAGAACAGCAATAAATACTCAAGTGAGACCAGATAGACCAGTGATGCGACGGAAACCCCTCTGGCGTCTGCCCAGAGTGAATACTCAAATAGGACACAGAAGCTACATATTCAGAGGTACCTACATATATAACAAAATAAATAGAGAACTAGAAATAATGCATGACAACAGACATAACTGTAAGAAGAAAGTTATTAATTATCTAACAGGCCGTAACTATAAGGAAACAGAAGATTTTATAAGAATAATAGAATAGACACACACACAAGTTGAATACCCACACAAACACACAACACCGCGCACATTCAGCTCAACACACACTGTCACACACATACACATAGAGACAACTACTGTCGTCACCTCAGTCGGTTGAACGACGGATTTTTAATCTTAATTTTAAATTGTAGTAATAATTGTTATTTTTATTGGTTGGTTTTTGTGAATGTAATTTTGTGGAAAATGATTGAAATATGCTTATTTATTAATTACTAATCCACCATCAGCAAATTTAATTAATTAATCCAAAATTATAAAATTGTATATGTAAATTAACGTAAATCTGTAAAATAATGTACCTAATTGATAAAAAAAAATATATATATATATATGTTCCCAGGAAGTTTACTAGCTACCGCTACTCAGGGTATCCTACCGCGGTGGCTAGTGACCCTAATTAAAATTTCCTTTTTATTTGTAATTTTTTAAAAATGATTGTAATGTGTATTCAATGTAGCCAGAAATAAATTATCTTATCTTATCTTATCATACATTTTTAATAAGCTTTAAAAAAAGTTTATTGTCACATTAATATTTTTTTAAATCAAATAACTACCTCGGTGGCTAGTAGTTGGTAGTGTGGTGTGATTAGTTGATAGTGAACCTGCCTTCTGAGCTTGATTCCCATCTAGGACAAACATTCATGTGAGGAATATTTGTGTTTATTCTACGTCTGGGTGTTAATATCTATATAGGTGTGTATTTAAAAATATCTAAGTATGTATGTCAGTCTCCGGCAGCCATAATACAAGCTTTGCTTAGTTTGGGGTCAGGAGACAGTGTCCCGAAATATTAAAAAAAAAGTATATAATGCGACATCATTGTCTTTTTCCGCTTCGCAAAAGGGCCACAAACAAAACTAACAAACACTAACTTTTTAACAACGCTAATATTATTATATCAAACAATATTAGTCCAATAAACTTGTTCTGTAAATAAGAGAGCATAGTCTCGGAATCGTGTTTACATCAAAACCGAATTAGAACTGTGTCGATTCACGTCAATGTGTCAAACAATCCGAACTGTTTACGCGATATTGTTGTTAAATCGTAAACATTGTACGAGTAAGTCTTTCACTTGTCAAAGCAATGTTACCGGAATATCCGTTTCGGTATTTAATTTTGGATTCTCTCGGTGTAACTACTCTCTGGTAAATTTATGATTTAAGAATAAGTTTGCTTGGTTCGGATTCCCTAAATTAGGCGAAAACAAAGTAACAAACCGTTTATTTAATGACCAAAAATGATTAAGCTTTTTTTGTAATAAACTTGAATAAATTAGCAAAAAACATTTACAAAAGATTCATCAATTGCAGAAAAGAAAGAAAAAACGTACTCAAAATATTAAGTTTTACTAAAAAAACCTGGATTCTATTAAAATGTTCATTTAACATTACTAATTATTAAATTGAATAAACTATAAGAAAATAAAAACCGGAGAACAAAAATAAGGTGACACTTGATAAGCCCTTTTAACAACCTAATTCCTAGCTACATTACCAAGTTTACCGAATTGTATCTCAACCGAAACCGAATTGTTATCTCAACTAACTAAAAATATATTTGTCTTTGTTATTACTGCGTATTAGACAAGGACATCAATACTTTTAGCTAGTGTAGATTTAGCAATTTAGAGCATAGAATACAATCTAGAGGGCATATGAGCCAACTAGAACCTTAGCATGTTAACCGTCATTTAAGTTCTTAATACAAACCACGCAGTTAAGAAAATCGTTGAACTTGTGATAAAAATAAACATTACTGAGCTCCGCCTCTAATGGTACAATCATCTGATTGAAAGTACAATCTAAAGCATTAGTAAAGAGCTTATTTCTTTAGTTCTTATAATTGACGCAAGAGTTTTCGACAGTGCTGCCGCGCGCCTGCATGCAATGCATGTCTGTGTGCAAGCCAAAACATTATGATGAAAAGATGAAACTAAAATTTACCTGTTTGATCAGCATTTTGTCCTTTAGAATAGATTAAAATAAATAAATAAAACTAGCATTTCCTCTTTGACTCATCGATAGTAGCGACTTTTGATTTCACTCACGATTTAACATGTTTTTTTAACAACAGACATTTTCTGCAATTTCAATTTCCTTACTTAAATACTGGAACCCTGACGAGAAAAAGCATATTTTCTCCATAACTAAACTATCTACTTTAGATAAAAACATGTAATTACACTATTTAGCTCAATAACGAGGCAGTACGGGTTTTAAGCGAAGTTAAACAACAATAATTATATGCTAATGCGGCAGACTGTACCTACTTATCGCTAACTATTAACTGTTAGTAAATGCTAATTGTTATTTGAGCTGCGATTGGATACATTCTTGTTTTTGCTCATTACCAAGACAGTAAATGGAGAAAAGGGAAGTCATTTTATGTGGGGGCGTGGTTTTGTAATTAAGACTCGTTATTTCGTGTAAATCGTTTTAAAGCAGTTTTTACATATTCCTATTTGTAGTATGGTAGGTGAGCGTGCTTAAATTGGATGGTGTAGTGGCTGTTAGGCAGCAAATAATTTTTTTTCTAATGCCCCGTGCTTTAGAAAAAAAATTATTACTGCTAAGTTATTTTTATCTTATTATTTTTTACGTCTTGTACAATTATGTTTAATGACATTCGAGACCTCTATTTAGATAAATGTTCCTGTCCATACAGGTTGCCTGGAAGAGATTTGAGCGATAAGGCCGCCTATTAAAAACTTAGTTAAGCCTTATTTAAGTACAATTGTATTTTTTTAAATGTTTTTAATAAAGAGTTGTTGTTGTTGTTGTAAGTTAGCATACTGAAAATTGGATAGTGTAATGACCGCTGAACTGAATAGTAATACAACTGATGTATTTGTCAGACATAGGTCTGATTGTATGATGAATAAATGAAGCCCTAACCCAAATAAAATCAATTATTTTTATTTTGGCACAAACAATAAGTACAACATTCTATCCTACTAATATTCTAAAGGCGAAAGTTTGTAAGAATGGATGGATAGATGTTTGTTACTCTTTCACGCCAGAACAGCTGAACAGATCTGAATGAAATTTGGCACAGAGATAGATTATAGTCTAGAATAGCACATAGGATACTTTTTAACCGCGGGGCGCAGCTAGTATGATATAAACTCACTAATCCACTGACTCCGAACTAGTGAAAACTGTGTTTCGGTAGCCAGTGGCTACTCCCATTAATAAACCTAAGTTTGTTAAGTGCCTGGTAAATCAGATGGTGTGTGTGTGTGTGTGTGTGTGCACGCAGGCGAGAGATCGATGTGTGTATGTCGATGTCGATGTAAATATGATCCTTAATTAATTGAATAAATAAAACTAATATCTATTGCCACATATCTTGTCTTATAGACACGAAATAGTAATACAGTATAGGATACACTGTATACTGTATAACTATACAACGTTTTGTGTTTTCTTTCTTTATAATATTTAACTCGGTCGAAAAAGACAAAACATCTACAGACATAACAAACAATACATGTAAAACTATTCCGAGACTTAACAGTGTTTAACACTGAGTTTAATGTGAGTCCACACTATAATGGTAGGTAAATGCGAAAGTGATTATTATCTTTATCACTCTGTATTAGCTAGCTAGTTAGCTGTCAAAAAAAAAACCGGCTGAATCGATCTTAATGCGTAGAAGTAGAGTCATGATGACGAAAATATATTACTATTTAGTGCAAAAATCTTAAAAAAATATATTGCTGCAGCTTGGACTCGAATCAACTTGGTTTTTTAACCGACTTCCAAAAAGGAAGAGGTTTTCAATTAGACTGTGTTTTTTTATGTTACGCGATTACTCCGTCAATTTTGAATCGGTTTCTATGATTCTTTTTTTTAGGTAGATCATTCTTTAGAGGTCCCATATTCATTTTATTGAAATCGGTCAAGCAGTTTTTAAAAATCAACAAAAATTAAAAAAAGGTTTACATGGATGACGGGAAGTTGGTTTTTTAACCTTTGCTTTTTATTATTACAGCTTACATTTTAAGAAGTAACCTGGGGGCTTACCATGAACTTTTACAAAAACATCATTGCGCAGGAACGTTTTGTTACATTCCTTAATAAGTATTGTTTTGTATCATACCACAAGCATTGAAAACAACAATGTTTTAAAACGTTTTTACTCCTGTTAAAGTGATGTCAAAAGAATGTACGAAACAAGTGCCTATATACACTCTGTGGTACTTTTGCGTATTTTGGAGTATGGTGTTGCCAGATGTACGATGTCAATTGTAATTATACGATTTTTGCCATGTAAAAATCGTACAATCGGGGTCGTACAATAGTACGACCGCATAGCGAAATCGTGCCTACAATATCCTACCGATACAGGGAAATTACACTTACGGTTTTTACAAGTTGCAAGTAAAAACACTATGATTTCTTATTATTTTCTGAGTTTTGGCGGGAACCGAAAAGATGGTGTCGTGTTTTTGTATTATTTTCTAAAACTTGTGATTCTTCGAGTGTTAAAGTGTAATAATGGTGGATTATTAACGTTTACCGGTTCGTCAACGTGCACGAGTGTGGGCAAATGATACAAACATCGCGAAACGCGATTTTTCGTGTTCTCTACAAAACTTCACTTAAAGTTTCAGTAAAGTATCCATAACTTTACTGGAATGGGGAAAGGGGAGGGATTCATCGTCTTCATCATCACCTCATCATCATCATCCCATCATCTGTAACTGAAGGAAAAATTATTACTAAGAATCCGACTGAAGGACGAGTATCCATGGTCATGAATAATTAAAAAAAAAAAAAAAATTATTATTTTCTTCCCTAAGAATTTTTTTTTTCTCACCCGCGTACAATCGCTCCTAAGAAACATCTGGCGACACTTGGTTGTATGAACAATGTCAAAAACGATTTTTTTTTGTTTTGTCTCATAGGGCAGGCTAGAGGCAACATAGCCATACCACCATAGTCTTCCGTATGTTTGTCATAACATTTTTCATTAAATCTCTGATGAAGATGATAATAAATGAGATAAATCTCGCTCCTCTTTCCCTCTTTCAGTAAAGGCGAGTTTTGTTTTAGAAAATAATACAAATCTTTTCGGTTCCCCTCAAAAACGTAAATTAAATCTACCTATGATTATGAAGGTAAATTAAAATTCAATTGCTGTATCCAATTAAAGTTTGTGAAAATTATTTTGGTGATATCTAGAATTTAATGCTTAGAATAATTTGTCACAGCGGCCGCAGAGTCTCAGCGAAGCAGTTCGATATCATGTGAGACTTTTTAAAAACCCACAGTGCGCTGCGGGCTTTAATAGGAGTCTGCAGGCGAAGGCTCACTCTAAGAAGAAGCAAGTGCATCAAAAGGAGCTGACTTAGCCAATAAAAAATCTATGTGAAAATGGGTTGAAATTTATTCTAGAGCCCGTCCGAAGGCGTCCTTCGTAGTACGGAGCTTCTATTATCTGCTTCGAGAAACTCGAAAGTTTCCAAATCATCGGCCATCTTGCTAAATATTACAAATAGAACCTCAGAAACACAGCAAAAACTCACTTATAAATAGAAAAAGTTACACGGAGAGCAACTTTTTAACAATCCTTGTAATTTGTATCATTCCTGCTATTTTGACAGCTCGGCAGGAATACTTTAGAGGTCATGGTACGGTTTTTAAACAAATGTTCCTTGGATTGAATGAACGAAATCGAGTGACGTCATCAAAACTGCTAAGCGATATCAAAACATAACAGGAATACTTTTAGGGTGGTCATGGTACGAAATTACGAAGTAAGGCTTAATTAATGATGTTTTAAGAGGTTGTGGTAACCCCCCTGTCCGTTATAAGTCCAGTCCGGTCTAAGAAATACACGTTTTGGGCGGCTATTCCTGCGCGTGAGATGAGATGAGATTTTATCTTGGTCACTCTCACACCTATGACGTTTTAAACGAGAGCAACAAAGACGCAGGAAAGTGAGATGAAAATCTCAAATCTCCGAATAGGGCCACTGGGATCTGCACCGAAAAAAGCTGAATTCTGAACCTTATGCATGCACATGTTACAAAACACATTTCGAATCTAACTCGAGATAATTACCCGTCTTATTTGAACCAAGTACCTGTAAATTACAAAACATGCAGTTTCCAACTCATCCCAGAAGTATTATGGCCACTCCACTCCAGCTGTCATTTCTAAAATGATTTACAGACGACAAAACCCACTGCAATCGTCAAACCAGCGTCAGGCACTGAAGTTATAAAGAATAATGGGTAGTTAAAACTCTGTGTCAACAATAGGTGTCTAAGGCCACTCGGAGCAATGTTAGTGGCACTAAAATAATGCTCGCGTCAGTTTATACGACTGAAGTTTAGTTAAGAATTGCTTGAAGGTTTGATTTGTGAAGATCTTAAATAGATGACTCAGGAGTGGATTCGGGGAGCAGGGCCTACGATCAGATATACATATGTAGATGTAAGTCTCACTACGAACAAGTAACATTATTAAAAGAAAAACAAAAAACCCGACTGCAAAATGCTGTACCCTATGTCACTTCTAAAATCAAGACGATTCAAATGACACCTCACATATCGAAATCCATCAAGCTGTTTAGGCTGTAGGGTGTGTCAAAGAATCCTCATACATATATGTACATACATACCCACATACATACATACACTCGAAAAACATAATCCTTCTTGCGCAGTCGGGTAAAAATGGGACCTTGAAAACAAGATCTTCCGTGCGATTCCATTTCTTCAATTTTTATAGCTTGAACGTTGGCTGCTGATTGGCTTGGCTGAGTTGACAAATTATCGTAAACCATTGCCGATTGGTCCCAGTAGACTCTAAGATCTCATCTCGCTCACCAAAAATCGTGAAGTTTTTTTTTTCTTTTTTATGGGGCAAACAATGCCCTTATAGGGCAAACAAACTAATCCTACTAATATTATAAACGCGAAAAAGTTTGTAAGAATAGATGGATGGATGGATGTTTGTTACTCTTTCACGCCAGAACGGCTGAACATATCTGGATGAGATATGGCACAGAGATAGATTATAGTCTAGAATAGCACATAGGATACTTTTAACCGCGGGGCGCAGCTAGTGTAAACTATTTCTGAAGGGAGGGTATTCAAAACAACTGTAATGTAAATGTAAACAACTAATACTCTAATAATCCAACCCTTCAAATCCAATATGTGGGTAATCATTGTATAAATGGAATGGAAACCGAGATCAATACGACAGCAAAGAAAAACAATACGAGGTCCGTCCTCTTCCCTGCTCCAGCGAAAAGTGCCGGTTGGCGGGGCGGGCGACTCAGGCGCTACTCCACTGACATTCCATTGACAGTTCGCTCGGTAAACGTCACACAGCAGAGCATAGACTGCATTTTTTTTGTATGTGTTGCTAACACTAACGGGCCGCCTGATGGTAAGCGATCATCGTTGCCTATCAATCAATCAATAATCAATAATTTATTTATTTGACATAAAAACAAATTTTACAACAAAAAATATTGAAGCCACTGGTTTCCGAACTAGCAAAAAAACTGTGCTACGGAAACCAGAGACCTCTCCCAATATAGTGTACTTAATTTATTGTTTTTATTATTATTATAATGCCATAACAGTAATAGTAGTGTTTTATACAAAACATAATATCAACTATAATACCAAGGGCATCACAGATACGTTGCTGATCGTTGCAAATCGGATCAACGGTACTCATGTATTTGTCGAACAAACAAATCCCGTTTTCTCCCAGTCCTAGTAGACTCTAAGACCTCCCTTTCGCTCTGTACATAAATAAGGGTAATTACATCTCATAATCACAAGATATAATGATAATGAACTGCTATCAAAACACGTTGCAACACTTTCCGGCTCACACTGGTTTTAGGAATTGCTTCCTTTTAAGTGATACAAAATGGCAGATAAGGTATTTCAAGCTATGTTAATTCAAGAAATCGAATGCAACTATTTATTCTAGACTGGGGTTGCGCTCGGATTCGCTTGCGTTTTAGCGGGAATTCCAGTATGTTACGTACCCTATCCATCCTAAGGTTGCCTGGAAGAGATCGCTCTTAGTAATAAGGCCGCCAGTTGTTACGCTACAGTTTAAGTTTTTTTTTGTTTTGTTATTTCTGGTGTGAACGACAAAGTGTTTATCTATCTACGAGTATCTATCTTTTGCGATATAACTTTTTAGGGTTCTAAAAGGTAAAACAGGGCCCTATTATTAAGACTCCGCTATCCGTCTGTCTGTCTGCCCGTCTGTCACAAGGCTGTATGTCATGAGCCGTGATAGTTATACAGTTGAAATCTAAACAGATGATGTATTTCTGTTGCCGCTATAACAACAACTAAAAAACAGAATAAAATAAATATTTAAGGGGGCTCCCATACAACAAACATGATTTTTTTATGCCGGGCCCGCGCACAAAGGGTTCTGTACCATCTGGTACGGAACCCTTCGTGCGCGAGCCCGACTAGCACTTGGCCGGTTTTTAATATAACGTATGTGTTTCAGGCTAGGTTGGACACGGGTCAATTAATTTGGATACGCGTATTTTGTGACGTAATAATTTACAAAACAGACAACCAGATTACCAGATCTGTATTACTATTCCTTTTCTGCAGCAAAACGAATCAATTTTGCATGTGAAATCAGTTATTAAGATACCGACGCTTATCAAGTTACGTAGAGAGTGCATAAAAAACCGCAAACTTGTAATGTGGTTTAAAAATATTTTAGCCACGTTTTTCATACCGAATCGGCGGCGGCCGATTTATATAATTAGTTTATCTACTGTTTTTTTGTAAGGCAACTTTGTTCAGATTATTACTGTTTATATAACCTAGCTATAAGATATCTATAGATTATACATTAGCTTAACTCGTGCTCAGAACCCCAAGACACAGGCCTTTGGTCTACTTTGGGGTTCACTGGCTTTGTAATATTATAGATATAATTCTTTGGAAATAAATATATTATTATTATATTATTATTATTATTATAAGGTCAATAATTTATAGATGGTAGTAGTTGTAAGGTTAGGAAGTTTTTTAATTTAGTTTAGTTTGCATTAAGAATTGTAGCGTGTAAGGTATAAGGGTATTGATACAAACTGTTAAGTTTTTCAATACTTTGTGTTTTAAAATGTATATTTTTTATACTTATACGAAATAAAAAAATATAAAAAAAACCGTTTCTCATACATACCGCTCCTTAAATTGGCAATAGCCAGGTTCAGACCGATCGAGCACGCCTCGCAAGACACCCTTCTGCCACAGCCTACGAATACTTCTACCTCGTTTTGGCCCTTGGTAAGGTGCTCAGTTAGAGTGAGATAGAAGCGTAAATCGCGAAGCATGCAGTCTTTATGGAACCACAGATGTAACTGACAATTAGTTTTCCACCGGCGTGAATTGACCATAAATTTTGTAACAAATGTCACATCAATCACAAGACCTCGTAGACCCTGTCTCCTGTACTGTTATCTATACTGTGACCCCGTGCAGTATATCTGATCAAAGCACGCATATGGAAGGTACGGAACCTTACCTTGCTTCTTAATGGTTAGAGAATGCGCTGAACGACCTGATTGACGAGTTGTACATCTTTAGGCCCGGCGCAGATGGGCTGCTACAGGTGGCAACCACAAGTAGCTGGTTTGGAAGCGCTTTCATTCATTTTGTAGGGATAAGCCACGAGAAGCCGATTGTGGCGGCAAACAGCTGGTCTGGCTTTGGATGACCAGCTTTGGTTTGTTTGAAGCTCATCTGCGCCGAGCCTTAAAGTAATTTAGCTTCATTTATGTAATTTAAAAAAAAAAACTAAGTTTTAGGCCCAGCACGATGCGACCTATTCATCTGCCATTGCAAGAAAATTAAAGCCATTGGGACGTCAGCCATTTCTTAATTGGCTAAAGCCTATCGCTAAAGCAGAAGCTCTTAAACCTTTTAGTCATGGCTGTCCATTAGCTTTCTCTACAGAACACCAAACAGTACTTATTTATTATCTGTGGAACTGAACCAATGAGAGCTTTGAGCACCCTGTAAAGTTAGTAGCGAATTCGAACTCCATTGATCGCAAGACTTTTTTAGCTTTATTTAAACAGGACCTAAATTATATGTTTTTTATGATTTGCTAATTTTTAGGCATGAAAACTTGTTTGGATTAAAATTATACTTCACAAAACAGCAATTTTTCATGAATATTTCTAGTGATTATACACAGGACCTTTTTTCGTAAATAAAGTTAAACGAGTGAGCGAGATAGTGACACGTCAAAGTCTGGAGTTTAATTAAAAACGTCATTTTCCCAACATGATGTAATATTGCCGAGGGCCCAGTTTGTTTCTCTGGAGATCCCGGAGCCATCAGATCAGTACCAAGGCTGGGCACTGAGGAAGTTGGTAACTGTGAGCACACACTGTGAGCGCTACAGCTATTGAAGAATAGTTTATTGTCACAAAGTCACATTTACAACAATTCGTCAGACATCAATCACTATTCACTAGTCTAGTTCACTAGTCACTTGCCGGGCCCAACAGAAAATCAGCGCTGGTTGTGTACAATCAGCAACACGCTGAATTGGGGCCGGTTCTGTGACAATGTGCTTGTGTATTTTGTGTGTCTAATATGTGTCTTCCTCTTCTGTCTGTCTATGTACATTGTCACAATAAAGTATTCTGAATACTATTCAAATAAAAAAAGGCGTGTCACAAACCTGTCGCGGCGCATGGTTTTGCTACAAGTGCGCGGGCGGTGGCGATGCGCGCTGCGTCGTGAGCGGCAGCGGCAGCAGGTGAGGGTACTCCGGCGCCAGCACGTACCGCGGGCTGCAGCACATGGAGTACGACCCTTTGCGGGCCTGCAGCTCCAGCAGAGAGCAGAGCGACCGCTCGTACAGCCGCCACTGGTGGACTACCCAGTGCGCTGGAAGATACGACACGTGTGAGGCTGGGATCGACTTGCGAAGTATCGCTAGGGTGAGCGCTAGTTCTATATTGTTACCCGCTCGTACGGCCGCCTCTGGTCGACTATCCATGCGCTTGAACATACAACACTTGTATGAGGGTCGTGGCCCACTTGAGGAATATCGCAAAAGCGTGCGCTAGCTCTCTATTGCATAAAGTGAGTTGTATGTTCAAACAGGGAGTATTCTGTGCCGTAACTTTGAAGAGGGGTCAATGATCAGCGCGGGAAAGCTGATGCGTAAGCGTCTCCATATAAAACTTGTATTTTCTATGGACTGACGCTGAATTGAGCTGAATATGTGTAGTGTTCCAATGACGGTTTTAAAAGTAGAAGACGAGTGACATACTTTCAGGGCTGGTCCTCCTCAACTGTGTCTGCTGACACACTTGTACTTCAGCCGCGCTTGGAACATTGCCGTGAAAGCTTGTATCTTAGCCTACAACATTACGCATACACATTACATCTCCTTCAAACCATGACTCAATGAGAACGTGTGTAGGTAATCAGTTACTGATTAGGCATATAATAATAATGAAGACAATAAAATAAGTACACTATATTAGGAGAGGTCTCTGGTTTCCGTAGTTTTATTGTAAATAAATAAATGATTGATTGATTGATTGTTTTACTGATTTGATTAGCCACGCCTCACTTTATCTATGTCAATCCATTTGTTTGTGTGAATTGTCTCTACAGTACTACAGTCTGGGTTTTCTGAACCATGTATTTGTGCCATGCCAACGCAGTCCGGACTGTTATGTTAGAGCGTCACTCGTCTTCCTTCTTTTGAAATCGTCATTGAGGAAGCATAAGCATGAGGTCAGTACGAGCGGATAACAATATAGGCTAGTTTAGAAACCGTAACTAACAGTACATGCACATTGCAAGTAAGACTGCGAGGCGCAGTTGAAACTTTACGACGGCGTTCAGTGGTGACTTGAACGAAATATTCTAGAACGCATTCATTGTTGACGTCCATACTTTACAAATTACAGTACCCAATAAGATAAGTTTAAAGCGAATTGTACACTTTATCTCAATCGTAATTAAACAAGTGCGCATTGTTAAATTATACACTCATGTCAGTTATAAATAATTATAAAGGTAAGTACGCAATGCGCAATTAGTATACTGCGTTGGATCAATAAATGGGGAGCCGGCGAACAAATGCAGACATGACCACATCCTCCTTTTTTCATTTCAGATTAAAGACAAATCTAAACAGGGTGATTGGAATCTAGACTGTTTCCTTTCAAGAGGTGTTTCTACCCTGGGTTATGTTTTAAGTTTATTCAGAAATCATTTTTATAAGTTATTTCATATTTTGTGTAATATTTTGTACTTATTCAGTTTTTCAAAAATTTGTTAAAAAACGCTAAAACCATTTTTTTTTAATGCAACGATTTAATGGCAGCCCAGGATAAGTAGAAACACCTCTTAAAAGGAAACAGTCTGGATTCCAATCACCCTGTAGAATATTGTAGGTTGGCAAACAAAAGAGGTTTATTCAAACCTTACATATTATAGTTAACGAGCAGGTTTTTAAGAAGAAATAGACATTTCGACTTTCAGTTCTTACCAACCTATATTACTATAAAGAAATTGTAAGTAGTTATACAGTCGTTTTGTTCGCCAGCTCCCCAAATACAATCGATACTGCGTATTTCTAGACAATACGCACTTGTTTACGTACTAGTTTATTTCTTAACACAAGCCATCACTAAAAGCGCGGAATTGGCAGAGAAGTCTATAAATCACATTTGCGATGCATCAAAGTAATGGAATTTGAACTGATATAACTCACAACTCACTGCACCTATTTTAATATTAGCTATTTGACGCAGTAGATACGTATAGAGTGCATTCTTGTAATTTCTAAGTCGACTTCGGTGTGTGCAGGCGGAGTACTGGTGCAGTGATAATTCCTATTTGATCTGTTTCAACCCCGATGCAAAAATGACGGGGTGTTATAAGTTTGACGTGTGTGTGTGTGTGTGTGTGTGTGTGTGTGTGTGTGTGTGTGTGTGTGGCATCGAACCGATTTTGTTTTTATTTTCTTTTTGATTTGGAGTGTTCTTAGCCTGTTTTTTCCCGGCTGCGCAAGAAGGATGGTTTGGTTTTTCGAGTGTTTGTATGTATGTATGAGAGGGTATGTATCTATGAGGTTTCTTTGGCACGGCCTACAGCCTAAACAGCTTGATGTATTTCGACATGTGAGGTGTTATTTGACTCGTCTTGATAGTGGAAGTGACCTAGGGTACAACATTTTACAGCCGGGTTTTTGTTTTTCTTTTAATAATGTTACTTGTCTTGTGTTATGTTTGACGAAAATCAGTGTGATTAGAATCGGTATCGGGGATTTTAATTTTTTTTTTTTTTTACTTGTGTAAGAAAAAGTTTCCGATGCTTTAGACCCCTATTTCAATAAACTGGCAAAATTTTAAAGGCTAATTCAGGCTTTCAGGGTTCGTCAAATTTTGTCACCGGTCAGTTAACTTTTTGTATGAAACATCATTTTTTTTGTAGTGCTCTTTTAGCTCTTTTTATGTAGAGAATCAGCTTTTAATTTTTTTTTTAAATTAAAAATTTAAAAAACCGCCGCCATCGATTTTCATCAACACCAATTTTCATCAAATATAGCTAAGAACACTCCCGACTAATTCATCTTTAAAACAAAACAAAAAAAAACAAAATCAGTAGGTACATCTTTTTTTTTTTTTTTTTACAACTGATTAGGCATGCGTTTGACCACTGACTCGCCTGATGGGAAGCGTCGGCGTGATCGAAGGTGTAACACGCTTGCCTAGGAGATACCTATTCACTTTACATCCGTTCGGGAGCTACGATGCCACGAACAGACACACACAGACAGACACGCTAAACTTTTAACACCCCGTCGTTTTAGTGATGCGTTAAATATAGGGGCGTTAGTATTATATTAGTCTTCTATTATTACTCGTATTCTATTAGTGTGGTTTGCGATGATTCTATAAAAGTCATCCGTGATTTGTAACAACGTGTTGTTACAAACAACGTGTAACGACGTTGTAACAACGTGTTGTTACAGTCACCGATTTGCGTGTAAACATCATGTAAATTTATTAGTCAAGATTTTATTCTTGTTCTTTTTTATTCTGCGATATATTTTTATTCTTATTATATTTTATTTTATTCTGCGTTCTTCGATTTGCGTGTAAAAATCATGTAAATTTATAAGTCAAGATTTTATTGTTTTTTAGGACTCTAAGTACGTATACCCTAGTCATTTTTTATGTTTTATCATCTTATCAGTTACGTAACTTGCAAGCTTAAAATCATGATTCGAATGATTTAATTAGGTACTTACTTGTACATATGTAGACAGCTTAATTCAACTAAAGTTTCAGTTTAAAAAAAAACTTAATGTTAAGACCTCTTTGGTTTCCACAAGGAGAACAAATGCTTACTTCTTCATGAATCACTTACCAAAAGCCAGACCGACCTGGGGTCCTATTCGGAGATTTGAGATTATCATCTCAGCGTTCGGCCTTGTTGCTCTCGTTTGAAACGTCATAGGTGTGAGAGTGACCAAGATAAAATCTCATCTCATCTCACGCGTAGGAATAGCCCTGATATAGATTTCTCTGAATATCCATTTCGAATCGCTAGCAGACAATAACAAGCCAAGTGACAAGTTGTGTCGATTCTGACCTGTAGTAAATTTGTCTTGTTTAGTCTAAGAAATGTTAGGAAACATTCCCTAAACATGACAGTTCTAATATTGTTGCCATCAAGAAAAAAAAAATTGATGCCATCTTTTTTTATAATTAAAATGAAGAGACGCGAATAATTTTAGTCCTGTCAAGTTTGTTAAAGTTAGTCGCTTGCTAACAGAGTTGACACCAATGTTACACTTCAGATGTATAATTTACTGCTGCACGTTGTCGGTTGTCGGTGCGAGACTGCACTGACATTTGGATGTGTTAAAGGCCTGTCGACACTGTATCATAATGGAACATCCTAAAGAAAGTTCCATTTTAAATTTTGGTATACAGGGTTAAGGGTATTAGGAGTACTAAGCCAAAAACAGGTGTAAGTATTCTGAATAACTTCGGGACAACCCCAACTACTATGAGACAAACCTTAAAATCACGAAAAACAGCAGCTGTGCTATTAACAAATGTCATTGATGCCTATTAAAATGTATGGAAGTTCAGAATTATGAGTATACTCGTATTTAGCAAATGCGTCAGAAGCCAAAAAAAAAAGAAAGAAAAAAAGAAAAATATGAATACTTTTAAGCCTGTGGCTTAGCTCTTAATACTAGTTAAGTAATAGTTTATTTAGGGGGGCCTAAATAAACTAGTAGTACGCCCCGATCTGAGACTGAGGCCTCGATATCCAAACCTCCATAATGGCCCCTTGTGGCTTAAAGGTTCATTTTCGAACTTTAAATTGTATTTGTACGTACTTGGCTGCTATATACTTAAAAGACCAGCGGCTCACGAGTTCTCGTATCATCGGATGGGACAAACAAATGCCGAATTTTCCCAGTTGACTCTTAGACCTCACTTCACTCGGTCAATATAAAGGACGTTTATGCCAGTTTCTCGATTTCTAGATAAAATAATTAAAATAAAATTATTAAACTAATGATAGATTCTAGTTTTAAAGGCCTGTGCACACTGTACCTAATATACACCAAAATGGAACTGCACCGCATCTTTAGACAGCAACATTGAAGTTATTTAAAGTACCCACTTACGTCCTGACATTTTGGTTCGGCCGTCCCGGCATCTGTGTTGCATGACGGGTGTCAAGTGATGCTTATGTCATGGGACATGCATGAGACCTATCTTGGAATCATGAAGAGAAACAGCTGCCCGACCACGCTGATTGCGATCACTGTCAACGCTCATTAGTATCGGATTTATTAAGAGCGCTCGATTACAAGTACTACTTATCAATTTCAGATTTATACACATGTATATAGATATATATTTAAATCCAGATGTAGATTTTATTTTAAGGTAGATTCGTTGACGTGTAAATGAAGGAATATTCAAATACAAACTTTATTTTGACGCCAAAAAAGGGGTATTATGGGTTTGACACGTCAATAAGATTCATCACTGAATGAAGACTTCGAAAACTACTAATCACCATCATCTTCTCATAGCAGCATAAAGAACCCAACCGGCCAGTTCCTTATGTTGCCCTGACATTCAGAAGCACAGATCTTCGGATAATACATTGCCTGAACTTACAGAAGAACATTGGCTACTCCTAGACAACACTACAAAAACCTCACAGAAGCCATAAATCCAAGAAATTAAGTCAAGACTACGAAAGAAAGTTAAGGTTAGGGGTAAGTATGTTCTGATGCTCTCACCTTTCCAATGCGATTGATCTTCGACAGTGTTTAGAATCATGTCGCAAATTACAAAACTTTGCGGCGCAGTGAACGTATCTTGGTAAAGGTAATATTTAACCTGCTTTCATAAGGTGTGGGCAATCAATGACAGTCCAGTACGTGATGGAAAGCATTCGATAAATTGCAGCTCAAAGATGGTAAATGTTGCCACATTTGTATAAAGTCCTGCTGCGCAGTTTTACCCCTGCTCTAGGAGTCGTATATTTTTCGGGGTAAAAAAGGAATGTAGGTAGTGTCAACTGGGGCAAAGGAGGATGCAAATCCTGGTCCCACCTTCCAATAGCTATGTGTGTTATATCGTTGAATAGGTATTTTTGAGCTGAATAAAAGTTACTATGGCGCCAAGTTCCAAATCTTAGTCCGTTCAGAGTTATTCTTTAATAAACATGGTAGTTTTATCAATAGCCAAGTAATGCTATTTTTACGTAATAATTGCATTTGTGCTTTATACACGTAGTGTAGAACATTTTGTCAATGTTGACATCTGTTTAACTTTTTGTCATAAGGTTTGCGACTCAGTGACGCAATTGATAACCATATGTTAGTATCTACACTACGTGTATAAAGCAAAGAAATGCAATTATTTATTAAATAGCATTACTTGGCTACTGATAAAACTACCATGTTTAATAAAGAATAACTCTGAACGGACTAAGATTTGAACTTGGCGCCATAGTAACTTTTATTCAGCTCAAAAATACCTATCCAACGATGTAACACACATAGCTATTGGAAGGTGGGACCAGGTCTCATAGAAACTCTGGCATCATCCTTTGTAAAAGGTTTGTCAGTAATTCTCGAAAGACGCTATTGCCCCACAGACGTATTTGCCCAGGTTGACCCTACTCGAATGACACCGTTCCGTAATTTAGAGCTATTGGTTATAGTTTCTAAATTTAACTTCCATATTTACTGAAGTTTTACTAAATGTGTACCTACTCTACATTTTCTTGTGAATGAAACTATGAGGTACTTAAGGTTTGCGTTGAATTTGCACTATCAGATCTATAAATCAAGACCTGGTATAATGTGGTACTTTAAATGATTGATCTCACAAAAACCAGCGTTTACTCTAAGTGGCAGCTTATTACTGGTTACGCATCAAAGCTCGTTATGGCAACACCGGTACAGCTGTAGATTTAAAGAGATAGAAGATAAGAATGTCAAACACATAATAAAGCTACAAAAAGACTACTAAAGGACATAGGAGCTACTAGTTGGGGATTAGGGTTGCCATCTGTTCGAGTTTAGCGAAAGCTATGATAGCCTAGTCTGAGAAGGTTCGTCTTTCCATCTAGAGGGAGCGGGTTCGACCCCAGTCTAAAGCACGCACCAATTGTTGATTTATAAGCATATGTGCGTATTTAAGGTCATCCGCTACATAACTGGAGCCCGGTGTATGGTGACAGGCTCTCCCCCTGTCACATTTGGAACTGAATATCGTTCGACGTAGTGTGGGTGTTACACACCTTTGCTAACAAGAAATTAAGTCCATATGGTAACCCTACTCGTAGTCGACCTTGTTGTCGCAAGGAAATATGGACATACATTAAACGAACTGTTTTAATTAAACTCCCAAGCTCAATTAGGAGGGCAAAAACTTGAGTACAATTTATTTTTGAACCAAATAGAGACTGAATGAAGCAATCACATATGTAGCCGAATATGGCATGGGAACCGGAGGCAGGCACACCACACCCCCCGAAGAGTTCCCGCCTTGTCGTGGCGGGGGGCTTAATAGCCGTAGTCTGAAGGTTAGAGGAATCTGGGACGGGACTGCTCTGACGGGACGGCGCTGCTTCCCTACCTTCTACGGACGCGGTGGGGTCGCAGAGGAAGAGACGCTCTCCTTATCCTCTGCAGTCGAAGTGGAAGGCGGCAGAGCCACTTATCTGAACTGTCGCAAGGGGACAATGGGCGTCTAGACACCGGTGCTGTCTGGCGCCACTGAGGTTGGGTGAGTAACTATGTATCTTGTAGGAAAAAGTCTCTCGCTTTCCTATGTCTCTCACGTAGTAGTGGGGTCTTCCTGACTTTCCACTCCATTTCGCTTTGATTATTATAGCCCATGGAGCGATGGCAGCCTAGTTGGCAGAAGGTCCGCCTCTCAAGCCAGAAGGAGCGGGTTCGAACCCAGCCGACGGCACGCACTAATTTGTTCATTGTAAGAACATAATATGTGCAAATTGTATGTCATCTGCTACATGACTGGAGCCCGGTGTATGGCGACAGGCTCGCCCCCTGTCACATTTGGGACTGAATATCGTCCGGCGAAATGTGGGTGTTGTAAAATACCTCTGCCTCGGGGGAAAGGCGTGACGATATGCTATGTTATAACTCATGGAGCAAAACGCTGTCAACACTCCTAACCAAACGAAATAACTACCTACCTCAAATAACTTCCTTCAAATCACTTAGCTAATGATCTAAATCAAGATTTTCAAATCCACTCTACACCGCAACAGTGTTGCCACTTGCCTTAAAGTCTGCTAAAATATCTGTTACGACCAGTAACATGAGCCAGTGCTGCGAAAACGCGTAACAAGACAACTCCATTATCGGATAAAAAGAATCGAAAAGGCCGAGCAGGCGACACTAGCGTTAAAAGACTCTGGAATAGAATCTTAAATTCCTTCACAACATTCAACATAATGATTAAATCAAGTCACTTTACGTCCCATCATGCCCAGATAAAACTATTTCAAAACCTAAAATAAACCCTACCTTATTATTATCAAAATAAGGAAGTAAAAGATCGTAAAATGATCGAATGAATAGCAACAAGTTTGCTACAATGTAGTCAGCGATGCATATTTAAATCCCTAGAGCAACTATATAGACTATTTCTATTTTTATAACACTAACCCTGACCTTCGAAAAGAGCTCCTATCCTAGTTAAATAGAATGCACTTTCCGTTGCAACACAATTGCACTTCAGCTGTTTTGTTTCAAAACGGCAATGGTAGCATATGTGGTTGTGTCAATGATACGACTGCCAAGTCCTAAGCGGTTGTGCGAACCAACCACGTGTCATAGCTATACATGTGTTGAATCGAATGCAATCCAGTCTAATTAGACACGTCTGATTACAAGCAAGCTCATCGATTACATCCGATGTAATATAAGACCCGGGAAGCGGGGTAGGTCTAATTAAACTGGCAACATTTCAATACAAAGTTAGACAACGTTGTATGAATTCAAATAGTACAGTTTTATTGTTGTAAGATTAATTGCTTTGTGATATTAGACTTCCGTTAGACGCCAAAACGGCGACAAATGTGATCAAATTGTCTTATTTATTGGACCGATAACGTAATTTAGTAGTAGTATAGCGTGGAATATGTCGTTGGTAGTAATTTGCTTTATTTTATGTTCGCAGATGCAGTTTACGACGCATGAAGGTACCGGCTTGAGCCATTTTCTCGTGGAAATTTAACAAACTGCATTCTACCTCTACGTCATAAACCATAAAAGTATAAAAAGCAAGTACTGTATTTTTTAATGTCTTTATAATGAGGTAGGTATAGTACACATCTATACATACATTTGACTGCCTCAGTGGCTCAGTTGGTAGTGAACCTATCTTCCGAGCTTGCGTGGATTCGATTCCCACCTAGGGCAAACATTCATGTGATGAACATTAGTGTTTTTCTATGTCTAGGTGTTAATATTTATTTAAGTATGTTTTTAAAAATATCTAAATATATCAGTCTCTGGCACCCATTGTACAAGCTTTGCTTAGTTTGGGGCCAGGCGACCGTGTGTGAAAGTGTCCCGAATTTATTATTATTATTATATTATTTATACGCTTACGTGAAAAAAAACCATTTGGTTAACCGCGTGAGTCGCATTTGTCTGACAAAGATTTTAGAAACGAAAATATTGCTAATCCTAGGCATATCCGATAGAATGGTCTTTTCGTGCGAAATTTAAATTTCAAACAGTTTTTTCGTTTCGGCGCGTGTTTTCGTTCTGTGTTAGACCGGGTAACTGTTCATGATAATGGAATTTGTTATTATCTTAGACTATTTTCTAGTTATTTTACAGATATATTTAACACTAGTCCTCTAACTCTTTTGCCCGCGGCTTTGCTTGCGTTTCATAGGCCTAAAATTTCAGTCAGGGATAATGTAGTTTTCTACTGGTGAAATAGTTATTGAAATAGGACCGGTAGTTTTTAGTTTTTGCGTTACAAACATGCAAAAATACAAACTTTGCTTGTTGTGATATTAGTGTAGAAATATGCACCTGATTACTCAAATAGGACAGAAAAAACTTCAAGTTTATCGGTTAATTTGCTTATTAGAGCAACCCTTGCATTACTATTTATTTAATTCGTAAAAAAATATTTATACACACACATATCGTCACGCCTTACCCCCGAGGGGGCTGGCAGAGGTGTAATACAACCCCCACACTTCGCCGGACGATATTCAGTCCCAAATGTGACAGGGACGAGCCTGTCGCCGTACACCGGGCTCCAGTCATGTAGCAGATGACACACAATACGCACATATATGTATGTTCACACTATGAACAAATTGGTGCGTGCCGTCGGCTGGGTTCGAACCCGCTCCCTCTGGCTTGAGAGGCGGACCTTCTCCCAACTAAGCTGCCATCGCTTTAAATAAAAAATATACCTTTCAAAAACACAAAGTTTTGAAAGATAATCAGTTTCTACCAATACCTACTCTTATCACATACTTACATTATCTTACACGCACAGACACATTTCTTTCTGTTTACTGCTTTATATGTGTACAAATTATCGAGAGGAACGATCTACGATTGAAAGTCAAAATGTTTTTATTCAATTGGGTTTTAAAGATATTTTACTTGTGATTGTCAAAGTTTAAAAATAGACTCGACCGCCTTGTTCGGAAAAAGATTGACATCAGAAGAATTGAATAGGTTGTCGCTAATTTCGTTACGAATATTACCACACTAGGTGTGCCCGCGCCTGTGTTCGCGTTATGCCGCGGCCACACACCCTACTTTATACTTACCCAGTCTAATGCCAAAAAGAAAAGAAAAAAAACTGTTTAAAATTTAAATCTCACGCAATCAACTACAATTTGCGTTCTTTTTTTTTTTCAAATAAAATGTATTTTTTTATCTTCTATCTTTACTACCTTAGTTTCCTAGTAAGGTCGCTACAGTGATTATCTACAAATGATAGGTTGTAAAATCAGCGAGATCAACTCGTAAACTAATTACTATGTAAACGCGGCGACCGAGGTATTTTCCTCAGGGAACCTTGAACTAGGCTCGTTCTAGACGCTACTATACAAGGCGACCTTTTGAACTGAGGCAATAAAATTATAAATAGATTCACGTGTAAAAATACTTTGTAAAGTATTGTCTATTGTAATAACTGGTTGCTCTTCGAGCTGGAGACCTCAACGGGCGGCATCTGGACTCTTCTATACTTAAGTCGCATTAAATAAAAGAAAACATATTTATGCACATCATTTGTTGTACTTACTTATTGTTCGTGATTATATATGTATGTGATGTATATTTGATTTGATTTGATTTGATTTATAATTTTAAATTTTCCAAAAAACTGACTCGGCAAAAAAACCTATAATGATTGAACCTGCTCACAAAATTTCAAAAGAATCGGTTAAGAAATGCGACCTTTATATGAAGACAGAGATCCGGACAGAAATCCAGACAAAATCGGCTATCCGAAAGTGTTTTTGTCAAAGCTGAAGCAAAGACGCTTCGCTCGCTAATGCTCGCTCGGTCGATTTTCTACACACTAACCTCCTTACTAAAGATAAAGATAATTTTATTTGCAATAACAATGGTATAGCATGCGTTTGGTGGTATACAATTTTAGATATGTCCTGCAATGTTTTGCCTGAAGAGGCTTGCAAATTTATGGAGATGGCAACTTTACGGTTACATTTATATAAAACTTCTAGTATTGTACTAACAACATTGTATTGCCTCGGAATAGTTAGGAAGTTTTGGCGGGAACCGAAAACATGGTGTCGTGTTTTTGTATTATTTTCTAAAACTTGTGATTCTTCGAGTGTTAAAGTGTAATAATGGTGGATTATTAACGTTTACCGGTTCGTCAACGTGCACGAGTGTGGGCAAATGATACAAACATCGCGAAACGCGATTTTTCGTGTTCTCTACAAAACTTCACTTAAAGTTTCAGTAAAGTATCCATAACTTTACTGGAATGGGAAAAGGGGAGGGATTCATCGTCTTCATCATCACCTCATCATCATCATCCCATCATCTGTTACTGAAGGAAAAATTATTACTAAGAATCCGACTGAAGGACGAGTATCCATGGTCATGAATAAATTAATAAAAAAAAAATCGGAATAGTTAGGAAGTTTTGGCGGGAACCGAAAAGATGGTGTCGTGTTTTTGTATTATTTTCTAAAACTTGTGGTTCTTCGAGTGTTAAAGTGTAATAATGGTGGATTATTAAAGTTTACCGGTTCGTCAACGTGCACGAGTGTGGGCAAATGATACAAAACTTCACTTAAAGTTTCAGTAAAGTATCCATAACTTTACTGGAATGGGGAAAGGGGTGGGATTCATCGTCTTCATCATCACCTCATCATCATCATCCCATCATCTGTTACTGAGGGAAAAATTATTACTAAGTTAGGACTTTGTATCCAGTTGCCAATAAATAAAAAAAAAAAATCGGAATAGTTATTGAGTGTTTTTTTTAATCTGACTTTTTTTTCGAGGCTTAAGTCGCTGTGCGATTTTGCCAGCCTCGTTTTACATCGAAATATGCATACTTACCTACTACTATATTATAAAATTACATGTGTTTATTTTTAGAACGGACAGGAGTCCTTTCTTAAGAGGGCCGCGACGTTCTGAAATTTCCATACTCAAATTTCTTGAAAACCATTTGTCAGATTATGATGAAATTTTGCATGTACAATTAAATTAACAATATCCTCGCCCCTATGTTCTTGGTTTTTTTTTTAAAAGTTCTCAAGCGAAAATAGAGCTATGAAAAATATCCGCATTTTTAAGGGGTCACTTTTGACTGATTTATTCAATAGGTAGACAAAGCAAATCAAAAATTTCATTACATAGGGAGGTTGTCTACATCATTAGCTGTTAAATGAATAAATAATACAAGGGAAATTATTAGTTACTTAAGAATGATTACAGTAGAGCAAAAGTAATAGAAAAAATTGAAATTGCACTATGTCACTCTGTAGGTAAGTTTAGAGGCTTGTCAGTATCATTACTCTCTCTCTTCACTCGTCTTCTTCTTCTAGACGAAATGGCGATATAATACCTTAAGCCAATGCGAAGTTAGTCTAGGTCGCCTAGGTCGAAATATTAGGTCGCCGGACTCTTAAAGCCAATACTCCCGAGACCATGGCATACAAGGACCTCGCCGTATCACACATGGGTGCAGCCAGGATGCCTTGGAACATGCCAACATCTCGGGGTTGGCATGTTTTTGTCTCTTTCTATATTTAATATTTTTTTAACTCTATCGAAGAAGACAAATCACTGAACAACTATACAACGATTACAAGGGGTAACTACATAGCAGAAGACTGCTTGGTTCCAGTTAAGAAAAACCATAAAAGAAAATACACAATGAAAAAAAGCACCTATCACATATTTTGGTTCCAAATTCTCAAACCAGTTGTAAACGCGCGGGTCCTTTATTCTCAAACAACCGTTCCAAACCCATTTACATTACACGATACAGTTTGCCTGATGCACACAATAATTTTAAAGCAAAAACTAAATGATTTGCATCGCCTAAACTACACGTCACATTCTAATTCATGCTCTAATGGACAAGTTTTCCATTTTAAACTGTTCTTGGTTTATTTAGATTGGTTTATCAAGTAAATAGACCTTATACTTGTTCATGAATTTTCTTCTATCAATGCTTCTATATAAAAAAAAAACTGATCTTGATGAAATTTGATAACTCGTTACACACGAATTAAAATTATTCTGAATACCTTGTAATACTGTTTTTTTTTAATGTAGAATAGGTCGGCGTTTGACCACCAACTCGCCTGATGTTAAGCGTTGTGGTCTAAGATGGAGCACGACGACCTATAAGGTACTTATTCACTCTAGCCTTGAAGTTTCGTAGAGTGAAGAAGTACAAAGACGGAAATTGAGCTACAAGTGCGCTACTGCTCAGACCCGTCTTCGGAACAGTTACACCGGACTCAGCCGTATAAAGCCAGACAGACAGACAGCGTTACTTTCGATTTTATGATTGGTAAGAATTAGTCTATATAGTTATACGTGACAAGTCATACGCGTCACAGCAGTCTGTCAATGCGTGCTACGCCGCGTAGCGCATACCACGGCGACATTGTAAATCGTAACGTGCCAGCATCGTGTGTACACTGAACTACATCTTAATTAAATTTGGCAAGCAATAGCGTTCCAAATGGCAGCACGTTACTATAATGATAAGATCAATTTTTTTCATTCACCTTTTCCAAAGTACATTGTTACTATTGCATTTAATGAACTGCCCTTTGGGATGTAGCGCACTACAACGAGGGTCTCAAAAAAAAAAAAACCTAGTGACTATTTTAGTCTGTAATTACAGCAGCTAGTGATGTAAGCAATATGTCGTTACAATGTAAAATTATTGTGGATATTTCTTAAATATGCCAAAATTCGTTTAGTCAACGACTCTACGACGAATGACGGGATCTACGATTCTGTCGAACGAGTATCAAGTCTCAATTTTGTGAATGACTGATTCAACAAATGACCGCCGTGATCATATTATCTAATTCTTAGGCATAGATTATTAACTTGACACTGGTAAATGCACAAGACGTGCGATGCCAAATTCCCCTGGATGGGGGAACAAAAAAAAAGTATAGATTTAAGAGTATCGACATGATGTTGGGGCCATGTTTTATGATGTCGTCGGACATATCTCAAAAGAAATCGAAGCTTACACGTTATGCCCGTCGACACAGCCCGCCAATGTTGGTGTGTTGTGTGATAGGAGGTTCCTTTAGATACTTTTTTCGTGAATGTTGTAACTCAATTGAGCTATGTTCCAAGAAACAATTCAATTTGTCAATCAACGTAATTCAATTTGATACATTTCTAAGTTTGCGCAAAGGAATGTGCCAGCGAGTGTAGCGATGAAAGCATTGGCAGAAACTAATAAGTTAATCAATACTTATTTTTAGCGAAAAAAAATAATTAAAAAAAGAATGACAGTAACCGCCAATACATTTTGCTAATGACTATCGATTGACTTTATTTATATTGTGCTGATGCAAATTAGTATTAAAAAGTGCTAATGTATTGCACAACAGATTCGTGAGTCGTGGACGACTGACCGACTTTCTAGGAAGATGGATGTCGATTCTATTGCACCAATAATTTATCATTATTATTGAGTACTAAGTGCTATTCTGACTGGGTACATCAAGGACCACGTTGTCGTGGTCCTTGATGTACCCAGTTGATGTACTCATTGTTGAGGTTAATTCTGTATCATCTCTTGACTATAATAAAACGAGACATGACAAAAACATTATTCCAAGTCCAGTAGATAAGGTTGGAGACTTCTGGAAGTCGTGTCAAAATTTGGTTCACTTTTTTGAATTATTTGAGAAACTAAACTTAATCTGACACGACCTTAACAAGTTATCCTGGTCTAATAGACTTGAAATTATATTTCTTCTCATACCTAGTTCTCATGTTTAGTTTAGTTAAGAGATGGTACAGAATTAACTTCATTGTCGTGGTGCTTGATGTACCCAGTCAGAATAGTACGCATTAGGTAACTAAGTTTAGTAAAAAGAATCTAGCAGAACCAATATAAACTAAACCGAATTATTTGTCTCTCTTTTCATTTCCATAAGTAAGTAAGGAAAAGCAACAACTGCAGAGAAGTCAAGCTGTCAATTTTGGTTTGCTGTAGAAAACAGGACAACAGAATTGACACCATTACACATAGTCGACGAAACGAGTATAAAACGACTTGCAATGTAGATAGGCGATTAAATGATTAACAATTGCATTGCAATTGAATTTCACTTGTATACTCTTAAGAAAGTGATGGAAAGTAGAAAATTTCATTTTTATGGCGTAATTTTATGAAAGTAGATGTTTATAATGGTGGTAAATATTAGTTATATCTTATTATTATTACTAAGAGATTATATTGAGCTGTGATTAACGATAGATATAGTCTGAATCAGTAGCGGATCCAGGATTTTGGTTTAAGGGAGGGTCAAGGGCTTGACTTAGATGAAAGTAAGCTTTATGAAGGTAGGTAAGATTTGCTTTCAAAGGAACTTGATTTAGCCGAGGGTAAACTTTACCATGGTTTAGCACTACAAATATTTCGAATATTGTGGAGTATACATTTGATACTTTGGGGGGCTTAAGCCCCTGAGCTGAGATCCCCTGGATCCGCTAGTCTGATAATAAAGGGAAAAGCAGACGCTCTAAAAGAAAGTCGTTACTCAGTGGGTAGGCAGTGCTTGGTAATGATGATGTATTGCTCTCCGCTTTGGCCTTGGCTTGCCTCAGTTTTCTAGTAACGAAAATGTTTTACAAATGCACTCATATTTTTAGTCGACTTCAGAGGAAGTTCTTAATATATATTTTTTCTCAAATGCTGTTACTTCAAAACTCTGCTATTAATTTTAAGTTTATGTATTTTTTCAGATTGGTCCCATTTTTTTACAAAATCCAATTCTGATAACGAGAAGTTTGATTTATAATAATAATAATAATTATAAAGTTTACTTCATTCAAAGTTACAAAATACAGATACATACTTCTGGGGACTCTTTTTAAGCTAATAAAGCTTGTGCTGAGAGCCGGCTCTTTCTTATTAAGTACATCATTTGTTTACAGGGCGTGAATGCGTGAGTGTGAGTGTGTATGTGTATGGGTGTGTGTTTGTGGGTGTGTATGTGTGAGAGAGAAAGCGAATTTATAGTCGACTTTATAACAGGACTATGTATGTTTGTTATATTGGTTTATGTATTTATATTTATTTTATTAAAAGATTAGGTATGTAATTATGAATACACTAGCTCATCTACCTGCAACGTCGCTGGCGTTTCAATGCCTGCGGCACACAGTGATTGTGTGTGTAGCTTTTTATTAAGCTTTGTTTGAATCAGACTAGCGTCGTTGAACTGACGTTTGATTGAAATCGACTAAATAGACTTTGTTCGCACGAATAAAGTCGATTTAGTCCATTATCTATAGGTATTTTAAGTATTAGAATGTATTATATTAGTATGACATGTATGTTCATGTAAGTATAATTCAAATAGTTTAAGTAGGTGTAACATTACTATTGTTTTTGTTAATTTTTGCACACCTATGTCCCATACTCTTTCATAAGTATCCTCTCCATCCTAAGGTTGCCTGGAAGATATCGCTCTTAGTGATAAAGCCGCCAGCTGTTACACTACAGTTTAAGTTTTTACTGTTCTTTTGTTTTGTTATTTCTGGTGTGAACAATAGTGTTTTTCTGTCTATCTATCTACTTTAGTCAATTACTACTTAAATATGTCATTCAAACTGACGTTTCAAATCGACTAAACCGACAAATTTGTGCGGAAATTACCGATTTAGTCGATTTAAAACGTCAGTTTAAATGTCCATGCTCGCACCACTTATGGAAAATCGTCGATTTTGTAGAGTTTAAACGTCAGTTTATCGATCGACTAAGAACGGTGCTAGCACTGCAGTAGTAATTACGTAGATTACCTCCTGCACTCAAAGTATACCTCTTTATAAAATAAAGTACAGGAGAATAATTATACAATAAGTATAGGGATCTTCAAGTGCTCTTTACGCACTTTTTAGCGCATAGGATTTACACTCGTGGACCTATTTATGGATATTTAACAAGTTGCACCCAGCGGTGTTGCCTGCGCGGTTAAAAAGTAGCCTATGTGCTATTCTAGACTATATTGTGTGGATGGGTGGATGGATGTTTGTTACTCAATCACGACAGAACGGCTGAACGGATCTGAATGAAATTTATATGCTATAACTAGCTGCGCCCCGCGGTTTCACCCGCGGTTAAAAAGTATCCTATGCACTGTTCTAGACTATAATCTATCTCTGTGCCAAATTTCATCTAGATCTGTTCAGCCGTTTTGGCGTGAAAGAGTAACAAACATCCATCCATCCATCCATTCTTACAAACTTTCGCGTGTATAATATTAGTAGGATAATAATCTTTTGCCATGCCTAACTTCATCCTGATCCGTTTAGCCGTTCTGGCGTATAATTGAGAAACAAATATATGGATGTTTGTTACTGAATTATGCAAAAATGAAGAATTATGCAAAAGTTTGGACGGATGGCTGTCCAAACTTTCGCATTTATAATACAAGTGTGATTCGTGGCCTCATGGTACCAGCGTGTACAAGCCTTAAAACCAATCAACCCATCATCCAATTAAATTAATTTAAAATTCATATCATACTGTCACCGCTTACAGTCATACCTGAACCTCTAATTAAATTAATCACAATTTACCACGCAAGGTTAGCGACAATAAAAAACTTGTAAAAAATCCTTAATGTTACCACCTCATGGCGGGGGTAACTCGGGATGTCAATCATTCATAATAGATTTATTGTAGCCAATTCACATCACAGACATGCGAGTGGATTCAAAATCGCAGTGAAAAGTCAAACTGGAAAAAAAATTAAACGTCTAAATCATAAGCATCATCTACATGTACAAGAAAGAATTTTTAAGTTAAGAATATTGAGAAATATGTATTTTAACTATCGAAATTGAGTTATTATTTCTTTGAGCGTAGCATCTATGCTTCAGCGTAGACAAAGTTCATCTGTCTGGATTCTGTCCGGTTCTCTATCTTCCTCTACAACTCGCATTTCTTAAATTTTATAATTTGAAATTTTGAAGTTTTGTAAGTAGGTTCGATAATTACTTTTACAGATGTTTATTGTAGCGGAGGACATACGTCGGCCGCTAGGTCTCCAGCTCACAAAGCCACTAGTATAGAATAGAATAGAATAGAATTTATGAACATATTTATATAGTAGTTAACTTTAAAAACGCCTTCCTTTGTCCTAATGCCTAGTTAGTTAAAATCGTATAGGATTTCTTGGGTTGGTAAAAAAGTTACTGTAAAGAATTCTGCAGTGTTTCACGCTGGGCTGAGTAAAATATCGCATTCTATGGGCAAAGAACATGCATTTATATTATTTTTCTCTCTATTGTCCGTTCGATTTGTTTTCCAAACCATGAGGTCATTCGAGAAGCCATGACAGTTTGACGCATTTTGGTGAAGCAATGCTGAAATGTTTTAGGAATGTAAGTTAAACTACGAGTATGTTATCGTTGGCTTTTTATTGAAATATTAATTTTTTAGATTAAAAAACCCTTCAGACCCAATATAAATCAGTTTCTCTAAAATAGTTAACTAATTCATTAGAAGTTCAGGAACAACCCGTTCTTTAATCTCAAAATAAAAAACCTACATACAACCTACATACGTATAAAAAATGCAAAACTTTTGTTTAAAAAAAATGAATTGACTTGCATACTTATTTAAACCTTCTTGAACGTCAATCACCGAATAAAGTCGTTACACGCCTATGAACCCGTTCAACTGCGTTTGATCGACAACGCGACGGAATCGCTGCGTCTTCACTGTGATTGATGTGTGCAAACCCTTATCAGCGCCATATGTTCGTGATACCCTGTAATTTGCGGGCGGTAATACCTGTGGTATACAAACTTGCGCAATTATAGTGATCGGCTTGAAATACGGCTTTATAATATCTCGAGATTATTTAAGTAGCCTGCTCTGAGATGGAAGACGAAGTTAAGTGTTTTCACGCGTAATATCTTTAAAAACTCGGCTGTTTTTAAACGTTTTTATTTAGCTTCCTTCGTGGGTGTTTGTTTGCTTCAAATGTTGGATTGGGACCGGTTTTTCTACTATTTCCGGTGAGTCGATTCTTTTGAAAGTGCAGATTTTGGCCTCCTTCCACTTGGATCCACGGATACTTTTTTCTCCTCTTAAATCACATGTGGATCCATGGATACTTCGGTTTCCTCTTAAATCCACCGGTGGATTCATGAATACTTTTTTTTCCTCCTAAATCCACCGGTGGATTCATTTGGTTACCCAATAACAACATAATAACATTGAAAACCATTTAACTTAAAGGTTTTTATTTCAGTGATAAATAACTGCGTTGTTCTTTGCCTGCAATTGGATGGTTAGATTTATAATTTATTTTTTAAGAATATTATGTTGCTTTAACGTTTTATAAATCTATAATTGAAGCTATCTCACGAACTATTGTCAACAAATTGATTGTCGACTGTTTTATGTCTAAAGAAAAACGTTATATCTTTCTTAATCTTCTTAATATATATAAATCTCGTGTCACAATGTTTGTCCTCAATGAACTCCTAAACCACTTAACCGATTATAATAAAATTCGCACACCATGTGCAGTTCGATCCAACTTGAGAGATAGGATAGCTCAAAACGCGAACGAAGTCGCGGGGTGACAGCTAGTATAATATATAAATTACGTGTCACGTTGTTTGTCCGCTATAGACTCTTAAACTACTTAAACGATTTCAATCAAATTTGCACACCGTGTGCAGTTCGATCTAACTTAACAGATAGGATAGCTCACATATATTTATATATATAAATAATGAACGCGAACGAGGTCGCGGGGTGACATCTAGTAATAATATACATATAAAGTGGAAAATTAATTACAATTAAAATTAAAAAACATTGAGAAGTTGATGCCAATTAGCAAAATTGTACAAACATGCTATACAAATCAGAATCTAAAGTTTAAGACTACTTACTTTATTTAGTAAAAATATTTTTATTTATGTATGTGTTCAGTCAAATGTGTATTTAATTCTTATTTAACCACTTGAGCACTTGCAAAAATTATTGACAAGTTAATAATGTGGTTAAAACGACCAGCTTCACAACCACCTTATCCGTCAGATAAATTCGTCATTGAAATTACGCAATTTCTTAATCATCTCGTTAACCTCCAAGTAAAGCAGAACGTAAGGCGTATACCAATTTGACAGGTAGATGACTGCCAATTAGGAACTGTCATCTTAAAGTCGACTAAAACCAATGATAATGGCTACGATAACAACCTTATTAAAATTGGTTCAGCAAAGATTTCCAGAGAAAGAGCATTAATTACGGAGCAATTATATTATTATCTCATTATTTATTGATTATTCCACTCATTACGATAAACTAGAAGCTCAACTAATTAAAGTATTCATATATTTTGAAGTAGAGTGTGAAAATACTAAGGACGTAGTTACTTAAAATATTTATTAGGTACTTTGTTATGATTAAATTAAAATGGGATTAAAGTTTTATCTGAATTACTTCAATCTGTAATTTATTAATACGCTCATAAGGTTTCGTATTTTCTTAAGAACTATGAACCAACAAAAAACAATCATTCTGCAAGAGTTTTTATACACCCACCTAGAGGCGAGAAATACCAAAAATATCTTTATCTGTCGGGAGAACCTTAAAATATTAACTCAATTTACGTAATGATGACGATTTACTGCGTTTTCTAGAAATATTTATTTATAGATTTCGAATTTATAAGCCTTATAAGAACTATATAAGAATTTTGTATTTTGACCCTATTTTTCAAACCATACCATCCTAATCGAATTAAACTAACGGTTTCAAATTCTCAGAAACGGGAAGAAGAGTCGCTAATTGTAGATTGTGCAACTCTACCCAAGGTCGACGAAACAACAAGTAAACGTCTGCCCATTCCATTAATTCAACAAAAACAGCTTGACTTGTACTTGATTACATAATTTACGAGAGAATCATTCACGTTCTTACTTCGAGAATGATTTAAGTTGAATGTGTTATGCTTTTTAACGCGGTTTGTTTTGTTCCTAGTTGGTTTGTATGGTAAGTGAAGTAAAAAGTTTTGTAATGAAGAATAATGATACAAAAGTAGTCAACACAGCTAAGGCCCCGATCCTCTGACATAGCCCGCCGACATGACGTACGCGGCTTGTTTTTTTTTTATAATGGCCGCCGACATCAAGAAACATATAACCGCCGACATGTAGTCAGCAGCAGTGTATGGTGTCCACACGTAGACTTCATTAGAGGATTATGTGGCGTTTTTAAGCGTTTTTACCCATTTCTAAATTTTTTTTTGTTTTCAAACTCACCGAGACGCCTCTCTCTTTATCGAGCCTTGGAAATCAGGAAATTTTGATACAAACGTACTTACTAGTTTTTTTTTAATTACTCACCTGATTAAGATGAAACATGTGGTATTTTAAATGGGGCTAAATTCATTATGTAATGGGGATAAATTCATATGAAGAAATCAAATTATTTCTTTAAAAAAAAAAAGAACAATTGGTTAAGCTTAATCTTTAGTTATAAAAATTGCATTTTTATGTAAATACGTACTTAAAGTAAGCATGCAAGTCTTTCAACACTCCATGCCAAAAAAGCAAATTAAAAAAAAAATGCATCAATCGTCTCAGATATCAAACGCAAGTAATCAACAAATATGCGAAGCTGACAAAACAAGCCTGGCCGTCCTGAGTGCTGCTGAGGACATCTGGTGCTGATGCAACACTTGGCTCCCCGCCAACACAGCCACAAATCAAACAAAACTAGCTCAATTACTAAGTAAACCTATACGGTATCCTGGATAATCCTGAAAATATCACAGACGGAGTCGTATCAAACAAAACTAAGCAAACGGATACGGTATCCCAGATAATCCTGGACATACCTGGACTGTCAACTGTCAAGCCTGGAACTCTATTCTGAGACGTGAAATATATCTTGGTTAATCTCACTTTTATGACTAACGAGATTAATATACTGCGTACTAGAGGAGCTGATCCAAAAAAAACACGTTTTGCAACTGAATGCAGTACGGGGCCTGCCCACCGTGGGCTGACCGCAGGTTTACTGCAGTTATAGCTACTAAATTGCTAATTTTTGACCGTCCAGGTTCACACTTTGATTCCATTAAATTGCGCCGCTCTGTACACAACTACACTGCACGCGTGTCGGGACCACACTAATGCAAGGTGCAAGGATTTCAGTGCACTGGAGTGGACGAAAGTTTGTGTTCGGATGATGAAATCTAGTACATATTACATGTGTACTTACATATAATGAATCGATGTTTATGACTTTTCACACGAGAGAGACAATGACTAAGAGAATACCTCACGCGTCAAAATCACGGTCATTATTCCACCGATGAGAGCAACACTTATAAAATAGAAAAATCGTTAGTCGAAATTTATCAATGAAAGAGTTTGTAACTTACTAGCGATTCGCCCCGGCTTCGCGCGGTACCTATAAACCATCCGTAAAAAATTGTGCAATTGATGGTGAAAACAACATCAAAATCCATTGCGTTGTTTAGGAGAAGTTAACGGATAAATAGACAGACAGACGCGGAAAGCGACATTGTTTTTGATCCCGACGCAAAAACGACGGGGTGTTATGAGTTTGAAGTGTGTGCGTGTGTGTGTAATTTGTTTGGTTTTGGTGTGCGGTTTCAACCTTCAAAATTATCACCATATCATACCATCAAAACTGGCGTTCTATGGTGAGGATGCATGTTATGGTGCCAATGCCAACGTATCAGATGTGTTTAACAGAAAGTAGTAAGTGATATTGGTGGTTCATATAGGCCCTGCTGTCAGTTTCTAGGCCACCCGAAGGCCTCTAAAATGGCTTGATAGAAAGCGGCAAATTATGTTGTACATAAGTTATTTCATACATAAATCGTCACAGAGAGTTAACAGACTTACTGAGTTACTATGGCTTCCTTGCATTACAATGTTGTGGCACAGATTAAGCAGTTTCCAACACTCAGCCCATAGTATATTAATATATTCCGCCAGGTATAACATTCCGGTCACTTGGGCAACACATAGTGACGTCAATCGATGCTTAAGTAAGACCGAATTAAGTCATTTGTTCGAAAGAGATGACCATGACGAGTGACGTCATTATGTGTTTGCTCCCGGAATGCTAAACCTTGTTTCTATGGATCATGACTCAGCCTAGTCGGTGCTATGATTACGTGCCTAATAACTATTAAAATAGTCTGTGGCTATTGTGGTAAAAGTATTTTTATCAACCAGATCATAAAGCATTTAAATTATTGCAAGCACTTTGATAAATGATATGTCCAGATTTACTGAAAAAACATTTCAAGGACCAAAAAAAATCACAGCCAACTGTGAGGTTTTCAATGAACAATGTGTGACGCAATCCTAGTAAAAGACGTACCTGTCACGCACACTAGTATAAAAAAGTTGGCCTCTCACTTTTCGTTCATAAACAGTACGGAACTCTCTCTAGACATATAATTACTTAGTACAAGCATTTATGCCATTGTTTGCCAAAACGTAACTTTTTCAAGAGAAAACGGCCGAGAGCATTTAAATGACGTTTGCTACTCATATAATAAATACTACTGCGCCCCGCGATTTTACCGGCGGTCCCAAAGGAACCATAACTTTTTCGGGATGATAGGTGTGAACAATGTGTATGCAAAATTTCATTTTGATCGGTTGAGTAGTTAGAGCGTAAAGACGTAACAATTTACAAACAAACTCAACAAACTCATTTTCGCATCTATAATATAAGTCAGGAAGTTACGATTTGTGTAGATATATACCATACTAGCTGCGCCCCGCGGTTAAAAAAGTATCCTATGTGCTATTCTAGACTATAATCTATCTCTGTGCCAAATTTCATCCAGATCTGTTCAGCCGATCTGGCGTGAAAGAGTAAGTTACAAACATCCATCCATCCATTCATCCTTACAAACTTTCGCGTTTATAATATTAAGTAGGAGTAGGATAACAACTTGTGACAACAGGATCTTGATTTTACTAAGCAATTATTTTTAAATTACTAATAAATTGTCTCAAGTTGACACTTTTTGCATGCCAGAAGTGTAAAAAACTGACAAAGCTTGAAAAATCTAAAGATGAAAACGTACGACGTCAAAGGCGAATTACCTACCACCTCAATAATAATAATTCTATTTTTTTTTTCAATTAATCCTTCATTTAGTAATTCTAATTACATTATACAGGACTGTACACATCAATGTGTGTCAGTATCTCAACCGGCGAGTGTAATGACAGGTTACCGCTCGACGGATAATATCGCTCCATATCGCTCGATTCACGGTATACTGTACGTGCAGTTGCGGGAAATGATTAGAGTTTGCATTTCGTGAAATGTCTAGACATGAGTGGGAGAAAAAGAGGGTGATGAGAGAGAGAGAGAGTAGATCTAAATACTCCACTTGCGAAATGCTCGTTCATAATGGTGTTGGAAAAAAAAGTTTTCTCAAAATCTTGGTTGAGATTTTGGTACACATTTTGGTGACACTTAAAAATTCAGTAAAAAAAAGTTGAAACAGAAAAAAGCATATCAACAATGATTTATGGAAAGAGAAACGAAATCTTTGCGTTTCGTATTCAATCAACTTTTAAGACAATATTTTTAAATTTTAAGAAACGACTAGCTGAGCCCCTCGGTGTCAATCAAAGTTAAAAGTAGCCTATGGTTAATTGAGGGTATAAGCTACCTCCATACCAAGTTTGATCAAAATCTGTCCATCTGTTTGAGTGTGAAAAAGTAACAAACAAACATTTTTATTATACTAGCTGCGCCCCGTGGTTTTACCCGCGGTTGAAAATCCTATATGCTATTCTAGACTATAATCTATCTCTGTGCCAAATTTCAACCAGATCTGTTCAACCGTTCTGGCGTAAAAGAGTAACAAACATCCATCCATCCATTCTTACAAACTTTCGCGTTTATAATATTAGTAGGAATGATGGAAGGAAAGTAAAATGGAAGTTTAGATTTCAAGTTCGATTCAAGGACACATAACTAGGAATAAGCTTCAGTATAGAAAGCAGTTCTTTAGCTGGGAATAGTATGAATCGCCAATTTTTATACACTGCCAATAGCCTTAAGAGGTGAAGACAAGTCTACAACTATGTCAGAAGTATAATGTTCACAGCTCAAACGTTAGTAATGACTGCGCGCTGAAGCGCACAGATAACATCTATAAACTGCAATAGCCTAGTTTCGCCACAGGTGGTTTTGTATAGTAAATCCTTATATTTGTATAGTAATTGAATTAACTGAATTATGTAATAATTACTCGTAGTGGTAAGTTTAAGAGAAAGTCATGATGGTAGTTAACTGGCTAGCTGGGAATTAACCACAAGACATGACTATACGCATAGTAGAAACGAAATAGTTTGTCAACTCGAGGCCCGTGCGAATTTTAATTACCTACTCTAGCCCGAATACGCAGGGTTGTCCCTGTCTCTAGTTTTAAAGGTAAACTTATGTACCTACTTACTTATGTCGTCGACCGAGCGTGCGTCGAAGGGTCTATGCTTCTATGCGTCTGTTTTTGACAAAAATGCTTTTGTATGTTAGAATTCTGACTGGATTTCTGTCCGGTTCTCTCTTCGAATCTCTATTCGAATCTCAATCTTCCTCTAAAGGTAGCATTTCTTAACCGATTTCTTGTAATGTTGTGAGAAGGTTCAATAATTATGTAGAATTTTTTGGTTCAGTTACAGTTTTTGGAAATGTTTCTAAAAAAATCAAATTAAAATTTGCAATTTTGAAAAATTTCCAAATACAAAGTAAAAAAGTTTGATAATGATTGAGGAATGCGACAGACGTCGTATTCCTCTATCTATCTAGGGCTCTCAGCTGTAGATCTCGCGATCTACAGCTGATAGAGCCCTAGTAATATAAAAAATACATTATAAGTAGAAAAAATCGCCTCAGACAGCTAAAAGGTTACCAAACTGATGATGATGTTGAGAAATTATAACCTATTTGAATTAATAAATGATCAATTCATATTTCATACATTTCTAGATAACATTATAGACTCAGTATCATTCTCCAGTCCCACAAAGTAAGAACAAATCGTTCTTTGTGCCCTATCTGTAATAAAACAATATTAATTGTTAAAAACAATTACTCCCTTGTGTGAGGTCAAGTGATAAGCTAATTTTATAATTTATTCGTTCAAAACCGATACAATGTTATTGCGAGGATGAATGGAGGGCTTGTGTTGGTATCAATATGTTCTGTGAAATTTAACTGTAGCAATGAGTTGGTTGACCGAAAGTTTTAGAGTTGAGTATTAAGGGTTCCGCGACGCTCTGAATTTTCCATACGTACGCGCTTGTCAAATTTCTTGGAAACCATTTGTCAGATTATGATAAAATTTGACATGGACAATTCAATTAACTATGCGTCAGCTCCTCTGTTCTTTTTTTTTTAAAAAAAAAAACGTCCTCAAGAGTAAATAGAGCTACGAAAATCATCCGCATTTGTAAAGGGTCACTTTTGACTGATTTATTTAATAGATAGACAACGCAAATAAAAAATCACTTGACATAGGGTGGTTGTCTACATCATTAGCTTTTAAATTAATCCATAATACAAGGGAAATTCCTAGTTATTTTAGAATGATTAGAGACGTGCAGAAGTCATAAAAAACTATTGAAATTGCATTTTGTCACTTTGTAGATAACTTTAGAGCCTTGTCAGTAACTTTATTTGCTATCATCGTTCGTCGTCTTCTTCTAGACGAAATGGCAATAGAAAACCTTTAGGTAATACAAAGTTAGTCTAAAGTGGTCGCTGAACCCTTAAGAATGGGTTTGAAATCCTCCCTAACTAATATTATAAATGGGAAAGTGGGTCTGGTTGTTTCACGCTATAACTTATCAATCGATCAATTTGATCGATCATAAATCATGAGATTTCGCATACACATTGGCAGGAAAAGTATACTGAAAAATCCAACGGTTTCTGTAGGACAGCGGGGCGAAAAATTGAAATTTTTGGTTTAGGCATTTTGAGCGTATCTTTATAATTATTATTACTAGCTTTTGCCTATTCCTACGCGTGAGATGAGATGAGATTTTATCTTGGTCACTTTCACACCTATGACGTTTCAAACGAGAGCAACAAGGACGAAAAAAGGTGAGATGAAAATCTCAAATCTCCGAATAGGGCCCCAGTAGTTTTTGAGTTAATTCGTTACAAACATACTTACATACAAATCTTTCCTCTTTAAAATATTAGTAAGTATAGTCTAGAATAAATTTAGTCATACATTAAAAAGTTTTAACATATATACGGCATTATCCTTTTGCGGATACACTCATAAAACATTCCTTTTCAAGTTCTAATACATACTTTTCCAACAATGTTAATTTTACATATCATTTAGCTGTTACAATTATGTCAATGTGCATAAAAAGGGAACATTTAAATAAGACGGTACTGCACGTGAACGTAATGTATTATTTACGTACGTCGAGCTCGGGTCGGGGGTCAAATGCATCATCTACGAGCGTCTATAAAGGAGGAAAATTATTAGAAACCAACACACATGCGCACATTCGGGCTGGCACTCTGCTTCTCAGCTGGGGAATACGCGTGTCCAGCGTGGCACCGTTCCGCCCAAGCTAAGGAAGTAGATGTTGCACTCAACGAAACATGGAGGAAAATGACTGGCTGCTTGATACCCACCCCTTAAGCCTTTTGTTCCCTCTTGCGCCGGCAAGAGGCAGCAATATACCGATTGCTCCCTCGAAAGTCCGCAGAGCTGTCCAGTACAAGACCCATGACACCCACTCTACCGTTTTAATGTGGAATACTCTGCCAGAGTGTGTGTTCCCTGACACTATTAATCTGGGTGTCTTCAAGTCTCGAGTGAATCGGTTTCTTCTAGGCAAGCGTGCTCCATCGTAGGCCGCATCACTGCTTATCATCAGGCATGTTGGCGGCCAAACGCAAGCTTATTAAGTTATTTAAAAAAATGCCCCGGTCAACCGCCTCAAAGGTTTCTTCAGATCCACAAAGGCCTTATCCACCCATCCTCAAGAAGCCCGCTACAAACTGTGGCAGGAAAGTTGCGCACCGCTAAAAGAGTTCGTAAAACAGGCAGCGGACCTCCCCCAGGCAACGACTTAACGTAGCCCACGTGGAAGTCGCTAACCGACTCCAGACCCAAGTAGGCCGCTGCAAGTCCAACATGACCACGTGAGGGTTTTTTTTTTTTTTTTTATTTAAAAAATTACACTCCACGGACTCCGGGGACCGTGACTTTTTTTAACAAAAATCTTAAATTATTATTTAAAGGAAATACAGGTTGAGGGGGGTTAGTTATTAAGTCTTAATCTAAGGTTAGGTTAAAGGTTTTCAGATTTACTTAATGCATTGTGAGTACACCACGAGCAGACCAGCGACCCGCAAGCAGCACCCGATCACGAGTATGACGCATGTGCCAGCCATCGCTCTCCTCAACCATATTTGAGGGAAGAGAACGACCCGACACACGACGCCGCCGCAAGAAGGTGCCTTCGATAGTGAGCATGAATGCTCGAGATGGACCCACAATTTATATAAAACGATAACAAAATAAAAACTATAACGAGAACAGAAAGTATTACAATTTTTATAACAATTAATATTTTTATAACATCATGGCCTCCTCCCGACTCAGAGCCTCCATCACTACCGCGTTCCGATCTCTGATGGCCATCTGCAGGTTATATTCCTTGATGGTCTTCGGTGATGCAGCCGATGCTCGCCGTAAAAACCGGCTGATGGCATCGTCTTCGATGTCATCGGCGTAGTAGGTGAAAGTCCCGGTGTGCCGTGATATTGCGACGACTGCGTGGGACACGCTCTCATGCAGCTTCATTTTGGGCTTGAGCCCAAAATGAGCTACTAGCTTGCTCACAAAGCTTATACAAGCAGACTAAATTAAACACCGATTTTCTTCAAACATAGCTAAGAACACTCCCGACTAATTCACCTTTCAAACAACAAAAAAAAACAAAATCGAAATCGGTTCATCCGTTCGGTAGCTACGATGCCCCAGACACATACACACACTGGTGTGTGTGTATGTGTCTAGGGCATCGTAGCACACACTCACACACACTCACGTCAAACTTATAACACTCCGTCATTAAAAAACGACGCGGCAAAGTCACGACACCCCTTCAAAATTTTCACTCCTCGCCTTACGTCCGGCCTAGTACCATATTTGAACTCTATTTTACTTGCTTCGCTTGGTCAATCAGCATGATCAGTCAAGGGGTTGCAGACATACAGGGGTCACGAGGCCATAGGCAATTAAACTGACCTAGAGACACACGAGTAAGCCTAAGTTACTTGACATGACCTTTCCGACTGGCCCCACGCGGCGCAACAAATACTCCCATACGTCATCCAAGCATCGCCCTGCAACATTGTTGCAAACACCTTGACACTGAACTAAACTTGTTCGCATTATAATTGCGTAAGCGCAACTGTATCTCGACAGCTGTTCGGTTTTGTTTTTTTATTTTTTGTGTGCGAATGTACTGTTGTTATACAGGGTAATTTACGGCATTGGAATTTTTATAGTTGATAATCGTACACGATTGTCAACTTGTAGGGTCAACTGTTCAGAACTGAAATCGTGTTACAACAACTCCGAATAATTCTAAATGAAAACACTGAGCTTATACAGGTTACTGATACTGAGTAAAGCTGCAACTTTTTGCAAGAACAGCAACTTTTTGTTGCGTAACGGAAATGACCATTACAAAATGTTGTTAATGACTATGGTGACTTTCTTTCTATTGTACTTAATTAAAAATCACCCTGTATAAGCTCAGTCTATTCATTTAGAATTATTTTAAGAGACAGAATAGCAACATGTACTTACTTAGCAGAAAACAAACTTTTTTATTTGTGTTCGTATAACATGTTTGAACATCAACATATTCATCTAAAGATAATTAAAAATAAATTAGATTACGTTTTCTTTAAGATAAAAATCTGGCTCGGACCAGGATCCTTAAAAAATCAAGTTACAAGATTTTTTTTATTTTAAATATCGTATCGCAAAGAAGGTTTTTATAAAAATAATTTAAATTTATATTTTCGGATTCATTGACAAGATACGTAGTTTTAGTTTTGTAATTATATTCTCTTCTTCTCTACTTCTACTCGTATACAGTATTAATAAAACAAAGTCGCTTGTCTGTCTGAATATTCGCTAACTCCTCCTAAGCACTCAACGGATTTCGGTGAGTTTTACCATCAGTCAGATTTTGGTAATACACAACAGAAGTAGTCAAATAAATATGGAACCAAAAAAGGTTTTATTCAATTGGGCATCGAAGATACGCTTATAAACGTCAAAGTTATGTAAATGACACTCCCACCTTATTCAGAAAAAGAACCGCTACCCAGAAAAACAGATAAGAAACTGAGGGGCATATTTTTTATGTACAGTGAAGCCTTTTGTGTCACGCATGTGTGAGCCATGAAATGCCTCAATATCGGTGCATGTGGATCTTCCGCCAAAGCTTTCAGGCTGCTGTTGTGGCTCCCCCGCACTTTCCTCATCAGTCAATGATGCCACTTCTTCCTTCCAATGACGGCCCGAAAACCGTCAGTCCGCCTCTGCGCAAGTAATGCACTAAGACCGTGTAAAAACTCTTTAGAAGAGTGCGCCGATGAAGAATCCAAAAAAAAAATTAAGCATTTTGAAAATCGACTGTAGATCTTGCCGCAAATTCTCTTTTATGACTTATATTGACTGAAAACGGGTGCCTCGAAGTGGTAATTTGTGTAATGGAAAAATAACGAATTCGGTCGGAGCCATATCCGGTAAATACTGTGGTTTTTTGATTGCCTTTGTTGGATTATTGGCCAACAATACGTGCCAAATGCCCAAATTACACGATTGAGTTCTGAAAAAAAAAATCAGCTCTTTTGGAAGTGGCAACGTCGGTCATGCCCAGGCGATCGCTTAACATAATAACAAAATCGTTTAATTCAGCAAGTTTCAGCGATTTGGAACACGAAATTTCATTTGCGATTCAAAATTTGAGACAAACACTTTGTTCCGTGTTTTTATCACGCTAATATTATAAATACGAATATTTGGACCGTTGGATGTTTGATACCCGATCGCGCCAGAATGGCTAAACATATCTGAATAAATTTGGCACAGAGATAGCTTTTAGACTGGAATAGCACATAAGTAGGCTACTTTTATCGCAGCTAAGACCGAGGGACGAAACTAGTCTTTAATAAAAATTACAAAACACCAGTTTTTATTTAAGTAGAATAGGACGGCGTTTGACCACCAACTCGCCTGATGTTCAGCGACGTTGTGGTGTGATGGAGCACGACGACCTTTAAGGTACTTATTCACTCTAGCATTGAAGTTTTTCAGAGTGAAGAAGTACAAAGACGGCAGTTGAGTGAGGCGCTTCAAGTGCGCTGCTCAGACCCGTCTTCGGAACGGTTACACCGGACTACATCCCGAAACACGACTAGGTCATTTCACGGCATGGCTTGGTCCGGTGGGTGGTAACTAGCCACAGTCGAAGCCTCCCACCAGAGTTTGCTACCCGGTTAGCACTACCCGGGGACCACGTGTAGGGAATCAGAATAGACTACACTCCTACGGACGTGGGTAGCTCAGGCCCCAAAACAAAATTAACTAACAAAATCGAGTACTGTCTTTATTGTTTCGATGAATACAGTAAACAAGCTATAAATAACAGATGGTGCTCAAACTTCGCGCTAATGTAGGTAACAGTTGTGCCAAATTAACGACAAAAAAATGAGAAACCCCGAAGCGAGTTTTTGCACTGACAGTATTCATACATCCATGGTTTGCCGGTAATTTTTTGACACAATGTATGTAAAGTATGGTCACAGAACATATATATGTACATATATGGTGTAATACTGTATGGTGTTGCGATTAGGAGGGAGCATCGACCTTTCGGTAATAATATGTTGATCCCAAATCGACTTGTTTTGCATATATTGGAGCGGACGCCTAAGGACGTAACGCTCACTCAAATACATGGAAAAATTTGAAAAACGCAAAATAGTTCCCATAACTCTTGTTTTTTAATAATTCTTATAAACTCTTAAAATTATATACTCTTAAAATTATATAAGTCTTTGTTGTTTCTATTTTATCTAAGTAGAGCAAATGAGCAATGAATGATCTGTCTAATTTTTTTTTTCAAAGTTTTTTTATTCTAAATTTGTGGCTTTTGCCCCTTAGGGTTTTGGGGTAATTTTGCCATTATACAAAGATTGTTATCAACTGAAAACTGGAAAGTGACAGGACATTTAAAAAAAAGTCGCAAAAAGCGGAAAGCCCAACTGTCAAAAGCTTCTTTTTTAAATTTGGCTCTGACCTTCTCGTGTATGTAGATCGTAATCAAGCAAAGAATATTAAAAACAAACATGACCCATCGCGGCGCGGCTCCAGTATCAACGACCGGCTACATTGCAAGCGACACAAAAACATGCAACAATATATCAGTGACGTTACTCAATGGTTGCATCGCGTTCAGTAGGCCAGAGCCTTGACATTGAAGCAAACATTGTACAGCACAACAATGTTAGTGGCCTTAATTGGAACTTGGAAGTCCGTCGCGGATCCAGTCACACGTTGCATTGCGCGCCGAGTGACGCAGATTGTGAATGCGGCTCGAGTAAAAGCTTTGGCAACTGACAATTATTTTACGATATAAATGTGATAAAAATACTTGACTTTGAGCGTGAGTGGGGCGCTTGTTTTTGACTACGTTTTATGCTTTGATTTTGTTTTATTTTGCTATAATTGACGTGTGGAGCTTGAGCTGGGAAAAAAAGGTTCATAGTGAAAAATTTTTTTTTCGCGCCAAGGGAAAGCTTTAGTCTTTGTGGCAAAGAGGAAAATAACTTTATGGCCACCCCAACTGACAAGGTGGCATGATGCAAACGTTTTGCACTTTTTGTTACGGCACCTCACGATTTATGCGTTCAACCAGTGCAATAAGTAGGAATAAATATGAAATATGGAATGTTTGTGGGACTATTCCTTGGTTTCCGAGTTGATTTAGTCAATCATTGAAAAGCTGAATGATCTTAATGGTAAAACATCCGGCCCAAGAAAAAGAACGCTGCGCTACTTTATAATCAAGGAAAGTTAGAAAATGCTAAGTCATTGCTAAGTCAAGTTAACGAAAGTGACAGCGCGTGTTCAATGTTGCCAGTAGCGCCAGTAGCAAAAGAGTAGGCGGTCTTTGCCCTTGTCAGATGACACAGTGACCCGCGCGCTCATTACAGTGCACTTGCAACAATATATCGGATACGTAACAAAACGCGTTGCATCAGTTCAGTGGGCCAGACGCGAGCCTTGACACTGAAGGCAACAATGTTAGCGCGATTTAATTTGAAGAATTCCGGTCGAAAACGAGTCAGATTGCCGCAACTTGCTTTTGCAGTGCGTACGATGTTTACAATTGACGAGACGATATCGTGCGGTTATCTTTTGTTTTTTTTTTTTTGTCGCGGTGGTCCGATAATTGTATGGCAATTGGAAGTATGACAGTGGATAAGACTGACATAAGACCGGAGAAGAAGGCGCGCTGAAAAATGTATCTATAACAATATATTATACATATAATAAACGCGAAAGCTTAATGCGAAAGTGAGTTTGTTCGTTCAGAACCACTATAGTAATATTACAGTCCATGGCTATTAAAAAACTTAGTTTGCTATCAATCTGTGTTTCAGATTATTTGATTTGTGTCTCGATAAACATCAACATCGATCAGTGACCCGCGAGCAGCGAATACAAAATCATATCGGCTCAGGAATCGCACTGTGTAAGAAAGTTTTACGCCGCCAACCGACGCAAGGTTCATCGTACCCTTACAATGTAAACCCACCTTGAAACCGACACGACACTGCGAATATCTTTACTTTTTCTATACGCAAAGCGAGTATTTTACTACTTCTGCTTCACGGCTTATATTATTTTTATCTCAACTGTTAAAAGAGCCCGCGGTATTAATATGATAATTGTGGAACTGCGTGATTTTTCTCGTGTACGCCGGTAGCAAGCTTAAAAATGGTAGCGTAAAATATTATGAGAATGTTTTAAAGTGTTACGTCCAATTTTTTCTTCGACTGCCAAGAAAGAGCGTCACGTTTAAATTGTTAATGTGATTCGTTTGCTTATGGCGTGAAATTTAAAATTCGAACAGTTTTTTGTTGATTTTGGAGCTATTCAAAAGAGTAGAACTATCGCCCTTGATAATGAAATTTGCGATTATTTTAGACAATTTTTTTGTTATTTCACAGGTATATTTGGTAAATTATGCACCTGATTACTGAAATAGGTCTCAAACGTCAGCTTATCGGTCAATTTGTTTATTAGAGGATCTTGTGCATTACTGTTCAATCTCTCTACAAAATATCGTAAATATAAATAAAAAAAATTGTAAATGATGCCCGCGATGATGTCTGCGATGGCCGCGAATTCCACGATTACTTTAGTTCCGGTCTAACTCCAAAAACAATAATATTTAATCATTTAAATTTCGTGCCTAAGCAAGAAGAATCAATTTAATTCTTTATTTCACGAAATGTCATGTACCGGCATCAGTACCGGCATTAGCCAAAAAACTAGTATTTGAAAACCACATCACATGGGTAGCAGTTTTTAACTTTAGTGAAACTTATGCCGTATGTAAGATAGTTTATCAAACCGGTCACTAATTCACATACATTACATTTGGTGCAGTGGCACCTGTGGCTCAGACTACATATTTCAATATTTAAATGTCTTTTTACCCGACTGCGTTTAGTACTAACGACTGGCAAACCAAACCAAAAACGCAAACCATGAAGGTCGCTTATCGTCATTAGACTCTACGGTAATTATTTTTCTGTGGTTGTACCTAGCTCTATTTCAATCTGTGGTGTGGCAAGAGAATGCTAATGTCAAGAAATTTGGCGGGAATGTACTAACCTAATTTTTTTAAATACAGAATTAATCTCTATAAGAACATAAACGTTTACTCTAAAACAGAACTGATGACAGAAAAACCCGCAGATTTTCTGTTTCTGCTTTTATTGGTTCAAACTTTTTGATTTAATAATAAAATAATAAATTATTTTAAACCAGCAACATTTATTTAAAAAAAGCAATAATTAAGGTAGGTAGGTTTGTATACTTTGCAGGTTGAACAAAATGTAAAATGTAACTAAAAAAAACTTGTAAATGACTTATTGTACAATTGTATTGAAGCTAATGTTTGTATTTTCAAGGCTGTGGAGGTGAAAGATCAGGGTGGGTGCATAAAACATGACGATGCAGTGAGCTGCATAACATTAGCTACTGTATACAGCTGCGCATAAATGCATTCAAACTCGCTTCCTACTGTTGCCAACCAGTGTTGCTATTCACAGTTAGAATAGTCCTGAAAAAGAAAAGAAAACCTAGCCTAACGTTTTAACTACGAAATTTACTAATGTCACAAATACAAGAGTTAGGATATACCTTATAGGCTAACGATGACGTCTATAGATGATATTAAATGCTCCCAACTAATATATTTAAAGTACTTGCAGGCTATGCAAAAAAGTATTTATGGAGGACGAAGTACCGTAAATTTTGGTCTCGACAGGCAACATTCTAAACATAACCTTGGACATGTTTTGTTGACGGGTTGCATTGATTTGGTTATTTTCTGTTCGTAATAATGTATTTTTCAATGTCATGGTTACTCAGAAACGTGTTGTTCATATTTATATAGAGTAGAGTCCTAGCATGATTACTATCTAATGCAGTAAGTTTAATATGAATTTTGAAAGTTATGTTAACTTTTTTTCAATTCTCTTATTTCCTTTGGTGCCAGTTATTTCAATAAAGCGGCGAAAACGTTAAGGAACTACGTTAAATGTATGGAGCCAAACAAAAAGCGAAATAAGTTTACGTTAACTATCAAAGCTCATATTAGGCCTACAGAAAAATCTACACTTCACAACACATTTTAAATAATTTAAATATATCCCGATGCCGACGATATCAAGCCTTTTTTTTTAATCCGACCAAAGATTTATAACGTTTCTCCTAACAATATTAGTAAACGATACGTCGTCAAATTAGGCGATAATGGAATAAGGTGCCTCTATTTTAAATTGATTTGATATTAAATATTTTATAGTTTTCTAAATATTGTATTATGGGAACTGACGTGGTTTTCACGCTTATGATTACGCGCACTCGTCTTGATAAAGACCGCCGAATGCAGTTGAAACTATAGTCGGAATAATCGACTTAATCGTACGTGAGTAATTCATAATATTATTTAAATTTTGAATAATAAAAGTATTATTAGGTTAGCCTATGCCTTATGAAAATTATTTTGTGAGGTCGGGGAAAAATCTTACATATTAAATAATATGTATAACTTTTCTCTTTTCGTTTCTACCACCGATCAGTTAATCATCTTTAATTTCACTTTCAAAAATTAAAAAATATCACCTAAATAAACGAAATCAGCCCTTACAAAACTATTTTAAGATATTGAAACGATATTTTTCTATTTCACGCCCTATTTTCACAACCCAATTTTGATCGGAACATAAAATTTAAATAAATACTGGGACAACCACCATTTTATGTGCAAATGGGACAATTCCCATTCAAAAATCATTTGCAATAAAATTACGAGAGCTATCCTTGATCACCCATGGGCTCGTAACATATAAGAAACTCGTATATTTAATATTTCTTTTATATTTATAACTTTTACAATGTTGCCAGCTAGTAGATTGCAAATTTTATGACTAATTTTCTGCTCTATTTTTGTTTTTGAACGAGTATTTTTAATTGGTTGCTGCTCAAGGTTTTATATGAATGCGGGGTTTACAAGATACAAGTAATTGGAAATAAAGGTTTGACATCCGCAATTTTCTCGAGATATTACTTTCCAGCTGATTACGGATACAGTAACCGAATGAAGTTAAATTAATATGCTCCTCTAGTTTGTATTTATTTGTACACAACTTAAAATTAAAACAGAAAATTAAAGAAAACTTAAACTTTTAACTAAAAACTAAACTTAAAAAACTAAATAAATCACAAAAATTTAAAATAGAGGACCATTAGTGGAAGGAAAGGTCCCCAGAATGCTGGCGGCATTGCCACATTGAATGGCAATGCTCTAATATGTTAATATGTTTTCTAAACTTTTTTATTTCAAGATTCAACAAATATTAATCAGTTAATATTTCTTGATGATAAATGTCACTTAGGTACGTGTCATCGGTCAGTGTTACCATTTGACCAGTGTGACAATTTCAATTTGCATTTGTAATTATTCTCCGAACACATGGACTTTATCGGTTTTCAAAAGTTCAATTTAACGTTTGATAACTACATACCTTGCCCTAATGCAGTTTTGTGGCTATCATACAGCATCAGAAGTACTTTTTATTACATCCGCATTACTATTAACATCCGCATACAAATACATTTTATACATCACATACGTTCATACGTCACATGTGTTCCTCAAAGACCGGTAGCAAGCTATCGACAATCACCGTCATTTTGCAATACGAAATCGTCGTCAGTTTCATGGCCATCCTAGTGACATGGTAAATATAATTTAATCTGGAGTCTCGTTGCAAGTCACGACCCTGTCGCTGCGCAATGCATTAGCTGTGCAAGTATTTATCTGCCTGACTTCCGTACAAACATATCTGATGCTGCTCGGCGGTGCTCTGCCATCTCTGGGACACGTAAATTCAAACACTTTTAGGCTTATGGAGCTCTAGTTACATACTGACTTTTGCAATTTGATTATAAGACTTGACTGAAATTACTTTTAAAAATAATAGATCAGCTTAAATCATTTTTTTAACTAGACGACTCAAGTTATGATTATAAGTTTGATAGGTTCAAGACTGTCAAAGCAATTGGCAAAAAAAATATAGAGCTTAGAAAAGACACAGAGTCACAGTTTAAACGATAGTTTCTCCGACCTTAATCAAAGTAAACTATTATCACAACTATTATTTAATCAGTACATTAGCAGGTCCCATATATTAGCTTGGCCTCTATTTGCCGAACAACATTGTAACCAAGGTGTTGACAGGGCAATTTCAACGGCGCGGCGCACAGCAAAATATGAATAAATATTTTCTTACATTCTCGAACAGAGTTGTCAGGTAAGGCTACCGACTGACAACTAGTTAACTTTGATAAGCTGATTCCGGTACCTTTCTATAACATATCTCGATAATATTACATGCTTGATTTATTTTAGGTCTCACAGTCTGGTATTTGTTACTTTATCGTGGTATGTCTATTAATTAACTTTGTGACTGGTACCTTATTAATGATGGTGATTAAATTTTAACCGTCTGTTTTTGACAGCTAATCAATAAGTTATAGGTACTCTATTATCTGTAGCATGGTGCGCTTGATAGCCATATTTATTTATTTACCCGTTTATGGTTAAATTTACTGTTATTCCTTATTTTATTGTAGTGGTATTTAGGGTGTTGCTGAAGTTATAGGCCTGTTTTAAGTCATGATTTGAAATCGCGGCTACAGTTAAGGGTTAAGAGGAACGATTTGTCTAATGTCACCATGTGTAATTCTTACATGTCAATAATGAACGGTTTAACAAATAATCGCCATGTTAAATTTTTGTAAACATAGGCCTAATATTTTTGAAGTGAAACTTCTAATGCGACTTCCAACAAGGTTGCGTTAAACGCTTAACGCTACCATGGAGGGGGTATGAAACAACGTTCAACGCTTCGATGCGATCAATTGTGAATTGTAAGCAATGTTAATCAAGTGTGTCTTAAAGAAACAATATGATTTCACTAAAAATCAATTTCTACCCCTTCCAATTTTCAATTGCACATTACGAAGTTGCACTTCTTCCGCGGGAAGGGACTCCACCCACTATTTATTTTTTTACTATCTCAGTTATGGCAAGCGTTTCTCCAGAATCTTTCACAACAATGCGGTCACCGCCAAATACGTGTCTGCCAAGACCGAAAATGAATCGAGGCCAGCGTTTTTTGTCTGCCTCCTTCGTCCGTTTTCACTTTTTTAATTTAAAACGAAAATAATCGAATTTGCAGCAAAATCTTAAAATTGCTAATAAGACTTAGAGAGAGTTAGATCTAATCTAGATGAGTAAAAATTAAGTAACGATGACTTTAAACTCCACAAGTATAGTTATCGAATAAATTAAAAATAAATAATTGGTTCCTGTCATAATAAATTTGTAAATTATTTTTACATGGACCTAACTTTCTACCATAAGTACACAATATTCTACGAATAATTTTCGTTATGATTTTCGTCCACAAAAATATGTGGTGGAAATTGCGCATTTTGAACACAAAAACCTACTTAGTACGCACTGAGGCTAGCATGAAAATAAAATAAACTGACTGTACGCCGTAAAACGCTTTACTTTTACGATATATGGTATACTATATTCGCCGTTGAATAAAACTGCAACACAGTGTATAGGAGGCAGAGGAACCATTGAGGAATGAACTCGTTGATCGAGCCAGCGGCAGAACGTTTCTACTTTAGCTTCAGCAAAAAATCTTTCGTACGAGCATGTCCGTCCGGCGGGCGTCTGTCCCCACAGGTCGCAATTCTCAATCTTGGTTCCCGTAAAAGTTTGTGAGCAGGTTCGATAATTGTATACAATTTTATTATTGTCGATTCAGTTTTTGGAAATTTTCATATTGGCGGAGATATGTTTTTTTTTACGTTTTTGCGAGGTCTTCAGCTCACAGAGCCCCAAGTGAATATATTGGACATTCTACAACAACGTACTTATGATATAAATACCACCCGAGAGAACCCGGCAATTCTATGCTATCTCTAATTCTATCCAATCCGAGTTCGATACAATCCAAAATTGGATTTAGATGCGAGATGTCGGTATATTCTTTGTATCCGGAATTCAGCGCGGCTTTTTATTTAAGAGGGCCGCGACGCTCTGAAATTTCCATACAAACGCGCTACTCAAATTACTTGAAAACCATTTGTCAGATCATGATGAAATTTAGCATGTACAATTAAATTAACAATATCTCCGCCCCTATGTCCTTGGTTTTTTTAAAAAACGTTCTCAAGCGAAAATAGAGCTAAGACAAAATTCCACATTTGCAAGGGGTTTATTTTTGACTGATTTATTCAATAGATAGACAAAGCAAATCAAAAATCCCTTTACATAGGAAGATAGTCTACATCATTAGCTTTTAAATGAATCCATAATACAAGGGACATTCTTAGTTATTTAAGAATGGTTAGAGAAGTGCAAAAGTCATAAAAAAAATCACTTTGTCACTCTGTAGGTAACTTTAATTCAAATAATTTTAGTAATTTAAAAGCTTGGTACTTGCTCTCTTCGCTCGTCATCTTCTTCTAGACAAAATGTTTATGGAAAACCTTAAGCCAATGCTAAGTTAGTCTAAAGTGGTCGCCGGACTCTTAATGTTTTTATACTTATCCTTCTGAATGTTGTCACACTGCGCAATCTTTTGCATATTTATTAATCAGTCATAAAACGTGCAACAGAGTTGCCAGTAGTTAGCTAACGAAACAGGTATCGATTGAACGAACTGCGTCACAGTCGGTCCAGCGGTTTACGGTCTTTTTCTCAATTTAGAAAAGTGTCGTAACTGTGAGGAGGAATAAGGGCGTAAGTTTAAGATGGATTGAAGTGCTGTAAAATATAGTACTAGTTACGCTTTTCATGTTTATCCGCATTTCTCTGCTAGAAAATGTTATTTGTATTCATGATGTTACTATGATTAATTACTTGCCAAATTTAATTAATATCGGTCGAACTTTTTAGTCATGAAAAGGTATCAGACATGACGAGGTGTCTTACTGTGTTACTTTTGCATTTACTAAAGGCATTGAAGATGCGTGAAAAACTGACAACCATACATTCAGATGACGGTCAACGACCATAAAACTAAAAAATGTGTACCAAAATGTTTGATATACTTAGTTATGTATTTTTTTAAGAATAAGTGATGTAATATATTGGCTTTCTACGATTCCATTTTTTTTTATTAATTGTACCTATCCTAAAACCTTATTAGGTCCTGAATAACTCATTTTGAATGTCCCAAGCCATGCAACACGCTCATTGCTCGACTTTAGATCGTGACAATTCTAACACTACCAACTACATGAATTACTGCTCAATGCACGACATTGCTCCTTAACTCAAGCTTCACTTTCCCTCGCTTCATGCTTACTCATCGTTTATGTAAAGCGCGGGTCAGATAATGAAAGACTCGCATCGAAATACTTCATTGAAAGCCGGAGGGCGCGCGCGAATCAATACATTATGTGTTATCACTTAAACCTCAAGCACAGGGTTGCCAGGCGAATAAAAACGAGATTTGATTATCGCTTTGGGCGATAATGCCCCACTTGTACTGCCGAATGTTCAATTGATTAGTTCAAGCATTTTATGATTTTGGTGTACAATATGGATGTATTCATTTAAAACTCACTTTCCAGATGAAGATACTGTGAGTGGTTAGTTCAAAATATGCCAAAATATATTAAATATACCAGGTTTTGACATTTGTCTCGTAGATGTAAAATAGCAGCTATGGAAACTTGCTGTACTTTGTTAGTATTTTTAATCAACTTAACATCGTCAATCTGGTCAATCTGATGGTGCATCTTATCGAAAGAAATCTTGTAAAAAACAGACATTGGGAGAAGAAATTTAGCCACCTGGCAACCCTAGCCTGCCCTCCACAGTGGCGCGGGCGCAAAATCGCCGGTTTCACTAATAAATCTATTTAGGAGGCCTTTGACTGTCCAGATAGTTTTTAAAGCTCCTGGCTTTTTTACGGTTTGTGCGCGCCCTTTTCGATATAAATGAAACACTTGGTCGACCCTAATTGGTTATGCTCATGATAAATTCACTTGGCAGCTGTCAAAATATTATCTGTCTCTTATCATACTCATATATTTTTGTTCTCTGATTTCTGATGAACTTGCATTATACATACATTTTACGAAACGAGATTAACGTACGTTAAAGTGCTCTAAATAAGTCTATCGGGCATATTCTATAGCCTGTCAAATTATTGTAATGGTTTCTTTGCGTTTTCATACGTTTTTGCGCTCATTTTCTTTAACAAACTGTAAAAGCATACTCAATTATCTCTGTGGTTTGGTGCCATTTAGAGGGTCTTTATTCCGTAAATCGGTAGTAAAATCACCTGCTCTTTAGTTAGTTGTCGCCTTAAGCTCCAAGCATCATAATTTATGCAAGCCTTTATGACATGGGATCTCATCGAAATGACGCGCACCTTTACTTGACAGTGACACTTAAATATTTGGTTAAGTGTTGCCATTAATTAACGAAAGGTGAGCCATAAAAGTTGATTAACCGATTTTTTTAAATTTTAAATGGTTTCTTTGTTTCTCGTATTTCTACTTTAGCATGATGTTACATACACACACACTGACCTTCCGTATTTACACAATACGTTTTTTGAAGTGAAACTTCTAATGCGACTTCCAACAAGGTTGCGTTAAATATTTAACGTTCCTGGGGAAGGGGAATAGAAAGAGACAGAGCGAGAGTGAATGCGTGGCACTCGAACGCATGCGCGTAGTAAGAAAGATACACAGAAGTTTCACTTCTTCCGCACGTTCTTAAATTTTTTTATTTTTTGTATTTCTTTAGTACAAGCTTACATTGCATAAACTAAGCAATGCGTGTGCATGTGTCTCGAATATCTGCATACAATCTAGTGTGATGTAACTTTTCGTGAAACGAAACAAACGAGCAGTTTCTCATTCAACCTAAAACTAGTGCAATATAATTTTACGGCCGAAACTTTTACGTAATACTTACTTAAAATCACTTCTAGAACATTCGAAGGCGCAACGAGAGCTGGTTGTTCAGCAAAAAGTCACGCGTAGGTTTCAGGCAAAGACATAAACCGGGACTAAGTTTACTGCCATCGATTCGTTCGAACGTAACTCACGTTTTAAAGGTTTGGACATACGTAAGCGCCTACGACGACTGCTACACGGCTAGGGACAGAAATGTTGACTAGCTTTCTATCTAAATATACCTGTGTGTACTAATAAGTCAAGAGTCTAGGGAGAGTTCCGTACTATCTATGAACGAAAAGTGACAGGCCAACTTTTTTATGCTAGTGTGCGTGACAGGTACGTCTTTTACTAGGGTTGCATCATACATTTTGTTAATTTAGAACCTAACAATTGACTGTTTTTTTTTTCGATCGTAATCTTAGACTCGTTGAAATGTTGTGTTTCCTCCAAGGAAACCTTTTTGATTAACTTAAATTCTAATTTATTTATTTGGTTTACAGAATAGATTATTGTGTGGTGGCGTCGAAATTTAATTGTTTTGTGTACAATTACAATCCTTCAAGTGTTTTGTGTAGTGAAATAAAGTTAAGACGTATGTAGCGCTAGAAATAATGAACGCATCTTTGTAGTCGCGTCAGGTGCTCAGCTATGTCCAAATCTTGCAGGTTTTTAAAGGATTTTTAGCGTTAAAGTTATTTTTATGACCATCTCAGTTTGCGCAGTAAAGGATAGTAAAGGCGCGATTTAACGAGCGAGAGTGGCGAGGTAATTAATAAGTTTTAATTAGTTATCCGTCACTATTCCGCCATTGTAAGTACTTATTTATACTTTAGTTCCGGGATTCGATTGTTAAAATCTTGCTGTTTTTGTGCGGTCATTGTGGAGATCCTTGGACCTCTATGGGCATCCTTGGAAGGCCTTTGTCCAAAGGACAGTTCTAACCTGCAGGGCTGTTCACAACCATTCGGAAACGTTTCGGTTCGAATTCCAAAAATGTTTAACCTAAATTATTCGAATCTCAGTCTATTTCAAGTTTTTAATCGTGATTAATTCCCCCGATCGGATTTATACTTGATTCCCTATTCCAAAATGTATAAAAGTAGACTGAGATTCGAACAATTTGAGTTTGAAATTTCTGACATCCGATCGGAAACGTTTCCGAATTATTGTGATAATATTTTTTTTAATACATACTTCAATAGATAATTAACACCCAGACATAGAAGAAACACAAATGTTCATCACATGAATGTTTGCCCTAGATGGGAATCGATCCCACGCTCCCTAGCTCTGAGCTAGGGAGCGTGGGATCGATTCCCACTAGATCGATTTACCTTCTGAAGGTAGGTTCACTACCGACTGAGCCACCGCGGCTGACAGATGAAATGAGGTATGAGATGAGGTAAGTAGTTGTGTATTCGTATGTCTGTAAAAATATTTTTGTGGTTTAACTTTAACTTGAATTTTTATAGGTTTAAACTGATGTTTACTTTACTGAGCACGTATTTCGCAGAACTTCACCATGAATGAAAAGTATAAAATGTGTGCATATTGCAGCATTCCCAGTTTTATTAAAACAATAAACGTTTACCGCATTCCATAACATGCGAGAATTGACTTGACTTGAATTTGTGGCCGCAGGAAAGGTTTTAAAAATCGTAGGTACTTGTCTATTAATGTTTGAGCGACATGCTCATAGTAAAGTATTGTATACTTCAGTTCTTTCAATAATATTCGGTACACTTAAATACACGGTTGTCTGACCCCAAACTAAGCAAAGCTTGTACTATGGCGGCCAGAGACTGATATACATGCATATATATTTTAAATACATAATTAAATATGTAGATAATTAACACCCAGGCATAGAACAAACATAAATGTTCATCACGTGAATGTTTGCCCTAGGTGGGAATCGATCCCACACCCCCTAGCTCAGAAGGCAGGTTCACTACCGACTGAACCAACAAAACAGTCAAGGGGGTTAATCTTGGGCATATATCTTGAAAAATGTAGATACTCTTTGCATATACGACATTTTCAAAGGAAGAAAGAAAAAGAGTTTATATATGACCACTACATTTAAAATTAAAAACAGTCAATTGTACAATCTACAAGGTCACAAGTCGGCCCCAACTCAGCATAATGCCGGCTGTTAACCGGCGCTGGTCTTCCGTTGGAGCCGCTTGGTGACGTCACGGTACAAACACATACACAGGACACACTACAAGATGATGATAAATAGCCTCTGCGGCTCAGTTGGTAGTGAACCTGCCTTCTGACTTGGGGGCGTGGGTTCGATACCCACCTAGGGCAAACATTTATGTGATGAACATTTGTGTTTGTTCTATGTCTGGATGTTAATATCTATTTAAGTATGTATTTAAAAAAAAAATCTGAGTATGTATATCAGTCTCTGGCAGCCATAGTACAAGCTTTGCTTAGTTTGGGGACAGGCGACCGTGTGTGGAAGTGTCCCGAATTTATTTATTTATTATTATTTATTAATACAAAAAGATAATAACAAAAACTAGGGCTAGGCATTCCTCAAAACAAGCATTTCAATGGCTTTTTGACATAGTTGCTTATCGTCTAGGACTATAGGTCCATTTTCAAATACAGTACTGAAGAATCGAGAATACGCAGCATGTTAAACGCACCTTAGTAAATTTTCAGCGAACGTCAGCAAAGATGAGTGAGACCAAAGTTTGCAGACACTTAAAAGGGCGGTTAAATTCTTAACAGACTACTTTTGACAGTTTTGACAACTATGTCAAAACTGTCAAAAGTTAAGTTTTGTTAAGTTTTGTTTTGTTAAGTTTTGGGTTAATTAATAAATTTTGGTGAATAGCAACGTTTCATGAAAGCGTTATGGTTATGTGTCACTTAAATTGTTTTTTTTTTTATCTACGCAGTCACGTCGGTTACTTTGGACATAGTTTTATCCATTGTATAATAATATGCATTTGTCCCAAAACCAACCAGAAGCCACCATTCAAAAAATAAAAATTCACATCAAAGTTTACAACGCCGCCTAGGTATTTGTAAAAGTGGACTTTTTACACTTCGTGTTCTTTTTATTCAGTACGTTACCCATTGACAGTGATACTGCGTTATTAAAACCAAAAAAGTATGTTTAAACCAAGTCAGCTTTCATCATGAATGAAAGAATGAATCATTATAGACTGGCAGCTAAAATTCCACTTTTTAAAACTGCAGACTTTTTTTGACAGATATGGAGATATACATCACGGAAACTCAAATGTCACGCTTCGAGAATCGGGCTCCTGATGATTACAGACAGCAAATGAACACCAACTCCCCATAAAGTCGTCAAGCACGCATCGCGTATGTAAATGCAGTTAATATTGCGAACGTGGCAGCCCTAAAAGCTCAGGAAGGTGTCATAAAGCGACAGCTTATTAAGGTAGACAATATTCCTTTGAGCACTCGCCCGAACGCGACGTTTTGTTATGGCAACTTACGTAAAGTTACATTCTTTTTATTTGCGTCTGGTGACAATGCTTCCCGCTGCGTTTGTTTACAGAAGCTTGTATAGGTTTACTTCATTGCCTTTAACTTAACAGAATGGATGTTGATTATCTTGGTTTGTTCATTTCGATTTTAACCCTCGTCGCAAAAATGACAGGGTGTTTTAAGTTTGACGTGTCTGTCTGTGTGTGTGTGTGTGTATGTGTGTTTGTGGCATTAGCTCCCGAACGGATGGACAAATATTGGTTTTGTTTTTTTTTTGTTTGAAAGGTGAATTAGTCGGGATTGTCTTAGCTATGTTTGATGAAAATCAATGTAGGGGTTTTTTTTAATTTTTCATTTTTTACATGTAAATCTGTAAATGTGTAAACTGTTGGTTTCGGTTCTTTGTTGGCCGAGCCAAGCAAGGTGTCAGACTCTACTGGAACAACTCCGAATGTGAGGTCCAACTGGGGTTTATCCGATGACAACTTTACTACCATGGATCCGACCTTTATTAAATTTTATAGAGATGTTTATCCCAATATTTTTTAAGTTCGTATATGAGTTAAATCGGGAGAGGGGTTGTGAAGATATGCAAGTATCCATTTGAGGAGAACTACTGGACCTATATAACCATCGTACCCATGTCGAGAGTGGCCTTGACTCCGGTCTGGTCAGTGGCCACTCAGCCTGTATGAGCTCGCTTATTATCAAAGTACCAGAGGTGCGAAGCAGCCAACTTGGTGGACTGGCTCAAAGTGCTAAGTCACCGGTAACTGCCAGCTTTATTAGACACTATCCGGCGTCGTAAACTGCCATTTATGACGTTCGCACTGCTCCGTGTTGTTTCAAATACTAATTGGAGCCCGATACAGTACTGTTTGATGGAGATAATCGTAAAACGTGGTAAAAAGTTGCTCACACTACGTGTGCATGATAATACTCGTATAATAGCGTTTAAAGACGAAAAGGTAATCTACAAAACATACTCGACTGCTATAAGGAGTGCGATTTTATCAAGTAGAGCTCCCTTTGTGGCCTGCCTTGGTGCTTGTTAGACCCATCTCCAGAGGAGTACACTGAAACTCTCAGAGCTGCGTTAAAGTTCAAATAGAGCTATCTACTTGTGATACAAACTAAAATCTATGAAACATGGAATCGAAAAACAAACCAACAAAACATAAGCGCATTCAATTTCAACATCCAACTAAGACTATTTTGTTTTAACACCAAGCCTGGCTAGTCGATTGTAAGTACCCACCTGGAATCAACTCGTATACAGCGTTATAGGTACCTAATCAAAAATCTCTAAAGGGTTCATTGTACTCATCAATATGAACTACTTTTACTATGGAGCGAACTCCGAAATCGCGAAAAAAAAAATCAGCTGTTCCATACATTTTGTGTCAGGTGATTGAACTTTTTGTTTGGAACAGCTGTTTTTTTTTCGCGATTACAGGATTGGCTTCATAGTAAAAGTTGTTCGTATTGATGAGTACAATGAACCCTAAAGAGGTTTTTGATTAGGTACCTATTTAACCCTATATAACCCTGTATAACAGCAAGACGAGTCAACAAAAGTTATTACTAAAAACATAACCGTGAGCCGAAACTCTAGTTCGGGCTCACGGTTATGCAGGTATGGTTGTCGCTAAGATTGGCTTCTTAGACAATCTTAAGCGCCAACCACACCTGCTAAGTCTAAGCTAACTTTCCTCCAGAACTTGAGCCATAAACCCATCTGTCCATCAAAACAAACACTTGCCCCGCACCTGCGTACCGATGATAAATAGCACATACACACCTACCGCACATTACTAAACATTAGCCGTAAACTAAAGCATCGTAAAATCGCATATGTGTACCGTGCCAGCGCTCGCACGCTTGCAGGCAGTACCTACCTTAAAAGCATTGGTAATATAACAAAGCGTCTGAACCGAAATTGCCCATAAAAGTCCAACGGCGTTTTCTAACTAAAGCTATGAAACTGAAACGTCTGTGGAATTTACAATGGCTGCCTCCGTACATTTAACGTTCGTGACGTACGCCTTAGTTTAATTAAACTGGCTGAGTGAGGCGAGTTTCGGGTGCACCTACTTTAATGTCCAGCTTAGTTTAGTTGACATACATCAGTGCAGCTAGACGAGTGACATTTACCAATATAACCTTTACAACGAAAGCTTGTAGGTCAAGCTTTAACTGCTAAGTCAGCTAAAAAGCATTGGTTTATATACGACTAGCTGCGCCCCGCGGTTTCACCCGCGGTCCCATAGGACGTAATTTTTTTTAAATAATTTTCTTCACTTTAAACCTCACGGAGCCCGAGACCTTTCCAACGAATGCAAAACCGTGGAAATCGGTTCGTGCGTTCTGGAGTTATAGCGTCAGGAAGGAAAACCCGACTTATTTTTATATAGTAGACTAGCTGTTAGCGACTTCATTCGGTTTATTCAGAAAATAGTATTGAAAAACCTTCCTCGTATAAACAGTAATTAATTTTCAAATTTCATCAAGATACGTTCAGTCGTTTAGCCGTCAAAAGTCCACAAACTAACAGACATACAGACAGACAGTTACTTTCGATTTTATAACATCAGTATGAATAATTTGATAAGGGACTCGCCCTGTTTCGTACGGTACCTACTTACAAACATTCTGCGAAAAATATTTAACTAGCTAGCTGTCACCCCGCGCCTTCGTTCGCGTTTATTATTCATATACATGTCGGGGTAATGTAGGGAAGGAGCCACGCCGTCGCATCTGATCCCACTTCTGATGTCGGAGAAAGGAGGAAAAGGCCGCCGCGCTGTGACATCCCACTTTTGATGACGGGGAAAATCTAGTAGGCCAAGGTGTTGTATCTGATTTCTGATCCGTGAACTCGCTATCACGGGCATCTATGGTCGGCGTCAAACTTCAGGAACGTTGAAATAAGGGGACAGCAGTGTAAGCTTTTCGCACTATTTTAATTATACAGTCACTTAGACTACTTAGTTAGTGAATGATCACAAAGATAATTGGCGATTTAGAGTAATGGGTTTACGAATGACCATGTCGTGCGACCGCTTTCAGCCCAGTCCTGTCAACCACTCACTGACAGACATGACGTTCGCCCGAAATCCCAAACGCAACTCCATTCGGTGTTAACCGCTCTAAATTACCATAAACATATCGATTCATCGTCAAAAATAACAGAACAAAAATACCATCGATTAACAACTCTCAAAATAAACTGATTTTCTTTATCCAATGATATCACGCGCCGTCATTCATATATATGTGAGCTATCCTATCTGTTAAGTTAGATCGAACTGCACACAGTGTGTAAATTTGATTGAAATCGGTTATGTAGTTTAGGAGTCTATAGCGGACAAACAACATGACACGTAATTTACATATATATTATGTTTAAGAAATCAAGATAATGGTGAAACTCGTATGAAAATTCGTTGCGTGGTTTAGCAGTTAGGAGATATAGATAAACAAACGGATAAGGAAAGTGACTCCATTAATAACCGACTTCCAAAAAGGAGGAGGTTCTATGTTCGTTTGTGTGTTTTTTTTGTGTAGGTATATTTATCGATATATTCGCCAATTGAGAAACCGATTTAAAAAAATCTTTTTCATTCGCAAAGGGTTGGAAAAACTCCCGAGGTGGTCCCAAATAAATTATGTACCTATGTACATTTATTGAAAACGGTCAAGCAGTTTTTAAATATCAACAAAGTCTAAAAATTGTTTACATGGATGACGAATTACAGGATGGGAAGTCGGTTTTTTAAAGAAAGAAAGAAATACAATTATTTTGAAACACATACATACAATTAATAAAATAAACGATAAATAAAAGCAATAATAACGATATAATAGTAATTTATATTATTTCTATATTTTCTTATTTAATCTTTATTCTTTAGATTAGTCTTTTTCAGTCATTTGTCTTGTTTATTAGTTGCTCGTTTGTTAGTTTGGATATCTAATATTCATAAGCTAATGTAAAACTGTTGGTAGTCCAAGGTCAGGTAGCAGGAAAGAGAGGTAGAGGCAGATCTCCTACGCGCTGGACTGATCTCATCAAGACAGCCACAAACGCTTCCATGACGGAGTGCTCTCGTAATGCGACGAACCGGCTAAAATGGCAGCGTTGCGAGAGCAGTGGTTACCGCCGCCGGGAAGACTGACGACGGTAAAGACCCACCATGTACCACCATCTTAGTGACCACGACCACTCTGCCAAGAGTGCCCGATTAAGAAGAGAAGAGAGAACGTAAAACTTCTCTCCAACTTTTTCTAACCGTCTTACAACTCGCTACAGACAACCAAAATTTACTTGCATCCTATTCCTACTTACTGTTCTTTGAAGTAAAAAAGTAGATAAAAAGACTTCTTTAGAGTCTGCATCCGGCTAATTTTATGTGCAAAAACCCTATACGTATAAGTTGAAACCGCGTCTGCTCGTGTAAAACCGGAACCGCACTTCCGGTTTTATGTTCCGGAATATTTTACGGCAGTTCGTTTTCACGAATGGAACGTAAAGAAGCATTTTTCATTACAAAACTCTTCTACTGTTAAAATTTAATGTTTGTTGTCGTTTAGTTGGAGTGAAATTCAATTTTAGTGACGGAGTTTGCTTTTTGACATTTTGATTAATTTCTTAAGTTTTTAATTGTACCTACTCGCCTACGTGTCAGACGATTTCATATCAAAATAAAGGTTCATAAATAATTTAAAAAGGAAAGCTTATAAAACCGACTTTCCGCCATCCATGTAAGCAAGTTTTAGACTTTTGTTCATATTTTAAAAACTGCTTGACTGAATTCGAGAAAATTTATATGGGACCACTAATGAAATGTATTAGTATGAGGAAAAATAATCATTAATATCGATTCTTAATTGGCAGGGTAATCGCGTAACATACCGACGAATTGAAAATCTCGTCATTTATTGAAGTCGATTAAAAAGTAGCCCCCCACCTACGTTACCTACGTTTTATTTTTTCAGGTTTAGTTTTGTCGTTTCCAGAATCGTATAGAAATGTAGGTTTCAGATGTCTTATCATATTACATTCTAATTATTACGAATGTTACCACTTTTTTCGAATTTTCCCGTATTTTCTAGGACAAAACTAGCTTTTATAATGTTAGTTACTTTCTCTACCTAGTATAAAACAAAATCGCTTTCCGCGTCTGTCTGTCTCGTTTGACTGTTTGGCTGCCTCGGTGGCTCAGTTGGTAGTGAACCTGCCTTCTGAGCTTAGAGGCGTGGGTTCGATTCCCGCCTAGGGCAAACATTTATGTGATGAACATTTGTGTTTGTCCTATGTCTGGGTGTTAATATCTATTTAAGTATGTATTTAAAAATATCTAAGTATGTATATCAGTCTCTGGCAGCCATAGTACAAGCTTTGCTTAGTTTGGGGTCAGGCGACCGTGTGTGGAAGTGTCCCGAATTTATTTATTTATTATCTGCATCTCGCTAATTCTTCAAACCACGTAACGTATTTTGATGCGGCTTCCACCATGAGTCAGATAATTTTTCAAAGAAAGTTCATGTCGCTAGTATTCTTATATAAGACGCGAGTTTAAGAACGTTTTTTTTTTACGTAGAATAGGTCGGTGTTTGACCACCAACTCGCCTGATGTTAAGCGACGTTGTGGTCTAAGATGGAGCACGACTACCTATAAGGTACTTATTCACTCTAGCCTTGAAGTTTTGTAGTGTGAACCAGTACAAAGACGGCAGTTGAGTGAGGCGCTTCAAGTGCGCCACTGCTCGGACCCGTCTTCAGAACGGTTACACCGGACTACATCCCGAAACACGACTAGCTCATTTCACGGCATGGCTTAGTCCGGTAGGTGGTAACTAGCCACGGCCGAAGCCTTCCACCAGAGTTTGCTACCCGGTTAGCACTACCCGGGGACCACGTGTAGGGAATCAGAATAGAGTAAATTCCTACGGACGTGGGTAGCTCAGCCCCCAACGTGTAAAACAAAATCATATTTTCAACCAAAATGTTGGATAAATCCCAGATCTAAAACCTTACAGGCTCGCAGGAGCTTTTCAATTCCGGAGACGCAATAAAAATATGCGATGCTCCACAACCCATAAAAGTCTCAACGACAATGAATTCCTGAAAAAGATAATCCTGCGCTCGCGTCATCTCTTTATGCCCGAGTTAGTGCGAGCAGGACAAAAGATCCGTGGCAATAAAACTTTTGATAGGATTCCGGAATCCGGGTATCCTGGATATCGGACGTAACGACGTTGAGTGGAACGTTGGCAGAAAAACAGATCTCGTGAGTATAACACTGCGTTTTAGTCAAAGGGCAGGTAATTGCAGGTACCCAATTACTCTAATAAATTGATTTGAGCTTGTAATTCAAGTTCAAAGTTGAAATGTGAACAAAATATAACTCTCATAGTCATAATGTAACAATCACTCGTTTGAGCGATGGTTACGCGTCGCGCGTTCGCTTCAAATCTTCGCGCTCAGAATGCTGTTCAAAAATTTATCCAAACCCGCCTGACTGCCAACAGGACGAAATTCTAGAGTTGTACCTCTGTACAATTTCCTATTCCTTAGTCCTGGTATACCGGTTTTACTATCCGGCCCGTGTATCGTCTTAACTTTATGGGGAACGTTTTAAAATTTTTACAGATTTTTATTACATTACCCCCTTTATCTCCTGCAGGGGTCAGACGTCCAGCCCGATAGCCGCTGAATGTAAATAGAACATGGGTTTGGTAATCTTTTACCCTGTTTCTTTAAAATATAAACAAACGAACTAACTCATTTACGCAATTATGAGAAAGTGTGTTTTTTTTAAGTTTTTGGTGTGCTGTAACGCTTTCATGCTCTGACTACCCAACTGTCATACATACTGTCATGACATACACATTGTCAGGGGTACAGAAAGGGCATAATACCTTTCATTCCGGAAAATAATATAATTCCTATGGGACCGCGGATAAAATCGCAGGGCGCAGTCAGTTCCGCATAAATTAATAAATAAATAAATTCGAGACATTTCCACACACGGTCGCCTGACCCCAAACTAAGCAAAGCTTGTACTATGGCTGCCAGAGACTGACATACATAGGTACATAAATATTTTCAAACACATACATAAATAGATATTTAACACCTAGACTTAGAACAAACACAAATGTTCCACATAAATGTTTGCCCTAGGTGGGAATCGAACCCACGCCCCCAAGCTCAGAAGGCAGGCCCACTACCAACTGAGCCACCGAGGCAGTCCAATTTGTATTTGTTACGACGCATATAAATCCAATTCATTCACCTGCAAATAATGTGCCCGCGTCCCCTCGGCCCGGTCCTCGTGCCCAAAAACAATTACACCAACTTAAATAACAATTAACAGCTCCAAAACAGAAACAAGACAGAAACTTGTCGCCGACAACACGCAATAAAGTTCCGATTGCACCTGAGCGAACTACGCGACTGCAAAGGTAATATTACAACACCAACCACTGCAAGTTGGTAATGTACCTCATTTGTTATATTCCTCAGTAGCAACACTTTCTAGTTGCGTTATACACACATAACTGTATTCTATAAAATATATTAATTTTATTTAATTAATATTCATTAATTAATTTTAATATTTTTTTGTGTATGGCTAATAATACATCTTTACTATGCAAAATAATATAACGAGTAAAGGCAAAAGGATTTATCCATTGTGTTCAAACTGTAAACCAACAAAGTTGTGATTACTTTTATGCTAATTTTCCTGCCACGCAAAGTAGCTGTCGATTACACAATTAGCTACACATACCATTCGGTAAGTTTTGTATTATACAGGTGTATTGTAATACAGTAATACAATAAAATTGTAATATAGAGGTCTCTCCGTCGCGCTTGTGTGTCCCGACCAAAACTTTAGTAGTCCGCGGTCGGTCAGTTTGTTCATCAATTGTTTCTGAATGAAACCGCGGTTGCGGTCGAGCACTTTCCCAACTTTCCGGAACAGAACATGGAAATTTGGACCTTAATTAATGGTAATATAACATGCGTTTTAGTAAAAAGTTGTATTGATCGCGAAAAGCAGTTTTATTGTAGTCAGACCTTTAATGTGTTAGATCCAAATTATTGTCGGAAATTACGGATAATTATTACAAATATAGCCTTGATACAAACACAGAGGTTTACCAATTGCTTTCAATTAAATTAAAAAAAAACTTAAATAAGCGAGTGAAAAGTTAATTGAGTAGTCAAATGTTTTATGATCAAACTAGCTGCGCCCCGCGGTTTCTCCCGCGGTCCTACAAACACCTTTTATGTACCCCCGACAGCGTGTATGCAAAATTTTTCAAGATGATTGATTGAGTAGTTGAGGCGTGAAAGCGTTACAAACAAACAAACAAACTCACTTTCGCATTCATAATATTAGTTGGGTAGGATTCACTCCAAACCAAACTTTAATTTAGTTGGCTTAAAGTTACGTTTGCAGTGCAAACCCCGGACAATCAAAGTTGCCGGAAACTTTCGGAAAATTCAAGGATGAACCAAAACCGCAGAACGTAAAGGAAGTACAAAACAAGCGCAGTTCTGAAGTTAATAGCACTTTTATTACTAGTTATTCTTGATCAAACAAAAACAGTTTCTACAGTTAATTTGATGAAATGCAGATATTTAGGTGTATTTTTCTTTTATACAGGGTGGCGGGTAATAAGTGTACTAAGTCGAAAACAGGGGATGTTTCTTACTCATCCTTACAGGTGGAAGTACTCATAATTTTAAAAATTACAAGACCAAGACCAACCATGAATACGCAAAAAACAGCTGTTTTAAGCGTCAAACACACAGAGGCGGCCTGGCGCGGCGGCTGACAGAGCGGCCAGTTGTATTTCATTGAAATGTATGGGAGTCTTCACACAGGCGCGGCCACCACGCGGCTTGCAGGCGGCTGGCCGCGCGTCGGAAACATTTTTGGGGTTCCGTACCCTAACGTTGTAAACGGAACCATATTATTAAGCTTACGCCCTCTGTCCGTCCCTTCGTCTGATTGCCTGTCCTTCAAAGACAGACGGATGAGTGAGAGACATGAGGTGATGGTCAGTTATCTTTGTTTGAAATAAAAAAAACGAGACATTTTTGCACACACAGTCATCTGACCCCAAACTAAGCTAAGCTCGTAATTTGGCTGCCAGAGACTGAAATACGTACATAATATTTATTTTTTTAAAAGTACTATAATATATATCAAGTTACGTTTGTGAAAAGATAACTGTAAAAGTTTAGGTAATTACTAATTGCGCAAGACTCTAGTATTGTCTAATTTTCGATACCAACCTCGTACTTTTGTATTTTATTTGGTATGCTGGAACGGAACCCTTAGTGCGCGAGCCCGGCTTGCACTTGACCACTTATTACAACAAGCTACGTCAGCCGCGGATACCGCGTAGAAATGGGATTAAAAGTTAAAAAAAATTAACTGATAACTGTTAAAAAACATTTTGAATAAAATGTTTAAAATAATTATCATGTTGTTTAAAATTGCTTTGTCGATAAATCAACGTTTCTTTAAATATTTATATTTAGGCATAATATGGCATACTTAAGTTAATTAGGGGTGAGAACTGTTTGTCCTAGACAAACCACATTGGTTTTAAGGGCATATTTAGTTTAAATTGTAGTTAAATTTATGTTAATAATAAAATAAAACAAATAATAATAATAATTATAACAACAATTCGAAGACTTTTGTGGCCCAATCAATGAATGATGTACCAATATTCTCATAGATGACGTTAAATTCTAAGAAATGCAAACCGGAAATTGGTTTTATCTATTAACGTTTTGAAGAATATTTTTTAACGATGTTAATGTTATATTTTTTCAACGCGTTAATTTAACTGAATAAAATTATTCATTGCTCATCTCTAGTACCGCGTTGACAAATGGTGAATGACGTTTAATGTTGCCACTTTAGCACTTTTCGGGCTAGATCTAGCATTTTTAATGTTGTGTTTTTGTAATAATTTATAAGTTGTCAAAAAAAGCAGATGTCAATCAGCCATCAACTTGCTCTACTTCAGCCAGTATATATTATTTTAAGAAGATTTTGATGAAGATTCCGACTTTTAACAATTTAATAATAACTTAGTTTTTCGACCGAGCGAGCGTTAGTAAGCGAAGCGTCTATGCTTCGACAAAAGTACTTTCGTATGTCCAACTTCCGTCTTACTAAATAAAAACCTTAGTCTTGGTCTACAGGTCGCATTTCTTAACCGATTCTTTTGAAACTTTGTGAGTAGGTTCGATGATTTTTTCGAATCATATCTTCGGTATTTTGAAAATTCCAAGAACTGTCTCGACGCAAATAAAATCGGCATAATTATCAAACCTGCTCACAAAATTTTATGAGAATCGGTTGAAAAATACAACTTGCAGCCGAGACAGACTTAGCCTCGAGCTCTACAGCTTACAGAGCCACTAGCATTAGTTTGTTACATTTTCTGAAACTACTTATTTTAATAAATAAATAAATAAATACTTGGAAAAAGTACTGGTCCTTAAAATAAATATTCAAAACATGCCAACAAACATCAAAACTGAAGTCATGATATCATGCCTCCTACCTTGTTTAACCTATGCATGTCAAACTTGGAAATTTACGTCCAACTTAACCTGCCAACGCGGAATAGATAGCGTATGCTCAATATTAAAAAGATGCAAAAAATTCGTCACACAAAAATTAGAGAAACCACCAAAGTGACGAACTAAAATGGAAGCGGGCTGGGCACGTAGCGAGGCTAAAGGACGAGAGATGGACCAACAGGCTAACAACGTGGAAGGGTCCAATCGGCAAACGTCTCAAAGGCAGATCCACATCCACATCCACATGAGATGGGCTGCCGAGTACGAGACTAGACTGATAATAATAGCTGGTACCTGCTGGCCGCAAATAGCTCAAGACAGAGACACATGGTATTCTTTAGAGGAGGCCTTCACCTTCACTGGAGGAGGGGTTCAGGCAAACAAACTTCAATATTATTATCTAGAATTAATTGTTTTTTTTTTCAAAAATAAGTGAAATACGTGTAAATAACATTTTTTTTTCTTATCTTTTTTTCTCTTTCTTTAAGCTTTGTGTGCATCTTAGTTTTTGCATGGATTAAAAGGCTTTTTATTATATACCTAGTAAAAAAAATTACCTACTTTCAGAGATCAAACCGACTCACCAGACATACTGAGATTTCTGTAATCCGGCAAGACGAACACCATGCCCAACCTCGTCCGACCGAAATATAACGTGTTCGATTGGGGGATGGTAGTTACGTATCGGTTTGTGGTTTGTCTTCTTGATTTCGTCATTTGTTGTCAACGACAATACATCTTAACTTTGGCAACTTTAGTAACTTAGCCACAGAAATATTGTATAATTTTTTTTTACTGAAAATTTATGTAAGTACTTACCTACATAAAATAACAAAACAACTATATTTATTCGATATGATTAATTTGCGCCGGGGCTGGGTTAATTTTGTATGGATCGTGATTATTCTTCGAAAATCAATTTGTAAGTAATGTATTTGTAATTGCCCGAAATATACCTATGTAAATGCGAACACAAAATGCAGATTTCCCCCGTTAAAAGTGTTTATTTTTTAGTCTCTTTTTTCTAGCACCACTTTTGATGCTAAAATTTGGTATATCTAGCCCGTTCTACCTTGTCCAACTAGGCCTTTTCAAAACCCAATGTGGCAACACTGCTGACGCTTCCGGCCGCCTCTGTCAATGGCCGCGGCAGTGTGTTGTCGCCGCGGCTGGAGCTGCGGCTGACAGTCAGTGACAGTAGGCCGCCTTGTCAGGCCGCCTCTGTCTGTTTGACGCTTTATACATTTTGAAAAGTGTCAATGGCATTTAAGGGACACCTTTTTTCGCGGTTTCCGGGTTGGTCTAATAGTAAAACATATTCAGAATGATGAGTACTTACACCTTTTTTTTTACAACCTAAACAAGTTGATGGATTGCGACAAGTGAGGTGTCATTTGAATCGTCTTGATAGTGGAAGTGACATAGGGTACAACATTTTTATTATATACGGAGTGTCAGACTCCTTTCTTCTTTTCTTCCTTTTGCTGTCCGATTTTTTGTTTATCTTTTAATAATGTTACTGTTTTGACTTAGTACTTATCTTAATACCCGTAATCATGTATATTTAGATGTCGCGAAACGTTAAGCGATCTGCAGCGGCAGGGTCTTCAGATCGGGTGGTCGGATGACACTGCTAAGGCAGTGGTGTAAGCTGGCAGCCTAGTTGGGAGAAGGTCCGTCTCTCAAGCCAGAGTGAGCGGGTTCGAACCCAGCCGACGGCACGCACCATTTGTTAATTGTGATCATTTATGCGTATTGTATGTCATCTGCTACATGACTGGAGCCCGGTGTATGGCGACAGGCTGTGAGTTGAAATCGAATGCGATGTCCAGTTGACCACCGACCGTCCAATTAATTCTACTTAAGTCGACTGTGATTAGAATTACACGTGTAATAGGGAGTAATTTGTGAATTACACCTTGACCTTATATGGATTTCTTGAAGCTCAGATGGGGATCTCAAGAATTGTTTAGAATTGCTTTAAACTAAGATGCTTATCCTTATAATAACATTAATAATAAATAAATTCGGGACATTTTCACACACGGTCGCCTCACCCCAATCAAAGCAAAGCTTATACTATGCCAGAGACTGATGTAGGTACATACGTACATATTTTTTTTAAATACATACTTAAATAGATTTAAAAAAAAACACAAATGTTCATCACATAAATGTTTGCCTTAAGTGGGACACGAACCTACGCCTCCAAGCTCAGAAGGCAGGTTCACTACCAACTACTGAGCCACCGAGGCAGACAAAGGTATAGGTTTTTCGTTATACCTATTGATACAATAGAAAATAGCAGAACTATTAAGGCGAAAGGTAATTTTTGGCGTAATTGCAGTTGACGATTCCTTCGTAGAATACAATCATGGCGAACGGAAATAAAGACAAAGGAATTGCACCGCATCTACTTCTAAGGAAATTGCCAACCCACCAATGTGACAATGGAACAATAATTTTTATTTACACGTTGTAGTGTAAATGTAAATTATTGTGTACGGATATAGTAATATTCTCACCGATTAAAATGATCCAAATGAAACTAGATTGTTGGCGAAAACGACTTTTGGATTTTGCACAGTTGCATTTTATTTAAATAGTGGGGTAAAATAGTGATGTGGATTGAACTATTTATAATTTTGTTAAAAAAATTGTTTCAAAGAATTTGAAAAAAAATATTAAATTTTAAGAATTTTGAAATTTAAAAACGATGATAGCCCAGTTGAAGAAGGCCCGCCTCTCAAGTCAGAGGGAGCGGGTTCTAACCCAGCCGACGGCACGCACCAATTTGTTCATTGTGTGATCATTTGTGCGTACTGTATGTCATCTGCTACATGACTGGAGCCCGGTGTACATGCAGCGACGGGCTCGCCTCCTGTCACGTTTGGGACTGAATATTGTGCGGCGAAGTGTGGGTGTTGTATTACACCTCTGCCAGCCCCCTCGGGGGAAAGGCTTGACGATATGTTATATTCAAAGAATTTATGAATACATAGTTCAATCCGTAACTAATAAGTAATCTGTTAGTACCTAACTAGTCAAAAGTAAAAAGATTTTAGAATGGAAACTTTTTGGTTTTTACACATTATGATTTATAAAACGGGAATTACACACGATTAAGTCGATTATTCCGACTATACTTTCAACCGCATTCGACGATCTTTATCAAGGCGAGTGCGCCCGCGCGGCTGCGTCTCGCATACCACTCAAACTATTTGACTAAATCGTACGTGAGTAACTCCAATTTCACAAATCATAATGAGTAAAACGATTTATGCAAAGAGGTAGTAGTCCACTGAGCACTACGCTGCTTTCAGTATGACAAAAAAAAATTACAGTAAAAATTTAGGTTTGCATTTATAATTTAAAAAAAAAAGAAATTCCCATAGAGTATGGAATTGAATCTTCTTCGTTCATGTTACTAAGGGCCGTATTCACCAGTGAATATAAATAAATTCGGGACACTTCCAAACTCGGTCGCCTGACCCCAAACTAAGCAAAGCTTGTACTATGGCTGCCAGAGACTGACATACATACTTAGATATTTTTAAATACATACTTAAATAGATATTAACACCCAGACATAGAACAAACACCAATGTTCATCACATAAATGTTTGCCCTAGGTGGGAATCGAACCCACGCCCCCGCGCTCAATATAAACGCGATTAGCTCATTTTAAACTTGGTTTACGTGAAAAACTGAGGTTAAACAGTCATTTTGCTATTCACTAAACTTAGTTTAATAAATCTCGATTAGTAGCATAAATGATGAATTCGGCCCTAAGACTAGTAGCTACACAATCCATGGTATTTAGTCGGAGATGGGAGATACCGTTCTCCATATACGTTTGTTCAATCACCTTTAGGTCAACTCCAGGAATAAACATACGCCAAATTTGCATTAGCCTTCTCTATTGTGTCTAGTAGGTAGGGTCAACTGGGACAAATGCGTCTGTTGGGCAATTGCGCCTTTCAAAAATTACTTACAAATTAGATGCCACCTACGTCTTTTTTATCTTTATCAGCAATGATCTGTACAAGATGGCGTTAGTTGTCTTATTTGTGAAGGGTCTGTCAGTAATTCCCGAAAGACGCAATTGCCCCACACCAACCCCTCACAAATTAGACACCACCTACATATTTTTTTATCTTTATTTGCAATAATCTGTACAAGATGGCGTTAGTTGCCTAATTTGTGAAGGGTCTGTCAGTAATTCTCGAAAGACGCAATTGCCCCACACCAACCCCTCACAAATTAGACACCACCTACATATTTTTTATCTTTATTTGCAATAATCTGTACAAGAAGGCGTTAGCTGCCTTGTTTGTGAAGGGTTTGTCAGTAATTCTCGAAAGAAGCAATTGAGACGCATTTGCCCAAGTTTTATTTGTGAAGGGTCTGTCAGTAATCCTCGAAAGACGCAATTGCTCCACAGACGCATTTGCCCCAGTTGACCCTATTTTTCAATAGGATCCCTACATGACCCCTTACAAAGTGGCTATTTATTGCGATCCTAGGGTGCCTGTTGAGTGCTTAGCATTGCCGTATCAGGGCCCATCGGGTATGGGCCGAGTTATTAGCTATTGTGAGATCTCTGATACTATGAAGAAGCGGCGAGGAATCAGTGTTGAAGTCACGAATGTCGTATGTTCGTTTCGAATATGGCAGGGAGATGGAGAAATGTACTGTTTTTTTTACCTCCGACGCAAAAACGACGGAGTGTTATCAGTTTGACGTGTGTGTGTGTATGTGAGGGGGGGGAGGGGTGGTTGTATGTGTGTGTCTGTGGCATCGTAGCTCCCGAAAGAATGAACCGATTTTGATTTTGTTTATTTTTTGTTGAAAGGTGAATTAGTCGGGAGTGTTCTTAGCTATATTTGATGAAAATCGGTGTTGATGCTTTTAATTTTTTTTTAAATAAACTTGTTACGGAATTACTAGCTGCGCCTCGCGGTTACACCAGCGCTTCCACAGGTACCGTTCTTTCCATCTGTCTGTCCGTCCGACCGATCAAGTAGTTAAGGCGTGAAAGGCCCGAAAGCATAACAAATAAATAAACTAACACTCACTTTTGCATATATATTTATAAAATTTACGGTTAGGATTAGGCCAGTTCATAACTAGACAAACATTATGTAACAAATTTAAACTGGACCAATTTGATAACTAAAAACATTATGTAATAATGATTTGTTTAGCTAGTTTCTATTTAGCTCATGGAGATTATGACAAGCAAACCATGTGCCAAATAAATGCTACACCTCAGTAACGAAAAGGCATATTATATGCATATTATTATGTTCTTTATAACTCAAAAAAATGTATCCTATCCTACTAAAATTATAAGCAAAGCTTGTACTATGGCTGCCAGAGACTGATATACATACATTTTTTTTAAATACAAACATATTTAACACCCAGCCATAGAACAAACACAAATGTTCATCACATAAATGTTTGACCTAGGTGGGAATCGAACCCACGCCCCCAAGCTCAGAAATCGGGTTCACTACCAACTGAGCCACCGAGGCAGTCAAAATAGTTTGTAACAACAAGTTATAATCAAATTACTGTTTGTCAGACACCGTTTTGCTGTACGAAGGTGGCCCTCTCAAGAAATCTTATTAGCATAATACTGGCATAAACGCAGTAAAACGAAGCCGTTTTTAAATTATTCTCCGAACCTATGCTCCACTGTTGGCATAAAATTAGTCACAGCAAAATAAGCAATGAAATTCAAGCCCTTAAAGCTATTCGCGATCTACTCGTAAAATTGTATCCCCGTCCCTTTCTACAAGACCAGTTTGAAGCCCGGCGCGAGCGGGAAGAGAGATCGCAACATTGTTGCATATGTCGATACCGGAATAAGAAATAGCTATAAGGCGTACTATAACATTAATGGCGCAGTTACCTTTTAATTATGGATTATAATAAAGTGGATAGCAAAAATGTTGATATTTTACGTTTATTGCTGGCTATGTTAACGAGGAACCTTGTGCCAAAGCGTTTTGGATATTTAGTGGATCTTATCCAAAGGGTCAAGAATCGTTGGTTTGGATTGGAACAGCTGTTTTTATTTCTTGATTTCAGGGTTGACGCCATAGTAAAAGTTGTTCATAATTAAAAGTACAATAGTTAGTTAGTGCACCCTTTTCTAGTATATACACTGGGTTGAAAAAAAAAATTTTTTTTTAATGTAGAATAGGTCGGCGTTTGGCCACCAACTCGCCTGATGTTAAGCGACGTTGTGGTCTAAGATGGAGCACGACGACCTATAAGGTATTTATTCAGTCTAGCCTTGAGGTTTTGTAGAGTGAAGAAGTGCAAAGACAGCAGTTGAGTGAGGCGCTACAAGAGCGCTACTGCTCAGACCCGTCTTCGGAACGGTTACACCGGACTACACCCGAAACACGACTGGGTCATTTCACGGCATGGCTTGGCCCGGTGGGTGGTAACTAGCCACGGCCGAAGCCTCCCACCAGAGTTTGCTCCTGGTTAGCTCTACCCGGGGACCACGTGTAGGGAATCAGAATAGAGTACACTTCTACGGACGTGGGTAGCTCAGCCCCCAAAAATTTAAGTTTTTAGGCGATTCAATTATCTCTTTATGGGTAAAAAATGGGGAATTAATTTTAGGACCTACGGCCAGGGGTTCAATAATAAAGAATTTACAACCTTTTCCCGATGTGATTTCAGGTATGATAAAAAGAACAATCTCTGATTTCTATTTTTAGAATATTTATAGTCGACTAAACTAAATTATAACTAATTTATGTTGCCTAACTAAATAAGGACTGTATCACGCTAGAATGAAGTACGAAATCTCAATGTACGCTAGTTCGAAAGTACCGTCAGCCTACAAGGACTAATCGATCGACCGGGCGTTAGCGAAGCGTCTCTGCCTCAGCTTCAGCAAAACTGCTTTTGTATGTCTGTCCGGCTGTCTTCCTCTACAAACGTGGTACTTTTATTTAGTCTGTGCTGCACGTCACATTTCTAAACCAATTCTCGTGATATTTAAGTAAATAGGTTACTTATGATTTGTGGCAAAAAACATTGTTTGTATAGTTTTAATTTTATTGTTGTTTTTCGTTTATATTTGTTTTTTTGTATACTTACTTGTTTTTTGCTTACAAATAAAAATTGTCTATTGTCTATATATTGTCTACTTTACATATAATTGCTCACCAAATTTCAGAGGTACCTCTAAATTTTTTTCGAAATTTTTCAAAATGGCGCAACTTTTTACGTTTTTGCAAGTTCTTAAGCTCCGCTAAGCGCCGCTAATCAGTTAATTAGAACTTTGTTCAAAGTCTGCTGCAATTTACAGTACTATTTTTTTCCAGCCGTATCCCTAATCAGTCACTTATACACACAGAGAGCGCATTGCTTGTCAATAGTCTATCTCGAGGTCAAGAGATGCGTCAGTAATTAACAACACTGATAAAATGAAGTAAAATGTATACACGTGTAGTGAGGTCAGGTCATAAAGCTAGTCTCGGGTCACGGAACACTCATAATAGCCAACTGCACTGAGAAGTAAATAATTAACAATGCAAATAAGGACATAATATATAGTCTGTACATATATAGTCTGTAGTACTGTAATGTATAGCACAGACAACATATCATATCGTCACGCCTTTCCCCCGAGGGGGCTGGCAGAGGTGTACAACACCGCACTTCCACCGCACCGATTAGTATGTAAGTGTATTATGATTCTCAAATTAGTATGTATATTTAATACTTATTTAACCTTAATTATTATTATTTTCTATTATTATATTCTTTAGCACACACCACCGTCCATGCTTAATCATAATGTTTTTGTTCCATCCAAAGGTTGTCTGCAAGAGATCGCTCTTAAGCGATAAGACCGCCCATTGCGCCTATATTTTTGGATTTTTAGTTTGGATTTATTTGTATTTGGTGTCAATAAAGAGTTTTTGTATTGTATTGATATTCAGTCCCAAATGTGACAGGGGGCGAGCCTGTCGCCATACACCGGGCTCCAGTTACATAGCAGATGACATACAATACGCACGTATGTTCATACAATGAACAAATTGGTGCGTGCCGTCGGCTGGGTCCGAACCCGCTCCCTCTGGCTTGAGAGGCGGGCCTTCTCCGACTAGGCTATCATCGCTTTTTTTCACAGACAATATTATCAAAGCAGCTAGAAGTATTGACAAGGTGCTAGTTTTATGTAGTAATACTAAATGGTGTTGCTCTAGCCATCTAAGTAAACAACCTTTAGAACATCGGTTTACAAAACTCGAAAAAAAATAATCGAGTCTCCATACAAAATAACTAGTCACGTCACTATCTGTTTTGTATGAAGGCTTGATTTTATTCTTTAAAATTTTGTCAACTTGTGTTCTAAAAGTTGTTAACTTAGACGTGTAGAACAACACCCACCAGCACCTTCAAACATAATGGAGGCTGTGAAGTGTGCCGCAAGCGAGACTTTGCGGCGTCTTGTTTCTCTGACTTTCGTTTTCGCTACTGCGCTGCGCAGCGTTTCGCGCCTAACTTCACAGCTGCCATTATTATGGCGGATGTGAATTTAGATTATTATTTATGCTTCGGCCTGCCTGCACTTTATTTATCTTTAAAAAAATTATATAATTCCACAGTTAATTTACCAAAGGTAGAGCGTGATGTAAATATAAAAATATTAACGTGAAACCTGTAAACTTGCGCGTTACAAAATTATGCTAGTCAGTAAAGGTACCACTTTAAACAGCTCAAAAGTTGGTCCTTCAAGCTCTAAAAAGACCGACCGCAAGTACATACTTTGCTGCTAGAGCATCGGCTGTTCCAAACCTTATACCCTCACCTCAAAATATAATAAAATAGAGTCATAAAGACGCGCATCCCATTCATGCAACATGCAAAAACCAACTTCGCACTGGCCGTCAATAAAAGCCGCCATTCAGCCAGACCCACCGCAGTGTTGCTTGTGTAAAAACGAAAAAATGTCCACTGCACGTCTAGGTGTAACATTTCTAACGCATACGGGATACGGGTAATTTCTTTTGCGGCCATAAAAATAGTAGTTTTTGCCCACACGCATTGTTAATATCACCGGAGACTGGAGACTGGAGTTGATGTAATATTTCATTTGCATGCTTAGAGATAAATCAAATATTTCGATGGACACCATTCGATCGATTTTTAGAATTTTTGATCCTGACAAGACGAATATGTCATCTGCTACATGACTGCGCCCAGAGTATGGCGACAGGCTCGCTCCCTGTCACATTTGGGACTGAATATCGTCCAGCGGAGTGTGGGTGTTGTACACCTCTGCCAGCTCCGAAAGGCGTGACGATGTGTTTTGTTATGTTAGGACAAGACGAAAACCAAGAAGGCCAAGGAATTTAGTGTTTGAAATCATAACCTCGTTTTTGGAATCTTCAAAAACTGACACAACAAAAAAATCTATCTAATTATCAAAACTACTTACAAAATTTTAAGAGGATCGTTTAAGAAATGCAACCTGTAAAGGAAGACAGATCCGGACAGAATTCGGACATACGAAATCTTTTTTGTCGAAGCTAAAGCACTACGCTTCGCTCGCGCTCGTATGGTCGACAAAAGCTGACGTGGTTCTGTCACGTCGCGCGGATTAAGATGCCTGTGCTAGGTAGGCCCCAGATGCCTACTATGACATCTTTGTTGCCATGATAGTTATGTTTTCGACGCCGCGCGACCATGGACCTTATTGCGCGGCGATAGGATTCGCGGTCGCACAACGTCGAAAACAACCAAGAAAACCAGCATGGTAGGCCCCCTGCGCTTCCTTTCTTAAGAACTGATTCATATGTCATGTATTTTAGAATACCGTTTTAAATTGTACAAGTAACATGATTAAAAGAAAAACAAAAAACCAGGCTGCGAACTATTGTACCCCATGTCACTTCCACTATCACGACGATTCAAACGACAACTCACATGTTGAAATTCATCAAGCTATTTAGGCTGTAGGTCGTGACAAAGAAACCTCATACATACGAGTACATACCCACATACATACATACATACTTACATACATACATACACTCGAAAAACATAACCATCCTTGCGCAGGCGGGTAAAAAATGAAGGTAGGTCTTTGAGCTTACTTTAGTTAGACAGTCGACGAAAACTTAAGGACCGCTCGTTTGTCATCTTCACGTTGCCTTCAGTTTTAGGGGCTTCAACGATTCATTTCATTTCAAGTTCGACGATTTTTATTGGTCTTTATTTTACGACTTCTAAGAATGATTCGTCTAACCAATGGCTATCCTAACTAATATTTTAAATGCTAAAGTGAGTTTGTTCGTGTTTGTTTGTAACGCTTTCACGCCCTAACCAATCAACTGATCATCATGAAATTTTGCATACAAGTTGTCTGGGGTACAGAAAAGAACATAGGGTACTTTTTATCCCTAAAAATAAACGGTTACAATACAATACAATACAATATATCTTTATTGCACACCAAAAACTACATAAAAATCTTAAAAACTAAAATACATTTTTCGGCAGTACAAGGGCGACCTTATCGCCTAAAGCGATTTCTTCCAGGTAACCTTTGGATGGACAGGAACTTACAGAAATACGAAAAGGGTAGGTGGTGTACATAAAACTAAATTAAAATTTAAAAGATAATAATAAGTAATATTAATAATAAGTACCTACTTAAATAAATAACCAAAAATAAATATAATATATATGAATCATTATAAATATTATAAATAAATATAATAAAATATCAATACATTATATAAATTAGTATTATGCGTACCGAATTAGCAAAGAGCTAAATAATAGTTAAAAACGAGATTTTTAAAAATGGGCAGTGTGATTGGGCCTGTCTTATGCCAACAGGCAGCTCATTCCATAGCTTGATAGCGGGTGGGGTTCCTGTGTGATAGCGGGTAAAACCGCAGGGCACAGCTAGTTCTCTATAATTTTACATTGTAAAACTCTCTTTCTCAAACTCCATAAACGTATAGAATTATAATTTTTAACAGCAATGCTGCGATGACCTGCAAACCTAACCGCCATAGTGAGTGAGCCAAGTAATTATTGTCTAATTATGGTTTTACTCCATTTTGACCCCTTGGCAGTGCAGTTTAATTTGATACGGTGCTTAAATATCAACCAGTATCACTGAAATGTCGTAAGCAATAAACGTTACTTTGTAAGACTGGTAATTTAGAAAAGACCTAGAAAAATAATTGTAAGTACTAACAGCTGTTTAATAACCACGGACTTCGTTGGCGACTGTTGTTTGGTTCAGATCATTTGTTTTTTTTATGTCGATGGTTCAGATAGATTGAGAGAAGAGTTTATTGACCTTTCCGCCTTATTGGGTCAATGTAAGGCTTTAATCGTGGATTGAGACAAAAGTTAATTGACCCTTCGACCGCCTGATCAGGGTTTGTCAACATTTATCACATAACTTAAATTTGTATAATGCAATAATATATACTGTTCAGTCTTGCCATAATGTAAAATAAACAAGAGCAACTTTGGCTATGACCATCGATTTCCGGTATGCCAATAATAATTAGCGGGAAGACCCGCCATCTTTTTTCGGGATTTGAGTCGTCAACTGTCTGTCGTCGTGTTCGCATCGCTCAAGCGCAACACGTATTAATTTTCGTTTCCTTTTCGAAAGTACAACCCGTACCGACCAATCGACCCCTTTTCGCGCCGTTAATACGTCGAATAGTGATAGACAGGACTTTAGTGGTTTAGTGCACGGCGGTGAATACGCTTTCGTGCAAAGGCCGGTCAGGCCGCTACACCGTGATCGGGTGGTGGAGAACTGGGCCCAGCAACCTTCGCCTCCTGTGTCCAAGGCCAGCAGCAGCGCTCCCGGCAGGTAAGCAAACCACCTAAGTCCTGGCTCTTCAAGCAAATATTTCGTGTCGCCATTAAAACCTACATACAGTCCACTCAATTATCGAACATTTTTGGTCATTCGAACCGGATTGTTAATGAAACAGTCCTAATTTGCATTATTTTCGTAATATCTGTCGACTTGTCGGTCGAAAATTACTTTTTGTCGTATTATATTACATTAATTTTCGTTATTTCGTCATACATTCTTTCGTTTTGCAATTTACATTCGACAATATGGCCGATTTGGTCTGACGAAATATCGTGGTCGTAGAAATAATATTTAATTTTGCAAATCAAAGTTACATATTTATCTCTACATTTTAAAGTTAAAATACCTTTTCGTTTAAAAACTTATTTTAAATATTTTTGTCTTTGGTCAATTTTAAGTTTCGTTCGGGAATATTAAATAGTTAGCTCTGTGGGAAATAAATTATTTTTTGTCTATGGTCGATTTTATTTTTTCGTTTGTTTGAATTGGTGCTCGTTCTTGGCTGTCATTGTCAGGTGCCTTAGTGTCAGTTGTCAATACTCATTCAAATACCGGCTTTTTCGGTGAAAAGTTTTCGTGAATAACAATTTAATTAGTGATTGCAAAATGAGTGTTGAAAGTGCTAGTGAATTTGTAGAACAAGAACCAGACATGGATAGGACTGCCCGGGATTATGCAGTATTGCGATTAGAATACCTGGAGCAGAGTGATTTCGTGTGTTTAACGGATGTGTCTGAAATTCAATCCCAGTTTCATGACGCACAAATTAAGTTGTTATCGAGACTTAAGGGCAAAGCACAACAGAAACACGAACTCGAAGTTACTTATCACTTCGAGGATGTGGTCCGCCAGATAAAGAAGAGGCTGGCACAGGGCGAGACCAACTCAAATAGTAAACAAACTGCGACAGAATCCTTAGTGCAAGCGCGTTTACCTAAAATTGAAATAGGTAAGTTCGATGGCACGTTGGAACAGTGGGTCGCGTTTAAAGGATTGTTTGATTCCTTGATACACCAGCGTAATATAAGCAACGTAGAAAAGCTTCACTATCTGTTGTCGAGTGTCACGGGTCGGGCTTATGAACTCATAAAGAATTTCCCAATAACGGACGCGAATTATACCGATGCGTACAACTTGTTGCATAAACATTTTGATAATAAACGGTATATTGCCACACATTATTATGATAAGCTTGTACATTGTGCACCTTTGAAGAGCAAATCAGCTAAGGAACTTGAAAAATTACACAGGACCTTTTCTGAAAACATATCAGTGCTGGAAAAATATGCCTTGCCTGATAAAGACTTCATGATGTTTAGTTTGTTATGGTCGAAGCTCGATAAAGCCACTAGGGAAGCTTTTCAACTAGATGTGAATAATGATGATATACCCAAGTTTTCTGATGTTCACAATTTCATTGAAAAGCATTACAAAGCTCTTCAAATGTCCGACATTACAGGACAAAAGGTTATTGCAAGCCCGACTCAACACACTGGTGGATCAAGGAACAACCTGCTTTAATAGTATCGAATAACTTGTGCACATATTGCTCAAAACAACACTGTCTTACTGCCTGTGAGGATTTCTTGAGATTGGACCCAGGTGCGCGCTTTAATTTTATTAAACAAAAGGGGCTCTGTGTACTCTGCTTGTCGAGTGGTCATAGATTAAAAGATTGTTGTGACTCTGCGCGCTGTAGTCAATGTGGTTTTTCGCATCATTCTCTACTACACTTCACCAATACCACACAGCGTGTGCCTCAACAGGTAGCAGGGCCAACTAGTAATACTAACAAGAATACTGCGTTAACTTCAGTGAGTGGAAATGGTACCGTGCTTTTCGCCACTGCCAAGGTCTTGGTTCGTGATCAGTTTGGTAATTTCCAATCAGTGCGTGCTTTATTAGATTCAGCGAGTGCTTGTAACTTCATTTCGGAGAAGTGTGTGAAGCGGTTGGGACTGAGGACTTGGCGAAATAGGCAAACAGTGAGTGGCATTGGGCATGCCATTGCTGAACCTCTTGGCTCACTCTCGTGTCGAATAAAGTCAGGTAGGCCAGGCTCATTATTGCATTTTGACTTGGAAGCATTTGTCTTGCCCTCCATTTGCGCCGATCAACCCTCTTGTCTTGTTGATACATCCCAATGGCCACATCTGAATGGTTTAACATTAGCTGATCCAGAATTTGCAATCCCAGGTCCCGTTGAGATGTTGCTTGATGCAAATATTTTTGCATCATGCTTACTACCTGAGGTTAAGCAAGGTCAACCGGGGCAACCTATGGCATTGAATACCACTCTTGGATGGATTTTGATGGGCGCTTGTACTGAACCCAGCTTGCCACAAATTTCTCGTTGTCGTACTAATACTAAAAATTGTCTTTTCGTTTCCAATATTAATTTGGATAATTCTATAAAAAGGTTCTGGGAGATTGAAGAAGTGAAACTCACCTCCAAATTATTGTCGAAGGAGGATCAAATGTGTGAAAAATACTTTGTCGATAATCACCGTAGGGTCGAGAAAGGAAGGTTTGTTGTACCACTTCCCTTTGTCGATATACACAACAAGCCTACCTTTAAAAATTCTCGTGAAATCGCTTTAAAGAGGTTTGCCTCAACTGAACGCAAACTACAAATGAATCCAGCATTCAGAAAGGCATATGTTGCATTTATGGAGGACTATGAGGCCTGCCATCATATGGAGGAAGTAGAGCCCCCCACTACTAATGAGGGTGCCTTTTATTACATACCTCATCATGGCATATTGAGGCCGGACTCTATAAGCACACCTTTGCGGGTTGTCTTTGATGCTGGAGCTCTAGATGCTCAAGGTAAATCGCTGAATAGTACTCTCTACCCTGGCCCGAAGCTGCAGACTAGCATCTTCGATTTACTCCTACGTTTTCGCTGGCATGTTGTCGTTTTCAGCTCTGACGTGCAGAAGATGTATCGACAGATTTTGGTACCGGTCGAGGATGCAGATTACCAGCGGATCGTATGGCGTACCTCTCCGCTTGACCCTATTCGCGATTTTAGACTCCGAACGGTCACCTATGGTGTCTCTGCTGCTCCGTTTCAGGCTCTCCGCAGCATAGCTCAACTATCTGTCGAAGCAGCTGAAGAATACCCAGCTGCCTCTACCGTATTAGGTAGAGATATTTACGTTGATGATGTTGTTTCCGGTGCTGACTCGCTTTCGAATGCTCTACAGCTCAAGTCAGACTTGATCCAGATTTTGTCGTCGGGTGGCTTCCACTTGAGAAAGTGGACTTCCAATTGCCCTGCATTTCTAGAGGGTGTTGCTTCGTCAGATCTTTATGACGAAAGCTTCAAGAGCTTTGATGAGGCGACGGACCTCTCTCTGAAAATATTAGGTCTGCAGTGGCGACCGACGTCAGATACTTTCGGTTTCAAGGTTTCCGATCAGGGTGACCTGCGTTGCACAAAGCGGACAATACTCTCGGAAATAGCTCGAATCTATGACCCGGTAGGATTCCTGGGCCCCGTGATATTCCTTGCTAAATACCTCATGCAGCTGCTCTGGGCAAAGGGAGTCGCGTGGGACGAGGAGGTACCTGAGGAAATCTCTTCGCAATGGTCACTTTATAAAAATCAGCTACCGTTACTTTCGTCAATTGCAATTCCGCGTCGATTTATCGATACTTTTGTCGCGCTACAACTTCATGGTTTTTGCGACGCATCGGAGCGTGGCTACTGTGCCGTCATTTATTTTCGGGTCATCAACGCCGCAGGTGCTTGCTCTGTGCACTTTTGTTCCGCAAAAACCAAAGTAGCTCCACTTCGAAAGCTCTCTATTCCCAGAATGGAGCTTCAGGTAGCTGTATTACTGGCTGACCTTATCAAATCTGTCGTTCAAGCGCTGGAACCTTTCCACCGCTTTGAAAACATTTTCGCTTGGTCCGACTCTACTGTCGCTCTGTCGTGGATCAAATCATGTCCATCGAAATGGAAAACTTTTGTCGCTAACCGCGTTAGCCACATCCAGGAAATTGTGTCTCCTGATTGTTGGGGACACACCAGTACTTTGTCGATGCCTGCTGATGTTGGATCACGTGGTATGCTTCCTGCTGACCTCGTGCGCTGCGACTTGTGGTGGAAAGGTCCCGCGTGGCTCGCAGAGCCTGAGGCTCACTGGAACACCTTTTTCGCGGAATTGTCGTCCGTTCCAGATGCTGATGTGCAGGAAGAGCAACGCATCTTCAGCCTCCTGACCGCTGTTGACGTCAATGTTGTCGATCTTCTAATAGAAAAAATATCATCGCTTTCTAAATTAAAGCGAATATTGTCGTACTGTCGTCGTTTTTCCCGTAATGCAAGATTACCGTTTCAAAAAATTGATGGCCCTCTAGAGGTAACGGAGACTCAGAGTAGCTTTGATTTGTTAATTAAGCATGCTCAGCAGGTTTCGTTCGCTTCGGAAATCGAGAAGGTAAAGAAGGGCTCTCTCAATTCACTTCCCAAAAGCTTGCGCAAGCTTTCTCCTTTCGTCGATGAGGCGGGTTTTCTGAGGGTGGGCGGTCGCTTAGCGAACGCCAAGGTAGAGTTTGCCGTCAAACATCCTTTGCTTTTGTCGCGTGATCACCGGTTAACTCACCTAATCATCCAAAATTACCATGATCGCTTCATGCACCCTGGTACTCAAACTCTCCATAATTTGCTAGCGCAAGATTTTTGGATCCTTTCGCCTAAACGAGCCATTCGTGCTGTCGTGGCGGGATGCATTCGATGCTTCCGAGCTAATCCAAAACCCACTCCTGCACCTTTCATGGGCAACTTACCTCCCTATCGAGTTAACCAGCTCAAAGCCTTTTCTTCGTCAGCCGTAGACTACGGTGGCCCCTACGACATTTGTTTGGGACGCGGTCGCGGTGTAAAAACTTTTAAAGCGTGGATTTGTGTTTTCGTCTGTACCAGCACTCATTGTGTCCATATTGAGCTGGCATCTGAGCTTTCCACTAACGCTTTTCTCGCCGCGTTGAAAAGATTTGTCGCACGTCGTGGTCGGTGTCATCAGCTCGTGTCCGACCAAGGCCGGAATTTTGTCGGAGCCAGTAACTACTTGAACTCTCTCATGCAGAGCGCTGCGTCTTCTCAGGACATTAAATTCTCTTTCAATCCTCCAGGAAGTCCCCATTTCTCTGGATTGGCAGAGGCAGGAATTAAATCTGTTAAGACTCATCTGATTCGTGTGATTGGGACTCAACGACTCACATATGAAGAGTTCTCCACTGTGCTCTCCCAAATCGAGGCTATGCTAAATTCTCGTCCTCTTACTCCATTGAGCTGTGATCCAAATGATCTGACGGCTCTGACTCCTGGTCATTTTCTCACCACTGAGCCTTTAACCGGGGTCCCTGAGGAAAATTTTGTAGAGCAAAAAATTAGTGTTCTTCATCGTTGGAAATTAATCCAAAAAATGCACCAAGACTTCTGGCAGAGGTGGCAAAAGGAGTACTTGCACACCCTGCAACAACGCCACAAATGGAACCATACTCACGACAACCTCACAGTCGGTAGCTTAGTCCTCATTATTAACGAGCAAACAGCTCCACTTAATTGGAATTTAGGTAGAATCGTTGCTCTACATCCTGGAGCTGACTCTATTTGTAGGGTGGCTACAATAAAGACCGCACTGGGGGAGTACAAAAGATCTGTCGTTAAGCTTTGCCCATTACCCTATCAAATTAATCAATAAAATTCGACCATATAACTTAAAATATTTTTATTATCGAACCATAGAATTAGTTATCGCTATCGTTACCATTAAAATAAATAAGTAAATTCAATTTTCTCGTTTTAAATACGTTGCATTTAGGTGGGCGGAATGTTCAGTCTTGCCATAATGTAAAATAAACAAGAGCAACTTTGGCTATGACCATCGATTTCCGGTATGCCAATAATAATTAGCGGGAAGACCCGCCATCTTTTTTCGGGATTTGAGTCGTCAACTGTCTGTCGTCGTGTTCGCATCGCTCAAGCGCAACACGTATTAATTTTCGTTTCCTTTTCGAAAGTACAACCCGTACCGACCAATCGACCCCTTTTCGCGCCGTTAATACGTCGAATAGTGATAGACAGGACTTTAGTGGTTTAGTGCACGGCGGTGAATACGCTTTCGTGCAAAGGCCGGTCAGGCCGCTACACCGTGATCGGGTGGTGGAGAACTGGGCCCAGCAACCTTCGCCTCCTGTGTCCAAGGCCAGCAGCAGCGCTCCCGGCAGGTAAGCAAACCACCTAAGTCCTGGCTCTTCAAGCAAATATTTCGTGTCGCCATTAAAACCTACATACAGTCCACTCAATTATCGAACATATACTTATATATTTTTTTATGTTTTTTTTTTTATTACTTAATAGGCTTGCGTTTGGCCGCCAACATGCCTGATGATAAGCAGTGATGCGACCTACGATGGAGCACGCTTGCCTAGAAAAAACCGATTCACTCGAGACTTGAAGACACCCAGATTATAAGTGTCAGGGAACACACAGTCTGGCAGAGTATTCCATACTCTAGCGGTCCGTATGAGAAATGAGGAACCAAAGCGTTTCGTGCGTGTTGTAGGTATGTCAACCATAAAACGATGCCGCTTTTTTGTACTCTTGGTTCCTTTATAGAAGAACGGACGGAATATGTAGATAAGGCCGACGTTTGACCACCAACTCGCCTGATGTTAAGCGACGTTGTGGTCTGAGATGGAGCACGACGACCTATACAAGGTTATAGGTAACTCACCAAAAAACTTTTAAGGGTTCATTGTACTCATCAACATGAACAACTTTTACTATGGCGCGAACGCTGAAATCGCGAAAAAAATCAGCTGTTCCATACATTTTGTCTCAGGCCAATGACACTATTTAATAAGTTATTATTTTTCTCTTGTTGTTTTGTTATCTGTGGTGTGAACAATAAAGAGTTTATCTATATATCTATCTATCTAACTTTTTGTATGGAACAGCTGTTTTTTATTTCGCGATTTCAGAATTGGCTCCATAGTAAAAGTTGCTCATATTGATGAGTACAATGAACCCTTAAGAGGTTTTTGTCGAGTTGCCTATAACCCTGTATACCTATTTCATTAATAATAATAATAATATGTTTGTATGTTCTATGTTCTCGAGAATGGCCGTGCTTTGCTCTACTGGGACCGCTCTATCATCACGGACAGGACTATTGTTGCCAATAAGCCTGATATCGTGCTAGTCGACCGGTCCCAGCGCCGGGCAGTGCTCGTCGACATCACCATCCCACATGACGAGAACCTCGTGAAGGCCGAGAAGGACAAACTCAGCAAGTACCTTGACTTGGCTCACGAGGTAACCGCCATGTGGGTTGTTGACTCGACGATCATTGTCCCGATAGTCGTCACGGTGAACGGTCTCATAGCGAAGAGCCTCGACCAACATCTCAAGAGGCTCTCGTTAGACGGTTGGATCAAGGGCCAGATACAAAAGGCAGTGATCCTAGACACGTGCCGTATTGTCAGGAGGTTCCTCACTCTGCAGCCCTAACCACCGGTAGCTTGGGCCTCGCCCCGCTGCCGGCGGCACCCTAGTTTTTAAGTTTTTTATAGTATTTGTTTTTATATTCATGTATTGTAAAAAACTTAGAAGTTAAGAAGAAAAATAAATATCTTGAATAATAATATAATAATAATGTCATTTATTTCAGATTTAAGTCTATATCAGTATTAATAAAGATTAAAAAAAAAACATTTTTCTTTGAGTCCGCTTAAACCAAATTATAGTTTTCAGCCTGCAGATTTGCACGCGTGGATAAAAGAAAACATTATTAAACTTACTACTATACAGTGTCACCGATTTTTATAATTGGCACAGAAGTAATGTAGAATTGTAGATCAAAAAGCCGTGGGATATTTTATATTTCGTCAAATATGTGATAAGTAAAAAAATCTGTTCGAAAAACCGATAGCGACCTATTTACATGGAATGGCACTTAAATAGCGTAGACATCGCATCGTTCTCTTTAAACGACGAAACGTTAATCCTCCATTCGAGTCACTTTAATATTATTTATATCAATAAAATATTTTAACTACAAATTGGTTTTCATATGTCTTTTCACTTTTCACTTAACCATTTGCAATTTAGTATAATCTCTGTAAATTTGCTATCAAATTTACAGAAATTATTACGACCTAAAAACAATCTACCTAATAAGTGAACATGCAGCTAAATTGCAAATCCATAATGGTTCTTGGAACGACAGTGTTATGTAGGCACTTTAACTATAGTAGTATAATACAGGTATGTGTAGCGTCTCATTAAAAAAGGTTTTTACAACGTAGGCTATTACAGGATTTCATTTAGCATTTTTACAATTCCTAATTGTAGATTATAAAACCGCGCGAGCTGAAGTTATGGCGTAGGTCGAAACCAATGAAATGTTATTAAGGGCCAGTGGTAAAAGTGCTGCTACACTTGCATAGTAACAACTTGAATAATGAATTAGGCGATGTTCACAGTGCATCGCGGTAGGCGAAGATGCGCGAGAAAAACCTCCCGCGCGGGAGGCGTCTAGTGTGATATCGCGCGTGTAATCAGTACTAAATTAAATGCTTTTTTTTTTATTTATAAATTACACTCCACGGACTCCGGGGACCGTGTCTTTTGTTAACATAAATCTTAAATTATTATTTAAGGGGAATACAGGGGAATACAATTAAATGCTTTGGAAGAGCGTGTTTTCTTTGGTTCTACTTACATAGTGTGACAAACGTTAGCGCGAAATAATTATGGTGAAAACGCGGTCCGCGTACGGTCGCGTTTCGCGGAACAGTGTGAGAATCGCCTAGCTAAGTTTAATGATGACAAGTATTGCAATGACAATGCTGTTTGTTTTCTATGAATAAATGTTTAAATAATGCTTTTTTTAATGCTGTTTAAGTAATGAGTATTTTTAAACAAAAATTGTTCGACGTACGAATTTTTATCAAGTAATACAATTTGTAGAATAGGTAATTCTAATAGTGATTTTAAAAAGGATAAAATGAATTCTTTGGTGACCTTTTTTATAATAGTGTTGGGGAAAGTTTTTTTTTATACGATATCGATAGGTACTTTAACATTTTCAACGATTTACATTTGTTTAACGCTGGTGAAATTTAGTAAAAAAATTGTATACAATCAAAAAAAGCTTATTTCTATCGTTTTCATGATTCTTCGTCAGTATTGATGAATCTTCAGGAATCAGGAGCAGGCTAGTACAGGAAGGATTCAGGATTCAAGGGTTCAATTTTAGGGTCTTGATTAGGATCTGTGAACAGGAAGGAATTTCATGTAATTCATTTGTGTTAAGGATACTGATAATAACTGTAGTAAGTATACGAAAAAATTAAACGTAAGAAGGCGTTTACGATCTTAAACATTTCATGTCCTTATTATACTTCATACTAGTGGCAAATTGAAAGTACGTTTTAAAAATATATGAGAAAACAGGACCCAAGAAACAGATATTATTACACGCAAGTAATGAATCACAAGTAATTCGGGATATTGAATTACTTGTGATTCATTACTTGCGTGTAATAATATCTGTTTCTTGGGTCCTGTTTTCTCATATATTTTTAATAATTGGTTTTCTCGTGTCATAAAACTATAAGCAGTATTCCGTTAATGTTACATGAAACTCGGATGAGTTACGAAGGTACACACAATTTAAGCTTGCAAGTTACGTTCAGTGCCTACTCTATTTGTACGAGTATACAATAATGGTGTTGAATTAGAAGGTCGTAATCAGGTACATTCCACGATACACTAAAAGTCGTAAAATGGTACCATTGCATCGCAAATTGTGTTATTTCATAAGTAGCGTTTTATTTTATGTGTGGACAGTAACATAAAATCCTAGTTATGTGGGTAGTAAACATGCGGAACGTAGGGTGAAGCACATGAACACTTTACAATCGTAACGTTATCTTTACGATCCCTCAAGTATGCTAAGATTGCATGAATTAGCAAAATTATAGATTTTACTACTTCAGACGTTTATTCCAACTCTCAGTAATACACCAATAAAATAAATAAGCAAGTCTTAAAATTGCACTCCAACAACGTTTCGAAAACTCGTGCTTCAGTAAAGTAATCGAAATTCAAAAAATAAAACGTTCATCAGTTTTATTTGTTGAGTTTCGTTTGCTAAAGTTTACATCTAAAACTTACCAATGGTCCAATATCCAATGCAGTAGAAACACACGATAGTCCGTCGGCATTCGCATCACACTGCAGCGCACAGCAAGCGTCCACACAACACACGTCACTTGTAAAACAATGTATCATTCGCAAAACAACTTCATCGACGAGGATAGTACACCACTAATATTATTAATTTCCAGCATTTTCCTACGAAAAAAGAAAATTAAAATAAAATAACATATCGATAGTTGTTAACACACACTGGCACAACACTAGAGCGCGGATCGAGATTCGAAAGAAGGTCACTTTTTATAATTCGAATTTGGCCACCTTCGTCCGGTCACTGCAAAGTTGAAATCACGACTGGTTAGTGTGGTTTCGAATATTTCCTTCGATATGCCACTTATCGGTTTGTAACAATTTTGTTGTAATGCATGTGTGTGTGAAGACAGTGTTGATCGGTGTAAGCTGAAGTTGCAACAATGTGACGACTTATTGTTTAAAAGCTTGCTAACAGGACCCCTGCCTTATTCGTATCGAGATAAAGTTCTGTTTTTTAATTACAACGAATATGTTTACAAAGAATATCATAAATTTTTGATAGTAATATCATAGCGAATCTTTGATTTCATTTCTGATGAAGTAATAGTACATTCAAAAATTGTTGAAATAAAATACTCGTACTTATCGACAAAACCAAAACAATATTATTACATTAATTAAATGAAAAAATGCATTAATAATAATTTGTATGTATGTTGTAAGAGTATTTACAAATTATACATATGTTTGGTATGTCAAAATTAAATACTCAATAAATACTTTGGTCGTAACTTCAACACTAAAATTGTAAACGACTATTATTCTAGAAAAAATGCAAATTCAGGTCGCCTCTCAACACCATCCTCTGTTGGTTGTGTATTTTGTGTAACTGTAATGTAGAGGTCGCTTTTTATTCCTAATTTCTGCGTTAGCAGTGCAGAGAGCATTTAGGTTTCAGATATTTTACATTATAATTACATTGATTAGAGACAGTCGGCCCGTGCCCAACATAATATTAATTAGAGTTTAAATTTGAATCAATTTTTTTCATATCGATTTAATGAATTTCTACTTTAAAAAAAAAACTACTATATTTGCGCGATCGAAAATTCAAAGTTCTGACATCGAAAAAGGCCAACTCGATTTGCTAAATTAGAGAATTACTATTCGAATTTACTATTCGAATGGACAGAAGGCTATTAGAGTTCGATTCGATTATGTCCGGCTCTGCTTTGTAGACAAATTGGCGCCTGAGAAACATTGTTGTGGTTACCATTAGTGATGGGATGAGTGGACAATGGACATTGGATATATCGATATTGACGTGCTACGATTTTTATCGACATGTCGAAATATGGAGACAAAATGTCGCTTTATTTTCAACATACTGAATTTACTATGGATTTAAAAAAGCATAATATTACGATTTCCAATTTACTATGGGTATAGACTAGGAAGGCAATAAATAAAATGAATTTGACGAGAATGATTTAAAACTCTACGTATTTTGATCAATGCAGTGAATAATATATTGTATTTTTTATGTACTGTAAGTGTTAAACGGGGACGATGTTGTGAATGGTGACCTCGACAATAAAAAAAAAAACTTTTAGTACTGGAGGGCTGGCTAGAGCTAATAAGGCCTTACTGATTCGTCAATAAAAAATGTAGACAACAAGTGCGAGCACGTTTTGATAACAGAATTTCAAACACTATCGAATTCACCATTCCAAATGCGTATCCTGCCTTGTGGAGTGTCATTTATTGGTGACCAGTAAACAATCGATTTATTTCATGATCTTTTTGGGGGAATAGTGATTTGACTTTTTAGTGTTTGTGTGGTGACTTGTCATGTGTAGTGGAATTTTTTAGTGGAATAGTAATCAATAACACTTTTTACAACATTTTAGAGTAAAATAAGGATTTATGTGTTCATATTGTTGTGTAATGAAGATGTTGTATTATTATCATTGTAGAATAGTGCGAGTGACATTAGGCAATTTTTTTTTACCATTTACAGTTGCCACGATTTGCAAAACAGTACTGAAACTTTAGCAGCACTTTAAATATCATTACACTAAGATACGGAATCATCAATAACAGTTATGTAGTAAATAAAGCAATAAACGAAATCAATACGACTTTCACACGCACCATGCTACAGTGAATAGAGTATAGTGTGTTTTAAAATTCGAATTTTGGACTGGATGGCATTTGTTTTCTAAAAATTTAGAACTTTATTTTGAAGTGATTCCAAATTTTGATTTAGTGTACCTAGCAGGCCAATGATTGTGTTTTTGGATAACTGTTTTTTACTATCAAAGTCCGTACTGGCGTGTAGAGTTCCTTAGCTCGAGACCATCGAAGATGTTGAGGTTGTGCTTCCGCGCGTACTCGTTGATGATCATCTTGCCTGTGAACAAAGCGCGCAATGGAACACTCGCATAGGCATTATACCCAGTGTAGAAAGAAATACAGAAACTTAATAGGCACAACTGATGTCTTTTAGGGAATCGGATGCGCGTTTTTATGGACCTTGGAAATGTCGAGTTCGAATTGGTGACTACTATCTGTACATTGTAAACAGACGGCCTAATGTCTGTACGCAGCACTTATGCTGCGTAACGCTGGAGCCAAATTGACGTAATTTTTGAGATGTCATTAGGGTTTCGTAATCTCTCGTCTCGTTCTGAACTTATAACACATTTTGAGTCACCGTGTGGCACAAGCAGAAATTTTGTATGAAACCGAATGCAGCGTTTTCGGCACTCATTTAACGCGAGTCGGCTCATCGACTAATTAAAACGACTCTCGCATGCAGGTGTTTGAGTCATGCAACCCGAGTTCGGGATCCCCGCATTCCGAGAGCGGGCCCTAACTATCAATGAAATTGAGCCTCTATGAAACGTAGGTAGGTTTCACAGCTCGTAGATTTTCAAAATTCCTCCAGGTAACTTTAATTCGGCTATGTACATCGGAATGTAGATTTCTTTATCTCGTCTATAGTTTGTAGTGATAAGCCTTCCCCATAGACTGCGTCATTAAGTAACTCCAAAATGCTGTCTTTCAAATTTAAATTTTACTCTTTGCCGCCTTATGACCACTGTAACCTATACTCAGCAGATGAAACCATAGCAAACAGTGCTGTAACCATAGTAAGAGTCCCCGCCAACTGCAGAGTTTCTACTGGTCAATAGCTTGGTCGGGTTGAGCTCCTAGTGCTAGTTTAAAGGCAATCCATCATGAATTGCTATTGCATACCTCAACTTAGGCAATGCTATACAACGTGTTGTTTTGCATTCCCGCAGAATTTGTAGATGTAAGTATACTCTACTAGCAGAGCACGAATAAGCTATGGGGCAACATTGAAATCGAGGAGAAAAACAGCTTTTCCATACAAACATTTCGTTGATCGTCGACAAAATGTATGGAACAGCTGTTTTTCTCTCGATTTCAAGGTGGCCCCATAGTTGATTCGTGCTCTGCTAGTGGAGTATGCCTACTACTACAAATTCCGCAGGAATGAAAAACAACACGTTGTATATGCAATTTGCATACCTCTTCAAACTGATTAAGGAGCCGACCAAACTATCGGCTGATTAAAAGTCTGCAGTTTGCAGTACACTAACTGAACTAGCGTGCTAAAATTGGATAGTACAATGGTTGTTACACAGTAAGCAATCTATTTTTTTTCTATTGTTGGCTCTTTATACGAAAAAGGCGTTCGAGTCTATTTAAAAAAACTTTGACGTTCATGAGTGTATCTTTGATACCCAAATTGAAAAAAAAAATACTTTGACTTTGATCTATTTGCTGCTGCTTAACTTGTTTTATATGATGTATCTATAATTGGATAGTTTCATCAACACACAAGTACACAAGTGCTAGTTCGTCCATACATAGCCCATATTCGTCCATAAAATCGCGTATCAATACATCCTTTTAACATTTTACAGCTAAATACGTATTTCTTACTACACATTAGAAAAATGAAAATCTTTTGCTAGTTCAGCATATTACGACCTACCCATCCTTTTAAATAATTTATTAATGACCATGCCCTACGACCTACCATTACAAAGGTGTCCTCAGATAAGGCTCTGCCCACCATATGCCATGAAAGAAACATCTGATAGCCGGTCCTCTTCATTGCTTCTTCTTATTTTGCTGCCTCCTTTTCTTCTAGTTTTCTAATTTCTCTTGTTCGTGACTTTGAGTTTCGTCTGATAGTAAAAGTTCTTTTGTTTTTAATGTATCCCTCAGTTTATAGCATGTTCTTCTGGGTGGTGGGTTCCGAACAAGGTGATAGAGTCACTTTTATAACGTTGACGTTCCCAAGTGTATCTTCTATACCCTGACTTTGATTTGAAAAGAAATTCTTTTATATAATATCTATACACGGTATTTTTACTGGCCCGTCTTTTCTTCTTTAAAGTAATAGGCCCTATTCAGAACGCTAGATTGCTTAATGACCATGGCCTACGACCTACCATTACAAGGGTGTTCTCAGATAAGGCTCTGCCCACCATATCCCATGAAAGAAACATCTGATAGCCGGTCCTCTTCATTGCGTCTTCTTATTTTGCTCGTCCTCCTTTTCTTCTGGTTTACTATTTTCTCTTGTTCGTAATTTTGAGTTTCGTCAGTTGGTACCAGTTGTTTTTTTTTATTTGCGCCCCTCAGTTACTTGCATGTTCTTCTGGATGCTGGGTTCCGAACAAGGTAGTAGAGCCAGTTTTATAACGTTGACATTCCGAAGTGTATCTTCTATACCCAATGGGATAAAGACTTTGATTTGAAAATAAATTCTTCTATATCATTTCTGTACACAGTATTTTTACAGGCCCGTACTTTTCTTTTTTAAAGTAATAGGCCCCATTCAGAACGCTAAATTGCTAAATTTAAAACAAGTAAAAATATACCTGTATTTGTTATTGCTGCTAAGTAGACAAGGACATCAATACTTTTAGCTAGTTAGCTTAGTTAGCTAGAATTAGCAATTTAGCGTTCTCAATAGGACCTAATGTCGCATTAGTGTGGTCAAAATAGCGAATTAGCAAGCTTGCGCTACTAGCAAAAGATTTCCAATTTAATTTGCCAATACGCAAAAACACAATTTACACTCAATCCATAGAACATTGTAAGTTCTCTTTAGGTTGTACAGATTTCCAATTTACTAAGAAATGTACATTCATTTAAAACTTTATTAAAATAGTGGCGGTTGAAATTTAAACTTTATGGAATCCTAGAAGCGATCGTACCCGTATTACAGCAAGTAAAGCCGGATCCAGCACTATTCACGCGAGAAATAACTCAAAACTTGTATGTTACATTGTAAACCCGTCCTATTTCGACGAAAATTCGCCTGCAGGATAGCTGTCGTGTTGCATTATATAGCGTCATAAGCTTGTGGTGTACTAAGCTGAAAATACGCATTAGTACTCATAATACTGAACGACATTTACTATGAGACCTACTCCGAAATCACAAGCTGTTCTATGTACATTTGTGTGTTCTATGTAGAACGTCATAGATGCTTCGAAAAGTATGGAACCGCTGGTCTTTTTTTAGTGCAACTTCGTGTTGGTCCCATAGTAAAAAAAGTTCATAATGACGAGTAGTTATACGTGTTCTCAGCTTGGTATACCACGAGCTTAACCATGTATACAAGCCTATTGCCGTGAAACGCAGCAGGAGCTACTTAGGACTTATCTTTATCGATGGAGCGATAAAAGATGTTAATAACGAGAGAATTCTTGTAAGAGATGCGCCGCACAGAATCTATTTGCATTAAAATTTTACATAAGTTGAAACGACTGAACGGCAATGTGTTGAGCAGTATGGATGTTTCAAAGATTTTAAGTGTGAATCGTTAGGTTGAATTTGTTTTTTTTTTTTCTTACACATGATAATACTGTTTTTTTTTAATAACCCTTGAACTGCCTGAGACAGATTTATCCGACACTAGCGACTCGCTCCGGCTTCGCACGGTAGCTATAAACGTTTCGTGATTTTTGTTTAAACTGAATAAAAACTGCATCAAAATCCGATGCGTGGTTTAGCGCAATTCAAGCGGATTTCTAGATAGAGAGACAGACACATGCGGAAAGCGACTCTATCTTATACTAAGAGAGTTTAAGATAGATAAGATTTTCGCGGCCTGGGACGAATTATATCAATGTCCTAGCTAGACAGAATCTGCTAAAAATGTTTGTCGGATAAATTTATCTCAAGCGGTTTAAAGACACTAAACACTAAATGTTATAACAATCTTTAAGATATTAGTCTTTAATTATCAAGATGTTTTATTCAAGAATGGTTTTTTCTTCAGCTTAGTTATATTTTTAACAGGACTCATGGTAGCGCAAATGACGCAATGAGCAAATTTCTAAGAGATGACAATGGAGTGGAATATCTCCAATAGTAAAATAAGTAAAGAAAAAAATTAAAAAAAAGTAGTGGTTAATTAGGGGTTCGTCAGAAATATCCATACTGTTCACAAAGTTATCGTAATAATGATGGGAAGCATGCCCAAAAAAGCTACTGCGGACAAATCAATCAACCTAAAGAGCAACTTTTTCTTTTTGTACTCTGCAGTCTGCAGGTCGCCTTAATATTTGGTTCTTTTTTTAAAAACGTTTAGAACATTCTTTGGATTCTGTTTCAAGGTCGTATTTCAAAGTAGGAGACTCTTCTATGCTTACGCTATGTTATTGCATGGCGTAAACATAGAAGGACGCAGGTATTAAAAAAAATAATAATAGAGAAATAACTTTTCTGATCGCCGAGTTAAGCCTCTTTGCTGAGAATGAAGATTGATTGTAATAAGTATTAGCTAGTTATATAAATTAGCTCTGTTAAAACTGTTATTTCTCTATTTTCCTCGTTCCCGCCACAACCAATCTCGTGAGCGCATATTTACCATTTTTTTGAGAATAAAAATTGCCGAATGCGAATAAAAAAATTGAACAAGCTTTCATTAAAAGCTACTAATAGAAATACTTTGCGATTGTTTTCAAACAATTTTTATTTTTGATATTTTATATTTTGGGTAAAAAAAATTAAGAAACTTTTTTTTTCTTCTCTTCCGTGACAAAAATGGGCAAAACAAATAGTTCTGGTGGGAGCAGGGCCTTAGCAAAAGGTGATGTTCCGAACCAAAGTTAGCAAGTAAATCGTTGGTAAGATTTATTGAACTGATAAAAAAAAACTCATTTCTTTAATTGAACAATTATCATTTCGTTCTCCACAACAAAATGACAACTTGGTATGAAAAATATATCAGAATCTATTATATAAAAATATATAATAATAATAATATATTGGAAAACTCATAATAATGGAAACTTTAATAAACAAAAGTCTTGTCTGTTCCAGAATCGTCCAAGACGCGAAATGTGCCGTCTTGTTTTCGCTCGAGTCGAAGTCGGCAAGACATTTCATTACAAAGGTCAGTTATCATTTCAAGTTCAAAATATGTAAGACTGAATTAAAACTACTAAGTTTTCGACGGATAATTCCACTAATCACTCCATTAGTTCAATCGTTGAAGTTGTAGCTCTCTGTCCCAGTTGTTCAACCGACAAATGTCAGATGTCATGTCCAAGGAGGTTAAACACTAGCCGACCGCCAGGCCTGGGCTACACCGCCATGAGCACCTCTTTAGTTGTGAATTAAATTAGTTTAGCTAATTGGCTTCGGAACACCACTGAACAAATGCACACAACATTCGCTAGTACATTCGCAGGGCAGCAACTTACCTTCATCTATCTTCCTGGACGCCTCGTCGAGGTCGCTCCCGGCGTAGTTGAGGATGACCAGCACGAGAGGCATCATCTCCCAGGAGTAGTGGAACTTTTCGAGCAGCTTGTGGCAGTTCTCCACTAGCGTTTCGAGGGAAACCGCTGGAAAGACGGAGAATAAAGTTCAGAACTAGATAGATGGAAAAAAATCTTTGTTATCGCACCACCCACACTAATACTATAAAATCGAAAGTATACTCTGTCTGTCTGTTTGTTTGTAGGTTTTTCACGGCTAAACGGCTTAACGGATCTTGAGTAAATTTGATAATTAGTTGTTGTATCACGAGGCTGGTTTTTGGATACTATTTTCTGAATAAATGCGAACAAGTCGAGGGTAACAGCAGTAGAATAATAAGAAAGAGAATAAAGGATATACGACCCACGGTCAGAACAGCGCCCTCATTATCCTTATGAATAGAACGAAGTCGAGGGTAACAGCAGTAGAATAATAAGAAAGAGAATAAAGGATATACGACCCACGGTCAGAACAGCGCCCTCATTATCCTTATGAATAGACTAATGTTACGCGCGACTTCGCTTGGGCATAATATGGCGTAATTCGCGTATTCCGAAAAAAAAACCTGTATCTCTATCTATATGGCAGTCAGTGTGAATCTAATCACTAGATAGATAGATAAACTCTTTATTGTTCACACCACAAGTAACAAAACAACAAGAAAATAATTTATAATAATACTAATTCTATAGTGTAACAACTGGCGGCCTTATCACTAAAAGCGATCTCTTCCAGGCAACCTTAGGATGGAGAGGATACGACAAATGAGTATGGGACAGGGTGTGCAAAGTTAACAAAAATAAACAAATGATTGAAAATTTCAACAAACTTCGAGTGGTAAATATACCTACATAAACTATTTAAATTATGTATACATGAACATACATGTCATACTATTATAATACATTCTAATACTTAAAATAAGATCCGATCCGAAGATCAAGATCATCTGTGAAAACGCTATAATATGTGTGTAGATGTGTTAATTTACTTTGTTCCAAGTAAAGTACATAGATACCAGCGGAACGAATTTCTATGAAGTTTTTATTAGGTATAGGTAGCTTATATATTATATAGGTAATTAACCAATAAGCTACATTTAATTCCCAAAAGTATTCAAGTCCCAAGAATAGCGAGTATAGTATTAAAGAGCTTAGTATTTCAAAAGACTCTCTAAAAGTTCTTAAATTAACTAATGACCACAGAAATCTCCATAACCGACACCAATTCCCCTCGGAGGCCCAGACGAAGTATCACGAAACCCTCGTTTTCGTAATCAAATTAATATGCACAAAGCATATCGGTTTCACCATAGAGTAATACTGGAAGCCGATTGACATAACCCTAACTTTTTATCACCAATATATTATGGTTAAAGGGGTTCAATTAACATTAATTAGCTAAACGATCGCTTATCATTCGATCTCGTCCGGACCACCTCTCGACTGATAGCTTGTAGGGTATTAAGACGTATGCCACTTGTAAGTTTTATGAGCAATAGGCGTGTATAGCTGGTTCTATGGTATGTCGTTGGGATCAGGTTAAAAAGGCATTCTAGTTTCGACGCGGTGGAGGTGTGTCTGCCTCCAGGCCGTTCCCGGTTGATCGCATGTATTGGCGTCGGCAAATGGGACAGCGTCAGCTTTGGGCCCTTTGGCACGTATATGGTAGTTGGGTCGGCGAGTAATACTCTATATTACTCTGATCTATAATACAGAATTATATTATAAACTTGCTGGCAAGAGAAGGCGCGAATTTGATTTGATTTGAAACAAGATAGCTTTAGAACCGGGACAAAATTAACAACCAACAAACTTATTAAAAGAAAAACAAAAAACCCAAAAAATTGTGTACTAGGTCACTTCCACTATCAAGACGATTCAAATGACTCCTCACATGTCGAAATCTGGCGTGCTAAAGAAACCTCATACATAAAAAAAAATATAAAAAATTTGTATGATAAAAACGTAAACTCGAAATACATGATGATGATAAAAACGTATTTCGAGCAGAGTAAAATTTGCATTTGTAGTCTGTGGATCTATCACATTCTACTAATAGTAGGAAGTTATTTTTTTATGGCTCTATTAGTTTAACTGGTTCCATGGAAAATGTTTTTTATTAGTAGTACCACCGATAAACTAGAATATCAACTAGCTGTTACCCGCCGCTCATTGTTTCCCTCGTTTGAAAAGTCAGAAGAGTGACAGTGATCAAGAGATATCTCACGCGTCACAATAGTCTCTGGGCCCCTATTCTTGACGCTCGTAATGTTTCTTGGTCACTCTCACTCTTACGACTTTCGAAACGAGAGAGACAATGACAAAAAAATTGGCAACCTATAGGAATGGTCCTTCCGGAATGAGATAGGAAAGACCTTTGCGTTCTGGGGCAACGTAGATACGTAAAGAAGCACCAGAACAAAACATGCATGTTCCTGTTCTCTCCATAAACATCCCTGAAACGAACAAAACCAACACTAACCTAGAACGGCTATAACAATGAAAAGAATTGTCCATACAACAATCGACAGTAACCATAAACATGGATTAGCGCAGACGGCACCGAACCATAAAGGACCGTAAAGCTAGAGTCAGAAGGCAGCCATACCCACTTATAGTTTACGAGGCATCTTCCCTTTGTGAGGGAGCCGTAAAGACTCGAGACAACGTAAAACCCATTTGAAGACTACGAGGCTAGGCTTGGGGCTCACAGCGTGGAGCGTTCGTCACGCCTTTGTCGAGAAGTAAGTGTGGAGTGGAGACAATTCGCACATACTTGGCCCAAGTATCTGCCCAAGAACTTGGGGTACATTAAGTGAGGGCAATATAAAGTAGGAAAGCGGACTGAGGTTTGGCCGAAGCACTTTTCTGTACGTGGATTTCGTTTCGTGAGAATTACGGCATTCGTGAAATAATGACAGAAGTGAAGCAGAGTCATAATCCTAGACGATGAAACCTTAGTAATATTTATCAAGGCCAGAAGCTGGTTCTTTAACGTGTTTTAAACCCACGGAAAATTCTGGTCAGAAAATAATTCTTTGGGTAATACTTGTGATGATTTGCAAAAGTTCGCGAACCCTTTGCTATATTATGGTTTCAGTTTCCATTAAAATCATATATCATTTGTGTGATGAGTCTAAATATCTATTTTGGGTCTAGGTGTTAATAGTCGGGTGGTATTAACAGTTGTTATGTCTTTGTAAGTGTTCCATGGCATCCCCGATCCCCGTAACCTAGTGGGGAGCTATGTGTCTAAGTGAACCTTTTTTATACTTTTCACTAGAATAAATTGATTAAACACGTCCAAAGACAACATCTAGCTGCTATAAACGAATGTAGAATCTAGAAGCTAATGAAGCAGTCCCGTGCTTTGTCGGCGCGCATTGGAAAGCTATAGAGCAATAGTCGTAAACCGGCAATAAAACGTTCCGGGTGCCGCACTGCGGCAGCGACACCTTCCGACGGAAACGGGGTGGAGACCTTTCAGCATTTTCGGTGGTTTTGTGCTGCGTCCTGACTCAGCAAACTGGGAGCGACTGACTGTCCGCTTAGTTACTCGCGGCGAACTGTTAGCAAGCAAGTTCGTGTAGGCCGAGTGCCTAGCTCTGATGTCAGAGTTACTAGGCCGCCCAAGGGCCTCTGAAAGGCGAATTGTTGCACACCAAAGCGAACGGCCGCTCACTGAGTCAGCAAGCGATACGCCGTAAACTAGTGTACAGTAAGCCGCATACTGTACACTAGTTTACGGCTAGTTAATGGAGTGTCCGAACAACGCATACTGTATGCGCTGTTTGGACACTCCATTTAAAATACATAGAGTAGCTTACCGGAGCCTCTGACAGTTTGCTTAGTTAGGAGTGAGGACAAAGCCTTAGAGTAAAGTTAGTTCATACAGGTCAAGCGTACTTGGTGGCGTTTTAAGGCGGTCATTACATAATTCAATTTGCAGTACGCTAGCTGAGTTAGCGTGCTAAAATTTGCGAGGCACGGCAGCTGTCTCGCTCGCTCGCGACAGTATTATATAATTATATCAACATGTAAATTTTACTACAATATTTATAATGAGTGCTCAGAGAAACTTAAACACGTAATTTTTTTATGTAGTTACGTTTTCTAAACTATGAATATCTAAAGTAAAACCTATGAATATCATCATGAAAATTCTTCTGAAAACGTTGTCATACTGTTTTCAATTAATTGATAGAGGCACATTTAAAAAAGCTATGAATTGACATTTGTCATTTAAATGAATACAAGACATCTGCCCGCTCTAGTCAGGTTAAGTGAAATATTTTTTTTTATCGGACCAATACATGAAACATAAAGCAAGATACATTTACAATCGTTCCGGGGATTACACCTACACTGCTATTTTTTAATAGGTACATGCTCGTGCTTGCAAAATTTTAAGAGTGATTTAGATTTTAAAATTTTGTGTATATTTTGTTGGTGGTCAATAAACTTTGTGTATGAAACACCCGATATTTGTTTTGCGATTTAAGCATTGCTCCCTTAGTAAAAGTTGTTTGTTATGGCGCTCTACGTCAATCACCCATTATCGTAATCCTAACTAATATTATAAACGCGAAAGTGAGTTTGTTCGTTTGTTTGTTTGTTTGTAATTCTTTCACGCCCTAACTAATCAATCAATCATGAAATTTTGCATACACGTTACCTGAGATACAGAAAAGGACATAGGGTACTTTTTATCCAAAAAAAAAAAAAACGATTCCAGTGAGACCGTGGGGCTAGTATTTCATAAAAATCGTTGCAAAAACTCTCAAACCGTACCTTTTCATAATACTTATATATTAGTATGTACTTCAAAAGGCAGGTGGCTAAATACACAATGCTTTCAGCCGTTCGTTCCGTTGTCCCACTTTCCCACTGTTACAAAGTTACAAGTAAATGTTTACAATTTTAATGTTATTCGCTTTCCTGTATTACGCAAAAACAATGGGGCCTGGTTTTATGGTGTTCTAGACATGGGGGTCTATTTCAAGGCCCCTATTGTGGGATATTGATAGGTTGGTTAGAAATACGTTACATAGTAGACACTTTCAGGTTTATGGTCACTGGCTCACTGAGCATTAGACGCGACACGATGGGTTATAACATAACAGTTAGGTTGTCCAGGCCAGAATGATATGATACTTCTTTTCGTTGTTACCCGACTGCGCAAGAAGGAGAGTTGTTTTCGAGTGTATGTATCCTAATCCTAACTAATATTGTAAATGCGAAAGTGAGTTTATTCGTTTATTTGTAACGCTTTCACGCCCTAACTACTATAATAATAATAAATAATAAATATTCGGGACACTTGAACACACGGTCGTCTGACCCCAAACTAAGCAAAGCTTGTACTATGGCGGCCAGAGACTGGTATACATACTTATATACTTTTAAATACATACTTAAATTGATATTAACACATAACACAGACAGAACAAACGCAAATATTCATCACATGAATGTTTGCCCCAGGTGGGAATCGAACCCACGCCCCCTAGCTCAGAAGGCAGGTTAACTACCGACTGAGCCACCGAGGCAGTCAACTCAACCGAGCTTCATGAAATTTTGCTCACACGTTGTCTGGGGTACAGAAAAAGACATAGGGTACACTTTATCCCAAAAAAAAATACGATTCCTGTAGGACCGCGGGTAAAACCGCGGGGCTCAGTTGGTGTATGTGGGTATGTATGTACGAGTATGTACGAGATTTCTTTGGCACAGCCAAGCTGTTTAAGCGAGACAAGAAATCCATCAGGCTGTAGCCTAAACAGCTTGATGGATTTCGACATGTGAGGCGTCATTTGAATCGTCTTGATAGTGGAAGTGACATAGGGTACAACATTTTGCAGTCGGGTTTTTTGTTTTTCTTTTATGTTACTTGTTTTTATTGCTCTTGGGCGCTATTGTTTCAATATACAAAATTCTAATGGATCAACGTGCCAGTAAGTAGGTAGGTGTTCCTACGCTGATATTTGTAATTTTTATATTCTATAATTATTTCTTTTCTTTGATTTAATTTCAAAGTCAGTGAGAGAAGTAATAATCAGATAATTTAACTAAACATATTATACTAGCTGTCACCCGCGACTTCGTTCGCGTTTATTATTATATATATAAATAGTAAACGCGATAGGTATGCGAGCTATCCTATCTGTTAAGTTATACAGCGTGCCCGTTTTACCCCCAACAATATTTTGACAGCCGATGCCAACACTGATGTGGACTTCATCTCCGAAGGTTTGATTCACCTCAGCATGTTAGATTACCAGATAATACGAATCAAAGTTTGATGTAAAATTGACCAGCTGCAACCCTAACATACGAACAGCTGACAAACGACCTTGTCTATCAAAGACTAAATTTTGCGCAGAAAGATTTTTTTATTACCTAATTCTAAACTGTGAACGAAATAAACATAAATTAAATACCTTACTGAGAATTAAATGCTCTAAAACAACAATCGCTAGATTCGATAAAACATGTTGGAGTCTATCGGGCGGTTTAAAACTCCGACACTAGGGCTAGCCACTTGGCTTACATGACTAAAGTAGAAGAAGCCTAGAATAAGTACTGCGGTATAAAAAGCTTGCCTATAAGTTCCAAGCAACCCCACGTACATCGTAGACCTACGTCTAGCGTCATTTATCACTGGAAATAGGCACCTAAGCTTTTGTTTTTTAATTTATTGTGATAGTATCGTACAAAAATGTATTATCATTTCATTACTTCGACATATTTCGTATAACTTCAAACTAATTGACGCCTCTAGTCTAGTTTTATTCTTTGCCAAGTACGGAAGTCCACGTGCACTTGTCGGCAACAGTCAAACAGAGCAAAGGATAGCGCTTCCCGCTTATTGGGCAGCGGTATTTTACAAATACTGGCGCGGACCAATAAGCTCAACGCGCGAACGCGTAAAAGCCGAAAGGAGAATAAGAAAGCGCCTAAATCTGCGAAATTTAATAGTTGAGGGTTCCGTCATAAATATTTTATTATTTTCGGGTCCCGTGTTCGATTCCCTGCCGGGTCCATATTTGAATGATGAATTCGAATATCTTCTCTGGGTCTTAGTTTTAGTTGTACTTGTGCGTTCGACACAAAATAAATAAATAAAATGACCGAGTGGGCAGCTATGAGTGTGAGGCGTATTTATTTATTTTACAAAACTAGTGTTTTTAGTGTTAATATGTAAATACTTTTTTTTAAATAAAAGAGCGGCAAATAAGCAGTCTGTTCGCCTGATGGTAAGCAATACAGCCGCCTATGGACATCTGCAACACTGTCGCCGCTGTGTTACCGGCTAGGTGCTGACGATAAAACTTCATAGGATTTTCAAGTCACAGTCAAGTATCACAAACCCCTTTACTGAGGGTTTTTTACCCGACTGCGAAGAAGGAGGGTTATGTTTTTCGAGAGTATGTTTGTATGTATGTATGAGGTTTCGTTGTCACCCTCTACTCTACAGCCTAGACGGCTCGATAGATTTCGAGGTGTCATATAAATCGTCTTCATAATGCGAGTGACATAGGGTACTTTTTTTTTTAAATGCAGTCGAGTTTTTTTTAAATAATTTTATTATGATATTGAGTTGCGCCTGATGTAAAATGGTGGTGACTGTAAAGTACCTACATAAAAATTATAATTTTAATGTGAAATGTTCAGTGTTCATACTAGTATTATAAAAGTGAAAGTTTGTGTGTTTGTTTGTATGTTTGTTACTTCTTCACGCTCAAATGGCTGGACCAATTTTTATGAAATTTAGTATGGAGGTAGCTGATACTCTGGATTTATACATAGGCTACTTTTCATCATCATCATCACCGTTTTTCATCATCTCGCGGGTAAAACCGTAAGCGCAGCTAATATGAAATAATTATTAAAATCGTGTAATGTTTGGGAATAGAAATTAGTTTTTACTTGTTTTATGGACAAAGGCATGGTAAATAGTTCTCTTAAAGACGTCAGCTTGGCACACTCCGATATCTATCTAGTAATAAAGTAAGCAATTTTACACGACCTTAGGTAGCATGGGGTTTTTAAAGTGCGGAACCCTAATTGTCCTCAAAATATTTTCTAAAGAATTGCAATTTTTCGAAAGATTTTGAGTTGAAAGTTCACTCGCATTAGATCATTTCAAGTGTGAGGTTGTGTTGTTGTCTTATTCACCGCTCTTATCTACGATGTCATCACAGTCATCCCAGTATACGAATTCGGAATATTACGACATGATTTTATGTGTTGGAGCTGCGGGTGGAAGTTGTCATGGAGCACGAGAAGTTTACCGGCAACGATTTATTGACGGAAGGCCGCTTTCGGAACAACGGACGCTTCCTTCGTATTCCTGTTTTCGAGGGCTTTGTCTCCGTCTGCACAGCACGGGAAGCGTTCACCCACCACGAAACGAAGGACGTCCCAGTACGCACATCGGATCGAGATTGGAAACGCAGATTCTTCAACATTTCGCTGAAAATCCGCGCACCAGTACACGTCGTGCTGGCGCAACATTCCAAGTGGATCACAGAGTAATATGGAGAACTCTTCATGATGACGGCCAACATCCGTACCATTTTCGTCGCACTCAAGAGCTGCTTTCGTCGGATTTCAGTGCTCGTGTAGTTTTTTGCCAGTGGTTAGAAGGTCGAATTTCTGCCGATTCATCTTTCGCAGAAACGGTGTTGTGGACTGACGAGGCGACATTTACTCGCAGTGGCCTTGCAAATTTACACAATGAACACGTGTGGGCGCACGTCAACCCTCGAGTATCTACTGAAAGCAGTTTTCAGCACCAATGGCGGATCAACGTGTGGGCAGGCATATTCGGAGATCGCTTAATCGGCCCCAAGATTTTGCCAGCCAGCATGAATGGCGCAAGCTATTTAGAGCTGCTCACAGGCGAGCTGGAAGAGGAGCTGGAGAGCTTGCCGTTGGCCGCGTACCGCAGGATGTGGTTCCAGCACGACGGAGCACCGTCGCACTTCGCGCGCAGTGTCCGCGAGTACCTCGACGCACGCTTTCCCGGCCAATGGATCGGCCGTGCAGGCCCGACGGCTTGGCCACCTCGTTCGCCGGACTTAACGCCATTAGACTTTTTTCTGTGGGGTTACATTAAAAATGTGGTTTATTCCGAGCCGTGTAATACCAGGGAGGAAATGATACCGCGTATTACAGCGGCATTTAACCAAGTAACCCCACAAATGCTTAGAAACGTAATGGCGTCAATTTCTCGTCGTGCTCGGCTATGTATCGAGAAGGGCGGCCAGCACTTCGAGCCTTTTTTGTGATGTGTTGTGTCTTGTGTTGTGTGTGGCCGAAGAAATGCCAATGTTACAGTTTAGTACCTAATTCGCATCACTTAAAATAAGAACGTAGATGCTGATTATGGATTCATATTAATGTAATATTAAAAGGTTAATGAATATTACAGCCAAAAATTAGTAGGTATTGTATCTTCCGTACTCATTAAATGGGTTTAAACTATTGTTTTTTATTAAAATTTTTGTTTGTTTGACATTTGTAATTGCATTTATCTGATAAATACCTACCTACCTAATTTTAATTTTTCAATTGTGACATTTATAACTTATTCATTACTTACTACAATCTTATTTGTAGTATGTCTCTGATTTGTCGCGTGTATCAATAAATGATGTATTCCTGCCTATATCCTATTTCCGTGTAAAATGAAATTAAAATATTAAAAATACTTTTCGTTTTATTTCTTTGCACTGTAAATTGAAAAATGTGCACCTATAGGAAACAAAACATGGATAGATAGGTAGGTAGGTACTTTACATTTGAACACAATGCTCGGGATTAGAAAGCCAGGCTTACTACCTATGTAGGTCTAATAAAATGAGATGCCAGGTTCAATATGCAATAGCAGTTAAGAGCTTCCACACCTAATCTTTGTTACCCGTTCGATTACCATGCTAGGTAGGTAAGGTACCTATTTGTTCGAGTGCGCGGCGGCGCGGGCGGCGGCGCGCGTCGTTGGGACACGACGGGAGCGGGGGGTGAGGCGCGCCGCCGCGCGCGCGCGTGCGTTTGTTGTGGCGCGCTCGTCAGGGTTGTCAAATAAAAAACCAAATAATGAATTTTTAACTTTGTATGGAAAAAAAAATGTCATGGTTTCACGTTTAATGTTTGCTTGTTTGATTCGAAATTTAATGCAGATTAACTACTATAAATATTGTTGGACCTTTCTGCAGCACGTTGTATAGATCGAACTACACACGGTGTGCAAATTTGATTGAAATCGGTTAAGTAGTTTAGAAGTCTATAGCGGACAAACAACGTGACACGTAATTTATATATATTAAGAAGATAGTCTTTATATCTAGTGTATTTCAATTGACCATGACGATGTACATTTTTTTCATACTTAATCGAAATTTTATAAAATTATTTGAGCCAATAGGTATAAAAATTAAATTTAATCACCTAGATATCTTGCCACATAAAATTGCCGTAAAACGGACGTCAGCGGAACATTAAATTATTAATTATTTATCAGGAGCTTATTTTATAAATAAATTATTAAGCATAATTCTTAAGTAGGTAGGTACCTATAAGTAGGTTAGCATGTACTGAGGTATGTATTGGACTAAAAAGTCAAATACATTCCTAGTACCTATAACTAAATATGTACCTAAATAAGTAGGTACATTAAATAAAATGAATGAAATTATCTATCTTTACTAGGTCTAAAATCGTGTAACTTGAAATTTATTTCAAAGCTATTAAGTCGCTACCTAAACTATATTTATGTGCCCACTTATAGGTAAGTTACTCTTTTTGGTTCTAGTTGGTAAAGGCCTGTTTCCAAAACCACAGGTAGCGGGTTCGATCCCAGCCGACGGCACTCACCAATTCGTTCATTGTGTGAACATATATGCGTATTGTATGTCATCTGCTACATGACGAACCCCGGTGTACAGCGACAGGCACCCCTGTCACATTTGGGACTGAATATCGTCTGGCGAAGTGTGGGTGTTGCCACACCCACACCTCTGCCAGCCCCTTCAGGGGCAAGGCGTGACGATATGTTAATTTTTTTGACTTACTTTCTCAACTAAAAACTAAACATTTCGTTTTATTTTTACTCCTGACCAAGCAGTTCTGAAAATAACAGTGCAGTATTGGTGACCTTTTTTTAAGAGCACTATTGATGTAACACCAGCTCCCTCATTAAGCCTCAAATCCCAGCCACGCTCATAAAAGGCCGCCGTCGATGCGCCTACAACACCATTATCAGCACCATTCCAACACTTCCTCCGCGTGACGTAACAAGAAAAGCGTTAAACCGTTACTTCGCAATAACGCGTTATAATCGCGCTATTCATCAGCCGCTGCGAGCAACGGACCAATCGACGAGCGCCGCCACGCCTACCGTGCCCGCGATTGGTCGACGAACCAACTTTGAATATAGAACCACTTTTTTTTCTCTAACGCCTACGTAAGCTTGCAAGCTCGTGGTGATTTCCGTTCGCATAGGGGAGTGATAAGGGCTCGAAGGATGTGAGAATGTTACATCAGTGGAGGTCGCAATGTTCTGGTAAAAATGTTTTATGTAAGCATTTATTTAGAGCAATATTGTTTTTGTTTCTATTTTTATGATTACGACTGTTTCGTTTCTTTATGACTAGGTATAATCATCATCACAGTGAAGTTGTACCGTATTTTTAATGAGTTTCTTTTTTTTAACGATATATATTGGCTGGAGCGATTTTGATGAAATTGTAAGGCAATCTTCAGATTAGCCCAACGAGCGATTAGATCAATAAAAATCGGGGCGGATCGCTAGTAATAAATTTAAAAAAGCAGCTCTATTTTTCACATTTTTAAGCGCATTGTGAGAAAGTGGAAGTACTTATATCGGAGTCTGTCCTAAAGTGTAGAAAAGATAAATAAACTCTTCATAGTTCACACCACAAATAGTATAATAAAATAATATTATTTATTGATTATTGACAGTACAAACATATTAATTATACCAGCATCAAATCATTATACAATCAGGAATATACATGACAGCATTAACGTTTATTATTGACGGCTGCGAGAACTGGAACTTGTAACACTCGGCCATCCTGCATCGGCCGTGTCTCACGGCGATTTTGAAAGTTGTCTGCACTCCTGGACTTCTGTAACGAAATTTTACGCGGCAGTAAATCGTTTTTGGTATATTTTGTAACTTACTTAAATATGAAGAGAAGGAAGAACACACATTAATATACGCTGTTTTTATTTATTTTGTAAAATAAACTACTTCTCCTCGTCATACTCAATGTTATTTATCTAGATGCATCTAGATCTAGATAGATCTAAATGTTTTGTATTTTATAGCACACAGATCTAGTTGGTATAATAGATATTTATATGATTATCTTTATTCAAAATGTTTTGCTACTAGTCACACAGGTCTAGCGTAGTTGTCTAGATGTTATGTATTTTATAGCACATAGATCTAATAGGCAAGTATATTAGATATATTAATGTAGTTCTTTGTATAAAATGTTATCCTACTGGTCACACAGATCTAGCATAGTTGTCTAGATATTATTTATTTTTTATAGCACACAGATCTACTAAGTATTTATTATTAGGTATTTATATATGAAGTTATCGTTGTAAGCATAAAATGTTTTATTTCAGGTCACACAGATCTAGCGCAGTGTCTAGATGTTATTTATTTTTTAAAGCACACAGATCTAACAGGTATTTATTAGATATTTATATAATATGTAGTTATCGTTGTGAGTTTAATTTTTTTTTTATTACTGGTCACACAGATCTAGCGTAGTGTCTAGATGATTATTTTTTATAGCACACAGATCTAATAGGTATTTATTAGATATTTTTTATGTAGTTATCATTGTAAGTATAAAATGTTTTATTTCTGGTCACACAGATCTAGCGTAGTGTCTAGATGTTTATGTATATTATAGCACACAGATCTAGCTTATTTTAGACAGGTATTATTTATTTCATAGCACACATTTCTAATGTACCTATAGTAAATTATTTAATGAAAATAAATGATGTATGTATTAATTATTACTGCGTTACTTTTCTTCACACAGATCTACCTGTACACATGTTAAGAACTATTTGATTCATTTATAAACTATTTCGTTCAGCAAATGCTTGGCATGATCTCCTTCATTGATACCCATTTCTATGTCACCCGCATTAATTATTGACCTACCCACATTTTTATGGTCGCTGGAGACTCAAAAAAAACCTAGGATTATATAAAAATCCGCGCGAAACTATTATATCTATTACCTTCAATTTGCTTAACACCAAAACCTCTCATACTGCAAATCTGCGACGGTTTGCGACTTAATGCTACTTACCTTACTGCCTGTATCGATGTATGCGAGAACTATAGCGGCGTAAGTTGTAACGTACTTCTTAAAAAATAGGTAGCTGTTAAAATTTCAAATGAAACCTGCTGTACAGACCTACTGAATGTTGCGTAGCGGTTGCGATGCTTGTGTGTCCCGTGACCCGGCGTCAGTGCCAGACCCAGTAGCAGCATACCAGCAGACAGTAGCAGCGTGACCCAGGCGTTGACAGACGTCGCAGCGAGTTTTCCAGCGGCAGTCCTGTGCTTCATGGCTTGTTTTGCGGCAGATGTAGCAGGTCTTCGGCATGTTTGATCCACGACGCCAGGTTGATGTCCTCAATTCTTCATTTCTAGCTTCTTTTTTGTAGTTTTCCAGCGATGACAAAAATCCGTAGTACAGTTCTTCTGGAGTATCACAACTGTAGGCTTTCGCGTTTGCACGCAATTCAACCGGCAAACCCCGAATCAGACAGGATATGGCAGAGTCCCCTTCTAAACCACACTTTTTTAGAAGTGATATCTTATCGTGGAAATACTAAGTCATCGTCTCACTGTTTCCTTTGTTACGAGCAAGCATTTCTTCTAGCCGATCGACGTAGTCTGTGGAACGTGGAAATGCGCGCGCTAGGTTTTCTTTCCACTGGAGCCAAGTAGCTGCATAATCATCCAAGTCATCGTACCAGTCTCGAGCAGCACCACGAAGACGAGTTTGCATGATGAAAGTACGGTCACGTTGATCCCATGCGTACATATCTCCCAGTTGGTCAATTTTGTTGAGCCACCCCTTCACATTTGTAGTTTTCTTCCCCGGATCGAATTTTGGAATAATTTCAGCGTCGAGGTGAGTCACTCGTCGTTTCTTGGAAACTGGCTTATTACAGTCTTGTTCACATTGCAAGAAAAAATGTTTGTCATTTCCGGTACCTTCATTTTCTGTGGACGTTTCATCATAACTTGTCTTTCTTTTCTTTCCTAACCCGTGACGAAATGGTCCCAGCATCTTCTTCATTGTCTATCCCACTTCTGAGATGTAACGATGGTGATTTCGCAGGGTGGGCGATGATAAGAACAACACGCAGATTCTCTTAGATCTTGTTTATTCGACGGTCGTCTCCAAAGTGAATCACGATAATACAAGCCACCGCTTTAGTGTTGCCATCTGGCACCTCCAATTGACAGTACAAACATATTAATTATACCAGCATCAAATCATTATACAATCAGGAATATACATGACAGCATTAACGTTTATTATTGACGGCTGCGAGAACTGGAACTTGTAACACTAGCACTGATCAAAGTGTAACAGTACCTTTAAATAGCATCATTGCTAAATATAGGTACAGGATGTAATCATGTGCAAACTTTTCTTTGAAATAAAGATTTAAAAAAAATTACGCAAGTAGGTATATTTTATACAGTGTGTATGTTACGGGCAACTTCATAAACAGGGCAGTATCAATATGGACCGGTCATTTGAGTAAATAATGACAAGGAGCGTCTCTTCAGCCTGACTCCTCCATCAGAGCAAATCCGACTAGGATTGGTTAGGTTAGAAGGCTAAGGCGAGAGCGAAGCGAAGCTCCCGTCTTAGCCTTCGTGGTCACTTTTTTTTTAAACAACACGAAACCTCAATTGACTAGTCTAGGCAAGTAGACAACGTTATCGATCCATTAATTTTTAAAGTGTGTGTGTGTGTGTGTGTGTGTGTGTGTGTGTGTGTGTGTGTGTGTGTGCGTATGTCTGTGGCATCGTAGCTGCCAACGGATGAACCGATTTTTTTTTTTTTGTTTGAAAGGTAAATTAGTCGGGAGTGTTTTTAGCTATCTTAATATATTATAAATTACGTGTCACGTTGTTTGTCCGCTATAGACTCCTAAACTACTTAACCGATTTCAATCAAATTTGCACACCTTGTGCAGTTCGATCTAACTTAACAGATATGATAGCTCACATTTATTATACATAAATAATAATAAACGCGAACGAAGTCGCGGGGTGACAGCTAGTGGCTAAATCAATCAGGGGGTATTTTTAATTTTTACTCGTGCCTAGACAGACCGGTCATTATTCATAGTGACCAGACTTCTCAATTTGCCCGTAACAAATGCATATGTAACGGCAACTAGAAAAGTTACTGCTTACCACCACGGTAGAGTAGGTACGGCAATCGTATTTTATCTAATGTAATTATTCCAGATAGCTAATAAACTCTACACGCCAATTGGAGTTTTACGGCCGTGGTATGTATTGGATGTAGCACGGCTCCCATCCCAGAGTAATAAAATGTAACCATGTTTATGGCATGATTACAGGCTAGCCCGCGCGGGCGCACCGATAGCTTCGGATTCTAATTGCTATCATAATGATTGGGAAGAAACTGTGGAAGTGGCTCTCGTAAGCTAGAGAAATGCTGTGTTGGTTTGATTTAAGCCGAAAAAGGTGTTCAGAATGCTGGCATTTATTTCGGCCAGAAATTGAGCATTGCCATCCAGCATGGCAATGCTGCTAGCATTCTGGGCACCTTTCCCTCTGCCAACGGGCTTTTAGATTAGAATTTAGTTATAGGTTTATGTATGTAAAAATGTTTTTAGCCGAAAAAGACATAAAGGGTTCAAAGTGTTCACACTCATAGTAGCTTTAAAGGCTTCAAACCTAGCTGGGGGTTTTCGAGTCGGAAATAACAACCAATGATAACAAGCAACATTGTTAAAAGAAAAAAAGCCGGCTGCAATACGTTGTGCCCTATGTCACTTCCACTATCAAGACGATTCAAATGATACCTCACATGCCGAAATCCATCAAGCTGTTTAGGCTGTAGGCTGTGCCAAAGATACCTCATACATACACTCGAAAACATAACCCTCCTTGCGCAGTCGGATAAAAATATGAGAAAATAATCCCACATAACAAGCTAAGATCATTTGTTCATCACAAGTGATGAACATTTGTGTTTGTTCTATGTCTGTGTGTTAATTATATTATCCATAAATGTATGTTTTAAAAAATATTTATATGTATGTTTATCAGTCTCTGGCAGCCATAGTACAACCTTTGCTTAGTTTGGGGTCAGACGACCGTGTGTGCTAGTGTTACGTGTAACTATAGGAGTTATCAATAAATTTTGATTTCTGTGCCGAATATTACGTTTATTATTATACTAGCTGCGCCCCACGGTTTCACCCGCTGTCCCAAAGGAATCTTTTATTTTTTCGGGATAAAAAGTACCCTATATACATGTATGTCCTTTTCTGTACCCCAGACAACGTGTATGCAAAATTTTATGATGGTCGGTTGATTAGTTGAGCCGTGAAAGCGTTACAAACAAACAAACGAACAATATCATTTTCGCATTTATAATATTAAAATAAAAAATATAGGCTAATATTAAGATTACCTACCTACAAAAGGTTAATAAGTTTTGCTCACACAAAACCAATTTTAAAGCTAAGCAGGCAGTTTAATGTTATTTGGCTTAGTCATAAAATAATAACAGGCAGAATGTTGTAAAGCAGCTGGATTTCAAATAATGTTAAAACCACAATCAAGATATGATTTATGAGCCTGTTGCATTTCGAAAGTGTACCGTGGTATTTCTTTTACTCTACGTGCATGCTAATCGTGAAGGTATCTCACAGTTATTCTCAGATGAGTTAAGTCTTTCTTGTCTTTTGTTTTTGATAACGATGTGTTATGATTTAGTTACTCCTTGATTTATTTGTCACAAAAAAAAACGATCAATAAAAACTGAAATTCAGTTGTTAAACTAATAACACGTCATTCACAATCCTGCCTTGCAGTACTGCTTGCAGGACTGCAAAGCAGAATGTAGCTCACACACAATCCAGCCTAGCATCCTACACGCACATCCTGCACGTCGTTGCCGGACGCGATGCAAGATGCGACAACATTCACCATCCTGCATGAAGCGACAATGACGTGCGGGATGTACGTGCAGGATGCTAGGCAGGATGATGAATGGTTATCTTTAGGCGTTATGATGACAACGCTTTTGTTTTGTTTTCTGGAGTGAACGACAAAGAGACACAGACACAGTGACCGAAAAGGGACCAACTCGAGTTTATCTCTCCTTTATCAGTTTAAAATCTAAAAATTACTTCTTTTCTTACTCATGTCTCTGTTTTACATTATTTTCGTCGCCCGTCGGATATGTGACCAGCTAATACACGCCCGTATTCACAAACACTACTATGAGGTCTCACAGCGCACTCGAACTCACCAGTACAGAAAATGAATAGCAGTTCTCATTTCGAACGCACTAGAGGCGAGATTCACAGAATAGAAAGTTCAACTTTCCGGGCGAGATTCTTAAACTTTACGTCAAAGTTAAGTCGAAGTGCGGTCTGTGAATATCGCCGTAAGAAAAGTCGCAGTTACTCGTAGCACAGTGTTACCTCTAGTGTTGTCTGTACATCGTTAGCAAATACCCTTGTGCCACTGAAAGTATTTTCGTCACCCATTGTCCAAGTAATGGTCCAATAAACACAGTTTAGCGGGTGGTCGTCAGCCGTGTCCTTGTCACCGGCATAGCCGACGTTACGGCAACTTTATGGCGTTTTCATGGCGTACATAATGCACTCAGTTAATTATGTACACAATGTAGCGAAATGGCTCCTCCGGGCACGTATTCCGTTATCTAGAAAGTTTAGACATGTCACGATACACGACCACTAGCTATACCTACATACCTACTCTGCCATGTAGTACCTACTAATAGGTGTTTATAAATTTTCAAGTATCTTTATGGACCAAAGAAACTCTTCGACAAAATTGTGGAAGATTGAGCATAACTTAAGGTCCGGTATTACACGAAATCAACGAAAACAAGTTAATTTTTTATTCTGCGCCTAGTTTATTGTAAAGAGTAGTGATGATCAGGTGCAAAAAATACAGCTGATAGAAAAAACAACCAAAATCAGTTTAAACGAAGTAGAGTTTTGAAAATCATTCTCAAAGTGGAAAAAACCCGCAAAAAATCAAATTCTACGCGCGAATCTCATTTTACCATCAAATAAGATTTTCAACTCTAAATGAAGCTGCTTAAGTAAAAGTGTGTGTGTGTGTGTGTGTGTGTGTGTGTGTGTGTGTGTGTGTGTGTGTGTGTGTGTAGAAAATAGTGGTATAACCGAGCCGTAATAACATTTATTCAACCGTGATGTGTAACTATTGGATTTATCAATAAATTCTGATTTCATCGTCCAATCAAGCGTCGCTCGAAGCAGTTGGCAAAGCATTAAAATCGCGAACATTTACAACGGAAGCAAAAGATGGTGTCCATTTCCAGAAGGAGTCACTATGAAAAGCTTACAAGTTTTTGCGAGCGTTTAAACCTAATTCCATGACAATAACCTATTACAACACAGACTTAAACTGAGCTAGCCAGCAGTCTGCAAACCTATTCCTCAATGAATGTAAGGTTCCAAGCTGTCTACACTTATCGCAGCAGCTTCACAAAGCCCTGTACGTAATTAGGCTTTGTTTACACTATCCTTATCGACGGTTGGCTCGGGCACTTCCTGTGCAGTCTGAGCTAAGTCACGTCCACCCAGACGCACAAATAAAGTAGGTAGCATTAACGGCCTGGACAATGTAAGGCGATTGTTCTCAATGAGCCGTTGTGCTGGTATCGCACCGGACGCCGCATTGGCTTTATTCTTGGGCCTATTTTATTGAGGGCGCTGGATATGGCAGGTCGAGCATGGGTCGATTCAGATTTGCTCTTGCGTCTGAAGGATTCGGCGAGGCTCTGAATTTTTCTTACAAACACACTTGTCGAATTTCTTGGAAACTATTCGTCAGATTGTGATGAAATTTAACATATATCGTCACGCCTTTCCCCCGAGGGGGCTGGCAGAAGTGTAATACAACACCCACACTTCGCCGGACGATAGTCAGTCCCAAATGTGACAGGGTGCAAGCCTGTCGCCATACACCGGGCTCCATTCATGTAGCAGATGACATACAAAACGCACATATGCTCACACACTGAACAAATTGGTGCGTGCCATCGGCTGGGTTCGAACCCGCTCCCTCTGGCGTGAGAAGCAGGCCTTCTCCAACTAGGCTGTCATCGCTTCAATGATGAAATTTAGCATGTATACAATTAAATGAACTATTTATATCTTCTTATAATTGTTCTTGTTTTTTAAAAAAAAATAAAGTCTTTATGGAAAAATAGAGCTATAAAAAATATCCGCATTTGTAAGGGGTCCCTTTTGATTAATTTATTTAATAGATAGACAAAGCGAATCAAAAATCTCTACGCATAAGGAGGTTGTCTACATCATTGGCTTTTAAATTAATTCATTATACAAGGTTAATTTTTTGTTATTTAAGAATGATTAGAGAAGTGCAAAAGTCATAAAAATTATTGAAATTGCACTTTGACACTCTGTAATTAACTTTAGAGGCTCGTCAGTATCTTTACTTGCTCTCTTCACTCGTTGTCTTCTTCTAGACGAAACGGCAATAAAAACCTCTAGTCAATGCGAAGTTAGTCTAAAGCGATCGCCGGACCCTTAGGTCTAAAATATTAACCGAAATTTGTCGGTTTTTTCGAGATTAAAAACAAGTTAAAATAAATCCAATATCAAATATCAGTCAATATTATGCACACAGTGACTATTGGGAGATTTTAACATAAAGAGTAGTCAAGAATTAATCGAATCCGCCCTACGAGAAGAAATCCGTGACCCTATTCGGAGATTTGAGATTTTCATCTCATCTTTTTCCGTCCTTGTTGCTCTCGCTTGAAACGTCATAGGTGTGAGAATGACCAAGATAAAATCTCATCTCATCTCACGCGCAGGAATAGCCCCCCACATCCATCTACATCTACACTAATATTATAAAATCGAAAGTAGCTCTGTCTGTCTGTTTGTAGCTTTTTCGCGGCTACACGGCTGAACGGATCTGGGTAAAATTTAATAATTACTTGCGTTCAACTTCGTTAGTATCACGAGGAAGGTTTTGGATATACTATTTTCTAGTCATGTCTAGTTTCTAGTCTTACTATTTTCTTTTGTTTTTTTTTTAATAAATTTTCTATTTTTGACATAGACATAGACAATTATTTATTTTTGAGACTTCTGACATACAAAAAGTGTCAATTAAAAGCAATAGAGTGACAATTTAAAAACAATTGGTTAATAGAATTAGGGGGCTGGTGTGTATACCTAACACCTGCCCTTTATTGAGAGGCTCATGGCATATTTTGAGGTCACAGAAAATCTGAAAATTTATTGAGCTAATTTTGTTCTAATGATTTAGATTTTACACATTAATCAAAACGTTAAGGAAGAGTAAGGAAAGTAGATATAAAGTGTTAAAAAATCTTTATATCTTAATAGCTATTTCTATTTCTTGTAATTTTTTTTTGTTCGAGACGTTCTAGAATATCGAAAAAATTAAACAATTAACCATAATAAACCACATAGACTAAATATATATGAATGAAGTTTTCAATTATTTTGCTATTATAAACACCTAGTAACTACACATAAAAAATATCCACATGTTAACAATTCGTGAAACCATAACAAGGAGGCGTGACTGCACAGAATTCAAGATGGCGGCGTTGGGTAATTAAAAAAAGAATAAATTTAACGTTAATACCGTCACGAGGGCCGTTAGTGTTGCCATAAAAATGCATAATGAGTTTCGACCTACCTCCATGATTCGCGTATTTTTACAATATTTTATATCTACGTTTATACACGTTCGTGTGTAATAAAATTTTATTATTTTAGCTGTAAAGATGCGAACAGTGTCTTATTAGGGTCGATTTATTTCTACAGAAGTTGCACAGCTGCCATTCATTTTGCAGTAAAACTGTGCTGGCAACACATTCAATTTGTTTGTATAGAGCTATTGAGTTGCTGTAACACTTTTCTGGCAGTCAAGAGCTGTTTTACTTCCCTTTTACGATAATTGCAACAAAATCAATTTGCAAGTCTTCTTGAAGTCACCCGACAGAAAACGAAATGCAATATTTAATTAGGTAGTTGTTGCTTTTCTTTCAAACGCTACTATGCATTGAAAATGATTTTTTTTTCTTAACTACAAGAAAAGAAAAGCCAATTAATTAAAACTGCCGCGAAAGCACAAAAACAAGTAAAGTTGTTAAAAAAAACACATAACCCGGCTGCAAAATGTTGTACCTTATGTCACTTCCACTATGAGACGATTCAGTTGTCACATATCGAAATCCATCAAGCTGTTTAGGCTGTAGGGCGTGCCAAAGAAACCTTATACATACAGACATACATTCATACATATTTACATACCTACACTCGAAAAACATAACCCTCCTTGCGCAGTCAGGTAAAAAAGCTAACGGTTTTCTAAAGTTTTAGATTGTATTTTCAAAAAGATACGAATGTAGTTCAATTTTACTACAAAATTGTACCAAATAAAAAATATTTCATTTTATTGTCTTCAACAAATTACAACCCCCGTTCCATACCAGCGAATGTAGTCACGCTAGGTCTTTGTGTTACTGTTAATAACTAGTTGGAAAAAAGGGGTACCTTTACACAATAATGCCGGCTGTCTGAAGTTTAAAACAATTTGAATGTAGATTTCATGCATTTTTAAATAACTGATTATGGTGCTAAACCTTCTCTTTAGGGGTTTAACGTCGAATATTGAGTTTTTTTAATGATATTTTGTACTTAACAAATACACGTTATTGTCAGCTTTAGGAGTCAACGTCATAAGATTGTTAGTCTAAAAATCCCCACCACGGATCACCAGTGGGGGAAGGGTTTTAAAAAGTCACTACAACATCACATGATTAACGGACATGTTAATCACGTCATGTTGATCCAAGGTAGGTGATGGTGATCTGAGGTAGGGTTTTTTAGGCTAACAATCTTCTGACGTTGACTTCTGAAGCAAACAACAACGTGTATTTGTTTCGTACAAAATATCATAAAAACTCAGAATATTCAACGTTCGAAAAATAAATACACGTACTCACTACTAGATTATTCATTCCCCCTCCCGCAAATGGCAACCAATCCGATCCAGTGGTGAATGTCTAGTGAGCGATGACATTGTTTTATGTGGCGGTTACACACGATCTGCTACGAACGGAAACTTCCTACAGATTAATGTCTGTTTTTGTTGATTTGGCAAACAACTATCAATACAATTTTGAGTAATTTTCTGAGGCGAATTGCCAAAATTGGAACATGCATTCTTTGATAGAACAAATCTTTGGTCAGAAGTTCTTAATACGAACGGCTAGGGACTGGAATCGCTTGCCACCATCTGTTTTTCCGACTAATTACAACCTAGGTATCTTCAAGGCCAGAGTGAATAAGTACCTACTGGTCTTCGGGCTTCAACTTAGGCCATAATGTCGCTTCACAACAGGCGAGTTGGTGGTTAAATGTTGACCAATTCTTTATTTAAAAAAAAAGAGAAGTTAGTATAGGTCCTAATTACCTACTGACCGTTACGGTGCTTGGCGACCAACCTACCAACCAAAAACATAAAACACAAATTGGGTTTAATTGATGTTGACGAAAGACTGTCAACTTTGTTGACCAGCTGAGTACTACAAAATACTCTACCACTATGCCAAAATTTCTTTACGAAATTATCTTTTATATTATAGCTCAGTTCATTGCTAGGATTTGAGATCCAAAAATGCAATTAACCATCTATCATCACTACAAATACAAATAGCAAATAGTTAGATCTTGTCGACGCCCGTATTCATACGAACATTCTCTATGTACGAACGAACTCGCAAAGTCATTAATTCTTGTCAAGGCAAACCCCTCCCATTTGCGCAGTTACATTACGCTGGTGGAAACCTCCTACTTATCTTTAACCTTACGACTGTGAGGATAAGGTTTCAAGTCGGTTATATTTGGTAGGTGTTAAAAGTAATGGCCCATGACGATCCGCCTTCTAACGATGACAAATGGTACCGTTTTTTGTTACTTTCCGTGTGGAGAGGGAACAATGTTTAGAAATAGTAATACGGCGGCTATAATGATTGTTGGAATGGACGAGATTGGTCGCTTTTTATATTACTTCAACTCGATTGCGTTCGTTTTTTTTTTATTTTATTATGGATGGTTTATTATGGAAGTTCCTCTATATTTATTTCAAGTAGTGTTGCATGTATAATCGATGATTTTCAATTTGTTTTGACTAACTTACACGGTGCCTTACAGTATTTCTTATTTTGTTATTTACACGCTATTGCAAGTTTTATTAACTTTAAATCACTTTTCATTGCAACTGTATGAGAAATAAAGTTTAGCAACTGCAACAAGTTGAATGTCCATGAAGGTATAAACATACAGATACCTGCAACACTAGCTCTGCTTAGTGTAGGTTCTGTGGACCAACCTACTCGTTACCATAAGCCTAATATGTACTTTAAAGCTTTAATGTACCTACATAGGTACTGTGAGCTACCTTCTATGAGTGTAAAATTATACCTTAAGTAATTTTTCTTTTTCTTATGTGACTATTTTTCTTATGTGACTTATATGGCTTGTATCTATGCAATTAAGATTATTATTATCATTAAGTTAAATACAGTCGGCAGCGCTAAAAAATAAGTTCAGAGCCAAAGGCTTTGTAAACTCTCTTCCTTACACAAACTTCTGGTCAGATTAGCTTCGATAAAGTATAGGGGAGATCTGGTACGAAAACCTAATCATGGACCGCATACATTAGGTGCATACACACAATTCACCGTAGTCACAAACAAACGCAACAGAGATAATAATTGTTGTCTCGTTCTCGCCAGTCTCTTAAACGTCTCTCTATCTTTGTTATTGTTACACGTAGGTACATAATCCTGTCAACGGAGCTGTGTAGTGTCTGCTTGCTTGCTGTTGTATTTGGTCCAAGTGCTGTACTAGAAATTAGACTCGTATCGCTTCTTCCTTATATTATTTCGATGCAGAATAAACCTCGCTGCTATATCAAAGTGAATATGCCCCAAGCGTCTAGGATATTTTATAAGCCAAGAAAACCGAACCAAACCCGCCGATACCAACTATTAACTAAGCTGTGGCGTAGTTTACGATTCAATGAAAAGTTTTTATTAGCGCTATGAAATTCTGCGCAAAGGTTTTACTTTGATTGTGTGATTTGCATATTGTTACTATCGTAAATTGTGTGAAAATAGGCAGATTGCTAGAGGTTATAGCTGTTTTAGCTTATTTAATATAAGTTAAGGTTTATACTGTACCTTATTTATTATTATTAATTATGTGATGTAGGTACATTTGTGTTTTATGTCTGGGTGTTAATATGTATTTATGCACAAACATATCGTCACGACTGTCCCCCGAGGGAGCTGGCAGAGGTGTAATACAACGCATTGGCAAAAGGTTTTCTATTATCATTTCGTCTAGAAGAAGACGAGGAGCGAAGAGAGCAAGTAAAGATACTGACGGGCCTTTAAAGTCTACAGAGTGACAAAGTGCAATTTCAATCATTTTCATGACTATTGCACTTCTCTAATCATTCCTAAATAACTTAAAAATTCCCTTGTAATATGGATTAATTTAAAAGCTAGTGATGTAGACAAGCTCCCTATTTAAAGGGATTTTTGATTTGCTTTGTCTATCTATTGAATAAATCAAAAGTCAAAAGTGGCCCTTTACGCAAATGCGGATATTTTCCATAGCTCTATTTTATCTTGAGGACGTTTCTAAAGAAAAAAAGATAATAGGGGCGGACATATAGTTCACTTAATTGGACATGCTAAATTTCATCAAAATCTGACAAACGGTTTCCAAGAAATTTGACAAGCGCGTTTGAATGGAAAATCTAGAGCGTCGCAGAACCCTATTGATGTTGCGTTAGACTTAAGAGGGCCGCGACGCTCTGAAATTTCCATACAAACGCGCTACTCAAATTTCTTGAAAACCATTTGTCAGATTATGATGAAATTTAGCATGTACAATTAAATAAACAATATCTCCGCCCCTATTCTTGGTTTTTGTTTAAAACGTTTTCAAGCGAAAATAGAAGTATGAAAAAATTCGCATTTTTAAGGGGTCACTTTTGACTGATTTATTCAATAGATAGACAAAACAAATCATAAATTCCATTACATAGGGAGGTTGTCTACATCATTAGCTGTTAAATGAATCCATAATACAAGGGAAATTCTAAGTTACTTAAGAATGGTTACAGAAGTGCAAAAGTCATAATAAAAAATGTACTTTGTCAGTCTGTAGGCAACTTTAGAGGCTAGTCAGCATCATTACTCGCTCTCTTCGCTCATCTTCTTCTTCTAGACGAAATGGCTATAGAATACCTTAAGCCAATGCGAAGTTAGTCTAGGTCGCCTAGGTCGAAGTTAGTTAGGTCGCCGGACTCTTAAGCATCGGCTCTGATTAGCTGAATTGCTCTCCTGTGCGCCAAATCTTAGGCTATGTTTGGTTACTTCGGTTGGCCTGCAATAAATAATAAATAAATGTTCGGGACACTTGCACAGTGTCGTCTAACCCTAAAGTACGTAAAGCTTGTATTATGGCGGCCAGAGACTGATATACATACATATATCTTATATCTTTAAATGAGCAATTCTTGTATATATATTTATAATTGGAATCTCGGAATCGGCTCCAACGATTTTCATACAATTTAGTATATAGGGGGTTTCGGGGGCGATAAATCGATCTAGCTAGGTATCATTTTTAGAAAATGTCATTTTATTCGTGTTTTATCGATAATCAACTTAAACATAAACTTGGAAGAAAAATAACAAAAAGGAGGCGTTTGAGTAGTCTCAACTGAAAAATATGACTCTTCCTGACATCTATTGGCGAATAACAATACTATTTTTTGTGAGCAACTAATTGTTTTAACGACACAACAACAGATGGCGTTGTTAAGTAACACGAAGTCAATGAGTGTTTGCTTTGAGGTTAGACTAAAATCAATTGCTTATTTTCCAAAAAACACAATTAAAAAAAAAATACTGAGAAAAGCTCGGTCATCCAGGTACTATTTCTAAATACGTGCATGATAATGATTTGATAGCCTAGTTGAAGAAAGCCCGGCTCTCAAGCCAGAGGGAGCGGGTTCAAACCCAGCCGACGGCACGCACCAATTTGTTCATTGTGTGAACAAATGTGCGTATTGTATGTCATCTGCTACATGACTGGAGCCCGGTGTATGGCAACAGGCTCGCCCCCTGTCACATTTGGGACTGAATATCGTCCGGCGAAGTGTAGGTGTTGTATTACACCTCAGTTTCTTGCCTGTTCTTCTGAGCAGTAGAGGCTTTATCCGAACACGGTCGAGTCTATTTAAAAAAACTTTGACGTTCATAAGTGTTTGATACTTAAATTGAATAAAAACATTTTGACTTTGACTTTGCTCAGAAATATTGTTCTAGGCAGTGATAATAGTGGTATTACAGTTGGCCGCAGTCGCGTCGCGTCACAAATATCGCCCGTGGAACTAGCGCCTAATCCGCGCCACCTTTGCATATTAACCATGTTTATACGCAGTAAAACAAAGATAAACTTAAACCTGCACTGAAGTTGACAAAGCCAATGAAAACTTTATACTGTCGCTATATCGCAGTATCTTTTGAAGGGGCCTACTAAGTGTCTACGAAGTGCTTACACGAGTTCTCCCCTGACTTTATTTAATACTAGCTGCATCGTGTTACCCGTGATTAAAAAGTATCATATTTGCTATTCCAGACTGCAATCTATCTCTGTGTAAAATTTCATCAAGATCCATTCAGCAGTTTTGGCTTGATTGAGTAATAAACATCCATACATCCATCCAACCTTTCGCATTTATATTATTGGCGTGATAACGTGAAGGCAATTTCTATCGATATCATTTTTAGGGGCCTACTAAATTTCTGATGTCTGTGATATACATACAAGTAATTCTTGCGGGTTTTCGCACGATAAAATGCAGATTTAAGATGAGTTAAGAAAATTTAAAAAAGGATGTGTTGACCATGGATGTACTCATCCATGATCAACCAGCCTAATGATCAGGGAACGCGCAGGAATAGCCCATTCCTGCGCGTGAGATGAGATGAGTTTTTTCTGGTCACTCTCACACCTATGACGTTTCAAACTAGAGAAACAAGGACGAAAAAAGGTGAGATGAGATTCTCAAATCTCCGAATAGGGTCACAGGTCCCCTATTCTTGTCGCTCGAGATGAGAGCTGGTCACTTTCACTCCTATAACTTTTCAAAAGAGAGACAAAGAACAGAAAATATCTCGAACTGTATAAATAGGGCCCTTGTGAGTATTCTAACGAGAGAGACAAAGACAAAAAATATCTTAACTGGTAAATACAGGGTTCCTGGAATGAGAAGGGGAACTAGTGTGATAAAACAAATGTAATAAAATAGATAAAAAATAATAATACAAAATTACGCAATCGACATCATTGTTTGTAATCCGGAAGCAAGAACAATGATAATCATGACTAATTTATACCGTTTCCGCTAAGTTATTGCAACTAAGTTTATTATAAATGTTTAATAAATAAAAAGATTCAACTCAACCAACTAATTTGCATCAGTTTAAAGTTTGGTTCAACCCCTTAAACCAGCTGTGGCGTCTCAGTTTAAAAAAAAAGTTTTTGATTTTAATGAAAGACAGAGAAAGAGATCATTTAAAATATTGCTATCTGAATAAAAGTGCTTAGTTATCATTTTATTATTAACTTATTCATTCATATCTCACTGTCAATTAACTGCACCATCCACTCTCTCTCTCTCTTCCCTTACTTATTTTTAATCTTTATAATCTTGTCGATCATCAATTTACTCTAAACTTCTATTAAGTTCTAGAAAGAATCCATAACTGCACACTGCTCATTCGATTTGATTATTGATTTACCAATTTAATTTCTATTTCAATTCCAGATAGCGTCCACATTTGCATACTTCGCACTTGAGCTCACCGCTTCGCGTCGTAAAAAGGTGATAAACTTAACTTTAACCTCCTCTAAAGTTATGCTTTCCACAGAGCATACAGACAGTTCCACAGAAACTGCTACCTAACCTCTGCCTTCTCTATTTTCATAGTAACTGTGATCTAGGCTAGACCTTACAGAAAGACATAGTTCAATAGTAACTGCTACATAATCTACAGCATACAGATAGAAACTCCACAGTAACTAGTAACTGTTACCTAAGCTGTGCTTCATCCAGTTCCATAATGACTGCTATCTAACCTACAGCATACACAAAGCTTCGTCCTGATTAAGCAAACTGTGAGCGGCTGACTCTTAGTCGCGTATTGGGCAAAATTGAGCCAGCGGCAAACTTTAGCAAATAACATGCAAATCAGCCGCTGGTCAGTAAGCGTTCGGACATTTATGGTCACGCCTTTCCCCCGAAGAGGTGTACAATATCCACACTTCGCCGAACGATGTTCAGTCCCAAATGTGACAGGGGGCGAGCCTGTCGCATTACACCGGGCTCGTTTCGTAGCAGATGACATTAAATACTCACATTATGTTCACACAATGAATAAATTGGTGCGTGCCTTCGGCTGGGTCCGAACCCGCTCCCTCTGGCTTGAGAGGCGAGTCTTCTCGCTTGGGCACTCCATTTAAAAAATTGTGTGGCGAACTGAAGGCCGAAACTGAACTGAAAACCACTCAGTTTGCTCTATACGGCAGACCAAACCTTAGTTCAACAGTAACTACTACCACACCTGCGTCTTTACCAACTTCACACTAAGGCCCACATGCTAAAACGAAGCTCAGTCATGAATCTCGATTTAAAGCTGTTTTTATGTTTTAGTTTTAAATCGAGATTCATGACTGAGCGTAGTTTTGGCATTGTGTTACTCAACCTACAGCATAAAGAAAGCTTCAGCTCCACACTAACTACTACCTAACCTGCGCTTCTCAAGTTCCACAGTAACTGCTACCTAACCTGCCTCCACTACAATACAGGAACAACTACTATAACTGCTACATCTCCTGCGGAAGTTGAAACTACTGCTGAAACTGTGCCTCTGACGGATATCGTGAAACTTTTCATTGCCACTATAAAAGTCGGTCTGGTACTACGGTGTGCTCTTTGAAATACGTTTAAAAGAAATGCAGACACAACTTTACATGATTTCGTTTATAAAATAGCTAACCTATAATTTATGTTATGTAGTTAGTGTAGGCTAGTTTAGATGTATCATTAACTAATCTTTATAATAATAATCTCGTTATTTCCAACAATGTAAGGTTCATAGTTTTAACTAATTGAAGACAGTAATCGATTTAATGATTAATTAATCCATCTTCGAAACTTTTCTGGAAAAATGTTTTTGGAATGGGTCCAATAATTTATAATAAGATATATAGGGGGCCTTAATACAAATCTTTTCAAAGAAGAATTTAAGATAATATTGACTGGCTAATGCTATTTTAAATTGATGACTTCCTACATACATATTAATACATTTTAATAAATATTGACTCACATTTTATTCATATTTACTTGACTATAAAATGAAATATGATTTGCGGTTCTCTTTTAAATTACATTATATATATTTAGGTAAGATATTACTTGTATACTCCAACACTGATATTTCAACTTTAATTTTGACATTTAATTTGTATTATAGATTCCTATATTTATTTGAATTCAATTAGCTTTGACAATTTCAAATTTGTAATTAGCCATCTCTCCAAACTTTGCACGCTTCAGGCATAACATGAAGCTCGTATTTTATTTTGCGTAACAACAATATTTTTACTCGTGTTTAAAGCAAATAAATGTATCTATATCTTCATTAATCATTGACCATCCTCCTTTCGTTAATAAATTTAATTAATTAAATTTCATTCCTTTAGTTAATAAAACATGGAGTAACTACCAAGGAAAACAAAAGACGGAGGAACTATTGTATTAGAAATAGCTCTTCAGACTTATCCTGAAAAACTAGCAAGCGAGGGTTCACGGTTCATTGTTACACACAGAATGACGGTAGCGACCCTGCCAAGTCCAGCAACTACCCAAGTCGAAAACATTTTTTTCAAGGACCAAATCAAGACTTCAGCTTTATGTTACAAAGATCTTTATTAGTTCCAAGAAATCAGAATTTATTGATAACTCCTATAGTTACACGTCACAGTTGAATATTTATAGATAAAACGAATGTCAGAACAATAATAATTGATAATTATTTCAAATATAAAAATAATCCATTAATGTCATTATACAGTTAAGTATAGTAAAAATAGCTAAATATTATGTGTAGCTATTATTATCCAAGACGAAGCCTATAGGTTACAATTATTATTCTTCATAAATTAAAAAAAAATAATTAAACCTACATTTGAACATCGAAAACCAGTAGTACTGCCTGGTATAGTTACTAGCTCTCCGTACCTTTGCGGTTAACCATATGCATAGAACCGGAGATTGTGTTAGTTTTCCACCGGTTACCATGGCAACGGCGCTTTAACTGTTACTCGACTGTGGTTCAGTCAGTTTGTCTACTGTCTGACTAAACCACTGAACTTATTGTGGTTAGTGAACTAAGTTATTATTAGTGTTTGTTTACTCAAGGTTTGTTCATTGATTTCACGTGTGAACAAGCTTGAGATGCTATTCTCAGGCAGTAGATACATTTATCTGTCATCTGTCACTTCTTCTTGTATACAGGGTCAACAGGAAAGAGTGACTAAGCCGAATTAGCTATTCCAAATAAAAGTTAATTGATCGTGGAGAAAATGTTTAGAAAAGTTTTTTTTTAATTACGAGCTTAAGAAACAACAAAGTTTTATTGTCCAGTTGTAGACTAGCTACTTTTTGGTATCGTAATTTTCACCCTTACCATGAGTTTGGATAGTTACGAACATAAATAAAAATAAATAAATAAATTCGGGACATTTTGCACACACTGTCATCTGACCCCAAACTAAGCAAAGCTTGTACTATGGCTGCCAGAGACTGATATACATACATATATATTTATAAATACATACTTAGATAGATAACTATCACCCAGACATAGAGCAAACACAAATGTTCGTCACAAATTGCTACCCTAGGTTGGAATCGAACCCACGCCCCCAAGCTCAGAAAGCAGGGTCACTACCAACTGAGCCACCGAGGCAGTCTCACATGCGATGCGAAATCTCCCTTCGAGGCCCTCTTCGTGTTTTTTTTAAACACTTTACCTTACTTTACCATCATTGAATCGTATAAAACAATCCAACGTGAGAAAAAATCAAAGTAGTGATGTCAAACCAAAGATATTTCCTTTGTACCCATTATTACAATTTCTTGGGCTTACCTACAACTACTACTCTAGTAGAATAGAATCCCTATATTTACAAACAGACGCCAGACGATGTGACAATCCGCATTGTTTTACAAATGTTTTGTGTTGGGACAATTAGTGATGCAAACGGTTACCTAATACATACGTGTGTTACAGCTAGTAGAAATGATTGATGTAATGACAGTAGTAAATATATTTTATGTAGGTACTTTTGGCTGATGCTAGCGACTTTGTTGACTCAGGGCTGTATGCCCTAAGTCATCAGTCCTAAGTCAGCGTTGGCGTTAAAGTCGTTATTAGCGTGTTAGCGTATTTTTAATCCCCGACGCAAAACGACGGGGTGCTTTAAGTTTGACGTGTCTCTCTCTCTTTCTCTCTCAAAGTCAAAGTCAAAATGTTTTTATTCAATTTAGGTATCAAAGATACGCTTATGAACGTCAAAGTTATTTAAATAGACTTGACCGCCTTGTTCGGATAAAGAGTCTCTACTCAGAAGAACAGGCAAGACTCTCTCTCTCTCTCTCTGAGTGTGTGTGTGTGTGTGTGACATCGTAGCTCCCGAACGGATATGAACCAATTTTGTTTTTTTTGTTTGAAAGGGGAATTAGTCGGGAGTGTTTTTAGTTATGTTTGATGACAATCGGTGTTGATGAATATTGGTGTCGGGGGCTTTTTAATTGATTTCCAACAGTGCGCACTGAACAGCTTTTTTTAAAATCAATCACATAAGGAATCGATCCACTCTACGCCCTCAAGGCGGATTGCCAATTGCCTTCTTAGACAGGATCGTCCAATTCACATGTTCTCCACGTCCTGAACGTCTGACCCTAGTTACGTAGTTATACCTTAGTTACCTTAGTTAGTAGGTACCTATACTTCTTTTCATCACGTCAACGCATTGTCATGGCCTACCGCATCGTCGCCATATAAATTCCTGCTAAATATTATTCGCGCTCAGAGGCCATCAAGGCGTTTGTATATGCGTGGTGACGGCTGGATTAGCATATTTATCGTGGTAAACGTTTCTGGGAACTTTTTCGTACCACCTGTTAGTACTAGTTACATGTGACGAGTATGTTCTGTTTGTTATTATCTGGCTATTAATGTGAGACGTTCCTCGAGGAAAAATAGTCGGCTGTGACAGTAAGACTAACATTAAAGTCGGAATATATCTTAAAAATCCCGCACAAAGACATTAAAAAAAAAACATAAAATAATTTATGCAGATTAATAAAATACAATTTATCAACTAGCTACAACAAGGATCTAGGAGTCTTTAAGTCTTATGTGAATCAATTCAGACCAGCCAGGCAGGGCAGGCCCTTTATTTTGGCGTACTGGCAATGGTCATTGTCTGCCCTCACGCTCGCTCGTATGACGCGAGTAGCTCGTGTAAGCGGGATGACCATTATTATTAAGCTTAGAAAATAAGGCCCCAGCAGGCCTTGCATGTGCACGCGACAAAATTCGTCTCATCACTATTTGTCGTGTGAGAACGTGACAAGGCTATGTGTAAACATACGTCTGTCTCGATAAAAAGAGTCGACAGACCGTTGTCGCGTTGCGCATGCTAGACCTGCTGGGCTCATTATAAAGACTCATCTCTATCATTATGTTAATGTTGAACATATTCGGTAGTGGAGTTTGTCCTTGTCCTTAATCAGCCCATACGCTTATAAATATAATATTTATGTTAAATTCACCAGTTCATTTGAACTATAATGTTTATTTATGGCTTCAGAGAACACCTTATTCACATTCAAAGCACTTCAAACTTACTTGTTACACTTAAATACTTCTACGAAACTATATCTCGAATTCGACACCGGATGCCTTGGAGACAGACGAACGGACGGACCCATTACGCGTATATTATGGAACAATTAGAGACAAAACAATGCATCAATAACTACCAAGTTAGTTCTAGCAGGAGGTGCGATTCTAACATCCTTAGTTTTAACATCCGCCCTTAAAATGCGTGCAGGTTCCTAAATAGGGTTCTTTTAGTTTGCCCCACCAAGTGTCACCTCTTTTGAGACGTAGTGAATTGTTGGAAAAGTATGTGAATTCCACCAAACCCCACTAATCAATCAAGTGGACAAATTTTTTAAAATTATTCTTTCATTAACCGGCTTTAAGAGAAGGTTCCGATTTGGAACATTTTTTTTTGTTTCAATACATCCCAGGTGGTCAGTTCCATTAAAATTTTATCGAAATTGGTCGAGCGTTTTTTTTACAACACCAATTCGGATGACAGGAAGTCGGTTTTAATAAATTAAAAGATTATTAGCTTGTTTATTTAAGAATACTTCCTAAAGTCTTAAGTTGTAAGCTGTTGGAGAGCATGAACCAAGACTTTTACGAATGTAATTTGCTCCACCTAAATGCATGGTAAGATTGAGGGGACGAGGCCATGCGGCAGATCACCATTACGGTGGACCCACCAAATAAAAGATGCACTGAACGGCCCCGTAAACATGACGTGCACGAGAAAAGCTGCAATGCCGTTGCAGCTAAACTAAAATCTCAATTTAAAAATTATACCATACATAAAAACAGCTTTAAATCGAGATTCATGATTGAGCGTCGTTTTAGCATGAGGGCCTAAAAGCGCTAACGACTAAGAAGATAAAATGGATGTGTGGGACAAAGTCGCCTATAAAATAGAGGAGATACTTGCTTGGTGGGGTAAAGTAGAAGTACCTTCCTATTGGTGTATCTTGGAGACGGGCTGTCTGGACTTGGCGGGAGGACTTCCAAATCGAAAACAGGAAGTCTTGTGGAACTGTAAGCGGAAGTGTCGTCGATATTGGCATATCCTGTTCCTGTCGCGCCTAATGCCGGGTTTCAATTATTTTTACAAGCATGAAAAAATTGTTTGCTTTTTTAATGTCTGCCAATGGTTAGAGGTTCTGATTGAATTTAGTACAAAAAAAACGTTATTTTTTAAGAGAGACTCTTGTGAGTTTAAGAGAGACGTGGCTTTCTTTACATCTTTTTCTCTATTTTGAGTGACTTGTAAATAACCTACCTCTGAGTACTTATTGCCAAAACTACAAATAGTTAACTAACTACTTAAGTTGCTCAATGCTCAACCCAATAAATTATGAAATATTTTCATAAACTATTGAATAACGCCAGCCAAAAAACAAATGACGCTCCACACTCACGGTCATCCTTTTACTTTTTTATCTATTTACAAAAAATGTCAAATGTCACTTCTCTAACCTGTCCAACCTTGCTACAGTAAAGAAACCAAAATGGTCGAATAAATCTGTCTAATCTAAAGCGAAGGTTTCATTAGGCTAGTTGGAAATAGCTCATGGTAGGGAGGAAATTCTCTTGTCCTTGTTTAGTGCATTTACACAGCTTATTTATAAGGACTGGCCGCAAGGACTATTATGCTACACATGGATCGTAAGCCTGGAGAGCTAAAAAGTTGAGGACTATTTTAATATTTTTCTTCATTTTCACTTCAAGAAAATATTGAGATGGAACTGCGCATCCGAGAGTCATGGTATGGGAATTCGATTTCAGGCAAAACAAAATAAGACCTGCTTTTTTTGTGAATGACGATGACTTTAATAATCCTGTTGATCTCGTATGCCTTCACAGCCGGACGTCAATATTTAATTTTATTTGATCGGATAACGAACAAAGTTTAAATACATGTAATAAAAAAATAAGCGAATATAACATAAACATAGAGTGAAGCTAAATAAAACCACAAGTGTAACAGGTATGAGTACGAAATCCCATTCACATCTATCTACTTGCACCATTCGCGGTCCTGCTCTAAGATCCTTCTGGAGTACTATACTACATATATATTAGAACCACAAACGGTCCTCTATAGTAAGGCCCTGCGCCCTCCGCGCTTGCCTTACGTCCGGTACGCTGTAGAGGCCTCAGTAGCCAACAGCATTAGTCATTCACAAAAAAGGTCTTCTATAGCCAAATGCCATGTCTGGCTGGACAAATCGTGCAGTTGGTAACGAAGACCAGAACTTTGTATTGTATTTAGGTGGAAAGGCAGACGCAGGCAACGAGTTCTACACCTCTGTAGTTCTTACAAGTTGACTAGAAACGCTTAGTGCGTTTTGGCGAAATTTCCACCATCAGGTGTTTCTTACTGGTGCGCCTGCTACAATTATTACCATGTTCATCTTACCTTACAAGTGGGTCAGATCATGATCCAAAAAAACAAGGTCTGGCATTCCGGGAGCAAACACGTAATGACGTCACTCGTCATCGTCATCCGTCTCTTTCGAACTATTTGTGAATGACTTATTTCGGTCTTGCTTATTCATCGATTGACGTCACTACGTGTGTGACCGGAGTGCTATACCTGACGGTGTATATAATTATACCATGGGTCAGATGATCCGTGTGTCCGTCTCAGATTAAGCACTCAAACTAATTACAAAGTTTACGGGCTTATCTCCAGGTACATTGAGCTGTCTTACAATGTGAGTGATACGGCTTGGTCGAGAGTTTATCGTTGTGACGCCATCTTGAAATTGTATCTTGAATCGCGTAATTTGTTCCGGAATTACTTGAGGTCGGATCGCTAATTATGTTTATGCTCGTGTTTCTAAGCGGATTTCTTTTTTATTGTTGTTTTGTGTAACTATAAGACCAGTAGACTAGATGATTGGATCAAGGATTAGCTACTTGTGGAAGTTCTACATTAAACTTGCTTGTAGGGTCAACTGGGGCAAATGCATCTGTGGGGCAATTGCGTCTTTCGGGAATTACTGACAACCCCTTCACAAATTAGGCAATCTTGTACAGATTATTGCAACGAAAGATAGAAAAAAGATGTAGTTGGCGCCTAATTTGTGAAGGAAAGACGCAATTGACCCACAGACGCATTTGCCCCAGTTGACCCTTTCAAAGTCTCTTGTTTTTACATTGAAATAGTATAAGGTCGATTTTTGATTGCAAGTTTTGAGTATGGCTTGCTCCATCGTAGGTTGCATCATAACTTAACATCATACTACGCCCTCCTTGACGTATCCGTCAAGTGCGAACCTGGATAAGAGCATTTAACCGGCGTTATTGCTATCTCGCTCGCACACTTCAACGTTTTTGAAAATAAATAATGGCTGAGTTGGCAATTGAAAAATGTTGCCTGATAACTATTTAGTTTATAATATAACGGTTATTTTAAACAAATTTTAGTTTTCATACCTTTTTCTTAGACGGAGAAAAAGATCATAATTTTTTTATTGTTTTTAATGTTCGATCTCTCCGTCCAGTTGATAGGTATAGAATTGTTATATAGGTTGAATTGTGCGAGCAAGAGATAGCAATAACGCCGGTTAAACGCTCTTAATGTCGGTTTTGGGCACGGATGTGGCTTGCAATCCCAAAGCATATGGCTTTGGGATTTTTTTTTAATTTTTTTTTTTATATTTTTTTTATTTTTATAGACACTTTCACACACGGTCGCCTGACCCCAAACTAAGCAAAGCTCGTACTATGGCTGCCAGAGACTGATATACATACTTAGATATTTTTAAATACATACCTAAATAGATATTAACACCCAGACATAGGACAAACACTAATGTTCATCACATGAATGTTTGCCCTAGGTGGGAATCGAACCACGCTCAGAAGGCAGGTTCACTACCAACTGAGCCACCGAGGCAGTCATTGCAAACCACATCCGTGCCCAAAACCGACATTAAGACCGTTTAACCGGCGTTATTGCTATCTCGCTCGCACAATTCAACGTATATTCAAACGAGATTACGGCCAAACGCAAGCTCATCAACAAATGTTTTATTCCCCCTTGTTCGTTAAGAAAACTCTCTTTATAATACAATCTTTATTGTACAAAACACATAATCATAAAAACATACACACTAGTTCTATAATAATTTATACTTTAGATGACCATAAAATTGCCGAGTTTCTACACCATAGACTTAACGGTCTTTTAAGTTTAACATTAAAGTAACAGGAATGGGTCGTGACCCATGGTAGCAGCTTCTTACGGTAGAAATTGATGAGATTTAGTAATTTAGTCGGAAAATCCGACTGGAAAATACGACTCAGACGCAGTATACCGGGTGTAAGGAGACCGTTCTCGAAAACGAAAACTGGGAATAGTGGTGGGGATTACTAATACAAAGCGACTAAAAAAAACGCGAAAAAAAGACTTTTTTTTTAAACTTAAAATCTGATATTTTAACATCGACACAAGTTATACAAGCTTTAAAAAGCTAGTTTAAACACCAATTACCAAAAAAAAAAAAAATTTACCCTAACGGCAGTCTAATACTAAATGCCTAACAGCTGACGCTAGAGGTGAACGCCCGCACACAGCTGCGCGCGGTCGCGACCTAGGTGCCGCGCCGCCCGCGCCCTCCGCTGTCTCGGCGCGCGCGCGGCCCGCGGCGGCGCGTCGTCGCACTTTCCGTAGGTACTGGCGCCGACCATTGACCCCCGCGATATAAACGCGTTACATTGCTGGTTTGCAAATTTCTAAAAGTTTAAAATAACAGTTATATGGCTAATAGTTAGTGGTTTCGGGTTGTGTATAGATAGTATAATAACGGCGTTTCGGCTTCGAGAACGGTCTCCTTACACCCGGTATACTAAAAACTAGCTGCGCCCCGCGGGTTCACCCGCGGTTAAGTGGTTAAAAGGTATCCTATGCTGTATTCCAGACTATAATACTCGTGTATCTTTGTACTAAATTTCATAGTGTACCCGATCCATTCGACCGTTGAGTTGATTGAGTAACAATCATGCATTCATCCAAACTTTCGCATTTATGATTTTGATATAATATAACATATCGCCACGCCTTTCCCTCAAGGAGTGACTGGCAAAGGTGTGATACAACACCCACACTTCGCCGTACGATATTCAGTCTTAAATGTGACAGGGAGCGAGCCTGCCGCCATACACTGGGCTCCGGGCTCAGATGACATACAATACGCACATTTGTTCACACAATGAACAAATTGGTGCACAAGCGGTTAAAAAGTATCCTATTCGCTATTCCAGACTATAACCATATCTTTACCAAATTTTATCCTGTACCCGATCCATTCAGCCGTTCTGGCGTGGTTGAATAACAAACATGCGTTCATCTAAATTTTCGCATTTTTTATTTTAAGTGTTAAAAACCAACTTTCTAATTGTGTCATTGTTATATCTACAACTCGACCCATCAGATCAGTGCAAAGGCATTGTGGCATTGTATTTCGCTTAAAAACTCAAATTGATAGTTTGGTTTATTCCGATTTTAGACCACTCAATTCCGGAATTGTAAAATCGGCACTCGCGACATTGCAATATTCCAAGATTCCCGATATTCATACGATAGTTTCGATAATGGTACCATAATATTGCATTGTTACCGAACTGGCATAAGTTTGCCAAACAGCTCATTCGGATAAAATCGCAAGAGGTTTTACCAATTTTGAAACGGACAATTTACGTACAACGAAGATTCCAAGTAAAATAAAAGCTAGGGTATGATAAGTAAGCTTCTTCCGTATGATGTTTCTATTCCGGCTTTCAGGAAATTCAGGAATAACTTTCAAACCTTTTTTTATGTAGAGGCTGGTACGAATCTTGGTCGTTAAAAAACATCGTCACGAAAAACAATATTAGTAACAGAGATGCAGCAAGGTAAAAGGAAACCTGTGGATGACGACGATGAAGTTCACAGTTGATTGACTAAATTGGTTGGCGGTTATGGCGGTAAATAACTAACAAAGTTGTGATACTTTTCTAAGATGTACTCTGCAAGTCCTTTTTATTTGGAACGGGGGTGGGGAAATATTTACTAGGGTGCACCTGATGCCCGGTTGCATTGGGGTGCGTCAGAATTATATGGGATTTGACCCACCAAAACCCCCTCGGTGGTCCAACTCTGTGCTTGACAGAGGCCACGGGGATCTATCTGACCACCAACGAGCCCAAAGGCGAACGATTGTCTGTCGTTCACCGATGTCCCCTGCCAGTCGTAAAAGCCGACTAAAAGGGGTTTTTGTCGGCTCTTACGAAAGGCAGGAGACATCAGGAGTCGGGGGAAACAGAACCTTGCCGTATTCGAAGATCCCAGCTCCCATCTCCACCAAATATGGATTTAAGGCCTATCAATGTTAACCAGTTGATTCTAGACATTTATCAATCGCCACCAGCGAGCTATCTCTCGGATTACCGCGTTTTACTGTCGCCTCGCAAACGACTTTTATACGCCATTTGCATATTTTTATGGTTTTCTGGCGGTGAAATTAAAGTATTATAAAACCGACGCAACTCATTGCGATATAGTCATGAGTCGTAAAATATTGTAGCGATACCCATCGTAAAGCTCGCGCGAATAAAAACTGTTCGAGCAAAAAGTTGCCGGCCCATTAAGCATCAGCAGAATCAGTAACTCTACATATATAACTATCTACTATCCATACTACAGTGTACACTTTGCCTTTGTGGCATCCTAACTAGTCCTAACTAATATTATAAACTAGCTGCGCCCCGCGGTTTCACCCGCGGTTAAAAAGTCTCCTATGTGCTATTCTAGACTATAATCTACCTCTGTGCCAAATTTCATCCAGATCTGTTCAGCCGTTCTGGCGTGAAAGAGTAACAAACATCCATCCAGATAGGACTTTTTAACCGCGGTGCGCAGCAAGTAATTCATATATTTTAACTTGATTCAAAAATTCAAATGTCTATTTTTTCTCCACTTCTACAGCTATGAATTAATAAGATGATTTTGATTGTAGGGGAAACCTTGCTCGAGTGGAACTAGCAAGCAAGGGTCATCCGAGTCAATGCGTTTGTCATAAAACTGTTGAAGCAGCCCTCAAATTGAAGCATTGCTTTTATTTTCGAGTCATCTCATTCAGTCGTAATCGAGTATATTTTATGTACGTTTTATTAGAATTAATTGACCGATTTTTTTTTACAATTTTATAAACGTGCTTCTCCTTAAACGGTGTATTGGTAGTATCGGAATCAGTCTGTTTTACTATAACATATTGTCACGCCTTTACCCCGAGGGGGTTGGCAGAGGTGTAATACAACACCCATACTTCGCCGAACGATATTCAGCCCCAAATGATCAGTGTCAGCTAATATTTGTTAATGACGAAATGTATTTAATTCGTGGATTTTAATTAATGCATGTTTTTTGCGTTAGTTAAAAAAATAAAAATAAATGTGACAGGGGCGAGCCTGTCGCCATACACCGGGCTCCAGTCATGTAGCAGATGACATACAATTGTCTATCTGTTTTGAGGGATAGAAACCTTTGAAACCTTTGACTGCTCGTTGTGCTACTGCTTATCTTTACTGGTAGTAGCAGGGGTAATTTGGTTTTGAGGTGGTACTACTAAGAAAATTAATATCCTGTGGAATCAATAAGACTAATAGAGTTTTAAGCAAAATTACAACTTCCATGACATGATCTTTCATGATAGGACTATTGGTAGGTGCACAGGCAAGAAATGGAATAGTTGTTTCACTGTCGTTTTTACCATATTCCGCCAGGTATAGCGCTCCGATACAAAAAAAAAGGTCAGGTGGGTGACACGCACTTACGTCAATCGATGCGTAAGCGAGATCGGAATAAGTAATTTACAACAAGTTCTATAGAGACGATGACGATAAGGAGTGACGTAGTTCAGTGTCAACTGCCAGAAAGGTAAACCTTGTTTTTTTTTATCATGGCTGAGGCTCGGCTTTGACAGAAAGAAAAAATTCTCAGGCACTATTTGACTTCATTGAAAAATTAACACTATGGCCTAAAGTCTAAAGTACAAAATCTCATAATATATCGAGGTGACTCTGACTTCTCTGTTGATGTTATACGATTTTGTATTTTAGGTGGTGATATGGTCATTTTATCAACGGCGATAACGTCAAAAATTGCGCGAGGATTTTTCCGTTCTGTCTGCATGGGCCAAGCCTTAAATTTTTTAAGCAGCAGCGGCGTTGTTTGCTGCTTTAGTAGCAGATTTTCATTAAAAAAACAACTATTTGAATTACTCACTTGTAACTTTTAATTACAACATTAATTAAAGTATTAACGTCATTAAGATTAATCTCGACTTAGGTAATATCGTTAAATTTTATTTATGAGGAAAGAAATCCTAAAATCTTAAGCCCTAACAGGTGGTCTTTTATGGCATTTGCAACTGGACAGACCTACCGCGTGTTGGTTTTTAAAAATAACTTAATCGTTTGCAAAAACTAAAAAAATATTATATAAACGACTGAAGGTGATGTTTTTATTCCATCCAGAGGTTGTCTGGAAGAAATCGCTCTTAAGCGATAAGACCGCCCATTGCGCCTTTATTTTTGAGTGTTTAGTTTAGATTTATTTGTATTTGGTATCAATAACGAGTTTTAGTATTGTATTGTAATCGCCCATTACATACGATCAACGTTGAGAGCACAACGTCGGTCATTAGTGACGTCGGCAACTGGTAATCACGCGTCTCAACGTTCTTTCATTTGTTTCTTGTGCGTCGATCGATTTAGCGCTCATTATTTGATGAGATGATGATTTATCGCGGTACCAGGGTAGTGAGCGATGACCTTTACTCTTTAGTCTAATAACGTTACGCTTACACAGTTTAGATTTTTAACCAACGAAAAAACGGAGGAGGTTTACAAGTCGACTCCTATTTCTTTTTAATGTATGACGTACAACTTTTTACCATTAACTTCGGATTTGATTCTTCTAAAAAGATACTTACCCTTTTCGTACAAAAAAAAAACAAGATAATGCAAAGTGTATCAAAGCAAAATTTCCTGGTCGAGTTCACGAGTTCAAGTTTAGATTCTATTAAATATTTATGAAAGTGAAGGTGCAGAAAGCAGCACAGAATATCGCGGGTGCAATCTACAAAAACCTGGGAATATTATAAATATTATAATAAGTATGAGGTTTTCATATTTGCCGAGATACTTTGTGAAATGAAATGTGGAGAAAATCTTTTCCTTGTATTAGTTAGGACCTGGGTCTTTTCTCACGATTTTCCATGAGTATTGTTCTTTGTTTAGTTTAAACCATATTATATTCATTTTTGTGTTTAATAACTATAGTGGAATACTCTGCCAGAGTGTGTGTTTCCTGACACTTCTAATATGAGAGTCTTCAAGTCTCGAGTGAATCGGTTTCTTCTAGGCAAGCGTGCTCCATCGTAGGCCGCATCACTGCTTATCATCAGGCATGTTGGCGGCCAAACGAAAGGCAATAAAGTTATTAAAAAAAAATTAGGACTGTACTTACTTAGTTTAATATGATTACTTAACTTATTACTTCCGACGGCTTAATGACGGTGTTTCGACAATATTTTTTTCATTTTTTGTTTACTCAAATATACCAAATCAATTGATATAATATCAACCACCGTACCTGATGATTACTTACAAACAAGTAACATTATTAATAGAAAAACTAAAAACCCGGCTGCAAAATGTTGTACCCTATGTCACTTCCACTATCAAGACGATTCAAATGACACCTCACATGTCGAAATCCATCAAGCTATTTAGACTGCAGGGCGTGCCAAAGAAACCTCATACATACATATACACCCCACATACATACAAACACTCGAAAAACATAACCCTCCGTCTTGCGCAGTCGGGTAATTACAAACTATTTGCCAGTTTCAACCAAACCAAAACTTGGTTATTATCATGGTCTGTGTGTAAACCATACTCAATTGTATCAATTCTGGGCAATAAATCTCTCTTGTAGTTCACCTATGGCAAATCCTATTGAGCCCTACCTGTTCAGATTTAAAGCCTACTCTAGACTATACATCTCATCGGGGTAGCATAGCGGTCCCCACACAATTATTATCTGTGCCGCTGACCCAATGTTGCCAGTAACCCATTTCCAAGGAAATTGAGTTTGACCAATTTCATCAAAATTCGAAGCTCACTCTTGCATTGTAAAGCAGGTGGAAATACAAGTAGGTCTAGGTATAGTTCGTCGTGTGCGTTTTGATTAGGTCACCCGTGCAACTACGAGTAGCTGGGATGTGCGGAAGTATTTGCATCTGTTTGTTCATTTGTTGCTTACGAATTACAAACACAATTTCTAGAAAATACATTTGCCTCAAAATTATTACCGGCAAGCCCCAAACTAGACGTAAAAGCCTGTCTTGGCCTGTGAGATGCAGATGTATCTACTAGAAGTATTATTTACTTTAAGAATTATTCACATGATTCATGTACGAGTACCATTCACATCATAAAGTTTTCATTCCGAGCTCACTCCGCCACACTAGGTACATACATACATATCGTCACGCCTTTCCCCCGAGGGGACTGGCAAAGGTGTAAAACAACACCCACACTTCGCCGGACGATATTCAGTTCCAATTGTGACAGGGGGCGAGCCTGTCGCCATGCACCGGGCAATCATGTAACAGATGACATACAAACGCACATATGCTCACACAATGAACAGATAGGTGCGTGCCGTCCGGCTGGGTTCGACCCCGCTCCCTCGGGCTTGAGAGGCGGGCCTTCTCCCAGCTAGGCTGTCATCGCTTACTAGGTACATAGATAACGTAAAATCGAGTCTAATATTGGGCTTGCTCTCAACGACCACCACCAAAACGGCCACCAGTGGTGATCGTTAGAACATTATTTTATTTTTGTCCCATAACATTGCTTCCTGCAATAAGTTAACGGAAGATTTGTTTTTAATGACAGTTTTAAAAGTTAAGTTCGTTTTTGAAACTGACTGTATAAAAGGTGCTGGGTTTGTATGTAATACTTGAGGGTGTTGGGTGTAGTACTACTTAAGGGTATCTGCCAAAATTAACCATTTTTATACATAAGTATGCAAAATAATCAAGTCTCCATAGACATAGGTTTTTCCGACTAACTACAACCTAGGTATCTTCAAGGCCAGACTGAATAAGTACCTACTAGGTCTTCGTGCTTCATCTTCGGCCACAATGTCGTTTCACATCAGGCGAGTTGGTAGTCAAATGTTGACCTATTCTTTAATTTAAAAAAAGGCTGGTCACGAGATCAATTTCGCATGAAGACTTGTTTTTTTTTTCTAAAACTTTGCAAACTTATCTTCTAAAAGTTGTTCACTCTGATGGGCAGAAGAACACCCTTAAGTATTGCTATACCCAAAACCAGTACCTTGTATCACGAAAAAAAACAGCTATTTGTAAAGTAATCATTAAATTCGGGACTTTTCCAAACACGGTCGCCTGACCCCAAACTAAGCAAAGCTTGTATTATGGCTGCCAGAAACTGATATACGTACATATATATTTTTAAATATTAAATAGACATTGAACACCCAGACATAGAACAAACACAAATGTTCACCATATAAATGTTTGCCCTAAGTGGGAATCGAACCCACGCCCCCAAGCTCAGAAGGCAGGAGTCAATATCAATTATAATCAATTTTATAATTGTGCGTTAAATGTTTTTGTGTAGCTGAGCTCATTGGGAGCTGAACTCCAGAAAGGGTTGTGCAGTTGCACTTATAATGAATTATCTCCTTATTTAAATTTAACCTTTTCTGTTATTATGGCGTCGACTGATTTCGGAGGTGCGTTCTCAAGCCAACATGTAAAGGCTAGCCTATTGAAATTATGAAAATCAGCATCGCGTGTTCTTCTCATCAATTATTACATTGGCGGCCCGTGTAAGGCACGTGATGTCATCGAAAGAGCAATTTACTATCACTAAGAGCAAGATTACGTGCGCCGAAACAATTGTAAGGAAAAGCTGTCGTACTTGCCCTCAGGATAGGTCATGTCAATTGCTTCGACATAAGAAGGCATACGTTGCCTTTGACTGCCTCGGTGGCTCAGTTGATAGTGAGCCTGATGCTGGGCGAGAGTTCAATTCCCACCTAGAGCAAACATTCATGTGAACAATTGTGTTTGTTATATGTTTGGGTGTTAATATCTTAAGTATGTGTTTAAAAATATATTTATGACGGCACGTGACATCGTTAAATAATGAAGATCAGTTCATTTTGAGAGTTGTTCTGTTTTTATGACGGTTAATTGATTTGTTTATGGTAATTTAGAGAGATGAACACCGGAGTTGCGTTTGGGATGGGGCGGGCGAACATCATGTCTGTCAGTGATTGACTCACTTGACTTTATTGAGGACGGTCGCACGCAATGGTCATCCGCAAATCCATTAGCTTTTTATCGCTAATTATAATTGTAATCCTTCATTAATTAAGTAATCTAAGTGTCTTTATTATTAAAATAGTGAAAAGTCAACACTGCAGTCCTCTTATTTTAACGTTCCTGAAGTTTTAGGCCCACCATAGATGCCCGTGCTGACGAGATGTCAGCACGGATCAAAAAGTCAGGTGGTATTGTTGGTTACTTCAAAAATATTTAAGTTTCATACTTCATGCCTATTAAAGATGTTATTAACTGAGTGGCGAGTAGAAGCAAGTGGAGACTAGCCAAATCTTCAATCTACACGGTTTCTGGTTGCGATTTCTCATAATAAAATCTGACTATTTCGTGTGCTACAGACATTGAGTAATAATACATACAGAGTCACAGACGTGCTACAACAATGTCCGAACCAAAACTCGGCGCACGATACGCATTGCGCCGACTTTTTAGTTGTAGTAAGCCAACCGCGATCCGATTACAACGCCGCCGCGCGATGCCGAAATGCTCGATTCACACTCCACAACCACAATAGTCGAATATGCTGTTTTTTTAGTGCATTGTGTTTACCTACCTTGGTAAAGATTACCCTCAGCAAAGCCAAGCCCCAACCCAAAATCTTACTTATCTTGTGATAAAGCTTACATCCTTTAAAACAAAATCTGGATCCATCACTGCTGACAAAGCTTGATGGTTGTTGTTTTAAAGTATATCGGATCATCTCTTATTTCTGTTTATTATTTTTATGTTATTACTAGCTTTCACCGTTTATTATTTATATAAATATATGTATATTTAAACTATCCTATCTCTCAAGTTGGATCGAACTGCACATGGTGTGCGAATTTTATTATAATCGGTTAAGTGGTTTAGGAGTTCATTGAGGACAAACATTGTGACACGAGATTTATATATATTAAGATTTTTTACATCTTGTACAATTATGTTTAATGACATTCAAGGCCTCTAATTATATAAATGTTCCTGTCCATACAGGTTGCCTGGAAAAGATCTTTCACTTTGAGCAATAAGGCCGCCCATTAAAAACTAAGTTAAGCCTTAATTTAGTACTATTGTAATTATTTTATGTTTTTAATAAAGAGTTGTTGTTCTTATATCTAGGCATATGTAACCACAATTAGTACGGCAAACTTTAGCATAGCGACTCATTCACAAGGCAAACAGTTAAATGACCAATTAATTTGCAACTTCAAAGGCAAGGGTTAGTAGATTAATAGTCTAATTACATTATCAAACTGCAGATTTGTTACAAAAGTAGACAGTCTGTTTGTTTACAATAACTCTGTAAACTTGGTTATCGTCCACAATCTGATTTCTGGCCTGTTTGTTTTGCTGAATCTAGTTCGACGCTATTTTGAAGTCGCTTGGATTCAATTTTGTAGGTCGAGTCAATTGGAGTTATCTAACTGTTGTGGTACATTATTGGTTGTGTATAAATAATTCAGGTTGAGGTTGACAATGTTGCGGAGATTTAAATAAAATCTGAGAACGTGCTCCTTATTGTGAACCGGGTAAAAGCAGTCTTTTAATTTTTGAAACTTACGACTTTGTCGGTCTAAAATAATGTTAAGTTGACATTAAGAGGGCCGCGACGCTCTGAAATTTCCATACAAACGCGCTACTTAAATTTCTTGAAAACTATTTGTCAGATTATGATGAAATTTAGCATTTACAATTAAATTAACAATATCTCCGCCCCTATGTTCTTGTTTTTTTTTTAAAACGTTCTCAAGCGAAAATAGAGCTATGAAAAACATTCACATTTTAAGGGGTTACTTTTGACTGATCTATTCAATAGGTAGACAAAGCAAATCAAAAATTCAATTACATAGGGAGGTTGTCTACATCATTAGCTGTTAAATGAATCCATAATGCAAGGGAAATTCTTAGTTATTTAAGAATGATTACAGAAGTGTAAAAGTCATAAAAAAAATTGAAATTGCACTTTGTCACTCTGTAGGTAAGTTTAGAGGCTCGTCAGTATCATTACTCGCTCTCTTCGCTCGTCTTCTTCTTCTAGACGAAATGGCAATAGAATACCTTAAGCCAATGCGAAGTTAGTCTAGGTCGCATAGGTCGAAATTAGTTAGGTCGGTTCAAGAAATTTGAGTAGCGCGTTTGTATGGAAATTTCAGAGCGTCGCGGCCCTCTTAATGATTCCTTTTTTGTTTGGTAGATCATACTTTAGAGGTGGTCCCATTTTAACTTTATCAAAATCAATCAAGCAGTTTTTAAAACATTAACAAAAGCCTAAATTGTTTACATGAATGACGGGAAGTTGGCTATGCTTTTTATATTATTTATGTATTTAAAACGAGTTATTTTGCTTCTTAAGGGCTTATCTTAGGTTAGGAGGTCGCTAATTGAATACCGTCCGTGAAGACAAACTATGTATGGAAGCTTACAGACAGATACAAGCACCAGGGAGCAATGTACTGCGACATTGTAGCTTATCAAAGACAATTTGTTGAAAAAATAATAATTAGAGTTAACTGGTACAAATGCGTCTATAGGGCATTTGCGTCTTGTAAGAATTACTGACAGACCCTTCACAAATTAGGGACCACCTACATCTTTTTCCTATCTTCAGTTGCAATAATCTGTACTAAATGGCGTTAGTTGCCTAATTTGTGAAGGGTTTGTCAGTAATTCTCGAAGACGCAATTGCCTCACAGACGAATTTGTACCAGTTGACCCTACAAGTCATGTTCGTTAAGCTCTGACGATTCTTTTAAAAGAGAGAGAGAGATACAGAGAGAGAGAGAGAGAGAGAGAGAGAGAGGGTGTGCGTGAGAGACTTTACATAAACTTAAGAAGTCACACAGAGAAATTCGGCGACATTTTGATTATTACCCGACGGCGAAGCAAAAAGGTTGTTATGTTTATGAAAAGGTTTTTAAATGTTTTTTTGCGAAATAATGCAAGTCGGACTTTGTCGGCGACTTCGGTGTGTTTAAGCGTTTTGGGGCCCTATTCTGAACCGTACGATACTATCTCGGTCCTACTATTCTGAAATTTCTAGACAAGCGCTTTTACATTTCAATAGTTTTATTTTAATGTCAATTAAATGTTATTTAAAACCCTTTTTTTATCTCCGAAGCTAATATTTATCTTATTTGACATTCCAATACAAATGCAAAATGTATAAAAATTGATATCTCCTCACGTTCATACGTAATACTGATAAAAACGCATTACCTTCCCCACTTTGTTTATTTTATCTGTAGGTCAAGAACTTTGATAACGGAAAGGTATTATTTTTGTTTATTTTTATCAAAGCAATTTCAGGTCACACACTCTAACACAACAACTACACACACACAACTCACAACTATTCCGAGGCTATACAACGTTTATTAATAAGGCGGGTGGGTATTTCGTAGGTGCGTGGAGCGAATAATGAAAAGTGCCATCTGGTTTCCTTCGCTGCTAACTAAAAATAAATTTAATCGTTTAATAACAAAAGTATTTTTATTATTGCACATCAAGGTTTTATTGTGGTTGAGTTTTCTTTACCACAAGTTTATTCTACAACATAAGGGCTTAACATTCATAAACTAGACAATAAAAACCCAACGCCGTTCGGAAGCCTAAAAAACCTGCCTGAGTGGGAGTTCCTTATATGTAGTTTTCAACATTGGGGTAGGTACAGGAAGTTATATTTATGCAGCAATAAAAATAAATATCAACACCGAAATTTCCATCTCGTCAAGTCGGTAAGGTCAAATTATTAGGCCTACGATCTATAAATGCATACCAGCTTTAATTAGACGTGTAACTATAGGAATTATCAATAAATTCTGGTTTCTGATGAGCATTTTACCTCATGGTCAAAAACCAAACTGAGATCTTGGTAATCCTACGGCTACATTAGCGGGATTCGGCGTATATACGAGGTATCGCGACAAGTGTGGCCAAGTAGCTCGTCCAATCGCGATATGTTCGGGCATATACGAATAGTTATTGCGGCACTGACGGTAAACTAGAGCGCATCAAAGTGTTATGAACAAGTTGACTGTTTATTCTGCATGATGTAGACAAGAACATTGCCGATAACCGATACACTGTTTTATCGTGTCAACGCGACACGAATTATTACGCGATAATGTGGCCCCGGCATAACAAGAAACTGTATTTAATTACATTGAATATTGGTGCAAAACGTGGAGATTAAAATATGATACACAAATCATGTATTGGTAACAACAAAAATTGCAAGTCAAGGTGTTTGTTACCAACAAATGATTTGTATTTTGTAGTAATAACAGACTAATAGTAGTATACCTATTTGTCTATGGTTATAAAGTGTTTCTTCTAGGTTTCAGGTTCATTGTATGCTTCATCATTTCTTGACATCAGGCAAAGTTGACAGTCAAACGCTAGCCTTTAAATCAATTGCTTCAGGGGGACAATTCAGCAAATTATAGCCGATGTTTAATACAAAACCGTTGACGTTGCGTTACAAAAAAAAACGGACGGGAAACGGCTCAATATCACTAATGTTTCACAAACGTGTCACCGGTAGTCCAGCTAGCAAGTTTGTGAGACATTTGATACTGAGCCGTTCTCCGTTCGTTTTTTACCCACTTCAAAAAAGGAGGAGGCTCTCAATTTCTCGGAATCTTTTTTCTTTTTATGTACGTTTACTGATTACTCGAAGACGCCTGAACCGATTTAGAAAATTTCTTTTTGTGTTTTCCCAGGTGCTTTTCCGTTTAAATGTTATCAAAATTCGTCGAGCAGTTTTTGAAAAATCAGGATAAATCTAAAAATTGTTTACAAAACCCAATTCCGATGACGGTAATCAGTCTTGTGTTTTAATTTAAAAGACTTTAAGGCTAACATAACGTCAACGGTTAAGTTAAGTATCGGCAATGGTTAGCTGAATCGACCCCCTGATTTAATTAGGCATACCGCATCAAGCCGTGGCCTAATTGCAAACTGCCATAAAAAAAATAATCACGAGTTATCATGACATAATGTTGCTAATCTATTGCTCTGCTTGATTAAAAATTTATACCGTGTAGGATTTGTGTTCTTTGATTAATTAAACGATTTGTATCACAAATAGGATGAATTACGTGTACTTTGGCTTAGGCTGAGCTGATTTATATGTACCTACTTTAAAATCTATGATTCGTACGTTAGTAAAAATCTGTGAGTGCAACTAGAGTTGCACTCACAGATTTTTACTAATTTATTTGTTGCAACATGTATTTTTCAAATCAAGCTTTTGGAAACTGTACAGCTGACTTACGACAATGATGATGAAGTCAGTAGCAAATCCGTGAGCAGATAAAAATGAACCTTAACACGGCCCGAAGAGTCCTATGATCCTATGGTCACCTTCCAACTCTATCATCATCCATCATGTATTAAGTTTAGACACTTTGAGAATTGTGTAGTGTATCCTAATTTAATTTTCGATTTCTAAGTGTGAGTATTATTATTGTTATCCTATGCTTCATTTTTTCTAATTTTCATGTGAGATAGATGTATATTAGAGATAGATAGAGATAGATGTAATTGATAAGATAGTCGTTTTTATCTCAATAAACAAATTTAATTTAATTTAATCATCAGACCAGCTCCATGGTACTATATTTTAGTATTGTCACTATTTGTCACCAAAGATACGCTAGAACATTAATTACTAAATTTGAGTCCAATCGAATGTCATGAAATGGTCCTAATTTAGCTTTCAAGAGTTAACCCAACTAACGCTGCAAGTAAAATAAAATCTTGTACGAGTAACATTATTAAACGAAAACCAAAAAACCCGACTGCAAAATGTTGTATCTCATGTCACTTCCACTATCAAGGCGATTCAAATGACACCTCACATGTCGAAATCCATCAAGCTGTTTAGGCTGTAGGGCGTGCTAATGAAACCTCACACATACATACAAACATACATAAATACAAACACTCGCAAAACATAACCCTCCTTCTTGCGCTGGTAAAAATAGCCGTGACTCGATAAAGCATTGTCATGTCATAGAACGATATAAAAGTAAAATCATTACTAGAAGAACACAAATCCTAGAAATTCTTCATTGACAACTTAAACACTGATGATGACGTATTAGTTTTCACAAAGCCATTCTAAAAAGGTGTTAAACTGACATATAATCCGTCCAATTAAAAGAGGCAACAAAAGATGTGGCGCATGAAACATAATCTGAGCACAGCTTTGTGTCGAGACCATACGGTCATTCCGGGAACCCAAAGTTATGGCCTACAAAACGTCAGGCGAATCATCAATGTTTAAATCGTAATATATTGAAGAATTTCGCAATTATCATATTTCATACTTATTTACGACGTCTAGGCTTCCAACTGACGTCTATCCAATGCGATCCTTGGAGGTCATAAAACGGATAAACCACACTGCAATAAACGCGTTTTATATCCTTCGCGATTATAGTGATCTGTTTGTTTTACATTTTTTTGGTTACAAGTTGGTTACTGCCTCGCAGTCACTCTGGAGCCGTACTAACAGGCTTAGTTAGTTACACAGCTTAAATTTTTTTAATGTAATTATTTGTTGTATTTCTCACTAGTTGCGCCTGTGGTTTCACGAATCTACTCGTACAATAAAATACAATACAAAAACTCTTTATAGACACCAAATACAACATAAATCTAAACAAACACTCAAAAATATAGGCGCAATGGGCGGTCTTATCGCTTAAGAGCGATCTTTTCCAGACAACCTTTGGATGGAATAAAAACATTACGATTAAGCATGGAAAGTGGCGTGCGCTAAAGAAAAAAAATATAAATATATATGTATATGTATATTAATAGCAAAAAAAATAAATAATAATATTAAATTTACTTACAAATTTAAGAATAGTAATAAACTAACATACTAATGCTTACATAAATAATTTCACTAAATAAACTACCCATTCATAAACATAGACAAGTACCTAAATCAATAAATAAATTAATACATACATTTAAATATGTATGAGCCAGTTTGGAAAAGTAGAACATGTTGAGCTGCTAATCTATAGTTTTTTCGGGATGAGAGGTATTAGCTACGCCCTCTCGGTCTAGTTTTTGTCAATATTTTTTGTTGCTGGGAGAAATTAAAGTAGCCTGGCTGTATTTCAGGCAATGACTATAAAACCTGTTTATCTGTGATTTCAGGCCACCAGTTATAGGAATGTATCACACCCTCGTATTAGGCTAGCTTAAGTTGGTATTCAGATTTTCAGATCTCCAAACCTCATCCACGAGCGTAAGCGTCCTGTTTTAATCGGCTCATACAATAAAGCATATTATTCTTAGATTCCAACTCCAGGTTTAATATAAGTATACAGGGTTATCAGGAAAGGATGAACTAAGCCGAAACAACTCTTGAATTGCAGAAAAAAACAACTGCTTCGTATAAAAAGTTCTTTGATCGTCGACAAAATGTGTAGAACAGCTTTTTTTTATTTATTTAAGGGTTATCCCTGTAGTAAAAGTACATAATGCTTATAATGATGAGTATAGTCACCCCTTTCGGCTAAGTACACTCTTTTCAGATAACCCAGTATAATTACCTAGCTTAGCTAGACTTTGATGGCCGAGGACGTGTCAGTCTCAGTTCCCACAGGTTTATTAAGGAAGGTAAAGTTAAACTTAAGCCAAACTCAACTTTACTAAGGACTTAGCTTCGTAAGTTTCCCAACATTTATGGCTGCAACGAGTGGCAGCGATGAATTTAATGGATAGAAACAGGCCAGTGTTGCCAGAGAGAGATGTTGAAAGTAACGCGTAAATGTGACATTTCCGTACTTAAAAAGTTAACATTCGTATCAAAAATTAGATAAGGAACAACAAATACGTTTTAAAAAAAAATTATACAAAGTTTTATGCCAACTTGCACTAAATATAAGAATTGCTTAACTAGTTTAAATTACTTCTAGCGAAATATTTGCTTATCGGGCACATAAAGTCTTAATTTAAGACTCTCCTAAATATTGGCGCAAGAAAATTTAGGTAGGAGCTAGCTAGGAGTAGTTTAAACTAGTCAAGCAATGAATTAGGCAATTCTTATTTTCAGTGCAAGTGGGCATTAAAGACGATAGAGTCAAGGATCTATACTCTAGTCAACAACGATTTTGCCCAGTAAAAGTAACGGAAAAGGGTGAAAGGTAACTAAAAATGTCACGAAAATAACGCTTTGCCCTGCAAATGACACAAAATGGAAATCCAATGTCAAAATGGGATTTTTTATGGTAGATAAGTCTCATTTAAGAGCGACGCTCATAAATGCTATGGAAAGCCATGTAATTACACACTCGAATGGGCTATTGTTGTGGCTGGGAAAACAAATTAAACCGCCGCAAGGATGGCTTCGTTAAATCGCGGCGCGAAGGGCATTTGTTTATTTTCAGGGAAGATTTGCTTTTGTTTTGGACGGACTTTTTAACATAACGTATCATCACGCCTTTTCCCCGAGGGGGCTGACAAAGGTGTACAACACCCACACTTCGCCGGACGATATTCAGTCCTAAAATGTGACAGGGGGCGAGCTTGTCGCCATACACCGGGCTCCAGTCATGTAGCAGATGACGGATGACGTACATTACGTATATATGAGTAGATGTTATGGAGGTCGACTTAAGAGCGTATAACGAGCTTTATTTTTCTTAATGATCATCAAAAACTTTAAATTTCTTATGTTCGATCTCTCCGTCTAAGAGAAAAGGTATGAAAACTAAAATTTGTTTAAAATAACCGTTTTACTATTAGCTAAATAGTTATCAGAGAACATTTTTCAATTGGAGACTTAGTCATTTTTTATTATTAAAAATGCTGAATTGTGCAAGCGAGATAGCAAGCAATAACGCCCGTTAAACGCTCTTAAGAGGAATAGAAGGTCTTTGTAGTTCAGAAGAATTAAGACCACAAGCTTTAAAGCTTTTAGATTTGTATCGATTTTGTTTATTTTTGTATTTGATAAGTCATAATATTGCATCTCGATCGAGCAGCTAACTCCTCAAACTACTGGCTCCTTTGCTACTAACAGACTACTGAAAACTACCAATTAAGGTGGGGTAGTATAACATAGGGGACAGCTGCGATTAAAAACTAGATAACTATAATACCTACTGAAAAATTACCCCTCATGCCGTCAAAGAAATAATAACGACAGTCGACAAATTATACCCCTGTTATAAAAGATCATTGTGTATTGTATCGAACAAAAAAACTTGATATGAAACGGAAATGTATTATGTCGAAATGGCTTTTAGTTTAGTTCTTTTAAGTCCATCATCATCATCAGCCCACTGCTAAGCATAGGCCTCTCTTCTCGTACGCCACTCATCCCTTGCCAGACCACCCTATTCTTGACGTGATGTTCCTTGGTCACTCTCACACCTATGGCTTTTCAAATGACCAAAATATCTCGACTGGTAAGAATAGGGCTTAGTTCCTTGTCCAGGGTCGACCAGCGATACGAACAACATGGTTGACCAAACGTGCTGGAATCGATCAACTGTTTGCCAACGCGTCTACCAATCCGTCAACATTTTAGTCCACCTGCCATCACTCTGCCTGGCAACATGTCCTGCCCAGCTTCCTTTGATATTCGTGATCGTCATCCCGACGTCGGATCTCGACATTTCTCACTGACTTGTAACTTGATGCCGATCATGGCGCGCTTCATTGCCTGTGCTACTTCATTTTGTGTTCTTTTATGTTAGACATAATTATGTTTAGCTTACTAATACGTGGGTGAATCAAAGATAACTCCCTATAACAGACATCATAGTATTTAAACAGTAAAAGATTTTGAAAATTTGGTCGAATAATCATTGCTTGGCTTCACAAACTCTTACTTCTTTCCTACCTACGTTATCGAATACTAGCTCATCTGCCCGCGACTTCACTCACGTTATATAGCTTACTAGCTACCCGCCCCGGCTCCGGCTACCTATAGACCTTCCGTGAAAAAATATCTAACTAACGGTCAAAACTGGTTCACAATCCATTGCCAGGTTTAGGAGGAGGAGTAGATAGGAGAGACGAACAGACTCCGAAAGCGACTGTCCGTCACTGTGTTTTAAAATACTATGTAGAGACAGTAGAGATGCCATTGAGTATAATTGTAACAAATGAGTATAAAAATCGGACCAGAGATCACCTCCTCTCTACACAAAACTTACAAACTTTAAACTGTAGTATAGTGAGACTTATTTCAAGTCTTACTTACTACGGGTTCCAGCGAAACACAAGGCAGCACTACTCTCGCCTGAGTTCTGGCCAAAAGGGCTAGTGTTCCGGCGCTACTGGGAGGCCGCACAGGGAGCAAAAACCCAGAAGATTTAGTTAATTTTATTGATGTTATTTATATGTATGTTAGTCTGTAAGGTATTTATTTTCTATGGGCCTCTGTAACTTGTATTGTATGCAAGTTATATTGCCTGAAATAAATGGATTATTATTATTATTATTATACGCTTCCATGACGGAGTGCTCTCGTAATGCGACGAACCGGCTAAAATGGAGAAGCATTGCGAGAGCAGTAGTTACCGCCGCCGGGAAGACTGACGACGGTGAAGACCCACCATGTGCCACCATCTTAGTGACCACGACCACTCTGCCAAGAGTGCCCGATTAAGAAGAAGATATTATTATTATTAAAACCCCTCAAAACATTAGTTTAAAAGTGCAAAACTAAGTGATTCATATTAAGTTTACAATTTCCAAATCGACACAAATCCATTACAATTTGCTCATGAAGCATGTTTATACATTTGCTCGACGCAGACATTTTTAATTATCTTTCCGGAGGGCACGCAGTCCGAACCCTTTTAGCCGGATGGGCATTACACAGGGGATCGTAAAACCCGGTTTATAGTCCATAAAGCCAAGTGGAGATACACACAGCCTGTATGCATTTCGTATTACTTGTTGCACTTTTATAACCAATATATTTTGGTTTGATTTGCAACTTCTGGACGTTGCGAAATGGAACGTTTTTACTCTATTTCTCTGTTGTGCTCTTGGGTTTATTTTATTAGTTTAATATTGGTTGAGAAAATTATTGATTTACGCGAGTATTAAGAGTTCTGAAAAGTATTGAGAGTTGTGAAGAGTTTTAGTGTTCGAAGAAGAATAATGAAGGTGGAAATGTGGAATCTTTGAGTTGAGATTATGACTTTGGCTTATAAATTTATGAAAAATGAGTTCCAGCATCTGTTTAGCTTTCTGTACATAAGCTGGATTGTGATTGATCTTCGGCAAAATTAAACGTGCTATAGCGAGTAGATGATCTAAGGTATACTTTACTATCCCTCTTAGCAATAAACGTAAGTTAGTTAAAGGTAAACTTAGAATAGTTAGTGTTTTGTCTTTTTCTTTTGTTTTAATTTTTGAGCTCAATCATCGATCAAACAAAACACTGTGTAACTATTCAGAGGGTATAAAACGTTTATTGCTAAGGAGGTGAGCATCTGTGCATATATGTGTTGTAAAGTTAGAGTTACTTTTCTTCAAACTTTCTTTCTGCCCAACTTACTTTATGAATTGTAATGTAAAAAAATTAAAGGTATTGACATTATGCTCACTATCAAACGAATAACTTGTTTGCGTTTTAACCGAATTTCAAGAAAGAGGAGGTTGTATGTTCGTCTGTGTTTTTTTTTAATAGTATAATTAGACAATCTGCGCCCCGCGGTTTCACCCGCGGTTAAAAAGTATCCTATGTGCTATTCTAGACTATAATCTATCTCTGTGCCAAATTTCATCCAGATCTGTTCAACCGTTCTGGCGTGAAAGAGTAACAAACATCCATCCATCCATCCATCCATCCATCCATTCTTACAAACTTTCGCGTTTATAATATTAGTAGGATTTAAAACATAAGCAAAGCAATACACTGAGAACGAAGTAAATTAAGACAAAAGCAGACCGAGACTACACTGAAAAAACAGATCGGTTAATTTTACCAAAATTATTGAATCGGTTGAATTTTTTTTGTTTAAATTTACAAGGAAATTGTTTATTTAACAAAAGCTTACTAAAACATACGTGTTCAAACTAACAAATCTCATTTTGTTATTCTTACTATTCCCTAGTGGTTACAATGAAAAAAATTACATGTTGAAGTAACAAAACTAAATTGTTTAATTTTTCTTTTGTTAATAAAACTATTTTTCTTAGTAAAGATTATCAAAATTCTTTTTAGTTTAACCAAACAAATAGATTTAGTTAAAATAACTAAAAACATAGTTAGAGTAACTATAGAGTATAGTCAAAATAAAGAAATAATTTTGATAAAATCAACTATACAACTTTCATAAACCGAAGCGAACATATTTGTTAGTAGTAACAAAACGTTACAGTTTGAAACAACAATGTTTTTGGTTACTAATATCTAGGTTAAATTTACCGGATATAAGCTGAATTCAACATTTTTTCCTTCATTAAAGTAACAAAAACTTTTTAGTTCCATTAAACATGTAACCTTAGTAAAAGAAACCAAAAACACCGTTTAGATCAACCATAGAATATACTCAAAATTAAGAAATATTTGTGGAGAAATCAACTATACAACTTTATTAAACTGAACCTAACATATTTTTTAGCAGGAACAAAACGTCACAGTTTGAAACAACACTAATTTTGTTTGCCAATATCCTTGTTAAATTTGCCAAGTAGAGACTAAATTCAACAGTTATTTCTTATTAAAATAACAAAGAAACTTTGGTTCAATTAAACATACAAAGTAAGTCTAAGAAACTAAACAAATTGTTTAGATCAACTATAGAGTATAGTCGAAGTTAAGAAATCACTTTTCTGAAATCAACATTACACATGTAATAAACCGAAGCGAACACATTTGTTAGAAGGAACAAAACGTTACAGTTTAAAACAACAATATTTCTGGTTACTAATATCTAGCTTAAATTTACCGAATACAGGTTACATTCAACATTTTTTTCTTCTTTAAAATAACAAAGACTTATTAGTTCAATGAAACACATAAATTTAGGAAAAGGAACAAAGAACATCGTTTAATTCAACCTTAGAATATAATCGAAATTCAGAAATCGTTTTGATGAATTCAACTGTACAACTTTATTAAACTGAACCTAACATATTTACTAGAAGGAACAAAACGTTACAGTTTGAAAGAATAATATTTTTGGGTCTAGATCTAGATTGAATTTACCAGATGCCGGCTAAATTCAATTTTTCATCTTCTATAAAATAACATTTTAGTCAATTATACAGGTAAACTAAGTTATAAAAAACCAAAAACATCGTTTAGATCAACCATAGAATATAATCAAATCAAGAAATCTTTTTGATGAAACCTACAATGCAACTTTATTAAACTGAACCTAACATATTTGTTATACGGAACGAAACGTTACAGTTTGAAACAACACTTATTTTGGTTGTCAATATCTCGGTTAAATTTGCCGGATTCAGACTAAATTCAACAGTATAAAACTTCTTTTAACTTCTTTAAAATCACAAAGACACTTTAGTTCAAATAATCATTCAAACATGGTAAGAAAAACCAAACAAATCGTTTAGATCAACAATAGAGTATAGTCAACGTTAAGAAATCACTTTGATGAAAACAACAATACAACTTTATTAAACTGAACCTAACATATTTGTTAGAATGATCGAAACGTTACAGTTTAAAGCAACACTTATTTTGGTTGCCAATATCTTGGTTAAATTTGCCGGATGCAGACTAAATTCAACAGTTATTTCTTCTTTAAAATAACAAAGACATTTTAGTTCACATTAACATACAAACTTAGTAAAAGAAACCAAACATATCGTTTTGATCAACTATAGAATATAGTCGAAGTTAAGAAATCAACTGGATAAAATCAACAATGCAACTTTAATAAATTGAAGCAAACATATATGTTAGAAGTTACAAAACGTTACAGTTTGAAACAACACTAATCTTGGTTTCTAATATCCTTGTAAAATTTGCCAGGTACAGACTAAATTCAACAGTTATTTCTAGTTTTAATATAATAAAGACACTTTAGTTCAATTAAACATACAAACTAAAAGAAATTAAAAGAAACCAAACACGTCGTTAAGATCAAATATAGAGTATAGTCAAAGTAGTCATATAAGTTAATGTAACGTTACATACTTAGTTAAAATATAACCAGTGGACAATTAAGACGCTCGCAACGATGTCTCATTTGTCAAATTATGATGAGTAGTTTAAAAGTTACGAGGTAATAGATGAACGTACTTTACATACTTAGACTTTTGGTTAGGGGTCTAAGAAAACATATATATCGATCAAAAATATAACCACATATATTACTTTGCCATATTCGGGTAATAAACAGGCCAACTTTTAACGTGATGGATAGCTAAGTTCATTGGTTACATAATTATCACATCTAACTCTTATGGTGGTGGTGGTAGTATGGTTCATTTATCGATGGCGTCAGAATTGCGCGAGGAGTTTTCCGTTCTGTCTCAGTCGAACCTAATATTATAGGTGCAAAAGTTAAGATGCATAGATGTTTATTACTCAAGCCAAAGCGGCTGAACGGATCTGAATGAAATTTGTCACGAAGGTAGATTTTAGTCTGGAATAGCACATTGGCTACTTTTTTGACCGCAGGTAGCACCACGGAACGCAGCTAGTGGATACAAAGTTTTTCAGTCGATCACTATAGTTATATACGTATAGGTAAACGTATATCAAAATTTGAAATATTTAAATAAAAATAATAATGTACTTTTCACGAATTACTTTTAATTCAAACATAATAAGAAATAATAACTACTTCCCTACACACAAAAATCTTTTAAATGAGGTTAAAAAAATTAAAGCCATATTGAATTGCCTACAAGTAAAAAAATATCATTAAAATTATGTTCATTACTCAGGTAAGTAGGTTAGAAGTATTTCAAAAATATAGAAGTTAAAATACGCGTTAACTTGTAATTTTTATTATATTTCGGCTTTCGACTACCTCGGTGGCTCAGTTGGCTCCACTTGCCTTCTGAGCTTAGGGGCATGGGTTCGATTCCCACCTAGGGCAAACATTAATGTGACAAACATTTGTGTTTGTTCCATGTCTGGGTGTTAATATTTATTTAAATATATAAATGTATGTATATCAGTCTCTAGAAGCCATAGTACAAGCTTTGCTTAGTTCAGGGTCAGGCGACCGCTCGTAAAAAAAATTAAATAGGTATACCTATACCTAAGTTTACACAATTTATTAAAAGTATCCGTTGACGTTAGTGCATTTTATCACTAAGTATTTAGAAGGAAATAAAATGTTTGAAGGCTTAGTACTGGTGCAGGTCTGATCATAGTGTATTACCCTACTAAGAAATACCATAATCATATGTAGGTATATTATTATGATATTGCTATGCTATGCTGTGTTACTACAAAATATTAATAACATTACAAATTACATTCAGATCCTAAATAAATAGGTACGCATCGTACGCATAATACAATTATGTTGGTTAACTACTAGGGAAATTTTGTTAAAATAACAAAATAATTTTGTACGCTATGGACAGGTTGAAACCTGTTTACGCCGCGTCCGTCACGCGCCGAGAGTTTTGTTTAGTCAGTTGCTCGCTTATGTGCCGGTGTTGCCAATTTCATAGTGTTGCTTAAAACGTCGGGTAAATTTATTAAGGCTTGAAAACTTAATTTCTCGATTGTAAAATTGTTGATAAATAACGATTAAACAGTGATTTTGTATGTTGCACCCTCAGATCAAATAAAGAGTAAACACAGAGCTCTGCTCTCTCTGGAGTGAGGCCGTTAAGCATGGGTGCGTGGGCCAGTGCAGCCATAATAATTGAAATTAAACCAAAATAACAAATATAACGTTACCAATTTAAATAAATTTATAACGTACGATATCGATCTGTCGATGAAAAGTAGTGGCGCAAGTGGAAAAGAAAGAAAAATGTCGAGCCATGGTATCGTGATAATTATGTGTGTGCTAAATTGTGCACGTTGCGCGGAAAGGCAAAGTTTTTAAACGACCTCGACATCGTCTTTCCTTTTTTAAATTTAAATTTCAGGTTGAACCCGTTGAGCTTTTGATTAGTTAAATAAGTAAGTAGGTTGATAACTTAATTGACCGACTGGCGTGAACTAATTCATGCCGATCTGGTCAACGGTATTCGAACAAACATACAAACACACACACAACGCCGATTTGTCCCCCAGTGGGCTCGTGGACCGTTGCTTCGCTCGTTCAATGATCGCTGTTGTTGGGTGTGAGATCTAACTGGTTTAATACATAACTAATGTATTAAAATTAATTAGAATACTAACATCAGAATATTGCATATTGGCTAAAAAAATATGAAAATACAAGGTTAACTAGTAAAATTATTGCAATATCAGCTATATTTGTTACAAGATCTAATTTACTAATCAAAACTAGCAGTTAAGCGTTTTAGCGGTTTTTTTTTTATCTAAAAGGTAAATAAAAATAGTTCAAGCTGCAACTTTCCAGTCCAGTTTTGTTTTTTATATTAATTTATAATTTACTATTAATCAACTTAAAAATGATTTATTTGCTCAGGTAATTTCTTGTAATTTCTGATTTAGTTTCGGACTTTATCTTCTTTGACTACTGCTGGTAACACTAGTTCAGCAACTATCGTCGCGTGCGCTGCGGTCGTTTGGTTTACCGATTGCCATCCACATCCGCCCGCTTCCTCATTTCGTGAAAAACCGCACTGAGGCAACAACGTGTCCGCACTTATATTTCGAATATTAAAGTTTGTTTTCAATTGAACTATTTTGTACGTGAAGTGAAGTAAAAAAGTGCTATTAGAGGCAACGATCGCGTCCACACTTCGATTTCATATGATTTAATATGTTTTAAGTGAAGTACTATAACAGCCGTTAATAAAGTCAAAAAATTGAAGATCTACAAACCTGGGCGTTTACACGCATTAAAAATATTCTGCGGTAAGTAGTTTTGAATTGAGTTTTTTTTAGTAGCAGTTTATTAATAGATTACTTTAAAATAATTCAAAACTTACATAATTGCACCTATCATTTATCAATAGTAGAAAGTTTTTCTAAAGTTGATAGTGGTAAGCTGAGATTGTGACCTAAAGTGAGACTTCGTTGTCCGTTTTGGCTGAGCGTCAGTTGGTTTCTTGTATGATTTTAAATTAATTAATCTTCAAATTTTTCAGAAAACACTACAAGAACATCGTGGATGGACGGCCTGAGTGATGTAGTACTTAAAATCTGAGGAGCCGAATAAAAATAAAATTAGGACATAAAAAATAACATCGAAAAAATAAAGACGATGCATTCAGTAAGTACCTAATTTGTAATAACCTTTTTTAACAGACTTCATAAGAGGAGGAAGTTCTCAATTCGTCGTTATCTTTTTTTGTAGGTATGTTCCGATTCCTCGAAGACGCTTGAACAGATTTAGAAAATTCTTTTTTTATTTCAAAGTTTCGAGGTGGTCCCAATAAAATTTTATCAAAATCGGTTGAGAAGTTAATAAAAAAATAATAAAAATTAAAATTCGATATTTTTCCATGTCACATATTCGCACTTAAAATTGTATTCGCATGAACTACTTAATTATATTGTAGATTTCATCAAAAATACTTCTTAGGCTATGCGCTAAACCTCGCAAGGGGCACGACAAGCTTTGTTTTGAAAAATATTATGAGAAGCGCTATACTGCATGGGTGCGTGAGGCAGCGGTACTCATAAAATTTTTCAAAATAGACAAGTGAACGTGCACCCACGCGATGTTTAGTGAATGGTCGTAACTTTGACTGTATTCATCTAAACGATATTTTTTGTTTCTTTTATGAAGTTATGGACTAAAGTGTTTTAGTATTTTTAAAGAAGAAATAATGTTAAACTGCACTGTGCACCAATGAACTTTTCATTCGTGGAAAAGTTTATGTGCATATAAATTTGACACGTGCTCTTACTGTCAAGGATAACATCGTGCGAAAACCGACATGTCCTAGACGAATAATTCGTAAGACATGTGTCATCCACCAACTCGCAATGATGATGATTGATAACCAAAACGATTGTTTTTTGAAATTATAATATTTTGTTATTGTAACAAATACTTTAGGTTTAGTTTACTAAAATTGTGTTGTAACTTTAAATAATACGAAACTGTGATGCAAGTAATAGCCTCTTTTAATGTTTTTTTTACTTCCAGATTGAAATTGACTTTTGTAATATAAATGAAGACATAAATTTGAAGTTGTTTGAAAAGTGAGATACTGGATGATGGGAATACAAATGAAGACAATTTTAAGTTGCAGTTCAAATAACATAGTGAGAGTAAGTACTCATTTGAACTAAGAACATTTTTTGCATAAGGCCAATTGGTAATGTGATATGGTCCGAATGTCTGTACCTACTTAACTAACCATGAAATGAAAATATAAAATTCTATTGTTAACTAGTGGGCAATTTATATATTGAAGGTTGACAACCTAACTTCAACCGATACCTCTGCTAATTTCACATTGATTATTTTATTAAACTTAAATATGTAGAAAAGAATTTTGATGTATTTCTATTGTACCTACTATTTTTAGTGAGCCCTTGCAGTCTATTTGAAGGCGGTACAACAGCAAGAGAAATATAACCAAGAGCGCAATATCGTTTTATAATCACCATCATCATCAGCCCGTAATCGCCTACTGCTGAGCATAGACCTCTTATATCGTATGCCACTCATCCTGGTCCTGTACCAATCATTTATAATATTGTTTGTAATTTGTTGCAGATATTCGAGACTTTGATGTTTGCAGTACTTTAGCATGCAAAATGAACATCACAAATATTGACTGCTGACGAGAAAAAATACAATAAAGTACCTATTGCCGTCTCGACAAGCTTTTATAACACATGTCGAAGTAAGTTAATATTTGAATATTTGTGTACTTGTTGTATGTAATATAGGCATTCAATTATGTAGTTTATTGGTCTCAAATTCTTGAAATATTGGTTAAAAGTGTAATATTGATGTTGAAGTATGACTGTCTCGATAGCTCAGTTGGTGATAAACCTGTATTTTGCGCTTAGGCGTGTGGAACCGATTCCCCCTAGGACAAACATTCATGTAATAAACATTTTTGTTTGTTTTATATCTGGTTGTTAGGTATCTGTTTAAGTATGTTTCCCAAAATATATGAAGAATAATGTATGTAATGTATGTTCATTAGTCTCTAGCAGCCATAATGCAAGCTTTTCTTAATTTGGGGTCGGACGACCGCGACCGTGTGTGTTATAATGTCTCAAATATTTATTTATTGGTATTATTATTTATTAAAGTTTTATTTTGTTTTAGAATTATGCTGACATAGAAGAAGAATAATAATTGAAGAATAGACATACGAGTAAGTCGTACAACAAAAAAGGATTGACTTGCCAGCCTATGAGTTTAAGCATTGGTACACTTACAGAGCTTGAAGCAATCCATATGGTGGTCGACATGAAGTACTTCATCAACAAAAGTAATTGACATTTGCTTTAAATGTTTTATGGTTTTGAATGTTGCGTACCCGAAAGAATGATGGTATCCTAGAATACGTCCGTCGTTCAAAAATACACTCTATACAGTTGAAATGTATGAAGTTCTGCAAAAGGTGCACGAAAGTGACGTCTTTCTTAGAATTCCATACATTATGATTTAGGCTAGATATAAATAAATGGGCTTCACTAAATATGATTTGTATAATTATGTGATTTTCATTAATACCTATTTAGTTTTTTTTAGAAAATAAAATTACTTATTTGTGAATTCATTCTATCATTTTGTACTCATTAATTTTAAAATAGTCAAAAGACTACCTAGTTAGTATACTTTGTCTCCTGATACCACAACTATACATGATTAATAATAATAAATTGGTTTTTATTTGTTCGTTTATTGGTAAAATCAGCTTACTGGGTAGTCTTATAACGATATTTGTTGGATTTATTAACTATTATTATTTATTAACGTTACTATTGTCACTTTTAAAACAGAGATCATTGTATTATCAACATAAATAGTTAAATGGAAATATTTAACAATAAGTTCTTTTTTGTTATGTATTAATACCTACCTAGTTTTTGTAGAAACTATTTTGCCTAACTAATATTGTCTATTGAAGTGACAACGCTTTAGACGTGTTGTGCTGGAGATATGTGTTCGGTTTATGACGGGGTTTCTGTTAAAACCACTTGTAAAACGGTTAAATTACTGCTTAAAAATACTAGGGAACTGTTATAATAAACAGTTTCCCTAGTATTTTTTACCAGTGATTTAACCGTTTCACAAGTGGTTTTAACAGAAATCTCGTTATAAATCCAACAAATATTCCAAGTACACCTTACTTTTAGCGTTGTTACTTCAACATACAATAGTGGTTATAATAAATAGCTTTCCTAGTATTTCTAACCAGTAATATAACCGATTTATGAGTTATTTCAACAGAAACGACATAATAAATCCAACAAATATTATTAGTACACCTTACCTTTAGCGTTGTTACTTCTACATACAATAATAGTAATAACAAACAGCTTTCCTGGTACTTCTAACCAGTAATTTAACCGATTTATGAGTGGTTTTAACAGAAACCCCGTCATAAATCCAACAAATATTATTAGTAGACCTAACGTTTAGCGTTGCTACTTCTACATACAATAATAGTAACAACAAACAGCTTTCCTAGTATTTCTAACCAGAAATTTAACTGATTTATGAGTGGTATTAACAGAAACCCCCTCATAAATACAACAAATATTACAAGTACAACTTACTTTTAGCGTTGTTACTTCAACATACAATAGTGGTTATAATAAATAGCTTTTCTAGTATTTCTAACCAGTAATATAACCGATTTATGAGTTATTTCAACAGAAACGACATAATAAATCCAACAAATATTATTAGTACACCTTACCTTTAGCGTTGCTACTTCTACATACAATAATAGTAACAACAAACAGCTTTCCTAGTATTTCTAACAAGCAATTTAACCGATTTATGAGTGGTTTTAACAGAAACCCCGTAATAAATCCAACAAATATTATTAGTAGACCTAACCTTTAGCGTTGATACTTCAACATACAATAATAGTAATAACAAACAGCTTTCCTGGTACATCTAACCAGTAATTTAACCGATTTATGAGTGGTTTTAACAGAAACCCCGTCATAAATCCAATAAATATTACTAGTACACATCACCTTTAGCGTTGCTACTTCAACATACAAAAATAGTAATTACAAACAACTTTCCTAGTATTTCTAACGAGTAATTTAACCGATTTATGAGTGATTTTAACAGAAATCCGTAATAAATCCAACATATATTATTAGTACACCTTAACTTTAGCGTTACTACTTCAACACACAATAATGGTTATAACAAACAGCTATCCCAGTATTTCTAACCAGTAATTTAACCGATTATTCATTGTAAAATAAAACAAATAGGAAACATTTAATATAACAAAATACGATTTTGTTACAGTAACCAAAGCCATTTCTACAAAATAAGAATAGGTCATCGGAACTAATCTGAATTTGTTGTTCTCCGCAAAAAAAATTGTGATTACAACGATAAAACTGTTTATTTCATCAATTTATTGGTTGCTGTAACAATTTTTAAATGATGCATTAACAAATTGAAGTCTGTCGCTATAACAAAATTCTCAGTTATCCCTATTTCGACATGTAATATTTGTTAGAGTTTTGTTGACCCAACAATTAATTTCTCTCAGTGTATATTCTGACTTAAACACTGCAAGTTTCTTGCCTGTTGCACGCAATAATATCGAAGCAATAAATGACTTGCATCGTCTAAATGTGGTTTAAGAGTTATTTGGTTTTAAACTGCAAGTGGTCAACTCATTATGGGAACGGCTACGTAATTGTACATCCTATTCAAATCGCCGCCGGTTACAAGGACTGAGGTTGTAAGCGATTTACATTTCTCGCAAATTGAGATTACGATGTAGTATGTTTAGATTTAGGTATAAAAACTTTATTTTCAACTAAAGAGAGATTGTCGCTATGCGATAACACATTGCAAGGTCTGCCATCAACGTATCTTGTTGTTCCGTATAGGTTTTAAAGAAAGAACAGGTCAATAGTAGTCTTAACCGATGATGTGTATGAAAAGACTCATTTTTTTTATTTTTTTTTTATGTAGAATAGGTCGGCGTTTGATCACCAACTCGCCTGATGTTAAGCGACGTTGTGGTCTAAGATGAAGCACGACGACCTATAAGGTACTTATTCACTCTATATAGCCTTGAAGTTTTGTAGAGTGAAGAAGTACAAAGACGGCAGTTGAGCGAGGCGCTACAAGTGCGCTACTGCCCAGACCCGTCTTCGGAACGGTTACACCGGACTACATCTCGAAACACGACTAGGTCATTTCACGGCATGGCTTGGTCCGGTGGGTGGTAACTAGCCACGGCCGAAGCCTCCCACCAGAGTTTGCTACCCAGTTAGTACTACCCGGGGACCACGTGTAGGGAATCAGAATAGAGTACACTCCTACGGATGTGGATAGCTCAGCCCCCAAAAAGCATGGAAGCAGAAGAAGCGAACGATGTGTACCAGGATCGTAGCAAGCGGAGAGAAGTGGTCTCTGCCCACCCCTACGGGAGTGAGACGTGACTGTGACTATGTATAATTATGTGTGCACTCAACTACTTATTTTTATTTATTGTCCCTGGTGGTAATACCGCTTATATACGTACTAGTAGTAGCAGGGATTAAAATTTTTCAGTGGTACTTACTAATGAAACGCATTACATAGCAGTCGAACCAGAGTTGCGAGCATGGACATTTAAACAGACGTTTCAAATCGACTAAACCGGTAATTTACATACAAATTTGTCGATTTAAACGTCGGTTTCAAAGTCGGTGCTCGCGCCTCAGTTAGATAGCGGTCAGCAACACGCGGCCCGCGGCGCTCTTTCTTACGGGCCGCGACTATTTCGTAAATGAAAGTCTCATTCTGAGGTGTACCTAACTAAACAAATAATTACTTAACCAATCCATCTAATGACATTTTTTGTGAAATCAATGATCTTATAAGTTAGATAGATATATGTATATTACTTACATTATTATTATAGGCTCTGTCAGCTGAAGACCTCGCGGCCGGCGTCTGTCCGGCTGTCTTCTCTACAGGTCGCATTTCTCAACCGAATCTTATGAAACTTTGTGAGCTGGTTCGATAATTATGACGGTTTTTTGTCGAGTTAGTTCATAAAAAAATTCCAAATAGGAGATATGTTTTTTTTTACTTTAGAAAATAATATCTCATCCAAAGAGGTAGACAACTGGACAGACAGACGGACAGAAAAACGCCGAATATACGAAAGCATTTTTCCCGAAGCTGACAGCACAGACTCTTCGCTCGCTAACGATCGCTAGATATTATTTACTATATGTTATATATTTCACTATATTACTGAACAATTGTGGCCCTGTTTCTGATTTTGCCACTTTGCGGCCCTTGCTTTCTAAAAAGTTGTCGACCGCTGAGTTAGACTAAACAGCCATGGGCAAAGTAATTCCCCGTGACAGTTTCAGTGCAACTATGTGGTAGGTCTACAGGCAACAGATCCTAATTCGACAAAACATCCAAAAAGCTTCATATTTGCTATAATCTGTCCGTCATTTTGAAAAACACAACACCTGCCGAGTTAAATTACTGCACGAAATACTTAGCAGATCACGGACTCTCCAGGCATTAACCGACAATTAAACAAATAACCCAATTAAAACGATGATCCTTGTTTTATAATAGTTAACAATTAACCACGAAACTGTTCGTTCTTTGTGTAGGTACTGAATGGACACAATTGTAACTTTCGTTAATAAGGACTGACGATTGGCGGCGTCTCGTCGGGCTTGTTAATTATGACCAATGATAGGACAATGGAAAAGCTATGGTCTGTTTGTAAGACAATTGTGTATGGCGGATATAAAGAGAGGAAATAAGGGGTTGGTAGGAACAAGAAAGAAGAAGGTTAGTTTTATTGCCGTGGGATGAATGGTCTTGTATGCAATTGCAGTGTTGACGTTTTTATTAATAAAATGAGTTTTAGGCCTCTAATGATGGAGTAATTGTTCTTTCTTTTGCCAAAACCAGTTTTACAGCCCATGAATCTATCTTTTGTTGGAATGGAAGTTTAAAGAGTACCTATTTTTACAATTTTCGCAAAACTTCGAAAGGACACACCGCCAGCTGGTTTTTAAAAGTCTTCTTTTTACAGGCTTCCAAAAAGGAAGAGGTTCTCAAATCGTCTGTGTATTCTTTTTTTGTATGTGTGTTAAGCGATTACTCCGCCAATCGTGAATCGATTATAATGATTCTTTTTTTGTTTGGTAGATCATACTTTAGAGGTGGGTGGACCATATAAATTTTATCTAAATAGGTTATGCGGTTTTTAAAATATCAACAAAAGTCTAAAAATTGTTTAAATAGATGACGGGAAGACGGTTTTTAAGCTTTACTTTTTATTCAAGAAAGAATTAAGGCGATAGATTCACTTTCTAAAGCTTATAAATGATAAATTAGTATTAATACTATCAGTATCTAAAAATGTAATTATCTTCTATGAATACTAGGGCACAGAGCAAAGCACACCTCAACTTTACCTTTCCTGTAAGTCAATTTCCCAACATATTTCCCACAGCTTCCTTCACCAGCTATTTTCAAAAACAAACAGGATTCCTTATACTTTATCCCAGGTACGTCCAAAAATTTACACCAAAATAAACATGTTTTCATCCTTAGTAAAAGACGCCCCAATTTCTTCTCGACATCAAAACAAAGTAACAAAATCGCAAATCAACAAGTCACATATCGCAAATCAAACTTATTCCGAGGCGATAAGTTATTCAAACTGCTGATAATTAGACGCGTAACAAATGGATTGAGATTATTTCATATTATTTCACGCAAGAGTGCCTGGAAGACAAATGATAAGCAGGAGACAGCTGGTCATATGGATCAATAAACAATGGGATTTAGCTGCGAAGATTTAAAGTTCAGAATGATTTGTATTTTGAGAAGCTTATAGGTTACTCTGTAATGTTCTGGAAATGTCCATTGGACGAGAGCCAGGGTTTGGTTCATTGCGAATATGCTTCCTAAAGTTTAGTAACAAGTTTTATACATATTCGGAGTGATTTCATTCGGTTCGTTTTTATTGCTTTGCTGAGAGGGCGAATTCTTATTCCAGGTTGGTAATAACTGGGTTACGGCTCTGGTCCACGATGGGGCAGTATTTTTGTATTGTTTGAACTAAATTAGAAAATGTATTGTTACGTACCTTAACCCAAGGATCTTTGGTAGTCCAGCTTTCAGTTAGGTATAAGCTCCCAAAAGCGACAATCAGCATAATCTCCGCCGCCGGTATTCATTCTTTGGACAGTTCAATACCAGGGGTTTGAGCATTTAAACCATTTCTTCATTCAGTACAGAGCTGCTGTATTTATTGTACATTCGTTCTACGTGATAAAACATTTCTATCCATCTAACATTAATTCGTTTCTATTTTCATAACCTCTCTGCTTCGCGCTATTTACCAATAATGACAGCCGCGTTTTTGACTATGACATTTTTATTGGACGGAACATTCATACGATGGCAGGCTATGGTCGTTTGGAGCATTAAATTTTCTAAAATGCAATAAATATTGTGACAGTATGTATTTGTAGATAGGTATGTATTTTAATGAAAGTGCGAAGGTTGGTCGAAAGTGTGTGTGCCAAACGCTAGATTTGTACTGACACGGCCCTTTGTTTTGTCTCACCACCATCTATTTGACTCACGATTCAGTAATATTTGCTACTGTCTGACTACTGAGATATTTCGTTTCATTTTTGATTACGACTATAATCGGATTATTTCACAGACATCCAATAAACAAATAAACGAGAGTTGTACATAGCTGTTAATTTCATTTCTACGTTTCCTAAAATTTGAAAGGTGTTATTTAACCCTTTAACCGCCTGAAACCAGTGAACAAGTAAACCTATGCTTACTTGGAGAAAATAAAATCTTCACAGATAGAGTCATATAATCTCGACTACAAGGAACTATAAACATCCTTAATGCGGCCCCTACTAAGCTACAAGTCTATGTGTGTTTTCATACCACGCTGATAAATACCTAATGTTTGGTCTGCTACTGTATTGGATGTCTGGGGATTATTTTCATTCTTTTTGTTTTTTTGTCTGTATGCTTTCTAAACGAAAGTTTTGTCGAGGTCCTCTACACAAAAAAGAGGCGTTTTGATTTTGTTACATTTCAATGAATTTCTTATCGAGTGTTATAGGGTTTTTCAATCTATCCCAAGCCAATTTATTTCTATAGTGATAGGCAGATTATTTTTTTACAAAATTTCGAAAGAATACCTTAGTTTATATTTTAATTTAATAGGGTATAAATTAATAGAGTATTTTTTCCACAAATAAGGTCTTGTAGAAAAACAACAGCTCAAAAATACAATTATTATAAATTCGCCTCAAACGGAGACTTAGCATATCTCCATAATCCTTAGATCGATTAGCTCATATTCAAACGTAAAATATGTATTTGCATGAACTACTTGCCTACAAAATTTGATGAAGGTTGGAGCAATGATACTCAAGTTATTATCGAACCTATGAGTACCTATAATTCTACAGAGAGTTGAGTCCGTACTGTTTACGAAAAGTGACAGGCTATCTTTTTCATATTAGTGTGCGTGACAGGTACGTCTTTTTCTAGGGTTGCGTCATACATTTTGTTCATTTAGAACCTAACAGTTGGCTGTTATTTTTGTCGCCGCGTGCAATGTTTTTTCAGTCCATTTGGACGTATCATTTATCAATTATCGAACAAACAAATGCCGAGATATCCCAGTAGACTTGAGGCCTCGCCTCGCTCGGTCAATCAACAATGATGCCTGGAAGAGATCGCTCTTAGTGATAAGGCCGCCAGTTGTTACACTACAGTTTAAGATTTTTCTGTTCTTTTGTTTTGTTATTTCTGGTGTGAACAATAAAGTGTTCGCACCAGAACGCCATAAGAGGCGTTCGAGATGGGAAGTGAAATTTGAGTGACTAAACTACATTGTATTGTATTGTTTTGTATTGTACCTATTTAATTTAATGTTTTGACATAAATAATGACGAATTTTGCTTTAGTTAATGTTACAAATTATATAAAGTGTTTATCTATCTATCTATCTATCAATGTATCGGTTCAATTCCCATACTTTAAGCATCCAAAACATCACAGCGGTAACACAGTAATAGATTAGTATGTAGGCACTTACAGTCAGGCATGGTGGTACGGTGGCGCATCTCCCGTTGAGATAATAGCCTCGTTGGTCACGAATTCACAGCCACCGCGACGTAACTAGAGATCTCTCGTATCCTAGTTACGGCAGTTGAGTCAATTAAAGTTAAATCTTCAAATAACTACCTACTTGGGTAGTCACTAGTCAATTAGGGTTGAATTTTAGGATTTTTGATCGAGCGACAGTGAGTCTACTGGGTAGGACCAATCGGCCCAATTTTGTTTGTAAGACAATAACTAGACTAGAGTACCGTTGATCCCATCTCCGTGAAATTTTGCAGAAAATTAATTCGTGCAAATACAATTTTTATGTTCGAATGTGATTCCCATATGTCCATAGTCCGATCTAAAATCGGACTATGCATATCATATACATATCATAACTATTAGTTAGTTAAGAAGTACAATTTAAAAAAAATTACTTGGTTCTGCTCCAAAATACAAAAGTCGTTTTTGATAAACCTTATTGGGAATCGTATATACTGTAATGTTTGATCTGTGCTCCTAGCATCCTCCTCCTTTGCAATAGACTGTTTCGGTGGCTCAGTTAGTAGTGAACCTGCCTTCTGCGCTTGGGGGCGTGGGTTCGAATCTTGCCTGTCAAATCTGACAAACATTTGTATTTGTTCGATGCCTGGGTGTTAATATCCATAGTTAAATACATATGAATTTATGTACTTACTAGCTGCGGTCCGCGGTTTCACCCGCGGTTCCGGAATAAAAAGTACCCTATGTCCTTTTCTGTACCTCTAACAATCTATATGCAAAGTTTCAAGATGATCGGTTCAGTAGTTAAGATGCTTTCAGCATTACAAATAAATAAACGAACAAACTCACTTTCGCATTTATAATATTAGTTAGGATATCAGTCTCTGGCAGTCACAGTAACGTTTAGTCGCATAATGTCTGATTTGCAAAATGTCCGATTCGCAGAAAGCTTTGCTTAGTTTGTGGTCAGATAACCGTGTGATCACAAATAGAAAACTCAAAAATAGTATTTTTTTTTTTTTTTTAAATTTATAATAGGTCGGCGTTTGACCACCAACTCCCAACTTATAAGCCTATAAGATCAGATTATGAGTAATCATATTCCTCAATAATAAAGCGATCATTACATTTTCCAATTTGCAGTAGATACGATAGCTGACCTATCGTGCTAAATTGGATAGTGTAATGGCTGTTAGACAGTTAGCAATAATTTTTTTCTATTGCACGGTCTTTGCCACGCTAAGTTAGCATACTGCAAATTGAATGGTGTAATAGCCGCATTGGGTGCCGAGGACGTTTCTATATTTATTTGTTTGTTTGTCTCTAGAAAAGCTACGTTACAACGCGGGGGAAATTTGTTCAGTCACGTTTCCTTTGGGTTCAAATAACGTTTGATAAGTTACCTATTAGATTAGAGACCTACGTATTTCTTGAGAGAAACAGCGAGGTCTGAGTCTACTGCGACAAACCGTTGTTTAACCGACGACAACTAAAGTACAGTTGATGTAATCTTAATGAAATTTTGCAGGCAAGTACTTCATGGAAATACAGTGTTTAAGTTCTAATTTGAGCTAAATTAGACTAAGGGTTATGGGGGTGCGAGGTCTCCGTTCGGGGCAAGCTAGTAGTTGTAATGAGAGAGGGGAAGGTTGGGCTAATCTGTTTATCAGTAATTTTGTGCAGATTCATTGGTAGATAGATCTATACTTAGGCTTACATGCTAAAACGACACTCAATCTTGAATCTCGATTTAATTCAATTCAATTCAATTCAAACTTATTTGATCGTACATAAAAACTGTTTCAAATCGAGATTCATGATTGAAGTTCGTTTTAGCATGCGGGCCTCATACTTTTTATTGTTCACACCTGTAGCGTAGCTACTTACTTACAATACATTTTTTCGTTGCACGACACTTAAACATTCATTTTTGCATTTTTAGTTGATATTTAATTGTCTTCGACATTAAATAACAAATATGATTTTATTTTTATTTACGGTATTGAGCAATGACTTTGAAGTCATGTAAGTTATTAGACACTGACAGTGACAGTTAGCATGTTGCTGTCATCCGTTTCACATTTCCGTCCGACGGATCAAGTCAAATAATAAAAAAAAAAGATAGGAGAATGAAATTATCTATTTTCTATCTATTTTTTATCTGGATTATTTTACATAACCTTGTTGGGAAAATGGAACGTAAATAAAAAATAGTTTTGCGTACAAGACGTGGTGGATTTAGTGTGGTGACGTCATACGTGGATGCGTGAGTCGAAACGGTTCCAAAGTGACAGAAATGATTTTGCTTTTTTGAATGGCATTTTCGAAAAGCTGCTTGAAACGCGACAAAGATGTCTTTCCTTTTTGACGAGCTGTTGCTGAGAGGCGTGGTGCTCCGGACCTTCTTCTGCCTTAGAGCGGAGGCATTTAAAAAGAGGCGTAAAAGGTTAGTTTTGTGATGGAATGAAACAATCATTTCAAATTGTTGTGATAAAAGTTGATCTCAGAATTTTCCCGATAAAGAAGAAACGTGATTCTGATTCTGTCGTCTTTTTGTCCATAGCCTCTTCTGCCCGGATTGATCAATTCCCGACTGACGAACTGGCAACGACTACGGCACCCCGATTCCTGCAGATGTAACTGCACTGCATGTCATTTTTTTTCTTCCCACTTGCGGACCCAAGCCACGTTGCTTACCGGCAAGCATACACCATTGTATCCACTTGCGGATGTTAACCTCCAAGCGTACCTGCTGCGTCGTGAAAGCAAGTACCACGCGCAACTTATCCATGGATTCACAAGTAACCCCTTTATTTTGTTCAAAAGTCATAGCCACAAGGTTACTTTCTCTATGACAGGTATGGTCATATTATTCTACTAATTTTCACAATTTCAAGCCTTCTGGACAGAGTGTAGACGTATGAGACAGTCCTCGTTTTCACTGTATGATCTGCGCTTTAGTGAACATAAGTTTTGAATAGAAATACCTTTTGTTGTTCTAGTAAATCGCTTAGCTACCGATTTACTAGCCTTGATTGTGAATTAACATTTAGAATCACATTAGTTTATATTACTTTAATATTACAGACAGTATTAGCACCAGAGCTGTAATTTCATAACTACATTCTAAGCGATTTGGGTTTTAATAGGTTCGCTTCAATTTAAGTGTGTTAAATATAGTATTAAATAGTATTTAACTCTATAACGATTAAGGTTGTAGAATTTTAAGCTTAAGACCCTTCTGGTCATTACAGAGTAAGAATACTTGCTTTAAATTTAAGAAAATTGCATGTACTTTAAGTAATTATGGTTCCGACCAATAAATAGTTTTGATTTAACCTTAAAAACAAATCTTTTAATTTTGTCCTCACACAGCAACTCACAGATAAACAACAATACGGTCTTTGGTAACAGAGGTCTTTGTTCTTATCGACTTAAGCTTATCCAGGTTTAATTTTGTTTTTGTTCGCTTAGGTAGCTGCGACACCTTCCTCAAAGGTACAGTTAGCTTCAGCTCTTCAAGCTCTTTAATACAGGTGCAAAAGTTTCATTTGCCACCATTTCTCCTTTTGTCCCATCTCCCCCCCGATAACGTGGACCACTTTTCACCTCAACCTAACTTTACCCTTATTAAATATTAAATAATAAATATTAAATTAAATTTTTTTATTTTTTTTTTTCACCACGTTACAATGGCGCCCGAATTTTTTTAGTATTTGGAGTTGTTTTGTGAAGGCAAAATTATTAATTAAAAAAAAATAATTTTGAAAATTTAGTTTTTAAGCAATTTAACGGTGAATTGTTTTAAGTTTAAGAACGATTTATAGGTTATTACACCTGCTATTGTGTTAAACTACACTCTCTGTCTAAAATTACTCAAATTTAAAACTGAAACATGTCTGTTCATTCTGGAACACTCTCCGATGATGAGGCCATGTTTGTCTCACCCACCCGTTCTCGACATGTGTCTTCAGTTGGTACTCCACATGTACATTTGAGTCCTGCGGGACAACGGGAAGTTCATATTCCAATTGATACGCTTAACACACAACGACGCTTGAATCCAAATTTTATTTCTGAACATTTAGTGACAGCTGTTTCGTTTCCAACACAGGGTCACTCTGCTTATGTGACAATACCACCACTTACGTCTCACGCACACGCCACTACTGACGTTGTCACACTTGCTGCAACGCGTCCGATAGTACATACTAATGTCGAACTTCCACCAACAAAGTTTTTTAAAACTAGTACGTATGGTCATGAACAATCACATCATAACACGTATGAGCCAAGCGCTCACGCTCATGCACAACAAAGTCATTCATTAGCGGACACTCCGCACGGAGCTGCGATATATTACAAATCCTTGAATTTATCGTCGCTTAATATTAAGTTTAACGGAGAAACGGACGTTGACGAATTTTTACTGAGAGTGAATGAAACCCGACTTGCACGACAGATTGATGACGTTACATTAGTACGTGGGTTTTCAGAGCTCTTGTCTGGTACAGCTCTGAAATTTTTCAGAACGGTTAGTCGTCGATTACGGTCGTGGGACGACGTAAAGTTTGAGTTTCAAAAGTACTTTCAAACTAAAGACTATAGCTACAACATAGAGAAACAAATTAGAGAACGCAAGCAATTGCCTGGTCAATCTGTAGCATTTTACATTTTAGATATACAAGATTTAAACGCAAGACTAGCGTATCCTATTTTAGAGGCAAATTTATTAGAAATTGTCAAACACAACATGCTTAGTTCGTACGCACAACTGTTAGCAATCAACGATATAACCTCTTTTGATCAATTGATCAACATTACTAAAAATTTTGAGGCGTACTCTGGCGTGTTAAACTCAAAACCGAAACGCGAGATCAATGCTGTAAACAGTGCACCTGCGACTTCGCACACGAGCAACAATCTTACATGCCTTAAATGTAAGAAGAAAGGTCACAGTTACAAGGTATGTAGGTCGGTGCCAGGCATCTTATGTTTTAAGTGCGGAGCCAAAGATGTGCTAACGAAAAATTGCTCCAAGTGCAATAATGGTTCGCATTCCTCGTCGTTAGATAAAAAAAACTAGTTAAGCCCCAGAGTACAGCTTCCTCTAAACAAACGTTTCCGATTCCGGAAATTTCATCGTTTGTTGGAGATTCACGGTTGTTTGTAAAATTTGAAGTATTAGATAACAGTTTTGAAGCGTTACTTGATCCAGGGGCACATTTATCAGTATTAGGTGCACAAAAGCACAAACATTTTGAGAAATTAGGATTTAGACTCAATCGTACAAAGTCAACGGTTTATTTGGCTGACTTATCACAGATTGATGTGATAGGCACAATGCAGTTGCCAATTACGTGCAACGGCATTACAACTGACTTTACATTTTTGGTATGCCCTGCGATCCATCACAAACTTTTATGCGGCATGGATTTTGCCGATACTTTTGGTTTAATCGATATTTTTAAGTTTGGAGATGTACTTAGGAGAGGTAACTCCGCCGATGTTACTTCACGCACGGAGTTTTGTGAAATTAAGGCGTTAGTTCCGAGAGACGACCTTACGCACGAGCAGTCTGCTTGTTTACAAAAGGTTATTAAGGGTTTTGAATCGATTTCTTCGGATAAAAAGGGTTTAGGTAAAACTCACCTGGTAACTCATAAAATCGTTACTACAGGCGAACCAATTAAACAGCGATATTACCCATTGTCTCCAGCGAAGTTGTCAGCGTTGAATAAAGAGGTTGATGAGATGCTGAAACTTGGTGTCATAGCTCCATCAAGATCCCCATGGTCTAGCCCAGTGGTAATGATACCTAAGAAGGATGGCTCATGGAGATTTTGTTTGGATGCTCGGAAGCTCAATGACGCCACTGTCAAAGATTCTTATCCACTTCCTTATATCAACTCGATTCTTGACAACTTGCGCGGTGTTCATTATTTGTCCTCAATCGATTTATCTTCTTCATTTTGGCAAATTGCTCTGTCAAATCAAGATGGCGGCGATGGAAAAGGCAACTCGTGCGAGAAAACAGCCTTCGTTGTACCGAATCGTGGTTTATTTGAGTTTAGGCGAATGCCTTTTGGACTTTCTAATGCTGGTGCGGAACTTCAGAGATTGGTAGACTCCTTGTTTCAACACAAATTTGACGGTAAGGTCTTTTGTTACGTTGATGACCTTTTAATTGCCACAGAGTCGTTTCCTGATCACGTGACCATTCTTTCTGCTGTTTGCAAAGCACTTAAAGATGCTGGTCTTACCGTCAACCTCAAAAAGTGTGATTTTTGTAAGGGAGAGCTTAAGTATTTGGGCTACATCATCAATACAGAAGGATTGCGCACAGACCCAGAAAAGCTAAGCTGTATTCAAAATTTTCCCCGCCCCAAAACGGCAAAGCAGCTACGAGGTTTCGTTGGGCTCTGCTCGTATTATCGGAGATTTGTTCAGGATTTTTCGACAATTATTGCACCGATGACTGCGTTGGTAGGGAAGCGGAAAGGCAGCGATGGCGTCGACTGGTCAGAAGCAGCAGAAGAGTCATTTAACACTCTCAAGCGAGCATTGATAACAGCACCAGTTCTGGCGTCACCAGATTTTACGCAGCCATTTGTTCTTCACTGCGATGCATCTTCTGTAGGTATTGGTAGCGTTCTGACGCAAGACGTTGAGGGAATCGAGCGTCCAGTAGCATTTCATTCGCGCTTGCTGTCGAAAGCCGAAAGAAATTACAGCACGACAGAGCGAGAATTGTTGGCGGTAGTAGATTCGATCAACCATTTTCGTGCGTATATAGAAGGCACTAAGTTTACTGTTATTACCGATCATATGAGCTTAAAGTGGTTAAAATCCCTTAACAATCCATCAGGTCGATTAGCAAGATGGGCGATGCAAATATCGTCATTTAACTTCAATATTTGTCATAAAGCCGGTAAACTCAATGTAGTCCCCGATGCCTTATCGAGAATTTCCATCGATGCAATAACTTATGATGGCGGTATTCAATCAACCAATGACGAGTGGTACAACAAAATTTTTAAGGGTTGTCAGACAACACCCACGAATTTCAAAAATTTTCAAATTAAAGACAATCGTTTGTACAGATTTAGTAAGTCAAACTCAAATCTTCAAAGCGTTAATTGGAAATTGGTTTTGCCAAGGGAGTTAGTGGAATCTTGTGTGAAGGAAAATCATGACTCTTTTTGTAGTGTACATCCAGGAATTCAGAAAACTTATCTTAAAATACGAGACCATTACTACTGGAAAGATATGTTTAATGATGTCAAAGCCTTTGTCACAAAGTGCGAAAAATGTAAAGCTTACAAACATTCTAATTTGGCACCAAATGGGCTCATGACAAATCAGAAAAAAGTTGATTCTCCTTTACACACGCTGTCTATCGACATTATCGGTCCCTTGCCAAAGGCGTACTCCGGCCACATTTACATTTTGTCGGTGGTTGACGTTTTTTCCAAATACGTTTGGCTCCATCCTCTTCGTACGGCGACCACTCAGACGGTCACGTCATTTTTAGAAAAGGAAATCTTTCTTAAATGGGGTACACCAGCTATTATAATTTGCGACAACGCGTCGATATTTAAAAGTAAACCTTTTAAGAGTTTTTGTGACAGGTTTTCGGTCCCTAAAATATTTTTCAGCGCACATTATGCGCCTCAGTCAAATACAATTGAGCGATATAACAAGACAGTTGAAGTTAGTTTGTCTATTTTAGTGGATCAAGATCAAAGAAACTGGTCCAAATACCTTCAACAAATCCAACTGTCTCTGAACAGTACAGTTAACTTAGCCACGGGATACACCCCTTATTTCCTTGCGACAGGTCGAGAAATTATCATGGACGGTACATTCCATACTATTTTGAAGGATTTACCAGCTTCCGTTGATGATGTCACGATAGGCGATAGGGATAAGGCAGCAGCGGCATTAACTGAGCTAGCAGACATATTTGTTAAGGTAGATGATGCTTTGACACAAGCTTATCAGAAAAATGCGCAACATTATAACTTGAGACGACGATACTTTGATGCAAAGGAAGGCGATATAGTATGGCGCAGAAACTTTGTCCAGTCAAATGCGGCAAAGTTCTTCTCTGCGAAACTAGCTCCTAAATTCGTCAAGTGCAAGGTCGAGAAAAAGTTATCAAGCGTTGTCTATGAGCTTCGTGAATTAGGATCAGGTTCAATTGGTAAATTTCACGCGAAGGATATCCTTCGTGCTTAGTTATTTAGATTTATGTTAGCACAATAGTGTATTACACACTATTTAAAGTCGTGTAACTTAGTATTAGCAAGCCAATTTTCTTAGATTTTAATTTTACTCTACGGCAGATTAGGTTGAATTTAGTGAATGAGGATTTCTTGGTTTGAAGAGATGAATGTGTGAGAATTGTAGTGGACAAAATGAGAGATTGCTATGAAAGTCGTGTGAAAAGGGTATCGGAAGGCGAGAATAAGATGAAATTTGCAGAGTGAAAGGATTTGCGTGGATAACATTAATAAATAGTAACGACTGGTGATGAAAGAACGATAAATACTAGTCTTAAAAAAGTGTTGTCAATCTAATCGATCCGCGAGTTAAATTTGTAACAGAAATTGTCTGCTAACAATTTTTTCTTCGTTTTCGGAGGTATGGCCTTATGCCATATTTTTTGTTGCGGCAGTGCAGTTAATCGTCTATCTTTTTTTTTCCGGTTGCTCCTGCTGTTTTTTACGGTTAACTACGTTAACCTCTTTTTCCGAAAACGGGGGTATTGTAGCGTAGCTACTTACTTACAATACATTTTTTCGTTGCACGACACTTAAACATTCATTTTTGCATTTTTAGTTGATATTTAATTGTCTTCGACATTAAATAACAAATATGATTTTATTTTTATTTACGGTATTGAGCAATGACTTTGAAGTCATGTAAGTTATTAGACACTGACAGTGACAGTTAGCATGTTGCTGTCATCCGTTTCACATTTCCGTCCGACGGATCAAGTCAAATAATAAAAAAAAAAGATAGGAGAATGAAATTATCTATTTTCTATCTATTTTTTATCTGGATTATTTTACATAACCTTGTTGGGAAAATGGAACGTAAATAAAAAATAGTTTTGCGTACAAGACGTGGTGGATTTAGTGTGGTGACGTCATACGTGGATGCGTGAGTCGAAACGGTTCCAAAGTGACAGAAATGATTTTGCTTTTTTGAATGGCATTTTCGAAAAGCTGCTTGAAACGCGACAAAGATGTCTTTCCTTTTTGACGAGCTGTTGCTGAGAGGCGTGGTGCTCCGGACCTTCTTCTGCCTTAGAGCGGAGGCATTTAAAAAGAGGCGTAAAAGGTTAGTTTTGTGATGGAATGAAACAATCATTTCAAATTGTTGTGATAAAAGTTGATCTCAGAATTTTCCCGATAAAGAAGAAACGTGATTCTGATTCTGTCGTCTTTTTGTCCATAGCCTCTTCTGCCCGGATTGATCAATTCCCGACTGACGAACTGGCAACGACTACGGCACCCCGATTCCTGCAGATGTAACTGCACTGCATGTCATTTTTTTTCTTCCCACTTGCGGACCCAAGCCACGTTGCTTACCGGCAAGCATACACCATTGTATCCACTTGCGGATGTTAACCTCCAAGCGTACCTGCTGCGTCGTGAAAGCAAGTACCACGCGCAACTTATCCATGGATTCACAAGTAACCCCTTTATTTTGTTCAAAAGTCATAGCCACAAGGTTACTTTCTCTATGACAGGTATGGTCATATTATTCTACTAATTTTCACAATTTCAAGCCTTCTGGACAGAGTGTAGACGTATGAGACAGTCCTCGTTTTCACTGTATGATCTGCGCTTTAGTGAACATAAGTTTTGAATAGAAATACCTTTTGTTGTTCTAGTAAATCGCTTAGCTACCGATTTACTAGCCTTGATTGTGAATTAACATTTAGAATCACATTAGTTTATATTACTTTAATATTACAGACAGTATTAGCACCAGAGCTGTAATTTCATAACTACATTCTAAGCGATTTGGGTTTTAATAGGTTCGCTTCAATTTAAGTGTGTTAAATATAGTATTAAATAGTATTTAACTCTATAACGATTAAGGTTGTAGAATTTTAAGCTTAAGACCCTTCTGGTCATTACAGAGTAAGAATACTTGCTTTAAATTTAAGAAAATTGCATGTACTTTAAGTAATTATGGTTCCGACCAATAAATAGTTTTGATTTAACCTTAAAAACAAATCTTTTAATTTTGTCCTCACACAGCAACTCACAGATAAACAACAATACGGTCTTTGGTAACAGAGGTCTTTGTTCTTATCGACTTAAGCTTATCCAGGTTTAATTTTGTTTTTGTTCGCTTAGGTAGCTGCGACACCTTCCTCAAAGGTACAGTTAGCTTCAGCTCTTCAAGCTCTTTAATACAGGTGCAAAAGTTTCATTTGCCACCATTTCTCCTTTTGTCCCATCTCCCCCCCGATAACGTGGACCACTTTTCACCTCAACCTAACTTTTACCTTTATTAAATATTAACCGATATTAAATATTAAATAATCAATATTAAATTAAATTTTTTTATTTTTTTTTTTCACCACGTTACACACCTGAGCTTACAAAATGCAAACAAAGGGATAACGCTCACAAACTGGTGCAAGAATTGCGGTTTTGTCGCCTAGAACGGTATCTTCCAGGCAGTTTTAAATATCTTTAATGTCCGATCTGTAATGTAAGTTCTTTGTTAATAAATTAGATGACTTTGGTTTGATGAAGCCTAAATCGTTTTAGATGAATAATTGATATTTGGACGTCTAGTTGAGGTTAGACAATTCTAATACAATCAGAAAATAACAGATAACGATGCATTTATATATGTGAATATCGTCCGGCGAAGTGTGGATGTTGTATGACATCCCCTATGGGGGAAAGGCGTGATGATATGTTTGTTGCGTATATGTACTAAAATAGTGCTAAATAAAAACATCTTATTGTTATTGATCCGTTAAAAACCAACTAGGACAAACAAATTAAGACCATATTTTCTAAAACAAGCACTGGTAACGTGCGACACTTGAGCAACGTAAACAAGCATTTTAAAATTCATTTTTTAAACCACATGTAAGGTATTCTACTCAGTTTTTCCTTAAAATCCTAGGAACACGAGTTCTATTTTGCTACATTCCCCTTTTGCCCTTCCGCCACAAATTCATTAGACGGAATTACCCCATCTTCCCCAAGTTTTCCCGCTGTCTGCCAAACGTCGCTCGGAGCGGCAGCAACCTCAGAAATCTCCGAATATCACTTGTGGTCGGTAAACAATGTCCACATGCAAATGTGAGATCTTTTGCAGCTATCACGGCTCCTTCCGTAATGTGATTGAATTTTTGCGAGCTTGGACAAAGTTTGAGTGGCTAATAGTTTATTGGTTAAGTTATTTTAGCTGGGTTTTCTTTTTACGAAGGAACTTGTGCTTACCTAGTTTAATAAAGGTGGTTTGTTGGAGTTAGGAAAGTTTTGAGAGATTTATCCGTACTTTATTTTTGGACATGTATTTGACTGTTTCAGAACTTCTTAGTTTTAACAGAGATAGAGTAAGGGCTGGAGCACACCAAAACCTGGTGCAGTCCGGTCCGATCCAGGCGCAGTTTGCGTGGACCGGTAAAGAATAAAATTGAATGAAAGACGTCACACTTTAAAGGCCTAGACACACCAATTTAGGTTGCAGTCCGGCCCGTGTAATGCAGTTCGCTTGCAGTGCAGGTGCAGTCCGTGAGACGTCACACAAAACTGCTGATTTGGTGTGCTCCAGCCTTCACGGTAACTGAGTGAGTTCCCGGTGTACGGCGACAGGCTTTCACATTTGGGACTGAATATCGTCCGGCGAAGAGGGTGTTGTATTACAGCACCCTCAGGGGAAAGACGTGACGATATGTTACGTTATGTTATAAAAATGTCATCTTGATGGCTCTCCCGCGAATTAAGCTATGTTTAACTAACTATATAGTCTCTCATCTGCACAAAGTAACTTTCCTTGTGTAATCACATTCAATAGACTTATTACGTAGCAATAACTAGATAAATACAAGAGCGTCTACGAGCAAGGGCGTCGCGTCGCGTCGTTGAGTTTGTTTAGTCATTTCTTCCTGGTGATAGCTTGTTGGCAAAGATTATTTTATCGATACTACTTTAAGGCTCGTTTATTCCACGATTATGTACCCACACATACGTTTACGTAACCCGCTTTATTTAGAGTTGAAAATCGTAAATCATATCTTATATCTTTAAATGAGCAATTCTTGTATATACCTATATATTATATATATAATTGGAATCTCGGAATCGGCTCCAACGATTTTCATACAATTTAGTATATAGGGGGTTTCGGGGGCGATAAATCGATCTAGCTAGGAATCATTTTTAGATAATGTCATTTTATTCGTGTTTTATCGATAATCAACTTAAACATAAACTTGGAAGAAAAATAACAAAAAGGAGGCGTTGACTCTTCCTGACATCTATTGGCGAATAATAATACTATTTTTTGTGAGCAACTAATTGCTTTAACGACACAACAGCAGATGGCGTTGTTAAGTAACACGAAGTCAATGAGTGTTTGCTTTGAGGTTAGACTAAAATCAAAGGTACTACATATAATATGAAAAAGTGAGTCTTTGTTCATTTTCTTTGTTTCTTTGTAACGCTTTCACGTCTGAACTACTCAACCGATCGTCTTAAAATTTTGCATACATGTTGTTTAGGGTACAGAAAAGGACATAGGGTACTTTTTATCCCGGAAAAATCAACGGTTCCTGTGGGACCGTGGGTGAACCCACGGGTCGCAGCTAGTTTAATGGTAAAATGAGATCGGCACTTAGAAATTCATTTTTTTTTATTTGCCGTTTTCATTGGTATTAATCGTAATAAGAACACAAATAATAATAAGTTGCTCGGTTAAACTTTAGAGAATTAATCTGACTTTTTAATAATCGAAAAAAATGTGGTGTAATCACTGAAAATTTAGAGAACTACGTTTCGATAGTTTTTTAAGAACATCATTTTTGTAATTTTTTTTTCCAAAATTAGGATGATTTTCAAAATCGTACTTCGGTTAAACTTTAGTAGGTTGTTTCTTCTACCAGCTGTATTTTTTTGCACCTCATAATCATAATTCTTCATATCAAACTAAGCGAAAAAAAAACTTGTTTTTGGTGATTTCGTGTAATACGAGGCCTTAAGAATATACCTAGTACATTAATGGCCACTTGCACTGAATTTAAGAATTGCCTGACGTAGTTTAATCTACTCCTTTTTTTTTACCTTGAGAAAATCCTTTATGGATACCACCAAGCCCCGGGAGCGGGCACAGAGTGGTTATGTGGGAATCCCGCCACTGGCGGCCTACCCACTACTCCTTACTTAATCTACTCCTACTCCAATCCAAATTCTTAAATTAAATGAAAAAAAAAACTAAAACATTCCTCAGGAAAATCTCAACGTAATGTGCCCGATGAGCGAATATTTCTCTAGGACTAGTTTAAAACTAGTTGAGCAGGCTCTTAGGTAATTCTTATATTCAGTGCAAGCGGCCATAAGAGTTATCTTTAAGGTCGAATGATTATACTACCTAGATTTCTCTAGCTCTAGCTAGTAGGCATGAAGGCACTTGTAGGCTTTAGAAAATCACCAAGATAAAAATAGAAACGAACTAGACGCCAGACGACGAGCGTGACTGGCTCAGTTAATTATGGCTGCGGTACCTAACGAGGGGTAGTGGGTTCGATGCTCACAACGGGAATGTTAGGTATCTGAACCGAAATACCCTGTGCTATGTCCATGATCTATGTTCATGTTTAGTGTAATTCTGGTTTTTCAAAGGGAGTGGTCTTATACTGGTACAAGAATTGTATAGTGCAGGGATTCGGCCATGGACGGCAAGAGAGAAGGTGCTGCATGAGCAGTGGTGGTGAGCAGTGGCCCCTTAACCATACTGTACTCTGTTAGGTACTAACAACCAAATACCACTTCACAAAATGTTGAGATCAACAAACCAGTTAGAAGATATTTTTGGACAAAAATATGTACTCGTATTTCAATAACATTTTCAATTTTTGGACCTACTATAACATTTACAACATTTTGCTTGGCTGTAAACAACGTTGCTCTCTCGAACAAAAAATGACGTATACTAGTTCAATTTTCAGACTCAGCCAAGTGAAGTAAGTTCTTCCTTCTTCTCTGATAGAATATGTAAATGAAATATGCATCGTCAAACGCTGGGAAGTAGAGACGGAAGGCGCGACTATAAGCTCAGTTTTGCGACCTTGCCCGCGCGAGCTACTGCCCGAATTGCAAAGGACGTAAAATGTTAACCCTAGCGTAGGGCTGCTACTTACTTCAAAAAGTCAACCCCAAACTAAAATTTCCGGTTTCCTGTTTAGAATAGAATAGAATAGAATAATTTTTATTGTCATTAAGTAACAGTTCCTTAACAATTTTAGCTAAAAAATTAATTAAGGATGCTCCTATAATGGACTCGTCAAAAAGGTAATTACAAGCAATTACAAAAACATTTGGTAATATTATTACAGCTTACTGTTTAGCAAACTAAAAATTAAAGTTAGACAATGGCTTAGGCTACATGACATTGACAATACTTGAATAAAAAAAAAGGTTATGAAAAACTCCGCTCCATTATCCACACTCACGTACTTTGATTTCATATCCGTTGCCTTAGTTGATTCAAAACACTCTAAATTTCAATATCCCAATCCTTGCTAATATTGTACATGCGAAAGTTGTTTTTTTTTTCCTCTTTGACATAGAAATGGAGCAATGGAACGTTATTTTGTTCCCTTATTGGTAGAAGCGATGATAGCCTAGTTAGAACAGGCCCGCCTCTTAAGCCAGAGGGAGTGGGTTCGATCCCAGATGACGGGACGCTCCAATTTGTTCATTGTGTGAACATATGTGCGTTTTGTATGTCATCTGCTACATAACTGGAGCCCGTTTGTAATGCGACAGGCTCGCCCCCTGTCACATTTGGGACTGAATATTGTCCGGTTAAGTGTGAGTGTTGTATTTACACCTCTGCCAGGCCCTTCGGAGAAAAGGCGGGACGATATGTTGTAATTGGTATAGTTCTAATGACAGAGACGGAGAGACATAGGACATTTTCAATGCTGCAAAATAAACGATACGTGAAACTATTTATTTCCGTAATCAACGTGGCGCAGGTGAGAACGCGCGGCGCAGCTATGCGTTCTAGGTACGCATTCTATATTGTATTTTATCTATTTTTTTTTGCTTTTTTTTTTGTTTTGCTATTTATATTTGCTAGATAAGCTAATCTAAGCTATAAATTCTGTCAACATTTCTGTCGTTAGGCAAAGTCACAAGTTTTTTAAGGTGACTTAAAAGAGAAAATTATATAAGTACCTATTGTACTGATCGAAGGGTACCTAGAGTACCTCCTTGGTTTGTTACCAAATCCATACTTTTCATACCAGCATGCCATATCAGAGGCTTTAGGGCGGCCAGAACTGGCTACTCGGCCTATACGAGCTTACTCTGATTCGTTTAATAGTGATAGACAGACGTAAGGCGGACGGCAAGAGAGTATCATTACAATCCATTATTATTATAACAGACAGTTCGTTAACAAATAAATACTAGGTATCAGGTGCTTTTATTTTTCTAAAAGTAAATGAAAATTTTAATTTGATTCTTCGCCTATCTAATTTAACTAGAAATAACAATAACTACTACTACAAAAAAGAACAAATTGCTAACCTTCTCTCTTCGGAGCTGGTTGATAAACCTCCAGACTTTTAGAGTGAGACACCCCTAGCCCCCGTCCGAAATAGGGAAGTTTAATGACGAGCGCGGCGCTCGTAAAACATCAAACGTTCCGACGTCAGGGCTGTCAACTTCCCAAATTAAATATTTCATTCAATTTACGTACTTTGGCCAAATTGTGTTTGATGGTGCATTTGGGAATCTGCATTTGTGACCGGCAATAAAGTTACTCATGAGCATTTTGTAATAAACTTCAGTGAATTTTCCACTAAGTACATAAATCTGAATTTAGTAACTACGGATATTATTCTTGGATTTTTTGGTATCTTGACTAAAATTAAAATAACATTATACAAATTCAAAAACATTAGCATTATTTTTAATCTTAACTAATTGCATTTTTAATCATCTTTGAGTTTGGTTTTTGAGTTCTAACAAACAGACGCAATACGTCTACAGTTCATTCTAGCTTCTCTCTATTTTTAACCGACTTCAAAAAGGAGGTTCTGAATTCGTCTGTATGTTTTTTTGTATGTGTGTTACGTGATTACACTGAAAAAACAGATCGGTTAATTTTACCAAAATTATTTCGGTTGATTTTTTTTCGTTTAAATTTACAAGGAAATTGTTCATTTAACAAAAGCTTACTAAAACATACGTGTTCAAACTAACAAATCTCATTTTGTTATTCTTACTATTCCGTAGTGGTTACAATGAAAAAAAATACATGTTGAAGTAACAAAACTAAATTGTTTAATTTTTCTTTTGTTAATAAAACTATTTTTCTTAGTAAAAATTATCTAAATTCTTTTTAGTTTAACCAAACAAATAGATTTAGTTAAAATAGCTAAAAACATAGTTGGAGTAACTATAGAGTATAGTCAAAATTAAGAAATAATTTTGATAAAATCAACTATACAACTTTCATAAACCGAAGCGAACATATTTGTTAGTAGTAACAAAACGTTACAGTTTGAAACAACAATGTTTTTGGTTACTAATATCTAGGATAAATTTACCGGATATAAGCTGAATTCAACATTTTTTCCTTCATTAAAGTAACAAAAACTTTTTAGTTCCATTAAACATGTAACCTTAGTAAAAGAAACCAAAAACACCGTTTAGATCAACCATAGAATATACTCAAAATTAAGAAATATTTGTGGTGAAATCAACTATACAACTTTATTAAACTGAACCTAACATATTTGTTAGCAGGAACAAAACGTCACAGTTTGAAACGACACTAATTTTGTTTGCCAAAATCTTTGTTAAATTTGCCAAGTAGAGACTAAATTCAACAGTTATTTCTTATTAAAATAACAATGAAACTTTGGTTCAATTAAACATACAAACTAAGTATAAGAAACTAATCAAATTGTTTAGATCAACTATAGAGTATAGTCGAAGTTATGAAATCACTTTGATGAAATCAACAATACACATGTAGTAAACCGAAGCGAACACATTTGTTAGAAGGAACAAAACGTTACAGTTTAAAACAACAATATTTCTGGTTACTAATATCTAGCTTAAATTTACCGAATACAGGCTACATTCAACATTTTTTTCTTCTTTAAAATAACAAAGACTTATTAGTTCAATCAAACATATAAATTTAGGAAAAGGAACAAAGAACATCGTTTAATTCAACCTTAGAATATAATCGAAATTCAGAAATTGTTTTGATGAATTCAACTGTACAACTTTATTAAACTGAACCTTACATATTTACTAGAAGGAACAAAACGTTACAGTTTGAAAGAATAATATTTTTGGGTCTAGATCTAGATCTAGATTGAATTTACCAGATGCCGGCTAAATTCATTTTTTTCTTCTTCTATAAAATAACATTTTAGTCTAATTGTACAGGTAAAAAGATATAAAAAACCAAAAACATCGTTGAGATCAACCATAGAATATAATCAAAATCAAGAAATCTTTTTGATGAAACCTACAATGCAACTTTATTAAACTGAACCTAACATATTTGTTATACGGAACGAAACGTTACAGTTTGAAACAACACTAATTTTGGTTGCCAATATCTCGGTTAAATTTGCCGTATTCAGACTAAATTCAACAGTATAAAACTTCTTTAAACTTCTTTAAAATCACAAAGACACTTTAGTTCAAATAATCATTCAAACTTGGTAAGAAAAACCAAACAAATCCTTTAGATCAACTATAGAGTATAGTCAAAGTTAAGAAATCACTTTGATGAAAACAACAATACAACTTTATTAAACTGAACCTAACATATTTGTTAGAAGGATCGAAACATTACAGTTTAAAACAACACTTATTTTGGTTGCCAATATCTTGGTTAAATTTGCCAGATGCAGACTAAATTCAACAGTTATCTCTTCTTTAAAATAACAAAGACACTTTAGTTCACATAAACATACAAACTTAGTAACAGAAACCAAACATATCGTTTTGATCAACTATAGAATATAGTCGAAGTTAAGAATTCAACTGGATAAAATCAACAATGCAACTTTAATAAATTGAAGCAAACATATATGTTAGAAGTAACAAAACGTTACAGTTTGAAACAACACTAATCTTGGTTTCAAATATCCTTGTTAAATTTGCCAGGTACAGACTAAATACAACAGTTATTTCTAGTTTTAAAATAATAAAGACACTTTAGTTCTATTAAACATACAAACTAAAAGAAATTAAAAGAAACCAAACACGTCGTTAAGATCAACTATAGAGTATAGTCAAAGTAGTCATATAAGTTAATATAACGTTACATACTTTGGTTTTAGTGGACAATTAAGACGCTTGCAACGATGTTTCATTTGTCAAATTATGATGAGTAGTTTAAAAGTTACGAGGAAATAGATGAACGTACTTTACATACTTAGACTTTTGGTTAGGGGTCTAAGAAAACATACATATCGATCAAAACTATAACCACATATATTACTTTGCCATATTCGGGTAATAAACAGGCCAACTTTTAACGTGATGGATAGCTAAGTTCATTGGTTAGATAATTATCACATCTAACTCTTATGGTGGTGGTGGTAGTATGGTTCATTTGTCAATGACGTCAGAAATGCGCGAGGAGTTTTCCGTTCTGTCTGAGTCGAACCTAATATTATAGATGCAAAAGTTAAGATGCATAGATGTTTATTACTCAAGCCAAAACGGCTGATCGGATCTGAATGAAATTTGTCACAAAGGTAGATTTTAGTCTAGAATAGCACATTGGTTACTTTTTTGACCGCAGGTAGCACCGCGGGGCGCAGCTAGTGGATACAAAGTTTTTCAGTCGATCACTATAGTTATACGTATAGGTAAACGTATATCACAAATTTGAAATATTTAAATAAAAATAATAATTTACTTTTCACGAATTACTTTTAATTCAAACATAATAATAAACAATAACTTCTTCCCTACATACAAAAATCTTTTAAATGAGGTAAACAATTTAAAGCTATATTGAATTGCCTACAAGTAAAAAAATATCATTAAAATTATGTTCATTCCTCAGGTATGTAGGTAAGAAGTATATCAAAAATATTAATAAAAGTTAATACGCGTTGACTTGTAATTTTTATTATATTTCGGCTTTCGACTACCTCGGTGGCTCAGTTGGCTCAACTTGCCTTCTGAGCTTAGGGGCATGGGTTCGATTCCCACCTAGGGCAAATATTAATGTGACAAACATTTGTGTTTGTTCCATGTCTGGGTGTTAATATTTATTTAAATATATAAATGTATATATATCAGTCTCTAGAAGCCATAGTACAAGCTTTGCTTAGTTCAGGGTCAGGCGACCGCGCGTAAAATAAAAATAGGTATACCTATACCTACGTTTACAAAATTTATTAAAAGTATCCGTTGACGTTAGTGCATTTTATCACTAAGTATTTAGAAGGAAATAAAATGTTTGAAGGCTTAGTACTGGTGCAGGTCTGATCATAGTGTTTTACCCTACTAAGAAATACCATAATAATATGTAGGTATATTATTATGGTATTGCTATGCTATGCTATGGTACTACAAAATAATAATAACATTACAAATTACATTCAGATCCTAAATAAATAGGTACGCATCGTACGCATAATACAATTTTGTTGGTTAACTATAAAGGAAATTTTGTTAAAATAACAAAATAATTTTGTACGCTATGGACAGGTTGAAACCTGTTTACGCCGCGGCCGTCACGCGCCGAGAGTTTTGTTTAGTCAGTTGCTCGCTTATGTACCGGTGTTGCCAATTTCATAGTGTTGCTTAAAACGTCGGGTAAATTTACTAAGGCTTGAAAACTTAATTTCTCGATTGTAAAATTGTTGATAAATCACGATAAAACAGTGATTTTGTATGTTGCACTCTCAGACCAAATAAAGAGTAAACACAGAGCTCTGCGAACAGTGGAGTGAGGCCGTTAAGCATGGGTGCGTGGGCCGGTGCAGCCATAATAATTCAAATTAAACCAAAATAACAAATATAACGTTACCAATTTAAATAAATTTATAACGTACGGTATCGATCTGTCGATGAAAAGTAGTGGCGCAAGTGGAAAAGAAAGAAAAATGTCGAGCCATGGTATCGTTATAATTATGTGTGTGCTAAATTGTGCACGTTACGCGGAAAGGCAAAGTTTTTAAACGACCTCGACATCGTCTTTCCTTTTTTAAATTTAAATTTCAGGTTGAGCCGTTCAGCTTTCGATTAGTTAAATAAGTAAGTAGGTTGGTAACTTAATTGACCGACTGGCGTGAACTAATTGCCTACAAAATTTCATGCCGATCTGGTCAACGGTATTCGAACAAACATACAAACACACACACAACGCCGATTTGTCCCAGTGGGCTCGTGGACCGTTGCTTCGCTTGTTCAATAATCGGTGTTTTTGGGTGTGGGCTCTAACTGGTTTAATAATATATAACTAATACATAAGTAATGTATTAAAATTAATTAGAATACTAACATCAGAATACTGCATATTGGCTAAAAAAATATGAAAATACAAGGTTAACTATGTAGTAAAATTATTGCAATATCAGATACATTTGTTACAAGATCTAATTTACTAATCAAAACTAGCAGTTTTAGCGTTTTAGCATTTTTTTTATCTAAAAGGTAAATAAAAATAGTTCAAGCTGCAACTTTGATATCAAGTTTTCTTTTTTATATTAATTTATAATTTACTTATATTAATTAACTTAAAAATGGTTTTATTTGCTCATGTAATTTCTGATTTAGTTTCGGACTTTATCTTCTTTGACTACTGCTGGTAACACTGGTTCAGCAACTATCGTCGCGTGCGCTACGGTGGTTTGGTTTACCGATTGCCATCCACCTCCGCCCGCTTCCTCATTTCGTGAAAAACCGCACTGAGGCAACAACGTGTCCGCACTTATATTTCGAATATTAAAGTTTGTGTTAAATTGAACTATTTTGTACGTGAAGTGAAGTAAAAAAGTGCTATTAGAGGCAACGATCGCGTCCACACTTCGATTTCAGATGATTTAATATGTTTTAAGTGAAGTACTTGTAACGTGGTGAAAAAAAAATAAAAAAAATTTATTTAATTTCTTATTTAATATTTAATAAAGGTAAAAGTTAGGTTGAGGTGAAAAGTGGTCCACGTTTTTGTGCCATTGTAACGTGGTGGAAAAAAAAAATAATAAAGGATTTATTTAATTTAATATTTATTATTTAATATGGGTTAAAGTTAGGTTGAGGTGAAAAGTGGTCCACGTTATCGGGGGGGAGATGGGACAAAAGGAGAAATGGTGGCAAATGAAACTTTTGCACCTGTATTAAAGAGCTTGAAGAGCTGAAGCTAACTGTACCTTTGAGGAAGGTGTCGCAGCTACCTAAGCGAACAAAAACAAAATTAAACCTGGATAAGCTTAAGTCGATAAGAACAAAGACCTCTGTTACCAAAGACCGTATTGTTGTTTATCTGTGAGTTGCTGTGTGAGGACAAAATTAAAAGATTTGTTTTTAAGGTTAAATTAAAACTATTTATTGGTCGGAACCATAATTACTTAAAGTACATGCAATTTTCTTAAATTTAAAGCGAGTATTCTTACTCTGTAATGACCAGAAGGGTCTTAAGCTTAAAATTCTACAACCTTAATCGTTATAGAGTTAAATACTATTTACTACTATATTTTAACACACTTAAATTGAAGTGAACCTATTAAAACCAAATCGCTTAGAATGTAGTTATGAAATTACAGCTCTGGTGCTAATACTGTCTGTAATATTAAAGTAATATAAACTAATGTGATTCTAAATGTTAATTCACAATCAAGGCTAGTAAATCGGTAGCTAAGCGATTTACTAGAACAACAAAAGGTATTTCTATTCAAAACTTATATTCACTAAAGCGCAGATCATACAGTGAAAACGAGGACTGTCTCATACGTCTACACTCTGTCCAGAAGGCTTGAAATTGTGAAAATTAGTAGAATAATATGACCATACCTGTCATAGAGAAAGTAACCTTGTGGCTATGACTTTTGAACAAAATAAAGGGGTTACTTGTGAATCCATGGATAAGTTGCGTGTGGTACTTGCTTTCACGACGCAGCAGGTACGCTTGGAGGTTAACATCCGCAAGTGGATACAATGGTGTATGCTTGCCGGTAAGCAACGTGGCTTGGGTCCGCAAGTGGGAAGAAAAAAAATGACATGCAGTGCAGTTACATCTGCAGGAATCGGGGTGCCGTAGTCGTTGCCAGTTCGTCAGTGGGGAATTGATCAATCCGGGCAGAAGAGGCTATGGACAAAAAGACGACAGAATCAGAATCACGTTTCTTCTTTATCGGGAAAATTCTGAGATCAACTTTTATCACAACAATTTGAAATGATTGCTTCATTCCATCACAAAACTAACCTTTTACGCCTCTTTTTAAATGCTTCCGCTCTAAGGCAGAAGAAGGTCCGGAGCACCACGCCTCTCAGCAAAAGCTCGTCAAAAAGGAAAGACATCTTTGTCGCGTTTCAAGCAGCTTTTCGAAAATGCCATTCAAAAAAGCAAAATCATTCTGTCACTTTGGAACCGTTTCGACTCACGCATCCACGTATGACGTCACCACACTTAATCCAATACGTCTTGTACGCAAAACTATTTTTTATTTACGTTCCATTTTCCCAACAAGGTTATGTAAAATAATCCAGATAAAAAATAGATAGAAAATAGATAATTTCATTCTCCTATCTTTTTTTTTTTTATTATTTGACTTGATCCGTCGGACGGAAATGTGAAACGGATGACAGCAACATGCTAACTGTCACTGTCAGTGTCTAATAACTTACATGACTTCAAAGTCATTGCTCAATACCGTAAATAAAAATAAAATCATATTTGTTATTTAATGTCGAAGACAATTAAATATCAACTAAAAATGCAAAAATGAATGTTTAAGTGTCGTGCAACGAAAAAATGTATTGTAAGTAAGTAGCTACGCTACAATACCCCCGTTTTCGGAAAAAGAGGTTAACGTAGTTAACCGTAAAAAACAGCAGGAGCAACCGGAAAAAAAAGAAAGACGATTAACTGCACTGCCGCAACAAAAAATATGACAAAAAGCCATACCTCCGAAAACGAAGAAAAAATTGTTAGCAGACAATTTCTGTTACAAATTTAACTCGCGGATCGATTAGATTGACAACACTTTTTTAAGACTAGTATTTATCGTTCTTTCATCACCAGTCGTTACTATTTATTAATGTTATCCACGCAAATCCTTTCACTCTGCAAAATTCATCTTGTACTCTACTTTCGATACCCTTTTCACACGACTTTCATAACGATCTCTCATGCTGTCCACTTCAACCCTCACACATTCATCTCTACATACCAAAAAATTCTCATTCACTAAATTCAACCTAATCTGCCGTAAAGTAAAATTAAAATCTAAGAAAATTGGCTTGCTAATACTAAGTTACACGACTTCAAACAATGTGCTATTAATTTTCAAAAAATTTAAGATATATAGCTAAATACGAAGGAAATCCTTCGCGTGGAATTCACCAATTGAACCTTATCCCTATTTCCTATCGTGACATCATCAATGGAAGCGAGTAAATCCTTCAAAATAGCATGGAATGTACCGTCCATGATAATTTCTCGACCTGTTGCAAGGAAATAATGGGTATATTCCGTGGCTAAATTAACGATACTGTTTAGAAAAAGTTGGATTTGCTAAAGGTAATTAACAACTAAATAATAATTATTAAATTTGCGTTGCGGATTATGTGTAGTGGCGTGTGCGTGAGACGTGGTTATCGCATAAGTAGAGTGACCCTGTGTTGGAAACGAAACAGCTGTCACTAAATGTTCAGAAAAATAATCAAAACGAACCAAACGGTTCAAACGTCGATGAGTGTTCACCGTACTCACTCAAACGTACATGTGGAGTACTAACTGAAGACACATGTCGAGAACGGGTGGGTGAGACAAACGTGGCCTCATCATCGGAGAGTGTTCCAGAATGAACCGACATGTTTCAGTTTTAAATTTGAGAAATTTTAGACAGAGAGTGTAGTTTAACACAATAGCAGGTGTAATAATCTATAAATCGTTCTTAAACTTAAAACAATTCACCGTTAAATTGCTTAAAAACTAAATTTTCAAAATTATTTTTTTTAATTAATAATTTTGCCTTCACAAAACAACTCCAAATACTAAAAAAATTCGGGCGCCATTGTAACGTGGTGGAAAAAAAAATAAAAAATTTATTTTAATATTTATTATTTAATATGGGTTAAAGTTAGGTTGAGGTGAAAAGTGGTCCACGTTATCGGGGGGGAGATGGGACAAAAGGAGAAATGGTGGCAAATGAAACTTTTGCACCTGTATTAAAGAGCTTGAAGAGCTGAAGCTAACTGTACCTTTGAGGAAGGTGTCGCAGCTACCTAAGCGAACAAAAACAAAATTAAACCTGGATAAGCTTAAGTCGATAAGAACAAAGACCTCTGTTACCAAAGACCGTATTGTTGTTTATCTGTGAGTTGCTGTGTGAGGACAAAATTAAAAGATTTGTTTTTAAGGTTAAATTAAAACTATTTATTGGTCGGAACCATAATTACTTAAAGTACATGCAATTTTCTTAAATTTAAAGCGAGTATTCTTACTCTGTAATGACCAGAAGGGTCTTAAGCTTAAAATTCTACAACCTTAATCGTTATAGAGTTAAATACTATTTACTACTATATTTTAACACACTTAAATTGAAGTGAACCTATTAAAACCAAATCGCTTAGAATGTAGTTATGAAATTACAGCTCTGGTGCTAATACTGTCTGTAATATTAAAGTAATATAAACTAATGTGATTCTAAATGTTAATTCACAATCAAGGCTAGTAAATCGGTAGCTAAGCGATTTACTAGAACAACAAAAGGTATTTCTATTCAAAACTTATATTCACTAAAGCGCAGATCATACAGTGAAAACGAGGACTGTCTCATACGTCTACACTCTGTCCAGAAGGCTTGAAATTGTGAAAATTAGTAGAATAATATGACCATACCTGTCATAGAGAAAGTAACCTTGTGGCTATGACTTTTGAACAAAATAAAGGGGTTACTTGTGAATCCATGGATAAGTTGCGTGTGGTACTTGCTTTCACGACGCAGCAGGTACGCTTGGAGGTTAACATCCGCAAGTGGATACAATGGTGTATGCTTGCCGGTAAGCAACGTGGCTTGGGTCCGCAAGTGGGAAGAAAAAAAATGACATGCAGTGCAGTTACATCTGCAGGAATCGGGGTGCCGTAGTCGTTGCCAGTTCGTCAGTGGGGAATTGATCAATCCGGGCAGAAGAGGCTATGGACAAAAAGACGACAGAATCAGAATCACGTTTCTTCTTTATCGGGAAAATTCTGAGATCAACTTTTATCACAACAATTTGAAATGATTGCTTCATTCCATCACAAAACTAACCTTTTACGCCTCTTTTTAAATGCTTCCGCTCTAAGGCAGAAGAAGGTCCGGAGCACCACGCCTCTCAGCAAAAGCTCGTCAAAAAGGAAAGACATCTTTGTCGCGTTTCAAGCAGCTTTTCGAAAATGCCATTCAAAAAAGCAAAATCATTCTGTCACTTTGGAACCGTTTCGACTCACGCATCCACGTATGACGTCACCACACTTAATCCAATACGTCTTGTACGCAAAACTATTTTTTATTTACGTTCCATTTTCCCAACAAGGTTATGTAAAATAATCCAGATAAAAAATAGATAGAAAATAGATAATTTCATTCTCCTATCTTTTTTTTTTTTATTATTTGACTTGATCCGTCGGACGGAAATGTGAAACGGATGACAGCAACATGCTAACTGTCACTGTCAGTGTCTAATAACTTACATGACTTCAAAGTCATTGCTCAATACCGTAAATAAAAATAAAATCATATTTGTTATTTAATGTCGAAGACAATTAAATATCAACTAAAAATGCAAAAATGAATGTTTAAGTGTCGTGCAACGAAAAAATGTATTGTAAGTAAGTAGCTACGCTACATACTATAATTAATAAAGTCAAAAAATTGAAGATCTACAAACCTGGGCGTAGAAAGACGCATTAAAAATATTCTGCGGTAAGTAGTTTTGAATTGAGTTTTTTTTAGTAGCATTTTATTAATAGGTTACTTTAAAATAATTCAAAACTTACATAATTGCACCTATATGCCATTTATCAATAGTAGAAAGTTTTTCCAAAGTTGATAGTGGTAAACTGAGATTGTGACGTAAAGTGAATCTTCGTTGTCCGTTTTGGCTGAGCGTCAGTTGGTTTCTTGTATGATTTTAAATTAATTAATCCTCAAATTTTTCAGAAAACACTACAAAAACATCGTGGCTGGACGGCCTGAGTGATGTAGTACAGAAAATCTGGGGGGCCGAATAAAATTAAAATTAGGACATAATAACATCGAAGAAATAAAGACGATGCATTCAGTAAGTACCTAATTAGTAATAACCTTTTTTAACAGACTTCATAAGAGGAGGAAGTTCTCAATTCGTCGTTATCTTTTTTTGTAGGTATGTTCCAATTCCTCGAAGACGCTTGAACCGATTTAGAAAATTCTTTTTTTATTTTAAAGTTTCCAGGTGGTCCCAATAAAATTTTATCAAAATCGGTTGAGAAGTTTATAAAAAAATAATAAAAAATAAAATTCGATATTTTTCCATGGCACATATTCGCACTTAAAATTGTATTCGCATGAAATACTTAATTGTATTGTAGATTTCATCAGAAATACTTCTTAGGCTGTGCGCTACACCTCGCAAGGGGGCACGACAAGCTTTGTTTTGAAAAATATTATGAGAAGCGCTACACTGCACTAGTGCGTGAGGCAGCGGTACTCATAAAATTTTTCAAAATAGACAAGTGAACGTGCACCCACGCGATGTTTAGTGAATGGTCGTAACTTTGACTGTATTCATCTAAACGATATTTTTTGTTTCTTTTATGAAGTCATGGACTAGTGTCCTAGTATTTTTAAAGAAGAGATAATGTTAAACTTATCCAATAAATAGTAAATTTTATCAAAAAATTGGAAGCCATTGAGACGTGTTGGCCTAGTGGGATGGACCGCTCCTTCCGATACGGAGGTCGTGGGTTCAATCCTGGTCGTGCACCAATGAACTTTTTATTCGTGGAAAAGTTTATGTGCATTTAAATTTGACACGTGCTCTTACTGTCAAAGATAACATCGTGCGAAAACCGACATGTCCTAGACGAATAACTCGTAAGACATGTGTCATCCACCAACTCGCACTGAGCAAGCGTGGTGGATAGCTCTGCAATGTCCCTGCAGTGGGCGTAAAAGACTATAATGATGATGATTGGTAACCAAAACGATTGTTGTTTGAAATTATAACATTTTGTTATCGTAACAAATACTTTAGGTTTAGTTTACTAAAATTGTGTTGTAACTTTAAATAATACAAAACTGTGATGCAAGTAATAGCCTCTTTTAATGTTTTTTTTTTACTTCCAGATTGAAATTGACTTTTGTAATATAAATGAAGACAAAAATTTGAAGTTGTTTGAAAAGTGAGATGCTGGATGATGGGACTACAAATGAAGACAATTTTAAGTTGCAGTTCAAATAACATAGTGAGAGTAAGTACTCATTTGAACTAAGAACATTTTTCGCATAAGGCCAATTGATAATGTGATATGTCCGAATGTCTGTACCTACTTAACTAACCATGAAATAAAAATATAAAATTCTATTGTTAACTAGTGGGCAATTTATATATTGAAGGTTGACAACCTAACTTCAACCGATACCTCTGCTAATTTCACATTTATTATTTTATTAAACTTAAATAGGTAGAAAAGAAGTTTGATGTATTTCTATTGTACTATTTTTAGTGAGCCCTTGCAGTCTATTTGAAGGCGTTACAACAGCAAGAGCAATATAATCAAAAGCGCAATATCGTTTTATAATCATCATCATCATCAGCCCGTAATCGCCTACTGCTGAGCATAGACCTCTTATCTCGTATGCCACTCATCCTGGTCCTGTACCAATCATTTATAATATTGTTTGTAATTTGTTGCAGATATTCGAGACTTTGATGTTTGCAGTACTTTAGCATGCAAAATGAACATCACAAATATTGACTGCTGACGAGAAAAAATACAATAAGGTGCCTATTGCCGTCTAGACAAGCTTTTATAACACATGTCGAAGTAAGTTGATATTTGAATATTTGTGTACTTGTTGTATGTAATATAGGCATTCAATTATGTAGTTTATTGGTCTGAAATTCTTGTAATATTGGTTAAAAGTGTAATATTGATATTGAACTATGACTGTCTCGATAGCTCAGTTGGTGGTAAACCTGTCTTTTGCGCTTAGGAGTATGGAACTGATTCCCCCTAGGACAAACATTCATGTGATAAACATTTTTGTTTGTTTTATATCTGGTTGTTAAGTATCTGTTTAAGTATGTTTCCCAAAATATATGAAGAATAATGTATGTAATGTATGTTCATTAGTCTCTAGCAGCCATAATACAAGCTTTGCTTAATTTGGGGTCGGACGACCGCGACCGTGTGTGTTATAATGTCTCAAATATTTATTTATTGGTATTATTATTTATTAAAGTTATATTTTGTTTTAGAATTATGCTGACATAGAAGAAGAATAATAATTGAAGAATAGACATAAGTCGTACAACAAAAAAGGATTGACTTGCCAGCCTATGAGTTTAAGTGTTGATACACTTACAGAGCTTGAAGCAATCCATATGGTGGTCGACATGAAGTACTTCATCAACAAAAGTAATTGACATTTGCTTTAAATGTTTTACGGTTTTGAATGTTGCGTACCCGAAAGAATGATGGTATCCTAGAATACGTCCGCCATTCAAAAATACACCCTATGCAGTTGAAATGTATGAAGTTCTGCAAAAGGTGCACGAAAGTGACGTCTTTCTTAAAATTCCATACATTATGATTTAGGCTAGATATAAATAAATGGGGTTCACTAAATATGATTTGTATAATTATGTGATTTTCATAATACCTATTTAGTTTTTTTTAGAAAATAAAATTACTTATTTGTGAATTAATTCTATCATTTTATACTCATTAATTTTAAAATAGTCAAAAGACTACCTAGTTAGTATACCTTGTCTCCTGATACCACAACTATACATGATTAATAATAATAAATTGGTTTTTATTTGCTCGTTTATTGGTAAAATCAGCTTACTGGGTAGTCATATAACGATATTTGTTGGATTTATTAACTATTATTATTTATTAACGTTACTATTGTCACTTTTAAAACAGAGATCATTGTATTATCAACGTAAATAGTTAAATGGAAATATTTAACAATAAGTTCTTTTTTGTTATGTTTTCGTACCTACCTAGTTTTTGTAGAAACTATTTTGCCTAACTAATATTGTCTATTGAAGTGACAACGCTTTTGACGTGTTGTGCTGGAGATATGCGTTCGGTTTATGACGGGGTTTCTGTTAAAACCACTTGTTCAGGGGAAAGGGGGGTTTTAAAGGGAAACTGTTCAGTATCAGTATTTTCTGTTGAAGTAACAACAGAAAATACTGATTATAATAAACAGTTTCCCTAGTATTTTTTAACCAGTAATTTAACCGTTTCACAAGTGGTTTTAACAGAAATCTCGTCATAAATCCAACAAATATTACAAGTACACCTTACTTTTAGCGTTGTTACTTCAACATACAATAGTGGTTATAATAAATAGCTTTCCTAGTATTTCTAACCAGTATTATAACCGATTTATGAGTTACTTCAACAGAAACCACATAATAAATCCAACAAATATTGTTAGTACACCTTACCTTTAGCGTTGCTACTTCTACATACAATAATAGTAACAACAAACAGCTTTCCTATTATTTTAACCAGCAATTTAACCGATTTAGGAGTGGTTTTAACAGAAACCCCGTAATAAATCTAACAAATATTATTAGTAGACCTAACGTTTAGCGTTGCTACTTCTACATACAATAATAGTAACAACAAACAGCTTTCCTAGTGTTTCTAACCAGAAATTTAACTGATTTATGAGTGGTATTAACAGAAACCCCCTCATAAATACAACAAATATTACAAGTACAACTTACTTTTAGCGTTGTTACTTCAACATACAATAGTGGTTATAATAAATAGCTTTCCTAGTATTTCTAACCAGTAATATAACCAATTTATGAGTTATTTCAACAGAAACGACATAATAAATCCAACAAATATTATTAGTACACCTTACCTTTAGCGTTGCTACTTCTACATACGATAATAGTAACAACAAACAGCTTTCCTAGTATTTCTAACCAGCAATTTAACCAATTTATGAGTGGTTTTAACAGAAACCCCGTAATAAATCCAACAAATATTATTAGTAGACCTAACCTTTAGCGTTGATACTTCAACATACAATAATAGTAATAACAAACAGCTTTCCTGGTACCTCTAACCAGTAATTTAACCGATTAATGAGAGGTTTTAACAGAAACCCCGTGATAAATCCAACAAATATTACTAGTACACATCACCTTTAGCGTTGGTACTTCAACATACAAAAATAGTAATTACAAACAACTTTCCTAGTATTTCTAACGAGTAGTTTAACCGATTTATGAGTGGTTTTAACAGAAATCCGTAATAAATCCAACATATATTATTAGTACACCTTAACTTTAGCGTTACTACTTCAACACACAATAATGGTTATAACAAACAGCTTTCCTAGTATTTCTAACCAGTAATTTAACCGATTATTCATTGTAAAATAAAACAAATAGGAAACATTTAATATAACAAGATACGATTTTGTTACAGTAACCAAAGCCATTTCTACAAAATAAGAATAGGTCATTGGAACTAATCTGAATTTGTTGTTCTCCGCAAAAAAAATTGTAATTACAACGATAAAACTGTTTATTTCATCAATTTATTTGTTGCTGTAACAATTTTTAAATGATGTATTAACAAATTGAAGTCTGTCGCTATAACAAAATTCTCAGTTATCCCTATTTCGACATGTAATATTTGTTAGAGTTTTGTTGACCCAACAATTAATTTCTCTCAGTGTACTCCGCATCTTTAATCAATTTTGATGGTTTTTTTGTTTGGCAGATCATACTTTAGAGGTGGTCCCGCATAAATTTTATCGAAATCGCTGAAGCAGTTAACATACATATCAACAAAAGTTTTGCTTCTTAAATTATATTTTCAGTCCATGTTTAGTGACAACCTTAAAAAGCGACCTACACACCCCGTGGCACGGAACAAAACATCGGATCTAGACTTCTGTACCACCCATTCTATACTTTTGTTCTATACTATACATCTACCTCTCTCTCTTACATTTTACTGTGGAATCGTGCTAAACTTTAACAAATAAGGTAGGTTCACACGAAAACAACCCTTATAAGTTTGCTTAGGGATGCAAGTAAATGTCCTTCAGGTAGATAAGTATAGTAAGGTTTTTCAGTTGGCATAAGAAGAAAAGAACTCATAGCTGAGCGCAAGCCAGGCTCTCCTTTTGGTTATTCCTTTGGTTTACCTCGGTCCCTTCATCATCAGCCAATCAATTCGCATACTGATACCTTTAGAAGGTTTTACTCGTATTTAGATTCACTCTTATGTTTGTTTAAAATCTTGCCACAGTTTTTCAACTATCTCTATTAAACCGATTCTTTCCGGCACCGGACCGTTTTTCCGGAATGAAAGTAGCCTGTTTAGTAATCAAGATTTTAAGCTTACCTATACCCGTTTGAACCGTTTTGCGTGAAGCGTGAAAAAGCAATATAAATATATTAATAATTATATTAATAATATAAGCAATATTAGTAATGAAATATATTGTTAATTATAATTAATTATGTACATTGTACACACCGTCACTCAAATATTTTCGCATTTTTATAGTACTAGAGTTTTATATACGAGCTAGGAAGGTTTTCAGATACTATTTTTTCTGAATAAACGCGAACGAATTAAAAGGTAACGGAATAAAGAAAAAATCCTCAAAATCTACATTTCACAATGCCTTGTTACTGGAGAACTCAAGACAGGTAAAACATTCAAACCAAACTTTGCAGCGCAACCTTGCGTTTTCTGCTCGGTTAGTCTAAAGTTCTATTTTACTGTTAGGAAAACTACGGGAATCTACAGGATCAAAATCACGTTTGAGATTGATCAGAATCCGACTGCAGGCGAAGTTTCGTCCGATTTCATCTCTGGAAGATTCCAGAATATTCTAGATCATCGGTTTGTTTGAGAGGTTTGAACGGACGGATGCTATTATGGGCTGGGACAATGGAATTGGAAGAATTTCGAAATACGAATACTTTATGATACTAAGGAATACTGAACTGATCATTAGTGATCGCACGATCCGGTGGGAGGAAATGTGATCAGATCAATGATTTGGTCCGATATGGCGATGCGCGACGAGGAAGTGACCAATGTGAATTCTTTAGAAATTACGGGACAAGTGGAATTGACGGCAGATGTAATTGAGAAATTATGCAGTTTACAGAAAAAAAACTGTAAACTGCAGAATTGTGGAAATCGTTCAATTTGTTACTTTCCTTAGTGACATAGTGACCGGTAAACCTTTTCACATCCCATTTTTAACGCCCGACGCAAAAACGACTGGGTATTATAAGTATGACGTGTCCGTGTGTCTGTCTGTCGCATCGTAACTCCGGAACGGATGAACCTAATGATGATGATGATGATGATGTTTTTTTTTTTGTTTCAATGCTGAATTAGTCAGGGATGTTCTTGGCTGTTTGATAAAAAAATGGTGTCGGAGGCTTTTTATATTTTTAATTTATACTTGTTTGTAATGTTCTATTCGTTGATTTATTTGTGCTAGGTCCACCGAGACTTGAGGGGAATGCGGGGTAGAGTGAGAAGTTGAACACCTAGCGCAGAAGGGCAATGTGCTTGCTCAGTAGCCAATGCTATTGACTCATTTCTAGTGGTTATGACCGCGTTTGAATCCTACTAATATTATAAACGCGAAAGTTTGTATGTATGGATGGATGTTTGTTACTCCTTCACGCCAGAACGGCTGAACAGATCTGGATGAACTTTGGCACAGATTTAGATTATAGTCTAGAATAGCACATAGGATACTTTTTAACCGCGGGTGAAACCGCAGGGCGCAGCTAGTATGGTAATATTAAGAGTTCGTTTCTATAGTGGTACCGCCGCCTCGATAAACCGACGCGGAGGTAAGGCGTCAGAGGAAGGGCTGCTGCGCTGCTACCTCGATCACCTCTGACGTCTTACCCTCAGGGCTCAGGGCTCTGTACCTCCCCGGAGAATACTAATTTAAGCAGTACCACTATAGTTGTACAGCTTAAAGAAATAACAAAAGCCGTTTGTACTCGTCACGTGTTCTTTTTCTATACAGCGTAATTTTATCTTTGTACTCCTACTATATAGCTGCGCTCCGCGATGCTACACGCGTTTAAATATCCTATGGGCGATTGCAGACTATAATCTTTGTCTGTGCCAAATTTGATCCAGATCCTCAGCCGTTCTAACGTGATTGAGTAACAAACCTCCATCCACACATCCATCCAAACTATCTAAACTTTTGCATTTATAAAACTAGCTAGCTAGAGGTTACCCGCGGATTAATTACTCGTACCTTCCTTTTTTTGGATAAAAATGAGACTGTGTTAATCTTGTGTCTACCTTCCATACTAAATTTCATAAAAATTGTGACATAAATGTAATTGTGTAATCGGTTTTGTGTCAATAAATAATTTGAATTGAATTTGAATTTGGTCCAGCCGTTTCACCGTGAAGAACAAACATGCACACTAACAAGCTTTCGTTTTTATAATATTAGTGGGATTTCCTTCAATACGCTATATATGTTATATACGCTACATATATAGCTTCAAAAACTCCTTACGCTTATTACTCATTTTTCCACTCGACCAACACCTAAGCTCGAGCAATGGAGTAAGCTGAAAACCAGCTCTGTGCAAACTTGTTTGCACAGTACAACGCTGAGCTTACTCCCATTGCCAAACACTTTTGTCTGTTTATAAATTCTATAATCAACTGTGTATAATTTAATTATGTTGTGTTTGTCAATAAACTATTTTTATTCTTATTCTTAAGACTTTAACGAAGAGATGAACCACAACGTTTTACACGTGTACCCACAAACACATACAATAGGATAGCAACTCAATATCTTGATACTAGACACAGACTTGCATGTGTGTAATCAAAGTTGCAACTGATAACCGCGTGTCAACGAGGTGATATGATAACATTTAGCGTGTTTATATTTATCGAGCTGCAGTTATTTAATGAACGGTTTCAAGTACGCAGCGAGGTTACATCTCTGCTCCAGATATTGACGATTTGTTAGAATTAAAGGATCAAGAATATAGGTTGGAGAATCAGAGTTTATCTGCGTGCTTCGTGGATTAATTTTGAGTTTAATTCTTTGTTGAATTGAACTTATTTATAGATTTTCAAGGCCGGTCAATTCGGTCATGCATCGTATTGCAGACGATTGGGTTGCGATTGCAATGGTAAACAGTAACTAGTTAACTACGTAAGGGTGCAATAAATACCTAATATGTTGTCTAGTGCGTGCGCGATAAAATTCTTTTCGTCACTTTTTGTCGTGTTAGAACGTGACAAGGCTATATGTAAATATACGTCTGTCTCGATAAAAAGAGTCGTACCGTTGTTGCGTTGCACATGCTAGACCTGCAGGATATGTTTAGACAATGTTTGCTTGAGTGAAGGTTGAGTGAGTGGTCTTCCCTAGTGTGGGAATTGTCAACTCGAAGCCTACATGTTGTTCAGTAGTTTTAAGTGCCTATTAATTAATCTCTGTCAGTACACACAAAGGGCTATATGTAGAGCTCCATATATGTAAATATCTATTTAGAGCGCCTATCTGCATACAGAGATTATATGTATAAGATGATAGGTACACATGTATTTATTTTAACTAGCTTTGTAAAGTACATAAATGAACGGGGATAGGAAACGGATAGAAGAGTCCATAAAACGTAACGATTGTACAGCCATCTCGCTTGTTCCTTGGGGTGTGTCTGGGGCGGCCGGGTGCGATAAAAACATAAGCCTACGGGGCGGGACCGTGGTTACTTGTAGGGGTGAGTTTGGGACCTCTGCGCAGGTACCTTATGTTACGATATTTAATAATGTATATCGTCAGGTATAGCATTCCGGTCACGTGGGCAACACGTAGTGACGTCAATCGATGCTTAAGCAAGACCGAAATAAGTCATTTACAAATAGTTCGAAAGAGACGTATGACGATGACGAGTGACGTCATATGTGTTTGCTCGGATTAACCACATAACCACATAGCAAGAGTAGCAATTGCTACGGGCCCCGCATTTTAAACCCACTCATCACTGCCTGAGCTTAGTTTTTTGAGTGAAACTTATTAGGATGTGTTATCAGTGCCGGTTCAGCCCTACACCAAATTAATAATATTACTATTCTCAAAGTAGACACCCCGTGCCAAATTTCTCAAAATAGAGGGGAAAAGGCGCTGACCATACTTGGCAACACCAACATTGAAATGATGGAAAATAAAAATAAAATAATAAATAAAAAGGTATTTGTTGCCAAAAATAAAAAAGACAAATTACTAAACAAAAATAAATAACAAGCAACAATTTTAGTTTGGCAATTGGGATACTCTCAGCAATGTATTGCGGAGGCTGGCCAGCCTACGCAGAGCTGGTTTTCAGATTGTTTTGTCAAATGGGGTGTTTTGGTGGGAAATCTACGACTTAGGAGCCCCTTCACATTTGCTACGAGCCCCGCGCTAGCTTAATACGGCACTGATACTAGTTACTTGACAAGGGTAGGAAGATGAAGACATTATTTTCATTTTGTCCCGAGATTGAGTAAGTCAAGTGCATCCACCCGTCACATTGCGGTTACATTTTATCACCCAAGCGACTTAGCAACGCCACTGATTACTAATCTGTGACAACGGCGTCGGATTCCAGAACCCGACACGAATAGGTGGGTTGGACGCGAAACTCAGTTCGAAAACACTGACGTTGATGATGGCGTACTACTCGTATTCGTTTGACAGCACTAAAGTTATCTGCATCTCGTTTTATTAACCCCTGACAATAACGACGTGGTGTTATAAGTTTGACATGTCTCTCTCTCTCTCTTACTAAGACTCCGCTGTCCGTCCGTCTATCTGTATGTCCGTCTGTCACCAGGCTGTATCTAATGGACAGTTGAATTTTCACAGATGATGTAATAAGCAAGTACCCTTAAATTAACATTTTTAAAAATCCCCGATTACGATTTTCATCGAACATAGAACACTCCTGACTAATTCACCTTTCAAAAAAAACGGTTCATCCGTTCGGGAGCTACGACAGACACACATATAGACACACACACACACACACACACACACACATACACACACACACACACACACACACACACACACACAAACACACACAATGCAATATTTTAACCCTTATTTTTAACATTTTCTGGAAAATCAAAACTTGGGTACATTTCTACATATTATATAGGTATCGATACTTATTTTCTTTTAATAGCAACAATTAGAAGTTGTTAGGTCTTAAAACTTTTACGAGCTTTCAGACGAAATGGTTAAAATGGTTCGGAGTGGTCGAACCTCGGCGCAATGATCAGCGAACCTGTTATCAACTCAAATCAAAAGTTATGGATTCTCTGAAATAACTTATAGCTGCGGTATTAAAGTTAGTTAGGTGATAAAAGCAGGTAAAATAAGAGCACAAAATAACCAAGCAACGGATGGCAGGGTCTGTCTTCGGATGGGTGACCGCGATTAGCATTTACAGCTGACTTACTATTTAATCGGATGATATGTAATATTGTAAAGCTCATTTATTTGTTTTAACAGTAGCCATCAATACTAATATTATAAAATGTAAAGTAACTCCGTCTGTCTGTTTGTAGGCTTTTTACGGCTAAACGGATGGACTTTATGATAGTCACAGAATATGCCCTAATGATGATAGTTGATAATTAGTTACAGTATATCAAAAGGCACAGTCCAAAAAAACAAGGTCTAGCATTCAGCAACACTTAATGACGTCATCGTCATCCGTCTCTTTCGAACTTGTTGTAAATGACTATTTTGGTCTTGCTTAGGCATGGATTGACGTCACTACGTGTTGCTGAATGCCATACCTAGCTGAGTATATTATTATACCACTAGCTGCGCCCCGCGGTTTCACCCGCGGTTAAAAGTATCCTATGTGCTATTCTAGACCATAATCTATCTCTGTGCCAAATTTCGCTTAGATCTGTTCAGCCGTTCTGGCGTGAAAGAGTAACAAACATCCATCCATCCATCCATTCTTACAAACTTTCGCGTTTATAATATTAGAAGGATGTCACGAGGAAGGTTTTTGGATACAATCTACTAATAGGATATTTTGATATGCGGGTAACAGCTAGTAAGCCATAAAGTTATTTCAGATGCCTTCAAGCGTTCTAGCAACTATGACATCCGGTCAAAAAAAGCTGAGTGTAGCCACTCAGCTTTTTTTGTTCAAGGAAAAATCTTTATTGATAACACAGGCCGGATCCGGGGCGGGCAGGGTTGTTATGGTGGACTAGCGCCATAGGGCGGCCTATGATTACTACATATTTAGCAAAACTATTAATCTACATTCTACACTAATATTATAAAAGGAAAGATTTGTATTTTTGTATGTTCGTAACTAATAAACTTAAAAACTACTGGGGCCCTATTCGGAGATTTGAGATATTCATCTCATCTTTTTTCCTCCTTGTTGCTCTCGTTTGAAACGTCATGGGTGTGAGAGTGACCAAGATAAAATCTCATCTCATCTCACGCGCAGGAATAGCCCCCCTGGTCCGATCTCAATAATTCTTTCACCTTTAGAAAGCTACATTATCCCTGAGTAACATGCTATGCTATAACAGGCTATGAAAGGCTAGCGAAGTCACGGGCAAAAGAGCTAGTTAACTATGAGATACGAAAACACTACAATCTGAAGCTCTTGAAAGTTCCTCTACGCTTGAATCTACGCTCTAAGTATATGAGGGCTATGGGCATCCCACCCTTTCGCACATTTCCGCTAGCCCAAAGCGCTTAGGGCCAGTTACAGAAACTCGGGTTATCGTTGACTGTTCATTACAGGATTAACTCATAAATCGTATTGCGTCACCAAGATGACCAAGAGTTATAAGCTAACATTGAGTTGACTCAATATTAGAGTAACATTAAAATTAACTCTAACTTAGTTAACCCTGCGTTTAAGAAATAAAGTCCGTAGCAAATTGACTTTAGTCAGTCAACCTAGACGAACTTACAACAATGTAAAAATTGATTTCATACGCAAAATGTTGAAACCAAAATTTGACTGAAACAATAAAAGCGTTGCGTATTCTTGCTCCATTGCATGAACTAAAAATATTTTTACGCCTTAATTAGCAATCATACAAAGTTTCTTTAATTAATGACCGATTCTATCAAATTAACTTTGTTAGGCTTTTATTACTGCAGTTGCAATTTTACGATTACGATACGAAAATAGAAAACATTTAATTATACATCCAACGAAACTCGAAATATCTTGATTAGGACATGTGTAGTCATTAAATAATTAGAAACAGAATTATGAGTACCCATTACAAATTAGAGTATGTCGTTTTTAATTGTTGTTTAGCATGAAAACTTATTTTGTTTTACTTGTTGCAAGCTCGTCGATAAATTAGATGTAATGTGCGGATTTCAGGTTACGCAAAATGAAAATTGCCAAGAGCTGGTTACACTTAACGGTTGGTTAATTGAATCGTGGTTTATAGTATAAGTGGCTACATGAGATTGCGATGTACGAGTACGTAGTACTATTATTTATTCTGCGGTACGAGCTTCGTTTTTAGCTGCCTTCCAAAAGGGAGAATATAGTTTTATATTGCCCTGGAAATATATATTTAGTGGTTCCTCGTATTTTTTCGGCATTAAAATTTAAGAAAAAACGTAATTAGTTTAACCTTGCTGGCCACAAATAAAAAAAATAAAGATGCTATTAGAAAAATGAACGGTGCCACTCTCGAAGAAATAAAAGTGTAATTAACCGGTAAGTTATTTACCATGTACGGTAATAGCGATGATAGTCTAGTTGGAGAAAGACCGCCTCTCAAGCTAGAGGGAGCGGGTTCAAACCCAGCCGACGGCACGCACCAATTTGTTCATCGTGTGAGCAAATGTGCGTATTGTGTATGTAATTTGCTAGATTACTGGAGCCCGGTGTATGGCGATAGGCTCGCCCCGTCACATTTGGGACTGTATATCGTCCGGCGAAGTGTGGCTGTAGTAATACACCTCTGCCAGCCCTGTATGTAAGTTATTTAATTGCGCGTTGAAATAAAACACCAAAGTCTAGCCACCTGTAGTCCGGCCAATTGTCACCTAAAAAGGTAATGGAAGTAACCTAAAAGGAAATACACAACTGCGTTAACTGAATTGCTAATATTGAACATCTTTGTCACACTAAAGACATTGATAAACTCATTGATTTTGGTCAAAAAGATCAGAAAACTTAATGCGACAAGGGACGTTCGCACGCTTGTTAAATGCAGGCTTTTACAAAGAGAAAAATCTGTTGAAAAGACGTCTCATAAAACAAAGTCGGGAATTTTTTCTTATTGTCACTGCTATTTAGGGGTTTTGTGGTTGACAAATTCGAGTACAGGCGAACTCATTTAACCTTTAAACCGCCTGTCTGAGTTTGATTTATCAGACAAAGATTTTTCGAGCCGATTCCGTCTGTACAACGATATTGTTCTAGGAAGGTATTTAGCGGCAAAAATGTTTGTCGAAAAAATGTCACTAAAAGTTTAAGTGATAAAAAACGTTTTCATTTAATATTTTTGCTTAATTTTTTTTTACCTCTGGGGGTGACGAGGAGAAGTTTATTTCTTCTTCTTTAGGATTTTGCCAATTTTTTTACATCTGGGGCAAAAGGTTAAAGGGGAGATGGAATAGGCCAGTTTTTTGACTAAAGGTTTTTTTGTGTTATACATGTTTTAATAAGCTGATTACTATGTAAGACAAAATTAGGAACTTATGTAATTATACACTATTTATTACAATATTATTTGATATTAATAATTAATTAGTATTATTATTATGACTTTTAACTACTATTATTATTAATAGTAATAATATAATAATATTAATATTATCAATATTTCCTAGTTTTGTCTTGCTGTATGTATTTACTAATGTAGGTTCCATATATAGGCATACTAGTTGCGCCCCGCGGTTTCACCCGCAGTTAAAAAGTATCCTATGTGCTATTCTAGACTATAATCTATCTCTGTGCCAAATTTCATCCAGATCTGTTTAGCCGTTCTGGCGTGAAAGAGTAACAAACATCCATACATCCATTCTTACAAACTTTCGCGTTTATAATATTAGTAGGATATTTATCAGGCTCTTTATTTAGAGCCTGCGGCAAAACACATTTCTCTAATGAATTTAAGACAAATCTTCCAGACAGTTGTCTAGTAACTTGATCCCAATTATTAATAATAACAGATAACGTCTTTGAAGTAAAAACAATCACTTTGAAACCGGATCAAGCAGGACCCAGTATACGTGCGAGTTACTACGTCTTACATTGTCACTAACCAGTTTACGACAAAAAAGTTTGGCTAACTTTGGCACGGTGAAAAGGGGACAAGGCAGTGTGAGTGACAGGCAAAGACCATTCAATTAATGCTACGTAAGGACCGGGCCATGGGCAAGCTTTATAACGGTGACAATTAAGACGGTCGAAAGCACGCACTAATTTGTTGATTGGGTGTACATAATAATATGTGCGTTATTAATGTCACCTACCATATAACGGGACATGCTCGCCCCATATCACGTTCGGGACTGAATATCGTCTGACGAAGTGTGGGTGTTGACCACCTCAACCAGCCCCTTAGAGGGAAAGGCGTGAAGATATGACAATTTTGTAGTACGAACAAGTCGCACCAGCAAACTTATTCACAGGCACCGACTTCGTAGAGATTTTGACAGATGGCAGCGCTGATTTTTGACACGCGGCACACAAATGTTCGGTTGGTCATGTCCTTACTTTAGATATCTTTGGCGACACCATAGATTCTAAGCGCGATGAGTTTGAGAAATGTTAATGAAGATTGAGGAATGATGGCGTACAATTATGTGGTTCCGGTGTTTTACGTTGAGATGAGATCGTAACATGTCACTCTGTTGTCAGTTGGCCAATGTTTATTCCATGAAATGTGTACGTTACTGATCACGATCAGTGAACAGAACATTGATCACGATCGGTGATCAGAACACAGGAACCTATTCGGAGATTTGAGATTTTCATCTCACTTTGTCTCGTCCTTGTTGCTCTCGTTTGAAACGTCATAGGTGTGAGAGTGACTAAGATAAAATCTCATCACAACTCACGCACAGGAATAGACACCCTGATCACGATCAGTGTTGTGAACACTGATCGTGATCGGTGTTCTGCGGCCTTATTCGGAGATTTGAAATTTTCATCTCACTTTTTTTCGTCTTTGTTGCTCTCGTTTGAAACGTCATAGGTGTGAGAGTGACTAAGATGAAATCTCATCATATCTCACGCACAGGAATAGCCCTCCTGATCTGATCACCGATTGAGATTCGGTATTTTAACACCGGACGCAAAAACGACGGGGTGTTCGTGCCTGTGTATATGTGTGTGTGTGTGTGTGTGTGTGTGTGTGTGTGCGTGTGTGTGTGCGTGTGTGTGTGCGTGTGTGTTTGTCCGTGGCATCGTAGCTCCCGAACGGATAAACCGATTTTGATTTTGTTTTTTTTTTGTTTGAAAGGTGAATTAGTCGAGAGTGTTCTAGCTATGTTTAATGAAAATCGGTGTCGGGATTTGTTTAGATTTTTAATTTTTTTTATACTTGTTATACTTTGTATATTAGTTCGACCCAAATATGAACAAGAATCGTGACAATTATGACTTAGCACATTTTCAAACCTGTCAATTATGGCCGAGCACTTGATCGAGACATCAAGTCAGTTTTTAAAGACCTAAATTAAAATCGGTCCGTCCGTTTGGAAGCTACGATGGTCAAGACAGACAGACAGTTCACACGTTAAACTTTTACATATTACCCCTTTGTTTGCGTCGGGTCGGGCTTTCAAAGATACAGACCAACGGCGGCGGTATCGTGGAGCTAAGAATTTTTTATTCATTTTGAAATTTGAATAACATTCATTTATTATAGTTATTTATGTGCGTAATATAAAAAAGGAAATAGACGAAACAAGGGCCAGGAATAACACAAAGACACAATTTGGGTAAACAAACAAAAAAAAGTTAATTTGTAAATCTCTTCTCTACATAGTATCAAACAAAATCACTTGACACCTACAACATTAGCGGTGCTGTTGATGGGTTACCAACCTAAAAAAAGCCAATAAAATTACCTTCAAAATCAAGCAATATTAATCTGATCAGAAAAAAAATCTTACTACAATTTTTCCACAATAAAGAAGTATTTTTTTCTACATCTCGAAAACAAAGCCACTGAGTTTGCTAAAAACTAACAATTAATTACAAAAATTGCGAATAAAACAACTTTTTCCTCGTTCGACAATAGACTGCGTCTAATAATGAAGATAATTAGGGGAATGATGGTTTTCATAAATCTGTTGCAGATTTATATGGGAAAAAAAAGTAGGCGCCATGAGCAAATTGTAGGCCTAGCGCGGAACATTGAATTTGTTGCTCGTGTCAAAGAATTCTCAAGAAATTATGCAGATTCAATCATTTTACAATCTCTTTACGAGTTTATAAAAAAATGAATCACTATTTCCCTTGGTCATCGCATCACGCGTGAATAGATGGAACATTTTCGCTATTTTTCTTTATTGTGGTTATTATTGCCAGGAGCCTTCTCCTGGCAATAATAAACACAACAAAGAAAAATCTTATGAAAGAAAAAAATATCCCGACAAATTACACACACACACAGCTTTGTCACATAGCTTGGGCACAGCTAGTTTTACAAATAAAAAAGTAATTTTAATTAGGGTCACTAGCTACCCCGGTAGGATTGCCTGAGTGGCGGTAGCTAGTAATCTTCCTGGGAACAATTGTATATCAATTATATTATATTAAGATTATAAAAAATAAAATAAAAATAGGTCAGAATTCAGAAAATATTGTTTGAAGTTAGATAAAAATTGCATTTGTTTGTCGTGTCAAAGAATTCTCAAGAAATTAAACAGGTTATAATTTTTTTTTAATTGGTCAGAATTCAGATATGATTATCTGAAGTTTAAATGTGTCAAATTATGTACATAGCAAGTTTACAGGTGATCGGTAAAAAATTGTGTTAGCAGCAAGAATTATGTACTTTGAAACAGAATACATTGTATCGAAACTTGACAAGGTGATTACATTATTAACCGTCTCATTTTGACAGCTATTTAATCCATTACATGCCAACAATGGACAAATAAACAAATAACCATCATGTCAAATGATGAATAGGCCTAAGACAAACTTAAGTTCGCAGAAACTTGACGAGGTAATTATATTTTTAACCGTTGTTAAAAAAGCTGTTTTTGACAGCTCTTCAATGAGTTACTTGTCAACAACGAATGATTAAACAATTAATCGCCATGTTAAGTTTTGGCGAATATAGGCGTAAGTTCTTGCCTGTTCTTCTGAGTAGAGGCTCTTTATCCGAACAAGGCGGTAACTTTGACGTTCATAAATGTATCTTTGATACCTAAATTGAATAAAAACATTTTGATTTTTGACTTTGACTTTTAAGACCAAAAAGTGCGCCGAAACTGGACAAGGCAATTAAATTTTTAACCAACTGTTTTTAACAACCAATCAAAAGTAAACAATGGATGGTTAAATAAATAATCGCCAAGTTTAAACCTCATTTTTAACCGACTTCCAAAAAGGAGGTTCTCAATTCGACTGTTTGTTTTTTTGATTTGTTTGTATGTTACACGATTACTCCGCCAAGTGTGAATCGATTTTAATTATTCTTTTTTTGTTTGGTAGATCCTTAGACCTGGTAGATCATACTTTAGAGGTGGTCCCATAAACATTTTTATCGAATTCGGTCAAGCAAGTTTTAAAATATCAACTAAAGCTTAAAATTTTTTTACATGGATGACGAATTACAGGATGGGAAGTCGGTTTTTTTTTATATTATTCATGTAGATGTTTAACTGTTAATGAATTTGACGTTTTGTGCCTACTAGGCTTATAATTGGTGCGTTCTGTCTACTCTAGTATTATTGAGTCAAAAGTATTGTGATGCCTTCTCTAGAATATTTTTTCTTTAATTTTGACTTTTATAACCATGATCACCATCATAATCCTACAACTCTATAAATTTCAAAATTGGTTACCTAAGAAGAAAATTCACGTAGTCTTAAGCTGAAATTACACTTTCCAATTTGCAGTATGCTAACTTAGCGCTTCTTAGACCGTGCAATAGAGAAAAAATAGACTGCTAACTGTCTAACAGCCATTACACCATCAAATTTTAGCATGCTAGCTCACTAACGTATTCCAAATCGAAAAATGTAATGACCGCTTTACCGGTAAGACTACATAGCCCGGTAGTGTGATTTGTTTTATATTTCCTATTCCGATTCTAATGTCCTACGCGGCCAATACTGGGCCATTTATTACGACACTGTTACGGATAATCCTTATTGTATTCAAATTTTAACTTCATGCTACTACACTACAATGCAAGTTTTCTCACGGCTTCTCTTTCCTAGTTGTTCTGAGTCAACCAGATAACCTGGAAAGTTGAATGAGGGAGCTACCGTCGTGTTTTTGAATGACACCAAAAGTTCTCCCAAGGAAAATTTTAGTTCTTACATTTAGCCAAGTGCACAGGAAAGTTGGTCACTTTGAGGACGCGTTAACCTGTACATGATCATATTGTTCGTTTTTGATACACCACCCACTTAGGGTTACTTATCATCCGGGTTTCAGGTAGATTTTTTTAGGCACTTATTAGACTTTTTCGTTAACTTGATTTTTTTTTAAATTTTGTCATTGATTTCTTTAGTGAATGGTAAATACATAGGTACTTACACGTCACGGTACGTCACTTTCCGGGCCCAATAGAAAACCAGCGCTGGTTGGGTACAATCAACATCATGCTGAGTTGGGGACGGTTTTGTGACAATGTACCTATTTGTATTTTAGTACTTAGTTTTTTTTTTTTTAACCGCCGACGCAAAAACGACGTGGATAATTTTGACGTATCGGTGTCTCTCTGTGTGGCATCGTAGCTCCTGAAGGGATTAACCGATTTCGATTTTTTTTTTTTTTCAAAGGTGAATTAGTCGAGTGTTTTTAGCATGTTTGATGTAAATCGGCGTTGATGAAAATTGGTGCCCGGGGTTTATTAATTTTTAATTATGTTTATTGACACTAATAAAGTTTTCTGATTGATTTCTGTTTTTTTTTTTCTGATATACAGTTCTTTAGACCAAAACGAACAGAGCGCTATTTTGATTGTTATCACACTAATACTTTAACCCCTATATTAATAAACGTTGTATAGCCTCACAATAGCTAAGTAGGTGCCTATACTATGTTTTGCCTTTTCCTTTCTATAAAAGTTTTGAACTTGATCGAAAATGACAAAATATTGGTACCTTTAACTATTCTGAGACTATCCAACGTTTGTTAGTAAAGGGTAGAAGTGTAGAAAAGATGGCAAAAGTTTTGGATCTTTCTTTAAAGTTTTGTCTCTCTCAAACTGCAGACTTTGTCGGTATTTATGCATGTTTTTTGGATATTATTATTTACTTTTGCCGAATTATACGCGATTGAGGCGAGGTAGGTCGTCTGGGTCATCATTCCTATGTTATCTTATCCTGTTTGCCGAAAAAAAAAATTTTGCACTAATATTTGCCAAATAATAAATCCTTGCCAAAGCTAATTACTAATAAATTACCTACCATCTAATGATAATATTTTTCTGCATTAAAGTAACGCCACCACATAGGTAATCGAAAATTATAAATAAATAAATTTTAATATTCTTATTGAAGACTGAAGACTTTGTTTCCATGGTCATAAACTAGGTAATTCAAATACAAACATTTTTGACGTAACAATAAAAAAATAAATTGGTATCGAACTCTAGGAACTAGAAGCGTTTTTGGCGGGAACCGAAAAAGAAAATATGGTGTCGTGATTTTGTATTATTTTCTAAAACTTGTGATTCTTTGAGTGTTAAAAGTGTAAAAATTGTGGATGATTAACCTTTGCTGGTTCGTGAACGTGCACGAATGTGGGGAAATGATACAAACATTGGGAAATGCTACTTTTCGTGTTCTCTATTAATTAATGAAAAGAGGATATTATAAGGTTAAGAATTATTTAGAAGATAAAGATGTCTGGAGCCTTCCACTTCCGTCAAGTAGCCACTAGTATTTATAGATATTACCTAGTTGTAAGCCAAAATTTGTGAGACTGTAATTTATTTATTAAGTAAGTACCTATTTGAAAAAATAATGCCCCTCAGTTTCTTGCCTGTTCTTCTGAGTAGAGGCTTTTTGTCCGAACAAGGCGGTCGAGTCTATTTAAATAACTTTGACGTTCATAAGTGTATCTTTGATACCTAAAATTGAATAAAAACATTTTGACTTTGACTCTACAAAACTTGACTTAAAGTTTAGTAATAAGTAAAGTTTAGTAAAGTTCCACGGCTTTACTGAAATGGGAAAAGGGGAGGGATTCATCTCATCATTCATCACCCTCCTCTAACATCTTCATCTTTGATTTAGCAACTCATGTACAAAAAATAAAACGGAAGACAAGGCGGTATGGCCTTGATGGCTTTAGCCTGCCCTACGGGCAAAACAAAAATAAAATAAAAAATAATCCCTAGATAGAGTTGGGAGAGTACCATTATGTTTTAAAAAAAGTTTTACACAATCGAAAAAGAAAAATGATATCTTAAACTACCTAGGTAGTTTAGGACTTGATCTTACTCGTATCTAGCCCGGTGGCCCTTCCCTGTTACCGAACCAGATTTGAAAAATCGTTGGTTTCTACTTTCTACAGATCAAAAATAAGAAAAAGAGCGGCAAACCTATATCAATGAATTGCGAGGGAAATTATATTTGGAACGGCGCGGACGCAGCGCCGCCCGCCGGCGGCGGCGTCGTCGCGGTCAGTTTCAGAATCGGGAAGTGAGTAGTGAGCATGTAGGTATTCGCGATGCATCGCGATAATGCCCACTCGAGCCAACATTGTATCGAGTTGACAATATTCGATGCAATTAGTAGTGCAGACATAAAAAAAATGACTGTAATTAGTTGATCTAGTGGTTTAATTTTGTAGTGTGCACAATGGAGAATTTCTATCTGTGCATCTAATGTTGCAATGATAAGGATTTAATTGAACAGGCACCATATCTACCTAGGCTACTAGTAGTGTGACTTAGGTACCTATCCGACTATTATTCTTATCTAAAAGTGATTACTGATTGATTAGGTATAAAAAAATACTGAGGTAGAGGTTATTAAGCAAATTCAGATATATTATTTGTTTACAAAATAAACGCGGTAGGTAGGTAGGTAGGTATTCCATTTAATGGAGAATTTTGAGATATCTACGTAGTACAGTACCGTACGTAAAAAAATCAGGTAGTAAACTAGAAACACTAGTTTACTACCTGATTTTTTAAGCTACAATATAGGTACCTACCTACCTAGGACAACTTAGCAAACCTATGCTAGATAGGTAGATGGGTATATTTTAGGTAAAAAATATACTTACGCAGGTAGGTAGTTCTAGAGTTCCATTTTAAACGGAAAAATTGGTTCCGTAAATACCTACCTACCTAGTCCGTACGAATTTCCACGGGAAGACATTCCACTTTCTAAATACCTACCTACCTAGTGGAAAAGTCCTCTAAGTTATCAAAAAAAGTAGAGTAAAGTCAGACAGCTGACCGTGTGTTTAGAACTTGAAACATAACGAGGCCAAGTAGGATTACAGTCTACTGTTACAATGTGCGAGTGTAAACAAGTTTGATGGAGTGTTGTTTACTGACCTGGTTGCTGCGGCGGCAGCAGGGGCGGCATGGGCGGCGGCGGCGGCGCAGACGGCGGGCCCTGGGCGAACGGAGACACTCCCGGAGACTCCGGGACCGAGTCCAGGCTGGGCGAGCCGAGCGAGCGCGGCGGCGGCACCACGGGACTGCGCGGAGCCTTCACCACCGGCGGCTCCGGCCGCTCCAGCTCGACGCCGGGCGGATGCAGCCCCGTATCCATGGTCCGCGCGCGCGCCTCGTCCTGGGCCTGGGCCCGCCGCAGCGCCGTCTGCAGCGCCATCACCCGCTGCCGGTCCGCCGTCAAGCGACACTTCTCGCAGTTGCAATACCGGTACTTGCAGTACCGCTTGTGCCCCTTCAGCTCGACCTTGAGCCGGTGGTTGCGGCAGCGCGCGCAGTTGGGCGGCGCGCGCGGGACCCCCGAGCTGGAGGCGCCGGGCTCCGAGCACTCGTCGGGCGTCCGGCGCCGCCACGCGCCCACGGACACCATGTCAGAGCCTTCGCGGTCGGCCGTTACGCGGGAAATATCGCGCGAGACGAACGCACGCTCGGTGCGGCGCGCGGTCACGATGCGACTGGCTCCCCCCGCCTGCAGCCGCGCTGCTCCGCCCCCCGCCTCGCCACTACACCCCGCACACCTACTGCATTTGTTGCTGTGCTCCGGTGCAACTGCAGTTTCGCATAATTGCTTTCTGACTTGCGAAATTAACTTGCCTCGAGATAAAGAACTGATGTTGTACATTATATTGAAATAAATATGGGATCTTATTCTCGTGCACTTGATGATGCGTCACTCACTCTTATTCTAAAGGTCATGAGAGTGAGCGAGAGTTGCAGGAATTATTTCGATTGTGCCAGAATACGGCCCAATGAAAGCTGAAAGCAGCTCTCTGTACATACAAAATTAAGATAAGCCAAGACCATCCGTGACAGCTACTCTTATTACAGTTTATTCTGTTCGATTTTTTATCTTTATTAAATACCTACTCACTTATCTTAATTATGCAATTTCGTATTTTAAAAGTCGCTATCGCAGTAGGTATTCGCAGTTTAGATAATACAAAGGCGATACTTACATTTCTAGGTCAAACAGATAAGTACTAAGACTGCAACAAAAGATTCATGTAAATCTGAAATTCTATGAAATCTTCTGTAAGTAGGTACCTATATTAGAATTAGAACCTAATGTTGTCAGTGCTTAATGCTCTTAACTTAAATCCATTTTAAAAAACTCACCATTCTACCTATATAATTATTTGTATCCACAATGCAATGTGAAATATGGAGATAATTTATTTATAATTAATTATCGCCAACCTAACTGAATCTTCTTCTTAATTTTAGTTTGAGATACGAGAACCTACTGATGTTGCACCTACCTACTACTACTGTTGAAGTAGGTACACGAATCATTCGATCAACGCACTACGGTAGCGTTAGCTAATAAAAAAACCCCTACCAGTTCCACTACTTTACCTATCTTTAAGTTTATTGGTGATAGGTAGGTACGCCGTTACTTACATAAGTTTAGTTTACGTTGCTGTTTAGCATTTCATGCTCTATTGCCACTTCAGCATTACAGAATATGTTTATTAATTTGTGTTACCAGGAGCAAAACAATATTATATTAACTGTTTATCCATGTATGAGACTATAGCAACCATAAAACTCTAATCGTGATTTATTTTAATGAGTTTTAACTTTCGATAATTTCATGAAACTATTCTTAATGGAATCGTATGTGAATTATTGTAAATATAGTAAAGAAGTAGAGTATATTCCATTATAGTATTATAAGTTCTTATAAGAATTGTTTGATATGAAACAAGATAAACTACCTACTCCCTATTCTATAATTATTTTACGATTACGTCGAAACAAGACAATTACTATGATAATATGAATGACTATGTAACACAAACTGATGCAGTAAGGAGGAAATGATTTTAATGTTTTATGTTTATGCATTTCAGAAGTAATAAAAATCTCATAAACAGGCTTCTACCACACGCATTTGGACGTAAAATCGATGTATAAATAATTACAATCCAACAATACGTAATTTATGTACTTACTAAATGCTCAATAGCCGTTACAAACGCAAACAATTATTCCACTACTATTTTTATGAATGTCAAACACGATAAACGAAAAAATTGTATCGATGCCGAGAGCCAGAGGACCGCTTGGAGGGATACGGTAAGAAATGCCCGGTTCTGCTTGTGGTGCACTTTTGATCGCGTGCAACGACAACACACGTGCAGACTTTTCTCGTAATCTTAGCGTGTCTATGTGTGAGTGACGCGATCTCCGTTTCTACAAACTACTGCGCAGTCTGTGATATTTGATGTATGTGTGCGTAGCCATACGATTTTTGCACGCGAATGTAGAGCAATCAACGACAGAAGTAGATTTTTGTTTGAGGAATAGTTTTTGATGGACTAATAACCCGTAGAAACTTGACACTGGCTGAATATATAACTGAGTGTGGAGCCAAAATTAAATTTTAAAAAGTTCGAACCTATCTGCCTATACATAATTAGCATGTGCAAGGCAACTATTGTGTCGAATCAATCAAGTGTAATCAAGATGTTTTGTCGTGATGAGATGCGATTTCTGAGTAGATGTTGTTGCTGATATTGTGTAAGCAAGTAGTGTATGATGATTTCATGATAGTTAGAAAATTCATAGGTAAGTATAATATGTACTTCCATCTAAGTAAGTACATAAGTAAGTACACAAAATCCCTCTTTGATTAAATGAATTTACACCCCTATTTTTAATTTACCTACAAGCAAAATTGTAAACGCTCATTCTCTACATCATAACAAACAACTTTTACAAAAGGATCAACCCTAGAATCGCAATACAAAAATCAGCTGATCCATACATTTGGTCGAGGGTCAATGAACTTTTTATTTGGAACAGCTGATTTTTTACGCAATTTCAGAGCTGTTCGTAAAGATGAGTACAATGACTTTTTTCGGCTTATTACACTTTTTCATGGTAACCATGTAGGTATATTTTAGAGACTATATTTATTCTGTGCCTGTTTACAAGTGAATTAGTAATCCTCAATAGTCTAGTAAAGAAAATATAGCTACGCGCAAGTAAGTACCTAATAGGTATGTTTATGTAGCGTTCCAGAAAAATTTAATTGCTAAAAGTTATCTAACTGTACTGTACGCTCAAATCGATTATTCCACGATGTTTCAGAGAAACGCTCATCGGCTTTCTGATCATTCGGATTAACATAAATTCACACTAATTTTCTTAATTATGCAGTAGGTAGGTATGCACCATAAGTAGAGTCTAGAGTCGTTTGAAAAAAATACATTTATTATGTTTTGTAAACATAGAACTTTTTGCTTTTTACAAGGATCGTGCTTTGACGCATTCTAAAACGACACTCAGCCATGAAGATTTAAATCGAGATTCATGACTGAGCGTCGTTTTAGAATACGGCCCTTAGTGTTAGGTATAGGTATGTAACTATTTATGTATGATTGGGTAAAATCTTGGAAGCGAAATTAAAACCTAATTTCTGACGTTCGATTGTACTCAAATTTGGTATACATACTTGCCTATGAGGGCTATGATTACTTAGGTATATGTCCAGAGAGTTCTGTACTGTTTGTGGACGAAAAGTGACAGGCCAGCTTTTTTATACTAGTGTGCGTGACAGGTACGTCTTTTACTAGGGTTGCGTCACACATTTTGTTCATTTAGAACCTAGCAGTTGGCTGTTTTTTTTTTTGGCCCGTGATACGTTTTTTCAGTTCATCTGGACTTATCTGGTAGTCTGGACTAATAAGTTATGGTCGGAAGGTGGTCATAGAAACTTCTCAACAGCTGTTAATAGTGTTATTAATGGGCTCATTATGAGCAGCTCACAGTTCTAGGACCCTATTCGGAGATTTGAGATTCTCATCTCACATTTTATCGTCCTTGTTGCTCTCATTTGAAACGTCATAGGTGTGAGAGTGACCAAGATAAAATCTCATCTCATCTCACGCGCAGGAATAGCCCTCCTGCTACTAACCTTATCATTAGTCAGATAGATGTAAGTACAGTTCTTAAAAGCTTGTTAAAAAAAAAACAGATTTTCAACAAAAAAGAATCGACGTCGGTTTTAAAGCATCGTACCTATTTCTGTCCTTGGCAAATCTTGGAATTTTTTGCCAACTTTTTTTCTTTCATGCTCAAAAGCCGCGCGTCAACAAGTCTATCGATCAAAAGTCAATTTGTCAACGCTCAATTCAAAGTTCATATTTTTATGATTTTGTGTAAAATGTGACCATAATTTAAAATAATGGTATGAAATCTGGCAACATATCGCCACGCCTTTTCCCGAAAGAGCTGGCAGAGGTGTAATAAAACACCCACACTTCGCCGGACGATATTCAGTTTCAATAAAAGTACTTACCTACTAGATTTTCGTGCTTCATCTTAGGCCACAATGTCGCTTCACAACAGGCGAGTTGGTAGTCAAATGTTGACCTATTATATACCTTTATAAAAAAAAACAAATGTGACGAGCCTGTCGCCATACACCGGGCTCCAGTCATGTAGCAGATGACATACCATACGCACTTATGTTCATACAATGAACAAATTGGTCCGTGCCGTCGGCTGGGTTCGAACCCGCTCCCTTTAACTTGAGAGGCGGGCCTTTTCAAACTAGGCTATCATCGCTTGAGTTTTAAAGTATTGTTAAATTAAATTAAATTAATGGTTGTACTGTAGGAGCACCACCGTTTTCAAATTTATAAAAAAAAACAAATTTAGTCTTTAGGTATTAGTGTTAGCAACATTACAAAAAAATGCAGTCTATGTTCTGCTGTGTGACGTTTCCCGAGCGAACTGTCAAAGGAATGTCAGTGGGGTAGCGCCTGAGTCGCCCGCCCCGCCAACCGGCACTTTGCGCTGGAGCACGGAAGAGGTCGGATCTCGTATTGTTTTTCTTTGGCGTCTTCCTGTAGTATTGATCTTGTGTCCATTTGATTCATACTGAAATTACCTACATATGTATGGTACCTACATGGTTTGGATTATTAGAAGTTTCGTCGTTTACATTAAGGTGGTTTTGAATACCATTCCTTCAGAAATAGTTTACATTATCGACCCGCCCCGGCTTCGCATACTATCGTTATACCTACTATACCTATCGTGTAAAATTATCTAACTGATCTTGATCAAAAGTGGTAAAAACCGTATCAAAATCCGTTGTGTGGTTTAGGAGTTAGCGGAAATACAGACAAAGAGACTGACCGGCGCGGAAGTGATTTTGTTTTATACTATGTTGTGAAGAGAAGAGGAAAGGAGAAAAGATAGAGATTAACTTATTTAACAAGTATTGCCACTGAGTTAGCATTGTTAACAATAAATCGTTAACTTTTCAAAATTTAACTCTAAAACTACTTAACTTACTAAAAAGTCTAAATAGTTGAGGTAGGTACTAGGTAGGTACTTAATTACAGAGTTTAAGAATAACAACCCTTCGCGGTGTTACAATATACAATACTAGCTGCGCACCGCGGTTTTGCCCGCGGTCCCACAGGAACCGTTCATTTTGTTCGGGATAAAAAGTACCCTATGTCCTTTTCTGTATCTCATACAACGTGTTTGAAGGTTAATAAGTTAGGGCGTCAAAACGTTACAAACAAACAAACAAACTCACTTTCGCATTTATAATATTAGTTAGGATAGTTAAGACATGCATCCAAGGTATAAGCTATCTCCATACCAAATTTCATCAAAATCTGTCCATCCGTTTGAAGACGAAGATGCAACGTTTGCTACTTATTCTCACTCAAACAAACACACAAACAAACCTTTACCTTAATAATATAAGTAGGGAGTAGGGTTCACATTGAACATCTCCCGGCTGAGCTGGTGATGATAAGGCTTAGTTTAAGACCTTACTGGTGCCAAAACGAAATTATTTCAAACTAGCTGCGCCCTGCGGTTTTACCCGCGGTTAAAAAGTATCCTATGTGCTATTCTAGACTCAAAGTCAAAGTCAAAATGTTAATGACTAAAATCTATCTCTGTGCCAAATTTCATCCGGATCTGTTCAGCCGTTCTGGCGTGAAAGAGTAACAAACATCCATCCATCCATTCATCCTTACAAACTTTCGCGTTTATAATATTGGTAGGAAGTTTCTGTTTCCGATCGGCACAAAACAATTGAATACCCTATAAAACTTGTACACAACACTTTAATTCTAAAGTAGCCCATTAAAGCCACATTTTGTGGTCACCCTTGTTAATAGAGGATTCTTTTAACTCTTTTAATGCCTCTTTTTCGTTCCAATCTCGCTGCAACGAAAAGCGACGTGCCTTCTGTCACTACCTTTGGTCATTTTCTTCTGAGTTCTTTATTTGCCGTCAAAGTATGCGGAATCCAACCTTATTGCAAGGAAATAACTCACTTGTTGGTAACGGTGACATGTTGAATAGCTCCTCACACTAGTGACGTACTGAATATGGTTCTATAATCGAATCTGGTAAGAAAGGCCGGTCTCCTTTGACAGCATCTTGTGCAAAATTGTCGATGGTTTTTACAAAGTTCGATTGTTTACGATGGTAATGTCTGGCTGTGAGACAAACTTATATTTACAGTCGAATGGAGAAGCCACTATCAAGTTTTTGAAAGATTCAATGACCTTGCCCTCAAAGTTTGCAGTTCCCGCAGTTGGCCACCTCACAGATAAGTTTGTCACATTAGTTTCATATTTTGTCGTGAATTGGAAAAACAGGTGTTGAGAAAAAGTGACTGTGGTTGCAATACTTCGTGCCGTGTTCTACGCCATTTTAAGAATTTATAGCGACATTTTGGGATTTCTGTTTTTTACAGACAGACACCTTTTAGAGTTATTGTTTGTATTATTTTCCGCAGAACCTGTTGTTTGAATCAACTGTAATGTAACGTTGGAAATTTCGTTCGCTGTCTGTCACATCATTGATTGCTACCGCCAATTAAAATTTAAATATCCTTCCTAATTACAAAATACAAAGTAACACTGTCTCTCTGTCTGTTTGGAGGCTTTTCACGGCTAAACGGCTGGACGTATCTTGATGAAATTACATAAAAAGTTGCAGTATGTCACATGGAAGGTTTTTGGATACTATTTTCTGAATGAATAAATATTTGTCATGATATTCCGTAAATTAATAAAAAATAACGCGCCGCTTACCAAATGCGTCAGACAACATCACAGAATAGTACTTAGTTGGTACTAAAATAACAACTGACAACTGAAATTAAAACTCCGCTGTAAACCAGCCAGTATTTTTTTAATATGCTGGACTCTGATCTCTTTGGTAACGGATTATTATTATTCATAATTTGATAACTAGTAATAGTATATCAGGAGGAGGGTTTATGGATCCTATTTTCTGAATTAACAGCTGTTATAAATATAATATTAAAAAAAAACTTAAAAAGGCACATGATTGAAACTACATAACATATCGTCACGCCTTCCCCCGAGGGGGCTGGCAGAGAAGTAATACAACACCCTCACTTCGCTGGACGATATTCAGTCCCAAATATGACAGGAGGCGACCATTGAAGTATTGACGACTTTTTAAGAGTCATATGGCGTAGTTTCCTAGAAACTCCGGTAAACTAAAAAAAACGCAAATCCGTCTTTGCACAAGTTCTTGGTCTGTGTTACCTATATTTTTGTCTTTAAGTTTTTTATTAACAGAACTAGATACGGAGTCATACTACAAACGTGTCACGAAACGCACTTGACGTTTTTCTAATTTCAAATCAGACGGTCGTTAATTGTCGCATCACAGTGCGTTCCGTTCTTATGAATTGTTCCGAGTACCTAATTAAGAAAACATAATAACTCGACACAAACGGAAATGGGTTAATTCACAATGAATGAATTTCTTTGTCGTGTGTGAAATTCTAGTTAATTAACCTCGTGTTCAAATATTAGTTTTCGAATGGTGCTGTGACATGCGACGTGCGTTCGGTTGGAGATCAGTGTTGCTTTTTTGTTTTTATAAAACCTTTTTTGTTTTCTTTTTTTCTTCTTCAGGGAATTTGGCGCCGCACGTCTTGTCCATTTGACTGTGTTAAACAAGTAACATATTATTTGGATCCGAGATTATTTGTATGTCTTTAGTTGTAATGATAATCAAGTTGTTGCAACGATAAATCACTCATTCCCCATTCCAGTAAAGTGGTGAGTACTCTACTGAAACCCTTAAAATGGAATTTTGTAGGGAACACGAACAGTCGTGTTTCGCAATGTTTGTACCATTTGCCCACACTCGTGTTCGTTAACGAACCTATAAAAGTTAAAAATCCATTATTATTACACTACTAGCTGCGCCCCGCGGTTTCACCCGCGGTACCACACGAACCGTTTATTTTTTCGGGATAAAAAACACCCTAAGTATGTCCTTTTCTGAACCCCAGACAACGTGTGTGCAAAAAATCATCATGATAGTTAGGGCGTAAAAGCGTTACGAACAAACAAACAAACGAACAAACTCACTTTCGCATTTATAATATTAGTTAGGATAACACTCTAAAAAAATGTCGAGTTTTACAAAATAATACAATCACGACGTCACCTTTCGGTTTCCCGCCAAAAGTCCCTCTTTATCTTTAAAACCTTAGTATTAGAATCAAACCTTTGTAGTCCCCACAGACTTTACGCAGACAGGGGTGCTTTGAGTTAACGTGTGCATCTATCGGTTTTAACATCGTAACTCTAAACTGATAGAACCAATTTTGATTTGGTTTTTTGGTGACTTGTTGAAGTGTTCTTTATAATTGTTAAGGCTTGTGAGTGCTTTTCTGAAACTTTTTAGTGTAGTTTTGTACAGAACACCAATAGTCGCATTTTGCATTGTTTGTACCATTCGCCTACACTCTTGTACGTTAACGAACCGGTAGAAGTTAAAAATTCGTCATTTTTACCGCTAAAGAAGTTTTAAAATGGTACAGGCAATACGTTGAAAAAAAACATCACCAACATCTACACAACTCAACAAAAAAACTTTTTTTGTTTGTTGCCCTGGATATTTCTGCGGATTTTTATGTTTTTAAGTGGCCAATTTTCGAATAAATTCATGAAAGTACTGGTGTGGCTCAATAAAATGTATACTCTCTCTCTCTCTCTCCCTCTGCTTATTGTACTATTATTAAAGTGCAATGTGAAAATGAAGATTTGTAAAAAGTAGAGCTAATATTCCAAATCCACCCATATTTTCTTAAATTGTTGACGTAGAAGTATTCGAAACCACTCTTATGTATTACACATAAGAGCAACAAAATCACCAGTTATTTGATGTAAATAGGTACACATTATAATATAAGCCAGCGGTCGGCAACCCGCGGCCCGCGGGCCACTTGCGGCCCGCGAGTGTTTTGTAAACAAATTAATAAATCGGGACATTTTGCTCACACGGTCGTCCCCAAACTAAGCAAGGCTCTTACTATAGCTGCCAGAGAAGGATAAACATTGATTTTTAGAGATCAGATAATACCTAGAATCTACATAAATAAATAGATAATAGTAAAATATGTATATTTGTATAGAAACCTATAGTAACATTTTTGAACAAGTGCGGCCCGTCACTTGCTTATTTTGGCACTGTACGGCCCTTTCCTGCCAAAAGGTTGCCGACCGCTGATATGAGTAATCAAGTAAGCTTATGCTAGACAGCACTTATTTGCAATAATTGTCCACGTAATAACTCTACCACCTTACCACCCCTATTATATTCAAACTCACGGCTCGATCTTTGTAACCTAGTCAAGCTATAAAAAATAATTACATAATGATTTAATCAAATTAATGCCGGAGAAACGTTCATCGGACAAACGAACATTTGGGGTATGTACCGTATGCAGGCCAAAATAACATGTAAGTTAGGTTATTCACGAACACGAATAGAGGCGTTTACTCTTGTTTGAATGTAGGGTCAACTAGGGTAAATGCGTCTGTGGGGAATTTGCGTCTTTCGAGAAATACTGAGAAACTCTTTACAAATTAATCAAGTGTATTGAATTTGTACGGTTTAAAAACAAATATTTACTTTGCCCGGCGGTCATGAAATGCAGAGGTTATTTTTAAATCTGCATGTTAATCGAAAATTAACATGTTTTCATTTCAGTTCATAATTATTTGGTTTATATAGCAGCAACACTAAACATGTAAGATTTGGGTATAATTTTAGTTTGTATAGTGGCAACACTTTTTTTCATCATTCGCTCCTCTTGTAAATTGGTCATTCAAGATGCCGGACGAGGCGTCCGTTTCATAATTCATAAAACTATCAAAAACGGGAAATTGTCAACAAAATTAGCACGATAAATCTTAATCCAATAAAGTCAGTTGGAAATCATAAAAGTTCATCATTTTCACGGCCACCATCCTCGAGTTTAGTAAACACTGCATATTAACGCTGTAACACCGTCTGGATCTAGACGTCTAGCACTAGTCGCTTCAAGCTTCCAAACCTTACTTACTCTCACTGCAGCCCTAGCAGAGCCGCGCGAATACGGAGCAGCGGACTCCGATACGTAGCACCTAAACACGAAATCCCGATTAACGATATCTCTAAATATCAGTTTACCGAAAGCACGTGAACTCTAATAGCTGCATTTCTAAAACACACTGTCCCTAATAACTGTAACTCGGAACTCAGCAAGGAAGCGTTAGCGGATGAAATTTTGATTTTTTGGTTTTGACTGCCTGACCTGACCGGTGGCTCAGTTGGTAGTGAACCTGTCTTCTGAGCTTGGGGGTGTGGGTTCGATTGCCACCTAGGGCAATCGTTTAAATGATGAACATTTGTGTTTGTTATATGTCTGGGTGTTAATATCTCTAGAAGTATGTATTTAAAAATAGAAATGTATGGTATAACAGTCTCTGGCAGCCATAGTACAAGCTTTGCTTAGTTTGGGTCAGACGACCGTGTGTGCAAGTGTCTCGAATATTTATTTTATTTATAAATTTTTAGTCTTACAGATCATTCTTTAAAAACTGAGAAAAAACTATGGAACCATACAAAACATTAATTTATTTACACTTATAACAAACTGTCATGGATAGTGATAACCTTGTACGTTTCAATTAAACTTCATACAAATTATGGCGCAAATTGTAGCGATCACGGAACTGCTTTGTTTTTACAACTGACGGTACGATTCCGGTACGATATCGGGACGACACGACCAGCAGGCCTAGCTTGCGCGCCGACAAAATCATTTCATAAATTTTTGTCGTGTGAGAACGTGACAAGGCTACGTGTAAGTATAGGTACGTTTTTCTCGATAAAAAGAGTCAACAACATTTTGTCGCGGCGTGCATAAGCTTGCAGCCCCCTTATTTTGTAAGCGTAATGGCAATGGCTCACCCGTATGACGCGAGGTGTTGGCGCAAGCGGGATGACACGAGATGACCATTGTCATGACGTTTAAAAATAAGGTCCAGGGCTTGGGGTACTCTTCCACAGTTATTATCTTCGTCATCTGGCTCAATAGGGCTTGATTACCCAACTATACGTATTGAGGCTGTAAGTTTTGATAAGATAGAAACCCCTACTAATAATAAAATGTCATAAATAATAGTGTAATAATAATGTAATATCTAAAAAACAATAGTATACTATAATCTTAATATATATAAATCTCGTGTCACAATGTTTGTCCTCAATGAACTCCTAAACCACTTAACCGATTATAATAAAATTCGCACACCATGTGCAGTTCGATCCAACTTGAGAGATAGGATAGTTTAAATATATATTATATATATATATATATATATAAATAATAAATGCGAACGAAGTCGCGGGGTGACAGCTAGTATACTATAATTTAAGAATAGGTAAAAATAACGTAGGCAAGCGTGTTACACCTTCCATCACGTCGACGCTTCCCATCAGGCGAGTCAGTGGTCAAACCCATGCCTAGTTTGTTGTAAAAAAAATAGTTTGTTAAGATTTTGGTTTGATTCCTGATTACGCCAAAATTGCTAAATGAATGCAATGAATGCAACGGCTAAATAGGCTAATTTTTATGTCGAAAAAAAAAACTGTTCCTGCAAAATTTCGGGCTAAAACCGCGGGAAGCAGCTAATTAAATATAAAAATTGCAATTGATCGTGTCTTACAAATATGATGATTCAACTTTGTGTCGTGTCGTGTCGCTGTCTGACTGTTTACGATTGTCGACTGTCGTCCTATCTAAATAACTTCATCCACCCGCGTGAATAACAACAACCAGAAAATAAAAATATAACTCGTGCACAGAAGTCATGTTATAAACTAGTAGCTACAATTATTTATACTTACTTAAATTTAAAATTATTAAAACGATCAAGATTTTTTTAGTCTCTAGCATGCTATGCTAACACCGATCTACAGTCAAACATAAAAAGTTGTAAAATTTTTTTTTAAAGTAAGTAGAGTTTATAATTAATTATTTATAGCTAAAAATAGTAAGTAAAAGTCGCGGCACGAGAGTTTAGCGCTGAGGGTAATGTGGAGGGGATATCTGCGCATGGGTATAGTCGTGAACATAATACAATTAAGTATAACTTTAATTAAAAAACACATTTGAATAAATAGTAAGTCTATCATTAAGCAAAATCTGGAGGATATTACTGTCACAAACATTAATAAATTAAAATGTCATATCATAGAATTATACATTTTGAAAATGTCATAAATATTAAAAAATTAGAGATCAATACAATTACAAATTACTCACACTAAAAAAGAAATTCAAACAAGATAGGTACGAACAAACAAACAGAACACCACAAAACAAAACCAAACCTAATATTTCAGCACAAATGGCACTTTGGGAACATGCCTATTACAACAATGTCATAAGTAGGGGCAGTCCAATCTATCCAAAATTGTTAGAGCTGGCCCGAACTCTGCGCACCAGGGAGGCTTGCGCTTGCGCATATTGTAGTACTAACTGCACCTCGCGGTTTCACCCGCGGTGCCACAGGAACCGTTATTTTTTTCGGGTTAGAAAGTATCCTATGTCCTTTTCTGTAACTCAGATAACGTGTATGCGAAATTTCATGACGATCGGTTGAGTAGTTAGGGCGTGAAAGCGTTACAAACAAACAAGCTCACTTATGTGCGTCCTACATATATGTCATCTGCTACATAACTGGAGCCCGGTGTATGGCGACAGGCTCGCCCCCTATCATATTTGGGACTGAATATCGTCCGGCGAAGTGTGGGTGTTGTACACCTCTGCCAGCCCTCTCGGGCGAAAGGCATGGCGATATGTTTATTTTATTTAATAAAAAAAAGTTAGGATGATAGCATGCGGTGCGCGTCTCCACGAACATACTCGAGGCACTACAGAATAGAGGTAGCCCCACCACAATAATCCACATTCAGTTTTGACTTAGCAATCTAACGTACTAAATATGGCCTAATATTTCGTTGCAGCGCAAACCACCCGTTCATCGTAGGGACATCCAACCAATAAGTTTTTACATTTTGGATACTATCTTAAAATGGAACCACCTAAAATTCCTTGGTGGAAAGACTACAGACAGCGACAGCAACTGCAGACCATGTCTGTGGAGATGATAGTGAGGAAAAGCTTTCTCGAAGTGCTGCGAGAGTACGCGGACAACTGCTCCATCAGTGGCGTCCGGCTCATGTGCAATCCGAAGATTGGCTGGCTGCAACGGTATGGTCTTCTTTTTAACTCCTTAAAAAGAACGTCACTTGTCACGCTGGATGCGTTCTGCGGTCCGGTTGAAACGAACACAGTTCGCGTCATTTGTGCACATCAATTTCCAGTTCATGATGAGATGACGAGTGTTAGAGATGAATGGAGAAAGTGTACAAGGGTACATACTGTACCGAACCCACTTAAGTGGGATAAGGGAAGGCAGAAGATGAAGATGATTGTACAGTTCATATTGTTCATCATTAGTTGCGCCTAATTTGAGGCTCGCCGATAATAATTTTAAGACAAAGCTTTCCTACAAATAAAAAATGTGTTTAATATAAATACATATGTATATTTTTGTGTAAATACAATCTGACCGTGCGAGAACAAGCAAAAGATCGTAAGGAACGCACCGGGCAGGCGGTGGGGAGAGCGGATCAAACAGCTGGAGGTCTATTCTTACAAGTCGAGATATGTTTTTGTCATTGTCTCTCTCGTTTCAAAAGTCATAGGAGCGAGTGACCAAGAATCATCTCGCGCGTCAAGAATACGGCCTGACTGGTTGCCCCGTTCGCCAAATGATGTTTACGCATGATTTGTTACGCGCTTCAGTAATTCTCAAATTCAATTCTCTTTCAGAACGGTCCTCATCAGCCAATTCTGCTTCCTTTTCTGCTTACTCTGGTACTTGCTCTACTACTTCTGCTACAACACTCTGACCAACCCCCTCATAGTGTCGACGGAGTCCGACACCTACCCTATAGGAGAGATTGACTTTCCCGCTGTGGCTATTTGCAGCATCAACAGGATTAGTAAGAAAGCCATGGAGGATTTAGCTGAGAATTTGTTAGTTTTTTATTTACTAATCGTTGATACGAGTTTGTAGTTTTTTTTTAGTTGAGTAGTTAGTGAAAATTAAGTAGGCCGAGAACTGTTAAGTCTTTAGTTGAGCTTTTTAACCGACTTCCAAAAAGAAGGAGATTCTTAATTTAACTGTATGTTTTTTTGTTTTGTTTGTATGTTACGAGATTACTCTGCCCGTTGTGAAACTATTCTAACGATTCTTTTTTGTTTGGTAGATCATACTGTAGAGGTGGTCCTATGTACATTTTATCGAAATAGGTTAAGCAGTTTTTAAAATATCAACAAAACTCAAAATATGACATGGATGACGGGAAGTAGGTCTTTAAAGCTGATTGATGATTCAATTAATGTGAACATATAAATGTGTGTGAACAAAAAAGGCAACTCATGTACCTAATACGTACAAGCCTATAACAAATCTTATTTTTGTGTTTTTGTTAATAAAATAACAGAAAGCCTTGTCTGTCATGTGTAATTTATATTCATAAATTCTATTAGACTATCAATGAATCCACGAACAAACGCCCTATCCTATCTATTTGCTACTCGTACCCAATTCCAAGCTACAATGAAAGCGGTGGCGGATCCAGGTTTTTGTTTTGGGGCTTGATTTAGCAAAATTTTCGACTATTGTAGGGAGAATTAGATTCCTCTTGGATCCGCTGGTGAGTGAAAGTAAGCACTCACCTATACGTCGAAACCATTGTTACACATTTATAGATATGGAGATAAGATAGTTTTAACACGTGGTAACTATAAGGGCGTCCACTCGAATGAAGAGGGCGTCCACTAAAACTGGCAGTTGGTCCACTCAGGTCACACCAAAACTCTGGCAGTTGTCGCAGGCATCCGCGTCATTTAGTTTTGTTGAGTTTAGCCAATTGACACGAGAACGGGCGCCCGCGCATATTTTAGCGGACTCCCTAAAGTATAGCCTTGATTATAACAAAATCCCTTCAATTTACAGACATGCTAATAGGCCCAAATTTCGGAACGAGTCAATGGAAGATGTGAAACGGTTCATTCTCGAAGGTGGTCGGCTTCTAGACTTCAGTTTCGAAGACAAATCGATGAAAGGAAGGACGTTTTTTGAATCGTCGACTAGAATCAAATTCAATGGAACAGAAATTGTGGATAGCATGAAACTGGTAAAAATACAGAGCCATAGAAATAAGACGAGAAACGCTACTAGATTGCGTGTAGAAAGTTACAAGACGTCTGGTTTGGTCCGAGTTTTTTAGGATATAGTTGAAATACAGAGAATAAAATGTTTGGTAAATAGTTTTTAGACTTAACTAGATGAGCAATTTAACTAAGCAGTGGGGAAGTAGCTACATCTTGCCGTTTGATCTGGCAAATTTTTAAAATGTGATGTTCTCCGTGCAATTTTTTGGTTTCCAATAAAAATATGAATAGTGTGTAAGTTGTTCGCTCTGTAGATGATCTAAGATCTGAGTTAATGTCAGGCCCGATCTAATGACTTACTTAAACTTGCCGAAACTAAAATGGATGTCCTTGTCTAATATATCACCATAATCTTAGGCAGGCAGCAGTAAAAAAGACAATATATTTTAGCATTTACTTATCTATAACGTGTTGTTTTGCATTACCGCAGAATTTGTAGAGGGCATACTCCACTACTAGAGCACGAATAAACTATGGGACTACCTTGAAAATAATAAAAAAAAAACAGCTGTTGAACAACAAGTTCGTGGATCGTCGAAAAAATGTATGGAACAGCTGTATGGTTTTTTTTTCAAAATCAAGGTAGTTTATTAGTGCTCTGCTAGTGGAGTATACCTACCTCTACAAATTCTGCGGGTATGCAAAACAACACGCTGTATAACAGATAAGTCAATCTAGCCTTCAGAGTAGGGCCTAATATTTGTATTTTCATTCAACAGTTAGCTCCTGCCTGCGAAGACATATTGATTCGTTGTATTTGGGACGGGAAAAGATTGCCTTGTGACAGCTTATTTGCGGTGCGCAGAACAGCACGGGGCCACTGCTGCGCCTTCAACTATATCCTGGACTATGATTCAGCTACATCGTAAGGTTTAATTTTTATATTTTTGGACCCCAGACGCAAAAAAGACGGGCTGTTATAAGTTTGACGTGTCTGTCATGTTTTTCGAGTGCATGAATGTATAGAACGGTCGGACTGGCCATATAGTCAGGGTGGCATTTGCCAGCAGGGCCCCAGCCGGCGCTGGCCCCCCTCGGACTTGGTTGGCGGGGCTTACCGCAAGCCAGACGGTAGGTAGATTTGAGGGTACATCTCATCTCGGGCCCCTGGCTTGTGGGGAGCCACCCGGGCCCTTCCAGCTCAGTCTGACCCTGTATGTTGGTATGTATGTACGTATGTATGAGGTTTATTTGGCACGCCCTACAGCCTAAACAGCTGGATTTCGACATGTGAGGTGTCATTTGAATAGTGGAAGTAACATAGGGTAAAACATTTTGCAGCCAGGTTTTTTTGTTAATCTTTTAATAATATTATGTACTTGTTTACCTACAGTCCAACTCGTAGACCAAATAGTTGGTCCGTGGGGAATTTCAGACCAACTCTTGGTTGGAATCAGTTTTAAATTTTCAATGCAAATTCATGGCAGCCACAGCTGATGCCCGAGCGTCTATAGGGGAAAAGAGTTCTTCAAACCAACACTAATTAAGTTTAAGAATATTGACAATTTACTTTCCGAAGACTTGCTTTTCCGCTCGAACTTTAAGATTACTCAAATTCATTTCAGACCTCAAGTTTCGTCAGTAGAGTCGAAGCGACAACATCTGCCTGGGCACTTCCATGGTTTGAGCGTTATTTTGGATCCCATGCTTGAAGACTACGCATATCCTGTGAGCAGTGTCAAGGGGTTTGATGTGAGTTGGTAGACCTGCGATAGACCTGTCACCTTTTTATGTGTGCGGTGGCGATAATAGTGTCATCGTGCTCGCTCGTACGGCGCGGATAAGTTGGCGAGAGAGGGATGGCACGTGATGATCATTGCCATTAATTACTGCACCTAGCATTTGCCATGTAATGGTATAAGTCAGAAATGGCCACGTGAGTAACACGCAGTGACGTCAGTCGATGCTTAAGATACACCGAAATAAAGGTCGCTGCATACGTGGCGGGATTTTACTCGGCCCGGACGGAACGGGGCAATTCTTAAACATCGTAACATACAAAAGTACAGTAGTAAAATATACGCGACGGGATCTCGGACGAGACGAGGCCCGCACCGGACGGAGCGTGAAAAACATCGTCGTGGACGATGTTTACCACGTCCCGGCCGGCGCGGGCCCCCGTTCGCTCCGGAGAGTGGTGTAGTGAAGTGAGCTCCGTGTTTACGTTGGCTTTGCAGAATTCTCACGGTGCGTTTATGTACGTTGCAATCCCGTCCGGGCATTCACACTGTCACGTTCCGTCCCTGTCCCGTCTGAGATATTATCCTGTCACGTATGTAGCGACCTTTAGTCATTTACAACAAGTTCGAAAAAAACGAAAAGGATGGCCATTGACCAGTGAGGTCATCAGGTGTTGGCTCCCGGAACGCTTGACCTTGCTTTTTTGGAACATGCCATAAACAAAAAGCCCTTTCATAGATTAGATAATAGTTACTACGTAACCTACGCCCCCAATATGTGTTCCTTCATGATTGTGATAGTCATTGAGTGCGAACGGGAGGGCGCTCTATGGAGGGGGCAGCTTAAGCAGGTTCCTAGAAAGCTGGCAAAGTCGAATAAGCTCACACATGTGATGGGACCGACGGTGTATAACAAGCTACCAAGTGACGTCGTTGCCGCTCCCAACCAGCAGCTCTTTAAAAATCGCTTAAAGCGCTGGCTTGTCGATCAGACGTTCTACAGTTTCAAAGAGTTCCTTGAACTGTAAATAATAGGGATAGTGTACAAATGTACAATGACTTATTATTATTACCGTACCATTTAATGTTTACTGAATAGTACTAATATTACTATACATATTTAATAATATCTTGACATGTAAATAATACTTACGAATAAATGAATATGAATATAATATGAATATGAAAGTGGATTGGAATGGTATGCGATTAGAACCCCAACCTTCACATTAATTATTTATTTATTATTTATAATGCCCCTCAGTTTCTTGCCTGTTCTTCTGAGTAGAGGCTCGAATCGAACCGAACAAGGCGGTTGAGTCTATTTAAAAAACTTTGACGTTCATAAGTGTATCTTTGATACCTAAATTGAATAAAAACATTTTGACTTTGACTTTGACATAATCAGCCTGCATTTTCTAGGTTACACACACATCTGTACTGATTTACTGAGCTTTAATCACAATAAAGCTTAAATTGAAGTAGTAGAAACTGATCAGAATTGTTCAATTTATTGAAATTCTGGCTTTGCGTGACTTAAACTCGTTTCCGTGCTGTCAACGGAGCACTGGATTTATTATGTCAAAGGGTCGAGGTCGGAAGGGTCTAGGCTAGGGCATTGGGTTTTATATTGTTAACTCTACTGTTTACTAACGAAGTCTGAAGTAGTCGCGGGACCCTTATCAGTTTTTTTTACAACAAACTAGGCATGCGTTATGAGTTAAAGCTATTTGTGTAGACAACCTTCCTATGTAAAGGGATTTTTGATTTGCTTTGTCTATCTATTAAATAAATCAGTTAAACAAATTACCCTTAACAAATACGAATATTTTTTATACCTCTATTTTCGCTTGTGGACGTTTTTTTAAAAAACTAAGAACATAGGGGCGGTAGTAGTAGAAGAATATAGTACTTACATTTGATTATTCATGCTAAATTTCATCGTAATCTATATGCATACACTACGGCGAGTGTGCACAAGAACTGCACGACCTGATCCAGCCATCGCCGTTCTTTTATAATTGTACCAGGCGCACCAGTAAAAGACACCCTCTTATGGTGGAAATTCCGCTAAAACGCACTAAGCGTTTCAAGTCAACTTTTCTTGTAAGAACTGCAGAGGTGTGGAACTCGTTGCCTGTGTCTGTCTTTCCACCTAAATACAATCCGGGGGTGTTTAAGAGTAAAGTGAATAGGTATCTCCTAGGCAAGCGTGTTACACCTTCGATCACGTCGACGCTTCCCATCAGGCGAGTCAGTGGTCAAATGCATGCCTAGTCTGTTGTAATAAAAAAAAAAATACAAATGGTTTCTAAGAATTTTGACAAGCGCGTTTGTATAGAAAAATCAGAGCGTCGCGGAGTACTTAAACCGCGAGAAAATACCGCGCAGCTAGTTCTATAATAAAGTAATGAAGAATAGACCCACCTCATCCAACGACACTCGCTCACCGAAGTGTAGTGTCTACCTCACCTCTACATGTGGTTGCGGTCTAACCATTTACACGGTAGCATCGGCAGCGGTAGTATCACAGTCGATATCTTCATCGGGTATTTTATACGACATTGTTGTCTACCACAGCTACTTTTGAACTGCTTATTATGTGTACCTGTTACGGGCAATTTGAGAAGTCTGGTCATTATGAATAATGACCGGTCTGTTTGGGAAAATGACTTGGATCGAACGTTGTACTTGCCTAGTCATAGTTATTTAAATAGGGGAGGTTTCGGGTTGTTATAAAAAAAATCAAAAAAATATTTTGGACACATGGACACACTTTCGTCTGACCCCAAACTAAGCAAAGCTTGTACTATGGCTGCCAGAGACTGATATACATACATATTTATTTTTAAACTAGCTGCGCCTACTAACTATTCTAGACTATAATCTATCTCTGTGCCAAATATCATCCAGATCTGTTCAGCCGTTCTGGCGTGAAAGAGTAACAAACATCCATCCATCCATTCTTACAAACTTTCGCGTTTATAATATTAGTAGGATACATACTCGTACCTACTTAAATACATAGTACCTGGATGGCCGAGCTTTGCTCGGTATTTTTTTTTATTTTTTAATTGTGTTTTTTGGATAATAAACAATTGATTTTAGTCTAACCTCAAAGCAAACACTCATTGACTTCGTGTTACTTAACAACGCCATCTGCTGTTGTGTCGTTAAAGCAATTAGTTGCTCACAAAAAATAGTAGTATTATTATTCGCCAATAGATGTCAGGAAGAGTCATATTTTTCAGTTGAGATTGATTATCGATAAAACACGAATAAAATGATATTTTCTAAAAATGATTCCTAGCTAGATCGATTTATCGCCCCCGAAACCCCCTATATACTAATTTGTATGAAAATCGTTGGAGCCGATTCCGAGATTCCAATTATATATATATATATATATATACAAGAATTGCTCATTTAAAGGTATAAGATTAACATCCAGACATAGAACAAATACAAATGTTCATCAAATGAATGTTTGCCCTAGGTGGGAATCGAACCCACGCCCTGGGCTCAGAAGGCAGGTTCACTGCCAATCGAGGCAGTCAAATAACCACGCAGGCTTAGGCAGGAGTTTCCTTCTGCCGTAACCAATCCAAGCCGGATATGCTCTGATAGAGGAGTCTGACAGGAGAGACTCTCTTGTTCATTATTTATTAAAAGGATAATACTGTCCGGTTAATCAAGTTGCCCGTTGCCCACTGGTCTATCTCAACTGACATCGATAGTGGATACTGCTTGTATACGAAATAAGCTTTAGGTTAGGGCGTCCACTAAAACACGCTCGTACATCCGCGCCGTGGCTTCTGGCCCTGTGTTGTTTGTGTCAACACAGTCAATGAGATCTACGCACGCTCGTATTCTTTTCAATACAGAGACACGCGAGCCATGGCTTCGAGGACAGAGGGACAGACGCCGAAAGTGACTTTGATTAGAAGAGAGAAGAAGAGTCATAATCTCCTAAGGCCCAGTCACAGTCCCAGACACAGTACAAGTTTCTTGTACGTTCAAGAGCAGTAATTGAATGCAATAGATTGCACGCAATGATTTATCTTCAGGAATTGTAAGCAACTGTTGTTTAAACGACGCAAGATATTGGTTGATTCAATATTATTGGATGGAACAGACGAAAAACTTGTAGCGTGTAGGTAAATCAGGTCTTAATAACAACAGCGTCGTTATACGTACCTAGACATCATTAATGAATATAATGTATAGTGGCAATGCCATAATTATGTGCTCCAATTTGGTAGCTATTTTGCTAGTATTACTCGGGCAGGACAGTTTGTTACCGAGCACTTTGATATCGCTCGACGTTGTAGTTGGATCGCGGTTGGCTTACTACTAACCAAAAAGTCGGAGCAATGCGCGTACGCCGATGATGCGGACATTTTTGTTGCTCGTTTGTGACTCATAAGTACTCTTAGGGCTCTGTGAGCCGTAGATCTCGCGGCTAATGTTGATATTCTGTGAGCATAGGCTCCATAAGTATGCAGTTTTTGCCGAGTTTGTTTTTGGAAATTTCAAAATAGAAGAGATGCTTATGATTTAAAAAAATCATAAAGGGTCAACTGGGGCAAATGCGTCTGCCAGGCAATCTTTCGAGAATCACTGACAAACCCTTCACAAATTGGTCAACTAAAGCCATCTTATACAGATTAATGCAAATAAAGGTAGAAAAAAGTTGTAGGCGGTGCCTAATTTGTGAAGGGTTTGTCAGTAATTCTCGATAGACGCAATTGCCGCATAGACACATTTGCCCCAGTTGACACTATCCTCCATTTTGACAAATTTCCAAAAACTGATTCGACTAAAAAAATTATCATCGAACCTACTCTTCAAAATGTAAAAGAATCAAAAAAAAAGCGACCTGTACAGGAAGACAGATCCAGACAGAATTCGGACATACGAAAGCATTTTTGTCGAAGCTGAAGCGGAGACGCTTCGCTCGCTAACGCTTGCTCGGTCGATTATTTCTCAATTGTTGTCTTAATTGTCTTAGCGGACGCTTTCAATCCGGAACTAGATTATTACCGCGCACGCCCGCGAAAGTGTTCTTAGAGCTTTTTTAACAATAAGAACGGCGTATCGGCGTATTCGCGGGCATTCGCGGCTACAGGCAGGAAAACAAGAAAGAAGTAACAAAGTAAGGAGTTAACTTTTACGCATTTTCTTCAGATTTTACTGTACGATCCCACTCACTTCCCGGACCTCAGCGCCGGGCGGCTGCTCCACCGCCTAGCGGAGCCCGGCCACGCCGAATTCTTGGAGCTGAAGTCTATTAAGCAAATCGCCTCGCCCGAAGTTAGGAAATATCCACTGCATATTGTGAGTTTTTTTTGTTCTTTTGCTTAGAGCCAATAGCCAAGCCAATATCCAAGCCAATAGTCAAGCCAATAGCCAAGCCAATAGCCAAGCCAATAGCCAAGCCAATGGCCAAGCCAATGGCCAAGCCAATAGCCAAGCCAAAAACCAAGCCAATTAAACGTAGGAATGTATGTATACAACTTATCATCCTACTTAGATGAAGTATCCTAAAAAATATGCATTAAAATACACATACCTACCTTTATGTTTTACAAAAACATGTTCAAGTAGGTACAGTGTACACATTTCGTAATTATTTATTTATAGAAAAAATTAACAACTGAAATAGGTAACTATTGTCTGAAAAACGAACAACTGAGAGCAAATTGCACGATCTTGATGCTGGTGCGAAAGAACTATTCCATAACTAGGATCTAATTACTTTTCTAACAACAAAACACTCAAAAATCACCAAAAAGTATCTTATTTTAAATGCTAGCTTTTTTTTATTCAAGTTACCCGAAAAACATGTCTGCCCTTAATCCCTAAACCATCATCTTTTTCAGCGAAAATGCCTTTTCAAAGATGAGCTCACGAAAGAATTCAACGGAATGTATTCGTACAGCGCTTGCATCGTCAGATGTCGCATCAAAGCCATCCAGTCCCTGTGCAAGTGCACGCCTTACTTCCTACCCGCAGGGAAAGCCCAGGGACCTGTCTGCGGTATAGGCGATTTGAAATGCCTCAACAAGTACAAAGGTAGATACCTAAAAGTTTATGCACCTCAGTTTCTTGCCTGTTCTTCTGAGGTGAGGCTCCAATTCCGAACAAGGCGGTCGAGTCATTGTTTAAAATCAATCCTTAACTTTAACTTCAACCGTCCCAATTAGGGCTCCAGAGCAAACCCCTTCTCTGCTGCCGGGGCAATTCGACTCCCCTTCCTCGGCGACAGCCCAAGCCGAAGCCGTACGGGAGAAGTGCCCTTGAGCTAGTCGCCCATAGTTATAAGCATTATTTAAAGCCTTGCGCCATCTGCGCTTGCACAACGCTGTCGATGCCTCAGTGGCCAACAGCATAATCATTAACAAAAAAGTTCCTGTTGGAAAATCGGTCTTAGGCCAATAAGACTCAAGTAAGATGCTCGATAGATACAGCCTAAGTAAAATAATGCCCTGGAACATTTGATCGAAGCCTGGACCAGGGATAATTGATGGAAACTAATTAATGAGTACCTATTGTTTGACAAGCAGCCCGAGACAAGCAGGTTAATTAAGTAATTACGAATCTCACAACAGGCTTGCGACAGGCGTAAATTGCACGACCTTAGCTGTCAAACGTCACTATAATGTATCAGCAGCTATGCAGCTACAGAGAAGACGGCAATAGCGCTAGTTCGCTCTCTGTTGGACTCTATATGAACTAATTTGTTTCCATCTATTGCTGTCCTGTCACTAGCAGCGTTACCAAATAGGCAGGCGAAACACTACGCGATCGGCTGCAAAATTACACTAAAAATCGTATTACGGTAGCCGATCACCCGTCTATTGCCCACCTGTCGCTTCATACACTTTCCATCAATAGCAGCGCCACTAGTGACAAGACAGCAATAGATGGAAACAAATTAGTTCACAGATAGTCCAACAGCGAGTGAACTAGCGCTAAATTGCTGTCTGCTCTGTAGAGGCTGTTATACATGATTATAAAAAAAGTGACGTTTGACAGAATTGTCGCTCGATTTACGCCTGTCGCAAGCCTGTCGTGAGTACTCGTGAGAAGCCGGCTCGCTGCCCTACCTCGGCGTTAAATCCTAACTAATATTATAAATGCGAAAGTGAGTTTGTTCGTTTGTTAATTTGTTTGTTTGTAACGCTTTCACGTCTCAACTACTCAAGCGACAGTCTTGAAATTTTGCACACACGTTGTCTTGGGTACAGAAAATGACATAGGGTACTTTTTATCCCGAAAAAATTAACGGTTTCTGTGGGACCGCAGGTGAAACCGCGGGGTGCAGCTAGTCCTACTAATATTATAAACGCGAAAGTTTGTAAGAATGGATGGATGGTTGGATGGATGGATGGATGGATTTTGTTATTGTGATGTCTTTCACGCCAGAACGGCGGAACAGATCTGGATGAAATTTGGCACAGAGATAGATTATAGTCTAGAATAGCACATAGGATACTTTTAACCGCGGATGAAACCGCGGGGCGCAGCTAGTTTTATGTATGTAATTCTTGCCCTTTCTGTTTCAGAGAAGCTCCTGTACTTGTACCCAATGGACGTGGAAAAGACCGAAGGGTTGGAGGTGGAGATGGAGGACTCCCTGTACTGCCCTGAGTGCCTGCCCGACTGTGAGCTCACGCAGCACCACACCAAGTCTTACAAGACGCCTGTGAGCCAGCTCAGGGAAAAGGCATATCTTAGAAGTGATTTCACGTAAGATTTTCCATATTTTTAGAAGACTGCACTACAAAGTGCAGGGTTTTGGTTTTTCGAGACCCTTTGAGAAGGTATAAGGTTCAATCTATATCCCCCTTATTAATTAACATTGTCAAGCCTCAGTATATTTTGTCTTTTTCGATCGAGTTAAAAATGTAAAACTTTTTAACAAAAAATTAAACCGCCGAAAAACTGAAAAGCAAAAATGAATGAATACCGAACTAAGTTCTTAAACTAATGTAGGTCTACCTAAATAATTTTGAGACTGACTGGTCTAAACTCAGCAATAAAATCTGTGAGTCCCCCCTATTTTCCCACCCTTAGGGTAGGTTTATTTTTTCCAAATTGATATGAGACCAACTTCGAGGTATACCCTATCCAATAAAAAAAAATATCACAATGGGAGTACTCTTTAAAAAGTTATGCGTGGTCATACATGTGACCACGTGAGTGAACAATCAATCTCCCCTACCTTTCGCGGCCCGAACGTGGCGGGGCACTCATCTGACCCGTCGCATGCGAACCATGGGCGCTTATACATGGGTGTTGGTTGGCGCCCATAACATCTTCAGAAATCAGAATTCATCTTCATCGGGCAGGAGAGAGTGCAAGCTCGAGGAGGTGCTCGAAGGGGCTGGCACTGTCAGAGCTGCGGTAGAATGCTAGAGCGTCCCCGTAGCCCCGACATTTTGCGCAGAGGTGGAACACCCCAAGTTTTTGGTAGATAGGCCCGCCAGTGGCGGGATTCCCACGTACCCACCCCGCCCGCGGGGTCGGCGGTGGAACCTATCATACATTTTTCCAAGGTTAAAAAAAGGCCTCCCTATTCTTGACTCTTCACTGACCTGCACGGCCCCACACGGGGCCCTACACTGGAGGATGACCTAGGTAGTGAGCAAGGTTGCCCCTCCACAGGCACAGAGGCCCTTTTGGGCCTACCGCCGGGGCGAGATGGTGAATGCTAGCGCGATGTCATCTCGCCCCACCTTGGCGGAGGACTGCTTACGGGGCAGGAGTTTAGTGGGTTCGATTCCCGCATACCCCCTTAAATCACCCTTGCGGCGGAAGGGAAGTGCGCTTTATTGTAATGTATAGACCCAACCGAAAAAGAAAAAAGTTTTAGTAACTATCTAAACTCAGTGGTGCTATTCCTGCGCGTGAGATGAGATGAGATTTTATCTTGGTCACTCTCACACCTATGACGTTTCAAATGAGAGCAACAAGGACGATAAAATGTGAGATGAGAATCTCAAATCTCCGAATAGGGTCCCTGGTGCTGAATCGGGTGAAAGAAGATATTAATGAAAAGGCAGTAAAATCTGAATTTAGTGATTATTGCTAAATACTAATAATGGAGAAAACGCACATTTTGCACCGACCAACGTGAGCGGGATACGTGGATATGTGTAGCAAGATGATGATGATTATGAATACCTATAGGGTCAACTGGGGCAAATGCGTCTGTGGGGTAATTGCGTCTTTCGAGAATTATTGACCCTTCACAAATTAGGCGCCATCTACATCTTTTTTCTATTTTTAGTTGATAGTCTGTACAAGATCGCGTTAGTTGCCTAATTCAAGAAGGTTTGTCAGTAATACTCGAAAGACGCAATTGCCCCACAGACACATTTGCCCCAGTTGATCCTACTACCTCACGAGGACGTTTTCCAAGGTCTACACTGTCACGCCACTGTCATAAAATATTAATTTCAGGGACGACATCAATTTCACCAATAAATGCATTTTGGTAATTTACCATCCTGTTGCTGATGCTCTTTTCGACCGGCTCGATGTAGTCGCTTACTGGTTTGAAGTTTTAAGTAAGTACTTACCATCGATATAAATCATGTAAGTATTACGCACTACATTAATCTCGTTGGTACCCACCAAGATCCAAAAAAACAAGGTCTAGCATTCTGGGAGCAAACTCGCAATGACATTACTTGTCATTGTCATCCGTCTCTTTCGAACTATTTGTAAAAGACTTATTTCGGTCTTGCTTAAGCATCGATTGACGTCACTACGTGTTGGCCACGTGACCGGAATGCTATACCTGACGGAGTTTATTATTATACCAAGGTACCCACTAGATTTGTTTGAAACTTTTCAGTTTCGGCCTTTTGTATTGTTGTTTGTTCAAATAAGATTCAAATGTAAGCTAAATTCTGAATTTAGTTTTTCTTTTTAATATTGCTTTGGCTTGTTGGTGACTACAATGTTTAAGTAACGTTAGCCAGAAAAAAAAACGTGAAACTGGAAATATCAAACACATTTCCCAAAATATGATCCTCTCACTCTCACTTGTTTCTTTTAATTTGCAGGCAATATAGGTGGATACGCTGGAGTTATCCTTGGACTGTCTGTCTTCAGTGTTGTGGAAATCGTTTATTTTTTTATAGTTCGCTTTATTAAAGTTTTGCGATATAATTACATAAAATATCACTAATAACAAACTAACAAAAACATATTACTTAATTTCCACAACTTACACCCATCATCGGCAGGCGGCGCAGTAGGACCTCACCCTTCCCATGGTATAAAACATGGTCCAAAAAAACAAGGTCTAGTATTCAGCAAACACATAATGACGTCAACGTCATCTGTCGCTTTCGAACTTGTTGTAAATGACTTATTTCGGTCTTGCTTAAGCATCGATTGACGTCACTTACGTGTTTCTGAATTTCCTGGCGGAGTATAATAGATTGCCATGGTTGTATTATTTGCCCATACTCGTGCACTTTAATGAACCGGTAAACGTTAATAATCCACCATTTTTACACTTTACCACTCAAAAAATCACAAGTTTTAGAAAATAATACAAATCACGATACCATCTTTCCGGTTCCCGCCAAAACTCGGCAGAAGAGTGCAACAATAGATAGGTAGGTAGCCATAAAAGAATAATCTTATGAATAATAGGTATGTACTTTGTGAGGTTCAGGGGGCTTACCATGAACTTTTACAAAAACATCATTGCGCAGGAACGTTTTGTTACATTCCTTAATGAACGTGTTTTACCTACCAATAAAACACATATTAAACCACTTACCTGATTCGAAGCATATAAACAATATGAGATTACGTACTCTTTGCCTCTCTTTCTTTCCTGTTCATCGAGTGTATGTTGCTATCTCTGTCGCACACCTCCCTCCCTTTGGCCAGGCCGCGCGGTGGCGCAGCAGAGCGCGCTTCGTCATTGCGCTCATTTGTTTATGCCAGGCAGCAATTTAGTATGCTTCGAATCAGGTAAGTGGTTTAATATGTGTTTTATTGGTAGGTAAAACACGTTCATTAAACCCCTGTACCGTGATTCGAAGCATATAAACAATATGAGAGGTGTTTGTTATCGCCTGGCCGTGGAGGACGCCAATGTGAATTGTGAGAATGAAGTATTTAACGTTAACAAGGTTATTTGTGTGAAACTATGTCCATGAATAAAAAATTAAAGTGGAACATTGTTGGTGGTGTGCGATGTGTTGGTGATTACTAATATAGGTTCCTGTCTGGTATAAGCTTAAAGCTTTAGGTAATTATAGGAAATGAAAGAATGTGTTCAGATTTTGTTACAACTCGATCATATTTATGTAACTCAATCAGTAATTTAAACAGAAAGGTAATCATAATAACAGATATTAGAGGTAAATTAGAATCTGATTTAATAAGTAACAAACTGAGTAAGTATTACTAGTCTACATTGACTCCAAAGTAACATTATCCATATGATTGTTAAAACTTGTAAAGTTCCAGAAGAACCTTTACAACGAGAATCACTTCAATCACTAGTCAATCATTGACTCAAATAGTCTATTGATAGGGTTATGTTGAGACGACAACACCTGACGTCTATAAAAACGAGAAAACGTATTTCCAGATCGCCAATTACCACGACTGAGAATTTCATCAATTGGTACATTGTTTATCCAGTGTTTTGATGCCACTGCTGCTCGAATGCTTCCTGGGGTAGCTGATACGCCTGCTGACATGAGGATTGATTTAACCCACCCGGCAATAACAGTCCTCGACGCGGCCTTCGGTTTTCCACAAGCAGTTAGGAACAAATTATTTACCTTAGCAGTTTCGCGTCTTTTTTCTGATAGTGTGATCAATTTATTTATCCAAAACAAAGGATCAAGACGTTGGTTGTCTTTGTTGGGTAGTAATTTCCACCCGGACTGCCGATATGTAGCTGAATCCGTTTTAGATCCGAACTCGGGCCAGAAAATAATATGATCTTCATTAATTAAGCAATGTTCTGAGTCAATACGCAGGAGCGTTAAGTCGTGAACTCTTCTGCCCGAGCTTAATAATAAAAGCGTAGCTAGGTGCCGTGAGGTTTCATAAGTACTAGTTGTGTTCAGATTTGCTTTTCCTAGAAACGTTACCACTAAGTCAATGTCCCATATTGGCGGCTTGCTTGTCTTTGGATGTTGCAACGCAATTGCCTTCAGTGCATGCTTTACGATATTATTTTCGGTTAGTTTGCCTGAACTCGAACTACACATAGTAACAACCACTGACTTATGCAGGAGTATTGTGTTATAAGCCAGTTTTTCCTTAATATGTAGGTCTATCAAGAAACGGGCAAGTTCTGGTCCTGATGGAGTGTAAGCGCTGATGTTGTTATTGTTGGCCCAGGTGACCCATCTGGCCCACGCTGGTTTGTAAGTGCGAAGAGTTGAAGTTCTCCATGAGGACTTCAGGAAATCAAGCTCTTCATTTGTCCATCCTGTTAATTCCTTTGACCACCCCCACATCTCCATATCTCCAGGATCATTTCGTGGCCTCTGGGAAGAGGTTGAATCATGGATGCACCTACCAGGACTTGTTGGTGGTTCCGAACGGTAAACGGTGGGTCTAGGACTCGATTCCCGATGTTTGGCCTCCAAATTGCTTGATTCCGCCCTAGATCTACTATTAGATGCACGCCTTTTGCGTTGCTCAAGTGATTCAGCACCCTGGTCCTCAGACGGGAAGGTGTAAATAACCATGCTAGATGAAAGTCCTACTTGTGAGCCGATGTCTCGTAAAGCGACGCTTTGTTGTCCGTTAGATTCATCTACAGACATGGTTTTACCACGCGGGCCAGGCGTGAGGCAAAAAGGTTGATTGTCGGCACTCCCCCTGGTATATGATGAGTAATTATATCTGTGTTGTGGCGGTCTACTATTTGATATAATTTGTAGGTCAGTTTCATGAGGGCCTTCGATTTGGTCCCCCCTTCGTTCCGGGGCTATGTAGGTACTGATCTGTTGCTGAATTGTTAAAGTGTTGTTCAACCCTAGAGGTTCAGAACCTTCCACATCGTCAGTAAACAAGGCGTTCGTGCCACGTTCGTGAGTAATCGACCCCGTGGCACTGCGATACTGCCGAAATTTAAAAGTCCTAGAATAGACGGAACTTCCGTGTGGCTCAGTCTGTGGCAGTTTAGAATTTGTAGAACTGTTTTCTTTACGAGCATAGTTTAAGGCTCGGCTCCCGATTTCATTGCATTGCTTTCGAGATACATTATGGTTCAAAATCCTTTGTCCCATCAGATTTGGCCCATCTAAGCTCTTATTGAGTCGGAGGAGCTTAGCGCTTGCCTCAGTCCCAACGGGAGACACGTCATGTGTGATTTCTGACGGTAACCTATTTTTCAATTGAAAATTAGGCTCAACGAGCCGTCTCCTTTTGGTTTTAGGAGTATCTTGGATAAAAAACACGGACCGTTTTGAGCTATTTCCAAGACAGGGTCTGATTACATTTGACTCATAATTGCAGTCATTTCGGGAGTTTGATATGCAGAGCTGGGTAGGTGCGGATTTATTAGGAGTGGTTTTGCCAAGATTTATTTTGGTACTCCGAGTTCCCCCTATTTGTTTTAGAAGTGTTTCAGTTGCCCAGCTCTGAATAGCCGCGAGTCAATATTTTTTCCGTTTAAATTGTGAGTCATGGTAGGCTGGCGCCGCACCATGTTTTCCTCGTTGAGATGGAAAGTATCTCTGACCTCCTCTTCTACCGAGTAAGTTGCCCCGATCATTTATGCGAGTTGCGGAGCTAGAGTTATTTGGGCCAGAGCCGTAATGTATATGCCCCTGCGCGGAGCTTGGTTTGTGCCCATGGCAACATAGTTGGGGCCTGGACCCCTTGTTAAACCCATCACGTACTTGTGAATTATCAGGTTGATCGTTACAGCCTTGCGCAGGCTGTGGTTTAGAATTATAAGCTTGCGCAGCTAATTTATTTGTAGGCTTTGTCCAGAAGGTTTTCTTAACACCGCCCACTCTATCCAGAGCCTTCGTGAACTGCTCCGCAGCGAAAAGCGTGTGACAAGATGGTGGTATCTTCCGCAGCATAGTTCGCACTGCGGTATCTCGGACCAGATTTAAAATCTTACACCTCCTCTGCTCCACCAGATCTGCTCGATGTCCACATGTCAGTTGCAGGACATCGTTTGACATTCTGCAATACTCACCTTTCGTAAAGATATCATTGACTTTGTCGCAAATTTTATCATGGGTTAGATTCTCTGGGCTGCGCGCCCAGGATAATAACTCGCGGAAGCCTTCTTGAAAGGCTTCTTGCTGCTTTACGACGGCCAGCGTCAAGGCAGCGTAAGACTTTTCTGCATAGGATAAGTCTGTGGTGGTTTCCAACGAAGCAATTTCGTCATTGCAATCTAAATGAGTGTATCCTGGGGAGCTAAGGTACCGCTTTTGTACCTCTGAGAATCGGACTTCACTCCACTCCGGGGTAGTGAATCTTTGCAACCGATTTATCACATTAACATGATCAGAGCTTGTTTTAGGTATCACGCTTTCTTTTATAGACGTACCCACATCTATCTTAAAATCTGAGTTATGTTCGTCGTCGTTACAATCACCGCAAACATTTTCGTTACTATTTAGTTCTAGAACATCTGGTTCGCAGATGTTTTGTGGCTGATTACCACGTGCTGAGTTACGTAACTCAGTTACTTCGCTTATTAATGTTTCGAGAAGCATCTCTTGACGGTTTTTACGACCACGACCATGATTTCTTTTACCGCGACAATAGGATGAATCAGAAGATTCCGAAGATGAAGATGTATCACGGGTTAACCTTCTACTTGGTCCCGGTTGGTTAATTTTATCTAAGTTATCCATTTTTCGTGAGAGCTAAATACATACACGTTATAAGAATAAAAATTCAAAAATTTTCGAACGGTAAAACCGTTAAACCAATAAGGAAAATTATTATTATACTAAGTATTCGTAACAAAAGAAATGATTTTGTGAAAATCTGTTCGTTAGGATTTAATAAAATAATGAAGGTAGGAAAGAAATATGCACACTGGTTTTTACCTGACGGTAGATTCCAGACGTGTGCACCCGGCGAGGCAAAGGACGCCAATGACGAAGCGCGCTCTGCTGCGCCACCGCGCGGCCTGGCCAAAGGGAGGGAGGTGTGCGACAGAGATAGCAACATACACTCGATGAACAGGAAAGAAAGAGAGGCAAAGAGTACGTAATCTCATATTGTTTATATGCTTCGAATCACGGTACAGGGGTTTAATAAGTATTGTTTTGTACCCTACCACAAGCATTGAAAACAATAATGTTTTAAAACGTTATTACTCCTGCTGCAGTGATGTCAAAAGAATGTACGATACAAGTGCTTATAAACACTCTGTGGTACTTTTGCGTATTTTGGAGTGTGGTGTTGCCAGATGTACGATGTCAATCGTAATTATACGATTTTTGCCATGTAAAAATCGTACAAACGGGGTCGTACAATAGTACGACCGCATAGCGAAATCGTGCCTAAAATATCCTATCGATACAGGGAAATTACACTTACGGTTTTTACAAGTTGCAAGTAAAAACACTATGATTTATTATTAGTTTCTTCCCTAAGAATTTTTATTTTCCTCACTCGCGTACAATCTCTCATAAGAAACATCTGGCGACACTTGGTTGTATGAACAATGTCAAAGAAGTTTTGGCGGGAACCGAAAAGATGGTGTCGTGTTTTTGTATTATTTTCTAAAACTTGTGATTCTTCGAGTGTTAAAATGGTGTAATAATGGTGGATTATTAACGTTTAGCGGTTCGTCAACGTGCACGAGTGTGGGCAAATGATACAAACATCGCGAAACGCGATTTTTCGTGTTCTCTACAAAACTTCACTTAAAGTTTCAGTAAAGTATCCATAACTTTACTGGAATGGGAAAAGGGGAGGGATTCATCGTCTTCATCATCACCTCATCATCATCATCCCATCATCTGTTACTGAAGGAAAAAATATTACTAAGAATCCGACTGAAGGACGAGTATCCATGGTCATGAATAAATTAATAAAAAAAAAAATATGAACAATGTCAAAAACGTTTTTTTTTTTGTTTTGACTCATAGGGCAGGCTAGAGGCAACATAGCCATACCACCATAGTCTTCCGTATGTTTGTCATAACATTTTTCATTAAATCTCTGATGAAGATGATGATAAATGAGATAAATCTCGCTCCTCTTTCCCTCTTTCAGTAAAGGCGAGTTTTCGTTTTAGAAAATAATACAAAATCATGACACCATCTTTTCGGTTCCCCTCAAAACCGTAAATTAAATCTACATATATGATCATGAAGGTAAATTAAAATTCAATTGCTGTATCCAATTAAAGTTTGTGAAAATTATTTTGGTGATATCTAGAATTTAATGCTTAGAATAATTTGTCACAGCGGCCGCAGAGTCTCAGTCTGAGACTTTTTAAAAACCCACAGTGAAATCGCTGCGGGCTTTAATAGGAGTCTGCAGGCGAAGGCTCACTCTAAGAAGAAACAAGTGCATCAAAAGGAGCTGACTTAGCCAACAAAAAATCTATGTGAAAATGGGTTGAAATTTATTCTTGAGCCCGTCCGAAGGCGTCCTTCGTAGTACGGAGCTTCTATTATCTGCTTCGAGAAACTCGAAAGTTTCCAAATCATCGACCATCTTGCTAAATATTACAAATAGAACCTCAGAAACACAGCAAAAACTCACTTATAAATAGAAAAAGTTACACGGAGAGCAACTTTTTAACAATCGTTGTCATTTGTATCATTCCTGTGGCCCTATTCGGAGATTTGAAATTCTCATCTCACCTTTTTTCATCCTTATTGCTCTTGTTTGAAACGTCATAGGTGTGAGAGTGACCAAGATAAAATCTCATCTCATCTCACGCGCAGGAATAGCCCCCCTGCTATTTTGACAGCTCGGCAGGAATACTTTAGAGGTCATAGTACGGTTTTTAAACAAATGTTCCTTGGATTGAATGAACGAAATCGAGTGACGTCATCAAAACTGCTAAGCGATATCAAAACTTAGCAGGAATACTTTTAGGGTGGTCATGGTACGAAATTACGAAGTAAGGCTTAATTAATGATGTTTTAAGAGGTTGTGGTAAGCCCCCAGGTTTAAAAAGAGTTGTACCTACTCACACAAGATTAAGATCTTAAATGTTAGTTTTATCAGTTTTATAAAAATAATAAAACTATGCTTTTTTGCCTATAATGACAAAATATTAGGTGCATTGTATTATGAATAAGTACCTATCTGTAATTTTTTGACTGCTCTTTCTTTGGACTTCGGGCACGTCAGCGACGAGTTTTTCAGAAAATCTTAAAGCAATTTCTTGGGCGGACGCTACACGCTCGATAAATATCGCGATATTTATTGCGAAATTTCTCGAGTAAGATAAAGGGATGCTCCACACTCGATAAAAATCGGCAATGACACTGACCAATGCTGCTAGATCAAAATACCTATTCAGCGCTAAAAGCGATTTGAAAAGCGCTAGATTTAATAAAATCAACGTCTCTAAGAAGCGTTATATCGAGCGCAGAAATCGCTAAAATGGCAGCGCTGGTCAGTCCTGACTCAGGATCACGATAAATATCGACTCGACACTGGACACTAGACACTCGATATTAATCGCGCGATACAAGATCAATATCGTGAATTTCCATATTTTAGAAATCTGACGCGCAGTATCACGATCCGTCGAAACACTCTTTAACATCGTCGATAAATATCGTGACTTTCAATTATCGCGATATTCATGAAAAAAGAAATAAAAGAGGGCCCAATATGGGTAAATATTCTAAGCCCAAAATGAGGATTATTTTGACATTACGGTGCATTCTCGAAGTTACGTTGACATGCTCAGAGGCGCCATAAAGCGCTGGAAAACTAAATTTCATAACATAAACAAAAACGCATCTTTAATGGCCGTTTATGAACCCCTCTTTTACGTAAAAGGATCTTAAAATTCTTTAAAGGTCTATAGCGTTTTTAGAATCACAGATCTATGAGTCATTTAATGTTAATGTAATATAAACAAATAAGTCATTTTGTCAAAATTATATCAAACATTTTGGAAATATATTGTATTGTTAGTCAAGGCCTACAGTCTGTTCACTATAATAAGTCCCTGCGACACAGTATTTTCTCTCGCTCTTGTTCGGCAGCAAGTGGTGACAACTGACAGACAAAGACAATTATATTTTGTCAAAAGACATGTTAAGGTGAACGTAGTGAAGTGTCTGTAGTTATTTCAATCTCTTGGCTTCATTCATTGGTGTAAAAAAATAGGAACACGAAACTATGATAATTTAATAAACGGTGAGATGGGATTCTATCAATTACTATGGGCCGTACATATTTGGGCTGTACAAAATTGTGCCGGACATAATTGTTGTCGTACAATAAGGTTTCCCCGGTTTCGTGTTGCCAATTATCGTGTTCCACGGTTCCATTTTATTTCCAAGAATGAGCATCTTCTATCTGTCAAAATCAGACTCTTCAATCTTCATACATTTCTATTGGTAATCCGGAATGACCGTGTGACTATAACTATACTAATTTTGGTTGAATAGAAGTACTATTGAACCTTAACATAAATGTACTGATTTTGATTTAGAAGTATTATAATCTCGTATTTCTATGACACAAATATAGATGTCGCTACTTGAGAAGACATTGTGCTAAAATTGATAGGTACTTGATGTCCACACCATAACAGTATGGTGGTAGTCTCCTTGAAATAGTTGGTTATTAAATGTGATGTGTGACGCTAAATGTCAAAACAATTTGAGGGCGCTTGCTCTACTGGCCTCAGTGCTACCACTTTTGCACTTTTTGCGCTAGAATTAGCGATACTGTTAGAAGTTTTGGCACTTATTGTAGCATATAACTTAATATGTCGTACTTATAAAATAATCAATAAATTAAAAAGGAATAAATAGAAAACAAGCTATGACGGCACCAAATGGCGGATTTTGCCATTAAGTTAAAAACAAAGACTCAAACGTATTTATGGTATTTATAACATTCTGATAAAATTAACGAGTTTGTGTTAAAAGTGTATGTGATGCCGTGTTGTTTTCTTAAAAATTAAGAACGTTAAAGTGTGATGTAAAGTAATTACGAATTCATTCACAATCAACAAAGTTAAAAATTTTTTTTTCTAGGAGTTTTGTTACGTCACGTGACTATCGGCCTCTGTCCTAACGGATGAGATGTTATGTTCACTCTCACTCATTACGACTTTTCAAACGAGAAAGACTAGGACTTTGACTTTGACTATTGACGTCTCACGCGCAAGAATAAGGCCCAGATGGCCATACTATCAATCGCATACGACAGTTCGCATGGTCATAGAGCCCCTTTCATTTATTGTCTAGTCAATCTAGCCATTTCATATTTCATTGACTTGGCAACACTCGCTGATGTTGACTTGACCGTTCCGACCGACCAATATTTTTGTTATGATGATTTTTAAGTTTTCTGTTTGTTTCTACAGTAATTTGCCGAATTTTTTAGTTTATCTTACTAGTCCGTTGAGTTGAGTGTGTCTCCTCCGGTTAGTGTGGTGTTGAATATGTATTCTGTGTGGTGAGATAGAAACTCCTGGAACTGAGATAGAGACTCGAAGTTTTGTGTCTTAGAAATAAGATCCTAGGACTCCTACAAAATAAATGATGTCGTTGTCTTGAAGAAAGTGTTGCATAGATTCTGAAAGTAAGCTATATTAGTATTAGGTCAATATAATAAAGTAAAACCCGTATTTTCTATGGTAAACCCGGCACATAACCTCTAACCTAACCAAAATCTCACCAAACTAAAACCTAAGCAAAATTATGTTGAATGTAGGCTATTATGACTTTAGTTTTGTTTTATAAGTATTATTAGAAGATTTATAATTTTGTATGTACTTACATAAGGTTTTTGAATAAAGAGTTACATGTATATCATATTTTTATCATCATTAATATTATTATTGATTGCTGCTACTTGTTGATTTTTTTTTGTTTATAATTATGTAAAGGTGCTCCATAATCGAGCCATGTTTTTATTGCAATATGGGCCCGGCAATATTGCCGGTAGCCCGGCCATCATCAGCCATGCTAGAAATGTATGACGATATAGCCTGGCCACCCTTAAAATATTGCCGGGCCAGTAATGCATTAAAAATATGGCCCGTCTTGTGATTGCCAGCCATCAATAATTCATTGTTTCCCCTATACCAAAATAATAATATAAAAGTTTCATTAATCTGTAATATATCTACCTACAGCTATAGCTATTCGAATCATTGATATAGTTATAGTTATGTATGTAGTAAGTCCATGACACGAATACAGATGGCGCTGGCAGGTGTTGCTTGTTTTAGCTGCCGAGAGAGGTCTCTATTTCCGTATATAACAAAGTACTCTGTGGTCAAAATTCTCAAGAAGGAGAAGGCCGTGTCAAAGCTGGACAAAGATTTCAAGTCGTAATTTAATAAACATATTATTAATGTCTTCAAATTCACCTCCGGAGAAGACTGATGGTGAGTACTCGTTGCTTTTGCGATTATGTACGAGTGCGAAATATAGGTATCAAATAATAATGTGATGTTGTAGGTAATGAGCCTGTCGATAGACATTTGGAAGCAGGCCCGCCAACTGATTCAGATGACCATAACATCAGCTCCAGGGTAAGAGACTGGGATGTTGACTCCGTGCGGAGGTACCTAGCCTCAAAGCTAGGCTTTTACGAACCGCCGTCACCAGTGGAAAAAGTGCTGGATGAATTAAATTTAGATGGTATAGTGAAATGGATGAAGAGTGAAAAATGTAAGAAAGTATTAACGTTATCTGGAGCCGGTATATCAACATGTGAGTATACTTTTAGTATTTTAGTAATTCATAATGATCAAGGAATAATTAAACAACATTCAGGAGTTTTAAAGAAGTTCAAAACTTTCATGCAATCATCATAATATAAAAATAATAATTTGTTTGATCATCTTGACAAATTTTGTCAAAGTTGACTGTTGATAAAGAACTGTGATTCATAGAAGGTAATGACGGAGAGCTATGCCCAGTTGTGGGATTGGAAAAACATCTTCGAATATTAAAAATAAGCATTTAAAATTTTATTATAATATAATTATTAGGAAACAACTTATCAAGAACAATTTCTAAGGCCTAAACATGGCTAGGCTCACTCACTTTGTTGCGAATTTCGTATGGCCATCTTCTGAACGCGTCATCAGAACAGCTTCATATTATTGTATTGTCATGGCAATTAGGTATGTAGGTTGATAATCGGACATGGCAAAGTGGTTTAATTCTTGCTTGCAAGGTCTCATTGTCGATATAGATGCACTAAATAAAAGCTTGTACAAGTAAAAATTAAAATGAAACAAACCTCGACAACAATTTTCATCAAACATAGCTACGAACACTCCCGACTAAATCACCTTTTAAACAAAATAAAAACAAAATCAAAATTTGTTCATACGTTTGGGAGCTACGATGCCACAGACAGACACATCATACTTATAACACCCAGTCGTTTTTGCGACGGGGTCTTAAAAATAGGCAATGTTAAAATTGCATTCAAAGTACAAGTAGTAAATACCTAATAGTAAAAATATGTAATTTTCTTATTTATCAATAAAGTTCCTATCTTGTTATGAAATGGAAAATTCTACTTGTCACAAGGTCACTTAGCTAATGTTTCATGGAATATTTTGTTTGTTGATATCCTTTTTTAGTTTGTTATTGTGACACTTAGTAATCTTTAAATGGAAAAGTTCAGTGTTGAAGCTAGAGAGGAGTGGTTTTACGCCGGTGGTACAATTTGACAAGTAATACCCAGGACACAGACTACTAACTAGCTAAAAACAATATGTGTCAATTTAAATAAACACCGAGCATTCCAAATTTTGAATAGATACTCATATAGTACCTCTTACTATATGAGTAAGTATAAAAAGTTGGAGAAAGTCCGCCTCTTAAGCCAGAAGGAGCGGGTTCAAACCCAGCCAACGGTACGCACCAATTTATTCATTGTGTGAAATATGTGCGTATTGTATGTCATCTGCTTCATGACTGAAGCCCGGTGTATGGCGACAGGCTCGCCCTCTGTCACATTTGGGACTGAATATCGTCCGGCGAAATGTGGGTGTTGTATTACGCCTCTGCCAGCCCCCTCGGGGTAAAAGGTGTGACAATATGTTATGTTATAACACCTTGTGTTATTCTAGTTGTTTTGTTGTTTTTTATGTTCTTTAATTTATTTATTTTTAATTTATTGTAAGTGGTTCTATGACAGACTATAGTCTATGACACATTTAGGTTATAACTGAAATTAAATGCATTTAATTTGAACTAATAGTCCATGTCCGAGTCCTATAGTATGACTGCACACAGATATAAAATGTAAATATAAGCAATGTTCTTTTTTTTTTTAATAAATAGATAGATAGATAAACACTTTATCTTTCACACCAAAAATAACAAAACATAAGAAGAGTAAAAACTTAGTCGACCAAGCGAGCAATAGTGAGCAAAGTATGCTGTGCAAAGCTGAAGCTTAGAGCCTCAGCTTGATAAAAATGCTTTTGTGAGTCTAAAATCTTTCCGGATCTCTGTTCTTCTCTATAGGTAGCATTTCTCAACCGATTCTCTTGAAATTTTGCTAAATAATTTAGTTTTAATAGAATAGATAAATTATATGAAGAAAATAATTGAAGACAGCAAATTGACTTTGATAATATTTCAGCGGCGGGCATACCAGACTTCCGCAGTCCAGAGACCGGCCTATACCACAACTTACAGAAATACAACCTTCCCGAGCCACAGGCGATATTTGAAATCAACTTCTTCAAACAAAACCCTAAGCCTTTCTTCATGCTGGCCAAAGAATTATATCCAGGCAATTTTAAACCAACAATTTCACATTATTTCATAAGGTTATTGAATGAAAAAGGTAATTTTACAGCTTGATTAATTAAGTTATTACTTGTGATTACTATTTTGCTACAGACCAAAATCAAAAAATGCACTGCATCTGAGTTGTTTCAATTGAGATGCAGTCCAATTTTCTATTTGATTTTAAATCAAAAAAATTGTTTTCAAATTTTTTGCATACATACTTAGATAAAAAATGTTGAAAACATAGATCTAGGTAGATCTTGAATAGTAAAATCCAACATATAATATAAAGAAAAATACACAGTAAAATCTGGTTGTAAAATCACATTGGACTTTGTTCTTCAGAGAGGTTGAATTAGTCACGTTTATTTGTGTAGTCTGTACACTCCATATGATGACGCAAGCAGATTGACATAATGACAGGGGCTAATTTTTTTCAGGAATGCTCCTCCGTCACTATACACAGAACATAGATACTCTAGAGAGGTGCGCCGGCATCCCAGAAGAAAAAATAGTGGAGGCACATGGCACATTCTACACATCTCATTGTCTTGAGTGTCGCAAACAATACAGTTTAGAGTTTGTTAAAGGTAACAAGCACGAAAGCATGAATCTGGTAATGGCTCCCAGGCTAATTGCATATAAATGGGTATACTTATCTAGATCAGCCCGGTATGTCCCATTGTTGGGCAAAGGCTCTTCCCTCTTTCCAGTTGTCCATGTTTTTGGCGTTGGTGGGCCAATCCTTTTCGTGCGCGTCAAGCTTGTCTTTCCATCTCTTTCTGGGTCGGCCTAACGACCTTTTAACTTTTGGAATTCCGTCGGAGGTGATTTTAGCCTATAGCTCAGAGCTTACTTTTAGAAAATTAAAAAAAAAACCTGCATATTAACATTTCACATTCATCCATAAAAGCCAATAATCTGTTAGTGCAGTATTGTACTAGAGTAGACTCCCACTAATCCAGCACTTCTTTAGTTCAGCACGTCCAATAACTTGTTTCTCCGCTTAACTGTTTATCGCTATGCACATTGTAGTTAATTCGAATTAAAAAAAACTCTATCCATGCTAGTGGATAAAATGCACTGTTGCATACAGATTTCTAATGATAAACAGAATCTTTCTCAGCTTCTTAGGGTCAAAAGTTTCATTATTCTCTTTTCAGAAAGGATATTCGCAGACCAGATCCCAATATGCACTGAATGCCCTGGTGTGGTGAAGCCGGACATCGTATTCTTCGGGGAGAGCCTCCCGGAGCGGTTCCAGCAGTGCCTGGCTGTCGACTTCCAGCACTGTGACATGCTCATCATCATGGGGTCATCGCTTGAAGTGCAGCCGTTTGCCTCGCTCATTGATATGTAAGTTACTGGACTAAGGCTGAATATGACAGCAGGCGTTGAGCGAGAAGTAAAAAGAGAGCCAGAAACTAGAAAAGAGTTGGTGAACAGCGAATTTATATTTCCGGTTTTGTCGCTGGACTGGCGAGTGTACAGCGAGCAAGCATTATCTACTCGCCAAACGATACTCGCTTGTCGAGCGACAAACAAGTGGAGTTAGTTCTCGCTCGTGGTGTGAACAGTCAGCAATCAACTATTGATAAAATGTGTATTTTTTATTCACATGAGATCTATGTCTATTGTACGTTTCTTAAGCGAGAAAATAGTCAATAGTTAATACTCGCTTACTCGACGGTCGGACAAGTGCCTTACCTAGTTAGCTAGTTTTAAATCAGCCAAACAGAATCTTCATTATACAAGTAGCTGAGCTAAGCTAATTTCGTTTGGAGAAGCAACAAATAACAAAATTAAAATAAGTTCACAAAGTTTCGTATTTATAATAATGTTAGTGTGATTGTTCATCCACATACAACATCGTTAAAAACCTGCAATTGTCATTTAAAGACAACGATCATGGAAAATATTGACTGAGAATGTGTCACATCATCATACAGGTCTCTAGTTTTTAAATCGACGAAACGGAGAAGGTTTGCAAGTCGACGCGTAAATTTTTCTATACACTGTATAGAAAAATTTACGGTAACCTTAATATTACAAAGCAACTGTTGTTTTTTAAAAAAAAAAGTAATAAAAAAAAAATATATAATATTTAAATTAGTTAATAACTTAACAACCTACTGTAACAAAAATCACGGACCACAGAGTCTGTGGAGAAGTAGTTTAAAACAATAAAAAAAAAAAAAAAAGCAAAGCAACTGTTGTACGTGGCAGGGTCCCGGACTGGTGTCCGCGGCTGCTCATAAACCGCGAGAAGGCGGGCGTGCGGTCGCCCATGATGCGCATGCTGGGCATGGGCGGCGGCCTGCAGCTCGAGGGCGGCGAGCGGGACGTGGCGCAGCTCGGGGACTGCGACACGGGCTGCCAGCTGCTCGCCACCAAGCTGGGCTGGGGGGTGAGTCTACTGCCCATATGTAACCGGTGTCACCGTTCCGAAGACGGGTCTGAGCAGTAGCGCACTTGTAGTGCCTCACTCAACTGCCGTCTTCTGCGTGGTCCCCGGGTAGTGCTAACCGGGTAGCAAACTCTGGTGGGAGGCTTCGGCCGTGGCTAGTTACCACCCACCGGACCAAGCCATACTGTGAAATGACCTAGTCGTGTTTCGGGATGTAGTCCGGTGTAACCGTTACGAAGACGGGTCTGAGCAGTAGCGCACTTGCAGCGCCTCACTCAACTGCTGTCTTTGCACTTCTTCACTCTACAAAACCTCAAGGCTAGAGTGAATAAGTACCCTAGAGGTCGTTGTGCTCCATCTTAGACCACAACGTCGCTTAACATCAGGCGAGTTGGTGGTCAAACGCACACCTATTGTACATTAAAAAAAAAATGTATTGGGTTGGGGGGAAGGGTCGACTTAACTGAAAGTAAGCTTCTTAGCTTTATCATGAAGGCAAACACAAAAACATTGACGTATGTGTACATTTAAGTACAGTGTGATTTAGAGACTTGGGGGTCTTTGCGGGCTTGAGGTCCCAAGGTTAGCAAATTTTTTGCAAAAAGCGTGCGACCATTCGATAAAATATCTCAAGCTATTAGAACCAAAATCGTTGAAGTGCTGTGTGTGTGTAGTATATACCTTACATAATATCGCAGTCTGTTGCACACTTCTATAAAAAAAAAAGTGTTAATTAATTTTTTAATTCTATTCCAGGACGAGCTCCTTGCCTTGGTAGCAAGTGAACACGAGCGGCTAGAGCGAGAGGGCGCCTTATCCGCCCCCTCTATCCCCGTCCCGCTCACACCCGTAGTCGCTGGAGCTAGCGGAGTGCCTTCTGACCCTAAACTATGAGTTCAAATCATGAAGCCACACTAACATAACGGTTTGATTACACTATCGTTTACAGATTCCGTACGCCTACAAAGTGATCGAAATACGAATATCTTTGTAGGTAGAGGTACGTATCGCATTTACAAATCAAGATTGAGAGATTGTATACATTTTTCAATTTTGAAATTATAACTTTGTATGGAATTTGATTAGTAAATAGTATGATTAAACTCTCATACTTTATACATTATCCGCTGCTTGTTTTTTGAGTCCGCTTGGAAATTCAAAGGTAGGATCAGAATTATTGTAAAACAAAATCGGTTGTGTGATCAAGCCTTAAAGATTTGCTAAAGCTTTTGTTTCCATGTGTTGTGCCTTTAGCCTTAATAAAGTTGAAGAAGTGTATCAAGCTTAAACTAGTGAGATATCGTTTAATAATGAAGTACAGTCCGTTCCCAGTTATTTTACCTCTGACAAAGTGTTTTTGTCTCTGTCTGTCAGTTGGCATCTTTTGCTGCCAGAGCGAGAGGCAATATAGCTAGAGGAAAAATCACTGAACGGTACGTAAAGTTTCTCGTTGTCCGATTATGTAAACAAATATGGCGGATTGACAACCAATGACAACCACTAGTGATGGAACTAAAAGTTGTCATTGTCAATCCGCCATTTTTGTTTACATAATTGTACACCTAAAAAATGAATTAGGTTATTAAAACTACTGCTATTTATCAAGCATAAGGTGTAAATCATTTTAGGCTGGGCCTGAAATTACTTTTTAGAACTCTCTTTATACTTGTATGGATCAACAACAGGCTTTATGCTTTGAATATCATCTGTTTAAGGCGTAAATTATACAGGCCGGACGTAATACGTCCGTGATACGTCACTCGACCGTATCCGCGCCGCATTACGTCCAGTCTGTATAATTTGCGCCTATTTCATACGAGTTCATGGTTTTCTTTTACTTTTAGCTAAAAAGGAACTAATTTTGGTGCACAAGACAGAAAGAAAAACGGTTGAGAACTAGTCTTGCAGAGTTTTTTGGAACTAACCAACTTTTCGTAGATCGGGTTCCAAATCTCATACAAAATAGGCGATAGCAGCGTTTCAAATGCCAGATAGTTTTGTGAAACGAACACTACCTGCGTTCTTTATCATCTTTCTTGATATAAATATGGCGGATTGAATCGACAATCAATAGGAACTAATTGACAATGTTTACTTGCTTCCTCCGCCATCTTTGTTTACACTTTTGGACAAGTCGTTATTTTGTTGGGGAAATCGTTTACTAAAGCATTTATCAACTTATGTTGAATAGTTACTAGTGTAGGTAAACCAACTGTTTAAAAGGTGTAATGAAAGAAATCAAAAAGCTTCCAATGTAATAGTAATTTCTTATTTATTGTAATACTTTGTAAGACAGTTTTCAAAAATGTTACTCCCTTTGCAATAAACGTCGTATTGTCTCGAAATAGTAATACAGTGTTTTGTCTATTTCGATCGAGTACAAAAATTAAAAAAGTAATAAAAAACAAAATACTAACTATTTAGAGGCTATACAACGTTTATTGCTAAGAGGCTTATTGTTTAGAAAACGGTTAAAAATGAAGTAAGGAAATGATTTTACAAGGTTTTATTTTATCATGTATACTTCTTTTCAACTAATTATTATTTTGAATAAAATTAATTCCAATAGTCGATAAATAGTAAAGAAATTTAATTGATTTCTTAAATAGAAAATAGAGCTTGCAGACAATTATTTATTAGTCATTTTTTCTAATTTATGCATTAATTTATTTTTATCAGTGATTTCGGTCCCTGCGACTACAGCATCTTCTTTATTTATTTTTGTGGGTAGATTAAGATTTATGCTTTTAAATTTTGATTAATTTATCGTTAGGAGTTTATGTGTGTACTTTTGCAGAATACTAGATAATGCCTGATTCTATTATCCGACTTGAAAAGGAGGAGTATGTTAATTCGTCTTTTTTTAATTGTTTGGATTGTTTATACCATATAATGGTGCTGCTAGACGGGCCGTATTTTTATTGCAAAACTGGCAATATTGCCAGCTGTAGCCCGGCCCTCATCAGCCATGCTAGAATGTATGACTATTTGGCCGGGCCACACTCAAAATATTGTCGGGCCAGTATTGCAGGAGAAATGTGACCCTTCTAGTAGTGCCCTAAGTGATGTTTCAAGTAAATTTTATTTAAATTTGACCATGGCTATACAAGAAAAGTTTTACCTCTGCGATATATTCTTATACTACATGTCGCCAACTAAGGCCACTAAAGTCAGTTGCGCTATATTTAGTAAACTAATAATTATTTATTTAAAAATTAGTCAAGTCGAAAACCAATTTAGTGATGTGAAAGTCTTATGAAACAATAGAATAGAATTAATTTATTAATTAAACAATAGAATTTAAAAATATAGCTAAGTTATTTTTACAATGCTAAATATTTAAGTGATGATGTTATAGTTTATGCAATTTTGTAATAACCATAGCGTACAAACTTACTAACGTCATTCATTGAATTATATTTTGTAATAATTAATATGGAGTAGTCCAATTTTTATCGGCTTACAATTTATTATGAAATGGTTTTAAAAAACCCAAAAATAAGTGATTAATAATAAGCAATATGTGACGAAAAATGTACGCATACTATTCTTAAGTCTACTCGACCCAAAGTGTAAACAATCATGGCCGACTGACAGCCAATCAATGTGTCACCGCCATTTTGTTTACAATTTCGAACGAGTTAAAAACGTACTCTAGTGGGTAGTATCATATCTAGTTTAACTTATTAATTAGTATATTTTCCAAACACCGTAATGCCTTGCGAATTAAATGAGTAAGTCAGATTTATAAATGCATGGATTTCGGGTCAGCGCTCAAAAATTTAATAACCAGATTTTGACCTTAATAAATAGTGTCGATTCTCATGTACGATTTTACAAAGTAAACTGAAAGATTCAAAATCAAATTCATATTTTGTAATCGGTGTTAAAACGCTACAAATTGACGAAAACTTGTGCTGTAGTATTTAAATTAGTTTATCGGTATTCCTTTAGTATGTGTAATTTACTAAACTAAAAATAATTCTATAGTTTAGTAAATTAAAGTAAATAATCATTTTTCGTGATTTTTTTTACTAAACCCAAGTTGATCCAGCATCCATGTATTCGTAAATCAGAGTAGGTTGTTATCTTTCTCGCGACTACCAATGCATAATATTTAATAATCATTTGTGAGAGAGATTTCAACTGCTCGAAACTCAAGTCAAACTAAAGCAATAAAAACATTTATATTAACAATAGTTTATAGATCTCATATATTCGTGTTACCAATATTCGCAGTTGAAATGTAATGAAAAGTTTTTAAATTGTGCCCGAATTCCTATTGTTGGTAAATAAAACAGTTAAATACAATTTAATTCATTTTTATTTAAAATCCTAAGTGTTATATACGACAGAGCTTATTTACAATAAAGTTGAAGCTAAGTTAAGGGAAAAAGTAAAAATGTTCCATATATTTAAAGAAAATCGGTATAATGAAATTTCGATAAACATTTAAAACTAAAATTATTGAGGTATTTTTATGTCAATGTCTACTTTCCATATTTTATTTTACGTAACTAATCTAGCCAAGATGCTGCAGTCCTTTTTGTTGGTATCAATCAGACAAGGACAACAACACTTCCTTCTAACTTTTTTTCTTACATTTCACACATTTAAAACAGAAGATTCTTTCGCACCAATCTAAGAGTTTTTCCTAGACGGGACACATTTTCACTGATATACGGGCCCGGCAATATTTTAAGTGTGTCCCGGCCATATATATAGTCACACATTTCTAGCATGGCTGATAATAGCCGGGTTACAGTCTGCACTATTGCCAGTATATCAGTAAACATATGCCCGTCGAGAAGCACTAACTTAAACCAATCTGACACTAAAACTATCTGCATCTCTTTTCATTACAATACAAGAGAAAAGGATGGCACCACTTTTGGTGTTGTACTTTTTTTAAATGGTAAATCGTGGTGAACATGACCATTCCATATTTAATCACTATTCTTTAGCATCAGTAATGCCTTCAGCACTTATAGCGAACATGGCTTCTGTCTCAGGCAAGCACGGGCTATCATAGATCTTGCATACTCTGAAAGATAAGAAAAAAATGCGTTAGATATCTACAAACATAGTCTTTTCATAAACATCTGAGAAGACTGCTTATAGCAAAGAATCCTACCCTAACTAATAATTTATACATGCGAAAGTGAGTCTGTTTTGGCGCGATTTTAAGGCTCGCCCCAAAGTAAGATTTGGTCATAATTATGAGTACAATGACTGCCCCAGTGGCTCAGTTGGTAGTGAACCTGCCATCTCAGCTTCGGGGCGTGGGTTCGATTCCCACCTAGGGCAAACATTAATGTGATGAACATGTGTTTGTTTTAGGCGTGGGTGTTAATATCTATGTAGTGTCTGGCAGCCATAGCTTTGTTTAGTTTGCGGTCAGACGACCGTGTGTCCAGGTGTCCTATATTTATTTATCCTAGATAGAATATTTTATTTTATTTTCTTAGGAAAACTTACAGCAAGGTACAAAATTATAAATAGAAGATAGAGACAGAAGGCCAATTACAAGTTTTCACAAATATAAAGGTAAATAGATAAATAACACTTAGAAGACAGACACTCAAGAAATAAAGAAATGAATAAATAATGAGAATAATGTTCTTCATTTAGATTTACACCCATATTTAAAAAGGCCTGCTGTACACAGTTTACGGCTTATTGCTTACTGACTCATTCAATGAGCGCCCGATTCTCATTTTCTTTGCTAGGTACATTTCGCATTTTGCTCAACTTTGAGTTTGCTCAATACGCGACTCCAGAGTCAGCCAGCGGACAGTCAGCCGCTCTCAGTTTGCTTAATCAGGACGAAGCCTTAGACTGCGAAGATGTGCCAGGATGCGTAGCAAGGAATGTGTTTGTTAAGAACCAATCGAATCGCTTCATTTACCTAGCCTCGCTCAGATGAAGCGATTCTATTGGTTCGCTCGTGGGGCGTCACGTCTACCAAAAACCTACAGCAAATATTCCAAAAATGACCTTAATTTCAATAGCAAGCAAGTTCGTATAGGCCGAGTGGCTAGCCCTAATCTCAGAGTTTCTAGGCCGCTCGAAGGTCTCTGACATGGCTTGACGATTGTTGTCATTGAACAACTGGGGCCTACAATTTAACGTGTCATCCGAGCCACGGTAGCGCTCAGTTGTAAATGCCACCAGTTTGCCAATTTCAACAATAAAAAAAGATCGACCTTTTGTAAGCAGAATAGAGTTGCTTTTCAGAAGTCTTCACAAGCTTTCACAAGTTCTTTACGCTCACCTACGATCCGTGAAGCACTTGGCGGGTTAACAAGCACATACCTTGCGACCTATCCTTGTAAATCTGATGGAAACGCAGTCTTAATCTAAGTCAAAGACAAAATGTTTTTATTCAATTTGGGTATCAAAGATACACTTATGAACGCCAAAGTTTTTTAAATAGACTCGACCGCCTTGTTCGGTTAAAGAGCCTCTACTCAGAAGAACAGGCAAGAAACTGAGGGGCTTATTTTTTCAAAGAATAAATAAATAACAGTTTCACAAATTTTGACTTACAACTAGGTAAATCTATACATGCTAGTGGCTACTTGGCGGTCTATCCTTTCCTACTATCCTACTAACATTATAAACGCGAAAGTTTGTAAGAATGGATGGATGGATGGATGGATGTTTGTTACTCTTTCACGCCAAAACGGCTGAACAGATCTGAATGAAATTTGGCACAGAGATAGATTATAGTCTAGAATAGCACATAGGATACTTTTTAACCGCGGGTGAAACCGCGGGGCGCAGCTAGTTTAAAACAAATCTATTTTAAAGTACCTGTTATCCCCTCTTCCTTTCCTCAAGTACAGCCTGGTGGTGGACGCGTGCGCAATGATGTGTCCTCCGATAGGTTTCTTGGTGTCCGCGTTGAATACTCCCACCGCGTCTACTTGTGCCACCACTTGGTTGGTGATTACCACCGCTACGCCGAACTGGGAAACGTTGCGAACATTATTCACGAATTTGAGTTGTGAATTTGTTTGTTTATTAGCTTTTTTCTTATTTCCCTCCTAGTGCTGTGCGAGCGAGAGAGAGAGAGAGAGTGACCGGTACAGAGAGTCGAGGGATTCCCAAAAAAAAAAAGAGTGTGTGTACTTATATACACGCGTTAGAAGTTATACTTCTTTGTATGGAAAAAAAAAAACTAAAATGCAGTAGTGATTAACGATAAATATTAAAATTAATCAAAAAGATTTTATTTCAATAAAAAACACCAAAACAATATTTATTTATTCCCTGTTTAATTGTACTCTTACGAAACACGTGTTCTAAATATAAAAATACTAGAATATACAACTTGAACATAGTTATCAATTTTCATGCCACCTAGAACTAACTTCACGATGTAGAATTTAGGTGTCGGTGTGCGCGCGCATCGTAAAAATTCACTCTCATCATTTTTCTCTATCGCGCCAAAAGAAGTATAACTTCAAAAAGACATCTTTGTCTTCTAAATAATTGTTAACCTTATATTATCTTCTTTTCATTAATTTAGTACATCATACCTCATCAGCGAGCCTGAGAAGCATCCTCATGAACCTGCCGAGGTGGAGTTGCCTGGAGTTGAGCTCCCCGCGACCAGAGTAGTCCGTCCTGTACAGAGCTGTCGCGCTGTCCACTATTATCAAAGAATATCTGAAAATATGAAGAAATAATTTGTCATTATGTGCGTATTGTATGTCATCTGCTACACGACTGGAGCCCGGTGTATGGCGACAGTATCGCCCCCTGTCATTTGGGACTGAATATCGTCCGGCGAAGCGTAGGTGTTGTATTACACCTCTGCCAGCCCCCTCGGGGGAAAGGCGTGACGATATGTAAAGATATCACCAATAAAGACACCGTAACAGATGAGGATGTATGAAAAGACAAAGTAGAAGAATCAAAAGATATACTGAGCCCAGTGTATAGCGTTGGCGACAGGCTCGCCCTCTGTCACATTTGGGATTGAAAAACTAAATAAATAAAATAATTCACGCGATGATGAGCATTGACGTTTCCCGTTGGTGTGACCATTTCATACATCCATATAATTTTGTTATAAATTCATACATAAATAGATATTTAACACCCAGACATAGAAAACACATAAATGTTCACCGCATAAATGTTTGCCCTAGGTGGGAATCGAACACACGCCCCCAAGCTCAGAAAGTTCACTACCAACTGAGCCACCGAGGCAGTCCTAGATCGCAGTCCCAGTCAGATTTTTAATATTAGTCAGGATTAGGATTAACCAACCTAGACTCGGCCATCATGGCACAAGCGTGCACCAGTAACTGCGTCTGGTGGTCTGTGTTGTAGGCGCGCGCGTAGGCTACGTTATCCAACACGGCGGACCCTTCCATGCCGTAGCGCTGCGCTACCGCCAGCAAGCGCTCCGGCCGGAACGTGCCTTCAGTGTCGATGTACATGCATTTTCCTTCCCCACCTGACTGTTCAATGGGCAGCTAGAAAAAAAAAACTAATTACTTTTAGTCTAGATCTAGTAAAAAGCAAGCAACTTGGATATCTTAAAAGGACGCAATAGACTAAGCGCTCTACCTCACTCGCACCCGCTTAAACAGATGCTACCTCGCTACCTCGATGCTACCAAGAGCTGTGTGTGTTGTGTCTGGCAAGATTAAAAAACCCATTAAAACTGTCTGGCTATTGAGGTAATATATTTTTATAGGTAGTAACATTAATAAAATTACTATAACGAAAGTTATAGTAATTTAAGCTATAGTAGTTTAAGTTTAGAGGTGTCTGGCAGGGGGGTAGCAACTGCAAAAAGTGTCCAGCAATGGATAAAGTGATTTCTAAAGATATTCTGAAGAAAATAAAAAAAAAATGAACTTTTTACTTTAAAGTATTTAAGGCACTATTTTATACACCATTACTACCTGTTACCTGCCCAAGTAACCACAATCGAAACTCTATAGTCGCAGGTCGTTCTTACCTGTGTTGGTACCTTGTTTAACGAAGAGCCCATATTTAAAAGTAAAGATATTCTAAACATGCATGCAAAAGACAAAATATGGAATAGATGTCTGATCCATTTCCGATTGTCAATGTGATATAAACCCAGTTACACTAACTTACAAAGTTATCACATCCTACTCTAGGTAATTAAAGCTGAATTGGTTAAATAAACGGTAGTACCTAATAAAATTTAAAAGAAGTACAGCCAGCGTGTGGCACAGCTGAGTTTTGCTCACATGAAACTCTCCGAGTATCTCTGTGCAGAAGAGTTTGTCTCAACGCCACCGCCTAGAAGCTGGTCCAAGTCTTTTAAGGCTGTAGTCAGCTGCATTTCTTAACCACACGATTGAAACAAACCTGACAAGTGACAGCCAGCGTGTGACACAGCTGAGTCTTCCCTGTGCGGAACTCTCCAAATATCTCCGTGATAGAGCCTGTCTCGATGCCGCCGCCCAGCAGCCGGTCCAGCTCTTTAGAGCCTGTAGTCAGCTGGATTATTTCTGCTCTGGAATAGTATTAAATAATTTTTCAGCACATTTAAGCTCAGTCATCTGACCCCAAACTAAACATAGCTTGCACCACTCAGCCTATGAGTCTTAGTTTGTAGTAGGACAACGCGACCACGTGATCTACACGCGAACTGGCGAATGTGTGATATAATCAAACATAGTGTTTCCGAAAAGGTATCCTAACTGAAGCTCGCGCGATGCTTGCGTCTTACCTACGAGCGTGCGAAGGTCGCTTCGCAAGTTCACGCGATGATCACGTGGTCGCGCTGTATTAGGACAACACCAATGAATCCATATGGATTTTTACACCGTGCTTGAACTATGGTTTCCAGAGACTGATGAACAAACAATAAATTTTTAAATTCATATATTTAAATAGATTTTTACACCCAGACAGAACAAACACAATGTTCATCACATGTAAGCATGGTACACAGTTATGTAAGCAAGGTGTTGAGCAACTGCTGGTATCACTCTAACAATTTATGATATTTTCATACTGAAAGTAGCAGTAGACAGTGAGACATATTGAAATAAAACTTCTTACCAATTTCCCAGTCTTGATTTCCGTCAATGAAAGCAGAGTAAAAGAAAATTAAAACAATGAAAGTCTTTTTACTTGTTTTTTTTTTTAGTTCTACAACTTTTTATTCAAATGTGCTTCCATACCTTTTTTGATGGAACTCAGTAGCTGTTGTGAATCCCATCGGCACTAATTTGGAAGCTTCTGCAAGTATTTTGTCTGCTTTTTGCTCAGATATACCCTTTATTGTAATGAGCCATTTCTTAGGAGCATAAGCGACAGACTCTACTGTGTGGTAGCCAGCTTCTTCTAGCTTTTTTATATCTCCCGATGTAATTCCATTGCCCTAGAGTTGAAGGAAAACAAAATTAATGTTAAAGTTACAGGCTTAATGTGTATGGTAAGGCATAGCAGCTGTTTCGCTCGCTTGCAACACTATTACATTAGATTTACAATTATAGAATGCATTTTTGATAAATTTGCCTCTATCAATGCATTGAAGACAGTATTACAAAGTATTCAGAATAACTTTCATGTTGATATTTCTATGGGTAGCTTGTAAGCTTTCATCATCATCCATAGCCTTACTTCAAGCTTATTGATGAGCTGAGGTCCACATTCATCCAAGTCTTCGTCAACGGAAGCAGTAGCAGCTGAAGCTGTGGCTGTCATCTTGATCTCATAAACTATCACCGAAGCATCAGATTTCTTGATATTAATTAGAATAAATTGTTGCAGATGACGGAGTTTGAAACAAATTTTATTTCTGTAATTAGAAGGATATAAAGATTAATTTAGAAAAGCGTAAAAGCTGCGATTAAGTTTGTACGAGAGAAGAGAGTAAAGAAGAGTTAGGAGTTACCTAAGTTACAAGTAGGTATGTAACTATGTTTTTACTAAACTGACTAGTAAATAAAATATCCTTCTAGGAAAACAACCTACTTACTTTGTTCCAGTAAGTTGTAATAGTAGAACGAAAAAATAATCCTATGTACCCAACCTACGGCAGTTATAATACAATTTGTGTTGTTTAGTTGTTTTCGCACTTCGCAGTGCTTTCCAAGGATTTCTTTTAACAGTTTAACACCACTCGAACCACTCAAACGTCCGGGCAACTGGTCAAATCATGAAATCAAAGAATATTTTTATTTTTGGTTTCTTTCGTTTCCATGGTCGCGTTTATAGTATAGAGCCGGAGCGTACTCAGAGTAACTAGAGTGCAACTTCGCCGTTCAAAACAGCAGTGTTTTGAAAAAAACATTCAGTTCGTTAAGGCGAATGTTTTTTCCTTGATATGCCAAAGTAATCTATTTATTTTATTAAAGGCGAGCAGCCTAGTGCTGATGTGCCTACTTCACACTGTGTTGAATTAAAATTGTCCAAATTCACTAAAAGTTCGCACAATTATTATTGTTGCACATTTAAATGTCTGTCAGAGACATTTGCTTTCGGTGCAACCAGCCATCAAGCCGGTTCTTAAATGCGTTGATGGATTTACCAGTGACCAAATCCTTTTTTTTTTTTTTCACCTTGGGAAAATCCTTTATGGATACCACCAACAGCCCCGGGGCGAGCACAGAGTGGTTATGTGGGAATCCCGCCACTGACGGCCTACCCACTCAAAACCCAAGGGTGTTCCACCTCGACGCAGAATGTCGGGGCAACGGGAACACTCTCAGACACGACCGCGGCCCCGACAGCGCCAGCCCCTGCGGGCACCTCCTCGAGCCTACGCTCTGCCTGACCATGACGATGTATCGAACACTAAACACATCGTCATCATCCACCTCGGGGACCAACTCAGCCGATGGGCGCGAAACAGCACCCGTATCTAACGCCCTTGGTCCCTATGCGACGGGTCAGGTAAGTGGCCCCGCCGCCTGCCACTTTGGCTGCAGAGGGCACTCAGAGTGGAGCGTTGCACCACATTTGAGTTCCCCCGCTGCCCCACCTCGACCGCACCACATTCACGTAGCCTCCTTCAAAACCTGCGAAGGATCCCACCCAGCTAGCGGCCCTCAGCCACTCCAGCGGGGACACCGGGAGGTGCACCCCACAACTAGCAGTCCTAGGCCACTCCAGCAGAGACTTCCCGACCCAAAGGATGTCTCCCACAGCTAGTGGTCCTAGGCCACTCCAGCGGGCGACACACCGGGGCCCCCTCAGCTAGCAGCCTCAAGCAGGCCACTCCAACGTGGTCCCCAACGAGGTCCTCCAGAGTCTTACGCCGAATGCAGGAACGGCCACGTCTCGTCCGCCTCTCACACCGGCCACGGAGGATAGTAAGACTGGTGTAACACCACACCGCGCTCTTCTTCCTCAGCAGCCCCATCCTGTCGAGGCCGCGGCAGGCAGAGAAAAACGCCCTTCCTCCCGCGGTCTCCACCCCTCGGCTGCAGTGCCACCCAATCCACAAAGCAGCCCGCCTCAGTTACGGCAGTGCCGCAACCTACCTTGGCCACTTTTTCTACAAAGGCTTTAAGGACAAAGCCCCGAGAAAAGCGGCCCCACCTCGGATTCCACTTGGCTTCACCGTGGCTGATCAGACCACGGCTACTGAGCTCCCCCGCCACGACAAGGCGGGAACCCTCGGGGGAGAGCAGTGACCAAATCCTCAGGCAACCTATTCCATGTATGAACAACTCTGTTGCTGAGAATGTGGCGAGCAGTAGGTATTTGTATTGGCTGATACACGCTTGATCTTCAAACTATGGCCTCTGAGTCATTGTGTTTGTGTAGGACTTTTTTACAAAGCAATCATGCAAATCGGACAGATTATAAAACCCATTAAGGACTTAAAAGGTTTAGGTCTAGAAGAAAATATAAGAACATCTGCATTTATTTTCTTTTTTTATATTTATTAGGATAGCCGAGATAATGGTTATCAATGTGCGCAATTATTTGGAAACGCAAGCGGCGTTTGATCGCGCTCTGACGTCACCAGTCCAGGCAAAGCTATGCGCCGGCAGGTGTGCGGGCATTCACCTATGTTGTATTCATTCAATCACCGCTGCTTACGCTCGTACTTGCGGTTTTATTACGATAAAATAAATCAAAAATACTGTGCAATGTCTAAGTGTTTTTTTTATTCTAATGCTAAAACACCCGAATAAGTGTTTTTAGTTTACTTAAAAAATCTTTAATGAGTAAGAAATTGATGACCGCAAGACGTAGACCGAACCGTTGGTACATAACTTATGAAGAATAAGAAGAGAATAGGTTAGTTACCTACCTAAAGCAATACCTGCATAACCCACTACTGTCCTAGATTAAACAGATAAAATATTAAAAAAAAAATTATGATAAGTACGTAGGTACTATATTACGTGATTATTGTCTACTTAAGACTTTTAACTACTAATACTTAGTAAGTAACAATAGGTAGGTATGTAGATTATAAGTGTAGTACATAAGTTTAAGAACGACAGTGGTATTCAATCTACAGCTGTTAGCGGGCCTCTAAGGTAAGTAGGTACCCTACTTACCTTAGGTACTTATCTATGTACGTAAGTATACCTACAGCAAGTAAACAAAAAGGGTTCCAATGTTTTTGTATGGAAGCTGGCATATCCACGCGCCATTTCTTTTCAGATATGAGAATAGTATATCTGGGTAGGAGACACTTTTACAAACAATAAATGTTCGGTAGGTACCATGGTACCCTAAAGCGTCAGGTTCTCGAGATATTTGATTATAAATATCGCCATACGAGAACTATGAAAATGACTAAAATGCAGTAAATACGTACGTACCTACACGCATTCCGGCGATATTATAGTGAATAGTGTGAGTCGAACCTGGGGGGCTATTCCTGCGCGTGAGATGAGATGAGATTTTATCTTGGTCACTCTCACACCTATGACGTTTCAAACGAAAGCAACAAGGACGAAAAAAGTTGAGATGAAAATCTCAAATCTCCGAATAGGGCCACAAGACAAGATTGACACAGGATCGGGATCAATAGCGTACAAGAGAGACCTATGCTCAGCAGTAGGCTGGAACTGGCCGATGACGATTAAATATTTAGCAAAAATTTGATTGATCAACCTAGAACTATTATTTTAATTAAATGGAATGCGGATCCAAAAGTAATTGCTGCATTTTATGTGATTTTCTTGACAGCCAATTAACTCGAGAACGTGACGCTTTAAGGTACCATATTCCACATTTATTGTTTGTATAAGTTCCCCCTGTCCAGTAACAATATTTTCAGCGTGCGCGGAACCTTTAAAAAAAATGGCGGCGTGTGGTCACGAAACGGTCAAAAAATTCAGTCTTTACAAACATTTTGGTAGAAATAAAGGGTTAAACTTCCGGTCCTCATTCTAACCCGCAGACTTCCACTACTCTAATAAAAGTCTGTTTTGACCACGACATGCTAAATATATACATTGTTAACACTTTTGAAGATTTATTCACAGAGTGGATCCTCTGCCGTCTGATCTTGATTTTTTTTTAGTATTAAAATTTGGTGCATTAATAATCTTAATTTGATTTAGTCGTAATTGATAGAAATGAATTTAAGTCTAAAATAAGTACAGCGCAAGCGCAAGACATCACTTCAATAAGTTTAAGGCGCGGGTGGCGGGGCACGAGCACAACGAAGCGAAAGGAACGCTGACGCCACGCGCCAAGCGCGCGTTATCTTGACTATTAAACAAGTGCTCAAAACTTCTCACGATTATAACTTCCAATAGTGCTTAGAATTAAGTGAATTATAGACTAATTTGACGTACGTAATCAAAACATTACTGTTATGTATGATTTAGTGCAATATTCGCATGTGATAGTAGCCCTAAATGCACTCTGGGTGCGATACAATGTATCCTCTGAACGCGACCCAGTAGTTTCCACTTTCCCTCCAATTTGCTGTCAGTTCAGCGAATGTCATTAGTAATGTCAAACTATTTTTTTACTCGGAATTTAGCGCCAAACGTTTTGTGCATTTGCCAGAGTCAAGTAAATTATGTATTTGTATCTTCGATTAGATATAGGTACATGATAAATGTTTTTGTGAAATATATTTCACTTCACACAACAACCACGTTATTTTTTTTCTATTTTACTTTTAATTTATCTGGATCGTGGGATGACATGGAAAGACCATAATATAAAAACCACAGAATACGCCCTATATTATTGATAAAAACTAAGCGCAACAAAACCAGCTTATGATTTAAAAACATGCTCTGGCTCCTCGACAGTCTGCCTTGTCTCTATTCAATAAGGTACGGGTATGTTGCTCTATAATAAAACTAATATATACATACCGAATCCAACTGTGGTCAACAGCCAGCAAATCCAACATCTTGTGTCTCCAGCGGTTCTATTCACAATCATTTGGAAACGTTTCCGATCGGATCCCAGAAATTTCAAACTCAAATTGTTCTAATTTCAGTCTACTTCTATACATTTTGGAATAGGGAATCAAGCATAAATCCGATCGAAAGAATTTTTCACGTTTAAAAACTTATAAATATGGACTGAGTCGAATAATTTAGGTTTAAAATTTTGAAATCCGAACGGAAACGTTTCCGACTGGTTGTGAATAGCCCGACAGAGAGCCCAAAACAATATTCTAAGAAAACTATCATCGGCACCCTGAAATCCACCTGAAATCCATACCATATCCTACATGAGTACCTGTGGCCCTATTCGAAACGCGAGATGAGATTTTATCATGGTCACTATCACACCTATGACGTTTCAAGCGAGAGCAACCAGAACGGAAAATGAATAGATGAAAATCTCAAATCTCCGAATCCAAAAACAGTGCTAGCGATAAGTGAAAATAAAAATGGTTTTATGTACAATTTGGCATATTATTCAAATATTTTTAATATAATTCTATTAAATGAATAAAAATAAAAATATTTCTTATTTGGTGTATTTCAGATTTTCAAGCAAAATCTCTGATGCAAGTTTTAGCAGTTTATTTCAGACTAGCAGGATTGTAAATTTAAATCTGGTCACACTTTGAATTTATTGATTGAATCGGAGTTTTGGCGGGAACCGAAAAGATGGTGTCGTGTTTTTGTATTATTTTCTAAAACTTGTGATTCTTCGAGTGTTAAAGTGTAATAATGGTGGATTATTAACGTTTACCGGTTCGTCAACGTGCACGAGTGTGGGCAAATGATACAAACATCGCGAAACGCGATTTTTCGTGTTCTCTACAAAACTTCACTTAAAGTTTCAGTAAAGTATCCATAACTTTACTGGAATGGGGAAAGGGGAGGGATTCATCGTCTTCATCATCACCTCATCATCATCATCCCATATCTGTTACTGAAGGAAAAATTATTACTAAGAATCCGACTGAAGGACGAGTATCCATGGTCATGAATAATTAAAAAAAAAAAAAAAAATTGATTGAATCGGAGTTTTGGCGGGAACCGAAAAGATGGTGTCGTGTTTTTGTATTATTTTCTAAAACTTGTGATTCTTCGAGTGTTAAAGTGTAATAATGGTGGATTATTATCGTTTACCGGTTCGTCAACGTGCACGAGTGTGGGCAAATGATACAAACATCGCGAAACGCGATATTTCGTGTTCTCTACAAAACTTCACTTAAAGTTTCAGTAAAGTATCCATAACTTTACTGGAATGGGGAAAGGGGAGGGATTCATCGTCTTCATCATCACCTCATCATTATCATCCCATCATCTGTTACTGAAGGGAAAAAATTTTACTAAGTTAGGCATGAAGGACTTTGTATCCAGTTGCCAATAAATTAAAAAAAAAAAAAAAATTGATTGAATCGAATTGAAATTTGAAAATAATGAATTTATTGAACTAATTAATGTAAAATGCCTAATTCATATTTATTCACATATCTTGTGCCATTCGTAACAAAATTCAATTCTAAGTTTGACGCTGCCTGTTGACAGAGAACCATGATGTTATGCCTATTCAAAACGGAACGGAACCAAACCGCTAACCATAACATAAACCTTCAAGTAGGTGGCTAGTGGGTAGGTCATCGGAGTCTCGGAGGGTCCAGAAAGACTGGTAGCAATCAAGTTCAGGGAGCAGCGTTTACCCTACATTTGCAGTCATCTGATGAACTTTTCTCAACAATATCATCACAATGGCATCTTTACAAGATAATCAAGAAATCAACCTACATGTTGATGGACAAGTTTTTAAAGCTATTAAAAATGTTCTTTGTGAACATAGCGATTATTTTTCTGCAATGTTCAGTGGAAACTATGTGGAAAATGAAAAGAAAGATATTACCATTGATGTGAGTAAGAGTACCTAGTACTATTTCTTAATCTTACACACTAAACTTTTCGAGTTATTCATAGAAAAGTATTTATTTACCTCAAAATTTGTAATTTCACAGGTTGTGGATGCAAATTCTATGGACATAATACTAAGATACATGAACATAGGCATCATAGACCTAGGAGAGTTCTCCCTAAAGACTGTTGAAACTTTAGCTCTGGCTGCAAATTTCCTCCAAATTACTGAGCTTAATAAACAAATAGAATACTGGTTAGACCTCCAGCTTTCAACCTCCAATTGGGTGGAAGTAATGAATATAGCTAAAAAAGCTGCATACATTAAATTGGAACAACTGGCAGGATCTTATGGATTGCTTTCTTTTAAAAATATGGACCCATGGCACATACCAAACATACAAACACTGGTCTGGTATCTATCTCATCCATATTTAGACACCGAGACTGAGTTTGATGTTTTTAAATTTGGATACCACTGGGTTTTTCGCCCTGAAACTGACATAGCAGACTATATATTATTAATTTTTGGTTGTTTAGATGTAAAAAAACTAACTGCTCAAGATTTAAAAGAGATTAGAGAGTTACTGCAAGTTTGTGGGAGCAGTTTGGGATACCAAGTTATTGGATGCTTTGAAGAGTTGCTCTATAAAAAATTAAGCATCTGTTTACCAGCATTAATCATGCATCAGAAAAAGTTGCGCGCGGAATTCACTGAGAGTGTTTACAATGAAGTCTATAACTTGGTTGAGCATAGTAATGAGCGAAAATTACAGTACACAGCAATTGTACCAACATGGTCAGTCAAAGCCGGTAAACTTGACTATATGCCTCATTACTTGCACAAGTTTGAAGAAAAAGAAGGCTTTGAAAGATGGTTAGAAATTGCAGATAAGACTTTGTGGGGTTGGAACTTAGCTGTGTGGGGAGCAAACAAGCTGGTCCAGGTTTGTGGAGAGCATGGGAGAGGGACAGGCCGGTTTATGAGAGATGTAAAAGTGTATGACACACTGAGAGACGAATGGATACATCATGGGGTAAAGTTGTTGTCCAGAAGGCATGCTGGAGTTGTTGTCTCTGGAGATTCATTATTTATTGTAGGGGGAGTAGGTACCTTTAGGTTGGTATCTTAAAAAAATACCTGTTACATCTCCCCTGCACACCCTGGAATGCTTTTTAAGAACAATATTTTACCCTACAAAGAAATGTAAAATGTAGCATAAAACAGTCCTATAAATAGCTCCTATAAACAGCTCTATAAATAAATAGATTTGAGAAAAAATAAATTCAATAATCTTGAACTCTTAAAAATTGAACAGCTCTGTGGAGGAGTCTGAGGGCTAGCCAAAATGATGCTACTGTATGGATAATAAATGCATTTAAATTGCAGGGTGATTGAAGACTCAACAATTATATACAACCTAAGAATGAGAAGTTTTAGGGAAGCAGCCAAATTTCCTGAAGCGGTGCAGAGTCCTGCGATTTGCTTACATCGGGGCTCCATATATGCTGCAGGTCAAAAGAATATCTACAAATTTGATGAGAGGGGTAACCATCACACTTGGATATCTGTAATGACCACAGACATAAGACCCAATATAATGATTTCGTTTCAAAACCACATATTCTGCTCACAAAACTATTTTGGCAACTTGTTCAGATTCAAGCCTGAGCCTGGTCAGAAAATGGAATTAGCAGCTCATTTTAGCGCACCCCCTGTAGGATTATCTAAAGTTGGTAAGTACACAAAGCATATTTTTACTTCTTTGCATTTAAGATACTACCTAATGGCCACAATTTCATATGCTTGGCCTTGGCACACACCACATCATCCTCATCATTATCATCATCATCATTAATTAGACCCTGTAATTAGCAGATATGTTTTATTTATTTACTTCTATAACATTCATTTCCATTTTTATCTTTTTCGAAAAATATTCAATTTTGGCATATGCAGAGGCCTGAGGTCTAAACAGTAAGCTCTGTTTAGATAAAACTGCACCGTTTGGTTTAAACACAGGCTATAAAAAATCTATAATATGGCTATAAAAAGCGATGGCAGCCTAGTTGGGAGAATGCCTGCCACTCAATCCAGAGGGAGCGGGTTCGAACCCAGCCGACGGCACGCACCAAATTGTTCATTGTATGAGCATATGTGCATATTGTATGTCACCTGTTACATGACTGGAGCCCGGTGTATGGCGACGGGCTCACCCCCTGTCACATTTGGGACTGAATATCGTCCGACGAAGTGTGGGTGTTGTATTACACCTCTGCCAGCCCCTTCAGGGGAAAGGCGTGACGATATGCTATGTAATAAAATTTCTTGTTGGAGGTATGTTTTTAAAAATATTCAATGTCTTTTCCAGGGAATTGCCTGCTAATCTTCACTCGTTCACTATGTGGCCACACAGAAGAACTGATAGTAGAAAAGTACACAGAGTCCTGTCCAATAGTGATATGGGCTGATCTAGCAACTAAAATCACAGTAAATGATGTGGCAGGCACCTGTGCTCTGGTCATGACTATGCCTAAGATTAACAACATGCCATCCAACTACCACCAGAAATACATAGCACAATATACTGATGCTACTACCAATGAAAAATAAAAGATTTATGGCTTAGGCCAATGACTCACGAGTCGCGCTATCTAACGCAGGAGAAGCTATCGTTTTTAAAAGACAACTTTTATTCGTTTGATGTAGATATGAAATTGAGCAATTTTAGTTTTGGTTGTGACGTGGAAGAGAAAGATTCTCTCTTTACCAAATATAAATGAAGCTGACTAAATAAAATCAATATAAGTAGCTGTTTCCATGGTAACAAAGCTGGAATTTTTGACCAATCACAGCTCTCAATTTCTTAATTATCAGTACTATCATCATACCTGTTCGCCATATCTGTTTATATAATAAGATAAACATTATAAAGAAACAAACTCAGTATGATATTAAAACAAGATGGATTGTAGCATCATTGTCTATCAGAATAATATGTTTGTACTAGCTGCATCCATAGTTGCACCTGCTTGGATTACCAGAATACTTAACTAGTGGCACATTGTCTCATAATCGACCGATGGCGTGTCAGCGAGTGAAGCATTCATCTTTCAACTTTGACAAAAATGCTTTCATTTGTCCAAATTCTGTCTGGATCTGTCCTCCCCTACAGGTCGCATTCCTCAACCGATTCTCGTGAGATTTTGTGAGCAGGTAATAATTACCTATACAGATTGTTTTTTGCCAAGGCAGTTATTGGATTTTTTTCAAAATGGGAGAGATTAAATTTTTTTACTTTCAACAACTGCCTCGACTAAAAAATCTGTATAATTATTGAACCTACTCACAAAGTTGCAAGAGAATCAGTTAAGAAATGTGAGCTGCAGAGGAAGACAGATCCGGACATACAAAAGCATTTTTCTGAAAGCAATGCATTTTTCTTAAAACTAAAACAGAGACGCTTCACTCTCTCACTCAATTAATTTTACCAGAAAAGTATTTATTCGAGGCATACAACCAAAGTCCAAACACTCCACACACTTGCATTTATAAAAAGAATAAAACATAAGTTAGTATAGTATGTAACATAATTTATAAGTGGGTTCGATTCCCACCTAGGGCAAACATTCATAAGATGAATATTTTTGTTTGTTCTATGTCTGGGTGTTAATTTCTATCTAAGGATGTAGTTAAAAATATAAAACAATGTATTGTATCAGTCTCTGGCAGCCATAGTACAGGCTGCACTTTTTTTTGGGTCGGACGACCATGTGTGCAAGAATGTCTCGGATTTCTATTTTAGTCCTTCTAGCACTTCTACTTTCAGAAGTACTTCTACTTTCTAGTGTTACTTCTAGCAAATGTTACGTTTTATATTTTATTAAACGCAATTTCCACTCAGGGTGTTTGCTCAATTTGCACTGTTCCCTCTCGAAGAGGGAAGCAGTTTCCTTATTAAAGCTCGGTGTGTAGAATGTTTGTTTAGGTGTTCTTCACTTGTGGTTGTGCTTATATTTTTCACGTGCTTGTTCAATATTTCGAATATTGTTCTAAGAAAGAGAGTTGTGCATATTTTAAGATATCATTAAATAAAAGTCTCACTTTTAGTTATCAATTTACATTTATTTAAACATTCATTTACAAACATACTAAATTATTGTGTACATACAATTTGTACAATAACTCAAGTAAAATAAGGCAAATGTTAATACTCATACTAAATTAAATTTAACGTGACAGCATTTTATGCGATCCTAATAAGACTAGGCGTCAACGATATTAAAATACATTTTTTTGATTTTAGGTATACAATGTTCGAAGCATTGACACTGGTGAATTAAACTTAACTATTCGAATGTTATTTACAATGAATAAAAAATATTTAAAATAATATATTCATATTATAGTATCTATATTCGTAGTATAGTTTATATAGTCCTAATGTTAAGGCCACTGTATCTACCACAATATTTATTCTTACAGCACCATAAAATATAATGGCACTATTACTCCATCTTATTACATCAATTAAAACTATTAAAAGCTTGCATCCATCAGAAGTTTCATTTAAAACTATAGTGATGTAGAAAAGCAGTTTAAAATCATGATTGTAAATTATTTGGTATTTTAATTTATAGAATAGCAAAATGGAAGCACTAAAGATTTAGATATTAGAAAGGAAAACAATTTACTCATTTTACTCGATGAATGTATTAAAAATCATGATTTTTTCTATCAAATATATAAAATACTGTAAATTGATGTCAAAATCCAAGGCACATTTCATGGAAGGCCTAATTTATTAGCTTATTTAGAGTAATCTAAATAAAAATTACATTCTTACATAGCATGTCTCATCCAGTTCATTATAGATCTTATCAGACGGTCAATTAGAAGCTGAGAAAATGCTAAAAAAAATAATTACAAAACATACCGAAATAAATATGATAAAAAAATAAAGTCTAGCGTTCCTGGAGTCGACATCCAATTACGTCACTCGTCATCGTTTCTCTTCAACTTGTAAACATTATCCCGGAGCCTTGCTTATGCATCGATCGACATAAGTGTTTGTCACCCACATGACCTTTTCGTCTCTGAAAGCTATCGCTGGCGAAGGATAGTATCATACCATGATCTGAAGCAGTGTCGGACAATCGTGTTAGTTTTATTTTAACATTTTCTGGAACTACATTTAAAATATCCTCAAGATAAGATAAATAGAATAATTTTACAGTTTTCAAAAGTCGAGAAAAACAAAAAAAGATTGCTGAAGCTCAATTTAAATTTTTGATTTAAGTCGTAAGCCATGATGCGACTAACTTATCATCATTAAGTAACACTTCCAATGCTTTGTTGATCAAAAAGGACCACCAGAAAAAAAAATGTCCCCTCATTTAGCCACCCCTACTAAACAACTTTGAAAAACGATAGACTCAATATCGAAGTGTCAAGAACAGCAAAAGTGCTTACAATGCTAATTCAGCTAGAAAGAAAAAAGATAATTTTTAAAAAGCAATAGGTTTTCGAATATTTAAACTGGAGACCTTTGTCCAATAGTGTATAAAACAAATCCAATAAAAAAAGTTGAACCTATAATTAAAAAAAATCTTTGCTCCCCACAGATAAGTTAGTCGAAACATTATTGTACGTTCATAAATAAAACATTTGCGTATGTTTACTGTATAAATAAATCGCTATTCCTTGGTACCATATCTGCTATGCGTAAACTAAAAACCAGATAGAAACGTCACTCGCTTCTTAGTTGACGCAGGGCAGTCTACAAAAAACCGAGCAAGCACTTGGCACGCGGCCTTACGTCCATCCCCCGGTGAGTTTGTGGAACATCTCCTCGTCCAGGTTCTGGTTGGCGTCTTTAGACCGCATCGAGAGGAAGATGTAGCCGCCGATGAACTCGTGGACCACCTTGCAGTCGGCGGACTGGACCGAGAATATGATGTTGCCTTCCTCGAACTGGACCATCATGTGCTTGATCTCCCAGTTTACGTTCCAAGCCTGGAAGATCACAGAGCAAGTTAAGTTATTGGCCTCCCAAACCACAGGGAGCGGGTTTGATCCCAGCCGATGACACGCACCAATTTGTTCATTGTGTGAACATATGTGTGCGTATTGTAATTTGTTTGTCGTCTGCTTTGATTAATTTGTTTGTTTGTTTGATGAGGCGAGCCTGTCGCCATACACCGGGCTCCAGCTAAGTAGCAGATGCCATTACTCCTCTGTTAACGCTGTTAAACAACGATGCCGATGTGATGGTACGAGAATTGAATACTTACTTTCATAGTGCTAAATCGCCAGGTCTTGATATGGTCTCCAGTGCTGGGGTCTAGCCTCATGATGCGGTTGTTGGCGATGCTGATGAGCTCGTCCTTCCTATGCCCCATGAAGCGCACCACGAATAGGGTCTGCCCGTAATCTGGCAGGTTCTGCCACGTCTTGATATACTGCAGTTTGGCTTCCAGCAGGGGAAGGTCCTTGACGTTCGCGTGGCTCTCTAGGACGCGCTGCGTGAACTGGGGGTCGAGATACGTTGGTTTTATACGTTGTACGGATCGGATTGTGAGTGAACATAGGGTTTACCATGATCCAAAAAAACAAGGTCTAGCATTCTGCGAGCAAACACGTATGACGTCACTCGTCATCGTCATCCGTCTCTTTCGCACTAATTTAAAATGACCTATTACGTTCTTGCGCATCGATTGACGTCACTACGTGTTGCCCACGTGACCGGAATGCGATACCTGGAGGAATATATTATGCCATGGGGTTTATGTTGACACGGTTACTGTACTCGTATACGCTTAACCATGTGTTTGTCTAAGATACCTCAGCAAGGTTAGCACGAGCCGGAGACAATTTTTTTCCACCGTTTTTATCCCGAGAAAGACACAAACATATACGAATTCTAGCTCTGTCTGCGGAAAGCCAATTTTCGCCGGCCTGTACTAGGCTCTGCAGAGTGACATAACTTTAAATTCAAGCGTTGTAGTATACGGCTTCGGTATCCTGCGCATAGCCATTAAAATATTGGCCAATTCACACAAAGCTAAAATAAACAAACCCAGTTTAGGGGTTCAGATTTTAAGATATCGACTGTTAAAACTGGCCTAGAAATTATAAAATACAATATGCTATTGTGGGGGAAGACTCTTTTCTCACCATTTTCTGAAGATTATCGCCCCCTACAAAAATCGCTTAAAAATTCGCTAGTTGAAATCACTGTGCCATAGGGCAGGTTTCTATGTTGTGTATGTTTCGATGCTGTAATATAAGGGTAGTAAAGGCATCGGCCGCTTCACTGCCTAGCGAGGTAGCGAGTGTCGGTACCGACCTTCCCTCGGAGCTTCTTGAGGAACCTGGGCGCGAGGTAGTTGTCCGGCTGCAGGTGGTCGAGGTGCGGCACGCTGTGCTGCTGCAGCGCGGCGCCGGGCCGGGGCCGCTGCAGCGCGAGCAGGGTGCGCACGGCGCCCGCCTCGGACGCGAAGGCCGCGTCGGCCAGCGAGCGCCCGCGCGCGCCCAGCCGGCACGCCGCCACCCACTCCGCGTACTGCTCTTCCTGGAAGATGATGCTACGCTTTAGTACAACTTAGATGCCGGAATATGGTATTACGTTTTTTGGAACATTAAGAAGACAGATTACAAGATTAAGAAGATTATTCAATAGGGTAAAATTATATCAATCATCTGTGTTAACGGAATTATCATCAGATCATCACATCCTGCTGGATGCGATCGTATGCGTCGACATCCTGCAGGCCTTGATTGTATGCGTCGATATCCTGCCAGGCGCGATCGTATGCGTCGTCATCCTGCTGGACACCATTGTATGAGTCGACATTCTGCCGGGCGCGATCTTATGCGTCGACATCCTGCCGGGCGCGATTGTATGAGTCGACATTCTGCCGGGCGCAATATTATGCGTCGACATCCTGCCGGGCGCGATCGTATGCGTCGACATCCTACCGGACGCGATCGTATGCGTTCACATCCTGCCGGACGCGATCGTATGCGTTCACATTCTGCTGGACGCGATCGTATGCGTCCACATTCTGCCGGACACGATCGTATGCGTCGACAACCTGCCGGACACGATTGGGCGTACCCTTTCGCAAACTGTTTGGTGGAAATCATTCTTCGCATTTATAAAAACACGATCAAGACAGAAAAATACTGAAACTATTCTGAGGCGTTTACAACGGTTATTGCTAACAGGGTAGAAGATTGGACTAGTGATGTGTGGTGTATATTAGTGTCGTTTCCTTACGTTTTCGCACTTGAGCCACATCTCGTGCATGGCGTCCTCGGCCGGCACCTCCAGCTTGATGCTGTAGCGGCCCGAGGCGGGATGAGCGTCTGGAGTCACCTAGAGAGACAACACTTGGATTTATAACATTACATATCGTCACACCTTTCCCCTGAAGGGGCTGGCAGAGGAGTATTATAACACCCACACTTGGCCGGACGATATTCAGTCCAACATGTGAAAGAGGGCGAGCCTCATCAGGCGAGGGCGTCATACTGGTCATACGACCAGTATGACGGCAGTATGCAATATACTTAATGATAATATGTATATAACTGCAGCTAGGTGTATACCGAGCTGCAGTTATATGGCAGATGATATTGAATATTATATTTTATCAATAGCTCGTTTTATGCAGGGTTATAAGTAACTCATGCATAACCTCATAAAGAGGTTAATGTACTCATAACAAACAACTTTTACTATTAGGCCAACTCTGAAAAACCGAAAAATGAAAGACAGCTGTTCAATACAAAAAGTTCATCACCCATGCTATGCCTTTTCCAAACACAGTATATGCCTACGCCTTACCCATTTATTTTATTTTAATTTTATAAATTTATTAATTAATATTAATATGAACGCAAGCAATTATACATATCAAAATATAAGAATATGCTCAGGCTATGCTATGGTTTTAGCAAACCTATGCTACGCTTTTGATTTTTGCTTCTTTGTAACGGTCAAAATTTCTCATAAAGGAGAATGACCGAATTAGCCCAAAAAACTACAAAAAAATGCGCGAGTTCGTTTCCAGGTTTACCACCGTGCGTTCGAAAGAGTGATTCAAGTAGAGCATTTTCTTCATGGAACCGGAAAGATCTGTCGCACAGAAACTTTGATATTTAGCTTGGAAGTTTTACATAATTCACTCATCAATAACTCTCTGTGGGTTAGCTGTTTATGAGTTTTAAGTTTAACACACCGTGACACATAGTCAGTATCCATACTATCCATCCATACTAATATTATATAATGAAAGTAACTCTGTGTGTCTGTCTGTTCGTAGGCTTTTCCGGGTAAACGGCTGAACGAATGAAATTTAATTCTTGATAAAATTTATTATTAGTTAGAGTATATCACGAGAAAGATTTCTGAATCAACCAAATTTTCTGACTGAACGCGAACGAAGTCGCGGGTAACACCTAGTAGTATAAATCACTCAACAATAGTTCCAATCCTGGCGACAGCTGTCAAATTCTTGGACCAGAGCCCATACAAATTTGCTCAATCTCCTTTGTCTGTCCTCGCCTGAATTAAGACAAGCCTAACACGTATGTAACAGTTAAGTACATACCTCAGCGCCCCTCAGCTCGACGGAATACGAGGGTGGCTCGCCCTTGGCAGCCGAGTCGCGCGACGAGTGTATGCGCAGCACTCCGTCGCGACACGACATCCAGCCGCGCTTGTACGCTTTCAGAGTGAAGCGTTTTGGCCTGAAAATAACAAAAAAAGTTTATATTTTGAACTAACTAATATAAAAAGTAAAGCTTAAAACCGACTTTTGTAAACATTTTTTTTTAATATTTTAAAAACCGGTTGGCTCATTTCGATAAAATTTATATGGCCTCTAAAGTATGATCTACCAAACATAAATGAGGATTTCCGAGAACTCAAATGACATATACCTGTTTTACACTTAAATTGTAAAAAGGTTGCTTTCAAAGAAATGTTATAAAAAAAATTGTTTAGTATGTTGCAATTGTACCAAATTTTAGCATTAGAAATTTATAGCTAAACTAAAGACTATAATTTATTTTCGTGAAATTTATTTGACACATTGTATTCGATGTAACAGAACAGAGTAACATTTTTATATTAGTATTCTAGGGTGTGGTCATTTTTATGGAATTTCAATGCTTAATGATTCATGGAATAAAATCATGAATACATAGAAAATATTTATGATAATAGTAAGATACGTATGTATAAGGAGTTATTTATATATTAATTCAATAAAACGATATTAGACTAATCTATGTATGAATATTATAAAGGGCACAAAATTAAAACATTTAGAAATGGAAAAATACAAAAGAAAAATTGTACTTACATAATATTACAGTTAAAATTATAAGAACGAAAACTGTGAAGTATTATAACTGTTGAGTGAATTAATGGTTGTTATTAATTAATTAATTATACAATGACATAGGTACAAAGGAATAAAGGCTAGAAGACACGGAAACGGATGCCCGGAAAAGCGTTCGCGTTGTAGAATGAGAGGAACAAGAAATCACCTATAAGATCACGTCGTATAAATGAAGTGTTTTTATTGTTGGATTTCTTCCTCGTACACAGCTCATTTAACTTGGACAAGTCCGGTGGAGACGCAGCCTAAGCCCGTTGTGGCTTGTTGGTATCACCAGCTTTTTATGTAACAGGTTAATTGACAAACAATACTGAAGAGTCAAAATATAGTCAGAGTGCTACTAGACTAATTACTAGCTAGGAAATATTGAGACAATATTTTGAGTGCGGCTCGGCCATCCTAACTAATATTACAAATGCGAAAGTGAGTTTGTTTGTAACGCTTTCACGCCCTAACTACTCAATCGATCATCATAAACTTTTGCATTCACGTTGTCTGGGATACAGAAAAGGACATAGGGTACTTTTTATCTCGAAAAAATTTACGGTTTCTGTGGGACCGCGGGTGATGCACCTATTATAGTCATATATTTCTAGCATGGCTGATTATGGCTACAGTCTGTAATTTTTACAATATTGCTAGGCCAGTATTGTAGTAAAAATTTCTCACCAATTTGTCGCATGTGCAAGAGCTATGACAAAAATAATGTTCGACTGTCTTTCGACATATTTAGCTATAGTTCGCTTCCCGCAGTGAAATCACAACTTCTAAAATCAGGTATTTTTATTTGTGTTAAGTAATTTCTAGCTTTTTTGGTACAAATATTTATTAATATTTTATGTTTAAATTAATTTCAATTTCAAATATTTTTAACTTGTTTTTGTTGTATAAATAGTATTAATAGTGTTTATTTTTAAAATGTAGTAGTAGATATTATAGTAGTTTTGTATTTTAATTTTTAGGTTCACTGCTTCAGGAATTGTACAAACTGTTATTAGTTTATAGTTATTAGTCCATAGTCTAGATTATAGTGTAATTCTGTTAGTGAACTAAAAAAAATATGACCTGACAGTCGACACCCTAACAGACAAAAATCGTCCGAGCGTTGTTGTATCTAGACATCATTTATACAGATGCAATACCACGTGCTCCAATTTAGACGTTATATTGCTAGCGTTAAGCGATAATTACATTATTTAATTTGCAGTACGCTAGGTGAGCTAGCATGCTAAAATTGGATAGTGTAATGGCTGTTAGACAGTTGGCAATCAATTTTTTTTCTTTTTTGCACGGGCATAGCCACGTTATTTAGCATACTGCAAATTGGATGGTGCAATAGCCGCTTTATGCCCCAATCGTGCTAGTATTATTGTGGCAGTTTGTTACCGAGCAGTAAGGCATCGACGCGGTATGCTCAATACTAAACAAAATGTCGGCGCAATGCGTAGCGTAAGTTTTTGTGCGGACATTTTATTGAGCTATTGTCATCCATCCATCAGCCATAGGACGTCCACTGCTGGACATAGGCCTCCCCCATAGATCTCCAATAAGACCGGTTGGTAGCGGCCTGCATCCAGCGCGATCCTGCGGTCTTGACAAGGTCGTCCGTCCACCTTGTGGGTGGACGTCCTACGCTGCGCTTGCCGGTACGTGGTCTCCATTCGAGAACCTTTCGACCCCATCGGTCATCAGTCCTTTCACCACTGCCATTTCAACTTGCTAATCCCCTGGGCTATGTCGGTAACTTTGGTTCGTCTACGGATCTCTTCATTCCTGATTCGATCTCGCAGAGAGACTCCGAGCATAGCCCTCTCCATAGCTCGTTGCGTTTTGTGACTCTTTAATATTATTTCTCAATGGACAGGTTCCATTATCATAAACTCAAACAATACAAAGATTTTCGTTCCGGATCCGCTTTCCCGCGTCAACCTCTTCTATGTGTTCTGGCCTTAAAGGTTTTAAAAAAAATAGTTTTGTTAATAGTAGTTTACTAATGTCAAAATGGGGGTACTTAATATTTCTTACGCGACTGAGCAGTATTCGTTGTTACATTTGCTGAACGGCCGTCGGAGATGAAAGAAAATAATATTACATGAATAATGTGAATGTATGATGCATAATATTAATAAGCTGATTTTAAGAAAGAACAAAGTTGATTTAAAAATTATAGAGAAATATAATGAGCTGTAAGTACTTAAATAATTATTATTTTTACATTTATGTGAACTCTGACTATACAACGTGTTGCTTTGCAATACCGCCGAATTTGTAGAGGTAGTTATACTCCACAAGCAGACCACGAATAAAATATCGAGCAACCTTGAAAGCGAAAAAAAAAACAGCTGTTGAATACATTTTGTCGACGATCAATGAATTTACAGCTGTTTTTTTTCTCTATTTCAAGGTTGCCCCGTAGTTTATTCGTGGTCTGCTAGTGGAGTATAACTACCTCTGCAAATTCGGCGGAGTGCAAAGCAACACGTTGTATATTGATTTATGTAATTATGAAAATGTTGCTATATAGTCAAACCCGTAATCACCCACAGCTGAGTATAGGCCTCACGGACGTCATTGATCCCATCATCATCTCAGCCGGAGGACGTCCACTGTATAAAGGCCTGCCTCAACGATCTTTACAACGACCGGTCTCACGCTGTCTGCATCCGACGTCTCGTGACCCTCACCAGCCGAAATAGCATGCGCGCGCGACTTAATTATTCTCGTCACTTTTGTCGTGTGAGAACGTGACAAGGCTATGCGTAAACATACGTCTGTCTCGATAGAAAGAGTCGACATACCGTTACGTATGCTAGGCCAGCAGGTCTCTCCGGCGGGCTGCCTTTCAAGTTGCTCTTATCGTACAGAGCCGCGTCCATGTCTTCAAAAGCCGAAGCTTTCACTGCGTTGGCTGACGCGTCTGCCTTTTTCGATTACAAAGTGCATTGCACCCACCGCAAGTACTTCAAGTAGCCAGCCAGTTCCGGCACGTACGTCACGTCAGGTCTAGCTGACGGGCCGCCTTCAAGTTGCGCTTCTGGCACAGAGGCGAGTCGATGTCGTCTTCAAAGCCGAAGCTTCCACTGCGCTGGCTGACGCGTCTGCCTTTTTGAAGTCGATTAAGAATTGCACCCACCTCAAGTACTTCAAGTAGCCAGCCAGCTCCGGCACGTGCGTGATGTCAGGTCTAGCCGGCGGAATGTCTTCAAGTTGCGCTTCTGGCACAGAGGCGAGTCGATGTCGTCTTCAAAGCCGAAGCTTCCACTGCGCTGGCTGACGCGTCTGCCTTTTTGAAGTCGATTAAGAATTGCACCCACCTCAAGTACTTCAAGTAGCCAGCCAGCTCCGGCACGTGCGTGATGTCGGGCCTGGCCGGCGGGCCGCCCTCGAGTTGCGCCTGCAGCTCGCACAGAGCCGCGTCGATGTCGTCTTCAGGAGCTGAAGCGTTGGCCGCGCTGGCCGAGCCGTCCGCCGCGTCCACGCTGCCGCCGGCTAGCGTTTGCAGCTCGATTTGCAGCTGCAGAGGGATGGTACATCATTTAAATTTACAACCATAATTAATAACTTGTTGCGGAATTGACGTTAATATTAGAATGATGTAATTTGTATTATTACTAGAATCATAATTATTTAGTTCATGTACAATTTTGCACGACTAGTGCCGTTAATGGCTGAACATTAATTTTTAATCTTTAAACCTTATTTACTCCATTGACATGTAAATAATATGATTTGATTTATAATAAACGAACAGTACAATAAGGCCGTTGTATCTTGGCTAGTCTGAACTTAGCGCAGAAGGCTGCGCAGTAACGTTTTTGGTATCAAATGGTGACATGGGGCGACGCGTGCAGTGCGTAAGCTTGTAGACCCTATGTTTAGACTCGCTAAAATATCTTGTTGAATAGTTTGCTAGCGAATGTACCAACGTTGTTGATGACCGATATATTATAGCTTTAAATGACCATGACTGATGATGGAATCAACGAACTTCGTTGATACAACGACCAAAACCGTGTCCTCATCTCATTTTTAAACTTTTAACTGCCTGCAGGACTAGGGCCAGGGCTACTAAGCTGAGCTATTTTTGACAGTTTTGGCATACAAAAAATGTCAATATGAGGCAATTTACGTACAATTTTAAAAAAATTGCTTAATGGAATCGGCTTGGGGGGATGGTCAAAGAACGAGTAGAGCTTGAAACGCAGCTAAAAAGTGTGACCTTTGCGTATCCATTGAGCCATTATGATAATACCTGTAGAGCCGCAAACAGCAGCATCTCCTCCTCAGTGCAGTGTAGCTCCTGGTTGAGTATCTGCCAGCGCGCCTGCTGGTAGAGCTGGTTGAGACGCGGTGCGTCGCCGGCTCGCGGCGCCAGGTCGAAGAACGAGTAGAACTTGAACCGCAGCTGGAGAGTGTCCCACTCGCGCACCCACTGCTCCATGATGGACAGGGACGAGTCCAGCCATCTGGGAAACATTCGTTTAAAATCAAAGATCGAACTCATTTCAACTTGACTGTGCGCTGGAACTGCATGACCCTTCTATCCCCTTTTTAGAACAGAACGAGTCGTGAAACGCATGTTTCGTTCCCTACTTTGCAGACAATCCGCGAAATCAATTCTGTCACATACTGAGTCCATAATAGCAAACATGCTTCTCCCATTTCATCGTTAAATCTGAGTTCACTTCCTAATATTATTCTTATGTCAATATGAAATTTGTATTGATGATTACTGTCTGCCAGCCTTCATGACGACGCACGAGCGCGTTAGAGAGCAGTCGTGTATCTGTTCGCTCCGTATTTAAAAATCAAGAAAGTGTTGAAAAAGTTAATTGTTTAATTTAAAACTTATAGCAATAACTAGTATAAAATCAACAGTACAAAGTGACGCAATAATAACCCAAGAAAAGTGCAGTTTTAACATAAATCAATTGATAAATTAACCTGCAAATAATCGTTAAAGTAAAAATTTAAAGTGAGCCAGTGTAGTGCAGAGGTCATTGAATGGTCATTGAACCTAAGCAAAGAGCTCATTTCTCACTGCGCGCTCTTACTATGCTCTAATTTCGCCACCTTTAAGTAGAGCATAGTAGCCTAGTTGTGGAAGCGTTCGAGTCGTAACCTTGACGCACCAGGTTCAAATCCGCGCCAACCAAATCATTTTGCTGTGCAATTTTTGCAATCACGATGGATCGCAACTGCTTTAAATGTAAAAGACTGATATCGGACAGAAACTTTTTACGCTGCGCATTTTGCGAGAACTTTTACCACGTACCATGTTCAAACAGATCGGAAAAGCAATTTTATTTGATGGAAGCAAAAAAGAAAGACGATTGGAAGTGTGCTGAATGTTTGCGCAACAAGCGCAAAAAAAAACCGAAGGTCCAGAAAACTTTAGAACGATCGCCAGGGAAATCGCCACAAAAATCGCCAGATATAGTACCACCAAAATCGCTAGAGAAATTACCTCAAAAATCTCAACAGAAAAATATGACCACACGTAAACAATTCAAACCGAATATACCTACCGAAAACTCTTTTGAAGAATTAGCTGAGTTTGATGAAGAAGTTGAGGATTTGTCTCCAATTTCAATCAATGGCTCTAAATTAAACAGAAGCTGCCCTAATTTACAACCAGATCATCTGGAAAAAATTGAAAAATTGCAAAAGCAATTATCTGAGTTAACTGAAAAATTGGAAATTGCCGATAATGAGATTTCTAATCTCCTTTCCGAAAATAGCTGTCTTAAAAAACAAATAGCTACTTATGATACACAGGTTAGCCAACTAAAGGATATTTGTAAATATACTCCAAAAAAAGCGCATTTAAGATCCAATAGAAACAGCATAAACAAAACAAAATTAGATTTTTCTATTGAACAGTGTACTCCGAAGACGCCGAAGATACAATTTTTAAACGATGAAGTCAAAGATGCAACGACTAATAATAATATTAATAATAAAAACATCCCGGAAAAAAACCCACTTAGTGATGTGAAGAAGAAAAATAGAATTTTAAATAAAATAGACGATAAGCTTCAGGGAAAGAAGCATATATTCATAGTTGGAGACGAACAAGTTAGGGGATTAGCGGCCAAGTTGATTAGGAAAAAATCAGGGAAAGGGAATAACACATATAGTATACAGGGACTAGTTAAACCTAATGCGCCTTCCAATGAAGTGTTAGATAATATTAGTAATGTAGTCAGCACGGCGTCTAAGAATGATATTGTTATATTGTCTGTTGGGAACAATGATAGTGACCCTTTTAAGCTGTTAATAAATGTTCGCAATGCATTAAATAAGCTAAAAAAATGCCAAGTGCTACTGCTAAATGTATGTAAAAGTCAATTTTTAAATGTTAACGAGATAAATTATGAACTTAAAATGATAAGTAATCATCATGACAACTGTAAGTTTGTCAAAATCAAGGACTTTTTCCAGAATTATAATCAGAAAATCCCTCAGATAGAATTAATAACAACAAGATTAAACTTTGAAATTGAGTATTTTGAATATGATATAAATATTAGATATGATCAATGTAATAATAATAATACAGAACAATCAAGTAATGTTAAAAGTAACTTGTCTCAAGATCTTCAAAAGCAAAATATGTTTTTTCGTTCCTAGAGACGACAAGGCTTGTAAAAATACGAGAGAAGAAAAAGTATGTTTAAATATAGAGGGTTTAACCATTTTGCACCAAAACATAGCTGGACTTTGTAATAAACTCGATTATGTAGAGATATCATTAGATGAACTAAAAGCAAATGGCAATGAGGTGGATATACTTTGTTTTAGTGAAACGTATGTGAAACAGGGATCGGAAACCAATATAAAACTAAACAATTTTAAATTAGTGGCCACGTTTTGTCGTGAGAAGTGCAGAGGGGGTACTTGTATCCTAATTAAAAAGTCGCTTCATACTAAAACCATATTAATACCATCCAATCTTGCCGTAAAATTTTACTTCGAGAGTTGTGGTATTGAAGTGATCGGACTTAATCTTGTCATATTTTGCATTTATAGAACACCGGAACAAAAAAAATCACATATTGGTATATTTCTTCACAAACTTGATAGCTTACTTAATTTTTTGACTGATCATTTTAAGCGTAAGAAAATTGTAATTTGTGGAGATTGGAATATAGACATATTGAAGGAGGGCGCAGCGGCCAAGGATCTTTTGAGCCAACTACACAATTACAATTTTCAAACCCATATTAACTGCCCTACACGATTAAACTCCTGCCTAGATCAATTTGCAAGTAATATTAAGAACGTCCGCTCAAATATCTATACGCTAGGGCTCTCAGATCACGAAACCGCACAAACATTAACTATTAAAGCAAACAAACGAAAAGCATTTACTACATGGTTTGAACACAGACGTGACTTTAGTGAAGATAACATGAAGAAATTCTGTGAAGCTTTATCTTCCTTTTCATTTACGGAGATTTTTGAATCAAACACTTGTTCAGTCGCTTTCGAACATTTTTATGATACATTTTGTTTATTGTACAATATGTGTTTTCCTACTATTACTGTTAAAATGAACAACAAACCGGCAAACCTTAACTGGCTTACTAAAGGGATTAAGAAATCTAGTAGAACGAAACGTAAGTTATACTTGTCATACATTAAAACTAACATAAATAAAAAGGAACACAAAACTAAATTAAATACGTTTAGTAAAATATTGAAAAAAACAGTGTTACATTCACAAAGAATTGTTAATGAAAGACGTATAAAATATAATAAAAATAAAAGCAAAGCTATTTGGAATGCTATTGCATCCTCAACCACTAATAAACTAATAACAAATGACATTAAAACAATAAAATTTAACAACTTGACATATACGAATGCAAATGACATCGCTAATTTATTCAATAATTATTTCATAAATTTGACATCTAAGAATTCTAAAAATACAAATGAATTGCAATTAAATAAAATTAAAACGAATACAAACACGATCTTTTTAACTCCTGTAGATTCAAGCGAAGTCTATAAATTAATTATGAGCTTAAACAACAGCAAAACAAGTGGATACGACGACATTACAACCAAATCTCTTAAAAGTACTGCCGCATGGATTTGCCACCCACTTGCTCATATTATAAATTTATCATTTTTAGAAGGAGTATTCCCTGAACAATTGAAAATGGCAATTGTCAAGCCTTTGTTCAAGAAGGGTGATGTAACCGACCCAAATAACTATCGTCCCATAACGATAGTTCCAGTCCTCTCGAAAATCCTAGAAAAAGCGATGCTTATTAGGCTAAATAGTTTTATTACAAGATTTACGATTCTACAAGAAGAACAATTTGGATTCCGGAAAGGATTATCTACGTCACTAGCATGTTTTAATCTAATAAGATTTGTTACAGAAAATATTAATGACGGTACACCAATAATTTCATTATTCTTAGATATGACTAAAGCATTCGACTTTGTAAATCACTCAATTCTTTTAGATAAATTGGAACGCTATGGCATTCGGGGTCCAGCATACAATTGGATAGCTAGTTATTTGAACAATAGAAAGCAGTATACAGAATTATCAAGAATTGTCGACAATACTCAAAATAAGCTTACAAAACAAAAATTTACATCAGAGTCATTAATAAATAATAGTGGAGTGCCGCAAGGAAGTATTTTGGCGGCAGTGCTTTTCTTGCTTTATATTAACGACCTTCCTCAATCCACTCCTCATAAGAGTGTACTTTTTGCAGATGATACTACAATAGTAATCAAATGTACTAATCAAGACCAGGCGCAACAAACCGTAACTAACGGTCTATCAGACGTAATCCATTGGATGGAAGCAAATAATTTAAAGATCAATGTAAACAAAACTAAACTAATTCACTTCAATTCATATAATTCTAATCAATTAAACCTTGACATTAAATATAACAATGAAATAGTTGATAATGTAGACAATTATACATTTTTAGGAATGACTCTTGACAAACATCTAAATTGGAAAATGCATATTGATATACTCTGTAAAAAACTTGATCGCTATGTTTTCGCTCTAAAAAAGATAAGACATACTGTGTCTATGGAGGCTGCATTGACGGCATATCATGGCCATGTGTCGTCGTTACTGAACTATGGCCTGATAATGTGGGGAAACTCCGTCAACGTAGACAGAGTGTTCAAAATTCAAAAACGATGTGTTAGGATTATAAATAAAGCATGGTTTTTGGACAGCTGTAAACCACTTTTTAGGGCAAATAAGATACTTCCTCTGCCTTGCATGTACATCAAAGCTATTTGCTTATTCGCGAAAGAACATCCCGACTATTTTAAGAACCGCAGCCAAGTTTTGACTCGTCAAAAAAGACTAAAGTTCGCTAACTTATTATATCAACCGCCTGTCAAAAAAGATATTTACAAACGCAATGTGTATAATATGTGCATTTCAATTTATAACAATATTCCAAATAATTTAAAAATGTTAAATGGACTCGATTTCAAAAAGTCACTGACTGAGTGGCTTCACCATAACTGTTTTTATAGCATTAAGGAATTTTTAAATTTTAGCGGTAAAATAAAATTATAAGAAGAAATAGTTTAAAACATTAAATATTTGCACGTCTGCATGCAGACATAATACACTATACCTAAGACAATAACTTTAAGACCTTTATACCTATGTGACTGTATTAAGCAAATAAACGATTTGATTTGATTTGATTTGATTCATTCCTTCAAAAAATGGTACCATACAGCCTCATAAGGATTATCAGCTGCTATTTAAGTAGGTATTTAACAGGTTACATGGATATTATAGAAATGAAAGAAACGGAAAAAATTGTACAGGTGAAGAGTACGGAAGACTGCCCTGCTGCATCATGTGGGATAGTTAGATAGTTAGGAATATGTGTAGACAATGGTGACTTACCCGACGTTCATCCTAGCGCGTTCCATGAGAGACTTGGGCGTGAGAAGCGACTCCCTGGACTGGCTATCTGGCTCCAGCGGAGAGTCTGCCAGAGACAGCTCAGCGAGGGAGTCTAAAGCGTCCATGGAGGCGGCGCGGGGCGGAGTTCCGCAGTAGCCGCCGTCGCTAGAGCCGTCGCTCTGGTTGCTGTAGATGTGGGCGCCGTATCGACGGAGTGTGCCGTTCTGGTGGACAGGTTTTAAATAAGATTTCGACAATGGAGACTTTTTGCCAAATGAAAGAGGCAGGCTTTTTCAAGCAGTAGGACAATTTTAGCCTAGTTTAGTATAGTTCGCGTCATGTAGAAAGGACGCTGGAAGAAAGTGGATGGGGTGTTTTTGCGCATGGGTAAATTCACGCATGAAAGCACTAGGCCTGTTGTTTAATTTTTGAACCAGCCAGCTTGCGGGCTTCGTAGGTATGTTGGTTATTGGTAGGTACCTCATACCATCAAATAGACCGATCGCCTAATGCGCAGCTTGCGCCAGCGTTTTTTTTACATGACGCGACCTCTAATAGTGCATCCACACGATTTATTTATTTGTCCGACATATAAGTCTTAGAGTCGGCTGTCTCTAAAATCAGTGAGTACTGAATTTAGCCCAACTTTTTTTTTCTACCTCAAAATCATCGGCGCGATTGCGGTCAACGCGAGTCGTAACAGGCGCATACCGTAACGGTGTTTTCGCCTTTTTGTCTTACTGACTGTTGTAATCGGAATCAGCTTTATTCTGAAGCTTAGAGCTGACTTCAAGTGTCAAAATTAAGCTTATTCCGATCGTCAGTCGGGCAATAAGGTCGCAAATTAAAGGTATAGTTTCGAGTACTAAATTGACGCGGGTACCGTAACTGATTAAAATCTTTCACTTTGTCCAACATAAATTGTTATTTATAGATATTATCAGTCAAGTGCCGTTTTTATGAGCACGTGCACGCTTTTTGTAATGATTGGGGCTTGGCAGCGGATGCGGCAGCAGATTCGGGGGTTAACGAACGGAATCATTTTTTGTGAGTTTCGGATGATTGAATCGATTGTTATATGGATTAATTAACGGAACCCGTCTTACAAGACGAACAATTCATTATTCATTCAATTAGCAAATTGAAAGACAATGAAGTACTTTATCATGCTAATATCCAATTCCAATATCAACCATATAACTGTCTTATATAACGTTCTCTACATCGGAGTAGAGTCAGTTTTTTTATGATGCTAACGTTGAAACTAAAAATATATCCGTTTTGGTTCCTGCAGTTACGAAGTACTGCAGGACTGGTTGTAGGATTAATATTTTAAAGACAGGCTAAACAAATAAATTATGAAGATAACATAAACAGGGCAGACGCAAAGCAGATGCACATTATAATATAAACCGTAGATATTATATCGCAGGCATGTGTCTTCGAGGATTCTGTCTGCAGGAGAAAGAAGCGTGGAAACCTTAAAGATTTGATTTTGAATGATTAAACGAATTGCGATAAGAGATTTTGGTTTTCCGACCTTTAAACTTGACTTTTATTTAAAATATTTTTTAGGACTTCCAACTGATGTGTGACGAGCGTCAACGCAACAAAGTTTGGGACGAAAAAGAACAAAACGTTGCGAAAACTGTCTTACCTGCTGAGACGCGACTGGTGTGGCCGAGGCAGATCTGGGCGGCGGCGGCGTCGCGGGACACTGTCCGTTGGACCTGTCCAAACTATTCGAAGATCCTCTTGTGGCCGCTATGAATGTGTTGGTATCAGCTGGGTGAGTCGACTTTATCCGCTTCGCTTCCTTCAGGTTCTGGTAGTTTTGCTTCAGGTGGGAAGGTTCTAAGGGATAGCAGAGGGACAGTTCTTCTGGATGCCTGATACCTGGAAGTAACGTGTTACGGTTAATGTAAAAGTAGTTAGAAAAGTAAGAAACGACGAAGACGAGGGTGAAGCCAGTATCGCTAGTCTGATGCTGTTTCCAGGAATCTAAAGCTGTTTGTTCGGAGTGAGTGCCAAGAGAATTACAGCCTTTTTTTTGGAGGCCAAAATCCACTTTGAGATTACTGCGTCAAACGCGGCAAAGCCATCAATTAAAGAAAAAGAACGAAGTTGGTAGAAAAAGATGAGGCACTTTGGATAGCATGATTTTATGTTAAGAATGGGCACAAGCACAAGGTTGAGGAAAATGTGAGGTCCAAGGTACGGGACTAACCTATGACCTTGACATTAGTCATTCTGATTGGCCAATCAAATTGTATCGAGTGGAAGGGATTTTAACTAAAACAAAACCCAATGCTTATTCAGTAGAACGCGTTTGCTCTTGTAAGATAACTTTAAAGAGGGCACTTAAATGTTTACTGCTCTTGTTCAAACTTTATGATAGAGACGTAGTTCAGTAAAGTTTGTAATAAAACTGATAGTAGGAGTGACTGGCAGTCAGACGATTCTGTACAACACGTAAAATGAGCAGTAACGCATGCACTGACGAGTATTGAAGATATAATTATGCTGATGCGGTTGACAAACCCATATAACTATCCAGTTTAGAAGTTTTGTTATAACAATCTGTTACAAATTTTGAGTGACGAACGTTCTTAAAGGATTCCAAAGAAGATTTTGAGATTAGAAGACTATTGAAAATTTCACATCAAACAAGACGTCGACCTGAATTTTAAAGCCTGCTGACTGATTTGACATTAAGATATTGACTTTGTTTGTTCCCGTCACTTCTACTCATATAATCCTTTTAATAAGAACGACAGGTACTTAGCAGAAATAAGTGGCAAAATTAAGATCAGCTAACCTTAGTCACCCAAGCTAAATTTGGGAGTTATTCTCATACTGTAGCAAGCAGCTATACTAATCTCTCAAAACAAGAAAAGTAATTCTTTAGTAAAGGCGGACAACACTTCCGCCACATTTCGGTGCGGTGGTGTGCAGGGCGACGAAATTCGCATGGCGCTTCTCCGCACGGAGACGCGATGTGTGCGTCTCTGTGCCTTGCAATTTTTGTATACAAATCGAGATTTTACAGTCAAAGTTAAAATCCGCATCACCGTCCGCATTAAAATCCGTTTTGTGCCTAAATCATTAACTTACCAAGACTTTTGCAAAGCTGAACGACAGCGCCGAACGTGTCAATCGAGAAATCAATCTTGCAGTCGACGTATCTCAAGTCAGGAAGCTGGATCCTCAGCGGTTTGTGCATCGGCGTGAAGTGGAGGGCTGCGTCGGCGTGGACGCCGTACTGGTCGAGGGTGTGCTTCGGGCGGGCGAGCCATTTGTTGCGGGTGGGCCACCATAGCGCGTGATCAGACCAATCTTTTTTGAAATCTGGAAAGATAGATAAAAGGAATGAATAACGATGATTGCAGTCTTATTAAAATTGGGCTACGGATTGATAGAGTTCAGAAGTTTCGAGTTTAGAGGGCTTTGGTTCTCGCCTTGCAAATGATGTATGTACTGTTTTTGGAGACCCTATGGCAAAGTCAGAGGTCAGCTTTGACAGCAACCCGGAATTGTGAGACCATACAGAGACTGCATTATTTAAAATCCTAACTAATATTACAAACGCGAAAGTGAGTTCGTTTATTTGTTTGTTACGCTTTCACACCTTAACTTTTTAACCGATCATCTTAAAATTTTGCATACACTTTGTCAGGGGTATAGAAAAAGACGAAGGGACCTGTCATCCTAAAAAAAATTAACGGTTCCTGTGGGACCGCGAGGCGCAGCTGGTATGTATTGGCTAAAATACTAGTTCCAAAAAAAGAAACATATTTTATTTCTGTAATACTTGGACCACAGACCTAAGATTTTTTTACTTCGTAAAAGACCAACGAAGCGTGGGACAGAGAAGTCTCCATCGAAATGTAAACTTCACAAGAGAGAAAGAGGTCGCCTACAAATAAAATCTTAGTCAATTTTTCTTTTGTCATTAATGACAGCGCGCCACCTTTGAGCACGCGAAAATTCCTATGATTATTATTTTTTACTAGTATCATTATAAATTGAATGAAAAGAGAGCAATTAAAATTGTATGCAGTTATGCCATCTTGTGCGTTTAGCGATTGTGATGTGAATTCAAGATTCAACCCACAAAATTTGTCGTTTCATCGGTAAATCTGATATTTCCATTGTAATGTTTTTGTTCAAATTTTGTCTAAAAAGTAACATAAATTGTACCCAAAACCCGATTAACCAGCGGTATATTATTATCGTTTCTTCGTAATATATATATTTCCTAGATGAAAGTAGAATTGACGATGAAATTGAGCAAAAAACTATTAGTTAGTTTACGCTCGATTTTCACTAGAGATGGATAAAAGGATGACGTCATTATTATCGATAGTTTTTTAGCAAAGTTCATAATGAGATGGGTGCAATACATAAACAAAACATACATTTTTGAATCAATGCCACCAACAGTAAATTGTTATTAATCAGATTTTGTACTTGGCTTTTGAAGGATTCCATCTCGACCAGAGATACGTGAAAAATGGATGCGGATTATAAGTAGAGAAAAATGGACTCCACACAAACATTCGACTATTTGCAGTAAACATTTTGAAGAAAAATGTTTTATTCAAAGAAACCAATTTCGTATGCTAAAGAAAGATTCAATACCAACTTTATTTGTACCCGTAAGTGTAATTTTGGGAAAGCAATTCCAACAAAATTTCAAAATTTTAATTTGAAATATTAATCTTTGTTACTATTATGTTTACAGATTAAATTGCCACCAAAACGGTCAGTATGTTCATATGTCCATAGAGACATTATATGTAAGACTCAAGAAGTAGCATCGCCTCGACAGCCAACGCCTGAGCCTTCCTCAGCTAAACTACTTACACCACGAAAAAAGAAACTTTTAGACAAAACTGTACTTTTAAAAAGAAAAATTTCAGAAAAAAATAGAGAAATACGAAAACTGAAACAAAAAACAAGTAGAATGAAGAAACAAATTATAACTCTAAAAGAAGTCGTTATGGATATAAGTAATAGAGCAGAGCTTAAAGAGCACCGGAATGAGATTCAACTTGCATGTAGCAACAATATAACTGCAAAAATTGGTAGACAGGGTAAATAGTAAAGCTACAAAAAAAGTTTGCCAAACGGCTTTGTACGACGAAGACCTTAAAAAATTGGCTCTGACGATACATTTTTACAGTCCTAGATGCTACAACTACATTAGAGATAAATTTGATTTGTGTTTACCGCATGTAAATACTCTGAGAAAATGGTATTCACGTTTAGATTGTGAGCCAGGGTTTACTAAAGAATCACTTAACACTATTTCAGAATTAGCTAAGCAAAGACCTCTTTTTGTAGCTTTGACATTTGATGAAATAAAAATTAGAGAAGAACCAGAATTCGTAGGAAAAAAGCATTATGGCTATGTTAATATAGGGAATGATTTATGTGGTGACGAAGTAGAAATAGCAAAAGAAATACTTGTTTTCATGGTAGTGGCTGTGAATGGGTTTTGGAAACTGCCAATTGGGTTCTTTCCAGCAAAAAGCTTCACAGCTTCTGAAAAGGCTAGATTACTGAAAATATGTCTTAATTTATTACAAGATGCAAATTGTGATGTGATTTCAATAACTTTTGATGGAATTGCATCTAATTTAAATATGGCAAAATTACTTGGTGCATCTTTAACAACAGGACCTTATAGACCATATTTTATTTACAACGGTAGAAAATATTTTATTTTATTTGACCCGTGTCATCTAATCAAACTAATAAGGAATTATTTTGGTGATTATAAAGAATTTTACGATCCCAGCGGGCGCAAAATTGAATTCAAATTTGTAGAACAATTACAAAATTTACAGAAATACGAGGGTCTGCATCTTGCTAACAAACTGTCTGCTAGACACATAAATTTTAAAACCCAAAAGATGAAAGTCAGACTGGCTGCACAATTATTAAGTAGGTCGGTGGGCATAGCTATTGACGTGTGTGAGAAGGATCTCAAAATTGCTGAGTTTCAAGACTCCAATGCAACAGTGCAATTTCTCCATTACGTTAATGACATTTTTGATATATTTAATTCCAGGAATTTCAACCATTTGGGTTTCAAAAAGCCTCTTTGTCCAAGCAATAAAATTAATGTATTTGACAAATTAGAAGAAATCTCTGAATATTTTCAATCACTTAAATGTCAAGATGGTAGGCTTCTCATAACGACTTAAAGAAGATTAGGGTTTTTAGGATTTATAAACAATATTATTTCTTTGAAACTATTGTATGGTAGTTTTATAGAAAAACAAGATAAACTAAAATTTCTTCCAACGTACAAATTGTCGCAGGATCACCTAGAAACCTTTTTTGGCGCCATCAGATCTAAGGGAGGATTCAATTATAACCCGACCGTGAAAAATTTCATAGCAGCATACAAAAGGCTGATCTGCCACACAGAAATAAAAATAAGTGAAAGCGGCAACTGTTTAGAATTGGAGAAAATTGCAGTACTATCGACCATGTCAACGATTGATAAAATCAACCATTCTTCAAACTATAACAAGATATTTACTGATTTAGTACAGAATAATATTAATGGTTCCGACAGCAATAAGGATAGTTTTGACAAAGAAATAGTTCTACTAGATAACACTGCTTCTTTGTCTCAATTATCGATGATGATTGTTTCTTATGTATCCGGATATGTTGTAAAAAGATTAAGCAAGAAACTTAATTGTGACGTTTGTGTTCAAAGTTTAATTGCCAATAATGTTTCAGAAGTTTGTAACAACGCACTGATTAAGAAAAGAGATTATTCAAAAACAACTAAACGTTATCTAACATACCCATCAAATGATGTTATCACGTTATGTTCTAGCGCAGAGAATTTTTTTAGAGAAAATATGAAAAAACGGCAAATGGACAACTATAAGTTTGCCAAAAGTGTATTAATTGTCTTGCGTAACAACCAGTGCTTGTTTGACGACTTGAAGTTTCATGTTTTAGACCAAGATCCTTTAGATACTCACAGGTATCTTCTTATGAAGAGTATTATTGAAATCTATTTTGATCTTCGTCTAAAACATGAGATTAAAACGATAAAGCTCGATAGGGAATCTTTAAGGACACATTTAAATAAAACTATAATATTCAGGGGTCAGTAACTGTACAGTACGCGGTTAAAAGTATGTCAGTGAACTTAACATATCACATCCCAGCATATCACAAATAAACACTACTACAAAAACTAATATCACAATAATTCGATTATTTCAGGCACTGGTTGTTACACGGGCCCATATTACAAATACTTATCTTGCAAACTAACATGCGTATCAGTTTGTAAGGTATTTGTAATATGTAATTGTACATTATTAAGTAAGTTTATTAAAGCTATTAGCCCAAAAGCCAATAGGGGCTTTGTTCAATGATAGCCATAATTTATATTTCTAGTTTGAGGCGTAAAGCATTTTTAAATATACCTTTAATATTTAAGGTACCTTCAATTTCTGGTCATAACTTTTATTTCAATTTATTAAAAAATTAGGGTGTTAAATTATAAGGCTACTTATAAATACATGTACAAAAACAAAGAAAAATAGGTATCATTATTTATCCTAATCCGAATACGAGTAAAATTGGTCAAGGGTCACAATTCGAAGCGAACTATTTTATTTATTATTTACTTTTCTTATGTTATTTTTTTTCTTATGTTATGTATCTAACTCTTCCGCCTAACTAACCCGTTTAGTGGTTAAATTCTTTTTAGCTCAGCAACAGTGTTACTTTAAACTAAAACAACTTAATTGGTATGCGAAAGATTTTATTTATCGACAAGCACCCGGAGAACCATTTTTGGTCAATCGATAAAATAATTAGTTCTTTTCACAACACTAATTTACTCACGCATGCGCAAATGTTTTTTTGTATCACTACCGAACTGTCATTGTCGATCTTTTACATCCGAGATCTGTGACTTGGACTGACCTATGAAACTGGTCTACAGACGCTGGTATAGATATTTTTGGGCACGATTACGTGAGATATACAAGGCCGCGGCAATTATAGCCAATTGACGGCGCTGTTGTAAATGGATTTCGGATATTTTTAAGATCGATCTATTGCTTATTTGGTACGTACAAGCACAAGCATACATTTTTGCACAAGTAATGATAACAGATAGTTCTATCGCCTGATTTGTTCGAATTGAGAGCAGTATAATATCGCAGGTTTAACTTACCTCCATCTTAAATGTTAACTCCTAATCCTATCTTCCTATAACTAATTTTATAAATGCGAAAGTGAGTTTGTTTGTTTTCCTGCTTATTTGTTTGTTTGTTACGCTATCACGCCTTAAATTCAGAACCAATCATAAAATTTTGCATTTAGATTGTCAAAGGTGCATTTTATCCCAAGACCGCGGGTGAAACCACGGGGCGCAGCTAGTTTTGTAACTTTCCCCCATTTCAAATGTAAACTCCTAATGTTATCTATAATGTCGGTATTTTTTATCGTGTGAAAGGAGCAGTTGCAGGGACAACCTGCGCTTCATCGCCCACCCTCGTCGTCACGGTGACATGACCACGACTATTAGGCAATGTGACATAAAAAAGTCATCATTCACTCAGTGGCGTGACGACTGACGAAATGACGACTCATCATTAAAAATTTTTTGGGGATTCGAAGGGCTTTACAATTTTCGTTAAGCGTCTTCTACGTTTTTGTACCAAAGTGTGGCATTTGCGTTTTGCACGTTTAGGATATGAAGTCTCGAGTCAATGGGATCCCATTTGATTCAAAATTTCATAAACTTGGGATGTGCTGATTGTGCTAGATTTGAGTAGATTATACCAATTAAAATCAATGAATTCGAATAATTGAGCGTTTTCGGTAGAAACTTGATTCCGCCACCATCAATTTCGATTGGCTCCGATCGATGAACCCTAGACAGTTATGGCACCGCTTCTTCACTTGCAAAGTCCGCATTTCAAGAAACTCATGACGTCACCAAAATACCAATCCATGATGAGCTCTAGCGTAGAGCATTTTATTCCTTAGTTCGTAACCTGTTCAGGAGCTACAGGAGAGATGGGAGGTCAAGTTTGCGTGGTTATCTGGAATCGTGATCATTTGTTTTGCTTCTGAGGCGTGAGTCACTGCGGAGCGGGTTTTGAGGTAAGTACTCATACGAAATGTAACATCTAATTGAGTTTGTGAGTCACACCAACTGCAGACAAAAAGCTTTTTAACTTCTGTTAATAGTTTTACGAAACTCGAGACGTGAAGACATCACGTCTACGTAGACGTACTTTGTCTTGATTGTACTTACTACAATTTCTATTGTCTACTACTTTAAATAATAGTTTAAGTTTGTTTTCATGGGATTAGCATGCCAGTTTTGGCAAAAATCCCTAAATTATTTTCACATGAATTAAAAAAGAAAAGTTAGTTTTCATTGACCGAAAGCTGCTATTTGATGGAGTTGCGTTTTTATTTTATGTTGCTCTGTTTTAATTCTGTGTTGCTAATTATTTTGTTACGATTCCGACTACACAAAATTAATGTTTTACGGGTGTGTAAGTATGCATTTTATGTGAGTATGTTTGTCTGTTTCTATTATAATATCTACCGTTAGAAAAGCGTGACCGTGACCGATTTTGAAATGAGAGGTGTCGTTGACTTCGGCTTAGTTTTTAAAGTGTCATAGAGTCATAGGTCAATTAGGCTATATTTTTTCATTACAATATTGTAAACTAGCTGCGCTCCGCGGTTTCACTAGCGGTTAAAAAGTATCCTATGTGCTATTCTAGACTATAATCTACCTCTCTGCCAAATTTCATCCAGATCTGTTCAGCCGTTCTGGCGTGAAAGAGTAACTAACAAACATCCATACATCCATCCATCCATTCATTCATTCATTCTTACAAACTTTCGCGTTTATAATATTATTAGTAGGATATACAGCACGCAAAAGAAAAGACAACTATTTTTATGAATGGTCCAATTTAATTTGATCCCGGATTAGTTAGGACGCATATTTTATGCAAAGCTCTTCTCGAACTGTGGCCCGATTCGGAGATTTAAGATTTTCATCTCACTTTTCTTTGTCCTTGTTGCTCTCGTTTGAAACGTCATAGGTGTGAGAGTGACCAAGATAAAATCTCATCTCATCTCACGCGTAGGAATAGCCCCCCTGGTAACAGTCAAGTTTTGGTTTTTTAATAACTATTAATTCTCTATTGAACTTGATTTCGTTTTACCAACAATCGGAATGGAATAGCAAAACGTAAATGAGGAAAGTCGATACTTTATTAGCAGATCTTCAACTGTTATTTGGTAGTCATCAATGAGCAATGTTTTGGTCTTCCCGTTTTCGAAGAATTGGTCAACAATACTGGTCAAGATGATTGAATATGAATAACAAGCTGGTCCCAATACATGCGTAACAATTAATGAATGAAATAGATCGGTATGCGTTGCGTAGGTACTCAATTCATTTATAGTAAGAAATTATCATGACCACAATGTCGGTAATGCGGTTTTTGTGACACGTTTGTTTTGCTCTAAGGTGAGGAAAAACATTAAGAACTCTATTTATTTAAGAAACTCCGGAAGAGTATTTCTTGTTATATTTGCAATCTAGCCTTAACTTCAGGAAGGCTAAGAAATGGTTATTTAAGGCCCCGTATTACACGAAATCACTAAAAACAAGTTTTTTTTTCGCCTAGTTTGATATAAAGAATTATGATGATCAGGTGAAAAAAAAAACTACAGCTAGTAGAAGAAACAACCAACTAAAGTTTAACCGAAGTACAATTTTAAAAATAACGGTTTTCAACTTTAAATGAAGCGGGTTACGTAAACGTATTTGGGGGTAGATAATCGTGGAATGACCGAGCCTTAAGTACATAACTCCACTATAGGGCTCTCTTTCAAGGTGTGTCCATTCGGCCCTATCTTTTTCCATCTACATATCGCAGCCAACTTGCTTAATCAGCCGTTCAAATAACAGCCTAGCCATTTTAATAACGGCGCCGTGCAACTATGTAGCTTCCTGAATGATATTCAGCCGTAGCGTCTAATACAACATTTACTAAACTAGCTGGCTGATGCTAAGACCATTCATCTAATAGGGTGAATCCAAGTCATTTTACCTAGCCGTTAATTGAATGGCTGAATATCATCAGGAAGGTAGTTGCTGCCGTCCATTAAAAAGGCTAGGCTGTTAATTAAACGGCTAATTAAGCATATACATTAAAATTCTCAACACATTATGTTTTTTTAACATTTTATCATTTATAAAGGCAATTCATTTATAACATCAGTGAAAATTGTTTAATGAATAGTGATAGAGTGATGTCAGAATTATTCTCGCATCTCACATCACGGAGGTTAATTTATCAATGCTCTCAAAAGTTTACAATAACCTTCATACATTTTGGAAACGGCTGCCAGTGTAGTGGTGACCTTTGAGATATGTTTTTACAGATCCAGTGTTGGTACGAATCGTTATTGAGTGGTGATGACTCAGCACCGCTGCAAGGTAGTGCATTGTGGTCGATAGTGACGTCACGATTAGATTTTAAGTTTCCTTCGGGGTTGCTCTAAGTTAGTCATATTTCTTTTTGTTAGTGTATTAAAAACCTTATTATTAAATATAGTACATATTAAAATAAAATAAAAAATATATTCGGGACACTTCCACACTCGGTCGTCTGACCCCAAACTAAGCAAAGCTTGTACTATGGCTGCCAGAGACTGATATACATACTTAGATATTTTTAAATACATACTTGAATACATATTAACACCCAGACATAGAACAAGACACAAATGTTCATCACATAAATGTTTGCCCTAGGTGGGAATCGAACCCACGCCCCCAAGCTCAGAAGGCAGATTCACTACCAACTGAGCCACCGAGGCAGTCAATATATTTGTATAGCATGGACTTATTTTCACGTTCTTAGTTAGACATTCATAATATAATATCGCGAAGTTGCAACTGCATTATTCATATTTATAAATCATTCGACAAAAGTATACTTGTTCCTGAAAATTCTACGATAACATAATATATCGAGTACTTGATATATTATGTTATCGTAGAATTTTCAGTTTTGACATATTAGTTTTGACATTGGTGTAATTTACATACATTTATTATGTAAATTACACCAATGAATATTTAATGTTTTTATTATGGAATGGCAGACATAAATTCACCTTTGACATTCGTTGTCTAATAATTTCAATCTAATTTCGAATACAGTTCAATAAAACCAGTAAGCTCCAAAAATTGTTACACCAAAGTTACATTTCACGCGTTCGACTAAAATAGACTAATTTCAATGACAATACTCTAAAATACAAAACAGTCAAGTCCAGTCAACTCCCTATACGGGAATTTTATTCTGGAGGTGCTCGAGATTATGTTGGTTACACTCACTCCTATGATATTTGAAATGAGTAAGACAGTGACGAAGAATTCGAGAAAGCAACAATAAGGTTTTCTTTACGAGATGTACTAAAAATGTCTTATCAAGTCTCGTCCGTGGGTGACGAGTGTAAAGTTCAGCGTTGTTCGCGTTGGTGGTCGGTCACCAATCCGTTGTTTATTGTCGTGAAAGTGCCATCTCGGCGAGTTCTCGTATCTGTTTCCGACGCGTGGCGTTCTCACTTTTCTCCGTCAGCAGAATCGATTATCTGGTTAAGCTAAATATTATAGCTAGACATTCAATACATGATTGTGGTTTGTTGGTACAACAAAACAATGATAAATTAAAACAGCATACATAAATATACTTCAAAGATATCACTAGAAGGAAATATTGCAACAAATAGGTATCCAAGCATCTATTTTGCATTTCAAATCGAGTTAATCTGTTCATAACTCATGTGATCATTATCTCTGATTCGCAGTAGGTACAAACGCCGAAGGACAATGCAGGTAATATATTACAGACTGGTAGTTGTTCCCGCAGCGTCTATGCCCATATTCGCGTCGAATAACTTGGAATCTTGGATAGACAGACGCGTTTGGCATCCGCTGCTTTCGCGATTTTACGAACCACATCACGTCTAGCGATTTCTCGCAAGAGAAATTCCAAGAGATTCCAAAATACCATTGTTGGTAACGTGTGTCCTCTTGTTAGCCGAGACTTCGCCAAAGTCCCATTAAAATCATCAGATGACATGGCATGTCGTTTGCAAATGGCGTTTATTATGTCCCAGTCCGTATTAAGATAAACTCTGCGCACGATAAGCCCGATAGCGAATAGCAAAAAGGTTAAATCGAATATGCAACGTACAAGTACAGAGATCATGTCGTATAACTTTTTCAAGATATTTTAATGATCACTCGTTTAATCTTATTCAGTCTTGGAGGACGTTAAAGATTATTTATTCCAGCAGTCACCAGCGCTGCACCTTATATGGTCGATTGTGGCCAATGTCGAGGCGCCGTTGCGATACTTTTATAGTACTGCACCTTACATGATTTAGATCTTAATGCGTATGACGATTGTAAATTGATTCTGTGCGATGTAGAGAACGATAAGGCGACGTTTTCTGAGAAAGTGCGAGACAGAGGGGCTAACATGGATAGCGTCTAGATTTTTTAAAGGAATCGCAACTCGACAAAGTTCAATAGCATGTACGCAGTAAAACAAGTGCGATAAACACGTGCTGAGGTGGCGTATGTCGCAACATCTTTCAACGTGAGAGTTATTCAAGGCGACGAAGTTTCGCAAGCGGCTCCTCCTAATGGTGGTCATAGAAATATTCTCAGTTATCGACAGTTATGTGGGACAAGATTGTTTATTTCTGGCGGCAGACAGCTCCCGCGACACCGGCGAGACAGTGTTTCGTGCTGACAGCTCTGCTTTATTTATTTACTTGCACCGAGATAATAAATGACTCTCGGACCTCGGTACGCATAAAATAGAAATATATAGAAGTGAAAGTGTTTACTAATTTGAAATTATTACCAAGTTGCGAATTGAAGTGTTTATTGAAATTGAAAGCAACTGCTCTGTTAACGTAAATTTAATATATAGGTTAATGTCTCGTTTTGAATCTGGAGCTACTTCTAAATTATAATTCTTGAATGTAGGACACCTTGCCAATTTTATCACAGCAGTGTCCATTGCCTTTCATAATATCCGTGGTAATTAAACATATGAGCTAAGCGGCATTTCATATCAGGCTATGTTTATTTAGCTTGACCCGATCTTTGCAGAAAATATGATTGTAATTATAGCCTACATAAGGACTTGAACAAATGATGTAATGTTGCGATAGCTTATCGGAATGTTTGTATAAACAAAACACTTGAAGTGCATTCGTTTATCGTCGTTTATTAAATTTCAGATTTCAGATTTGAGACAGACATCATAGTTTTCATAGGATACTGTGATAAATCGTATTAACTTTAACATTAATAGCATTCTGCCACTTCGAAGGAATGTCTATTAAGATAGCAATCGGCTCGTAACAAAGGCAATTGGTTGAGACAACTGCGCAAATTCCACGATGTCAATCGGCAAATGCATGTGGGCTGACCTATTTAGTGCTAATGTACTCAGCTGAAGTCTGCAGCATAGCAGGAAGTGGCGCACCCAACCAGGTCATCGCGTTTACTACCAATCACACTGCACCTTAACGATTTAAACGAGCGACTTATAAGCTTCCATCTTAATCTCCCACTATACGCCAGAGATATTAATGCTTACATAAAAATGAACAAACATAGCACCACGAAAGCAATTAAACTCACCGTTATCCAAGTTAAGTAAATAAATCTCCAAGAAGAGTCTCATAAAACACAGGGGCAAATACGGTACGCGAAGCACACACGTGGATCGCGTCACTCTTTACATTGAAAGATTTACTTTTGCCGCGGCCGATAATATCACCAACGGAATCCGTAGTGTAGTCGCTAGACAAATGTTTGATATTTGATTTAACAAAGAAACTTCTGCCTAGTTATTATAGTTTAGTTGTTTAAACTGTGCGCGTTTAATAATTAAATTTATCTTACAGATACAATCTACAGGTCAAGGCGGTCGAGGTAACAAAATACAGTTGTGGAACTAGGACACTCCTTGCGGTACTCCTTTTGAAGTTCTACGTGAGATCGACTTTAAGATTAAAGTGGTAGCTAGCTATAATTCGTTTTATCGCTGGGGTAAAATATTGTCCGTGGTGAGAGAATTAGTAAACCATATGGCCACGAGTAAAGAGTTGGCAATCAACCGATCAACACCATCGAAAGCTTACGATAAGTCCAAAGATTCCGTTAGTCGTTTACCCCACCGCTGCTGTTGGTTAATGGATGATACGCAGCTATTCTAATGCATATAAATAGCTGTTCGCAGTCCCCCATGGAAAACACGTGTCCTGAGTGTCAGCAGGTGAAGCAACTCCAGATTCCTTTCAACGATTACTTATTACCCCGTTAATTATTGTGGCCTGAAAACTAGTTTAATTGACGTCCATTAAAAATAGTTTCGGTTATTCTAAGAACTGATTAGAATATTCGATCGTAAATACAGTTAATGTAGTCTGCCTTCCGAGAAGATGGTATTAGGTAAGCTTTATGAGGAAGCTGAGTGGAATGGAGCCCGTTACTATAATGGTACGGAGTCGTAGGATTCCGCGTAGCTATCCTTATTTGATGAAGAGGTATAGGTGACATAATCGTGGGTGCGTAGGCGACGCCCCAGGTCGCCGCCCACCGCTTCCGTCGCGGAGGCGGCGTTACAGCACCTGATCATTGTGAGGCAATACACCAAGATTATCTGTTTAAACGATTACAATGGCAATATTTTCGCGTTTCGCCACGTGCAGACTGAATAGCGCTCAGAGTACAAATACCTCTGTCACAAGATCAGACTTAACAAGTCAAAAGCAAAAAAGAAGGAAATTGTGTACCAAGAATGGTGCTATAAATTAAATGTCAAGAGTCGAACTAGGATCAGTAGTAACATGCTTGCTCAATGCAATTGATACGGACGTTGATTACTTCGTGATTGATTGATGTCTACGTATACCGTCATGTGGGTGTTCAATTCACAATGAGAGTAGCTACCTATCTAGTTCTATTTCTACTGTAACGGAAGGTATTGCAACACGTGACCGAATTGAGGGCAACTCAGCTTCAATGACTTGATTAAGTACCGATCGAGATAATCAGATCAACAAGATTATAGAGCATGTGGTAGCAACTGCAACATTAGTCTACGTTAATTTTGATAATAAGAAAACTCTTCGTTTTTAACTACACAGAAAAACGGATTTGTGTTATTTATTGTTACGAGCAGAAAGACACACCAAACTGGGGACCAAAGTTAGCATGTAAAGTCTACTCTATACTTACGTCAACCAACACTATAGGTAGACATAAGGGCGATAGAAAAAGGAATGGTATAGGACTATAGGTGGATCGCGTGAAAGAGAACAATAGAAGTTAGTAAGGGGAGTAGATTTAAACACGACAAATGATTGATGTAAATGAAATAGCATGCATTTTTGCTGGTTTTGCACAAAGAACAATCAATAGTTTGGTACCTACATCAAATCATCTTATGAAGATAATATATTTGGATAAGGAACAAACGTTTTAACTATGTTTGAGGGTAACTTTGACAGAGGATCTTATGCCCTCTTTAAAAGTTAGCTCTACTAAGGTTTTGACGCAAATGTACCGTGACCGTAGCAACTGCTTTGCGTCATTGCTCATCGCGCGTAATAGGTGCATACCACACACATTCATTCGTATTACTCATTGTTACTATTAGATAAAGTGACCTTAGTCAGCTTCGACTGTATTCCGTGCCGTTAGCTCCATTCTATTAATTAATATATATCACTGCAGAACATTTAACAGTACAAAACATGAACAAAAATTTAGAAACAATATAGTAGTTATAATTATTACAAACCAGGAAATATTTTACTGTTCTCTGGAACATCATCGTCATGGGAATGACGTCGTTTGAATTCCCAAGTTGACAACGTATTGGTAAAGTCGTAAGCAAAGCCGATTCCGACAATTTGAGATCAAAGACTGAGATCTTGGACGCAAAGACATGCTTAAAGTCTCAGTTTTGGAAAGTTTTGCGTTTGAATTAAAATTAATGAAGACGACAGATACATGGATGCATATGAATTATCATATTATATTAATAAAGTGACAGGAGGAAATTATTCATAGGTTAGTTTCCTGCGTACGTTTCCAATTCTAATTGATATTGCAATAACGTTTGATCTCTTTAAACACCATTATGAAGAACAGAGTATGTGAAACGTCGGATAAAACCGGACACTATTAAACCGGTCCACAATCGAACAATATAATCGTACTGTTAATAAAAATGATTTTATCCATAAAGATATCTTGCGTGGAGCAACGTGAGAAAAGATCTTATCGGAGAGCGTTGGAATACAAATTTGAACACGTATGAGCTTATGAAGGTTCCGACGGCTTATTTGGTGAAAAGGGGTCAGAATTTTTTTTTTAAATATTTTGGCACGACAGCATAAGAACCTTTGTTTGATATAATTAACATTAAGTCACAAATACTACGTACATTTAAACGCTGACATTCTTTAATTCAGAATCGATCTTAATCATTTGACTAAATGTGTACAGCTGACCTACTTCAACGAGTAGTTCAACCCACAACGCACCAATTATTCTCACCGTAAATTGACCAATCATTAAAGCAATAGACTTCAATAAAATCAAAGAAACAACTGTTAATATAAAACAAGACGAAACAAAACAAAGGTAAAGAATAATCATGGATTACGAAACCATGAGAAGGTAAGAGAACAATAGAACACGCGTGTGATGAAATATAAAAACAAACAATTTAACCTACCAAGTCATTATAAAACGCGGTAGAGTCATCTGAAATAACAGGATACCACCGGTTATTAAAGCTTTGCGTGATCAAGTTACATCTGTCTAGGGAATGTTAAAATATAACATACAACGCCACATGAAGGAGTGTAACCCTAGCATGACACGACATGTCAACATCAAGAGATAATTACACTTCAGCGTATCATTAAAATGAACTTGTGGAGTAACAAAATTTTGGAACAATTGAGAATAATGATAGTTGTAAATGTGCTGTTAATGTTGATACTATCATGGATTGCGTGGTCGATACAAAGAGAGGTGGAAGTATAAAGGTTGGAAGCACCCACGCGGTGTGAAATATCACTAGGAACGAATAGAAGGGCCGTTCATTGACAAATCACAGCTGTTTGTAGGAGTAGTATGCGTACCGTTCAAGTCGTACTATACCAGATTAGATAATAATCTTATTGCTTTATTTACCTTGGCGACGTTTCATTCTAAACTTTCTTTTGAATTGCGTACTCTTTGACTGTCTGTTTTGATATTTATACCCACATATCATATAGCTACGGTCTATACTTTGTCGTGGCTACTTATTTCCTATGATTATATTTATAATATTTATGGAACTCTTCGTTATAAATCCTGTATTTTCTGTCTGGGTTATTCCACCCACTTTATAACTGGTAATACTTAATGTTAGTGACTGTAAAAACTTCATTGGCAATTCAAGCAGTTTACAAATCGAATATAGTTATTAATTTATATCGAAACATGTGGGATGCGAAAGCCATATCAGTGAAAGCATAATAATATAGTAAGAGACAGTTCGAGGAGATAAAAGCTGTACGAATAATGATACTGTTCACGATGTATAGATCAAAATTTCTATAACACCGATAATGATACAGCAATATACCTTCTAAGCTTCGTTATTCGGTTGTAGTTTTGCAAGTTGTTGTAATTTAATACAATGTTCCATGCGTGGTCCGATTTTGTTTTGTTTTCATTTATCCTGTCTCGCTATTAAGTTTTTGATGGTGTTAAAAGGAAAAATTCCTTACACAGGCATTGTTTGATATTTTATTAATAGTTAGTGATTAGTTACCGTATTAAGAATTATGAACGACATCAATTCGCGCAAAACTATTTATGAAAATAACTGTACGATAGCTTTAAATGTAAATTTCTTGAAGGGTTTACATCAAGACGTCGATTAATTGATCACTAGACTATGTTTTTTGAGATAATCATAGCTATACATATTAAGGTACCGCTTCTTTACCTTTGAAGTTGAAATATATCCATTCAGTATAATAGACGAATCAAATGAATGTAGCACAATTTGGAAGGCAGCGTCATCACTCACCTTTACCTGCGAAAGAAAGAAAGCACCATTAGAACACATTCAACAGAACGCTTCGTCACTTTATGGTATGAAAACAGGAAATAGTCGTATTTTAGCTAGACAATTATCTGCATTAACATACAACTTTCCCTCTCGCCCACTATAGAATAATTTGTGACAGAAAGAATAGTGAAAGTGATCTTCAAGACAAATAAAAAAATGAATGCATAACATACTAACTTGATATACGAGTGGAGGTTAGAGATCTGTTGACATTGCAATCGTTGATGTCTCTAGAGATATAGCTGATCTCATTGTGTTTAATGGAAAGTTGGGCCAGAAAATACAATGAAAGTAATGCTAGTAATGATGATGTACGTACATGGCAACATAGCTCATAGATTTAAACTAAATTCGCATTAAAAGAGGAAATGTTTCGTTCATGCTACCACGAAAAGACAGTCAAATTACTAATAACAACTAGGATAGCTAATTTCTCAAACCGCCTACATGAAATGTTGTGCTGTAATTGGAGCCTCTTGCGGGCATTAAGACCAATCTGTCAATACAGATAGCCTATCATAATTTGTTCTACATTCTCGGTAGCGGCTACCGTAACCGGGTTTGTGACTATAAATTCCCCCATTTGCGCGCCTGTCCAACTCAGACCATGGCAAGAACTAAACGAGCCAGTGGATGCATCCACTGGTTAGTTTGATTCATGCCATTAACCAAGCAATTATACCCAGAAAGCTATTTAGCGAAGAGTGTCTAAACAATGATCTAGAACGCCCAAAGCACAGACACATCATTCTTTTAAGGAGTCCGAGGACAATGAACTCTGTAACTGTTGATTAGATGCCCCATTCATTTGCCCAATGTATTAATGCAATACCAGATGAAATCTCGGCTAAGCAAATGTTTGACAGATGATAAAACGCTTAGCACGAGACGTGGGTAGAAAGCAGCACAGAGACTAGTTGACGATAAAACTTGTCTGTCTTATCTGCTCCTTCTTATTATAGTTCGACAGTTTTCTCACGGCTCAAATTACAGGACAATTATGCTGATGCATAGCTTTTTCAAGGAACACGATTTCCTTTCGTTCCCCTCGTAGGTGGGTGTAGCTATTTGTCGGCTACTAAAATAGTCGGGGGTTTAACCAGCCGTCATCATCCACTTAGCACGTTCGCGAATCGCCATCTTGGCCAATCAAGTCGTTAACCTCTGACTGGACACTTGTGAGCGCTGGGGCTACAGATCCTGCAGTTTTGTGCCTTTTTAACTGCTCTCAGACGTACGAAACCGAAGAACCGAAATGCAAACAGACGACCCTTTCAAGTTCCATGCATCATTAACTTGTGACTTGTGACTTGATTGGGCACATCTTTTTTGTTGAAGGGTGCATTGCCTTAGTTATCCTTAACATGTGTCACTGCTTCGCGCATGTCGTATTATCCGGTGCACTTACGTACAAATACAAAAGCTGTGACGTCTTTACAATTCTGGATTCAACATGGCCGCCAGCTGTTTAGCCATCTGCTATTGTGATTCCCTGTGGTAACGTTAATTAATTATTCTAGTGATGCAGGCGCCGACCGAATGAGATGTACGAAGCTGTACTTTATTCAGCCATCAGTTGTTGCCATTAACTGCATGTTGACGTTGATTTACGGCGACAGATTTGCAGTGTAGTTCGAGACGTGACTTTAATGTCACCACAGGTACCAGTGGAAAACCTAGAGTCGAGAGTGCAGCAATTAGCACTAGTATTGCTGCCAGCTTTCTCGATTTGGCTAAATAGTGAAAATACCTCAGGTCTGTGAATAATAAAATATCTTGATGAATTACCTACGTTAGTTAAAGCTTTAGTGAGAAGAGAGAAACTTAAACGAACATCCAAGTACTCGACGTCTGAGAAATCTACTGAAAGAAACTTACTGACAAAATTTCACCGAGTCTCTTAATCTTCCGACAAATATACTCACGAAACCGCAATGACAATACTTTACCAAAAGCAATTAGAGTCTAAACAAGTCAACAATTGGAGCGTGACGACCGCATTGCCATTCAGAAGACATTGAGTACACAAGCGTATAATAAATTGATTAGTGTATCCGAAAATAATGACGGAAGACTGGTCACGTTTGCCATAGGTACAGATACACAATAATTTGCACTCATCTCATTTTGTCTCAAGTAGTTTCATTTACGACGACCAGCGTCCCACTTGGCTTTATCTACGCCGAGATATTTACAACCTACGTTACTGTTTGCTGTGCGTTTATTGCACATGTGTTATCTATCTCCGAAATAGGTGACGGAGATACTGTGCAGCTTATTTTGGAGACATGCACACAGAACACAATATTCAGATCAGAAATCAAAACATTTGAGTTGGCATAATTTTTACATAAGGAAAACATTAGGTAAGTTAAATGTTGTTCTGAGTATGAGGATTGAAGTCATCCAACCTTCTCTGACGCCATGACCCACATTCCGTTTTATTATTGGAGGCATGATCGAGCATCGAATTTACGTAGTTCATGCAGATTACGTCCTGTACGATGTTTTTCATAAAAATGTAGCATTTCTGGGTTTATTATTAGTATCGTTTTTGACAAACCGTGCAAAGGGTTTCATGTGGCTTGTTGAACAATGCATACTCGTATGATATAGGAACTGAAATCACAGATAAAGATAAGCGTAGACAAAAATCAATAACTATAATCTCTCATACCCAATGTCATCGCTAATCTATAATTAATTAATTGATTCAGACTAGACTAATTTATTGATTCAGTTATAGGAAATATAACGAAGTATAAAGATAAGGTCACAGTTTTTAGTAAATGTACTAATAACATAACTGTGACCAATAGTTTAAACTTTTAAGTGAGACAACAGAGAAGTGTGTGGACATTTCACTTTTTTATCAAAACATAAACCGCTTCTCTGGCAAAATTTTAGATATAGAACTTTTATTAGATAAGTATAATTTTGATATCTTATGTTTCACTGAAACTTGGTTAAAATCAGATAAAATGCTATTTAATGTTACAAATTTTCAGGTGGCCAGTGCGTTTAACAGAGTACCCGCTGAAGGAGGAGGCTGTATTATTCTTTTTAAAAATAACATGAAATATAAGGAACGCTCTGACATAAGGGGCTATTCTGTTGAACGTGTCTGTGAAATTGCTTGTGCGGAAATGGACAGGCACATAATATTATGTGTTTATCGACCACCAGCATCTAACTTCAATCATTTTATGTCAACAATGGAGTGCGTACTAAAGAAACTTACTAAATCAAATAAATCTATTTTGGTTTGCGGAGACTTCAATATAGATATTTTAGTCAATTCTACTGATAAAATTAATCTAATTTCTTTATTTAAAGCATTTAATTTAAACTATCTTTTCTGCGAGCCAACTAGAGTAACGGAGACCTCATCTACTTGCTTAGACAATATTTTTTCAAGTTGTAAAACAAAAGATTTATCACTTTTTAACGGAGTCAGGTCAGATCACAAGGGCCTTGCAATTAAATTTGAAATTGATAAAATAAAGAAACCATCTTTAGTTGAGTGTAGACCATTAACGAAAGGTAGGTTAAAACGACTAAATAATTGCATAGAGTCGAAACTTATTTTAAAAGATTTTTCTGTCAATAACCCACATGACAGTTATGAAAAATTATTTAATATAGTTAGCAATGAATTTAATAAAATTTGTCCAAAGAAGAAGATTCAATTCAACCAAAAAATACAGTTTAGTGACTGGGCGACCAGAGGTATACGAAAAAGTAGAGATGTTATGTATGATTTATATAACCAGAAATCTCTGACATCTAGTAAGGATTTTCATGACTATGTTAGGAAATACTCGAAAACTTTTAAGTCGGTTTGCATTCGCGCTAAAGCTTTGTTTATAAAAGATAAAATTCAAAAATCCGATAATAAAATAAAAGCTGTCTGGAAGACCATCAACACAGAGACGGGAAAAAGTAAGTCGAGGGATTCAGAATTTACGCTGGTAGTTGAGAATCAGCCGGTTTCTGATGCAAAATCGGTAGCCAACTCTTTTGAACATTTCTTCTCTAGCATACCCTTTGATGCCACCAAAACGCTTAACTCGTCTCCAGATGATGCAGGTGTTTTTCTAAAAGAACACTTCTCGCGGGATATACCAGACTTTCGGTTCAGATACACTTCCATCTCTGAAATTATCAAAACTTTCAAAAGCTTAAGAGTTAAATCTAGTGAAGATTTATGGGGATTATCAGTAAAAGTGTTAGAGTCTTTAATAGAAACTATTGCACCACACCTCATGGTCATATTTAACATGTGTATTGACAGAGGCACATTTCCCGATTTAATGAAAAACAGCAAAATTACCCCTATCTTCAAATCGGGTAGTAAGTCAGATCCCTCGAATTACAGACCCATCTCTGTGCTTCCGGCTTTGAGCAAAATATTTGAAAAGATTATACTTAATCAACTGTTGTGTCACTTTAACATACACAGTATATTAAACGAAAATCAGTTCGGTTTCACGAAAAGTAGATCAACAACAGATGCGGGAGTTCGATTAGTTACGCATGTGATGGAAGCTTGGGAGAGTTCACAGGATGCCATCGGTGTCTTTTGTGATCTTTCCAAAGCGTTTGATTGTGTAGAACACCGCACCTTGATCCGTAAATTACACCACTACGGAATTCGTGGAATCGCTCTAGATCTTGTCGAGTCATATTTAACTGATAGACAACAAAAAGTGGGAATTAATGGCGTCACATCTTCCGGATCTTTAGTTACAATGGGAGTACCACAAGGTTCTATCTTAGGCCCGTTCTTATTTTTAGCGTATATAAATGATTTGCCGTATATGGTTAAGGACCTTACAGACATAGTTCTATTTGCTGATGATACATCTCTTATTTTTAGAACAGATAGGAAAGATAGTGAGCTTGTGCATGTGAACAACGTATTGACTATTATTTCGAGATGGTTCGCTGCAAACAATTTGTTACTAAATGCAAAAAAAACTAAGTGTTTAAAGTTTTCCATGCCTAATGTTAGATATATAGAACCAAACGTAATGCTTGAGGGCGATAAACTTAACATAGACAAGGCGACGGTGTTCCTGGGTATAAGCATTGATTCCAAACTGCAATGGGGTCCACATATTAGTGCTCTGTCTGGGAGACTTAGTTCTGCTGCTTATGCGGTTCGCAAGATTAGGCAACTGACGGATATAGCTACAGCTCGGATGGTTTACTTTGCTTACTTCCACAGCATAATGTCATATGGCATTTTGCTGTGGGGATCAGCTGCTGAAGTAGAGGCAATTTTTATTTTGCAAAAGCGAGCGGTCCGCGCTATCTACGGAATGGGTCCCCGTGAATCATTGAGAGATTTATTTAAAGAAATAAATATATTAACTTTACCTTCTTTGTATATCTTTGAAAATATTATGCACGTTCGCAAAAATCTACATAAATTTAAATTGAACAGTGACTATCACAATTATAACACTAGAAATAAGGATAGGATAGCTGTACAGAAATTTAGACTGACTAAGTCAAGAAAGTCATTTTTAGGCAACTGCGTTAATTTTTACAATAAAATCCCGAAAAATATAACAGGGCTCACCGAGGGAAAATTCAAATCACATGTAAAAACTACATTAATGAAAAGAGGATATTATAAGGTTAAGAATTATTTAGAAGATAAAGATGTCTGGAGCCTTCCACTTCCGCCAAGTAGCCACTAGTATTTATAGATATTACCTAGTTGTAAGCCAAAATTTGTGAGACTGTAATTTATTTATTCTTTGAAAAAATAATGCCCCTCAGTTTCTTGCCTGTTTTTCTGAGTAGAGGCTTTTTGTCCGAACAAGGCGGTCGAGTCAATTTAATTACCTTTGACGTTCATAAGTGTATCTTTGATACCTAAATTGAATAAAAACATTTTGACTTTGACTTGACTTTGAATCATTATGGCTCGAATTCGTATTTATAAATAGTTACGGCAGATAGCGTCACCTCCGTCATTACATCACGTCTGGGTGCGACTTTATTTGCGTTAGTTCTGCAATAAGAGTTGGATACAATCAAGATAATATTTGTATTTATACATATGTCGAGTTCATTCAAGATCATCTCTGATGTTACGAAAATCTTGAGTCGTGGGTTCTCGGTAGAGTTGAGGTTAACTTTTTTGTACACTTTGTTGAATTGCATACTTCACAGTAAAAATATGTACTAGTGAGTCTAGTTATAGCAAACGAAAAAAGATGATTGGCTATTTCATACAAGGAAAAGAGAAGGAACGAAGTTAAAAATATGTAGGTGACAACAGAAGAACAGAGGTGAAAATGCTGGCAGTTAATCAAATGGATATCTACGGTCGGTTTTTAAAAGATTCACTATCCAGATTTTGTATAGGAAAAAGTTTGCGTATGTTAACCATACCTACACTATTAATCTACAATACAAATTTCCTGCCAAATTGGGAATCCCTAAACCAGGCAAGGACGTAGAGGTATTTCATGACGTGTAGTTTAAGCTCTTCCTGCCGTAGTTTCCATGTATTGTCCGTCAAATACACTCAAATAAGGATACTTGTTTGTGGGTATATAGACGCATTATGTTTGGTTTACGTATTATGTTTGTTGTCATACTTTTTAGTTACAAAGTAGCGTGCCAGAGCCCGCATAAGCATTAAATCTTGGTAACACGATATATCATCAAGATATTGAAGCTTGTTATCGATCAGCCACTGTTTTTAACAGCTCAGGGGCTAGTTACACCCCTTTCTTTCGGCGCTTCTAGCTCAATAATGATTGATGAACCATTACCGGTTCTTTTGACTCATAGCTTTTCACAGGCAAATGTTTTTTGGAGGTTTTGAGGTGTTACATTTTTACTGAGTGTTCGTGCTTTACAGCTTTATGGACCTAGTGGTAATATTCTATTTTTTAAGTAATGTCTCCGATTCCGGGATTGGCACCACTTTACTAAACTTCTTCAACATCATCTTAAGATTAAAAAGGATTCTCTTCAGCGCATTATGTTCCTATTTTGTGACAGTCTTATCCACTGTTAAGGTTAAAAAAAAACAATCTATATTAAAATTCGTTTTTAATTCTTAAAATTAAGTTGCAGTTAGTTAACTTTCTTCAGCCTACACTGGTTTATTGACACATAACCTTACGATCTGAGGTCATTGTGTTTCCAGGAAATATATGACTAGAATATTAATATCAAAGATGTCTGGTAAAGGAACCGTATAGGCCTATTTAGTTACCGAGAACGGAAGTGAGGCTATCTCCTGGCGCTGCTTTAATTACTACAAACAGAGAAATATGAGTATTTTATCAGCTGGTCGCTTTTATATCCATGCAGTAAGGTTTAAAGTTATTTGTGCTATATTCTAGATTGATGCGACACAGTACGTGTATCGAGTCCTATGATCCTTGAAAGGAACTAAGCTGGCGCCATAACCCAGCGATAGTTTTCATTGCGCTGGCGCAAGTCGAGCGGAGCGCGTGCGCGGAGCGGATACGTATACTATATAAATAGATATGCTATTTTGGTCGGGCGGCAGCAACCAGGCGCCCGCTATGTGCCCTACACCGTCTGGAACTCTTGCTGCTTTAAATTAATTAAATTCTTCATAATATATCCAGTCATGTATGAAAGGGCCTCTACGATCAAGTATTTAGGGCATACATGACTCACGATTTGAAGTGACGAAGAAAGCATTGACTCATAATCATAAGTAAGTCATAGCACAGTGTGACACAAGTCACACAAGTTATGCCATAAAAAATTTAACAAAGTTGACTAAAATGGCTACACATTCCACTGAAGCAAGACTTCAAAGATCTTCGGATCAGTGCCAAGTCCCAGTACTGTCTATCATCAATTTCGACAAGGATCTTGCCTTTTGAAGTCTTATCAATATTAGCCTACCGATAGACATAGGCCTCTCCTGACACGCCACCCAGATATTTTAAAGTTTTACTTACACAAAACTCACATGTAAATTGTACATATAGCGTCGACTGTATTCAGAAATTACAATGAAATTAGCAATGGTAATATTGAAGTAAACATAGTCTGAGTGCCGTGGCAAGGTCAGGGACTCACGCTCGGAGAGTTTACAAATATTTATCTCTCCACTTGCCACCAATGAGTACTTTTCGCGTGGGAACATATATGTATTATGACCACCAGTTGAGCCCAACAAAGTATCATGACCAATGACAAGATGAACCCCTAAGTCCAAGAACGTAGAGATCAAATTTCGAAAACTAATGAGATGCATAAACGCATTCGTTTGATGGAGTTTCAGAGGCGACAGTGGCTCATTCCCAGAGACTTATTTTAGCATGTCTACCGCCACCGGTCTAACAACTTTCGGTCTCGACGATTCTGTTTGCGGTAAATATGAGAAAAACACACAAAATACACGGTTTTGCTTTGAAATCTTTGAATATCATGAAGATAAACTATATTTTAATGGCCGCGAAGACCACCCATACGAGTAAATATTAGAGTATGGTACAGTAGGCAAGTCTGCTTACCATAATTCAATATTTGATTAGGATGAATTCAGTCGATAGGGGTAATTAGCATGTAAATTGGATTATTATAGAAGGTACAAGTCATGGCGCGTCACTAAGTCGATTATGAGTGCAACAATGATGGTTTGTATGCGGGTGGTCCCAGATAGGGTTAATCTCGATTCGATTTCAATTCAACATTCATTGTCGTAAGATTGTAAAATGAAGTTAAATGAGTTGCACTTCGTCTTTCTTCAGCTAAGCCGTTTGATAAAGTCGAAGATGTGTTTCGGAGTTTTAAGAAAACACATTCAAACAAAAATATGATACAAAAAGTTGCATTGTCTTACTTGGTTTCAAAATGCAAAAAAAAAAGTGAATTCTGATGATTCCTGCTGAATCAAGACTGTGTGATTTTAAAATTGTAATGTATGTGTTTATATTTTAACGAAGACGAAACAGCTGAACCAAAGAATTCGTAAAATGACTCAGGCCGCAAGATTGTAACATTTGCAATTTTAATGTCTCGTATATTCTGAAATCGTTTATCTTAAGATTCTTGTAAAAGGAACATGTTATTAAATGATGCAAACGATATTTCAGCAGAGGCCAGTTAAGAAACGTGTCCAGTGTTGTTAAGATTGTTGAGACATCAGTTTTGGAACATTGCCCTGCTGCTTACGATCCTTTGTACTTTGGCAAAGGTCATCGTCAACGTGAAACATTTCATTTTATTTGCATGTAACATATTTATGTTGACAAATAAAATCAATGAAATGTTGTCAAATTGCAATCATTTCCAACCATTCAATAATCGTTTTATTACAATTCTTCAATGAAGATTCAGTTGTATCAGTGTTTGTTTCCTCCAAGTTCAAAGTATCACTACATAAGTATCTACCAATAAACATTGAACTCCAATGGTATAATGCCAATGAATTTATAGCTCAAATGGCTGTTCTATCTTATTTGGATGCCTTCTGGTAAGGGCGGGCGGCGGCTTTGATCGCCCTTCAGTGTCAATGGCCGCTAAGCCTTTTTTTATTGAGTACCAGACCAGCTGTAGAATTCTTGGCAATCTTTAAGAACTTTTCAAGAATGTCTTCACTCCTAAAGAATTCTCGTTGTGTTTGCTTGTTTTGAAATTTGAATTATTTGAATACTCCAATAGAGAACAATGAACCTACCTATTTCAAAATAGAGTGTTATTACATCTCGCAAATAGTATAATTAGAGTAGTGTTTAGAGACGCAATTAGCTTGGTAATAACCGATATATTCCTACTATTTCTAACAATATTATTGATTTGGAAACATGAGCAGCAAATTATGAGCCGCACGATCGTTTGCACAAAACATCGCACGTTGTATCTTGGATAAACATTCCGCACAGGAAATGAAAAACAGAACTAAAATATGGAATCATACGAAATGATTGCATTGCGTTGAATCACGTTTCCTGCATCCAAATTTTAAACATAATGTATGATCTTAATTATGTAAAAGAGTTACTTTATCTTGCTACGTACCGTATTATTACCTGTTAGAGAATAAGAATTAGATTATTCAGAATCATCTAATTAGCCTGTTTTTCGATAAAATGTGGTCTATTTTTATAGCGCATAACGTTAATAAATAAAAAATGTATGCGTAAAGCCTAATTCGTTCCACTAAATTATTTTCATGCAAATATTGGCGTCGAATTTCAAACTTTACACTTTCACACCATTTTTGCACAACAACTTTTTTGTGGATCTTGCTTCAAGTTTCTACCTTTCAATGGCATCTAATGTCGTTGATCCATTTCTCGTCTGATACGATCTTAGCCCATCCTCTCACAGCTTGCCACATCTGGCTGTGAGTTTCCAGGGGCTCTGAAAAAAGCCCTCGCCAGACTTATAGCACACCAAAGATAGGTTCGTAACCTGATCAGGTAGGGCATTACATGGCATCGTAAACATTTCAGTTACCGCGGTCTAATTCCATCACACACCATCTGGAAGCTAGTGGCAGTTGCACAACGAGACGTGAACGTAACCAGGGTTTATCACAGGGGTAATAAAATATAGAACTATGTTATGGGCAGCCAAAGATGAAATATGAGTATGTGCGGATGGAGGTAAAGCAAAAGATGGATTAAGAACATCCTGTTTAATTGAAAACATGTTGTTATAATACACATAATCATCACAAATGGACGGCTATATTGTGTAAAGATAAGAAATGAAAGGCTAATTCGATACAAAAATTAAATTAAATTTAAAATATTAGATTTTTCTCTCAGTCTCATCAAACATTGAAGCTCAGATTTGAGCATCTACCAAGTCCAAAAAGAAAACAAATTTGACTGATCTAGAGCTGTTCTTGTTGCCAGTCTTTTTTCTTACATTGAAATGAAAAGCTTAAGTAATCTGGCACTGACAGTAAAGTTCGTCTCTTAAGTTTAGATAATGATTACAGCAGTAGAGCAGCAGTATTGAAGATACTAGCTTGCCCCTTCAGAAGCGAGTACGTCCATATGCTTTCGTTTCGCTTCTCTGCCATAATTCGATCAGCTATGGATCCGGCGCTGGAACTGGAACGCATTGTGGAAGCGGTTTACGGTTCCAGATGTACCTTGGTATTTAGAATAGTCATTACTGGGTGGCTGGTTCTGGATCTATGCTCATGAGTTGGAATAATTGTGTTTCTATCGAAATTTCTATTCTACCTTTAGAATAGAAGCTTCTAAAGATTATAATAACGACCATATATTATGGAAGAAATCTTGAGAAACGTTTTAGAAATACAAAGGAATAAGTAAACATGTTGCAAATACCTAAAACCAGGTTTAAAACTTTTCTTCGTCTGAGGTTTATTTGAAGTGATTGTGAATTTATGGCCTTTTAAACTTCCGAAGATGGATAATTCAATGACTATTACCTCTTATACGGGTTTGCTAGGTTAACCAAAACCCACGCTCTTGGTCATGTTTGGATTATGTATAATATATTGAAATACTAAAGTAGTTAATATTAAGAACTTTTAAATGCCCTACCAGCTTACAACTTATTACGATTTTCTTTGAGTATTGTATGGTAAGGGGCATGTTTTGTAGGAGAATTTACTACATAACATTTCGGATGTCCCAACTAATAAATTTAAGAATCGTCTGTATTAGCTAGTCTAGTACATACACAATTGTTTTGCGTCACAACTGTTGTATTGTTATCAATGTAAAGGTCATATCAACGTGAGCAAAAACAGCATACGTCAATTTATTTTCTATTTTAAACTACGAGCGTTTGAGCGAATCTCAAAGACTCGTTTTGAAAACCAAATTAGTGAAACTGGCAATGAACAATGACATACGACATACAACGGTAAAAACACAATTCGTAGAGAAACAGAGGTATTTACAACATGTTTACAGTTATTCATCAAAATATTCACAGAACACGTAGCCTTGGCCCAAAACAATGTTCAATCCAGAAATGATGTCACATTTATTAAAACGAACGCTGTAAAATACACAGAGCCATATAGCCGCACTCAGTACGGTTAATGTTGTCATAATGGTAAAACTAAATATAGTTAATGAGGAAAGTCCACGTTAAAAGCTGATAACGTTAATTAAACGGTTAATGTACACAGCAGATTAAAGCAATCAATAGAATTCTAACCAATCACGTAATAATACGATAAGCGTTACGCTCTATTACGCCTAATAATAAATTACGTAACGTACGTGAGATTTAAGTTTTAATAGAGTATTAATAAAAACGATTCTAGCGAAAAAAGTATTTGATTTGGAAGGCCAAGTAGATTGATGAAGATTTAAAATGTTTATTCGATTTATTTGGTATAGACCGAAATAGTATGAATAAGGGATCGTCAAGGATTTGTAACATTTTCTCAAAAACCATTTAGCTCCCTAACCTCCCTACAAAAACAAAGGTATGAACATGAACTTTTGTGTTTAATGGAACAGTAAATATAGGAGTGGCGACCAAGTCCAACCCATGGTAAGACCTTGACCTGATGAAGGCAACATCACGCCTTGACGCAGCTGCTAAATTATAACAAACTAATTGCAATAAAAACATACACATGTTTAATTTGAAGACTGAGGACTAAGACATAGGTGAAGGTCGTTAAGGTCATAAGGGATATTAAAAAGAAATACAAGAACGCCTTGAAGGCATAACCGACGTTAGAATCAAAGTTGCTTATGTTTGAGCTGCGGGCGTTTATCAAGCAATTTGCTCTAATGGACTTATAATGGGTATAAATGACATCGCTTTTAGATATGACGACCCTTTACATCAGTTTCTTGATTTACCTCATGGCCATATTATATTAACGAGACTCATCCGTCACGGAAGCATCTAACTAAATAAAACTTTAAGCGTTTGAAATTCTCAATCAACATTCCAAAGTACAGGCAATAGAAATATGTATCAATTAATTAAAGCGTTATCTATAAAAATGATCCAATAAAAAAGAACCATGAAATTTTTTGGCAGAATATCAACGAGAACAGTGAAGACGAAAACACAGCGTGTGCCTAACGTACACACAAAGAATGAAGTCAGACGATTAAAAATAGAAATCCAACACAAAACGAGAGCCTATTGGTGTTTAATTCTTACGAAGCGATTCAAGATTTATGACCTCAATATGCCTTTAAATAAAACAGAGTTTGTATGAGAGCTATTGCGAAATTGAAAGAATAACGCTAGCGCTGGTTGGATATCTTTTAATGGAACACTATCGTATCATCAATATAGACATGACAATAGGTTTCTTTTGTTTGTAGTAAGTAGTGATAAAACAGAATCGAGGCGAGACTAAGTTTTAGACATTCTTTGAGACTTTGAGATGATAATTTGTCTTGTTTTATCTGTATTGCAACTTGGAAGACTGGCAATACCAGTTTCAGAAGAATTGACACTAAACAAATTGTTGTTCTTAAGTTAGCTTCTTATCTTATAACTAGAATTCAAAGTCAAGTCCATATCATATCTGCAAGCGTTCAAACCATCACTCGTAAGCGTAAGTCAATATAGAGTATGTTATGGACATTCATATTTACTCTCATTCACGTTCCCATGTCAACACGAGATGTTCGACATTTTACAAGTGCTTGAACGTAATATTCTACGAAGTCATTTGAGGCATTGAGAAATTAAACAGCTTCAACAATATTACCTTATAAGTATAGGTTCTTGTTCGATTTCTTGCGGTGACGTCACAGCCCAGTCCGCAGAAAAACCGGTCGGATTCATGCATGACCGCTGTAGTCATCCGCTATCTTGAATCACGTTGGCAATATAGTCTTAAGTAGTATGTCATATTCATTTCGATTTAGCAATGGCTTCATTTAAATATTCTTCGCATCTTCTTCGAAGCAGTTATTAATGTCAATACAGATCAAAAAATATTTAGCCAAAGCCATTATTTTGACTTAGTTAATTTTAACGTTTCTTCAAAACTTTCTCGCAGTTACAAGATTTCAAGAGAAACGTTTTCTTTGTCTAACTAAACTGTTTGTAATTCTAAATGCGTCTCGGTAGTAGTAGTTTATATTTGTGTCATATTAGATTGACAAGTAAACTACAGAGCGCGTGTCAGTTTTGCATAACAATACCAGAACAACGCGTCCCCTGTTCCGTTTGCGGCACTTCTGGCGGAAAACATTGATTGCGGATTTGACATTTATTAAACGTTCCACCGTTTTTGCTCCCCTTTTAGCAGCATTTCTATTATCCATTTACAAGCATCCATATCGTGTATCTAGCCTGTCTAGTTTTTGCTTCTTTCATTGCGATCTGTCGCTGGTTACACGGTGCCAGTCTGCAGATTCTTGGACCTTTAAATATTGCACTACGCGCAATTTACGATTATTTCTGCCCGCACCTAACCATTACTGGCCGTAGGCTCTGGTGTTTAATACTAATTGGATCTTTCGACACAAATTACGTGACGAGGGCTGAATGAACTTCAAAAGTATCATTCGGTTATAAGTATGACCCAAGAGGCTGGGTTCGATTGGATAAATCATCGGAATATAGTTATGATAACACACGTCCCCAGTTATTATAACTGCCTCTAGTTTCAATTGCAAATGCGTATGCGTTCGCGGTGTTGCAAGTGGTTGGACGAACGTGACAATTAGACAAGACGTACGGGAGATTATGGTTCGGTTATTTAGGACACGCTCAATAAGGATGCCATTTCCATATGCAGTTTCTCAAAGCTACTTGAGTGAGAATATTTTGAATGCGTCGACCTTTTGCATTAACTTGTGTGACAACTTAATGGAACTCATCAACTGAGGAACATTGACGAAACTCTGAAACTTACTTAAGTGCTCTTTTGTTTAGCATTCAAAGAGACAGCGTAGATGCAAGTGTCGCAGCAATACCTCAATTAGCCAATGAGCTGTGGCCAGGGGCGGAATGCGCGCGACCGTTAGCGTCCGGCTTCGCGAGCCATAGTTGGTGGCACTCCTTACTCCTTCCACACTCTCAGCACTGACCACTTTTATGTGCATTGATGACATTTAGATCGGGTATGATTTGTCGAGTTCAATGTCTTAGTACAATGTTGCAAAGCATTCGATAATAGGATAAACAGATCAGTGTGTGGAGTATGCGCTCTTTATTTACAGATTTTATGAACGAGATTAGTTTTCGAATGTTTATTAGTAGGGTTGCTGCAAACTTTAACCCTGCTTATAAACAGATCGAATCGGAACGAGAAGCTTTTAGTTTTGCTTTGATAAACAGCACTATGTAGTATGTTATCATTGAGAGCTTCACTTAATCCTGACAATAAGCTTTTCATAAGTCAATCAAATAGGTCGTGATGCGGGCATATCAGGCCACAGGACATGTTGACACAAGGGCTTTATTGTTGATAGCTAGGATGCCACATTATCGGGCCAGATAACGAGCACCCTCTTAGTATCAACATGTTTTGATAACCATAAAAAGCACTGGGATAATTAGTTCCACGTGGAATATACCCCGGAAATCCATAATTACACATTAGGAGCCGCTGATAAAACAAGTCCCGGATAGGCAGCGAAGACAATAGATGGTATTTCCCTTTAGTAGCAACTACACGCAGTAGAGGACACAATTAATGCTATGAAGGCATAATGAGGTGTTTTAACCATAAGGAAAATGCGGCTGCACCAGGTTCAAAAAGCTCTATAGGTTCCTTTAATAGAAATCTCTACAGCTCTGAAAGATCTTTGTCTGAAAGGTCTAGCACTTAGTTCATGTTTAAGTCTAGACTTCATAGCTGGAGCAAATGAACCGTCTCCGAATGTTTACATGCACGCTAAAAATATCGAGAAAGTCAACGCCCTTAGCTACTGTGCGATTGGTCAAGTACCTCATGAGCATAGAGGAACAATGAGCGGATGATAAGGCGTTATCTCTGCGCCGGTGGGGGTGGGGGAAGAGAGGGGAGGGCGCCGGAAACACGCGACGACAAGGCGGCTTCTCGGAACGTGTACTAGCATCCGTCTCAGACACCGAGAAAATAACGTAAACAAAACTAATCTGCTTTTTGCTCTTGTCCCGTTATAGCTCCAAGCAACAATCTAAATAAATCTACTGAGGTACATACAAATAGATCAACGCTTTCTTGATTGTGTACTTACCTAGTGTGAGACATACTTCGAGCAGAATCTCTGCAACAGCATTCTTTGAAGATTTGAAACTTCTCAGAATATAGTACACAGTTAGAATGCTGATAAACAAGATCGAGCGAAATACAACTCCACAGGAGTTTCGCTTACACTATCTAAAGAATTTCTACTATTTATGTAATTGCTGCTAACTATCTTATCTTCGGGCATAAAGGATTATGCAAGCCAATATCGCGATGTATCGTTTTGTTTACGTAGTGCGATAGCAATGATAATCTTCGGACTCGATATTAAGAATCAGCAACCAACGCACGTTCTGCCACGTTTCTTACAAACAGCAGATTGTGGAATGGATAAGTGCTCTAATGAATGGCAATGACACAATTTGCGGTATGCAAATAACAGGTGACATAAATAGGTAGAAATACACAAGTTTCTTTGAGATCTTTCTCTCTATGTCATAGTCGCTTATCGCGTCTCTGTCTCTCTGTGGATATACAGACAGAGACAGACAGAGACAGACAGACGCGATAAACAAACTTCTCCTAAACCACGCAACGGATTTTCATGCTTTTTTTCACCATCAGTTAGATAATTTTTAGGGAAGGTTTATAGGTACCGTGCAAAGCCGGAGCGTGTCGCTAATTTAGTCAACAAAAATTTTATTTTAAATTGAACAGGAATAAGAATTGAAATTGGATACAAATATGAAATAACTCTCAACTCTCAGTTACCCACTGAAAAGAGAATGACGAAAATGTGTGAAAGTGAAACTTCATAGTTACTATGTGCTTGTCGTGATATAACGACAAAGATTACTTTTGTCAGAAAATCTGACGTAACTGAGATTTGGATCATTTAGTTTTATAGCATTAGCATTTGAGTCTCTATCTGTAGTTAGTTTGTTCCCTATCCTTATTTTTTTACGTTGTTTTTGACCTTTTAGTTAAATCTTTTGAAAGGTCTTTCCTTTCCTTTCATCATTCCATATTGTTCCACTGGGTCTAGGTTTTTTCACACCGATTCATACATTTTCGCTTTCAGTAGGTATCTGTCTTTTGTATATCATTATTGACTTGCAAGAAGTCTTAGCACTATGTTTACCGATTCGTGGTCTCACTCTAGAACACGGATATTTATCTCTACGGTTATTACACTAGAATGTAAGTATACTCCCAAGACTATAGACATTACGCTTGCTGATTTCAATGTTGCACTACTAAAGCTTCCGATTCCGGATATCCTGCATTGTGATCCACCGTCGCAAATCTTGTGCATAGTAGAGGTACCTAGGTAGTTTTCTTACATCATTCTAGAATGTTAACTAATTACATACAGCGATGTACGCTAATGTTGTTATTGTATGTTTACATTTGGTAATCAAACAGGAGCAAGGCGAGGTTCTGAATAATACATACGAATTGGTACAAGTTTTGGGCGCAAGTGGGCGCAAATCGGCGGCCATTTTGAAAGTTATCGATTCATTCGCGTAGGTGAGAAATTTAAATTGTTTATGTGCTATGCCGTTTGCTAAAAACCGGCTTAGTGCGAGTCGGACTCTATCGGATCTCTATAAACGGCAAAAAAATCACGTTTGTTGTATGGGAGCCCTTAAATATTTCTTTTCTTTTCTTTTTTAGGATTCGTTGTTATAGTGGCAACAGAAATACAATTTTCTGTGAAAGTGTCAACTGTATAATTAGCATGGTTTATGAGATACAGCCTGGTGATAGAAGGGCAGATGAACGGACAGCGGATTCTAGTAATAGGGTCCAGTTTTACTCTTTGGGTAAGTACGGCACCGTAAAAACCATTACTTACCTGTGCCAAGTAGAGAATGTGAATACCTACTAGGTATGTAAAATGAGAAATTATTAAATTAAATTTTCATCTATGGATAATATGGACAGAAAATACGACAGTGGCTCGCTCATTCAACACTACAAATAACTTAGCCGTTTACTAAAAAGATGGTGCCTTCCTTTTTTCCAGTAGGTTTAAAAATCCGGCCCACTTGGCATAATCGTAATCGGCCCGCGAAGGACGCATGCCTTGATAGCTGCGTACGCGCATCTGACATCTCTCTCGCCAATACGTCTGTCCCGCTCTATTCGATCTTTAATCAAGCAGGTATTGCTTTATTCCAGAACCAGTTAACAGGCGAAACTGGCTTCTGAAGTGTGATGAATATTTTGAATACTAATGAGGCGTAAATGCAAGCAAATTCTAGCTTGAACTTTATGTTTGCTAAAATAACTTTAAAACTAGTTTGGAGCATTTTGTAATTTATTGTTCTTGATCGGCTGCTAAGTGGTATAATTAGGGCGTAGTCGTTAATTAGTCTGCAGAGTTAATGGACATTAATTGATATTGAAAAGTATTTAGTTGCTTATCTTTATTATTGAACAAATTAAAAGGTTTTTGCACAAATACCTACAATTTTAGCTTACGAATCAATTTATTATGTACAACACACATTAAGGCCATGTCGCACTGTGTTGGTAACAGCCCTATCAGTAGCATTAATCTGATCATCTGATATTTGTAAAGATTTGCTGTACTGTAAGTGACTGACCGAAAACCGGCATTTTTCGTAATATTTGCCCAATTTTAACAAATGCCAATATGTTATCAAAAGTATGATAGGTGTACAAAATTGATTTAGCTTTTTTTGTAGCTTGTCACCAATCAACATGTATTTATCTAAGCTGTCCTAAGTAAAAAAACTACAAACTTTGTTAATTTTTTTTCAAGAAAAATTTTTCAAAGAATATAATATCTAAATTAAATGCCTATCAATGTGCTACTAAGGTGAACAATTAAAACAAAATGCTTCCATTCAACTTTTTGCAAAGTCATTAGAACAATCAGAATGTTTCTTACTATGGCACGAGTATAAGTAGTTTTATTCTATTAGTTTGTATCTGTAAATAGGTAAATAAACCACTGACAGAATTAACCTTGACGCTGGTTTTGACTGTGACTAACCCAGTAATCGCAGTTGAGGTCATATTTTTTACAGGAATTAGGCAAATGTCGAATTTATTAGGTTAATCGGTCTGCTTAATATATTTCATGCCTGATCAACTGGAGTTTTATAATGCAATTTGCTTTATGGTTTATTTTTATGAGTATTTCAAGGACAACAATGGGGCTCAGCTAATTTTAAAATATTTAATAATTTTAATTAGTTAGGTATTTATAGGTATGTACCTAGTTATAAATAATATCTAAACTAATTAATATTACTGTAGAGGTATGAGTCATGAATGGTGACTAAGTTTTTCAAATTATGTTTTCCTTCCTTGTTGTTGGATTTGAAAAAAAAATAGAATGCCAAGTGATTGTTAGAAGTTTAAAATGTGCTCAAAACAGAAAATAGCTTCTTAGTGTCTCAATTTGGGGCATAGTTTGGGTTGCTGCACCAAACAATGTTAGTTTTAGTGTTTTTTAATTAGTTACATATATGTTTATTGTCATTGTTTTTAAGTATAATTTCAAGGGTGGCACACTCTTTACACGACAAATAATTTTTACAATTTAAAAAAAAAAATCTTATATGATATTTTTTCTTAATTTTTTATGACCTAACCATCCCCAATAACATCAGTGGCATGCATTATATCAGAACATAGATGTACACTACAGGGCTTGTAAAAATGACTCCTTATCACAGGTGTGTGATAGCGCAGCAAACACTGATTACAACTTTATCAAAGAAACACTGAAATACTAAGTTTTGGCATGTTTTACCAAATAATGTAAACAATTTAAATAACAAAGAATTTATGGTGGATTAACCTATGGCTAAGTTAAATGTTAGATAGTAGAATTTTTGGCAAGTTTCAGGTTCACTTACCATGTGTCTCACTTTCCATAACTTTAGTGTGATGATTACATAAGGAATACCAAATTCGGAAATCTTATTAGGTAGTCTTATCACTAACAGCAAACAATACCAGGCAATATTTACATTAAAATTATTTGATATGGTTCTTTTTAGGTTCCCCCAGTTTTTACGCTAGTCTAATCTTTATTAGGTGGCTAAAATCTTTAGCTAGAGTGGAAAATTAAAAATGATAAGGCAGTAAGTTTTAGATAATAATAATAGAGGCCTGTACTCACCGAAGCTCTCTGTCAACTTGAGCATAACCCCGCCAATGTGCATGTCGCCTTTTACGACCATGGTCCTTCTCTCGTTTAGGTCAGTCACGTAGATCGTGAGGTTCCACGACCCATCGCCGACCACTTCTCCGTCAGCTAGCATTTTGCACGAGATAGTTCACTTCACAGTAAAAAGTCACTTCCGAAGGAGCATCGCGTTGTAACAGAGGGAAAATCAACGTACGTGCGTTTCACGTGATCACTCGGAGGCAACTGGCAGACTCTTCAATCTTCATACATTTCTATTGGTAATCCGGAATGACCGGGTGACTATAACTATACTAATTTTGGTTGAATAGAAGTACTGTTGAACCTTAACATAAATGTACTAATTTTGATTTAGAAGTATTATAATCTCGTATTTCTATGACACAAATATAGATGTCGCTACTTGAGAAGACATTGTGCTAAAATTGATAGGTACTTGATGTCCACACCTTAACAGTATGGTGGTAGTCTCCTTGAAATAGTTGGTTAATAAATATGATGTGTGACGCTAAATGTCAAAACAATTTGAGGGCGCTTGCTCTATTTTTTTTTTTTTATTAATTTATTCATGACCATGGATACTCGTCCTTCAGTCGGATTCTAAGTAATATTTTTTCCTTCAGTAACAGATGATGGGATGATGATGATGAGGTGATGATGATGAAGACGATGAATCCCTCCCCTTTTCCCATTCCAGTAAAGTTATGGATACTTTACTGAAACTTTAAGTGAAGTTTTGTAGAGAACACGAAAAATCGCGTTTCGCGATGTTTGTATCATTTGCCCACACTCGTGCACGTTGACGAACCGGTAAACGTTAATAATCCACCATTATTACAATTTAACACTCGAAGAATCACAAGTTTTTTAAAATAATACAAAAACACGACACCATCTTTTCGGTTCCCGCCAAAACTCCGCGCTTGCTCTACTGGCCTCAGTGCTACCACTTTTGCACTTTTTGCGCTAGAATTAGCGATACTTTTAGAAGTTTTGGCACTTATTGTAGCATTTAACTTAATATGTCGTACTTAAAAAATAATAAATAAATTAATAAGTAACAAATAGAAAACAAGCTATGACGGCACCAAATGGCGGATTTTGCCATTAAGTTAAAAACAAAGACTCAAACGTATTTATGGTATTTATAACATTCTGATTAAATTAACGAGTTTGTGTTAAAAGTGTATGTGATGCCGTGTTGTTTTCTTAAAAATTAAGAACGTTAAAGTGTGATGTAAAGAAATTACGAATTCATTCCCAATCAACAAAGTTAACATTTTTTTTTTCTAGGAGTTTTGTTACGTCACGTGACTATCGGCCTCTGTCCTAACGGATGAGATGTTATTTTCACTCTCACTCATTACGACTTTTCAAACAAGAAAGACTAGGACCAGAAAGCGTCTCACGCGCAAGAATAAGGCCCAGATGGCCATACTATCAATCGCATACGACAGTTCGCATGGTCATAGAGCCCCTTTCATTTATTGTCTAGTCAATCTAGACATTTCTTATTTCATTGACTTGGCAACACTCGCTGATGTTGACTTGACCGTTGACCGTTCCGACCGACCAATATTTTTGGATGATTTTTAAGTTTTCTGTTTGTTTCTACAGTAATTTGCCGAATTTTTTAGTTTATCTTACTAGTCCGTTGAGTTGAGTGTGTCTCCTCCGGTTAGTGTGGTGTTGAATGTGTATTCTGTGTGGTGAGATAGAAACTCCTGGAACTGAGATAGAGACTCGAAGTTTTGTGTCTTAGAAATAAGATCCTAGGACTCCTACAAAATAAATGATGTCGTTGTCTTGAAGAAAGTGTAGCATAGATTCTGAAAGTGAGCTATATTAGTATTAGGTCAATATAATAAAGTAAAACCCGTATTTTCTATGGTAAACCCGGCACATAACCTCTAACCTAACCAACCAAACCTAAAAAATCTCACCAAACTAAAACCTAAGCAAAATTATGTTGAATGTAGGCTATTATGACTAGTTTTGTTTTGTGTATTAAGTATTAAAAGTTTTATAATTTTGTATGTACTTACATATGGTTTTTGAATAAAGAGTTACATGTATATCATATTTTTATCATCATTAATTATTATTGATTGCTGATACTTGTTGATTTTTTTTTGTTTATAATTATGTAAAGGTGCTCCTTATTCGAGCCATGTTTTTATTGCAATATGGGCCCGGCAATATTGCCGGTAGCCCGGCCATCATAAGTCATGCTAGAAATGTATGACGATATAGCCCGGCCACCCTTAAAATATTGCCGGGCCAGTAATGCATTAAAAATATGGCCCGTCTTGTGATTACCAGCCATCAATAATTCATTGTTTCCCCTATACCAAAATAATAATATTATAAAAGTTTCATTAATCTGTAATATATCTACCTACAGCTATAGCTATTCGAATCATTGATATAGTTATAGTTATGTATGTAGTAAGTCCATGACACGAATACAGATGGCGCTGTCAGGTGTTGCTTGTTTTAGCTGCCGAGAGAGGTCTCTATTTCCCTATATAACAAAGTACTCTGTGGCAACTGGCGGCCGGACGAAACTTCGAGTGGATCAGCGGAGGGCCGCGGAGGTAACGAAGTCGGAGGCAGCTAAACGCAGGCGAGTGCTTAATTAGCGCGGGAGTTGAAAACTAGCGACGCATCACGCAGGCTACAGGGAAAACCGCACTATTTGCGTAAATTCAGTAGGGATTTTTTTTACGTGCGTGATTTAGTGTTTGAGATTTCAGGGCTTTCGAGGTATTTTCAGATTTCAATAATAACAGCAATTAATGGCATGTAAGTAAAGTCGTGCAGTGCAGTATTGCTTAAACGATTTCCTTTCTTCAAAAGTTTGTTTCTAAAATAACAAAAAATTAAAAAACCAACCAAAAACAACAATACAACAACGCTTCCCCAGTGTTGTCATGTATGGCAAAAAAAAATCACCACCAACCTGACCCAATGAACCCAATAAACCCAACTCAATGAACCCAAACAATAACTTCTAGGCTGGGTACCTATAGATGGAGCTTATTATCTAGGTATCATAAAAATAATTATTTTGAATTTTAGAACAATCATTGAAAACTAATTTGTATTATAAATGGTTAAAACATAATCATACGATCGAAGGATTAACAAACATTAGTCTCAATTCATAATGATTATGGCCTTAAATTGAACCTATTAGGATGGATGGACAAATGCCAATGAACTTTTTCCGCAATCCATAATGACAAGAACAGTAACTGTAAATCGGTGGCCCCTTTTTACCTATTTCTGTTTATTTTCACACATAAAATAATAAATCAAATGTTTCGCTTACAATGAGGCCGGAAACATACGTCAAGTTTTATTTTATTTCGTAGTCTGATCTGGCTATCGGGACAGACATGTGTCGAGTGTAAACAAATTAATGACCCAAACGCCTTTTGATATCAGGATCAGACTATTAATTCGACTACTAATTCGACTATCGAATAGAAAACTCAGATACCTGGATATTCCCCTGATAATGAAGTTTATGACGTAATGTCATAACTCATGAGGTCCAATTAAGTCCAGAGGAAGCCGGTCTGCACGTTATAAAATATAACGTATTAAAAAAATATAGTTATAAGCTGGATCAGTCAATTTAAGCCTAGTTTCATAAAATAAAACGTATTCCAAATCATGGAAATTGTTATTTTATTAACATTAAAAATTGGACTTTTTTTAAATAACATTGTTATTATCTACTTTTACCATATCTTATGGGTAACATCTATTACCTGGCAATATAACCCTAAAAACCCTAACGTCATCAGTGAGTGTCACATTTTTGTTGTAATCAATGTAATACGTCACAAGTTTAATAATGTCAATGTCACTGTCAGTCACGTCACGCTATTCGAAGTATAGAGATCATTTGTAAATTAAAATTGTAGTTTTTTCTAGCTTGGTATAAAATTTTAAAATCATCATTTACTTTACTTCTGCATGGATTTCAATGTCTTATTACAACAAATCTTATAAAAATACCCATGAACAAACGTAGTTCTTCCAAAGAAATGGTGCCGAAGCGAAACATAAACAGTAAGTTTCAAACCGTCTCATAATTTGCTGAATGTGAAATTCTGCACTGCTGTACAATGAAAACCATTCAAAATATGTTTTCAGCGATAACATGTTCCACGCCTCAACCTCATGGAGACTCACCTTCAAGGGATAGCGATTCTACAATATGTGATTCGGATTGCGCCAGCCCCGTGCCCTTTCTGTGTACTCAAGATGGTGCCGAAGGAGAAACAGATGTGGTTTGGAATTTCTATACACCAAAGTCAGGGAACAAATACACTTCACGGGACAAAAATTCCACCCCTCTAAGCCGAAGATCAAAAAAATCTTGTAGACATAAAACCATTGAAAAACACATACCAAAACGACGCCCTGTCAGGTCTACCCAGAAGAAGACGCAATTATTTAAAGAGCTTTATGAGTTGAACCAAAATTTACATGAACTTATGGCTAAAAAACAAACTGCACCAGAAAAACCAGAGTCTAGCAGTGAAGATGATATCTTTAAAACACAAGACTGTTCTCCGAAACACATTCCTAGATCTAGTTCACTCTGTTTAAGAAAAAATGTATTAAGTTCCAAGTTTGGAAAACCTGACCTGGATGCAGCATTAGAATCTGACGATTCAATGAATGAATGTTTACTAAAAGCCAGTCAAATTGTAGAGGAAAAATTCCTAGATCAAGAACCAGTCCCATTTAAAAAAATCAAGTATGAAAACAGCCGATGTTCCTTACGAACAGATCCTAATTTAAAACTAGACGCGGACTCCATGGATGCTCTAATTAATGTCAGCATGAAATTCGATTCACCAATTGTAAATAGAGTTAAACTTGAATCTCCAGGCATAAAAAATGATTCATTTGACAATTTTGTTGGGAATTTAAATGATAGTGCATTAGAGCAGCTAACACAGATGCCTATAAAGGCAGATTTATCTAATATATCTTCAAAAACCAAAGATTGGACAGTAAAAGAACTGGTGGTTCATGATAGCAGTCCTTTGTCAAAATCTTTCCTAAGTCGACATAATTCTATGCCAGCATCTCCATCTTTACAAGATTCGAATAAGCCTTCTACAAGTGGAATGGCGTTTGGACGGTTTAGCTCAATGCCATTTCGTAATGATGACAAATCAACAGGTATGTCTTGCACTAATTATTTGCTTTGGTGATGGACACTAATAACTTATAAGCAATTATATTACTGTTACACAACTCCCCAAGGAGGTACTTATTATTTTAAACAACTTCAGGAAAGGGGGAAAATGTGGGATGACAACATAAGACAACGGGAATAACATGGGGTAGAGTGGCCATAGAAAGGCCAGAATGGAGAAGATTGGAGGAGGCCTTTGCCACATGGCAAACAGACAAGCAAAAGTGGAACAAAGAAATAATCTACGAAAAATAAAGAAACATAGTCTTGTCCGAAATAAGGCTATAATAATAATAATAATAATCAGGAAAGGGGGAGGTTCTTAATTCGGATGTTTTTTTTTGGTTTAAGTACTTATGTAGCATTTTAAATCCAAATGAATGAAATTGATAATTTCAATCAAATCAAACAAATTTAAATCTAAATAAACATATACATTAAAAACATTATAAACATAAACATTATAAATATTATAAATATAAACATAAACATATATATATATATATATATATATATACATATATACACATATACATTATAAACATTTACATTAGAATCATTGCACTGACTACATTTTGCATTCAGGTTTTTTTTTCCTTTAAAAAATTCCAATGAGTATAATCCATGGTTCTTTGGCAAAAACTAATCTATTCAATTTTTTATATGAATTTTAATTCTTAAATTTTTGTCTGAATCATGTATGTATTTGAAAATGTTTTTAACAAGGTTTTTTTTTTCTAATTTCAGTACCAGAAGATTCTCCAATAAGGTGTACACCTGAAGAAATCAAAATGAAGCATAAACTTGCCAGAGAAAAGTTAATGGCCAAGAGGATGCTACCTTTCACACAGACACAGTCACTACCTACTCAGCTCACTCATACGCAAATGCCGAAAAAAACACAGTTTCAACCTAAAGCTGCTACTTCTGCTAACTTAAGAAGTAATGGTGTAGTTGCCAGTTCCACTGCCAATTTAATAAATAACAATGTACCAGTAAATGATACGAATAATCCCAGACAACCACTATTTCAACCCAAGACTGCTACTACCACAAACAAATACAATACAATTCCAAAAAACAATGTAAATGCAAATCTTGCCAAGCCCCAGTTTCAGCCTAAGACATCTAGTTCCACAATGAATTTGCGAAATAGTAATGTACCTGCAAATAATGTTCCCAAAGAGATTAGTAATTCCATAGACTTGAAGCAGTTGATTGAGAAGAAGAGACAAGAAGCACTAATGAAGTTGCGGCGGCGACAGCCACAGAATAAATAAAATGGTATTTGTTCTCTTATTGGAACAGTATAAAAGATACTAATATTCAAATTGCTGTATAATTTTAAAGCTTGGTATCACTTTGGTAGCTTGTAATGAACATATCTGTGATTCCCTGGTGATACAGGTATCCATAGGTGATGGTAATTGCTTACCATCAGGCGGCCCCTATAGCCACCTCACCATGGCACTCACCTCACCTATCAGTGGTGTGCAGTCTGCCTTTTGGTTGTTTGGCAATCAGCTACAATTGATAAGATTTACTTACTTAGAGCTTGATACAGTGTCAGATAGATCCATAGATATAATACTGTCTCTAAGTGTGTACCTAGCATAAAAATAATTTCTAAAAAGTCCTTGCCCCAATGTAAATATTGCATTATAATTTTTAATTTAATTACATATTATAGTTTTTGTATGAATGAGAAATGAGCTAATTATAAGTAAGCAGTTTGTATTTATTTTATTCTGTAAAATTATGTATGTTTTGTATTAATTAATGCGCTTTGTTTAGTTAATTTTAGAATGTGATATCAGAAAGTAATAAAAAACTGACTCCACCGAAGTCAGTGTTTTGATTTAATTTGCTTGATCATTTGAAATGTCTTTAGATTACTATGGCTGCTCAAACCCGCATAAAACAAATGGGTTGGGCGCATGATAAGTACAAAAATTATGGGTACCTAATATAAAAAGTACTAAGTAAGTAGTTTTTCTTACAAACTACGTTTATGCTTTACAATATAACGCTCTTTTGACCACATGGAAACTTATTGGTGTGAATGGCTATTTCAGAAATATCGTTTCAATCGTCAGCATCGTCTAAAATCAAGAGATTAAATAAAGTAAAAATAAAACTTTGCCAAACGAGCAAATCGTAGTGCCAGGCAGTATTTAAATTTTGTAGGTTTTCTGTGTGTTATGAACAAACCATGCGTTTGCCATTATAATTTTTGTAACAGACTGTGTTACAAAAACCCTGTTGTATCCGCGAGGTGCGCATCCAGTAGGTATCGACTGGAGGATGCAATTATGCTAGTCTTTAATAAATCTTTAAATAGACTTTAAAAATTTTTCAACACACTTCGCGATCCGCCCTCCTATAAGCGCGAACGCAGCCACTAATCGCGGAGTTGTTATTATTTTATTTGTGAACTATTCCCGTCGTGCCGCTACTGTAGGCATATTCTGTGCTTAGAATAAAAGACTCCATCAAATGAACCAGACTTTCCTTTTTTCCAAAATTTCCTTTTTTTCTTGCGTTCTTAAACCGGTCATAACTCTTGCTATTTTTAACGTGCATTTTATTTAACCTAGGACTAACTAAGACTAGTTTATACTATACTCGTATTATGCCTATGACTAATTAAAGATATTTGCCATTATACGAGCAACATGTTTTATTTTGCCTTCTAAAATATTAATTTGTTTAGGTTTAATAAATGACTTGATTAAAGCCAAAATTATTAAAAATCGTTTCTGGAGTTGACATTGACAATAGCGTGTAAATCTAGATTGTCAATGTCAAAAATCAGAATACAAAAAATTAAAAAATAGCAAATTGTAAAAAAACAAACTAAAATCCAAAAGAAAAGAAGATTCAAGAATTTGTGGTCACTGTAAGATTAATGTTTGTACTATCGTCACACTAAAAATATTTCGGTACGAACAAATAGCAAAATGGCAGTGAACTACATTCGCCAAGTCGTCCGTTTATCCAGCACAATCGGGGCTCAGCGGTCTAAAGTAATTCAGAGAAAACTATGCACCAGCGAACCTCATCGTCTCGGTATGATCCCTATAGTGGTGGAACAAACAGGCCGAGGTGAGCGCGCTTACGATATCTACTCTAGATTACTCCGAGAACGAATCATCTGCCTTATGGGACCAATCAACGACGACATTAGTTCCCTAGTCGTCGCTCAACTGCTGTTCCTCCAATCTGAATCGAGTAAAAAGCCGGTTCATTTGTATATAAACTCTCCAGGAGGTAACGTAACTGCCGGGCTAGGTATTTACGATACAATGCAGTATATAACTCCTCCTGTAGCGACGTGGTGCGTTGGACAAGCTTGCAGTATGGCATCGCTTTTACTAGCAGCGGGGGCGCCTGGTATGAGACATGCTTTACCAAACTCCCGCATCATGATACATCAGCCATCTGGTGGAGTCAGAGGGCAAGCGACAGACATACAGATTCAGGCAGAAGAAATATTGAAACTTAAAGCTCAGATCAACAAATTATATGTGCGGCATACTGGATTGCCGATTGAGAAAGTCCAGGGGTCTATGGAAAGGGACTGTTTCATGTCTCCTCCTGAGGCAAAATCTTTTGGACTGATTGATAATGTGTTGGAACACCCCCCATCACATGCTTTGGAGAAAGAGGGTCAAACGGGAGGCTCAAGCCCAAGTCAATAATATTTTGGTGGTTGTAAATACATAAATACATAATTTTATGATTGTTCAGTGTAATTTATAGGTCAATAAATTGTATATTTTATTACCCTGCATTTTAATGAAGTAGGTATTATTTTCTAACTGGTTTCTTTTTGGGGACTCGCAACTGAGTGACCCATATCATGTTGATGAAAAATATCTTTAAATAATTGTTTTCACTGCACTATTTGGTAATAAGTCTTTTAAAAATCGACCGATAAAGGCTCATAGTATTTGCATTCTAAGCGGTCACATTACATTCTTTCATATGGTTTTTTCTAAACATCTGAAAGTTTATCCCCCATCCGCTGAACACAATTGTTGGCTACGGGTCTGCAAAGTTTACTTCTTTGGATAAAAGCCTGGTACGATACCTAGTCACAAGAGAAACACCCGATTTGGATATACATATTGGTTTCTTGTGACTAGAGCACTGCCTGAGTCTCCTCTGAAAATTAAGATTTATGTAGATCAAGGAATTTTACAACTTCTATCACACTTGGGCACTACATACATTATATGGCTCAAGATCATAAGTCATGGCTAAGAAGATCTCTAAGTCTAAGGAGATTATGGGACTAACTTATGAAGTTGCCGATAAAAAATAGCTTCTAATTAATTCTTAGTGCCTTAGTACCATTAACAATGGCGCTTCTTCAAAAAGAGGCCTGGTAACAGTAAAATGCGTCATCGCGCTGTACAGGGAAGCGAGGGTAAGACTTCAACAATGAGCGAGTTAGGAGCGGGCAGCGGGGACGGCCGCGCGTTTCTACCGCGATACCCTTTGACGCCTTATCTTCATGCTCTTGTACCTACCGCGCAGGCGAGGACCCATTTAATCTGTACCTACCAGTCTAGGTCTAACAGGTCGCTACTTCTTCATCCTGAATTGTGGTCTTTTATGAGTTTTGCAATATTTTAGTACATGTCTCACACCTAGTTATTTACCTACTTGTTTGAATTAACAGCTTATGCATATGGATAGTGTGTTTTTTCCTCCATTTCCCCTGCACAAAACATGCCGTCATAACATATTCCCGTATCTAGATCAAGGCGTTGGAGATCTCACTGTATGGTAGGTATTATATGTTTTCCTTAAATGGTCCGTTAAAGGTTGTTGTAAGGATTCTTTCTGTAACAGGAAATATCATAAAGAGTAAGTAATACTTTTACTATGGAGATTGGCATACCTTACCAACAGTTAAAAGTCGCAAAATCATTGCTGATTAGTCTTTGATTTTAGCCAACTACCACCTCAGATCAACCTTTGATCTGAGACTACCACTAAATAAGTTGGTCAGTCACACCGAGAGTGCACCATTGGTTAGCGGATCTTATGGAATACCAGCAAAACACTGCCCCTATGGTTACCTGATGATGGCTTCTCGATCTGTAAAGACTCCATTGGGTGGGAACCGGAGTGTATGCAGCGCTCGGATTTGTTTTAGTAAACAATAGAATGGAGTTCTTTGGGAATAACCCTGGATTTCTATGGAACCTACTGTGTGCACAGAATGAACAATTCTGCACCATAGAAATCAATAATAATATTCGGGACACTTGCACACACGGTCGTCTGACCCCAAACTAAGCAAAGCTTGTACCATGACGGCCAGAGACAGATACATACATAAATATTTTTCAAATACATACACAGATAGATAATTAACACCCAGACATAGAACAAACACAAAATAAATGTTCATCACATAAATGTATGCCCTAGGTGGGAATCGAACCCACGCCCCTTATCTCAGAAGGCAGGTTAACTACCGACTGAGCCACCGAGGCAGTCAGATAATAGATAATCAGGCAATATAAAGCAAAAGATCTGTACACTCCGATTCCAACTCAATGGACGCAAAGCTTAGACTCCCTTCAACCACCGAGGAATAATCCTATCTCGCCACGAACGCCTGGAATAATGTAGAAATGCGTGGAGAATTCCTTGAAAGCACTACGCGTTTCACATTGGCACCTAGAGGAATGCTTATTCTTACTTTGGTCAGTGCGATGTCATGTCTCCCGGTAATCAACAACAACAACAACAACTCTGTATTAAAAAACATAAAATAATTACAATAGTACTTAAATAAGGCCTAACTAAGTTTTTAATGGGCGGCCTTATCGCTCAAAGCGATCTCTTCCAGGCAACCTAATCTCATTTCTTCTATTGTGGGATGCTATCTGGACAACTCACCTTTGAACTTCCACCTAAAAAACAACTACGTAAGTATATTTCTAGCCGCGACCAGCTACGGTCCTCGATTCTATAGGACCCGTTGATCTTTTCGGGAAAAAAAAGTGGCTTGTGTAAGTCCCGGACTTTAGGCTTCCTCTAAACCAAATATCATTTAAATCCCTTGGATCGTTCCATCGTAAATAAGAAATAAACTAACACTCACTTATCACTAAACAATACGTTTTTTCTATTTAAGTAGGTAGATTACTAAGGTTTTAAGGCATTTAAGAAATTGAAAAAAAAACAAACCACGGTCGCCCTACCCACTATTTGGCGCTCCTCAACATACTCGGTAATACGAAGAAATAGGAATTAACAAGAAGCCAATAAAAAGTGTTGACGTGTTCGAGACATTATGACCGGTAGGTGTACAATATTTGTTCTTACCCTTTCTACGGCTAATATTAATGTCTCAGTGTGTCAAGCGATAAACTTGGACTAATTGGACTGCTTTTTATTGCTTAATCAATGTCAGAGCATAACGAAGTCAGTTTATAATCATACTCTTCTCTACCTGTTCATGTTTCCGATGTTTCCTAACAGATTATGTTCTACTATGTTCTAGCGACCTATGTAATAGGGCATATTCTGTGGTTCTAGCAAATTTCGTTTCAAGCCCTCTTGCTAATTAATGTTGTTTAGCCTCGCCTCGGAATAGTTATACAGTGTTTTGTGTTTTTCTTCTAAGTTTTGAACTCTATCGAAAAAGGTAAAATACTGTAAAAATGTTCCGAGGCTACATAATGTTTATTACTTACTAAGGGCGTTGGGACCTAGTGGGTACTCGATAAGCCACAGATAAAAACGAAACAGCTTAGGTATTTAAGCGATGATTAACCAGAAAGTGTTTGTTGCCACAAATCCGCAAAATAATATCATCTCGTCAAGAGCATTTTATAAGGCTAAACGGTTTATTTTAAGGATCTCAAAGACTATTGTTCATTGTTGTGCATTGGAATCGCCACAGACGCGCGTTGTCTGTAGCGATGCAAACGCGCGATAGCAGCGCTACTTACTCGATTCTCGTGGCGATGGTGACCTGCGACTGAAGCGCGTTCGTTTAGCATCTGTTTTTCATTTATTTTCGCTCGCATCGCGTGTTTGTGGACGATGTCCTTCAGTTCCCTACTGATATTAGATGAGTACCCTAATTTACATCGTTTGTAACAAACTGGTTAACACAAATAACTACGCTATGAGTATCTTTAAACATGTCTAGAGAAAGTTCCTTAATGTTTATGAACTAAAAGTGACAGGCCAACTTTTTTATACTAGTGGCAGATACGTCTGTTATTAGGGTTGCGCATTTTATTCATTTAGTACCTAATACGAGTACCTAGTTAGCTGTTGTTTTTTTCGACGCGTGCAATGTTTTTTCAGTCCATCCTAGACATTTATCAAAATAGCTACGATACGATAGCCACATTTCGTAGATTTTTAATCAAAATCTTTATTCGAAGTTTTATAGTTTATTACTAGTATTGATTGTGTATTCTAAAACTTAATTTTATTCGCAGTAGATACTTCTCGCGTTGCTAACGATCCAGTCGTAATAATACGAGACATTGGTGTAGACCATCAGCGCCGGATATCTTCTAACACAAAATGAGACCACCCCTATTTGGTGGTACCCTGAAACTGTGACCAGAGCGCTTCCTGAATCCCCTCTGAAAAATAACAAATCATTACTATACCGTCCTGCAAGAAAACTTGTGAGAAATGACAGACAGTCTATCGCGACAGCACTTGCTACGAAGTTTACACTTGCAAGCTGCGTTCGGACAGACTGTCTAACATTTCTCGCGAAAGTTTCTTGCAGGTGGAAACGACGCTTTTAACTAACAAACTTTTCAAAACCAGTTTTAACAAAAAGAGCACAGACTCTACCGTCTTCCCATCTAGCCTATTTTCGGCTTAACATTTTCGTAAGTGGATAGAAGAAAGGAAAGTTACGAGCTGTCTAGTCTATAGCAACATAATCTGTGTTCAATTAGAATTATTCCGACAGAATCTTCGACCATATTTAAGGGAGAAGCGGTACGAGACCCAAAAAATGAACCGCATAAATTAGGTGCTGCACACAATTCACCGTAGTCACAAACAAACGTAACAAGTCGCAACAGTGATAATTATTGTTGTCTCGTTCTCGCTATAGTCTCTCTATCTTTGTTATTGAAACACGTAACTTAATACTCTCAACGAAGCTGTGTAGTGTCCGTTTGCTTGTATTAGTTAGGTCCACGCGCTGTGTTTTAGAAGTTAGCCTCGTGCAGCTTCTTCCTTATCTTATTTCGACAGACAGAACCTTAAAAACGAAGTGGTTTACTTACTTAGCCGGATGATCCATGATTTTTCCTCTACTACCTGCGCAAAACATACCTTTGTGCAGATGCCCTATTACAGCACACGTGTATACTGATCTTAGTCTTTGGCGCACATGCTTGAGAGTCATGGAGCTAATTTCGATGTCAGCCTGCCAATAGGAAAATACTATTCAAGCTTGCTCGCAAAATTCTTATAAGTGGAAATACCTACCTCTGTAAAAATTCGTAAAATAACAAACCAAAACCGCCAAACCACACACACTTCACACTAGTATTTTTAATGCGAAAGTTTTGATGGATGGTTTGTTACTTAATCATGCCAAAGCGGCTGAACGAATCTGGATGAAATTTAGCACAGTAATAGATTATACCTAGTCTGAATAGAGCATAGAATACTTTTTAACCGCAGGTGAAAACGCGAAACGCAGCTAGTAGCATTATAAACATTTGGGAAGAGATTTCACGACTATTTCACGCGGCGATTAGGTACCTTGCTCGCTCGCAAAACCATTTTTTACTAGATATATAATTATTGAATGTGATTTTGATAGTGAGACCGTCAGAGGTATGGAGACTGTGACTACTGTATTAACTAAAGAACAGATAACTGCCTGTTGTGCATGCCACCTTAAAAGGCAGGTAGGTATGCGTGCAATGATTCGAGATACGATATGCTACAAGTGCTACTACGTCAAGCCTACCATACACGATCAGACCAAACTGCGCAGGCATACCTGCATCAATTCTGAACATTTAATACTGAACAGATTGGTGCACAAAACCGACTAAAAGCGTGATGGCGTGGTGTATAAATGAAACGGCCTTAGGGCCGTTTCATTACCGCACGAATTTATGTCCGGTGAGGCCAAACTGAAGGTAAAATTTCTCGTCTATAGAAGCCTTTACTTTGTGTAAATATGTCTAGTTAACAAGTATACATTAAAAAGTAAAAAAACCCCCGACACCGCTTTTCATCAGCACCGATGTTCATCAAACATAGCTAAGAACACTCCCGACTAATTCACCTTTAAAACAAAAAAAAGCCGGGGTTAAAAACCGTAACTTACGCGAACCAGCCCCCATCCGGCCACAAACCCTTGCCAACTTTTGTACGGAAACTCTTTTGTAATAATTACACGCTGCACGTTTGGCCCCAAGGGAAAACCCTTCCGAACCTTCGCCACGGCGATATCGTTCTCCAATGTTTCAGTATCATAGCCTTCGTGTATCCTCACGCTTATAATCTTCCTCTTAATTACAACCTGGCAAACGTATTGAGGGTTTTATGCTGAAAATAAGCTTTTATGACATATCCACGTACATTTATATTGGCAACAAAGTTTGTGAGAGTAAGCAGTCTAAATTAAGACGAGTTCTTAAGTTTAAATTTCTATTTGTAGTATAGAATCAGCTGTAAGTTTTAGCAGCTTGTGATCTTCAATGCAGGACACTCGCGCCCCGCTTAATTTTTGCAGGATGAAAGGAATACCCTTTTTTTGTAAACCTAACAACATGTATGTTAAATTTCATGATGATCGCTTGAGTAGTTATGTATAGCGTGAAAGAGTAACAAACAAACAAATTAACAAACAAGCAAACTCGCTTTCGCTTTTATAATATTAGTTAGGATTAGGACTCTTAGTTTCTTGTTTGTTCGTCTACGTAGTGGCTCTTTTCCCGAACAAGGCGGTCGAGTCTATTACAAAACTTTGACGTTCATAAGTGTATCTTTGATACCCAAATTGAATAAAAACATTTTGACTTTGACTTTGATACTAGTAGTCTTAATACATATCTATTACATTAATTAAGTTAGGTAGTTCCCTACCTCTCTTAGATCAGCATTGCCGACAAACGTAATCAATTTCCCTTCGTCGCTGTTTTTCCAATTGCACCCTTCCACGCAATGGGCGGCGGTAAGCAGAATCCTCTGGTTGAGTATCGTTGACCCACAGATCCATTGGCCAGACGCATCACAACGAGCATCGAGGAACGCAGCATGAGGGTACTGCATAATATCCACCTCCTCACCGCCTATGACATGTCCTTCCATCTCTGCTTGGACGCAATGTATCTGAATCAACGTGAACACTAGCAAATGCTTTTTGGCGTTCTTCATAATTTCTGATTAGCTTACGGTTTTGAGCGCTAAATTCTCCGCAAAGCAATTTATTTGCTCTACTAATTAACATGGTTGATATAACGAGTTGATTGGATTGGGGCTTTATTGCTGATTACGATATTATCAAACATTAATCAATGGCCGTTGGCATAAATAGGACGTCCTAACATTTCAAAAACGAATGAACTCTGATTGGGCTAGGGCCAGATTGGCTTAAGGTAAATGACAAGGACGGAGTGATATACGTTACATTATCCATGCGAATATAATTATCATCCATGCGTATATTGTCCATGCGTAGGTGCGATCTTGATTCCAGGCGAGAACGACTGAGTAGCAAACCGCCTTCTAACACTACAATTACGTCAATAACGTCCTCACATGTTGCTTCTGTTCTCGAACATTTACTGCAAAAATTGGATAAGTATATCAGCCACGTGAGGACACACAATCAGTAGCCTCCCAGTAACAGCAATTGGTCGCCGTAGCCGAAATCGGCTTGGACTGCATCATCATTATTCATGCAATCAAGACAGCGATGTTCTCAGTTAAGCTAGTGTGTCATGAGAATCAGTTTGTTATCTAACAAGGTGACGCTATGTATGTACTTCCTCGTCTGTGCGGTAAAGGGACGCAGGGGTAAGGTGTCAAAGGCGAGCGAGGTCTCCTTTGATGCCTGCCAGGCCCTGCCGCCCGCTCCTACCTCGATCGCCTGTAACGCCTTAACTCCACGCTTCTGTACCGCGCGGGCGAGAACACATCTATAGTACCACCAATAGGTACCTATTTGAAGGTAGCTACTAGCGAAACAAAATAATACTACTTATACCCTCAAGGGTACAGGGTAATAACGGGACTACTCCGATATAACAGATTCCTCTCAGCCTCATAACAAACTGAATATTAAATTACCTTCATAAATTTCAGGAAAATTTCCGGAGCTCCACAAACTAGTCAACCAACTTTACAAAGTTGGCTGTAAATTAGAAGTAGGTATAGAGTAACATAGTACTAGTTACGAAGTATAATATCAGTGTCAGTAGGTTTCTAAAAAGGGACAGGGTCGTGCTACAAGATGTGGGACATGACGCGACATGCCCCCAATTTTATGCCGTCACAGTCAGGGGCATCATAACAACATTCTAATGAAATTGTCATGACGTAGAGGGTAGACGTAAATTCGCAAGGATATTAATATCTGTGTAGATCTTGAATTTCATGTCTTGTTTCTGTACATAAATTTAGTAGCTTCATAAGTACTTAATTTAAACCAATAGCAGGTGCCTTTGAAATTTGGAAGTCACAAGCAATTTGAAACATTTGCTAACTTTACCATGTTACAAATTGGCAAAGACGTAAAGCTACGGTTAGGTAATTTTAAGAGGGTGACAACACTCGAGAGACCCGATATGTCAGTATCAAAATAATTACCTGTCGACCCTACTCTATTACCTAATCGCAAAGATCTAATAGCTAACACAGTGAGCTCAACAGAGCTAGAACCGCGTGCAAAAATGTCGTAAAATTAAACCCTCGGTGCCAGCTATAGCAATTTCCTGCTTTAATCCCGAGTAAAGCTGTTACTCGTCTTGGCACTTAGCGCAAGCTGTGACGAGCTGCGATTTCAGCGTTTGAAGCCTTTTATTAACAAGGTCATGAAGATGGGGCCGCGTCACGGCTGCGTCCACGTCCACGGTGTCTCCCGCTGTCGAGGCGGTTGTGTTGAATGGTCCGCTACGCATGCGCGGGCGTTGGGTCGATATGAGTGACGTCAGCGGGAGTTGAGCCTCAGTCAGCCACCGCCGGCCACCGCGCGAACATGTGGCTACAATGCTTGGCTGCGACTGTGCTGATAACCGCGGCCGCGTCCCGCGAGGTCTTCACCAACTCTTTCCTCGTCCGGTTCAAGCGGTCCGTGGGTCACGACGAGGCGCACGAGCTGGCGCAGCGTCACGGCTTCGACAACCTGGGCCCGGTGAGTGCCGCCGCCGACCACGTGATATACGTAAACATACCCATAGACGCTGATGTTTGCGATGATATAGGTACCTTGGATTATACCGCGAGGCGCTTGACTTGTCGAGCCAAGCTGATTCAGCGACTCGGTTCCCGGTTCACTAATCCTATATCCTAAACCAACAGCTTCGTGTGTGATTGTTGTCAGCTGACTTCGCCTTCGGAGGGCAAACTTTACGATAATGTTAATTTCGAACATAACGTAGGTTGTTATGTGGAATGGGTTTCCGTTCCGCGTCATAAGTAATTTTAGCGTATGTAGGGTATTTTCGATGTACCCGCAGTTTGATGTTGGCGCCATAACCGTCGTGTTTCCGACGTGGGTGCTGGCATTCGAGATTTTGTTGATATGTTATCGTCGCAGTTCGCGCCCACGAATCAATCGTAACAATTTTATTGGTACGTTGCTAAGCTCTAATGGCTTAGCATAAACTTTACTATCTAACCTTCGTTTAACCTCTCCGTTTAAACCTTTCAACCGTTTTATTTGAATGGTGGAATTGAAATTTTAACGAGCTCTACCGCTTTTATTTTATGCTAGCAACTAGGTATTAACTTTTTTGTTCTACTCAGTCGAATTTAGGCTTTGAAACTATTTTTTTTTTTTTGCAAACGGTTGTTTTAGTTTCATAACCTAACATAAACCGTTTTATTTTCATAACATGACATTTCGTCACGCCTTTCCCCCGAGGAGGCTGGCAAAGGTGTAAAACAACGCCCACACTTCGCCGGATGATATTCTGTTCCAAATGTGACAGGGGGTGAGCCTGTCGCCAACACCGGGTTCCAGTCATGTAGCAGATGACATACAATACGCACTTATGTTCCCACATTGAACAAATTGGTGCTTGCCGTGGGCTGGGTTTAAACCCGCTCCCTCTGGCTTGAGAGGCGGGCCTTCTCCAACTAGGCTATCATCACTTTTCAGCAGTTTTATAGTCTATTCAAACTAATATTTTATGTAAAAAGAGACAACTTTTCGCTGTTTACGAATTGGGTTACTACAAATATTATGTCTGCTGAAAAGGTCAGAGCTGTTCAGGTTGTTTCAATTAATTAGTTTGTTTAATTTAGCTAAGGGTTTGCTTCATGGTTTTTGCAGATGAGGAAGGAAAATGCTACAGGTATTTAAAAAGAGTGTTTTACGTAAAAAAGGGATAAAAAAGGAGAAAGAATAAAAGAAAGAGTATTGATGAGAGCGTGATTTAGTTAGTTACTTTTTCATCTCACTTTCCCTTAGTCCTGTTTGTTACCTTAACACATCCAAGCAACTGAATAAAATTTGATACAATTTATCAAGTACGCATTATAAAACCCAAAAAATGTGGTAAATCTGAAATATAGGGTCAACTGGGGCAAATGCGTCTGTGGGACAATTGTAAATTCGAGAATTACTGACAAACCCTTCACAAATTAGGCGCCACCTACATCTTTATTATATCTCTAGTAGCAATAAACTGTACAAGATCGCGTTAGTTGCCTTATTTGTGTGTAATTGGGAATAACCTAAGGGTTTGTCAGTAATTGTCAAAGGCGCAATTGCCCCACAGACGCATTTGTCCCAGTTTACATAGTAAAACTGCAGGGCGCAACTCTAAAATTTACTTCTGTAATTTTTTATTTTTTATTTATTTAAACACAAAACAGAGTACAGTCATATACAAAGTAGTAAATAGAAGAAAAAAAAGAGCCAGAGCTGGACCCCAAAACATGTAGAAATACATAATTAGTGGCAGACAAAAATAAATATAAAATAAACTACATATATAAAACATATTTAAAAAATAAAATAAAAAACATGAGAGAAAAATTAAAAAAAAGTTTTAAATTTAACTGAAAGTAAAACCAAATTAAATTTAAAGCAAATTCAAACCCAAAGTAATTTCAATTTAAAACAATTAAAATTTTAAGTAATTTAAGTTTAAAGTAATACTAACATACGGGTGAAACCGCGGGGTGGGGCTAGCATGTAATGAATGTATGTAGTAGTTAAACAATCGATTGACAACGTGGACATGACAGATACGACAAAATATATCCATTGCGATAAGTGCTTTTGAATGGGCTGATAGTACCTATGTAGGTGGGGGCGATTCAGCTAACCTTAGCCGATATTTTTTAACACGATCGTCTGACACAAATATAAGCAAAGCTTATACTGTGACGGCCAGAGACTGATATACATCCATTTGTTTTTTTTAAATACATACATAAATAGATAATTAACATCCAGACATAGAACAAACACAAATTTTCATCACAAAAGCGATGATAGCCTAGCCGGAGAAGGCCTGCCTTTCAAGTCAGAGGGAGAGGGTTCGTACCCAGCCGACGGCACGCACCAATTTGTTCATTGTGCAGAACATGTGTGCGTACTATATGTCATCTGCTACATGACTGGAGCCCGGTGTATGGCGACAGGCTCGCCCCCTGTCGCATTTGGGACTGAATATCGTCCGGCAAAATGTGGTTATTGTACATCTCTGCCAGCCCCCTCGGGGGAAAGGCGTGACGATATGTATGTATGTATGAATGCTTGCCCTAGGTGGGAATCGAACCCACACCCCCTAGTTTAGAAAGCAGGTTCACTGAGCCACCGAGCCAGTCGACTTAGCTGAACGGTTGACATTGCGTTACGTTGCATCAACCTTAAAATAAAAGAACCGGCCAAGTGCGAGTCGGACCCATGCACTAAGGATCCGAATAATTGTCAATAAAAACGGCAAAAAATCATGTCTGTTGTATGGGCCCCCTTAAATATTTATTTTATTCTGTTTTTTACTATTTGTTGTTCGAACGGCAGCAGAAATACATCATCTGTGAAAATTTTAACTGTCTAACTATCACTGTTCATGAGATATAGCCGGGTGGCAGACAGACAGATGGATGGACATCGGAGTCTTAGTAATAGTTTTTAGGATTCCGGATACGGAATCCTAAAAATTATTACTAAGACTAAAGCCACCTTTTACCCTTTGGATACAAAAGGTAGACCTTTGGATACGGAATCCTAAAAACTGTCAGAGGACAACTGAATATCACGAATGTTTCACAAACGTGTCACCGCTTTTCAGCTGGCACGGTTGTGAGATATTAGTGATACTGAGCCGTTTCCCGTCTGTTTTTTTATGGCTATGGTTAGCTGAATTGCCCTCCAACTGGTGAGTGAGATATTTTATAACATAGCATACGAGTAGGTAAAGTAGTGCAGGTAGAAAGTAAATGTAGGTATTTGGTTTTTATATCGTTTTCGATAAATGGTTCTACGTCAGAGTAGAGAGTCTCTCTACTCTGACGTAGAACTATAGCTATATTTATATTCACGTTTAAGAATCCTGATTTAAATATGAGCGTTCCTAGATAGTGGGTTTGATTCAGATTCTTACAATAGAATACAATACAATATATCTTTATTGCACACCAAAAAGTACATGAAAAACTTAAAAACTAAAATACATTTTTCGGCAGTACAAGGGCGACCTTATCGCCTAAAGCGATTTCTTCCAGGTAACCTTTGGATGGACAAGAACTTACAGAAATACGAAAAGGGTAGGTGGTGTACATAAAACTAAATTAAAATTTAAAAGATAATATTAAGTAATATTAATAATAAGTACCTACTTAAATAAATAACCAAAAATAAATAAAATATATATATGAATAATTATAAATATTATAAATAAATATGACGGCGCGAGATATCATTGGATAAAGAAAATCAGTTTATTTTGAGAGTTGTTAATCGATGGTATTATTGTTCTGTGGTTTTTGACGATTAATCGATTTGTTTATGGTCATTTAGAGCGGTTAACACCGAATGGAGTTGCGTTTGGGATTTCGGGCGAACGTCATGTCTGTCAGTCAGTGGTTGACAGGACTAGGCTGAAAGCGGTCGCACGCAATGGTCATTCGTAAACCCATTACTCTAAATCGCCAATTATCTTTGTGATCATTCACTAAATAAGTAGTCTAAGTGACTGTATAATTAAAATAGTGAAAAGCCTTCAATGCTGTCCCCTTATTTCAACGTTCCTGAAGTTTGACGCCGACCATAAATGATAGCGAGTTCACGGATGAGAAATCAGACACAACACCTCGGCCTACTAGATTTTCTCCGTCACCAAAAGTGGAAGGTTACAGCGCGGCGGCCTTTCCTATGTTTCTCCGACATCAATGGGATCAGATGCGACGGCGTGGCTCTTCTTTCCTACATTACCCCGATATCAGGAGTGAGATGTGAAGGCTCGGCTTCCTATTTCTCTATGTTTCCCCGACATCAGAAGTGGGATAAGACTAATGCCCACAGTTAACAAGATGAGTGCTGAAGATGATGACGAGGACCACCGCTCTCTTTCCCCGATATCAAAATTGGGATAAGAATAACGTCCACAGCAACAAGATATGGCTCCGTCTTTGGCTACAATTGTGCAATGATCTGGAAGCGAAATGGCATAGCAACAGACGGCCGATAGGGTCGCCCCTACGTGTTATTATTGTGGAGTGTGCGGACTGTTTCTTCGTGGTGCATGAAGGGCAGCAGAGCGGCAATGAGAGAGTGAGCATCGAGTAGACGTCTGCATTATCTCGACGGCGTTTGATTACACCTAGTCTATGCTATGTGACGCAACTAACAAACAACGAGAGACGAAGGATATCAGTGTACCGAACAAAACGTCGACGCCTACGTGTTACTACTGCAACGAGGTTACATCGCCACTCGTTGATCGAAAAAGGGCACCAAGATTAGCAGCGGCAACGTGCAAGATCCGGTCAATGCCTGGAGGGCTATTCTTACAACTCAAGATACCATCTTATCTCAAAAAAAAAAACCTAAATTCGAGATGCCTTATTCAAGTTGCTCGAGATCGAGATAATCTCGATGGCTGGGGTGCGAGATGTCTCGAGTAGTCGGAGGCAGTCGAGACTTCCAGTGAGGCTATTCCTACGCGTGAGATGAGATGAGATTTTACCTCGGTCACTCTCACACCTATGACGTTTTAAACGAGAGCAATAAAGACGAAAAAAGGTGAGATGAAAATCTCAAATCTCCGAATAGGGCCACAGGAATCGAGATCGAGATGAGATGAAAATCTCCTATCTCCGAATTGGGCCCCTGCACTATGAAGCAGCCATTGATCACCTTCGAGTAGCAATTGAATCCGGTGAGAAGTTTTCATTTTGTTTGATATTCGTAAACGATGTATGTCAGAGTGCTATTTTCTATTGGAGTTGCTTAGAGTTTGAAAATACCCACAAACAGTTTAGTCATACTGCCGCTTGCGGCACATGTGAGTCATGCAGTTAATAAATAACTTACTAAGTGTCAATGCTTTTGGTAAAACTAAGCCTGGAGGGCAGTAGCCGGTAGGACAGTAGCCTGTGTAGTAATAGCCTGTGTGGCAATAGCCTGTGTGGCACTCGCCTGTGTGGCACTAATCTGCAAGGTACTATCCTATGTGGCACTAGCCTGTGTGGCAAGCCGGTGTAGCAAGCCTGTGTGGCAAGCGTATGTCGTTCTAGCCTGTGTGGCAAGCCTGTGTGGCAAGCCTGTGTGACAAGCCTGTGTGGCAATCCTGTGTGAAAAGTCTTTGTTGCAACCCTACTTTTGTTGAATTATAGTCTGAGTGACGACCTAGCCTGTGTGGTGAGCCTATGTAGTAAATTCCTCCCGGTGTAACATCATAGTACGAGTTACGACCTAGCCTGTGTGGCAAGTCTAAGTGACAACTTTAATGCCATGTTATTTGTTTGAAATTGGACACAGCAGTTTTCATAAGTCCAAACCGCGTATGTGTACCGTCATTGGATTTTCAATGTTCTCGATTATTCGATTGGTCTCAATACAATTTATTTCACTAAAAGTCAAGTTGCTTATTTCAATTATCATGACAATTTATGGGGATAGGTAACGAATATGAAGTTACTGTTGGAAGAGTCGATTATACTCTGGTACGATGTTTATGGTTGGTAGGATAGTGGATTTAATTTTGTTGTTCTATAATCGTGATCGCTTTTTGTGAAATTGTGGAGGTAGATTTGAGACGGTCAGAATGACCGAGCGTTAAGTGGTTACTTGAGCACTTTTATGATTGTCCACAGATGATGAGATGAACTATTCACCCGAGGACGTGTGAAAATGCAGGATGGCCGTGACGGCGCGAGATATCATTGGATAAAGAAAATCAGTTTATTTTGAGAGTTGTTAATCGATGGTATTATTGTTCTGTGGTTTTTGACGATTAATCGATTTGTTTATGGTCATTTAGAGCGGTTAACACCGAATGGAGTTGCGTTTGGGATTTCGGGCGAACGTCATGTCTGTCAGTCAGTGGTTGACAGGACTAGGCTGAAAGCGGTCGCACGCAATGGTCATTCGTAAACCCATTACTCTAAATCGCCAATTATCTTTGTGATCATTCACTAAATAAGTAGTCTAAGTGACTGTATAATTAAAATAGTGAAAAGCCTTCAATGCTGTCCCCTTATTTCAACGTTCCTGAAGTTTGACGCCGACCATAAATGATAGCGAGTTCACGGATGAGAAATCAGACACAACACCTCGGCCTACTAGATTTTCTCCGTCACCAAAAGTGGAAGGTTACAGCGCGGCGGCCTTTCCTATGTTTCTCCGACATCAATGGGATCAGATGCGACGGCGTGGCTCTTCTTTCCTACATTACCCCGATATCAGGAGTGAGATGTGAAGGCTCGGCTTCCTATTTCTCTATGTTTCCCCGACATCAGAAGTGGGATAAGACTAATGCCCACAGTTAACAAGATGAGTGCTGAAGATGATGACGAGGACCACCGCTCTCTTTCCCCGATAAATATAATAAAATATCAATACATACTTATTCTTACTTGACCTTATAACAATGATGCGTTATATTACGCAAGTCAGATACAATTTTCCTCAATATACATACGTATCGTCACGTCTTTTCCCCGAGGGGGCTGGCAGAGGTGTACAACACCCACACTTCGCCGGACGATATTCAGTCCCAAATGTGACACCCCTGTCACATTTGGGACTGAATATCGTCCGGCGACAGGCTCGCCCCCGCGAGCCTGTCGCCATACACCGGGCTCCAGTCATGTAGCACATGACATACAATACGCACATATGTTCACACAATGAACAAATTGGTGCGTGCCGTCGGCTGGGTCCGAACCCGCTCCCTATGGCTTGAAAGGCAGGACTTCTCCGGCTATTTTCTTAAATATAGGTAAGTCAATTTACCTGTATGATAGATACCTAGATAACTTCTTTATTTTTCACACCAGGGTCCCTAGATAATTTGCAAACGCTTGTACAAGATTCTATTTCTACAATCACTTTTTTTTCCTGATATTCTTTAGGGACATTTAAACTACAGGTCTACGTCAGTCCCATCGCAACCTTACCTTTTAACACTAACCTTTATAAGAATCACATTTATAACTAATTTACAATTATCCAAATATTAAATTGTAACGTTGGCTGCTGATTGGAGGAAACAGGAGCTATGTAAATGGTACATGAACGATTACAATAAGAATTTCAACTCGTTTCAGCTGACGTTTAAGTGTTAGTGATTGGAGAAATAGAATCGTTTGCAAGTAATGCAACTTGTCTAGGGTCTTGAAATATCTAAAATGAAACGTTTACGTTTGGTACATGAAATGGTAGGTACTTATGTGGTATGACATCGCATTTTTGGTACAATTGGAAACCTTGTCCGGCACAATGGCAGCACCAATTTGTTCATTGTGTAAACATGTGCGTATTGTATGTCATCTGCTACATGACTGGAGCCGTATGGTGGAGGTGTATGTCTCTCTCACATTTGGGACTGAATATCGTCCGGGAAGTGTGGGTGTTGCATTGCACCTCTGCCAGCCCCCTCGGGGGTAAGGCGTGACGATATCTTTGTCGGGCACAGCTTAACAAATAAAGAATCACGCGTTTTACACAATTTTTTCAAACGCCTTTGTTAGCCGTCATAAAATGTCTAGATGCTATTTATAAACATGTTTGAGCAAGATACAATGCGGGCTAGTTCAACGCACTCAGATATGATCAAATGCCCGCAAAAAGATCCTAAAAGTCAGTAAACTTTATCGGTAATTGTTATCTTCTATTCTATAGTACGACTATGGTAAAAAAACGTGTCACAATGTGATCCGCTAGGAACAAGACCTTACTTCATAGGATTATTTCTATAAGACGTTGCTCGGTAGCAAATTTCTAGATTCTGAGTTTACAGGAAGTACCCTGTAAGTTTTAATTCCTGAAATTTGCAGCATAAACGGCTGTACCTTTTGATTGCGTTGGCTTAGAAGTTTAATTTTTCACAGCTTCAAGGGACAGTAAAACCTGAGTATTTGATATGAATTTCAGCTTGATACCTTCAAGCGTTCCCGAGAAAAAGGGTCTTGACAAACAGGCAGACGGACATTAAAGTGATCCTATAAGGGTTCCGTTTTTTCCTTTTGAGGTACGGAACCCTAAAAAACCTTTTATACTCATCTTCCAACTAGGATTCCCTGTGTCGGAGGTACCATGGAACAAACACAAACAAAAAAAAACACAACTAACACAAATTCAGAACAGCGATGCTATTCACAATCATTCGGAAACGTTTCCGATAGGATCACACTAATTTAAAACTTAAATTGTTCAAATCTCAGTCTACTTTTATAAATTTTGAAATAAGAAATCGAGTATAAATCCGATTGGAAGAATGAATCACGTTTAAAAACTTATGAATACCGACTGAGATTCGAATAATTCGAGTTAAAAAAAATCCGAACGGAAACGCTTCCGAATGATTGTGAATACCTATGCAGGGGGGCTATTCCTGCGCGTGAGATGAGATGAGATTTTATCTTGGTCACTCTCACATCTATGACGTTTCAAACGAGAGCAACAAGGACGAAAAAAGGTGAGATAAAATCTCAAATCTCCGAATAGGGCCACAGGCCCTTGAATAAGCTAAGCAATTGTTTTTAGATTGTGAATACATAAATTGTCCATTTTTGACATTTCTAGCATACAATATTTGTCAATTTAAGGCGATTCAATAACAATTTAAAAACAATTGGATAGCACGAGCAGAACCTGGTGGCAGATGTTTAAATTTATTATTCAAGCATCTGCCCAGCAGGGAATCAAACCCGGGAACTCCTGCTTGAAGAGCAGTCTAACTCCGACTAGGCTAGGAGGGTCGTCGACTTTTATGATTATTCCTTTCCATATTTTTTTTGCTCATGATTAAAATGCCAAAATAAATTACAAAAATTTAAACTAAAAGACCATTAGTGGAAGGAAAGGTCCCCAGAATGCTGGCGGCATTGCCACGTTGAATGGCAATGCTCAGCTTCTGTGCAAAGTAAAAGCCAGCATTCTGGACACCCGACGCTTCCACCAATCGCATAATTTTTGTAATTTATTTTAGTTATTATAAGTTCTAGTTTTTAGTTAATGGTTTAAGTTTTCTTTAATTTTCTGTTTTTATTTTAAGTTGTGTACAAATAAATAGAATATTTATACAAATGCCAAAATTAAAAAATAAAATTGGAGCCTTTTGATGTAGGTAGGGTCTGTAATAACAACTAGGCCTTTTATGAAGCCACTCTCTGAAAAATATTTCATAGTTGCTTTGTTATTTTAAAACTCTAAAAATATATTTTTGTTTTGTTAGTGAAAATGAATCATCGTTTTTGTTATCAAAACACATCGCACTGTAAGTATTTTCATAACATAATATCGTTAGGCCTTTCCCCCGAGGGGGCTGGAACAGGTGTAATACAACACCCACACTTCGCCATACGATATTCAGTCCCAAATGTAACAGGGGGCGAGCCTGTCGCCATACACCGGGCTCCAGTAATGTAGCAGATGACATACAATACGCACATATGGTCACACAATGACCAAATTGGTCGCCGTCGGCTGGATTCAAACCCGCTCCCTCTGGCTTGAGAGGCGGGCCTTCTCCAACTAGGCCATCATCGCCTTGTAGGTATTTTGTACTCACATAAACCATGTAAAACCTTATAAAAAAGTTAAAAAACAAACTTATTTACAACACTATTAGTAAACCATTTTGTCCTATTGTTCACATTCTGCGATATTCAATCAATATTATTTTTAATTGATAACCGTAGCAGTATTCGTAGCTTTGCTACGGCTACGAGCGCTACGCCGCCCGCTGTAATACCAATTACCAAGAGGTATAAATGATTGGTTTATTCAGCTAGGAAAACGTATTCATTTCTATGTTGATTCTATTTCGGCCTACTACTGGCTATACTGTGTGATTCTATCATAATCACATTTTTAATTACAAAAATCGTACAAGTATTCGTAGTGACAGCTACAGCTACGATCGCTACGGCGTAGCTATTTCATATTGCTTTTTATGCAGATAGATATGTACCAATATTTTGAATGACATGTCGTGCTTACCAAATATAAAAATACACTCGAATAAGTATGTTAAAATGTTATCTATATTTTCCTTTGGATGTGGAGAAAATAACTTTGCCAAATATAATATTTGACGGATTTTTCTTAACAAATATACGAAAAACATACTCGTAATTCATCGTTATCTTAATAATTTGAAAAAGCTTTCAGTACACTCGTATCTACACATGGTTTGTGTTACAGAAATATTTTTGAATGTGATTTGTTTGTCACATTTATCGACTTTTTATGTTCGACATAGCTTTAGTAGGTATAAAAGTACTAACCTGCCTAATCTGTGTTACCTCAAGCGCTGATATTAGGAAAGTTACACGAAAATATTTCGATTCTTACAGAATAGCTAGTAGAACTAAAGCCACATTACCTAGTATCCTCCTCCTCAAGTCGCATTCCTCTTATTTGAGGGTCGTGACCACCACCTCCAAGTTCTCTCTCTTATGATCTTCCGCCAAAGTTTTCTGTCTTCCGCAACATGTAGCGCTTCGTAGATGGAAGTGTCCAGAGCGGTGCGAATCTGGTCGGACCAACGTTTCGGGCTGCTACTTAGTATTTTACTATCTTACAAATCCTATTTTTACCCGACTGCGCAGGAAGGAGGGTTATGTTTTTCGAGTGTATGTCAGTATTTACATATGTATGTATGTGGGTATGTTTCTATGGATGTATGAGGTTTCTTTTGCACGCCCTACAGCCTAAAAAGCTTCATGGATTTCGACATGTGAGGTGTCATTTGAATCATCTTGATAGCGGAAGTGACTTAAGGTACAACATTTTGCAGCTGGGTTTTTTGTTTTTCTTTCAATAATGTTACTTGTTAACGTAAAAATGTGTAAAACTTATGTTTCATGTTTGAAAACGACTAAACGGGTTTGTACAAAACTTAGCATGTTTTTTTATAGCGGAAACATGTCGACTTCCATTTAAGAGCTGATAAAACCGAATGGCCTAGTAAGTAGGTATGACATACATACAACCAAGAAGCCACAATTACGCCTCGAGAGCTCTAGTACATCTGCATAGCTACCTATATACCTACTTATACATAGGTATCAGATGAAAGGCTCTTCGTATGACGTCACCGCTAGTTAGGTCTCTTCATCTCCTAGCTCTAATTGGTTTATCTACAACTAGTTATTTACCCGCGGCTTCGCTTGCGTTTTATAGTCTATGGCACTCAGTAGGTAATTGTATAGCTCTCTGTTAGTGAAATAACAGTAGTGACAACAATTGTGCGGCGAGGTTTTACTCGACTGCGCAAGAAGGAGGGTTATACTTTTCGAGTTTATGTATGTATGTATGTGGGTGTGTTTGTATGAGGTTTATTTGGCACGCCCTAAAACCTATACAGCTTTTTGGATTTCGACATGTGAGGTGTCATTTGAATCGTCTTGATAGTTAAAATGACATAGGATACAGCATTTTGCAGTCGGGCTTAAAAAGAAAAAAAAAAGAAAAGAAAAAGAGTAAACCCCTTTTTTTATTAAAAGAAAAAGAATAAACCCGACTGCAAAATGCTAACGTTAAAAAAAGGTTTACTTTATGTTAACCTGCTTTTAATTTTTTAATTTTCGTTTTCGTTGAAAGAATAGTTTAAATTAGAGCATGATGGAATTAGCATGCTAGTATTAGCATGAATCCCTCAATTATTTTTACATAAATAAAAAAAAAGGTCTTACACTTACAAACTTTATCTCCTTCTGATGTACGTGTAGAATAGGTTTTTGTTAAGACACTGTTGTTTTATAAATGTCAATTAATAGTTTACTAATTTATTTAGTCAATGTATAAAAATTTGTCAACGCGTCTGGTCGCTTGCAGCATTTGGTGAACAAAATGGTCGGTAGGTATGCCAAGAATTCGTTTTTGGAATTCAACGTGGCAATGCGGCTAGCATTTTGGGTACGATGCCTACTGGTAGAGGTTTACTACAAACGTTTTTTATTAAGTTTAGTTTATTTTACGTAAGTTACATGGTTGAATGCAATTTATGTGATTTTTTAAGCTATAAAAGTAAATTAAGGTAATTGGCGTGTTGCACGTAGTCGGTTCCATGATAAAAAAAACAAGGTCTGGCATTCAGCAATCAAGCAATGACGTCATTGTCATCCGTCTCTTTCGAACTTGTTGTAAATGACTATTTTCAGTCTTGCTGAACCATCGATTGACGTCACTACGTGTTGCTGAATGCTATACCTGGCGGAGTAAATTATTATACCATGGTTTACCGTATTGTAAATAGTAAAAAAAATAATGTTCCGTAAAAGGTTAGCTGTAACGAAACCCTGAAAATGGGGTTCCGTATACCCAAAGGGTAAAACCGGACCCAATTACTAAGACTCTGCTGTCCGTTTGTCTGTCACCAAGCTGTATCTCATGAACCGTGAAAGTTAGACAGTTGAAATTTTTACTTATGATTTATTTCTGTTCCCGCTATAACTACAAATACTAAAAACAGAATAAAATAAATATTGAAGGGATTCGATACAACAAACGTATTTTTTTTTTTCGGTTTTTATAGATAATGGTACGGAACCCTTCGTGCACAAGTCCGACTCGCACTTGGACGGATTTTTTTACTTTTATATTTTTACTAGCTATGCTTCGTGGTGTCACCCGTGTAAAAAGTAGATTATGTGTTAATCCAGGGTAGGTATAAGCTGATCCATGCCAGATATGTTCAAAATCCGTTCACTGTTTCACCATGAAGAAATAACGAACAAACACACACATAAATTCGTCTTTTTAATAAAAGTAATCTAAGTAAGTGCAATTTATTGATTTAGATGAAACTAGCTTCTGCGCCCTGGTTCTACTCTATTCTCTCCAGCCTTTCTGTTTTTATTTGTAAATTCTTTTTACTTAGTAGAGACTAGAGAGGTTTCATAATTATGTTCCATATTTATATATAGTTACAAATGTAAACACGAATTCTACTTTAATAACCCATGAAACAATGTGAAAAAACCCAACGCTCAGCAAAAAAAAAGAAAAAAATCAGTGACGTGATCATTTATTTTCATACAAAATTCTGCGTTGGTCAAATACGATTAAAATAATCCCTCCAAATGCCGGCCCAAAAAAATAGCACAAAGAAAGATAAATTGTTACCGGGCCGTCCAGAAAAACATTTCGTAACTGACCCTTATAGACTTGATCAGAAGAGCGAATATTGTTTGAACGATGGTTGTAAAATGTTACTACCAAAGGGATTCTGAAATGCTTCAAAGTAAGTTTACGATATCGTGGACTGTAAAATGGACTGGAAGTGTTACACTGGTGTGTAACAATGCGTAGATATTCTGTCACTTTGTGTTACTTTTTATTTATTTATTTGCCAATATACAATGTTACTAAGAAACTAAATACAAGTACAATGACTTAGTAAGGATATTATAAAGAGTAGGAGGGTTGATCAAATATCATCTTACTAGCTGTAACACGCGACTTCGTTCGCGTTTATTCAGAAAATAGTTTCAATAAAACTTTCTTGTGATTTACTGTAACAAATAATCAACTTTTAACAAGGTCCGTTCAGCCGTTCAGCCGTGAAAAGACTACAAACAGACAGACGACAGACATACTTACTTTCAATTTTAAAATAAGTACGGATACGGACAAGGATTACTTACTATCCACTCTAAATACGAGTATAGTCAGTAAAAGATAGATAGGGAAGTTTAATACTGTTGTTTGTTAAGTACATATGTATTTAAAAACATATTACTATTCATGCATATCAGTTCCTGGCAGGCACAGCAAAAGCTTTGCTTAGTTAGGGGTCAGACGACCTTGTGTGCGAAAATGTCACGAATTTATTTATTATAAAAAATATTACTAAGATGCAAGTTCCGTGTTAAGTACGCATTTAATTAAAAGATTTATTAGAAATAATTAAGAAAACATACCTAAAAAGTTGTTGGAATAGGTTAGGTTTTCCACTAGTACTTAACACCTAACAAGAATCACTTAAATATTTTTTTTAAGTTAAACGTTATTAATCTTAAAGGATCAACTGGGACAAATGCGTCTGTGAGGCAATTGCGTCTTTCGAATTACTGACAATACCCACCTTAAGTGTAGGTGGCTACATCTTTTTCATCGTTTAAAAATGATTTCCTTACTTAATTTTAACACCATTCTCTTCTGTGAAAATTCTGAAAAACGCCAGTGGCAACATGGTTTGCCGGCTTATTCGTACTTAGCCGACGAGCCTTAGTTAACCGTGGAAAAGCCGCTTCTGGATAAGGCGCTTTCCACTTTTTAATAAACGCTGTAGGCATGAATGGTCGTTTTTTGTCTTTTTCTATCCAGCTCAAAACTTTAAAGAGAGAAAAAGACAAAGCATGACTACTGCCTGGCTACGGCCTCAGAATAGTTCAGTGTTTTGTCTTTTCTTTCTTTTTACCCGAATGCGCAAGAAGGAGGGTTGTTTTATGAGTGTATGTATGTATATGTGTATGTATGGGTGTATGTATGTATGTATGTATGTATGTATGTATGTATGTATGTATGTGTAGTGTATGGCGGCAGGCATCAACATTTATACCCGAATGTGGGTACTAGACGGTAAGCCGCGACGGGCGGCCATTGTACTTCATAAGAGAAAAATCCTGTGTGCTACGTGAACAATGTTTTGCTTCCTCGCTCCCTGGCCCGGTATTTCCCAGTATGTATGTATGAGGTTTCTTTGGCACGGCCTACAGCCTAAACAACTTGATGGATTTCAACATGTGAGGTGTCATTTGAATCGTCTTGGTAATAAAAGTGACATAGGGTACAACATATTGCAGCCGATTTTTTTTTCCGATATGAAAATATCTAAGTATGTAAATCAGTCTTTGGCAGTCATAGTACAAGCTTTGCTTAGTTTGGGGTCGGGCGACCGTGTGTGAAAGTGTCCCGAATTTATTTATTTATATATTCAACGTTTACTATTAAGGGAGTAGTGTTTAGTCTATTCCTAGCTACTACAAATAAATACCGGGGTTAGGTTTAAGCCATTCATACTAATATCATCAATAAACAATATTAATTCAATATCTCTATAATCATTGATAACGTTATCTTCATACAAGTAATTAGGGCTCGACTAAGGCGTATTAGCCGACAGGATGTGGGTGTGTCAACAAAGTACCGATTATGTGAGGCTTACTGAAATTAGCTGCATAACACTTTGTATTGTAGGTACCTAGTTATCAAAGTAGCTCCATGAAAGGGTAGAGTAGAATTGGTCGGAGAATGTGTTTGTATGTTGTAGTTAATTGACCATAATTATATGACGGTAGTGAGGGCAGGAAGACAGTGGACGATACTGTTACAGAACCGGAAGAGATAGCGCTCCAAGGCGTGAATTATGCAGACAGGAAGTAAGGCCAAGGGTGCTACCATGACGTCTTGTTTCCATGATGGTTACGTTTTGGAAGCCTGGTCGGAGAAGGCCCGCCTCTCAAGCCAGAGGGAGCGGGTTCGGACCAAGCCGAAGGCATGCACCAATTTGTTTATTGTGTGACCACATGTGCGTCTACTAGTACTAGTACTACTAGTGCTCTACGTAGTGTAAGATAAAGTAGCTTTCCGTGTCAGTCAGCATTCTCTCTGTATATACAGGGTTACTGGTAATCAATTAGCATCCTTTTAAGAGCATATTCTGTTCATCAAATCAAACAACTTTTGTTCTACGTCTTTTCCCAAAACTCAACAAATTTCCCAAAATATTTTTTTAAAGTTGTTGGGCCCTAACACTTCATAACTCTTTTTAGCACCCGAGCCTGACGCCCGCTTGTCGGCTTGTCGAAACGCGCCTCAGAGTGCGCGCGTGCTTTTTACATACATTTAATTATGTTTAGACCGGTTGAATTATTTATTTGAGATTTTTATAGAAGAAGATAAAAACTATTTTTAAATGTCGTAGAACAATAGATGTTTATTTTGATGTCCAGATAATGCTCTTAAAAGGATGCTAAACGATTACCAGTAAGTAAAGTATATCCGCTAACTCTTCCTAAAACATACAACGGATTTTGATGCAGTTTTCACCATCAGTAAGATAATTTTTCATTGAAGGTTTAAAGGCAGGTACCACGTGAAGCTGGGGTGGTCGGTAGTTCGAGTATACATATAAGTTAACGCACATCTATACTAATATTATAAAATCGAGAGTAACTCTGTCTATCAGTCTGTTTGTAGGCTTTTCACGGCTAAACGACTGAACAGACCTTGATGAAATTTGATAATTAATTACAGTATATTACGAGAGAGGTTTTTGGATACGATTTTCTGAGCAAACGCGAACGAAGGCGTGGGTAGTAGCTAGTAAGATAATATTTGATTAACCCTCCTACTTTTAAAGCGCTCTTACTGAGTTATTGTACTTGTGTTTAGTTACTAAGTAATATTGTACATTGGCAAATAAATGAATAAAAAGTACTACAAAGTGACAGACATGGTATAATAATATACTCCGCCAGTTATGGCATTCAGCAACACGTAGTGACGTCAATCGATGCATAAGCAAGACCGAAATAAGGCATTTACAACAAATTCGAAAGAGACGGATCACGATGACGTCATTACATGTTTGCTGAATGCTAGACCTTGTTTTTTTGGATCATAGTGACGGAATATCTAGTAACAGGCAATAGCTAGTAGTCTATAAATAACTTGTTCGTACTTCGTACGGCCTCTTTGGCTGGTGCCGACGGTTTAAGGGCTTCTTTCTCGAAATAACCGACGTTTATCTCAAATTAACGTGGTATCAGTGAGTCCATGTCGATGTAACGAGAAACTGATTGGTTGGCAAAGGTCAGATAAAATTACAGACTAAGTAAATCAAACACATTTTGTTTTTACATACGTACCTAAGTAAATACAGTAGATACTGTTGACAAACTCAGATATATATAGTCCATAGATATATATCTATGGACTATATATATGCTATTTTAATCCGAATTCCTCCGCACCCTCTTCATCCGTACTTATGCAAAAGCGGTTTACTCTTCCATAGTGAAACACTGAAATTAACGTAGGTACTAAAATAACTCAGCGTCTGTTGAAATATTCAAGGAAATAAAATGAAAATGATCAAAGTCGCCTCCTCAAGATTCGCTTACAAAAGTAATTTTACGCGCCGAATCCCTTCGCAAAGTAAAGTAGGTGTGCTGATTGAAAACTGAGCTTACGAACTGGACGAAGACGAGATTTGGAATAAGAAAGGAAATGTTCAATTTTCTTTTACGCCTCCAATTTTTGGCAACGAAATCTTTAAGGTATTGGTGTTTTAAGACGGATGGAAATTTCCTTCGATCTTGATTTGTCTATCTTGCTTTTTATCTGAGAACGAGTTTACGGCTGATGGCTACACGTGTTAATAAAAAAAAGTAACATTTTTTCGACAACAAGATGATATTCAACATAATTTTTAAACTTTAAACTGTTTTAGGGTGAGTGTGTGTATGTAAGTATATTTGATACTGTATTTCGATAAAACGACTTAACAGATATAAATGAAAGGTGCCTATATGGGGTGGTTCCTATAGGATAGCGGGTAAAACCGCAGGAAGCACCTAGTGAAACGCACTGATGAAACAACTGCTGGTTTACCCGTAATTTTCTTGGGAAGCCGCTGAGAATTAGGTCCTTGTGGCAACAACATACCACAACTACTTCACGAGGAGTTTTTGGCGGGAACCGAAAAGATGGTGTCGTGATTTTGTATTATTTTCTAAAACTTGTGATTCTTCGAGTGTTAAAGTGTAATAATTGTGGATTAACTTTGCACATAGATAGATTTCTAAATAATATGTCTTATGCCCCAGCCGCTGAGAATTAGTTCAGTTAGAAAGGATAGTTTCATCTAATGAAACACTGTTTGTCTTCTTGACTGTTACACTTCAATTAGCACAGTGTAGTAGTAAATTAGTGCCTGACATATTAGGCCATTCAAGTCACAATTCTACCAGTAAATCAACAGTAATTAAATATTATAGAAAACAATTGAGAATCCCGCAACATGATGGTGAGGCCGGTGTCTTGTGTGTTTTTGGTTTCCAGTCTGTTTTTTTGGTTAGCCTGTGAGGAATCCTTAGTCTGCTAGCACACTGATTAGTCAATTACACATTTCAGCCTATCAGTGGCGCTTTTCGTGAAGTAGTTTTTTTTTTTTTTTTTTTTTTAATTTTATTGGCAACTGGATACAAAGTCCTTAGTGCCTAACTTAGTAATTGTCATGTCTTGATAATGATGATGATGAGATGATAAAGGAGAGGGTGGTGAAAGTTGAGATGAATCCCTCCCCTTTTCCAATTTCAGTAAAGCCGTACATACTTTGCTGAAACTTTAAGTCAAGTTTTGTAGAGAACACGAAAGTAGCATTTCCTAATGTTTGTAACATTTGCCCACACTCGTGCACGTTAACGAATCAGCAAAGGTTAATCCACAATTATTACATTTTTAGCACTCGAAGAATCACAAGTTTTAGAAAATAATACAAAATCACGACACCATCTTTTCGGTTCCCGCCAAAAACTCCTCGTGAAGTAGTTGTGGTATGTTGTTGCCACAAGGACCTAATTCTCAGCGGCTTCCCAAGAAAATTACGGGTAAACCAGCAGTTGTTTCATCAGTGCGTTTCACTAGGTGCTTCCTGCGGTTTTACCCGCTATCCTATAGGAACCACCCCATATAGGCACCTTTCATTTATATCTGTTAAGTCGTTTTATCGAAATACAGTATCAAATATACTTACATACACACACTCACCCTAAAACAGTTTAAAGTTTAAAAATTATGTTGAATATCATCTTGTTGTCGAAAAAATGTTACTTTTTTTTATTAACACGTGTAGCCATCAGCCGTAAACTCGTTCTCAGATAAAAAGCAAGATAGACAAATCAAGATCGAAGGAAATTTCCATCCGTCTTAAAACACCAATACCTTAAAGATTTCGTTGCCAAAAATTGGAGGCGTAAAAGAAAATTGAACATTTCCTTTCTTATTCCAAATCTCGTCTTCGTCCAGTTCGTAAGCTCAGTTTTCAATCAGCACACCTACTTTACTTTGCGAAGGGATTCGGCGCGTAAAATTACTTTTGTAAGCGAATCTTGAGGAGGCGACTTTGATCATTTTCATTTTATTTCCTTGAATATTTCAACAGACGCTGAGTTATTTTAGTACCTACGTTAATTTCAGTGTTTCACTATGGAAGAGTAAACCGCTTTTGCATAAGTACGGATGAAGAGGGTGCGGAGGAATTCGGATTAAAATAGCGCGAGGAAAACTGGAGTAGTAAAAACTCATTTCTGTTTTAGAGCGACATTTTTTGGTTATGGTAACACCGCACTGGTGTTGGTGTTATCTTTTTATGGAAATTCGCTGCGGAAGTAGCTACTATAAAAGTACCCATCTGCCTACTCACTATTATTTATTCGGTGCTCCTACAACAATTGTATATTTTCGGGTGGAAGTAAATAGAAGGAACTCATTACTGTCGCTGCTGACAAAAAGGCCACGGGACTATTAGTACAGGGTACCCTGCTAGTACAGGGTACTGACTGATTGAGTACGCTTCTTTCTCATTTTGCCTGCCAAGCATATCTACCACGGTCCAGACGATACTGCACCGATACTTAACTGAGCCGTTGACGTTATGGTAGCCATAAAAACGAACGCAAAACAGCTTATTACTAATCTCTCACAAACGTGCCAGTTGGACTACCGGTGATACGTTTTTAAATAAACAAATAAAAAAGTATTTATTGCCTAAAATTAAAAAAAAAAAACAAGTTACAAATTAATGTTGGGTACAATATTTTTTAGTTAGGCAATTGGGATATTCTCAGCTATGTACTGAGTAAGCTGAAGCCTACGCAGAGCTGGTTTTCAGAATATCCCAATGCTCGAACTGAGATGGTCTTCGAGTTTATCCAGTAAACAAACGGATTTAACAATCTAGATACAACAGATAGGAGTACAGAGCATCGAAATGCTGTACAGGAGAAGCAGCACGGGTCCAATTCCCAGTACACAGAGCGTGGACCTAACACAAATATCAGCAAACAGACACTACACAGCTTCGTAACATTAGCGATACTGAGCCTAAGCGATACTAGGCTAACGCAATGTTAACGGTTCGCTATTGTTAGATGATTTGCCCGACTGAGATAAAAGCGTGTCTCGCGAAGCCTGCTTGGTCAGTCAGGACCGGGTAATCGATAAAAAATGCAGACCGACGCCGAGTATGTTTCACAGTACTTTTCAGTCAAGTACATGAGCATTTTACTTCCTTCTGAATCATCTTGATCATGACAAGTTTGATTGCTTCCCTTAGTTGTAATAGGATCGAAATCATTGATGAAGATAGAAGATCACATCGAGCTCTCAAATTACACGGCTTCGGCTTGAAACGTTCAAATTTCCGGGTAATCTTCAGTGACTCCATGTCAACAGAAGGTGTCCGACTATTTTCGTTTAATCTTCCCATTGACGTAGGTAAATACTCGCACCTACGTACATGTCACCTAAATTCATCTTATTGACTGTAAGGTGATAAATACGAGTAAGTGGGCAGCAGGCAGACGAGTCAAAATAAGCAAAGTAAACAGATGTGACATGAAAGAGACGGTGTGCGAAAGACGTCATCAAAACGTCATCTTATTTCGTCCGATTGACTTTTAAAGGTGGTAGAAGTGGGTAGACGACTGATCCCTCAGAATGAGTAGGTATTGTTCGACATGAATGAGACGGTGTGTGAATGACGTCATCATAATGTCTTCTTAATTCCTTCTATTGACTTTTAGAGGTGGTCTAAATGTGGGTAGCAGACAATTGATTGAAAATACATATTGCAAACATTTATGCCATAAATGATCGGTCGTGAAGTCGGTATGGGAATGACGTCAGCATAATGCCACAGTTAACTTTTAAGATGCCTAATAGAAAGGTGGGTAGTAGACAGATTATTGAAAATAAGGATTGTAAACATGTCTGACATGAATGTGCTTTAAGACGGTACGGAAAATTACGTGCTAAAATGTCGTCGAATTTTAAGGTTGTAGTATAGTGGTTGGTAGACAGATGATTGAAAATAAGTACTGTAAGCATGTTTGGCATATGTATGAGGTGACGGGGTGGGGGATGACGTCATAATCACCCACGTGATTGGGGATAGGTTCGGAAGTAATCAAGTGAACTCGCTTGGACAGAGCTCTATTTATAGAGCTGCATAATCGATTAACGATTAACGTGATTAAAATATTATAATGGGATGTTTTGAATGTCGATAGGTACTACGCGCTACGCTTTAAAATCGAGGCAGTCGAGGCAGTTTTTGAAATTTTTTTATACTGAAAGATTTCCAAACACTGACCCGGAAAAAAAAACTGTATACTTAGGTAATTATCCAACCTGCTCACAAAATTTCACGAGAATAGGTTGAGGAACGCGACCTGTAGAGGAGACAGTCTTCGGCCGCGTGGTCTACAACTCACAGAGCTATACTAATTTTTAGCTTGTGGTAGCTTATTATATGTTTATATTCTCTATATAATATAACAGGGCTCACCGAGGGAAAATCACATGTAAAAACTACATTAATGAAAAGAGGATATTATAAGGTTAAGAATTATATAGAAGATAAAGATGTCTGGAGCCTTCCACTTCCGTCAAGTAGCCACTAGTATTTATAGATATTACCTAGTTGTAAGCCAAAATTTGTGAGACTGTAATTTATTTATTAAGATATGAAAAAATAATGCCCCTCAGTTTCTTGCCTGTTCTTCTGAGTAGAGGCTCTTTGTCCGAACAAGGCGGTCGAGTCTATTTAAATAACTTTGACGTTCATAAGTGTATCTTTGATACCTAAATTGAATAAAAACATTTTGAATTTGACTTTGACTTATCAAAATCAGTTTACGAAATAGAGGTTTCTTACATTTTTCAAGGGATTAGGTGGAAGCGTTGTTATTTCACAATATATCTGAAGTGATCTCTATCATTTCCATACCTATCGGTCTTGAAATAATCAACAAAATTTACCAAAGCTAAAATGTTTTATTCAGTGTTTAATTGAGTTAAAAGTTAATGAAGCCCGATAATTGTTGTGCTAATTATAATTCGCCATGTTTAATTCGCTCTGGCCGGCTTCGGGGCTAACCGCGAGCTCGTGGAGAAGTTGTTATTTATTTTTATTACGGTTAACTAATTTACCACAAATGTTTTTTTTGCGATTTCATGATAAATAAAATTCTATCTATGTCAATTAACCCCCCTCTACCTGTATTCCCCTTAAATTATAATTAAGATTTGTGTTAGCAAAGATCACGGTCCCCGGAGTCCGTGGAGTGTAATTTATAACCAATAAAAAAAAAAATCGTCATCCTATCAATGAATTTGCTAATAAAATTTGTTAATAATGTAACCTTTTTTTTTGACATGACACTGGCATATGCACAAGCAAAAAAAAAACCTTTTTACCGTAAAGGGCAGAAGCCACTAATAAAAAAAAAGAAAAACAGCTTTACTTCGCTCCCTGATTTAAATCTTACAAAAAATTCAACTAAGTAGTAAATTCAACTACCTACTACTACTAAACCATTTCTCATGTAATTTGCATCCATATTTATTTCCCAAGACTTTGCAACGTGATTAGATTAAAACCCCATAACTTTAAAGGTTTTTAAAGTGATACCTGATAATGTGATAGTAATAAACTATTTCTGTTTAAAATAATAAAAAAGTTATATAAACGAGTATATAACTTTTTTTATTATTTTAAACAGAAATAGTTTTGATACATTTTTAATTAGAAGGATACGGTCGTACGTACAGAACGTGGTTTGTAATCAAATCATTCCTTCAAGAGGTCACGGGATGTAATCTAAACTATGTACATAGACCTAATTAGAATGTTCGACTCAATAAACAGAGAGTTGTTTCCGCGTAATTAAAACAAAACTATTTTGGTACTTTTTTAAAAAGGTTGGTAAGTAGGTACATTGACCTCCATACAGCTTAGTGCCACTGTTCCAAGTTACCCTCTTCAGTAGAGGGTAAGTTAATTGGTGGTAGGCCCATCCTTATCAAGTGTTACTTGATCACGAAGTTGGGAAACTCAATTACTTGCCTCTCACTCAACATTTAACTTTAAAACAAGTTTGTAAAGTTCATTTTACTTCTAATTTTGGTTATTAAAATAATAAAGGCCATGTTAATCTTAGGACTTTGTGGTATTGACTTTAATGCTATTTTCGTTGTAATAGCAGTAATATAACGTTTTCGAAATTGCTTACTTTATTATCCGACTTCCAAAGGTCGGTATTGTTTTGCTACTGGATGGAGATTACGCCACTCAACTTTTTGATGATCTACTGGGTCTTTGAACAAGGACGGTTCGATATTGAAATTGACTAAAACAAGCTGTGTGTGAGATATAAACGTATTTTTTTATTCGAAAGGCCTATTAATGCCATTATTAACGGAATATGACATCGTTAAAATTCCGCCCCCGCTTCGAACAGTGGCAAAGATCCGAGAGGTCCAATTTTCTATGACTCTACTGCATAAATCTGTCTGAATTTGAGCGATGGCCTACGTTATATTGAATTTGAGGGCATCTGTCAATTGCGGTTTATTGGCATATACTTGTGATTTCAGGGAACCCCATAAAATGTCTAACGGAGTCAAATCGCCTGATTCGTTGAACATGTTTTTTTCGGCCAAAATCAGGGTTCTCTTCCAAAGGTTCTGTGGGGCTATTCCTACGCGTGAGATGAGATGAGATTTTATCTTGGTCACTTTCACACCTATGACGTTTCAAAACGAGAGAAACAAGGACGAAAAAATGTGAGATGAAAATCTCAAATCTCCGAATAGGGCCCCTGAAGCCCAGTTAGCGAAAAAACGGTGTTGTCTACGGTGATTTACTTTGAGCTCCTGGGTCAGTTAGATCTTGTACGAGTATAGGCCCAAGTCCCGGACGCAGAATTCGCCGCTGAAATCTGCGAAAAGCCGAGTTCTTGTGCACAGCGAGAAATCGACTGCCTGGAGTCTCCTTCACACTCTCACGGACAGCGGCGATGTTTTTGGCCGATCTGGCGTTCTTTTGACGTGAGGGTGTTGGTTGGTTGTTTAGTGAACCGGTCGTCTCGAATTTGGCCACCAAACGTTATAGAGTCGACTTCGAAGGGCCACCGCGTCTGCCGTAAAATGGACGCAATTCGCGCAACGTTTGCAACGTTTGTAACGAACGTCATTTTAATAATAAAGTTTTGGCATTTGGACGTGCTGCTCAATCGCCTACTCTAAAAATGCTACTTATCTAAACTATGCCTAAACTTAAGAAACTTTTTTCTGAATTTTGCACTACACTTAGTTTGTTTTATTTTTTGCTTCCCCATCCAGGGGAATTCGGCGTTGCACGTCTTAGCCTGTTTTATTTTGTTAAACATAGCTTGAGTTGCGGAACAACCATCAAGATGACATATTTGTCTATCAAATGTCATTTCTAATGTTGCCTACTATTTTTTTTTCTTTCTCTGTGTTTGTTAAATGTATAACTAGTGAGTACGGCTCACTAGTTATACCTACTCGACTAACATCTTAGTTCGAGCATTGGGATACTCTGAAAACCAGCTTTGCGTAGGCTGGCCAGCCTCCGCAGTACATTGCTGAGAGTATCCCAATTGCCAAACTAAAATTGTTGCTTGTTATTTATTTTTGTTTAATGATTTGTGTTTTTTATTTTTTTAGTTTTGGCAATAAATACCTACCTTTTTTTTATTTTTTTTATTTCGACTTTTTTATTTATAATTATAAAATTGGCATCTTGATGGCTGTCCGCAAATCAAGCAAGTAAGCAGGCAATAAAAAAAAAAATAACGGTAGACTACAGAATTTCAACTAGAATTTCCAAGTATTCCGCTAGAACTTCGAAGTGTTCTAATTCCTTTTAACCTAAACGTTACCGAGCAAATCTTCAATGCATATCCGTAGCTTTCAAAGAGCTGTACAATAGGGGGTTAATTTCAAAGCATTTCACCGGGTTTAAGTCTATGAATTCACGGCTGAACAAACGAACCACTGTTTGCCGACCGTAGCCCCTCCGAAGCTATTTCAAACAGCGATTGGAAACGTGACGAGCGGTTTGCATAGCTGTATGGGTAAATTGCACGATTGCACGTACAGTGACCGAAGGCACGTTTTCGATATATTATGGATTGTAGGTGAACAAACAATGGTAAGTAGGCATTAGTGGTTGCAAACTAGATGCGTCGTAGGGTGCATACACGGAAAAAAATGGTTTAGTTGTGGCAACTAAATCTGTTTTGCTGCCTATGTCTTAGCTGCTGCACCGAATATCTTCGAAACACTGGCAAAGTTTTGTTGACTACGACAAAGACTGCTTAGCTACTATTTAAAATAAAATTTTGCTAGGAGAATCACACTCAAGTTGCAGTTACTACAAATTACTTAACTGAGTTTACTAAATTTGTTATCTATATTAACAAAACAAATTCGAATGTTTCAATTTGCTATCAGAGCAAAATATTTTAACTACTTTAGGATAAATTATTTACCTGCTATATCTAATTGACATTATCTACATTAACCAGTCTTTTCTATTACAGTTATTTCCATGTCGTATGTGAAATTTTAGACGGCAAGCGGGATATTTTGTGCTGTTTTTAATGTTGTGATCTAATAGCATTGTGTGAGACATATCATTATGTAAAGATGATGAAGATATGTTTTAGTAGGTATGTTGTTGTAGCAAAGTATGATAGCTGTCTTAGTGAATTAATATTTAGCTGCACCTCACAAGAGTTTTAACTGTGGTTATAAATTTGGTTTCATACTGTAACAAAACTACTTAGTTGCGTGATTAATTTCCTTTTTGTAAGGCAGCAATTTAATTAGTGGCATAGAAGTTAGTAGTAGCAACTAAGTTAAATAGCTATCCCACGTTTATATGTAACCGAACGCATCAATTGTTTTACTTTAAAAATAAGTAAGTAGTAATTGAATTTGTAACTGCTACTAAGACTTTAATTATGCGACCAAAATAAATTTTATGAGATACTAGCTGCGCCCCGCGGTTTCACCCGCAGTTCCACAGTAACTGTTATATTTTTCGGGAAGTACTCGTACCCTATGTCCTGAGTATGTTTGAGCTCCTCAGCCTTGAAAAAGTAGCCTATGTCCAGGATGTAAGCTATATCTGTGCCAAATTTTATCCAGATATTGAATATTAATTATACTGATAAGAATCAGTAAGTGCGCTGGCGAAACGTACCTAAACTTCGGAGTGATACCTCCCTGGTAGTGTTTACTTACTTATAAACATTTTAAGCCTGTTTCCCACATTATATTTAAGTACTCGTACTCCTTAAACACGTAGGTAACCATTGGAAGAAATGAAATTGTAGCTCAGAATGTACCTAGGTTATCTTAAATAGTAAATACACATCGCCACGCCTTTCCTCCGAAAGGGCTGGCAGAGGTGTATTACAACACTTACACTTCGCCGAACGATATTCATTTGCAAATATGACAGGGGTCTGTCGCCATACACCGGGCTCTAGTTATACAATATAGCAGATGACATTAAATACCTACGCACATATTTTCACACAATGAACAAATCGGTGCGCTCTTTTGGCTGAAATCGAACCGGCTCCTTCTGAGTTTAAAAACAAGCCTTCTCCAACTCGACTAAAATTCAACTAGCGAAAATGCGTAAGAAAAACAGATAGCAGAGAAAAATAAGCTCTCGCTCGCTCTACTACGACTCATGTTAGCCTGTCTGGGCTAGTGTATGAGTAGTGTGCTAGTAGTGCGAGAAGTGTGAGAAATTAGTTACATCTTCATAAGTCTTCGCGATGTGAGCTTTTCGTAGGTAGGTACTTATTTCTTCCGCGTTGCAAGGGCACACACGACGGGAGGGCAGTCCGCGTCACCGCGTCATCTCACTGCGCTCATTATTATTGTTGGGTAGGTAGGTACAATAACCTAACTTAGGTAGGTACTAACCATAAAGCATTATTTTATTGATGAAGACAAGAACATTTCATACCTACGTAGATGCATTTATGCGTACGTAAGTTGATTGTCTTCTTTGAGCTTGTACTTATTACTTTTGTTCCTTACTTAATCGACCAAGCGAGCATTTGACAAAGCGTCTATGCTTCAGCTTAAAAAAAAAATGCCTTCCTCCACAGGCCGATACAAACGGAATTTCCTAAAATTTTGTAAGTAGACTCACTATTTAGATATTTTTTTTAAATATGTCTAATCATCGAACCTGCTCACAAAATTTCACGTGAATCGGTTCAGGAATGCAATCTGTAGAGGAAAACAGATGTCGGCCGCGAGGTCTACAGCTCACAGAGCCACTAGTTGTTATTAGTGTCTTACCATAGTATTTAATAATAGTTTAGGTACTTAAAAAGTACATAAAAACTCTTAAAAACCTAGGTAGGTACTTATTAAATAAATAAATAAATTTGGGACACTTCCACACACGGTCGTCTGATCCCAAACTAAGCAAAGCTTGTATAGCCATAGTATGGCTGCCAGAGACTGATATACCTACATACCTACTTACATATTTTTCAATACATCCTATCCTACTAATATTAAAAAGGCGAAAGTTTGTAAGAATGGATGTATGGATGTTTGTTACTCTTTCACGCAAGAACGGCTGAACAGATCTGGATGAAATTTGGCACAGAGATAGATTACAGTCTAGAATAGCATATAGGATATATAGGATATAAATATTATAAAGGCGAAAGTTTGTAAGAATGGATGTATGGATGTTTGTTACTCATTCACGCAAGAACGGCTGAACAGATCTGGATGAAATTTGGCACAGAGATAGATTACAGTCTAGAATAGCATATAGGATACTTTTTAACCGCGGGTGAAACCGCGGGGCGCAGCTAGTACTTAAATATATTTTAACACCCAGACATAGGACAGACACAAATACTCATCACATAAATGTTTGCCCTAGGTGGGAATCGAACCCACGCCAACAAGCTCAAAAGGCAGGTTCACTACCAACTGAGCCACCAAGGCAGTCGGTTGCTTTTGGTTTTATTGGTTTTCTTACAAAAATATCTATTCATGGGTAAGTAAGTAGGTATACAGGTAGGTATAGGTAATTAGACTACTTAGGCGTTAAACTTCGAGGCTTAGAATTTATAAATTCTGAAATGTTATTCTGTTAGCATTACTGGCCTCATGTCTGCCATGCATGGTGTAAACTTCGGAGCATTATTAGTGCCTACCTGACAAGTGACTTAAGTATGTAGTTATCTAATGTGGGAGCTACATAATAAGTACCTATATCCATCATCGCTATAGTTGTGCGACACACAAAATTTAGGTAGCTACCTACCTACCTGTGAAGTTAGTAATACTAAGTAATTCATAATAGGTAGGTGCCGGAACTGTACCATACATATACCTACCTACGTAGGCACAAGTACGTATAGACGCACACAATTTGTTTACCTACCTAACTAGAACAGAATACGTTTTTCTGTACCTACCGCGGTTTCGATAGATAGGTACCTACTTCTGATCCATGTCTAAGATTTTGCTAACACGCTTATTAGGTACTTTACCTAGGTAGGTATATTGTATACTTGTAAAAAAAATGTTAAGCTATGATAACCTAGTTTGAGAAAGCCCACCTCACACCAATGTGCGGATTGTATGTCATCTGCTACATACATGACATGACTGGAGCCCTGTTTATGGCGAAAGGATCGCCCCCTGTCACACTTGGGACTGACTGTCGTCCAGCGAAGTGTGGATGTTGTATTACACCTCTGCCAGTCCCTGCAAGGGAAAGGCGTGACGATATGTTATGTTATGTTATGATAAAAACATAAATAGGTTGATAAATATTTATAGATTCATTTATCGAGCTAGTTTTAATTTTTTTTCAAAATGGTGGAGATAAGTTTCTTTAGCGAATTTGAAATACTAAAAATACATGAATATATACATATTCACTTACTTACAAAAAGTTTCATTTCATTTCGTAATTCGTATCGTATCGTAACGTGTGTGTTCACGTGAATTTGGTTGCGTTACGGCGTTAAACTTGGAAGAAAAAGTGATTATAGTGTTAAAAAAAGGATTTTTCATTTGTGGAAAGGAAATTAGAAGAAGTGAATTCTAGGGCTACAATGCCGCCCAATGATAAATTACTATGAGTACCTACTATACCTACTATGAGTGCTTGCGTGTCCAGATACAGTACCTAATCTATCTACTGGTGAGATTTTCCGTTATTATATTTTTTTTTTGGCATGCTGCAAAAACCTAGCCGGCTGTACAGGTTTGCATCGAACTGACATCTCGCAATTGATGTATTGAGTTGTACCGATTTTTACCATATTCACACTTTAGAACCGCGATCTTTCTATTGCCAAGCTTGTAAATTAGCCAAAAGTTTGATGCCTTTATATTGCAAGTTGTTTACGCCAGATATCTGTAGGCATTATAGATAGAAAACGATACCTACGAAAGCCGGCGGCATCCACAAAGCCGCGAGATACCTGTGAAGGGGGAGGGAGACGTAAACTCCCTGCCTTTCGGCGTGCGAGCATCGCACGCGCTAAATCAGTCAGTCAGTTGTCGGTGAACGACTGTCCCGCGCTCTCGCGTCCGCTCGCACGTAAAATTTCGGCAAACTTTAACTTGACATTAAAAAAGTTTAAATTGTTTATATTGAACTAATAGTGCTATTATCAGTGCATGGTGTACACCGGGTCCAGTGGCGTGGAGTGTCCAAGGTGAGTAGTAGGCTTTCGTTATCGTCTGTAGAGCCGAAAGAGAACCTGGCGTGAACTTAGCACCCCTGGCCGAAACACAAGTACTTACCTACAGAACACATGTGTTGCAAAAAAATAACGTAAGCTTTATTTTTACAGATGAAAATATAGAAGCTCATCACCTACCCCCATTGACCGAGTATTTTTGGAAAAACTGTTGCCGAAAATAGGACAGCAAACTATAGGTATTTGTCACTTTAAAAACATGCAGAAAGTAACTATAACTTTTTGCAATAAGTACTACTAATTGATTTTTAGCATTTTAAATAACTAATAATTGTCGAGTCCTAACATATATTACTTATGCTGCTTACAGGTCATTCCTAGAAAGAAAAAAAAATTGTTGGGCGCAACAAGTGTGAAGTGTGTACAGTGTAGTACAACACCCATACTTCACTGGACGATATTCAGTTCCAAATTTGACAGGGGGCAATCCTGTTACTATATATCGGTTCCAGTCATTGGTGCGTACCATCGGCTGGTACCTATAACTCTATTTAGCAACGAACTAATGCATCAAACAGGACTACAATACAGTAAGTATATTTGTGATTTATACGATTCTGTATGTGTTAATTGATTCTGTTTTGGTCATTATATATATGCAAGGTTACTACAATGTAGGGTGCGAAGTGGAGGCGGCGGCGGCGGAGTGAACTAGCAACTCCGATTCGAGGCGACTGGAAAACCTAGACCTACCTAGATATTGCCGTCTCTGTTGCGTATGTGGATACGCATTATACGCAGCCTAGTGTGAAGAGGTGCGGTGGTGTGCGTGCGCCCCTATACATACAGTATAGTCATTCATAGCGAAATATAACTACTAAATATAAGACACTAAAGTCTATCTCTGTGTCCCCTTGTAGCGTTTTTACGGCTAACGGGTGAACGGATCTTTACAATACATATTTGATAAGGAGAGGACATAGGTACTAAGTATACTATACTTTAAAACATAAGTTTATGACTTTAGTCAGTAGCAACTACTAGGAACAGAAAGTGTAAAAATGCTCGATCAACTTTTGACGTCATTGAAAAATGAACCATATCACCATATTCTAAAATCCAATATCGTATAATATCGAGGCGCCGCCGACTTCTGTGTTGAAAATATACCTACTATCTATTTTGTACTCGTATTTTATGCTATACATAGTTGCTTATTCATTTGTCGATGAAGTAAAAAAAATCTCGAGCATTTTTTCGTTCGGTACTAATTTAGTTCTAAAGTAGGTAGGTACTAAGCCAACTAACTGACCAAGCGAAGCGGTCTCTCAATAAACTTAGATGAATCGGCTTTTTTATACCTACACCTACTTAGCTAGTGGCTCTGTGAGCTAAGACTTTGCGGCCGGCGTCTGTCCTTCTACTGGTTACATTTCTCAACCGAATCTCGTGAACAGGTTCTATAATTATTCAGAATTTTTTAGCTGTCAGGTTTCGGTTTTTTTCAAAATGGTGGAGAACTAGGTAGGAATATGATTTGATTAAAAAAAAATGCGAGCTGTGTAAAAGACAGATCCGGACATACGAAGCACAGACGCTTCGCTCGCTGACGCTCGCTCGGTCGACTATGTTTGCTGTCTGACGGTAACGCAACACGTATAAATAATGCATACGCGCCGCTATACAGACAGTCATAAAAGCGAAATACCTATACCTACTTACCTACGTATGAGCGTAGAGGATATCTCTAATTGTAGGTAGGTATGCAAGGTATGCAATGGTAAGGGTACCTAAACCTAAAAAGTATTAAAAACAATAGTAGGTACCTAGCTTCAATCTCTCTATTCTATTTGTAGCGTTTCCAAGGCAAAAACGGTTGAACGGAAACCGACGAAACGGAGGAGGTTTACAAGTCCAAGCGTATGTAAATAGGTATATACCTATTACTTATATATTTTTGATAATGAGCTAAGTGCCGTGTTATACCTACTCCCTGTTTTTTTTTTGTACTCGCGATCAGAGTTTTACTGATGAACATCGTTTATTTGAAAACATATTTTTTTTTATGTCAGTACGCCGAGTAGTACCTACCACGGATTACTTACTAAGTTTCTACGTAAGAGATAAATCATTTCGTCAGAAATTGTCAATACCTATTGTTACTAGCCTATTCTTTTGTATCACTAGACGCTGTGAACCAGAAAGACACGTAACCTACGACCGTAAAGCACAGAACAAGTAATAATAGCGTAAAGTGAGTTTCGCACCGTGCCGCCCGCCGCATGTCGCATGTACTAACTATTTGGTGTTACACGGCTTTCGGTACTCAGCTGAGACCGGACACCCGCGATGGACGGGCGGTTGGCAGTAATCAGCGCGCAAAGTACAGGGGGTCTACCATGATGGTTTTGGTTACGTTTTGTAGCCGACGCTGAGCGCCTGTGAGTCATATCGCTGCCCAATAAGGTTCATGGTCGAGTAGCATACGCGCTAAGATCAAATTGAATTGCAATAATGTACCGCACGGAACGGCAACGCCGCTTTTAAGCAAAAATTTGAATTTTTGGGCGCGAAAACTGTTTTTTGATTATTACGTGGAAACTACGAGGTCTAGGAATCTAAAAATTTTGCTGCCTATGGCAGCAATCATGCTTTAATTTTTGCCCTTTAAATGAAAACTCTACGTTTGATAGTTTCGTCGATTCAACATGTGTCAGCTTAAGTGACGTAACTTCAGCTTACACATAGGTATTAGCTTATAACTCGGAAAGTATATAACCCAGAGACTTGAAAATTTTGCTGCCAATGGCAGCAATTATATTTTAAAATTTGAGCTAAAATGCATAGTCATACCTTCTTTCGTTTGGAAGATATGAGATGAGTAGCAGTCTATAAATGGGCAAACCGTGTGTGGTTAGCACACAACCACATCTCGTTTAGGTTTTATGTTATTTTTATTTAAAGCCAACAATGTTTTATGGTTTTGATGATTTATTTATTAAGTACCCACCTATGTTTTTTTTATTTACAGGTGGAAAAAAAGTGAAAATGTTTAGAGCAATGACAACACAATTTCCTATAAAAGCTATCGTCATGAAGAAGAAACGGCAATGGAGACCGTCCCGGTTTGGACACAAAGGATGATGCAATTTTTAAAAGTAAGTATATTATGGCTACAATTCTATAAATATTTGAACCTGTGTTGATTATCATTTCAGGAATAATGAAAAATTTTAACGTTAGCTTTATTGTTACCTTAGCTGTCAAAACCATAAAAAACCAAACTACTTGGGTACATGTATTTAATATGTTTTTTTTTTCAGTCTGCCGCCGAAATCCAGTCGCATTACCTAAAAAAGAAAAGTTTCGAGGACTGAATGTTGGGCCCCTGCTGTTTGCCGTTTCTCCGGATGAAGACAAAATCTCTGAGTGCTTTCTGATATTTAATAACATTACAGCCTTCGACATTTTTTATAAATCATTTCATGCCTTGCAGGCTTAAGTAAAAATTTAAGTATATAATGGAAGTAGTGTTTTTATTATTAGTTAAAATCAATTAGAGGAGGGATATTAATATTTGTACTGAATGCAGTCAACTTACTTGTTTAACAACAACAGACTTGTTTGTCAATTATTTTTGAGAAGCATTTATTAAACCTCATAAACAATTGTTTTTTTTTTGTTAGAGCTTGTATTCACCGTATATGCGATGTGTATAGGTACATATATATACTTGAAGCATGATTGTTAAGTATTAGTAGTAAGTAGTATCAGCTCTGTTAATTAGATATTCTATTACACTACAAATTGCATTTGTCAAGTAGTTTGTATAGCTGTGGCTGTGAATTGTTTGTTACTTGTGCTAAGTGATTTAGTTGCGTGATCTAAAATCTGCAATTCTGCACATCGAACGTTGATGCGACGCGGCGCTAGATTGAGTGCGTAATTTAAGGAAATGTATAAAAAATGTGCCATGCGTATGCTTTATACATTTCCTTGTACATATTAAAACTTGCACAGTCTCACACCTTATCTGCTGCCACTTCGCGTCACATTCGTTATGTAGACAGAAGCCTTAATAACACGCCACTAAAATCTTTAGCATGAGCCGCAAACTACTCACAGCCATAGCTAAACTACTTATCAGCTGCAGCTACGGTGGTGTAATGGAATAGCAAATAAACTTAGCTGCTACTACTAATACTAATAGTTCATGCTTCAAAGTATATTAGCTGCCCCAGATAAAAATATTAGGTCTCGCAACTAAAACCCTTAGCACAGGTAACAAACACAATTCACAGTCACAACTAAACTACTTGTCAGCTGTAGCTACGGTGGTGTGATGGAATAGCAAATTAACTTAGCTGCTACTACTAATACTAATAGTTCATGCTTCAAAGTTTATTAGCTGCCCCAGATAAAAATTTTAGGTCTCGCAACTATAACCCTTAGCACAGGTAACAAACACAATTCACAGTCACAACTAAACTACTTGTCAGCTGTAGCTACGGTGGTGTGATGGAGTAGCAAATTAACTTAGCTGCTACTACTAATACTAATAGTTCATGCTTCTAAGTTTATTAGCTGCCCCAGATAAAAATATTAGGTCTCGCAACTAAAACCCTTAGCACATGTAACAAACACAATTCACAGCCACAGCTAAACTACTTGTCAGCTGCAGCAAAGACTTGTTAGTAGTTATCACTAATATTGTTAGCGACCACAGCTAAAAATAGATAAGATCGTTAGCTGCTACAGCAAATTTTAGCAAATAGTATTTGCAACTACTGCTAATTATTGTTAGCAACTACTGCTAAGTATTGTTAAGATTGTTAGCTGCAACAGCTAAATTCGTTCAGCTAAAAACAATTTGCTACGATAACAAAAAACTTAGCTGTCCCTATAGTTTGAAAGGATTTTTGCTACTACAACTAAAATTTAGTAACAGCAGCTAATTTTTTTTTTCCGTGTACTCAAATCAACCTAGAGAATAAGATGGCGCACGGCGTATGATTTGACAGAGATCTGGGCAGAGATGCGGACAGAAATCGTACATACGAAATCATTTTTGCCGAAACTGAAGCATATAGAGGCTTCGCTTGCTCGGTCGATAAAAGCGAAAGTATTTGTGTGTGTGAGTGTGTGTGTGTGTGTGCGTGTTTGTTACTTTTTCACGCTCAAACGTATGCTCGAATTTTGATGATATTTGGTATAGTGGTAGCTTATACCCTGAATTAACACATTGGCCTTTTAACCGCAGGTAACACCGCGGGCTACAGCTAGTAATATACATAAATTCGTCATAGTTCACAAGCGGTCGTCTGACTCCAAACTAAGCAGAGCTTGTACTGTGGCTGCCAGAGACTGATATACGTACAAGTACATTTATATTTTTAAATGCCTACATACTTTAATAGATATTAACCCCCAGACATAGAACAAACACCAATGTTTATCACATAAATGTTTGACCTAGGTGGGAATCGAACCCACGTCCCCAAGCAAAGAAGGCAGGTTCACAACCAACTGAGCCACCGAGGCAATCAAAATAATAAATAGGCATCATTTTGATTATTTCAATAGATCAAAGCCCGCCCCCCATTATCTTTAATAATATACGCAACATTGGACCTTGCGTGGTAGTGTTATTAGGTATTTATTACGTAAGATTATTCACACACTGACCTTTAAAAACTCATGAAATCGTATACGCAATTACGCAGCTGAATGCCCCCCAACGGACATTCATCGTAATTAATTCAACCGTTTCAACTAACGCGACGTTGTTTGTCTGCATTTGTGTTTATTTGGGGAACATAACATGTACATAAATAATTATGTAGAACGTAAGGGCGTTTGTGCACTACAAGTAATTTTAAGTACTGTGCGGCAGTCCGATTTTTTATGGTCCGTTATGGCACGCCATGAATTTATACACTAGCTTGTGCACTACACGTAATTTTACCGTCCGACATTTTACTTTCGCCCATTCCGGGCCGTTTTTTTCCGGTCCGAGATGACAGCAATGAAAACCGCGTTTAAGGAATAGTTGTCTGTTCATACCGCTTCTAAGGGATTCCAAAAACAAATCAGTTGGGTCCCTACACCGTCCAATTAAACCCCTAAAACATTATTATAACAGCTCTACGCTATACATATCGTCACGCCTACATACATAGTATATTATTTACATAAATACTAGCTGCGCCCCGCGGCTTCACTCGAGGTCCTACAGGACCGCTAATGTCAAGATGAAAGGTCCCCTATGTCTTTTTCTGTATCTCTGACAATGTGTATGCAAAATTTTATGATAATTGGTTGAGTTAACGCGTAAAAGCGTAATGACAAACAAAAGAACAAATAAACTCACTTTCGTATGACAATATTAGTAAGATTTAAACCACTGGGGAGCTACCATGATGGTTACGTTTAGTTTTCGACGCTGCGCGACCATGGACCTTATTGCGCGGCGATACGATTCGCGGTCGCGCAGCGTCGAAAACAAAACGTGACCATCATGGAATAAGCTCTCATAGTAGGTTCCCTGAAACATTATTATAGCAGCCTTAGGGCGTTTGTGCACTACAAGCAATTTTACTGTCCGGCAGTACGATTTTTTACGGCCCGGGGTGGCATGAAAAAAACGGATGATTGGCTTGTGCAATGCAAGGAATTTTACCGTCCGGCATTCCGATATTTTTATTTGAATGAAATGAGCGAGGCCTGCGTCGTGGGCGCAAGAGGTGGAAGGTGAGAGAGGGAAGCCCCGCGCCTGCCCGCTCATAAAAATCGCGGACGCAGTGCACAAGCTTAATAGAATTAATTAACAAAGATAGCAAGACGCAAATTTCATCATAGAAAAAGTATTTTTGGGATTTAAATAAATAGGCTCACCACCTGTCACATTTGGAACTCAATATCGTCCGGCAAAGTGTGGGTTTTGTAATACACCTCTCACACTACACACCAGCCTCTACGAGGAAAAAGCGAGACGAGATGTAAAGTTTTGTTAAAAATAAAATTTACTGACATTAATCGCGTCGGTTTTATTTGTAAACTTCGCGTCGTGCTGTTACTTTTTTAGAATAAAAGCCGCCAACATATAATTCACATTTGATTTGACTGCTTCGGTGGCTCAGTTGGTAGTGAACCTGCCTTCTGAGCTTGGGGGCGTGGGTTCGATTCCCACCTAGGGCAAACATTTATGTGATGAACGTTTGTGTTTGTTCTATGTCTGGGTGTTAATATGTATTTATGTATGTATTAAAAAATATCTAAGTATCTATATCAGTCTCTGGCAACCATAGTACAAGCTTTGCTTAGTTTGGGGTCAGGCGACCGTGTGTGGAAGTGTCCCGAATTTATTTTATTATTATTTATTTAGATTTGGTAACATTTTTGGAAATTTCCTTTTCTTTGCTTTCTTAAACCGGCCATAACTCTTGCTATTTTTAACGTGTATTTGTTTTAATATTTTTACATGAATACGTACCTGCCCATCAATTATCCAACAGGTTTTCGTAACTCCCTGTATAGATAGTATTGATGGAATATGTAATGTGGGCGTAGAAGCTTTAACACCGAGTAGAGCGGATAAAAAGTTTTATTGCCTACATAGAGCGATAGACCTACCGACAACTTTAGTAATGAAATACGAGTATACAGGGTTGTCAGAAAAAGGTGTGCTGAGCCGAAAGGGGCGTTATACTCATCATTAAGAACAACTTTTACTATGGAGCCAACCTGAAATCGAGAAATACAGCTACTTCATTAATTTTTCGACGACTGATGATATTTTTATATGGAACAACTGCATGCCAAGTTTCAGGCTTTCTACGGGATGTGATGATTTACGACAATTTTTTTGCGCTGAGAAGCGTAAAAGTAGGTATCGTTTTTTTTCCCATGGAAATACTTGCTAATACTGAATACTAAAGTCAAAGTCAAAGTCAAAGTCAAAATGTTTTTATTCAATTTAGGTATCAAAGATACACTTATGAACGTCAAAGTTAATTAAATTGACTCGACCGCCTTGTTCGGACAAAAAGCCTCTACTCAGAAGAACAGGCAAGAAACTGAGGGATTTTTTCAAAGAATAAATAAATTACAGTCTCACAAATTTTGGCTTACAACTAGGTAATATCTATAAATACTAGTGGCTACTTGGCGGAAGTGGAAGGCTCCAGACATCTTTATCTTCTAAATAATTCTTAACCTTATAATATCCTCTTTTCATTAATGTAGTTTTTACATGTGATTTGAATTTTCCCTCGGTGAGCCCTGTTATATTTTTCGGGATTTTATTGTAAAAATTAACGCAGTTGCCTAAAAATGACTTTCTTGACTACTTTAAAGGTACCATATGTATTATTCCAGACTATCCCAATCATAACTATTCTAACTAATATTATAAATTATAAAAATATTTTTTTGGCATCCTAACCCCAACCCCCCCACGGCGATCAGCCTGAAGGATTAGTGAGGCTTCATCGTAGCGAACTTCTGCCTCTTTTTCTCCCTGGCCCCGCCGCCGCCGCCGCCGAAGGTGAGTGAAAGGTCAGTAGGTATTTTATTTTTTACTTTTTAAATTGTGTAGGACACTTAATTATCTGCATTACTGGTCCTACACTTACTCCGAGGCCATACTTACAACGTTTGTTTATAAGGATCCTTAGCAATGAACTTTGTGTTTGTTTATGTTTTCTCTTTTTCAATAGAGTTAAAGATTTACATAACATAACATATCGTCACGCCTTTTACTCCGAGGGGGCTGGCAGAGGTGTAATACAACACCCACACTTCGCCGGACGATATTCAGTCCCAAATGTGACAGGGGGTGAGCCTGTCGCCATACACCGGGCTCCAGTTATATAGCAGATGACATACAATACGCACATATGTTCACACAATGAACAAATTGGTGCGTGCCGTCGGCTGTGTTTGAACCCGCTCCCTCTGGCTTGAGAGGCGAGCCTTCTCCAACTAGGCTATCATCGCTTATCGTTAAAGATGTAAAAGAATGAAAAAGGCTAAAGTCTAACAATATCGAGGCTATGCAACGTTTATTGCCAAGGTGGATAGTGAATATTCCATACTCCCTGCGTTGACGTCTGTAGAATGACGTAGCGGTTTAATCTCAGATATAATATTAGTATTTGCTGATCAAATAGGACCGATAAATCGAGATATGTAGTTAATGGTTCAGGATTGATAATACGTCAAACATGCTCATAAATGTGGACTGATACAAAAATAACTTTATAAATATATAACTTTATACATCGGATGTAGGGTTCTATGTCGATCGATAGAACGTTTAAACTTGGCTAAGTCGATAAATTTGTTCAGACTATAGGAGTATAGATGCTAGCACTGTTCTCAGTCGACCGATAAACAGACATGTCAAATCGACTAAACATTAGACCATACCGTGCTATAAACAAAATCTAGTCGATTTGAATTTTCAATTCACCGATCGACTAAAAAACAAGTTTTAGTCGGTTTATTGATCGAAAAAGAACCGTACTTCCTGCTGTGTAATTTGAAAATGTATTATGTGTAATTATTTTGAACTAGTGGATCCCTCCATTTTTACAAAACTTATCTTCACGCCTTTCGCCCGAATGGGCTGGCACAGGTGTTATACAACACCCACATTTCGCCGGACGATATTCAGTCCCAAATGTGACAGGGGGCGAGCCTGTCGCCATACAGCGAGCTCCAGTCATGTAGCAGATGACATATAAAACGCAGTTATATGTTCACACAGTAAACAAATTGGTGCGCGCCGTCGGCTGGGTTTGAACCCGCTCCTTCTGGCTTGAGAGGCGGGTTTGTCTACAACTAGGCTATCATCGCTTTTTTCCCATTCCTTCATATTTAGATTTATGTTAAGCTGTTAAAATTGAATGCAGAGAATTCTTGTACAGTACGTGCTACCTACGAAAACGTGCCCACTCGTACTGGTACGATGTTAGAGATCGTCTAGTAGCATAATGCCCAATTTACAAAATGTCTAATGGTCGCAAAACGTCCAATTCGCGATTAGAAAGAGCGGGGCGCGCCTTCGTGGATGGCGTGCTTAATACAAGTATTCTCTGCATTAAATTTAAACATTTCAAACAAAGCTAAATGTGTTTAAAAAAAATGTGTGTGAAATGTGTGTTATTACTTTACCATGTTTTACCACATCAAAAGTAGGTAACTATACTTACGTAATAAACCATGTTTACTTAAGCTCCAGCGTTTTAGCATAAACTCTAAAAACACATTATTTTTAAAACAACATGAGCGAAGGCAAGGGTCGGGTTTGGCATAATTTATGTCAGAACTGTTTAACTTCGTCTATTTTTGTTTGCCCTCTTGTTTTGGACTCTGTAATTTATTTAAACGGTCTGTTGTTAGCGCGAATCGCCTCGATTATTTACGCTGATTCTACAACGACGTGGTGAGTTGCGGTAAAATAGCGATACAATATAGACAGAGATGCAGATAAAGGGAAATCACAGACAGATTGAGCGAGATACAGCATACTACGTATCGCGGTTGGCTGCGTTGTGTGGTATCAGCGTAATGGTCCAAAATTTTCAATTTTTATTTACTTTCAATTCTAAAAAACCACAAAGCAATTGCAAACAGCATTGATACTTGTTACTTAAACCAACAAAGTATCAATCCTGTTAAATACACCATTGATACTTCATATTGTGTTGTTCTGCTGAAAAGGCAGAAACTCAGCTACTCAACAAGATGACTCAAAGGGCAGGGGGGCTATTCCTGCGCGTGAGATGAGATGAGATTTTATCTTGGTCACTCTCACACCTATGACGTTTCAAACTAGAGCAACAAGGACGAAAAAAGGTGAGATGAGAATCTCAAATCTCCGAATAGGGTCCCAGGAACTCTAACCCCCTTAGCAATAAACGTTGTATAGCCTCAGAATAGTACAGTGTTTTGTCTTTTTCCTTCTTTTAAATTTTTTAACTTGATCGAAAAAGGCAAAGCACTGTAGTTACCTACGACTATTCCGAGGCTATACTGTTTATGTAAGTAAGTAGGATACGTAAACACACTGGAAAGTTTACTGTGAAAAAGCCCCAACATAACGTAATTAATGGCCACTCGCACTAAATATAAGAATTCCCTAAGCCCTTGCTTAACTAGTTTTAAATTACTCCTAGCGAAATATTCGCTTATCGTCACATAAACTTATGATTCTCCAAAGGAATGGCTTAAGATTCGTGTAGAAAAATTTAGGTAGGAGCTTAGGTAGGAGTAGATTAAACTAGTTAAACGAGGACTTAGGCAATTCTTTTATTTAGCGCAAGTGGCCATTATTCCTTTACTAAAGACGCTTAACGTCATTAAGGTTTCCATAGTGTTTTTCCTTTCTGATGTAGTACTAAATATTGTGTCAACCATTGAATTATGTAAACGTTGTACGCGCCTGTAAGAATTTTTATTGGTATGTTCCTATTGAGTTAAAGTTATCCTACTAATATTATAAACGCGAAAGTTTGTAAGAATCGATGGATGGATGGATGGATGGATGTTTGTTACTCTTTCACGCCAGAACGGCTGAACAGATCTGGATTAAATTTGGCACAGAGATAGATTATAGTCTAGAATAGCTAATAGGGTACTTTTTAACCGCGGGGGAAACTGCGGGGCGAAGGTAGTTAGAAAATAAAATGGAGCGGGGCTATCCTAATGCTAACTTTCTGCCTAATTAACATTATGAATGCGAAAGTGAGATTGTTTGTTATTTTGCTTCTTTGTTACGATTTCACGCGTAAACTAGTCAAAGGATCATCATGAAATTTTGCATACACGTTGTCAGGGGTACAGAAAAGGATATAGGATACTTTTTAACCGTGGGTACAGCTTTTTTTAACAGCTGCGATGCGCAGCTGGTAAATTAATTAATAAATAAAAGAAATAGCATTTTTTTTCTAGCTAAGGTTTAATTTCTTTGTAAGTCTTCAATTCCTTTGATGCTCAAGTTTTTCGAAAAACAAATGTTTTCAATTACCGAGTTGGTAAAACAAAATTTTGCTATTTCGCCGATCGAGCTTATTCAAGGTTATCAGTTTCCGTCAGGTAATTTTTTTGGATGGAAACTTTTGGGTAGATTTAGGGATTAAAATAATATCTCCGTATAATAATAATAGGTCCGTCTAAACCTTATATCTCTCTACAGTTTTTGTGATTTATTAATTTTGAGAAAATATTCAAAGTTTAATTTGTTTAATTATCCGTGTAACTTTCATCCTTCCATAGAAATAGGTAGAAATTAAAAAATGTTTGTTAGTTACTTTTGAAACTAACCGCCAAACTTTTTATTTATGTTTAAAATAATTACAATGAAACTTAAATCATTGCTTTAATTTGGAAGGTTTTGTTTATGTACAAATCTAACCTCATTTCTTAAATTTCAATTTTAATTAGAAAATTAAATTAAATTACATTAAATTTAAAAAAATTAAATTTAAATTTGAATTTCATTTATTAAATTTTAAATTGAAGGCCACTGAATTTTTCAACACAGGACTCCTATAGCGTGAGATTCAGGGTTTATATCCTATCTAGATATATCTACTAATATTAGTCAATGAGAATCAGTTACTAACTTTAATCTGTAAGCACTGTATCTTTGTTCAATACATTTTTTTATTATTAAAAATAATAATAAGACTAAAGTAACAAATCTAAAACGAACTATACTAAACGAACAATTACTATAACACATGTAAAAATCCTAATCTAATAAACCGTTGGCAGCTGTAAGCACCGTACCCAAAATGCTGGCCGCATTGCCCCGTTGGATAGCGATACTGATCCTTTGGTCAAAGTACCGGCCAGCATTTTGGTCAAAAGTTGCTTCGACCAGACGCAATGATACTCGTAGATGTTTGAAAATTGTTTTGGCACCTGGTCCCCACGGGCCTAAAGTTTCGACCTCAAAAAATATACCCACTGTCCAGGGTACTATATTTGCGCCTTTTGAGGCCTTAGATAGATATTTAAATACTACTGAATAAAAACCGGCTAAGTTTGAGTTGGACTCATGCACGAAGGGTTCCGTACCTTTATCTATAAAAACGGTAAAAAACATCACGTTTTTTGTATGGGAGCCTCCTGAAATGCTTATTTCATTATATTTTTTAGTATTTGTTATTCTAGCGGCTACAGAAATACATCATCTGTAAAAATTTCAACTGTCTAATTATCACGGATCATGATATACAGCCTGGTGACAGACGGACACCGGAGTCTTAAAAATAAGTAGATCCCGTTTTATACTTTGGGTACGGAACCCTAAAAAGGAGAATGTCAACCCAAAGCAGACATTACAAAATATGATTGCCAAATATGTTTGTCACTTACCCGAACTCGAATTATCATAAAAATAGCCGGCTTATCTATTTAATGTTATTACCCTGTAATTTTTTGTATACAGACAATTTTTTAATTCACTTCATGCAATGAATAAAAACAAAAAGTAATATAAATAACAGGCTCGCGTGTCGGACGCGACTTACGCAACACCCTGTACGGGAAAATCAAAGAAAAGGGGCACCTTTATCATTAGTTTCTCCAAATACCACATAGTTTAGGAACCACGTTCTTCAGTAAAGTAGTTAGCGATAAGCCAGCTCCACATAACTCGCCGGAAAACTCCTCCGATAATGTTCAGCGGGAAAACTATTTCTATCTACCTTGAGTTTGAGTTTACTTAGGTACTTATAATTAGTTTCAATTTGTTAGAAATTACTTAGAAATGTCTTAGATAACTAGTCTACAAAGTAATTAGCTAAAATTATAGGACTTGTAGATGTTTTCTACACATAAAATGAACAGGGTGGAATGAAGGAGCCCGAAGTTTACTGGACCTTCCGTCTGACAATTGAGTCTGATTTGTTATTACTTACATATGTCTAAAACTCTCTGTTTAAAAGTGTCTGTCTTTAAATTATTAAAGAGTATATAATAAAAACCCATCAACATATAAAGTACTACGTACTAGATTACATTTTTTTTTAATGTAGAATAGGTCGGCGTTTGACCACCAACTCGCCTGATGTTAAGCGACGTTGTGGTCTAAGATGGAGCACGACGACCTTGAAGTTTTGTAGAGTGAAGAAGTACAAAGACAGCAGTTGAACATTGATTTTCTTCCACTGCTCTGTACTGCAATCCGTACTCCTCACATTAGCATGGCTTCGACGCGCACGCAGTGTGGTTGTTTATAGATCGAGAAAACTACGATCTAGCGTTACATGTTTTAGACATGGTCTGGTTAGACGGTGCAACGAGTAATTTAGCGCTGCAGCATACTTGCAGTGTAGAGACACGGGCAAGCCCTACTGTCATCAAGTTACGTTACGTTTTTGATAAGAACAGCTTCTCTAGTACATATAACCTATATCTCAATGCATAAACCAGTATTAAAACTTAACATCTATACTAATGGAACATTTGGTATTACAACAACCTTATCGCCTCAAGTGATTTCTTCCAGACAATCATTTTAACTATATTTACAATACAGTACAATATATCTTTATTGCACACCAAAAACTACATGAAAAACTTAAAAACTAAAATACATTTTTCGGCAGTACAAGGGCGATCTTATCGCCTAAAGCGATTTCTTCCAGGTAACCTTTGGATGGACAGGAACTTACAGAAATACGAAAAGGGTAGGTGGTGTACATAAAACTAAATTAAAATTTAAAAGATAATTTATAATATTAATAATAAGTACTTAAATAAATAACCAAAAGTAAATATTATATATATGAATAATTATAAATAAATATAATAATATATCAATACATATATATAGTTAATTATTATGCGTACCGAATTAGCAAAGAGCGAAATAATGGTTAAATACGAGATTTTTAAAAATGGGCAGTGATTGGACCTGTCTGATGCCAACAGGCAGCTCATTCCACAGCTTGACAGCTTGCACAGTAAACCCTTTACTATATTTATGTTCTACGAACTTCTTATAGCTCGCGGCTTCGCTTGCGTTTCACAGCCTTTATTCTATGGTGTTCAGTAATTATGTAGATTTTAAATAAATAAATAAATAATTCGAGACACTTTCACACACGGTCACCTGACCCCAAACTAAGGAAAGCTTGTACTATGGCTGCCAGAGACTGATATACATACTTAGATATTTTTAAATACATACTTAGCTAGATATTAACACCCAGACATATAACAAACACTAATGTTCATCACATGAATGTTTGCCCTAGGTGGGAATCGAACCTACGCCCCCACGCTCAGAAGGCTACTCACTACCAACTGAGCCATCGAGGCAGTCGAATTTTCTATTTGATTTTTAATTATTTTGAAAATATTAATTATACTCGTAGTAGTAGTTCTGGAGATTACATACAAACTTACAAATTTACCTAACCTCTTTATAATATTGTTTTTTTATTGCCTATAAATAGGCCGACTTATATTTGGCCTTCAACTTGCCTGATGTAAAGCGACGTTGTGGCCTTAGATAGAAGACGAAGACCTAGAAGGTACTTAATTAATTCATTCTGACCTTGAAGATACCCAGCTTGTAGTTGAAAAGAAAGATAGTGGCCAAGATAATAGATATACCTAGTGCTCAGGAATAGCAGTGGCCCTATTCGGAAATTTGAGATTTTCATCTCACCTTTTTTCGTCCTTGTTGCACTCGTTTGAAACGTCATAGGTGTGAGAGTGACCAAGATAAAATCTCATCTCATCTCACGCGCAGGCATAGCCCCACTGTACTAAGTTAAGACTAAGTTTAATAAGTCCTTTTTAGGTACTGCGTTCGTTTTTATAATAAAATCCCGAAACATTTAACAGGGTTCTCTGAAGGAAAATTCAAATCATGTAAAACTACATTAATGAAAAGAGGATATTATAAGGTTTACAATTATTTAGAAGGCAAAGATGTCTGGAGCCTTCCATTTCCGCCAAGTAGCTACTAGTACATATGGTACATAGATATAATATGATATTACCTAGTTTTAAGCTAAAATTTGATAGACAATTACTAATTTTTTTTTTGAAAAAAATAATGCCCCTCAGTTTCTTGCCTGTTCTTCGGAGTAGTGGTTTTTTTTCCAAACAAGGCGGTCAAGTCTATTAAAACCCTTGACGTTCATAGGTGCATCTTTGATACCCAAATTGAACAAAAACATTTTGACTTTGAGGGAAACGCATAGAAAAAAATATACTCCAGCAGAAGACAAAAAGGTCACGTGGGGTCACCCACGTGACCTTTGCTTGTCAACGCAGTGACGTTAATCAATGCATGGGCAAGATGCGTCAGAGATGTTCGCCGAGTCCCGTGTCGTCTGTTTCTACTTGACCATGCGGAAACGGTGCAGATCTCTGGTGCGCAGTATCTGGGCCAGCTCCAACACCATCCATTCCATCCAGTTATGAAATTATTTACAGTTTTATTTAATTTTATTAAGTATGTTTGATTCTATTCACATTCACACACACGCACACACCCCATACACGCAAATACACACAACGCAAATCTTGAAATGTTATAAATAAAAATTGTTCAATTTGTTACATAATTTAGATGTATAAAAATAGGTACCTGCAACTGTGTTGATGAAGAAAACCCGCTATAGCCACATGTCCACCACGCTTGACAAACATCTTAGCTCAAGCAATGGGGTAGGCTGAAAACCAGCTCTGCGTGGACCTCGTCTACTCAGAACAGTGCTGAGCCTACTCCAATTGCCAAAACAATTTATTTTAATTATACTCAGTTTAGGTGTAATGATATAAGTACTTTTCTTTAATGTGTTATTAACTCATAGGTTTCGGCAATAAATACATTTTTTATTTATTTATTTAATTATTGTTGTGCTTTATGTAATTGCTATGATTTGAGAAATTGAAATAAATGATTCGAATTAAATTTAACGGCAGCTTAAGCAAGACCCAAATAAGTCATTTACGACACGTTCGGGACACGACACTAGACCTTGTTTTTCTGGATCATGGGTAAACGTATGAAAATGTTAGTACAAGCACAATGAGCTGTTATAACCCGCATACGTAGCTAAACATGTTCATGTCGCGCGAAGTGACCGCTGTACGTAATGGAATAAACCGAGCTCTGGATAGGCTTTTAGTGGCATGGCACGGGCTAAACTAGTTTTATCCGATTAAAACGATGTGGATAATGTTGTATTTTTAGCGTAGCTGATGTAAATTGAAAGTGTTTATCCTGCCACGGTTGAAGTAAGTAAATACTTACTGGAAATATGCACTACTAGCTGCGCCCCGCGGTTTCACCCGCGGTTAAAAAGTATCCTATGTGCTATTCTAGACTATAATCTATCTCTGTGCCATTTCATCCAGATCTGTTCAGCCGTTCTGGCGTGAAAGAGTAACAAACATACATCCATCCATCTATCCAATCTTACAAACATTCGCGTTTATAATATTAGTAGGATTTACTCTATAAATGGCCAATTTGGGACACTACTTTTTAGCTCTCACGTTTCATTTTTTTTTAGACAAGTAAATAACTAAGTAAGAAAGACATAGGTAATAAGACATATAATGTGCAACATTTTTAAAACGGAGATCCTTTGACCGTTCTGAAAATCTTAAAAACATTTTACATGCATAAACCTATAACTAAATTTGAATCTAAAAGCCTGTTGGCAGAGAGTGCCCAGGATGCTAGCAGCATTGCCACGCTGGATGGCAATGCTCAGTTTCTGGCCGAAATAAATGCCAGAATTCTGAACACCAACCATTTAGCCAGGTCCCTGTAGTACAACATTATCTTTGATATTTAATATTGAAATTTTTAATTGTCAAAAATTTGAATCGGTAGCTGAAAAAATTAGTGGCTGAATAATACAACATATATGTAGGTTCAACAAAAACATTATTTTGATCCAACATACCATATCACAGCATAGCGTCACGCTTTTTCCCCAAAGGGGCTGGAGAGGTGTTTTAAATGACCCACACTTCGCCGGACGTTATTCAGTCCCAAATGTGACAAGGGTGAGCTAGTAGCCATACATTGGGCTCCGACATGAAATGCAAACTTTATTTTTGTAAATGTAAATGGTTGATACTTACTTCGTTTATAGCGACGTTATACACATGCTAACATCGACCTACAAATGTACTAACATCGACATCAAACTGAAGTGAACATTTCCTACCTACTTCTTTCTCTACTATATAATATAGGACTTCATTATGTTCTTTAGTAAATGGAGATGGAAGAGCTCCGATGAGGGGTCATAGTTCTTTTATTCTCTCAAGTAATATGGACGTGGGTAGGCGTTGAATTGTAGATAAGTATTCACTTATGTTGATAGATTCATTGTTTGTTTGAAGAGGCTCTACCTCTTTATTTTTCTAGAGCTCTTAGACGAATTGAATTGATTGGAAATAGACTCCAGTGACTTGACGAACAAGCATCATTGTTTAAAAAAATACGACTGCGATATGTAGCTGTACTATGAACACTCGCGAAATAAAGTTCAATTTAACGATACATCATTCAACAAAATTGATTCAGCTGTTTAGTATTTACGAAGGAACATAGGGATGTACAATAATGGACATATGTACATACATAATAGTCAAACACATAACCCTTCTTTTATGGCTTCGTCGCAGTTGGGTCAAAATACGTAAGTGTACGTGTAAGATAAGAAAATTTAGTGTTTATTTACGCCCGATTGCTATCTATATTCTACACATAAAGTTCTATAGTAACTTAACTCATTATAGGCACCCGAGATCCGACACGCACCGACTCGCCTCGTGCGGTTAGGTATTCTATACGAGTACCTATATTATGAACTTCTATGAATATGCGCTCACTACATCAACTCCGGATCGCCTTGCCGTCAGCCGTCGAATGGCCCACTTGTTGACCGCACCCGCCGCCCGCGAGTGGTTCACGTTTGGACACGTGAAAATTGCTCACAGACTACTTGGAAATTCGTGGGCCACGCGACGTTCACTCGTTGACCACGCGAGGTTCACTGATTGACCATGCGGCGTCCGGTCCACCCGTTGACCACCCGTTGACCACCAGTCGAGGTGATCCCGAGTCGTTCCAATAAGTATAACCTCAACAAATCGTCACGCCTTTCCCCCGAAGGGGCTGGCAGACGTACCTATTATGTATTTTTCGATAGTTTTCAAGCTATATCTCTATTTTCTTATCTACATAGTATAAAACAAAGTCGCTTTCCGCATCTGTTTGTCTCTGTCTGTATGCACCTACCTGCTAACTCCTCCTAAAGCACGCAACGGATTTTGATACGAATTTTACCATCAGTTAGATAAATTCACGTAAGGTTTATAGCTACACAGTACACATACCGTGCGAAGCCGGACCGGCTCGCTAGAAGTGTAGTATCTACGCTACTTTTTACGAGGAATAAGCAAGAGGTAGGTAGGTACTCGGTTAGTTTTGGTTTTATGTATACGTAGATCGCCGTACAAACCAGAAACTACTCGAGCTAGCTCTTGTTTGCTCTCAACTTGTCAACTGAAAAGCTACGTAACTACTGTATTTAGGTGTTAGTAGCAATAAGTATATAAGTTGTACTCAGATCAACTAGTTGATCTGAGAAGTTGTAAGTATCGGAAATTTTAAAAAAATCGATGCCAAGCGCCTTGTTAAAAGTTGTGTGACAATTGAATTCAGCCCCAATAACATATTCTTTGTAGACATCTCATCTCAACTTGATGGATGGAAAAACTTTGTCGGAAAAATTTACTATAAAACTTATCGCACCAAAAAGGCAGAAATAAAAAAAAGGATTTTATATTTTCGTTCTATACCTACTAGCATTGTTATTCCGGTCCTTAGGCATCATATGTCATTTTCCGCCAAGACGACAAAATGGCGGCCGCGCACGCCGCACGCTCGCCGCTTGTCACATTATTGTGACACCGACCCTGAACTTGACGTCAATGAACGACCGACGGATGGAGGGTTCTTTTCTTTCTTTTTCACCGAAAAATAATGGATAATGATCATCTTGCGCTTCTTTTTCAGAGGTGAGGTGTTCCTGAGGCTGTCACAGCTCGTTTATTATAATTGTGACAAGAAACATTTTTTAAATTACGAATTTGTTCCTATTAGTTGGTTGGTGTAATTTAGGCACGGATCTTAAAAAAGGAGTTCATCCAACGTAGATGGGTTGACGGTTTATTTTTTGTAGTCACACTCTTCGTAACTTCAGCACAATTTGGAGACAACTTAATACCAAATCCCTTCCTTAATCTAAGTTACTGCAAGTTATTAAGGTGAGAAATTTGTTTTCTTGGGCAGAAAATTTTATTAAAAACTTATTTATTGAAAAGAGCCATAACTCAGAATAGGTTCTTACCTTAGTTTAAGAGCTACCTATTTTTAAATTAAAAAAACCTAAAGATAAGTAAATGAAGTCGTACAATTTCGTTTTTAAACTTTCTGCTGGTTTTGATTAGGGCAGTCTAAATTTTAGAGATGTTTTGGACGACAACATTTTTTTTTGGATGAAGTAATTGAAAAGATATCAGCTCATATATTTCTAAACTAGTTGCGCTCCGCGGTATTAACCGCAATTAAATGTTGCAGACTTTAATCTATCTCTGTGCCAAATTTCATCCAGTTCCGTTCAGCCGTTCTGGCGAGATTGAGCAACAAACATCCGTACATCTATCCAAAATTTCTTATTTACAATTATTAGTGTGTTGTGATTTATGACAGTGTAGTGGATTATTCTAACACGTCTACTGTAACGATACCTGGCTGTTACTGAAATGGGGCTACTAGAACACACTATTAAGTGCTTACTGACCTATTTTGAAATTGGTTGGTCCCTGATGATCACTCTACACTAATTAATGTGGTGAGAAACTAGTAATGTGATTTAACTTTAGTTGGGACTTCCTAGAGTGATAATGTTTCAAAGGGAAGGTAACACAAATTAGTACGATATTCAGTTGAAGTTCGTTTGTAAAGCAAACGAGGAAAGGGACATACTTGTGCGTACTGTCAACAGAGCGGTATACGGAGGCTTTCAGGAAAAGGATCAAGTTGAACGCGTGGTCAGAGAAGATAAATAAGGTTTTGAGGCGTCTCAGAGCGTAGGTTTATGTGTGATTTAGGAGGACGTGAATTTATCAGGATAAATCTCAGTTTAGCTCCTCTAGTTTCCGGACTAAGGATAACAGCGCATCTAGCATCAGTCAAAATACACAGATACAAATTTCTTTTCTTTGGTTCATTTTTAGCCGCGGGTACGCAAGAGATACTCGATAGGTAAAATCTGCGCAAAAAATCTACGCTTACTGCCAACTATTGGTACCTATGCATTTGTTGGAATCCAACTCTCGTAATCTATAAGGGTAATCTTAGCAGCAAATAGATCGAAGTAAACATATTTGATTGTACTTTTACGTTGAATCGTCTAGTTGCCTAAACTAGGTCATCAAGATTCTAAGAGAGTACGCAACAGGATGATAACACTTTGTACGAGTCTGGAATTGATATTTTCAGTTGCGTGTTCAAGATACTACGTGCTTGTAATGGTGATATAAAAGCAATTTTTTGAAACTATATTAAGATAATGTAAAAAAATAATTCCCTCATTGATTTTTTATTATTTTTTATTCGTTAATAAGCTTGCATATGGACGCATCTTGTCTGATATAAAGCAATAATAAGTTCTACAATGCTTGCCTTGCTTAAAATTTGCAATGCTTTATAATAAAAAAAATAAAACAAATCTTGCTTAACAAACAATTAGCTCCACAGAGAAATCGAATTTTCCAATCCGCCATTATTTAATCAAAGAAACAAAAGCACGTTGTCTCGAAACAAAATATCTTGGCAAATACAAGAGCTATGAAAGAATGTTGTTCCCCGAGGCATCGAGACAAAGCCGTGGTTATGTAAATACGAGTACTTGTTCTATATTTTCAATCTGAACCTTCTGTTGACAAAACAAATATGGAAATGTGACCTTTTTGCACGGCTCAGGGATGTCTCTCTTGTAAATTCTTTTGGTAACTGCTTGTTTCTTTTTTAATAGGTATTATATATTATAAATGTACTTGCTATATGATTCTAGCAAACCGAATTTGTAAGTAATTTTAAAGAAGTTGAAAGTGCAAAAAAGTGGCTCCCAACATGGATATTAGGTTTTCCGAGTCCCAAATTGTGCGCCACTTTTTAATTGGAACTTTATATGGCTTAATCAGTTTTTTTTAGTTTAAATTACTTATTATTTAGGCTTTTGTGGTACAAACATATATCTTCACTAATTATAATGTTTGTCTCTTAATTGAATTCCACGTTCGGCGCCACATTTCCTCATTTGATATGCAAATTTGAAATGGTTATTTTCGATAGTCCAATGTATACTTGGACTTGCATGTAATTGTAGACTAAGATAAACACTCAGTATCTATTATATTACATAGGCACATTTCATAATGCCATTTCTTTTCTCACAAAAAAACTCGTTCATAATTGTCAAACTGTTTAAATCTGGCTGGAAAAGACTGGATGGGGCATGAATGTTACTCAATGACATCGTAGAAATTGTCCCTTTGAAATTGCTCTCTCTTGAGTATTTCGCATGTTTCTCTAATACTTATGTAGAATTCCTTCTGTGCATGAATAATAAGTTTGACATTTCTTTTAACAAGCAAGGGCTTTTATGCAAAAAAACTCCTTACTTTTTACGAATGAAATACTTCTCGCTCCAGCCTGTTTTCTTAGGCTAGCAATAACAATGCCTTGTTATCGCTAGCCTTTCCAGTTTTAGGGGCTTTAGTCTGGTTCATTTTGGTAGTGAGTAAGTATCACAAAGTTTTATCTAGTTGGGCGCCATACGAGGGTATGTACTTAGCATGTCAATTTCCGATCATAAGTTTTATTTTTGAGCCAACTATAATGCTGTTTTATTTAGAATGCTTTCTCTTGTTACGGCATAGATAGATAACCTCTTTATTATTCTCACCAGAAATCATAAAAACATAAAATAATCCGGCAAAATTATTTTAAATTAAGTATAGTAAATATAAATGTAAAATGGCAATTGAACTTAGGCTGTAAATTAAGATTTTAAGAAAGGAAGCGCAGGTGCCTGTAACACAGGTTTTCTTAACCTAGCACAGGCACCTGAGCGAAAATAACTAGTGTAACATAAGGTTTCTTTATATTGACCAGTAATTTGTAAAACTCAATTTGTAAACTTTGGTAATAAATAATATTTGATTTGATTTGATAAAAGAAAAAGAACATAACACAACATATCGTCCCGCCTTTCAACCATGCGGGCTGGCAAAGGTGTAATACAACACCCACACTTTGCCGGACGATATCCAGTTCCAAATGTGACAGAGGGCGAGCCTGTCAGTGTCGCCTGTATCGACATACATCGGGCTCCACTCATGTAGCAGATGACATACAATACGCACATACGAGTATGTTCACACAATGAACGAAAAAAATGTAAAAAGAATTTCGTTTAAAACCTTAGACCTACTTAGCTTAAAACTATAATGATATACATATAATGTAACAACTGCCGGCCTTATCATAGTAGATAAATTCAAATTTTTGCTTGCTCAGTTTTTATGTGGCGTCTAACAAGATAAAACTCTGTGGTAGGAAGTTATACTTTTTCCAATATGTATTAAGTAGCAACCTTCGTCTTTTTGATATTGGCCAACCCAATAGTATAAGGCATAGGTAGCTATTAAGCCCACGCAAATGTAATTCCAATAAATAACTCAATCAATAAAGGTATAAACTGACCGTTGTATCTACACGGAGCTCAATTTAAGCTCATTGCGGTTCGGAGATACCTAACATAACCTCTCTCGGAGATTGTGGTATCTTATTTATACAGGCAGCTATTGTGTGGAATTGGGGTTCTACAGCACTTTAATATACAGGGTTACACAGGAAGGTACAACACTGTAAAGAGTTGGTAATTAACACTCATCGTTTTGAAAGCTCTGACTTCAGGATAATCTACTTTCTACATATCATATAGTATTTTAACTTATGAAATTAATGACTTGCTGTTCATCATTTACACAAGTTTTGCTGTGAGACCATTACAATAATATGGTTTCACATACTAATTGTCCGTACGCTTTAGTTTCACTTTTATTGTTCTAGAGTGTGGATGGCTCTGAGTGGATGTTTCCTATTGGTTATAATCTAGGTATCTTCAAGTCTTGAGTGAATCGGTTTCTGCTATGCAGGCGCGCTCCATCGTAGACCGCTTTTGTCTTTAACATCAGACGCGTTGCCAGCTAAGCGCAAGTCCTAAAAACTAAATTAAAAAAAAATACATTTCAAAAATATCAATTACCTACACGGAAATGGAAAAAAAAAATGAATTTTTCATAGCCACATTCACATCAAATATAATGTATGAAACTTTTTAAATATTGGTTGCAATTTCACAATATTTGGTCGCATAGATTAGACTAGTTCATTGTGATAAGTATAGTGACCTACTTTCGTCTTAGTATACCCGTTCAGAGCAACCCTGTCGAGCAGTGGCTCTCTAACCTGAAGCAGGTAGATAATAGAAGGCAGGTGCTGGTGGCTTAGTTTGCCCGTTCCACCCTTAATTCATTATACCTAATGGTATTATCTCGTAACTTCAGTTTAAATAGTTTAAATTGCGGTATGCAGTAGAGTGTACGGAAAATAAATGAGAAAAGCTTTTTGTTGTTACATTTGAAAATTAACGCTATCCTTGACATAGCTGCTTAGTTGGTATAATTTCGTTATTTAGCAAACACCTTCGTTTTTAACAATTAATGATATATTTAAATATAACTACCTGCGCCCGCTGTGTTACCTGCGATCAAAAGTAGCCTATGTGTTTATCCAAACTACTAATAAGTATAAGCTACCTCCACACTAAATTTCGTCAAAACCCGTCCAGTCGTTTGAGCATCAAGCAAATACACACACATATACGCACAAACTCTCGCCTTTGTAATATATATTACACTAGCTGTCACCCCGCGACTTCGTTCGCGTTTATTATTTATATATATATATATATATATATATTTAAACTATCCTATCTCTCAAGTTGGATCGAACTGCACATGGTGTGCGAATTTTATTATAATCGGTTAAGTGGTTTAGGAGTTCATTGAGGACAAACATTGTGACACGAGATTTATATAATATTAAGATTAAGATAAGTAGGATTTCTGGGAAAATAATGTACCTCTTCATTATGTATGCGTTATGTACGATTCGTCAGCAGTCAATTTTATGTTTTTTTTTCTACTATAATTTCTCAAGTAAGTTGAAACAAAAACATGTATAACTAATGTTATGCATGTAATACTGTTTTGCTAACAATTTTGTGCCAAATTACTTTAGCTATACATAGCCAGTTCACATGGCAATCAGATTCTGCATGCTCTTACTGGGTTTTCCTAGTTATCGTTTCCAAGTGGTGATATGCTCCGAGTCGTAGGTACAGGATGTTGGTTTCAGAAGAGCTCTAGCTTCAGAAGATGCCACAGAATACTATATGACAAAACTGGAAATAGGCAAACACTAAAAAGTATACAGTTTTTTGGACCATTGCAGACCTAGATGCTTTACGGGGATTTGAATCTTTTAGCAACCCTGAATCCGCTGCTATATGCTTATATTGTGACGTAATATCCAATAGGGTACCCTCAGAAAATCATCACAGCTCCTTTCCTCCCTGAACTGCAGTTGACGTTCTCCCGTATCCATTAGGAGCTTACGTTACAACTTCAGAGTGCCTGAGTGCTCGCTAAACTGTACAAGTTAAATGAAGTGGAACGAAGGATGCTTCATGAACACACATCCTGAGCTTAATGTAGAGTCAGAGTAAGGGCGTGTTCGAATATAATGTAAGGCCCGGATCTAGGATTTTGTTGAATCGGGGCAGAAAGTTGAGAGTGGCGCCCGGCATCGCCCAGCATCGATTGTCATTGAGCGTTTATTATCTATATCGAGATAAATAGTTACTACTTATAAAGTCACGTTTTGCCGGTACCTGAATCTGTCACCCGGGGCTAGCGCCCCGGTTAGCCCGCGCCTAGATCCGGGCCTGTATGTATAGGGTGTAAATATCTTGGGTGTTGACTGCCCCGGTGGCTCAGTCGGTAGTGAACCTGCCTTCTAAGCTTGGGGCGTGTGCCCCATTTCCACCTAGGTCATGAACATTCTGGTGATGAACATTTATGTGTGTTCTATGTCTGGATGTTAATATTTATTTATGTATGTTAAGTCCCCAGAGGGGGCTGGCAGAGGCGTAATACAACACCCACACCCACACTTCTCCGGACGATATTCAGTCCCAAATGTGACAGAGGGCGAACCTGTCACCATACACCGGGCTCCAGTCATGTACGCACATACATATGTTCTCACAATGAATTTATTTGGTGGGTGCCGTCGGCTGGGTTTGAACCCGCTCCATCTGGCTTAACAGGCGGGCCTTCTCCAACTAGGCTATCATTGCTAGGGATACACGGTGGATATAGGCGCTGGCTATCTTACCTGACGAATTCACTGTCTATACTTTATGATATCCTACTAATCCTGCCAATATTTTAATGTGACAAAAAAAAAACAATAATGAACACATTTGTTTGAATTTGTTGCTCAATCATGCACAAACGACATCGAAGAATTTTGAATAAAATTTGACATTTAAGACTAACATTGGATAGCGGGTGAAACCGCTGGGCTTAGCTAGTATTAATATAAGATTCATGGCAAACTGTACGCCAAATATAAAAAATAACGCAATATCAATACAAATCGACTGTAACATACACACACACACACAGACACACGGACAGTTACAGACAGACAACGAAGTCTCACCATAAGGGTTATGTTTACCATTTTGATACGGAACCCTGAAAACATGAGCTGGTGTTGTGCCGGCAGATGTCAGCAGCTTACTGTCTGTTTCAACACGCCCTTAGGGCGTAAGAACTTGAGAGGTGTAGTGTGAGTAAGAAGTAAGTTGTGCATCTAAGCTGTTAGGAATGTAACTATTTTATCTTGAAAATATTCTAACAGAATTCTAACTTTCTAAGTTCTAACATTGTCTTTTCTCTTTCAAATTCTCCTAAAAGGAAAACTTTCTTTATTAAATGTGTTGTAACTTAAGCTTATTTGATTATACACCACTGTTTTCAAGTAGGGTCAACTGGGGCAAATGCGTCTGTGGAGAAATTGCATCTGTGGGGCAATTGCGTCTTTCGAGAATTACTGACAAGCCCTTCACAAATTAGACGCCAGCTACATCTTTTTCTATCTTTAGTTGCAAATAATCTGTACAAGATGGCGTTAGTTGCCTAATTTGTTAAGGGTTTGTCAGTAATTCTCAAAAGACGCAATTGCTACACAGACGAATTTGCCCCAGTTGACTTATATTAAAAGTAGGGGTGGTTTGTTCGCCGCTGGCCCCCTTTCTGGTTTAGTCTATTATTTCTAAGCATATACAGAAATTGTGGATCTTTATGTGAGCACTTCTCGCACTTGCACTTCAAAAACTCTTACCTCCGTAATGTGTAAGTAGTATTAGTTTATTTCATAAGCCTCAGGTAAACAATATTGGTTTTGTATAAGAAATAAGCAGAGTCAATAAACGGACGCTAATAAGTGCACACGTGTTTCTATTGAGTCACCGAATCATGTAGTATCCTAAACAATACCAATAGACCTCTGATACCACAACATAACTATTGTATACTAGCTGCGCCACGCGGTTTCACCCGCGGTGAAAAAGTATCCTATGTGCTATTCTAGACTATAATCTATCTCTGTGCCAAATTTCATCCAGATCTGTTCACCCGTTCTGGCGTGAAAGAGTAACAAACATCCTTCCATCCATTCTTACAAACTTTCGCGTTTATAATATTAGTAGGATGTTGTATGTGTATTTGAGCGATGATGGCCTAGTTGGAGAAGGCCCGCCTCTCAAGCCAAGGGAGCCGGTTCGAACCCAGCCGACGGCACGCATAAATTTGTTCGTTGTATGAACATTTGTGCGTATTGTATGTCATCTGCTATTAGACTGGAACCCGGTGTATGGCGACAGGCTCACTCCCTGTCACATTTGGGACTGAATATCGTCCGGCGAAGTGTGGGTGTTGTATGACACCTTCGCCAGCCCCCTCGGAGGAAAGGCGTGACGATATGTTATGTTATATTTCTGTTTATGTTTTGTGTTTTCTGTTAAAAATATTTGTTTCTATGGAAATAAACCACATCAATAATATATTGTACCTATCACGTTTATTTATCTGAGACCTTTCATAATCACGAAAGTAAATTAAGAGAGAGAGAGAGAGAGAGAGAGAGAGAGAGAGAGAGAGAACAAGAGACGATTCTGGACCCTTTCCAATTTAAATTCGCTTCCATGTGATTATATTTCTAAACAATCGCTAAAGCTCGAATGCTGATTGGACGAGTCGATTACGTGACATTTCTATAGCTCGTAACTTTTCCAATTAGCAGCTATTCGACTGTTTTGATTGTAAATAAACCGGCTAAGTACGAGTCGCATTGCGCACGAAGGGTTCCGTACGGAACTATGAAAACGGAAAAAGACACGTTTGATATATGGGAGGCCTCTTAAATGTTTATTTTATTCTGTTTTTTAGTATTTGTTGTTATAGCGGCAACAGAAATACATCATCTGTGATAATTTCAAATGTCTAACTTTCACGATTCATGAGATACAGCCTGGTGACAGACGGATTGACAGCGGAGTCTTAGTAATAGGGTTCCATTTTACCCTTTGGGTGCGAAACGCAAAAATGAATGGCTTGGAAGCAATTGCAACTTGGCCCAACATGGCCCTTGGGACGAGATTGGCAAAGGACGAGGATTGAGTGGCGTACAAGAAGAGAGGCCTATATTCAGCAGTGGGCCATTATGGGTTGATGATTACAATCACAATGAATGTAAGGTAAACCTCGTTAGCACATGGACAGTATAGCAAAATTAGCAGTCTTAAGGTCTGCAAATTTTTCATACTCTCTCGTCAGGATTTCAAATAACCAGAAACTTAAGCAAAAACTGACTGCCTCGGTGGCTCACAGTTGGTAGTGTTCAATCAGCTTTCTGAGCTTGGGGGCGTGGGTTGGATATCAACCTAGGGAAATATTTGTGTGATGAACGTTTATGTTTGTTCTATGTCTGGTTAATTATAAAAACCATACAAGATATAATTATATGCAAAAACTCCATCAATCGACACCTTCTCAACTCAAAACAAATGAGTGAATACACAACAGCGTATCACCACGAACAGCGCAACACTACCTAATCGGAATCAGTACGGCAGGCAGCACTGCTGCACAGCACCACAGTGGCAGCACTGATGCGTGCAGCGGAGTTTGGAATCATACCTTAACAGTTTGACCATAACCGGCGGCCATAGTATTTAGACATAACGAGGAACGCTTCTAAGGCGGATATAGCACACTACCGCGACATCCCGTTGCGGTGTGCGGAGCGACGGAATTTACATGGCGCTTCTCTGCACGGAGACCGGTGTCAGTGTGTTATACCCTGCGGTTTTTGTATACAAATCGAGATTTAACAGTCAAACTTAAAATCCGCATCACCGCACACTATAAGAGCGGTGTCCGGCGGAGTGTGTTTTGCGCTGAAACTGTACAACCTTTGCTTAGTTTGTGGTCAGACGACCGTCTATGCAAAAATGACCTACATATTTAAACCGTATTATTACAGTTAAAATCTCTCAATTAATATTAATTGAGAAATGATTAATTAATCTCAATTAATCGCATTCCCCTTAAACAATAATTTAGATTTTTGTTAAAAACGGTCACGGTCCCCGGAGTCCGGGGAGTGTAATATTTTTAAATAAAAAAAAACTCTCAATTTCTCAAGATAGCACATAAAGCCAAGACAAAGATCATAGCCGTATATTTCAACAATAGCCAACATTTTCCTGGCAATCGCAGGTTGAGGCAGTAAAGCCGCTTGAGCCAACTCGGAGGTATCTTCCAGCCAGTTTATTTTATTGCAGAATGGCCATAAAGGTTACGGCTGCGTACGTTGGCTAAGATTTACGAGAAGAATGTATCTAGGAAATAGAAGTAAGTATGCTATGCTAATAGCTTGGGGGTTAATGTGTTTGCTGTTTACGCCACAGATTTCCGATGTTTTGTGCTGGAAGTCTAAACCACAGACTTCCAGCACAGTGCTTTGGAAATCTGTGGCGTTCAAGAAGGCGCAGGAGGTTCAAAGATTAACAATGTGTTTGAATTACGGTAAAGCAAAGCATCGTTAGGCGCAAAATAAGGCCAAATGTATGCGCCTCATCCTCGAAGCGCGAATACGATTGCTGCGTGAAAACTGTAAAGTGAAGTGGCAGCGCCATCTCGTTTGTGTAAATAACAACTAACATTTTAAAAGAAAAACAAAAAACCCGGCTGCAAAATATTGTACCCTATGTCACTTCCACTATCAAGATGATTCCGATGACACCTCGCATGTCGAAATCCATCAAGCTGTTAGGCTGTAGGGCGTGCCAAAGAAACCTCATACATACCCACATACATACATACATACACTCAAAAATAACCCTCCTTCTTGCGCAGTCGGGTTAAAGTACGTTGCTTTCGTTCATCTTCTCTAAATATAAAGATGAATCACTATTTGGTCATCGCATCACGCGTGAACAGATGTAACATTTTCGCAATTTTTTTGTTCTGTTTTTTATTGCCCGGAGAAGTATATTTTCAAAAAAAATAAATAAATATTGTCCCGAAAAAAATAACGGTTCCTGTGGGACGTGGGTGAAACTTACTTTTATATAAAAAGTTTTTAAGCCGCGCCGAAACCTTGTCCGCGCCGTATTCTCGCCTTACGTCTTATTATTAGAGCTTTAAGAAATAGGAAACCTAGCATAGCACAGTACAAGTCCTAGTAAGTTAGTGGTACTTTCTAGTGCTTGGTTAGCTAGTTAGGTAATTAGTATCGTGTGAAATGTACTCTCTCTATAATAATAATAATAAATAATAATAATAATAACATAATATAATAATAATAATAGTAGTCCGGTGTAACCGTTCCGAAGACGGGTCTGAGCAGTGGCGCACTTGTAGCGCCTCTCTCAACTGCCGTCTTTGTACTTCTTCATTCTACAAAACTTCAAGGCTAGAGTGGATAAGTAACTTATAGGTCGTCCTGCTCCATCTTAGACCACAACGTCGCTCAACATCAGGCGAGTTGGTGGTGAGCTGATAGACCTCGGGGCCGTTGTCGGTCCTCCTCTTTAGGCCACACATCTCAACCGATTCTCGTGAGAGTTTGTGAGTATAGGTTCGATTAATGAGATAGATTTTGTTTGCAGAGTCTGTTGTTGTATTATTTTTTCAAAATGGCTGTGATTTAAATATATTTTTTAATTTTAAGATAATTGGTTAAGAAATTTCAACCTGTAGGCGAAGATAGACATCCGGACAGAGAACCGGACATATAGGAAAGCCATTTTTGTCGAAGCTGAAGCTAGACGCTTCGGTTGCTCACGCTCGTTCGGTCAATAATTTCGCTCCCTTTTTGATTTGTAGCTAGCTTCTATAACTTTCTAGTTACAATCTGTCGTCAAGCACTTTACAGTGTCAAGTCAAAGTCAAAGTCATAGTCAAAATGTTTTTATACAATTTAGGTATCAAAGGTACACTTATGAACGTCAAAGTTATTTAAATAGACTCGACTGCCTTGTTCGGATAAAGAGCCTCTACTCAGAAGAACAGGCAAGAAACTGAGGGGCATTATTTTTTCAAATACCGGGTGTAAGGAGACCGTTCTCGAAAACGAAAACTGGGAATAGTGGTGGGGATTACTAATACAAAGCGACTAAAAAAAACGCGAAAAAAAGACTTTTTTTTTAAACTTAAAATCTGATATTTTAACATCGACACAAGTTATACAAGCTTTAAAAAGCTAGTTTAAACACCAATTACCAAAAAAAAAAAAAATTTACCCTAACGGCAGTCTAATACTAAATGCCTAACAGCTGACGCTAGAGGTGAACGCCCGCACACAGCTGCGCGCGGTCGCGACCTAGGTGCCGCGCCGCCCGCGCCCTCCGCTGTCTCGGCGCGCGCGCGGCCCGCGACGGCGCGTCGTCGCACTTTCCGTAGGTACTGGCGCCGACCATTGACCCCCGCGATATAAACGCGTTACATTGCTGGTTTGCAAATTTCTAAAAGTTTAAAATAACAGTTATATGGCTAATAGTTAGTGGTTTCGGGTTGTGTATAGATAGTATAATAACGGCGTTTCGGCTTCGAGAACGGTCTCCTTACACCCGGTATAATAAATAAATTAGTCTCACAAATTTTGGCTTACAACTAGGTAATATCTATAAATACTAGTGGCTACTTGGCGGAAGTGGAAGGCTCCAGACATCTTTGTCTTCTAAATAATTCTTAACCTTATAATACCCTCTTTTCATTAATGTAGTTTTTACATGTGATTTGAATTTTCCCGTGTGTTCCTTCAACCTTGCTTGAAAGCCAGTTCACATTGCAGGCTACTTGATTCGCCATTTTCGACCTTATCGTTACCTTCAATCATGATCCCTCAATCATGATCTAACAAACAAGGTCTAGCATTTAGCAAACACTTAATGACGTCATCATCGTCCATCTCTTTGGAACTTGTTGTAAATATGACTTATTTCGCTCTTGCTAAAGCAACGATTGACGTCACTACGTGTTGCTGAATGCTGTACCTGGCGGAGTATATTATTAAACCATGCCCTCAATTAACATTAGGTAACTGTTGGCTATCGTCCAGCTAAATAGGTTAAACAAATCATTTTCTGAGAAAACTTTGTCAATAAATTTTAACCTATCAAAAGTTTCATTTAAGAAAAAGGATAATAGCAGAATTGACGCCAATGTGTAATACGCTTAAGCTTTTTGTTCCTCTTCCATTACGTATAGTTACTATTTAGGGAGTTAGGATGTCTAGTTCTTGTTACGTTAAAACATAATCCATTCGGCTCACGTCTCCTCTTGTACTTTTTTCGAGAATTTTCTTTTGTTCAGGCTCTCTGTAACTAATAGCCCTGTCATAGCTCCGCGTCTGGCTCATATCATTGAACCGTCTTTTCAGGTATCCGTCTACTTATAAACTCAGGGCCCGATCGCCTGGTAATTCAAATTTCTTTATTTCAGGCTTTTTTTTACCCATAAACTTTGTAGTAAAATCAAATCAAATCAATAACTTACGACTCAATTACACTAAAGTCAAATTACAATAACATTAAAATGAAATTAAAAAAGATTTAAAATTAATATTATAATAAAATAAAATTAATTAATTAAAATAAATTTAAATTAAAATTTAAAATAAATAATATAAATTAAAATTTATATACAGAGTGTTACAAAATATCCGCGAGTTGCGCACCCAGTATCGAATGGAGGATGTAACTATGCTAGTTTAAATTAAATATTGTCTCTAAAAATTTTGACACACATTGCGCTCCGCCCTACTAAAAGCGTGAACGCAGCCACTAATTCTTTTGTTAACTTTTCGCGACCTGCCACTACTTTCTTAGAATAAAAATCGCTTACATATGATGCAGATTTGTTAACATTTTTTCAAAATTTCCTTTTGTTCTTGCGTTCGTAAACCGGTCATAACTCTTGCTATTTTTAAAATGCATTTTTTTTATATTTTTGCATGAATGCAGCTCGGCGAGTCAATCTAAAAAGCACTTTATTTCACAACATATTACGTTTATTCTTAATTTATGTTTTTACTAGGCGGTTAGGCGCTGAGCTCGTAAGTAGACGGAGACCTCACTCATAATAAAGAAACTCTGCCGTTTACTTTCCGTGCGATAAAGCAATACATTGAAGGTCAATTAGCTGACGCTGTGAAACGAGTAAAAAAGCTTTGTTTCTTCGAGAAGAAAAGATTTTTTTTATGAAAAAATGTTCCAAAAGAATGTTTATTAGCACGTGCTCTGTAAGTAACCGTTTTTACGCAGAAAATTGAACTTTGAGGATAAAGAAATTAGGTTTCGTTTAATCCAAACCGCTAAGTAGAAAATTAAATCCCTTGACGATTCCTGTATTTAAACCTTGTGAAATTTGATCCAATCGTCAAAAAATTCCTAGACAGGGATTTTCTTTATTGTGGTGGAAACTATGATCGCTATAAAATACATTAAAAAATTGTAGGTTAAGATTGCTTGAGCTCTAACTAACAAGCGATGATGGCCTACTTGGAAGTCCCGCCTCTCGAGCCAGATGGAGCTGGTTTACACCCAGCCGACGGCACGCACCAATTTGTTCATTGTGTGAACATTTGTGCGTATTGTATGTCATCTGCTACATGACTGGAGTCCGGTGTATGGCGACAGGCTTGCCTCCTGTCGCATTTGGGACTAAATATCGTCTGGCGTAGCGTGTGTGTTGTATTAAATCTCTGCCAGCCTCCTCGGGAGAAAGCTGTAACGGTCTGTTATGATATGTTATCGAAGGTCTTCGGAAGAAAACTTTGAGTGTGTTACTCGGTCACGATCTTACTTAATTGCTTATTTTTGGACTATCGGTAAATATCTACTTACTTGCACAGAAGTGTACGAAAGCGTCCCCGTAGCCCTGATATTTATCGCAAAAGTTGAACTCCCTAGGGCCCTAGGGTTTCAGTGGCGTGACTCCCACATAACCGCCCTGCCTGTCCCCGGGGACGGTGGTGGTATCCATGAAGGATTTTCCATGGATTTGATTCCATTACGATTGTCAGATTTGTTTATCTATTACTATAACGCTTTTGGTAACTTTGCACCCGAGCTCCAAAACACAAGCCTTGAGCTTAGTTTGGAGCTGACCGCCAATTATGTTAGTTCTGTACTTGTTCCTTTAAATAGATGCTTACGATTTGCGTTAAGTTTGTGTACTTCCTTTTTGTTTTAAAATATTATTATTTATGTTAAAAACGGTTGTTCCTCTTGGTTCCTACTTTTCACCCCCAGTGGGGGCCAAGAAAAAAAAAATCAGTTCCTGTTGGCCCCCACTTTTAGATATAATGGTTATCCACACTATAATCTTGTGAAGAAAGGACGTGGAATAATACATTGTGAGGAAACCAGCATTCTCTTACTTACTAACAAAAAAGCGTAATAAGAAGAGCAGCAGTGGCTGCAAAATGGTCGACAATAATGACGACATACTTTTTTAGTTCCTCTATAGGATTTTTGCATGATTTACAATATTTGTTTTTTTTTTCACAGTTGCTGGGCTCTGACACAGAATGGCACTTCGCTCACCGAGGGTTGCCGCACGCGCGGCCCCGCCGCTCCATCGCACACATGCGCGTTCTGAAGCAGCATCCCCTTGTGAGTACCTGCCATCTAGAATGCACTAAAAATTTCTAGAAGAAGTTTTTAGTAGAGACTAGCCTGTATTCATCATCACCATGTCAGCCCGAAAGACTTCCACTGGTTGCCAAAGGCATCCCACAATGATCTCCACAACGATCCGTCTTGCGCTGCCCGCATTAAGCGGCTTCCTGTGACCCTCACAAGATCGTCGGTCCACCATCTGAGAATTCTATCCACGCTGCGTTTGCCGGTTTATTGTCGCCACTCGAGAATCTTTCTGCCCAATCGACTGTCGGTTCATGAGCGATGTGCCCTGCCCACTGCCACATTAAATTGACAATTCTATATTGGACTAGCCCATATTAGACTATTCTAAAAGGAATTGTAAGATATCTTAACTACGTAGAGCGCCGATCTGCAAAAGGAAATTGGTGGCAAGAGAATAGCTGGGTCTTGAATTTGAATAATTTTCGCATTCATTGCCTTAATTACTTTTTAATTATCACCACTGCGCATTGTGAAATGAAAATAAAAATACACCTCTGTACCTTTTCAATTTGATTGCTTAAAAAAAATATTAAAAAATTAGGTTCACATTTTACTTGATTAATATTTCAAAATTTCTGTTTAGAGTATCAACAAAATATTAGGTCCTTACATATGAAATTGGAAAAAATCGTTTTTTTTTTGTAAAATATATTTAATTAATCAAAGTATGCACTGTTGTTATCTATGCACTTTTGCCATCTTATGGGTAGTTCATTGATCCCTTTACTATAGAAACCATGGGGGCGAGAATCAATAAACTCTTTGAAGGCGGTTTGGACTGCTGCATCGGAGTGGAATTTTTTTCCTTGTAAGAAGTTGTCCAAATTCCGGAAGAAATGGTAATCTGTTGGAGCAAGGTCCGGGGAGTACGGTGAATGTTGCAGACATTCCAATTGTAGCTCAGCTAACTTAGTGGTTGTTTGTTGTGCAGTGTGTGGTCTTGCGTTGTCGTGAAGCAGCAGTGGCCTAGAGCGATTGACCAATCTCGGTTGTTTAACAGCTAGTTCTTCCTTCATAGTTTGCAGTTGCTGACAATAGATATCTGCCGTAATCGTTTGGCCAGATTTAAGAAAGCTGTAGTGAACGACACCGGTTCTAGTCCACCAAACACTTACAAGTAACTTTTTCTGAGTCAATTTTCGTTTAGGGCAGGTTTTGGCTGGGTCTCCAGGGTTCAGCCATTCCGATGAGCGCTTTCGATTATCGTACAATATCCACTTTTCATCACAAGTAATGATTCGATTTAAAATCCCTTCATTATTGTGTCGGTTGAGCAAAGTAACACAGCAGGCGACCCGTGTTTGCAAGTTCGATTCACTCAATTCATGAGGTACCCATGGTTCGAGTTTTTTTTCTTTCCCGATTTGCTTCAAGTGGATTAATACAGTTTTGTCACTTACCCCGAAGCCTGCTGCTATCTCTGAAGTGCTTTGTGATGGATCCGCTTCCACAATAGCCTTTAATTCTTCGTTTTCTTCTTTGATCTCCGGCCGTCCACGGGGTTGGTTCTTAAGGTCGAAATTTCCAAAACGAAAACGTTGAAACCAAAAACGTACCGTGCTGTCTTTAGCGACACCAGCGCCGTACACATAATTAATTCTTCGAGCTGTTTCTGCAGCACTGGTGCCACGGTAGAACTCGTACTCGTAAATATACCGATATTTCATGTTTTCCATTGCGCGGTAATAAGCGACGCCAGAGAAAAAATAATGAGGAAAATAACAAATGAATGACTGTATTCCAAAGAAAAAAAAACCAGCTAAATGAATTTATTAATTTGAATTTCGAATTCTTAACCAAAGAGGAGATATTTCAGATCAAATTGATCAATACGACAAAACGCTAATTTCATACGTAAGTACCTAATATTATATTTAGGCACGAGTAAACGTATACGACCAAAATTATCTTTTTAGGATGTTACTAGGACAGTGATGGTAATGTATCCTAATCCCCAACTAATATTATAAATCCGAAAGTACGAGTAACTTTGTTTATTTGTCACTTTAAAATTTTTGCACGGGGTACGGAAAGGGACATAATTATTGGGTACCGTCAATCCCGAAAAGGTAAAGGGTCCTGTGAGACCGCGGGTGAAACCGAGGAGCTAAGCTAGTTCCATATATTAAGCTCCCACTACCCGAGTCTAATCTTAGTCTAACTTATTATTCTATTTTTATGGCACCCACATTGAACTACACGTGCTATTCGATCGAGAAATATTATGCTCTCAAAGGAGAGAAAGCATCTTACAACACAAAGGATTGAATATTTATGTAAGGAAACTCTTGTGAGGTGCAAATCTGAGTTCACCTTACACTTTGAAGATTTCAATGCGTTATTTTTACTCGCTACGTATACAGGGTGGGAAGAACAATGGGGCCAAGGATATTAGAGATATTTACTGATTTAAAAAAAAAGCAAGTATAGAGAGGGTTTAAACTCTTTTTTTTTTCGAAAAATTAAAAATAAGAAATTTGGATGACATTAAAACGAATTACATTTATGAGGAAATAATTATATTTGGGAAAGTTTGCACACGCGGCGGTCGTCTGACTCCAAAGTCTTTGACTGAGCAAAAATTGTACTATGGCTGCCAAAGGCTGATAATTGATCTACATAAGTAAATACGTATTTTTAATACAGATATTAATATTAAGACATAGAACAAACACAATGTTCATCAAATGAATGTTTGCTCTAAATGAGAATCGAACCCACACCCCTTAATTCAGAAGGCAGGTTCACTACCAACTGAGCCACAGCGGCAGTCAATTGAAATGCAATTAGGATTGGATAGTCTTGTAAAATATGTACTGTATATGTAATAAGCCAGAGTAAATACCACAAAAGTAAGTACGCTGCAAACCCTCAATGTCCCATTTTATTTTTCACCTTGTATTCTTTTACCATTTTCCCCTGTAAATTCAAAAGTAAAGACATTTTAAATATTCAACAACTTTTTATGAAAGCAAAAACTGCTGCGGAGTTGCTTCTATGAATAAATGAATAATGCATTTACTAAGCTTATAGACCAGAGAATAATCTAAAGATACTTGTAAAAGCCGCGAACTAATTTAAAAGCTTTTTATTAAATAAAGTTTTTTTTTACAGCGCACTACACGTCTGATCACAATCTTAGTATAAGTAGAAGTTAGTTTCAAACGAAGACGTTGCACGTCTTAGCACACAACTATGCAAAATTATAGGAAAAATAATCAAGTCTTCATACGAAATTGATCACGTGACTAATCCTATCCTACTATCCTATCCTATCCTACTAATATTATAAAGGCGAAAGTTTGTAAGAATGGATGTATGGATGTTTGTTACTCTTTCACGCAAGAACGGCTGAACAGATCTGGATGAAATTTGGCACAGAGATAGATTACAGTCTAGAATAGCATATAGGATACTTTTTAACCGCGGGTGAAACCGCGGGGCGCAGCTAGTTAAATATAATGAGGTTGAGAATTGATAATTGTTCGTTTGAATTTTGCAAACTTTTGTCTTAAAAATTTGTTCACTTTGGCGGGTAAAACAACCCTTAAGTATTCCTACATCTATAACTACTCTTTCATACGTTTCCTTTCCATCCTAAGGTTGCCTGGAAGAGATCGCTCTTAGTGATAAGGCCGCTAGTTGTTACACTACAGTTTAAGTTTTTTCTGTTCTTTTGTTTTGTTATTTCTGGTGTGAACAATAAAGTGTTTATCTATCTATCTATCTAACTAGCACCTGTTATAAGAACTTGTAAATTTTTGATTGAGGTAAACTATATGCCTGCAAAATTGAATGAAGATCAGATACTCTATTCTTAATGTTATCGTCGGACAAATAACTGCCGAGATGTCCCAGTAGACTCTGAGACCTTGCTCTGCTCGATCAAATATGTAGTTATACTTTATGAGGTACCTAGTAAAAAAATTAATCACTAAAATATTTTTTTTCACTTCACAAGTTTTGAAAGATTCTGTTTGTCATTGGAAATCTGAGTGCAAAAGTGTGTCCGCTATTATTATCCGCCAGCGTATTTGGGGGCTGAGCTACCCACGTCCGTAGGAGTTTACTCTATTCTGATTCCCTACACGTGGTCCCCGGGTAGTGCCAACCGGGTAGCAAACTCTGGTGGGAGGCTTCGGCCGTGGCTAGTTACCACCCACCGGACCAAGCCATGCCGTGAAATGACCTAGTCGTGTTTCGGGATGTAGTCCGGTGTAACCGTTCCGAAGACGGGTCTGAGCAGCAGCGCACTTGTAGCGCCTCACTCAACTGCCGTCTTTGTACTTCTTCACTCTACAAAACTTCAAAGCTAGAGTGAATAAGTACCTTATAGGTCGTCGTGCTCCATCTTAGACCACAACGTCGCTTAACATCAGGCGAGTTGGTGGTCAAACGCCGACCTATCTCCATAAAAAAAAAAAAAATAAAATAAAAAAAAAGCGTGGAAAGGATCTTTAAAATTCGAATCTTAGAATAATCGCACTGGCCAGCACGACTGCACGAAAAAAATCGTATCATGCAGCTGAGTTTTTTTTTATTATGTTTTTTTTTAGTATGTTCCTTTTGCTGAGTTTTTATTAAATTTTAGCCTGTATACCCGGAAACTCCATTGGGAGCAATGCCTTGCTTTACGTTGAGACTACGTGATATGTAATTGTTCATTGTCGAGCAGTTGGTGTAAAAATAAATTTACAAACACACATATGAAATACGCGCGAAAAACATAACCCTTCCTTGGCTGTCGGGTAATTAAAATTAAAGTGAAAGATAATGAGACCAATCTATCATTTCTAGGTTAAGTAAATAGCCCTAGTTAATATCATAGATGTGTGTGCTTGAAATATATAATACATTTATCAACACTCACCAAAGATTAACTTTTGTCCATATTGCCGTCCAGATTGCTGAAGGTCAGAAATCCACATCTATCATCAGTAATCCTCGATGTCACATCGCACCAGCTGGTGATAGCTGTAATTTATTGTGGCACAGATTAAAAATCTGATTTATGAGGCGATGATAGCGCTGTGGTTGGATTGGTTGGACGCCACGACGAAGGTTGTGGGCTCAAATCTATGGTAAAAAAAATCTATAGTCAACTGTGGGTGGTTCTTGATAGTTACAACTTGGGTGTCTTCAAGTCTGGAGTGAATAAGGTTTCTTCTAGGCAAGCGTACTCCAGCGAAGCCGCAACATCTGTTTCCCAAATCTGCTAACCAATTGTTAATGAATTGTTTTAAATTGATACTTCTTGTATATCAGATGTGTCAAAAATTGAAAAATCATGAACAGTTTAAAATTAATTGCTTAGAAGAATCGAGGCAAAGGTGAATTGGCGGCCAGATGCAAGTCTACCATCACACTATCACACTAATATTATAAATGCGAAAATTTGGGTGGATGGATGTATGAATATTTGTCACTAAGTTACGCCAGAACGGCTCAACGGATTAGAATGAAATTTGGCATAGATAAATTACTATAGTTTGGGATAGCTCATAGGATACTTTTTTACCATGGGCGCAGCGAGTTATCTATAAAAAGTTAACTAAAGAAAACAAAGTTCATAAATTTAAAAAGAATTTGCTAAGGGAGACAGCAAAAAGCCTTGTACCATCCAAGCAAGCACGACCACTTTGACAAAAGCGCACAACTGAGAAGAAGAAATGCCAAAGGGAAATAATAAGAGAAAATGTTTTTTACCTTCTAGCATTCTATATTGTGTTGTGGCAACCTAGAATGCTAATCTTGAGCATGTACTCGTATGATTTACATTTTTTTTTCGAATTGTTAAATAATGGAGGCTAGATGTGAATGTTCACTTTTATTCATCATTTATTCCATTTTAGGGTTCCGTACAAAGGATAAATCAATGTTTTTTTTTATTATGTAGAATAGGTCGGCATTTGACCACCAACTCGCCTGATGTTAAGCAACGTTCTGGTCTAAGATGGAGCACGACGACCTACATATAAGGTACTTATTCACTCTAGCCTTGAAGTTTTGTAGAGTAAAGAAGTACAAAGACGGCAATTGAGTGAGGCGCTACAAGTGCGTTACTGCTCAGACCCGTCTTCGGAACGGTTAGACCGAACCACATCCCGAAACACGACTAGGTCATTTCACGGCATGGCTTGGTCCGGTGGGTGGTAAATAGCCACGGCCGAAGCCTTCCACCAGAGAAAGGACCTAAAAGGGTAATACAGGACCCTATTACTAAAACTATTCTGTCCGTCCGTCTGTCTCTCTGTCCGTTTGTCAGCAGGCTGTATCTTATGAACCGTGACAGTTGAAATTTTCACAGATGATGTACTCGTATACTCGTTGCCGCTAAAACAACAAATACTAAAAAAACAGAATAACATAATAATTAGGGAGCCTCTCATACAACAAACGTGTTTTTTTTTGCCGTTTTTATCAAAAATGGTAAGGAAACCTTAGAGCGTGAGTCCGACTCGCACTTGGCTGGTTTTTATTTTTGAATATTAACAGCTGTGCCGAATCACCTAGCTTGTTAACGAAACAAAGTAATTTTTAAAATAAACGGATAGGTCCTTTGACGAAAAAAAATCTCTCATGAAAATCAGAAAAGGTCTTTGATGCTACACAATTATTTACCTTTAAAGCCTTATCTTGATATGGAATTATCTCAATATTTTCTTGTCAAAAGAGTATTTCTTGATTTTTGGTGTAAAATGAGAAAATTGAGTTCGTCGCCGTCTTAATTTCAAAATAAAACAAGAATTAAAGCCGCCAACATCAAGGTCTCATACGAATAACAAAATATCTACGAAATTCGTGTGTTTGCTATGCATAGCATATAAATAAAATAAATCTAGGTATATGTACCAACTCACAGATACTGTAGGTGATGAAAATGTACAGAATCTCATCAAAATCTTATCAAGTAATTCCTTTCAGTTCACTGAATCTGATAGAATTTCCCACACATTTACGGTTTGTAACTAAATAGTTTGTGAAGATTTTCATATAAACAATATCGTGTCTAACGTGACGTTATATTTGACACAGTTTATAATAGCATAGAATAGTATTATAGATAGATAAAGTAACATTACGAAAAGAAAAACAAAAAAAAAACGGATGCCAAAATATTGTACCCTATGTCACTTCCACTATCAAGACGATTCAAATGATACCTCACAATATGTCGAAATTCATCAAGCTGTTTAGGCTGTAGGTTGTGGCAATGAAACCTCGAATATACATACATACCCACATACATTGCCACATACATACATGCGTACACTCGAAAAACAGAACTCTCCATCTTGGGCAGTCGGGTAAAAAGACTGAAGACTGGACATATACTTAAACTACCACAGAATACTCTCTCTGTAACTTTTCTAATACGTAAGAAGGTATATGTAACCTACTTACGTGTTAAAAAAGTTTATGTGCATTTAAATTTGACACGTGCTTTTACGGTAAAGGAAAATATCGTGAGGAAACCGACATGTCCTAAAAGAAAAATTGTTGAACATGTGACAACCAACAACCTGCACAGATCCAACGTGGTGGATAACATATCAATCATCCTGATATTTAAACAAAATTAACTAGTTGCCTGTCTTCTTGCCTTGAACTATTGTTCTGAGACTTGCTCAGATGATCGCCTGGTCTACAAACCATCTATTTCTCATACAGGTCCACACAGCAGTCCAGCAGACCGGATTCAAGCGCGTGAAGCGAGGGTTCGCCCCGCTGCGCCTCCCTGAGATCATCCAGACTTCCGAACCAAGGGACCCCTACTTCCCTCTGCAGTGGTATCTCAAGAACACGGGCCAGAACGGCGGGAAGCCCAAGCTCGATTTGAATGTGGAAGCTGCGTGGGCGCAGGGATACACCGGGGTTAATGTTACTACTGCTATTATGGATGATGGTAAGTGCGTGACTTGATATACTCGTAGGCCAAGTGGCTTGCCTTGGTCCCAGAATTTTAGTCCTGAGGCGGCTAATATCTATGGTACCTACTACCTTAATAATATTACAATAGAAGTTATTCTCTTGCTTAATCGCATTCTGTTTCATTTGTGACTAGATCAGATTCAATCACTTCCATAAGATTTTGTTTCTAGAACCGCTAACGGTCGAACGTCAGTATCTGATTGGCTTTAAAATGTCACGTAATCATATTGTCATCTCGTCCAATTAGCAGCTAGCATTCGAGCTATAGCAATTCTAGAAATAAAACCGTTTGGAAGCGAAATATTTGGTGACACTAATTTTTTAGACCTTATTTAACAGCGTCAATTTTCATATTTAAAAGGTCAAAGGCCAAAAACATCTCATGGCTAATTTAAGATTCATCCGTTTTCTGACTTGTGAGCTAGACTAATTTGACAGCTGATTTGTCAGCTGTCAAATTAGTCTAGTTAAGTTAGGATTAGAAATTCGGAAAAACAGGCTTGACGTCTCGGTACTGAAGCTTAAAATGTATTCTTTTATTCGTTATTTAAATACTTTTGTATTTTTCCGTGATAAGAGTTTCTCTTTGTATTCGTTCAAGGTACGATTTATTTCGATAAAAACCGAATTCGTTCACCGAAAACAAATTTATTAGGACCTTTAATGAAATGTCTTACCGCTCCAGTATAAGTACTTACTCCATTGTGTACAATTATGAAGTAAGTATAGTGTATAAAGTATGTATGTACTCTATGTACATTAAACTACTCACAATCATTATCAGCTCTAAAGACCCGAAAACTATACTTAAAGTAACCTACTTTTTTCACAGGTGTGGACTACATGCATCCTGATTTGAAGTACAACTATGTAAGTACATTTTACTCTATTTTTATATTTAAAACAGTACCTATAGGGGACCACTCATTCTTTTAATAACAATAAGGTATGGTAAGATCATTGTTAGATACTGATACTGGTTTTAAAAACGGTTATTTCAATACCTAAGTAGGTTGCAAACAAACTTCTAACGTTAAGCTCCAGCGCACTTTTATAAAAGCTGGGATTTTACTTAACATTCTCAACATAAGAAATGTTGAAAAGAAACAAACAAACAATCTAAGAAGTTTAAAAACTTTACCGTCGACAGCAATTCCTTAACTGCAGAATAAATCATACTTGTTTTATTTTTATATTAAAAAGACTAGACCACTCAATCTTGTTAGCAAAGTCGAAAGTTAAATAAACACAAACGTTTACAAAAAAACATGATAAAAGACTTAAATCTTTCTCTGACACACAGGAATAGAGTATAATCTAGAATGGCACATAGGCATAGACTTTTAACCCCCGTTAGCACAGCAGGGCGCAGCTAGAAATAATTGCATTCTACCCGCATTTCTCATCAAAATCACAAGCCCCCAAAACGAGATTAAACTCCTATCTTTTTCTAAAATTAATTTTCCGCGACTCGCTCAACCCTAACAAGGATGCTCCAAAAAACCAACCAACCCGCTTTATAATCTCACTCATAATTTCAAAGAAGCCGTATAAAATTAAAAAGGCTCCACGTGATCAGAATAAAGCCAACACAAATGCCCGCTGTTTTATCACCTCATTTCGTTGGGATTTGTTTCTCCGTTGAATTTTAAATGGAAATTCTTTATTCACAACCTCTAAAGGTTAAAAGTTAAAAGGCTGAATATTCGCAATTAGGTGTGGTGTTACAGAATTTTGCTGGGATCGCGTTACCTGAGGAATATTAAACTTGGGCGGCGAAGTTTCGTCTTCACATCCGCCGCTGAAATCTTAAGATTTTAACTTCTTAACTTTAAGGTGCTAAAGTTGGTTAATGCCTCTAGAGACAAGGAACAGGATGTTGGATTTTAGGTACTTATAATGTATCAATTTTGAAAAACGTACTGTAATGTTATGAAAGTAGAGTATTAAATGAATATGATAGATATCATTTTTAATTGTATACCAAAAAATATTGGTTTTGCAAATCTAGACCGGCAAATGTCTCGATAGACAAATCCTGTTAAGCCCCCGGTTTTATAAGTACTTGCCAGGATATACATTAAATTAACATACCCTGTATGTTACCTACACTACAAGTAAACGATTGTTACAAATGCTTAGTCACTTTAGTCACAGTCAGGAAATTTTGTACCTGGTAAATATCTCAGAGTCCCAAGACACAGGCTTGTACGCCTAGTTTGGGGCTCGCCGGCAATAATGTAAAGGCAATGATTTTTCCAGAAATAAACATATTATTATTATTATTACTTACCATAGAATCCATCGACAGTTCATAGCTATTGGCTCTACCGTAAATAATATGCTCGAAAAAAACGAACCCATTCATTCATATCATCTACGATTGCGCAATTTGAGTTGGCTAGTCATAAACGCATATAATATACTCGTACGATTAACTTATCCCGCAAAGTAGGAGCTATGCTATAAAAAAATAATTGTCTGCAAGCGCCAGAGTTATTATACTAGTATTCTTACTACGATAATGATCATTATATTTAACTCCCATAGAATTTTAATTAACGCTGAGCTGTACTGTTAATTTATTGTCGAGCTAATTAATCGTACAATTGACGTTTTTACCATTAATTAACTTTACTGTCGTTGCAAGTGGTCATAAAGTCTTACAGAAAGGTTTATAGCGTCTCGAAATTGGGGCACAGATTACATAATAGTTAGTATTATATTTTTCTTACGAGGCTAGTTAAGTGTAGACACTTACGTCAATGTTCTTAATAAAGTAAGATAGTAAATTCGTACTCGTATAGCCGAGTAGCAGGCCCTGGTTTCAGAATTCTTAGGCCGCCTGAATGTCTGTGACTTGGCTTGGCGATTGTAATTAAAGGACTAACAACCAGAGTCTACAATTCAACGTGTCATCCGAGCCGTACCGTTAAGGCGTAAATGCCTCTCGCGGTCACTCATTCGTAGACTGTGTCGTCCGGTGATCGGCTAGTAACACCTAGGGTGCACGTTTCAAATCGATTAATTCGACAAATTTGTATGGAAATTACCGATATTGTCGATTTGAAACATCAGTTTAAATGTCAATGCTCGCACCCCTAGTCGAGCTATGGCATGAGCGCATTATGTTTTCTGCAATATTGCGTCAAATTTAAAAAAAAAGGATTTACGTCGAGAAATGTTAAGTAAATAAATTCATACATGTTACGTCAAGAGCTACGCCCTGTTACGGGTACTGCTACGCTTAGTGCTACGCCTAGTGCTACGTCTAGTCCTACGCGTAGTGCTACGCTGTAGCAAACCAGCTGTTTTCCTCTTTGTTAAACAAGTTCCCAAAGTCTACGAAGTAAACAGCTTTTGGTATCCATTTTGTACAGCCATATCAAGAGAAGCGAAGGCTTTAATGTACAAAGTTTCGAACTTTCATTAACTGCTTATCAAAGTTGCTTAGCCAAGTAAAGTAAGTATCTTTCACTCACTCCAAGATTTCCATGATTTATTATCACTGCCAGTGAATGAAGATAAATGAATATTCTAGAATAACATTTCGAATAATTGCTTCATTAAATTCAGAATAAATAACTTATACGAGATTCGTTAGCGAAGTTTCGGAACGAATTTTACTTTGTACTAAGAGAAACAAGTTATTTTATTGATTCAAGTTAAGAAGTTCGCATTAAATTTAAGGCTTAAATTAAGTAACATTTATTCTTGTTATGGGGTTAATATAGATCTAAGCTAAGAATGATCAAAGTCATCCGTCTAATGGTGCTACGCAAATAAAATAAAATTGTTGTCTGTAAAGTCGGTTTACGGACGATAGTTTAACGAACAAAACATTGACGAAATGATTGTATACTTTTATAAATAAATCGCTCATGTAGCGCTCTCGCTCCGATCGTAACGTCACAATGAGCGTAACGGGACAATGAGTCATCAATTTTCAGCGATTACAACACATTTTTACCGAGTAACTTATTCTTATTTGAGTTCTTATTGAAACGGCAAAAAAAAATTCTAGGTGCCGATCTCATCTCACAGTAAAATTGTATGATTTTCAATTCTAAATGAAGCGGCATAAGCAAACGTGTGTGTGGGTGGGAAATCGCGGTATGACTGCGTCTTAATCAAGGGTATGCTCCAAACCATTAAATTCAATCAAAATCTGTCTATTCGTTTAAGCGTGAAGAAGTAACAAATACACACTCACACCCACACACAAACTGTCGCCTTTATCGGCCGAGCAAGCGTTAACGAGTGAAGTATCTCTGCTTCAGTTTCGACAAAAATGTATGTCCAAATTCTGTCCAGTGGGGCTATTCCTACGCGTGAGATGAGATGAGATTTTATCTTGGTCACGCTCATGCCTATGACGTTTCAAACGAGAGCAACAAGGATGAAAAAAGGTGAGATAAAAATCTCAAATCTCCGAATAGGGTCCCTTTTCTTTCAAAAGTCGGAAGACTAACGCCGGACGCGAGGTCTACAGCTGCTCACAGAGCCACTACTAATATTATATTCATATTCATATTCATTTTATTCATAAAATTAATTTTACATGTCAATTTAAAAAAAAAATACAATCAATGTATAATAAAATAATACAGCAAAAATGTCAAATTCAAAAATTACACAACACAACTAAAATAAAAATATAAAGAATTAAAATTATTAATAAAATCACATGTCCGAGTTTACAAATTCATGAAAATCATAGAAAGCTTGCTCAATGAGCCATTTTTTTAGTCTGGTTTTAAAAGATTGCAAGCTAATAGCTGCAGTAACATCGTCTGGCAGGTTGTTGTAGACAGTCGGGGCCATGACATGCGTCAACTTAGAGGACTTCACGAGGGACCGTGGGATGGAAAGTAGCTTATGCCGGCCGTATAGTAGAAAGAGTGGGTTAATTGGTTAGGACTATTTTTCCGAATAAAAGTGACTGCCTCGGTGGCTCAGTTGGTGGTGAACCTGCCTTCCGAGCTTGGGGGTTTGAGTTCGATGTCCATCTAGGACTAACATTTATGTGATGAACTTTTGTGTTTGTTCTATGTCTGGGTGTGACACTCATACTTTTTAAATAATAACTTGCTCTAGGATTTTAAATTAAATTATTTTGCCTGTTAAAATACATGTATTTAATTACCTAGTCATTTCTTTTTAGTGAAATAAATTTTCCAAGGATGTATTTATAACTATTTAAAATGTACTTATGTATATTAGCCTCTGGCAGCCCATAGTACAAGCTTTGCTTAGTTTGGGATCAGACGACCGTGTGTGTAATTGTCAAAAAATATAAATATAAAACATAAAATTTTCTCGTGTCTGTATAAAAAAATTACCCAATTTAATTCGAAGTTACTTGGGTCGGGTAGATAGCCCGTCTGCCAAAATTCATACAACAACAGCATTACCATATATCTCTCATACCCAGCGGTATAATTCTACCGTTTACTGCTTAACATACGTACATTAACCTTTTTCCCGGAGACCGTGCGTTGAACGTGTTAAAATTGCTTGCCGAAAATTAATGGCTCTCTACTGAAAAAAGTACTCTATTTAAATGGGAATTCGGTTTACATTGCGATAGTTGTTTGCTAAACTGTGTTTACGAACTTGGACGCGTTTAGTGCTTACGTATAGAAAAATTGTGTACTGTTGGTGTTAGGCTCAACAATATGGTATTAGATATGATATATGTATATAGATATGACTGCCTCGTTGGCTCAGTTGGTAGTGAACCTACCTTCTGAGTTTGGGGACGTGGGCTCGAATCCCACTTAGGGCAAACATTTATGTGATGAACATTTGTGTTTGTTCTATGTCTGAGTGTTAACATCTATTTAAGTATGTATTTAAAAATATATATGTATGTATTTCAGTCCCTGGTGGCCACAGTACAAGCTATGCTTAGTTTGGGGTCAGACGACCGTGTGTGCTAGTATCCCAGATATTTATTTACTAATTAGATATTATTAGTTTAAATGCTATTTATATTAGTTTAAAGTTGAAATATTCGTTTAAAAAGTTCAACAATATCTGAGAGACCAAAATAAATGTTGTCTCCGTATTGTTTCAATGTTTAAAAAGTGTACTTTATGTGTCACTAGCTGCGTCCTACTGTGCTGCCCTCGCCTGTAAAATAACCTTTGTGTTAGTCAAGGATATAATCTATCTCTGTTCAGAATTTCATCCAAACCCGTCCATCCGTTTGATCGTGGAGAAGTAACAAACTAACTCACAAGTAGAATGTAGGACTAGCTGTTCCCCGCAGTGTTACTCACGGTTAAAAGCTTATATGCTAATCCAGGGGGAACGGGTTCAATCCCAGCCGACGGCACGCACCAATTTGTTAATATGTGCGTATTGTATGTCATCTGCTACATGACTGGAGCCCAGTGTATGGCGACAGGCTCGCCCCCTGCCACGTTTAGGACTGAATATCGTTCGACGAAGTGTGGGTGTTGTATTACACCTCTGCCAGCCCCTTCAAGGGAAAGGCGTGACGATATGTCTAATATACTCGTATTAAACGTGTGTTTTGTTATTGTTACAGAATGCAGAAGCTTCTTACGACTTTAGCAGCAACGATCCTTTCCCCTACCCGCGGTACACGGACGACTGGTTCAACAGGTAAATACGAGTATATTCAGAACTTATCTCTCATCTACCTCCTCACTATGCTCACGTTTCAGCACCCCAGTGATTGTGTAGCTTTTTTGTAGTGAAAGAATTTATAAAAACGGATCTTTAATTCCAAATATTACTAGGATAATAAATAATATTATAATACTAGGACATCTCAGCATTTCTTTCTTCGACGATATCGAGTATCGTTGATCAAATCTTTATGAAATTTTGCAGGAAAGTAGCTCAAGCAAATACAGTTTTTTAGTTCAAAATTAGACGAAATAAGACGAGAAGTTATGAAGATATGGGAGGTCTCCGTTCGAAGTGAAGTACTAGTATACATACACTAGTACGAGTATAAATACAGGGTTATAGGTTACTCACCAAAACCTCTTAAGGGTACATTGTACTCATCAATACAAATAACTTTTATTATGAAGTAATCCTGAAAACACAAAAAACAGCTGCTCCATTCAAAAAGTTCATTGGCCTGTGACAAATGTATGGAACAGTACTGTACATCAGTACTGTACTGAAGTTCGTCACAGTAAAATTTGTTCATATTAATGAGTGCAATGAAGTCTTAAGAGGTTTTTGGTGAGTATCCTGTAAACCTGTATAGATAGTGTAGGTGAAAAAGTCTTCTAATATCAGTAAACCGGGAACAAAACAGATAAAGAAATGAGAACTACACCTTGAAGAATGGTTCAATGCTAACAGCGTAGTACTATTATCTATTCTGTGTTACTAGCGGGCTATACAGCATGTTACACATACCCTGTTGTATAATTAAAGGGCATATACACACACTTATAAGTATTCATGCAAAAATACCAAAAAAAATACACGTTAAAAATTGCAAGAGCTATGACCGGTTTAAGAACGCAAGAAAAGAAGGAAATTTTACGAATACGTTAACAAATCTGTATCATATGTTGGCGGCTTTTATTCTAAGAAAGTAGCGGCACGACGCGAATAGTTCACAAATAAAACCCACGCGATTAGTGGCTGTGTTGCTGCTTTTAGAAGAGCGGAGCGCGATGTGTGTTCAATTTTAGAGTCAATATTTAATTTAAACTAGCATAATTGCATCCTCCAGTCGATACTGGATGCGCACGTTGCGGATACAACAGAGTTTTTGTAACACCCTGTAGATTGAAGTCAAGAGAAAGTACATGCTATTGGATTCTATTTAAACGGCACAACCAACGAACAAAGACGTTCTGAATATAATATATATTGTTCAGGTAACTATTGTTCTTAAGTTGATTGGTACAAAATACGATAAAAGGAGTTATTGTTGAATCTACACTAGTCAAATATAAAGCATTGTTGGAAAGCGGAAAGTGAGTCTATAATTGAGAATATTTGAATATTGAATATTGAGTCTAATTTAACTTGCAAGATTTGATCACAGCACAGAACATATAATACTACATCATAGTCAGACACTGGGCTATGTGAAAGTAAATAAAAGTTAAACGTTATTTTATTGAGGGTCAACTTAAAAATGACTTTTCCGATTACATAAAAATATTACATTAGTAAAAAGCTACACAAACACTGACACTCTATTTGATCATGTAAAACATATAATAATACTCAGACACTGGGAAAATAAATAAAAGCTTTTATTAAAGAGGTAGCCGTTGTTTTCGAGAGGGTCAACTCCAAAATGACTTTTCCGATTACATAAAATATTACATTAGTAAAAAGCTCCACAAACACAGACACTATTAACACTAAATATAAGAATTGTTTAAGTTAACGCTTAACGCTTACCTAGTTTAAACTACTCCTAGCGAAATATTCGCTTATCAGGCACATAAGGTTAAGAGTCTCCTAAGGAATGACTAAAGGCTTGTTCAAGAAAATTTAGGTAAATAGGAGCTAGCTAGAAATAGTTTAAATTTCAACAAGGACTTAGGCAACTCTTTTATTCAGTGCAATCAAGTGTGAGTGCCACAGGATATGGAAGACGAGCTGAAGCCGCGGGCAGATCAGTTGATTAATAATAAAATAAGAATAAATCGCTGAATGTGTTGCTAAGCGCAATTCTCGAAAACAGCTAAACCGATTTCGCTAATTCTTTTTTTAAGAATATTCTTTGAAGTAAGCAGAGAAAAAAATTAAAAATTGCTTAAAAAAAATATTTAAGACTCGACTGTTAGGCGGTATGCAGTTCGCGGAGTCAGCTAGTTTATAATGTAAGTGTGATTAATAATATAGTAAATATGATTAATTCTTGCACTTTTAAAGAATAAATTATTTATTTATGAAATTCACCGATCCTTTAAATAAGTATTGCCGATTTTTCAGCTGCAATATTTCGTATTGTTTCACTGCTATTTTTCGAACCTGTATTTAACTGGTCTCTCAAAGCGAATAAACATAACAAAGGCCTTCAATCAATTTGAATGGTTTACAATTTTTCTCTTTGTTGTTTTGTTTTGTTGCGTGGATCGGACAGGGCTTATTGAGAGGCCTTGGGTATCTCAGCGATCATAATTATACGATGAAAATGATGTTTTTGGGTCAACTCTTGTAGCACTCGTGGCTCTGTGAGCGGTAGATCTGGCGGCCGACGTTTACTCTACAGGCCTCAATTTAAAAAAAACATATCTCCGCCATTTTGAAAAATTTCAAAAACTGACATGACACAAAAAATCTATATAATTATTGCACCTACTCACAAAATTTCAAGAGAATTGGTTAAGGAATGTGACCTGTAAAGAGGAAAACAGAGATCCGGATAGAATTCACACATACGAAAGCATTTTTGTCAACGCTGAAGCATAAACGCTTCGCTGGCTCGCCCGGTCGAAAACACTGTTTTGAACTTTCGCTGTAATCATACTTCACACTAATATTTAAAAAACGTAAGCGATGGCAGCCTAATTGGGAGGAGGCCCGCCTCTCAAGCCAGAGGGAGCGGATTCGAACCCAGACTACGGCACGCACCAATTTGCTTTATTGTGTGAACATATGTGCGTATTGTATATCATCTGCTACATGACTGGAGCCCGGTGTATGGCGCCCCTGTCGCCATACATCGCCTGTCACATTTGGGACTGAATATCGTCCGGTGAAGTGTGGGTGTTGTATTACACCTCTGCCAGCCCTCTCGGGGAAAGGCGTGACGATATGTTATGTTAAGGTCATAACTCTTGCTATTTTTAACGTGCATTTTTTGGTATTTTTGCACGAATATGCATTTATGTGTGTACTCGTACATGCCCTTCAATTATACAACAGGGTTTTTGTAATATGCTGTAGCTATAGTTCTTTCAGGATATTAACCACGATTTACGTTAAATTTGAGTTAGTGTAATTTAGAAATTTAAAAACATTTTTTTTTTCTACATTTTTATTTAAAGTGATTAAAACCAGTTGCGATAAAAAGTAATAAATGAATCAAACTCATGAACATTTCAAAAAAGTTTTGCATGCTTTCTTAAACTTGTAATTCTTTCACAATCTTTAAGCCTAAGTTATTCAAGATTGTCCATCCGAAGATTTTGATTTTGATTAATATTCTCAACTCGTAACAATTTGAGAAATTTCGGCAATCCAATTAAAAACATTTCACAAAAGAATTTTGCAAACGAGTTATTTTGCAGCCCTATTTTAAATTAGCTTATTAACTCAGTAAAAGGTCACAGAAATTTATCACATAATTACTTAGATAAAACATATGTGGGATTTAATGTCATAGAACGTGTATGTCATTTCTAAAGCTGAAGTTTCAAACGTTGTGATATCACGATTTTATGAGTAGGAATTTTAACTTTTATAAATTAATTTTGTAAATGGATTAAATAGCAAAATGCCTACTTATTTATTTTTACTGCTTTGCTATTCGAAAATATTGCCCTTGGGTATCTTCATATTCGACTGCCTCGGGGCTCAGTTTGTTGTGAACCTGCCTTCTGAGCGTAGGGCATGGGTTCGATTTCTACCTAGGGCAAACATTCATGCGATTAGCATTTGTTTGTTCTAAGAGTATGTCTAGATGTTAATATCGATTTAAGCATGTATATAATATAATATATGTAATAATATATCTAATATCTATTTAAGCATGTATATAATATAATATAAGCATGTAATGTTTCTGAGCTCGGGGGCGTGGGTTCGATTCCCATCTAGGGCAAACATTTATTTGGTGAACATTTGTGTTTGTTCTATGTCTGGGTGTCAATATGTATTTAAGTATGTATTTAAAAATATCTAAGTATGTTTAACAGTCTCTGGCAGCCATAGTACAAGCTTTGCTTAGTTTGGGGTCAGGCGACCGTGTGTGGAAGTGTAAAAAAAAAAATAGGTATATATATATATATAATTAGAATATAATAAAACATGTGTGTATATATATCAGTCTCTGGCAGCCATGGTACCTACCTTTGCTTAGTTTGGGGTCAGACGAAAGAGTGTGCTAAAATTTTCCAAATATGTATTTATTTTATTTGTTTGTTTGTAAACAGCGTTGATTAGATTGATAGCTTAATTTAGTTTGCTCAAAAGTATTTGAGCAATTTATTAAAGCAGTCGGGAATGAGTGATTTTAGTCTATAATGAGTACTTTTTGTTGCAGTCACGGAACTCGATGTGCTGGTGAAGTGGCTGCAGCTCGCGACAACGGCGTCTGTGGCGTCGGCGTCGCTTACCACTCTAAAGTTGCCGGTAAGATGTTTTAGTGTTGCTGGTAAGTTGTTTTAGTGTTGCTGGTAAGTTGTTTTAGTGTTGCTGGTAAGTTGCTTTAGTGTTGCTGGTAAGTTGATTTAATATTTCCGATTTGTTGTTGTAGCGTTGTGAAGTTCAAGCTAATTCGCTTCTGTGGAACTTGATTTATACAAGGTGCAAGAGGCCTACCATAGCATCTTATTACCGTAATGTTTACGTTTTGTTTTCGGCGCAGAGCGACTGTGAATCGTGTCGCTGCGCAATAAAGTTCATTGTAGCGCGGCATCGAAAACGAAACCTAGCCATCATGGCATTCAGATGTCATGCAGGCCGAGATGTCATAGGTGTAGTAATACTTAACTGTTTTGTTCTACCCGTCAATGTGAACAACAACTTTTAGAACATAAGTTAGCAAAATTCAAAAGAAAAACAATAAAGTCTCCATACAAATTAGTCATGAGATAAATTTTGTATGAAAACTTGTTTTTTTCTCTCGAAATATATAAGTGAGTAACGTTTATTGTATAAATGAAGAACTTTTAGAACGTATGTTCAAAAATGTGTTCACTCTGATGGGTAGATCGCCCATAAGTATTACTGCACCCAAAACCAGCACCTTAAGAATAGTTAGAGTAGACCAACACAGTTAGAGTAATGAAAGTTTTTACACTTTATTTTCACAGATAACTCATATAGATAAGAAAATGCTCCTAAGAAAATAAAATAGTCAAACTTCAGCTAACAAAAGCACAACTTTAATATCAATTATTTATCACCACAAAAATATGTAGACGTTCTATGATTATGCTACTATAATGTTCTAAGATTGTCTTCATCGTAATCACAAAACATCTGTTGGCTCATCAATCCGTTATTAACGTGTAAGTCGAGAAATGATTTATCAAAACGTATTGATAAATCATTTCTCAACATATACGTTAATAACGAATTGATGAACTTTGTTCCTCTTAATGTTAGAGTAATAAATATTAATGAATACGCAGAAATATTGGGAGATACAAATTATTAATGACCTACATAATTGGATATAGGCGGGATTGCCGCTCGATAGCACTTACATGATATCTTCTTCTCTATTATATGAAAATGAATCACTGAATGTGTTGCTAAGCGCAAATCTCGAAAACAGCTGAACCGTTTCGCTAATCCTTTTTTTAGAATATACCTTGAAGTACGAGGGCGGTTCTTACGCAGAGAAAAAAATAAAAAAATGCCTAATATTTTTTTGGGAATCGACTGTTATACAGCTAGTACATATTTGTAACTTTACATACATATATTAAGTTATATATTTGTAACTTTATACTGGCAATACTTTTAAGACAATACTTCAAAATTCTTGAATAGAAAGTCGTTGTTTTGTTTCTAGTAAATATAAAAGAATAATATTATTTTTCGTAAAAAATATCATAATTTTTGTTTCAAGACATTATTATTGATTCAAGCATAGATAGATAGATAGATAAACACTTTATTGTTAACACCAGAAATAACAAAAACAAAAGAACAGAAAAATCTTAAACTGTAGTGTAACAACTGGCGGCCTTATCACTAAGAGCGATCTCTTTCAGGCAACCTTAGGATGGAGAGCATATATATTTATTTGACATTAAATAATATTCCTGAGAACATACATTTTCATGAACGGAATTTATTTACTATTAAAGTATCCACTGATGTTCAAACTGTCTAAACACAAGACCAATGCATGTCACCTCCACTGTTTCTCGAAACTGTCCGCCCCCGACCGCACATTTGTCAAGGCTCAGTTTAAATTAGCTGTCCAGTCATAGACTTATTACTTCGTACAGACCGGACTAAAGGGTCTTTTCCAATAGTAGGTACTTACAAAGATGTTGCGACTAAATCTTTTCAGCACCTAGTGTGTGAAGTTTTTCGCATGCTGACTTCATCATTGAGTTGCTGGCTTATTTAAGAGCAATTTAATAAATAAGTAAAAAGTAAATCGCAGCAATAATTTTGTCATATGTCGCTAATTCTTAAAGTAGAACGGAAAACGTTCCTTTCTTTTGGCTTAGTCAGAAACTTAAAATACACGTTGGAGAAACAAATGTTCGAATAATAGGTAGAGTTGATTGCCTCGGTGGCTCAGTCGGTAGTGAACCTGCCTTCTTAGCTAGGGGGCGTGGGTTCGATTCCCACCTAGGGCAAACATTCATGTGATAAACATTTGTGTTTGTTCTAAATATGTCTGGGTGTTAATATCTATTTAAAAGTATATATGTATGTATATCAGTTTCTGGCCGCCATAGTACAAGCTTTGCTTAGTTTGGGGTCTGATAAATATGTAAATGGTGGTAGTTGTGGCTGCGACCACTTATAAGCAAGGTCAATACGAAGAATAGATCAGTGTGCATTCAGCTACCGACTTGTCATTTGCTCCCGCATACACAACAGGGTTAGACGACCGTGTGTTCAAGTGTCCCGAATATTTACTTTATGTTTTTTTATTATTTTTTTTTTTTGGAAAAACAGTAAATCACAGTAGAGACTTTGATACTAATGTCGCTAATTCTTCAAGTAAAACATAACTATTTCTTTTGGCTTTGGGGACGCAAAGTAGGCATATCTTATATTAGAGATCTTTGTCCTCAGTTCTTGTACTGCTATATACTCTATGTCCTCAGCTCGGATGGACAGATTGGCAATGATTAAGGGCGAAATTGGTTCCGCGGGGAATTAGGTGGTGAATTACGATGAAAACTGAGAAGCAAATTGCGTCAATCTGACTTGGAACTAGGGTAATTTGGTTAGCAGTTAGACTAGTTATTGCTAGCAATTTGTACAAGTTTTAAAGGAAAGGTGAGTAAAGATATCACTATCAGCTTATAAAATAAGTTTATCAAAGATTACCTTCCTTCTGGGAAAAAAAATTAACGTTTCATGCCGATAATCATTTTTACTACGCAAAAAGTACTGAACTATTCATTGATACATTTGTTATCATAAAGTGACAGGGGGCTAGCCTGCCGCCATACAGCGGGCTTCAGTCATGTAGCAGATGACATAAAACATATTATCATGCAGATTTTATTTAACATATTTTAATCTTTAAGTACTAGGTCTACTGTCTAGAGTGAGATTGATATTTTATATTTTATTTGATACTAGCTGCGCCCCGCGATTTCACCTGCGGTTAAAAAGTATCCTATGTGCTATTCTAGACTATAATCTTTCTCTGTGCCAAATTTCATCCAGATCAGTTCAGCCGTTCTGGCGTGAAAGAGTAACAAACATCCATCCATCCATTCATACAAACTTTCGCGTTTATAATATTAGTAGGATTATTATAAACTAGCTGCACCCTGCGGTTTCACCCGCGGTTAAAAAGTATCCTATGTGCTATTTTAGACTATAATCTACCTCTGTGCCAAATTTCGTGCAGATCTGTTCAGCCGTTCTGGCGTGAAAGAGTAACAAACATCCATCCATCCATACATACAAACTTTCGCGTTTATAATATTAGTAGGATTATAAATGCGGAATTGATTGTATTATTGTGAATGTAGGATTTTTGAGAGTTTTGAGTGTTTAAGAACAAAAAGTTATGTGACAGGTACGTTATACACTAGCGTTGGGTCATACTTTTTGTTTATTTAGAAGCTAAAAATGCGCTGCATTTTTTTGACGCGTGCAATGTTTTATTTAGACCATCCTACAACTGGTCCATCTAAACATATCATGTATACATGTGTCCATAAAATGTACTACTAACAATTTTATTGGCATTTTTATTACTCGCACTTTTCAAAAGCTCCATTTTATGTTCTTCACAGAGATCATAAATCGAAATAAAGTAAACGCCAATAAAAACTTCACAGTTGAATTAGCACTCAACAATCAACAAGTTGCCATCGTAGTTCTATCACAATTTCTCTCGCAACGTAAAAAAATACATAATTTATTTTCATTTGCGGGTAGTCGCATAAAACTTTGCTAGAATCAACTGCTTTGTCCGTGTGTTACTCTCGCTTCAGCGAACCGCGTGATTGGCGCTTTGATTCGAGCGCCTGACGTCACCGGCTTCCTTTTTTGAATTTCAAATGCCATTTACGTAAATAACGTCTGGTCTTATCTAAAAATATTATAATTTCCATTCATTTTTGCTCGTGGCCTAGAAACAGATCGGCCTTGATCTTGGTTTGAAAAGCCAATAATCTTGAATCAATTTAATAATTAATGTTTCTAAAGGTTAAATACCTTTAATACCACTAAATACTATCTAATGAATGTATAGAGACGCCAAAGGCTTTGATTGGTGTAGCTAATAAGATTTTCCAATCGACGGTTTTGTCTGTAATTTTGAGCTAATTATAATATTGTATTAGTTTTCCAGTTGAGTAGTGACTGATGAAATAGTTGTTTTGTCGTTATTTACAGTTTAGGCGTAGTTATCATACTAATATCATAAAAGCGAAAGTTTTAATACATCAATCAATAAAAAAATTATTTATTTGACATAAAAACAAAGTTTTCAACAAAAAATATTGGTAAAAACTGGTACAAAACTGTACTACGGAAATCAGAGACCTCTCCCAATATAGTGTACTTATTTTATTGTCTTTATTATTATTTTAATGCCATAACAGCAAACTCATTACCCACACATGTCCTCATTGAGTCATGGTTTAAGGGAGATGTAATGTGCATGCGTAATGTTGTAGTGTTTTATACCAAATATTTTTCAGACAGCACTTTCTCAACATCGTCATAAATAATCTAAATCCTTAAGCCATGTTTCTTAAATTTATTACTTGTAATTTTTTTAGTTTTTTATTTAGTATGTTGTACAAGTAAGGGGCTACAAAATCATAATGTCTACCTGCAATCTGGCAACATTTTCGAGGCAAGGGATGCAAGATGGATGGACATTTGGATGTTTGTTACTCAATTACGACAGACAGACAGGCGATAGATGGCTGAACAGATCTGGATGAAAAGCACTGACACAGAGATAGATTATTGTCTGGAATACAGTCTATGATGGTACTTTTTAACCGCGGGGCGAACGAAAAACAGTCAGTTTTAAGCTTGTATACTTTGAGTTGTATTTTTATGTAATTGTAAGTTTAGTATTGTACTACCTATAAAAATTCCCTTCTTCTAAAACGATTCAATCATACATCCTATCTATTCAAATGAGATGTAAGATAAAGCTTCTTACCCGTCTTCCCACTTTCTATTGTCTTCGCAATCAAATCAAATGCCTATATTCGATTGGGTATCGAAAATGCTCTTATGAACGTCAAAACGTCAAGGTATAAAAATGAATCTTCTCTACCAACTTGTTCGGAAAAAGAGCCACTACTCAGAAAACAGGCAATCAACTGAGAATAAATATGTGTATATAATATATTGATATTTACAGGGTTATAGGTACCTAACCAAAAACCTCTTAAGGGTTCATTGTACTCATCAATATGAAAAACTTTTACTATGATTATATTTACTATACACCGAAATCTCGAAAAAAAAAAATCAGCTGTTCCATACATTTTGTCTCAGGTGATTGAACTTTTTGTATGGAACAGCTGTTTTTTTTTGCGATTACAGGATTGGGTTCATAGTAAAAGTTGTTCGTATTGATGAGTACAATATACCCTGAAGAGGTTTTTGGTGAGTTACCTATAATATCTATATTTGAAATATATTTATTTGTTAAATTACAATTTTTTTCTGAGATCCAAACTTCAAAATGAATTCAATCTTTACATCACTACAATATTTCCCACAGGAATCAGAATGCTGGACCAGCCCTACATGACGGACCTGATCGAGGCCAACTCCATGGGTCACGAGCCTCACAAGATACACATCTACAGCGCCTCCTGGGGCCCCACAGACGACGGCCGGACCGTCGACGGCCCGAGGAACGCGACCATGAGGGCCATCGTGCGCGGTGTTAATGAGGTAAGCTTGCTCAGAGAGTAGACTAATAAACTAATCCTCTTACTAATAATAAATATTTATTCACCTAAAAAAGAAGTACAGAGTTGACAATCCTACTAATATTATAAACACGAAAGTTTGTAAGAATGGATGGATGGATGGATGTTTGTTACTCTTTCACGCCAGAATGGCTGAACAGATCTGGATGAAATTTGGCACAGAGATAGATTATAGTCTAGAATAGCACATAGGATACTTTTTAACCGCGGGTGAAACCGCAGGGTGCAGCTAGTACTAGACATAAAAATTACAACAGTGATTGTTGGATCTGTTCTGTCGTACCAAGATTATCTACCAACTCTCACGTTTTTTTAAACCACTTCATTTAGAGTTGAAAATCATGTATCATATTTGATAGTAAAATGAGATCGGCGTCTAGAATTTTTTTTTCCGTTTTTATTGGTATTAATCGTACTAAAAGCACAAATAAGAATAAGATTGGTTAAACTTAAGAGAACTAACCTAGCTATTTAAAATGTATGTTATGTTATAATTTGTATGACGCTGCATACAGACCAAAGCAAAGGAAGGCCAACGATATGCTGCGTCTCGTTTTATTCTATTGAAACGAAACGAATGGCAAAGAATTTGCTGCCTCCAGCAAATTCTTTGCCATTCGTTGGCTTGGTCTCTACGCAGCATGACGCGAGTAAGCGCAAGGAGGATGATACGCGATGACTGTTACAACCACGCTTACAAAGGTTTGGTCTACAATACTTATAAACATAACTGTTCTGTCTTGAGTTAGTTCTTGGAGCTTACGGGAACAAATTAGGGTTTTTATTTACTTAAATTTGTTCAATGACAACGAATGATTCGTTCTTCATATTTTGTAGGCAAGTAGTTCATAAAAACTAACAGCCTTAGAAATAAAGTTTTAAAACATGTGTACACACATTGTGTAACACAAAAGCTGAAAAATAAAAATATTTTTGACTTAAACGTTGTGTACAGTTCGTGTACAGATGTAACAAAATCAAAGGAAAATAAACATTCGTTACACGGCCGGGTACCCTTGTTTAGCGCGTGTGTACGGGGTCAAGATGGCGGATTTCACTGTAACAGCTGATCTAGACTCAGTAACTATGATAGAAACTGTGTAATGTTTCTTTAATGTCAAAATAAAAACGTTTGTAGTAGGTAGTGTGACATTAGACACATTGAAGTGTTGACATTGATTGTTCCGTTCAGAAATTTGTTGTTAGTCTCCCAACTATAACCAAAAGAAAATGTTTTCCTCTAAAATAGTTTATATCGACGAATTTTGGACAAGAGATTCAAAAAACAACATAGTTTGATTAATATTCCTTTTCTAAAACGTAAATTGTACGTGCAATATTATAAATTAGGGAGCTTTTTTAAAAAATAATCATTAAAAAACTATTTGGACGAAAAAGTTTCTAAACGAATTTACCAAAAATTGCCAGACGAAAAAGAAAAAAGTGTTAAGCATGTGTGTAAATACCCAATGCCGATTCCCACTTTATTGCTCAAATAATAGTTACACGTTTGTGTAGCGCTATTTACTTGCTACTCAATGTCTAACTGAACATTGGTTTAGCAGATGTTTATGCATTTTTTTATTTCTAAGGCTGATAGTTTGTATGTTTGAAATAAAAAATATATCAAATATTTATCAAAAGTTTAATGGGTATAGCGATGTCACAAAATATAAATGCTACGAGTGTTCCATCCCCGTAAACTCTGAAACGCTCGCTTTTCTCACGCAATTAGTATTTACTAGTATTTAAGCTTCAATAGCACGTATTACCAGGTACTAAAGCTTAAACTGTTATTATCCCAAAAACCCTGTTTTAATATAATCCTATTACCAAGATCGAGGAACCTTACGCTCCAGAAATTGTTCACAATATTATTCGAGCCGAAGTAATCACTTTCTTAGCACGGATAACGAAGGTAATCTTCGTCTTTTGAAAGCCAAATTACTAAGCTTCTCCGTACGAACAATAATTATATTCACGAATATGTAAGAAAGTCGGAATATTTGGGATCTTGGTGTGTTTTTTTCTGTTATCAAGGATGGATATCTTCATTATCAATTTGCTCGTTGTTTGTTTATGTTATGAAATTCGAGATAATCTTCATAATTTTCTTTTTGATTTTCTTCTTTTCGTTGTGTGTTTTATTTTTGGATGTTGGTTTTCATGACGTAGATAATTTAGTGGCGTAGCAATTGTGACGTAGCGTTTTTTGCGTAGAAGTCGTAGCGTAGCACTCTTTGTGTAGCACTCGTCAGCAAACAATGTAGACTGGAGTACATCAAATGTAGTCCCTGTATATTCCGGTCCAGTTTGCAAAGACCAGTAAAATATGAAATTCTATCAAAGACGTCACACCGAAAGCAGTCCGTTTTCAGTCCGTTACAGCAGCTGCGCGACGTACGGACTGCTTGTTGACAACGAAAAACTGACAGCACGCGTGCGGAACTGACGGCAACTGATTTTGATGTGACCGCGAGTGGCATTAACAAGTAAGCGCCACCGTGGGTCAGATAATACGTTCAATTATGGGCTCTAGTTTGGCCTATTTGAATAATAGTGAAGCTTCGCGAAAAGCCTTTTAGCGGCCGAAAACTCAGATGCTAGGACAGACTTATCAGCTTTTACGAAATAACTTATTTTCATGTAAGCAGACAAATTTGATAACTTCTTCAAGGTATCAACTTTCCCCGCTGTGTTGTAGACAGATGGATGAGTAGGTACTTTTGGAGTTGTCAGTAAAATACCACCGTGATGTAATAACATCTTTGTATATTTAATCCTTGGGACTATCTCTGGTGAAATAATTCTAAATTAGTGCTACATTACACTTCACATTAATCCTTATTATTAATTATAAAATCGAAAGTAATTCTGTCTGTTTGTAGGCTTTTCACGGCTAAACGGCTGAACGTATCTTGATAAAACTTGATAAATAGGTACAGTAAAGGATTTTTGGACACTTTTTTCTGAATAAATACATCTTTTTATTGTGAAATTCTGTAAATTAATAAAAAATATCGCGCCGCCTACCAAATGCGTCAGACAACATCACAGAATAGTACGTAGTTGGTACTAAAATAACAACTGACAACTAAAATTAAAATTCTGCTCATAACCAGCCAGTATTTTTTTAATGTTGGACTCTGATCTCTTTGGTAACGGATTAATATTCATAATTTGAAAATTAGTCACGAGGAGGGTTTATGAATACAATTTTCTGAATAAACGCGAACGGAGTTGCGGGCAACAGCTAGTATTAAAAATAAATTTAGTTTTTGTGTGAGTGGCTGTCTGTATGTTTGTAACTTCTCTTCACTAAAATGCCTTAACCGATCCGGGTACAATTTGGTAAAAAATAGTCCGTATCCTGGATGAATATACAAGGAGTATTTTTTTTTTTTTTAACTGACAAAATTACAGTCCCTTTACGATAGCGGGTGAAACCGCGAGACGTAGCTAGGTCTCAGTATATTTATATTAATCTTTGGGTTTTCCCCGACGAAATAATCCCAAACAAGTGCTATATAAGTAATATAACCGTAATAGGTATTTCTGAAGGCATTTCCCGACTGCGGTAATGGAAAAATTATTTCGCCGCCTCTGGTATATTTATTTGGGAATTCTACGGGGAATGCTTCGAAAGGATCACATTTATGCGATGCCATATTTTATTTATTCATCGAAGATATTTTGGCTTCTCTTATACATTATGGACTAGCTAATTTGCTCCTGTTCTGGCTTGTGTTACTTAACCGGCCATTGCACTGTCCAATTTGCAGTATGCTAGCTTAGCTTGGCAGTTCTTTTGCAATCTCAGATCAACCTAGCTAGAGTATAAGATGGCACACGGCGTATGATATAGGAGACGCTAAAAACCATTCAAAAACTACGCTACTGTCGTATATGTATACAACACGCACACATTGACGCAAAAAACTATGGTACTCGCTTGATCATTCTTACCTCGACATTATGTGCCAATGCACGTAATGGTATAATTTCGTATACTTAAATACACATAGTGCATTATGAAAGTGTAGCCAGGACTACATTTTGAGGTTATTTTTAAAAACTGTGCAGTTTTTTTACAAGTTAATTTTGAAAAAGCCGTAACATTTAACTCTTACAAATATGTGCAGTTTTAGAATATTAAATCTACTAAGGTTGTATATTGGATCGGAAATGGCTAACGCAGAGTTTGGGAATTAGTAGAAGTTTTTGTGCAATTGTAAATGTTTTTCATGGCAACATTACCACGCACACAAGTTAAATAAAGAAGTGGCTACAGCGAGATATAACGCAGTGTTCCATCTTTTCCTCTAGGTTGATCTGAGTTTGCCATAGGAATAAATTGAATTCCTGTCTAACTGCCATTTCGCCATATAAATTTATAACAGTGCTCATCTAGCGTACTGCAAATTGTATTTTATAGTTACTGCGTTATCCTATGGGACTCAGCAATTGATTAGATACAGTAAAAGATTTTTTAAAGCCGGACTATTGGTCTAGGAGATTACTCACAAACAAACTTCATTACCTCTTTAGAATACTAGTAGCTTTTGTGAGCTGAACACCTCCCGAGTCTGTCCTTGCATAGCTTAAAACTAAATAATGTTCACTATGATGCCAACTTATGTTTTGTTACCGTTTTAATCTCTACATTTTCGCTATTCAGAAAAGAAATAGAACAATAACTGAATCTACAAAAGCTTCCATCCATATACTATAATTATGGAACGTGCCCACAAAATTTCACGAGAATCGGTAAAGAAATGGGACTTGTAAAGAAGAACAGCCGGACATCTGCCGGGCAGACAAATGTCTCAAGCATTTTTACCCAAGCTATAACGGAAATTGTCTGTCGGAATTGTTTGTATGTCATCTGCTACATGACTGGAGGTGTAAGGCGACAGGCTCACCCCCTGTCACATTTGGGAATGAATATCGTCTGGCGAATTTTGGGTGTTATATTACACCTCTGCCAGCCCCCTTGGGGGAAAGGCGTGACAATATGTTATGTTATGTTTATGTATAACGGAAACGCTTCACACTCTTTGGTCAACTAGTATAAGTAAATAAGTATATCGTATAAATGAATATTTACATTCTTAAGCAATAAAACGCGAGCGAATTCGCGGATAGAGAGCTATACTTACAGCAGTTGCAAAAAAGATAAAAAATACGACAGTAAATTCTACTTTTCATGCTCTAATGTAGAGTATATTTAAGTGATCCCATTTTATGTAAAGCGGATTGCCTGCCCCGTTCCTGAGTGCTTCATTTTTTATTTATAGCCTTTTCTCTTCTTATGCTACCTAATATTTAGGAACGTATCTATCACTTTACTAGGGTATGAGATTGGAAGTAATAAAATGAAAATACGTTGCTATAAGTAATTATGATTATTGAAGAGATAGTTGATTGAATCAGGCGTTACTTTGCGGAAGTTCATCTTCAAAATTGTTACTTGAACTAATATCTAGTGTAATTCCGCTTTAACGGAAAAAGCGGAAATACACTATTTCCGTTAAAGCGGAGTTACACTAGATAATAGTTCAAGTAACAATATTGAAGAGATGATAGTCTACTTGGAAAGGGCCCGCCTCTCAAGCCAGAGGGAGCGGGTTCAAGCCCAGCCGACGGCACGCACTAATTTGTTCATTGTGTGAACATAATATGTGCGTATTGTATGTCATCTGCTACTTGCTCGCCCCCTGTCACATTTGGGACTGAATATCGTCAGCCGAAGTTTGGGTGTTGTATTACACCTCCGCCAGCCTCCTCGGGGGAAAGGCATGACGATATATATGTATGTATGTTTTATTAAACATCTTTTATTATGGGACCAATCATGGGCTCTAGAAAAATGGCAATCGCTGCTAAACGATTCTACTTAAGAAGCTTAAACCTCTTCGGACTCGTAGGAAACCGCAGACTCTTAACCGTAACCAGTTACGGCAGAGGAAAATTTTTCGTCAAACGACGCGACGGTTACCAGTTAGTAAGATTTTTTCTTTACACGAGACCCATGATTCGAATCCTTGGTTTAACGTCAGCCCCTGATTGGAGGAGTTAACGAAAAGAACACGTGACATTTATACAACTCCTATTTCGTCCAATCAGCATCTGACGTGCAAGCGTTAGGGATTTTAGAAATAGAATCGTTTGGAAGCGAGTACTACTTTGCTATCGTGAAAAAAATCAGCAGTTTTTTTTTCTTTCTCCCCCATTCAGGAGAAATTAGCGTCTAGTACTATTCATTCGTTTTCAAATGTGATGGGATAATGATGATGTGAGCCTAAAATCATTTTTTAAAACGAATCATTAAAAAAAAAATTGCGGTTTCATGTTTGGTCCCATATTAAAAGTTGATCAGATAAAACAGGCATAGTAAAAAAATATATATGTATAGTGCTATATGAGCACTGAGGTATTATTGTCGTAGTTAATACTGCATAACTTTTAAATTAAAATATCCTTTACCTTTTAAAACGATTACAGATACAGAGAAGAATCATTTTTATAATATGATCTAATACTTATAGTAGAGAGTTTTTAGTCCGCCTGAAGCCATTTGGCCTTTTTGGTGTGGTCTAGCGCTTTTTTACATTAGTAATTCGATCGCGCGATTTACGCGCGGTTTGAGGGCGTAGTTGCTGCGCTGGCATGTTTCGTATGGTTTTCAAACCGCGCGTAAACACAGCGTGATTAACCGCGCGGTTTGTGAACCAAATGGCAGCACGGCAACCGCGCGATTAACTGCGCGGTTTAGCAACCATATGCAAACCATCTTAGCGCGGTAACCGCGTGGTAACCACAATACAGCCGAATGTAAAAAGGCTCTACAAATTTAATTCCACATTTCCATCATTTACACTTCTAAAGAGTGAGAAAATAAGGTTAATATGTAAATTTGCGTATAATTCCTGATTAAAATGTAAATAAGGATGTGCTTAAATTTACATGTGAGGATCCAATTTAAGCTGCCATTTCATTTGCATTTTCAATTATACTGGAATAAAATAAAAGCTAACTCTGGATTCGTTAGTGTCATTGGGATTGTGTGCTGTGTAATTATTTTTATGACTTGACAATGAATGTGTACTCGAACCGCGCTAAGAAACGGTCAGATTTACAATAAAATTGTAAAAAAGCATAACGTAAAAACTTAACCAATTTAAGTAACGTGGGTATTTTCTTATTCCATCAAAAAAGAAGAAAAAAAAACATAAGCAGCTGTAGCATTGAAATAATATAAGCCAGTAATTCGTTTTAAAGATTATTTGAAACGGTCAAAGTTATTTTAGTTAGTGCAAAAGTAGTTATCCTAACGTGTCCCACAGGAGTCTAGTAATTTTGTTATTTGAAATTCTGCTGAACGCAAAGCGACATAGGGCTCAGAATTCAAATTCAATGCTAATCGGTCTACTTCGTGCTGTAATGTACTGCGATCTTAAATTTATTCCCAACGCGTCACGAATTTGAATAGACGCCTCATATATAGTTAAAGTTGCTCCAAGTAAATTATGCGGTTTAAGGTCTCCGTCGCCCAAGCTCAGAGCCCGACCGCCTCGAAATAGCATAGATAAAAAATAAACTTAATACTTAGTGCCAATAAAGTCCTGTTTAGATCGACTTACGGAGTTGCTGGAGACGCTGACAGTGAGTGGCCAGTGCGCGGCGCGTTCTAAAAAACACGATCTGAAAAGAACTTTAATTTACAAAGTATTAAGTTCATTTTTAAGTAATACCATCATGACGAGGCGGTGCTGATCTTGTAAGTTAACAGATACCCTATATAGGCACCCGAACTAAGCCCCGAAATTGGATGAAATCCGCGCGCGCTGGTCGTAAGCTACAAGATTTTTAGGAAGAAATTTCCAAACTTTTAATAAGTAAATATTGTGAGCGAGTTTACATTTTCATATTTGAACTCGTTTTGCGTGCGTGCGGGTCTATTTCGATCTCCCTCACATCAGTGCCGGATTAACCTTGCAGTAGGAGACAACATGTAACGGGCCCCGCGCCTTGCGCGACAAACAAAATCTAGAAACAAGTAACATAAAGGAACACAAAAACCCGGTTGCAAAATGTTGTACCCTATGACACTTCCACTATCCAGACGATTCAAATGACACCTCACATGTCGAAATCCATCAAGCTGTTTAGGCTGTAGGCCGTGCCAAAGAAACCTCATACACAACAATACATACACACATACACTCGAAAAACATTACCCCCTTCTTGCGCAGTCGGCTAAAAAGCTCCGCACCTAGTGAAAGTAGAAAACTACTAAAGTACCTAACTATAAAGCGCGCGCAGCAAAATGTATTTGGTAACACTAGAATATGGGCCCCGAGAGACAGGCCTAGCCGAGTTTGGGGCTCGCTATACAAATACTCAGGTGCATACTACATCTAAGCGTCTTTTTGTCTTTTTTTTTTCTTATTAATCTGATGTAATGTAATAATTGTGTGGAACAAATATGAGGTCTTCCACACTTGTTTTACAGCACCCTTACCATGAATTTTGATAGTTACAAAAAATTTTTTGTTTTCGTTTGGCTCCATACATTTCAATAAAGCACACCTGTCGGAAACTTTAAGAAACTAGGGTAAGCGTGTGGAGCCAAACGACAGCGAAAAAGTTTTCATTAACTCTCAAAACTCGCGGTAAGCACCCTGGTCTAGAAGATAGTAAGTTTTTGAACTACTTTTTGTTATTATTTTAAAATCATTCATTTATATTTCTAATATATGTCGGGAAAGTAGGGAAAGAACCGAGCCGTCACATCTTACTTCTGATGACGGGGAAAGACGGGAAGGCCGAGATGTCGTGTCTTATTTCTTATCCGTGAAGTCGTCATCACGGGTTTCTATGGTGGGCGTTAGACTTCAGGAACGTTGAAATAAGGGGACAACAGTGTAGAATTTTCACAATTTTAATGAAACAGTCACTTAAACTACTTAACTAGTGAATGATCACAAAGATAATTGGCGATTTAGAGTAACGGGTTTGTGAATGACCATTGCGTGCCCAGTCAAGTGATCCACTAACTGACACATAACGTTCGCCCGAAATCTCAAACGCAACCCGCTCTAAATTGCCAATAAATCGATTAATCGTCAAAAACAACAGCACAAAACTAACGATTACCAACTCTCAAACTGATTTTCACTTTATTTAATGATGTCACGCGCCGTCATATATTTAATGTATTAATATCGCAAGTGTTGCTACTCAAGTTATAGAGCAAGTACTTACGATTTTCATAGCCAAAACTACGTCTTTCTAGGAGCGAAAAATATGATTTATTTTTACGTTACTTCTCCCTGATTTCACGTCAATAATCTGACAGAATCTCAGTGCTATAAGTGTCTGGGAAGACTGGACAGGTATTAAGGGGTGACACGGGGTGAAAGATCGCAAGTACCTGTAAATAGGACGCCCTTTCTTGATAACGTCGATATTTTCTGTGACACGTGACTTTATGTAACCTTTCGCACCGTCTGTCTGTGTTTGGCTTTGTATGAAGGTAGGTAGGTAAGTACATATGTTTTTGGGGATATCTGTTTGGTCAGGCCAGTAAGACGCGGAACAATGATGATCGTACCTTGTGATCCTATAAGTATTAAAATGAAGTAAGTTTGTGTAGCTCTAGTGTTTTATAAAATTCCGGAGCTTAGGCAAAGTGGTTAGCTCCGGAGTCAAATTTTTAACCGACTGCGCCACAAGGAGGGTTATGTTTTTCGAGTTTGTCTATGTATGTATGTATTTATGTGGGTATGTATGTATGAGGTTTCTTTGGCACGCCCTACAGCCTAAACAGCTTGATGTGGTTAAAAACTACCAAGTACATTATTGTTAGAGCATGGTATTGGATGTTACCTAATAGATCAGACTTTTAAGGCCACTTGATGAGCTCTGACGTGGCTTGATGGTTGTTTTATTAGACGACTAACAAGTTTAAGTCACTGAAGCGATCAATTGTAAACATTCGCGATCACCCATCCAACCGACATCTATCCGACACTATCCGACACTATCCGTGTCTCCCGTTGCTTTGGTTATGAGCCTAGTCGAGCTACGCAACGAAGTTCCTAATCATATTATAAGAATAAGAATAGAGGTATGACTATTTCCAAAAGAAGAATACTAATAATAATACATCCACTAGCTTATATAAAGATATCAAACATTACTTATAGGTACTTACATACAGTACAGTCTAAATAGAGTTAACGGCGAGCCTCAAACTAAGCTCGAACCCGTCTCTTGTGGCTCGAGTGCTGATTAGCTGAACAGATTGTTTGACTAACTAATAGAAAATATACATGTTACTAAGATAGAAACTTGCTAAAGCTTTACTAAAAATGTAATATGTATTTGCTTTTTTATATATAATAAATACATAAAAGAGTATAAGTAATAAGGGTAAGAATATATACATGGCTGTGGCTATTTAATTTGGATGGGGCTATTTAATGAATATTTTAGTCGAGGGTGAACGAGGTATTATATGTGAGTGATGATTGTATCAGTGTGTAAGTGTGTGTGTGTGAGAGAGAGAGAGAGTGAGTGTGTGTGTGTGTGTATGTATGTGGAAGTTTGTGTGAGTAGTTGTGTAAGAGTGCACTTTACGGTATTTAGATAAGGTCTTCTGTTTCAATGTATGAAAGTTTAAGTAGCCATTCTTAGAACAGTTTTTCCCTGAGTGCTTGGAGAGGCATATTTTGTGATACTTGTCTGGTATTGTGCAGGGGGGCTACCATGATATCTTATTGTCATGATGGTTACGACCGCGAACCGTATCGCCTCGCAATAAGATCCATGGTCGCGTCGTCTAAAACAAGTCGTTACCATCAAGGCATAAGAATATGTCATATTAGGCGCCCTGTGGCACGTTACTTGCCAGAAAAACTCATAGATCATATATGTATTACGCCAGATTGGTTGAAAGGCAAGCGGTCGTGATAGATGTTAAATAATAAAAACTTAAATCCTTGGCCGGCTCATTGGTCATGTTTATGCATCAATATTGTTTAGGTCCAATATGTGTATCAGTCTTTTTTCACAAAATTGATTTGGAAACCAATGAGTCACGCAGCAATAAGGTTCATATTTCATTTTTTAGCCAATCTTGAGCCCAAGTTGAATCCGATGTGAGGCTGGGCAAATAATTTGGACCTGTCAAATTTTATCTCTAACAAATTTTGGTACAATCGAATCTGCAACAATCTTCTCTATTTATAAAAACGAATCACTATTTCTCTTGGTCATCGCATCACGCGTGAACAGATGGAACATTTTCGCAATTTTTTTGTTGTTGTGTTTATTATTGCCAAGAGAAGAATCTTATGAAAGAAAAAAATAAGATAATATCCCGAAAAAAATAACGGTTTCTGTGGGACGCGGGTGAAACCGCAGGGCACAGCTAGTGTCATCTAAAAATCTAAAATCATTTTACACGAAGGTACTTCCAACCATACTCTACCCGTCAAATTTAGTTTTTTATCTGACAGCTATGTAGAGAAAACAGAACCTGCCCCAATAACACGTAAAAAACAAAAAAAAAACACGTAATCTCGTAAAAAATCACGTAATAATTCACACGAAGGCACCTCCAAACTCCTACTTCCATACCTCCAACCATACCGATCCTAATCTACTTCCCAGCAGTTCCGCATCTGCTCCAGAATTCCAAAGACCCTTTTGTCGGAAAGGCTCTATTTATTTCCTATTCTCGGTGAGCTCGTACGTGCCACATGTGTAGGTTAACGTAGCGTTCGTAAAATTTCTTTAGAACTCCGTACTTTATACGGAACGGTTATTTATTTTTATCGGACAGTTTTAATACGTTGTCTATGATTTTATTTTGATATCGATTTCAAAGGTTTTGGCCGGCAATTGTATGGATGTTAATTACCGTCAGGCGGGCCGTTTAATTGCTTGGCATAAAAAATGTTGTTAAAAATGACAAAGGTAGTCTGTACTCGTACCAATTATTTTTCATGTCGATAGCTGATGCCGCCCAAAACCTTTAAAATCGATATCAAATTATACACAGTAATGTATAATTATGTGTGTATGAAACTTGTACCTATTGGCTTAATAAATAAATAAATAAGTTCGGGACACTTCCACACACGGTCACCTGACCCCAAACTAAGCAAAGCTTGTACTATGGCTGACAGAGACTGATAAACATACTTAGATATTTTTAAATACATACATAAATACATATTAATGGATTTAGATGTCATTTAGAGGCAGGTTATAAATAATCAAAATTAGCGTAGGTACTTACTTGTACTTATACTGTAAAAGCTAAGTGTATTAAAGTGTTCAAAAAATTTTTTGTCGAAAAAATATTCTCGTATCCACCTTTCATTTTGTAATTTTTTATATCTATCGGTTACTTTGTATTCATTGCGGGCTCTTGAAACTGTGTTACACATGCAATTAAAACCGGCCAAGTGCGAATCGGACTCGTGTACGAAGGGTTCCGTAGCATCATCTATAAAAGACGTCATAAAAATCACGTTTGTTGTATGGAAGTCCCCTTAAATATTTATTTTATTCTGTTTTTTAGTATTTGTTGTTATAGCGGCAACAGAAATACATCATCTGTGAAAAATTCAACTGTCTGTCACGGTTCATAAGATACAGCCTGGTGACAGACGGATAGACGGATGGACAGCGAAGTCTTAGTAATAGGGTCCCGTTTTAGCCTTTGGGTACGGAACTCTAATAATCAATGTCGGTCTAGTGCTATGAGGAATCATTTTACAGATTTGTAGCTAGAGGCTGAAGATATTTCAAAACTAATCTAGTAGATTATTAGTAGATGAATAAATCGCCGTTTTATATTCGAAACGAAACGAATAAGTTGTCCTTATTTAAATTTCTTCTAACATCGTTTTATTTACATCCACATATTTTAAAGCACAGAAGCACTAATTTTTAATTAAGTTGACCTTTTTTCAGCAATTGACTCATAACTCATATATTGATTAATACTTACAATACAATACAAAAATTCTTTATTGACAACAAATAAAAAATAAATCTAAACTAAACACTCAAAAATATAGGCGCAATGGGCGGTCTTATCGCTTTAGAGCGAACTCTACCAGGCAACTTTTGGATGAAATAAAAACATTACGATTAAGCATATGTACTTATGTATTGATAAAAGTAGGTCGCATCAAAGATCATTAAAGAAAAGATAAAGGTCCACTTCAAATCGAATAAATTAATACGTAATATAAGTAGATATTGCGCAGAAGCAAAATGATCTTATCCCAAAGGCATTATAATAAATGAGAGCAGACAATATCGTGTGGAAAATTACTCGCGTATCTGCCTCGGGTGTAGAACAATAGCTAAAAGGGAACACTCACAATATCTCTGATGGGTTCTTGGAAAATGATCGTTTAATTAGAGCACGGGAGGTGTGTATTGGTTTAAATTAGAGTGTTTTTGTTATCGTTTTGTAATAGGCAGATTTTGTGACATAGTAGTGCCTTTTTGACTGACTTCCGAAAAGGAGAAGGTTCTCAATTCGCCTGATTTTTTTTGCATGTTACGTGATAACTCCGCCAATTGTAAATATATTTTAATAATTATTTTTTTATTTGGTAGACCATACCTTAGAGGTGGTCCCAAATAAATTTTATTGATATCAGTCAAGCATTTTTTAAAATATCAACAAAAGTCTAAACGTTGTTTACATGGAGGACGAATTACAGGATGGGAAGTCGGTTTTTAAACTGAATATACTCGTAAGTAGTGACCAGATTGCTGGCCTATATCTTGCACAAAGATTAAGCTTTGCCATTCAACGTGGCTATGCTGCCAGCATTTTGGGAACGCTGCCCGCTGGTAGCGATTATTTAACAATAGCGATAGGTAGCGATTTTAACATTAGGTTATTTTATTTTTAGTTTTGTTTAGTTTTTTATATAAGAAAATTGTGGTTTTTTAAATTTGCTTTTTATATTATCTGTACTGTACATTGAAGCTTGGTAGATCAGAATTTTGCTAATATTTTGGTTTAGGCGGGCGTGTCTCTCTACTATAGAGTATAGGCCTATATAAGGTCCATACTGTACATAAAATGTACTCGTGCCTACAATGCTTTCGAACGGGATTAGGTTATTACGAGTGTGAGAATGACACACGAGTGATTCTGTAACAGTTTATGTCATTGCAAACGTTACGGGATTTTACTCGGCCAGGACGGAACGTGGCAATTTTGAAACATTGTTACATCCAAAACTACAGTAGTAAAATATACGAGACGGAATCTCGGACGCAGCGAGGCTCGTGACGGACGGGGCCTAAAAAACATCGTCGTGGACGATGTTCACCACGTCCCGCCTGAAGTGGCCCTCGTTCCTTACGTGATTTCGCTGCGCCATTCACCCCATTCGCTCTAGAGAGTGGTGTAATGCAATGAGCTCCGTGCTTACGTTAGCTTTGCGGAATTCACAGGGTGCGTATGCGTTACATTCCCGTCCGGGCATTCGTAATGTCACGTTCCGTCCCCGTCCCGTGCGAGATATTATCCCGTCACGTATACAGCGACCTTTAGCCGCTTGCTTGCCCGTGTCAACTAGTAGTTAACAAATCGAGAATTTAGAAATGTCCATGTCAAGTAGTAGTTAACATAACCTTGAAGTCAGCTTTGCCCGTGTCAACTGGTAGTTGACATTGCATTTCACTCAGCTATGCCCATGTCAACCTGTGGTTAACATCGCTCCCGCCGTCAAAAAATCGGTTTCTACCCGTCTTTATCGCTCCAGGGCCTAATTTGTATTATTTGTCCCGTTTCTTCGTGAAATTTACCGTCCACACAACCAGTCGAGCATCCAATGAGAGAGCAAAGGTCAAGACAAAAAATAAAAACATTCCGCTTCACTTCAGTCCGAATCATACTCGATTCGGTGAGGACTGTGCAGATAAGAAATTGAAGATTCGGAGATAATCCGGTGTTAGATCTTATGACATTGTACAAGTGTTATACCTTTTTGGAATGGGGATAAAGAGTTCTTTTTGTATTTTGATTTAATTTTTCTATATCCATAAGTGTACTTATATAACAAACAAAACTGATAATCTGAGTGATTTTACTGAGTGTATGAGAACTGTTTTAGAAATATGCATATTTCTCAAATGTGGTAAATGCTATCCGCATGATTTTTATTTGTTTTCGAAGAATATAAGACTACTTATTTAGTGTTAGTTATTTTTTTTCCTAAAAGTGATATTTGTGCATTTAATAGCCTTGTTAAGTTAAGATAAATTACGCCGCGCGGCGCCAGATATTGGTATGGAAACAAAGGCCATTTAAAAAATAAATATCTATGAACAAGTGATCATTTTTTTTTCTTATTCTATTATTTATTATATTGACAACATAATCAAAGAATAAAAACCATATGTCATCGCTTTTATTTTTGAGGTATGAACTTTTGAATTCAAGACGAGCTTCAAAACGCCCTACTTCTAAGTTCAGCACAGCATAACTCTGCACCAAAGTCGTAATTTGATAAACAAAAGATGACATTGTTTAGGTCGTTTCATAGTGAACATAAATATATAAAACACTTGACACTTTTTTAAACAAATTGAGTCACAAGAAACGATTTTGTGAAACCCGACCCGCGCGCTGACTGCGCAAAAAATGGCGGGGCAAAGTGGGGTCGTCACGTTTTTTTCGTGGGACATTTGAGATAGGCACGCGCTGAGGGCCCGGGCAAAGGCGCGTTGCGCGCGGACCCCCCATGGGCAAGCAAGCGGTTAGAGTAGAAGAAGCTTTTCCGCGCTGTAGGTAATACAAAAAAATGCCTACACGTGCGCTACCACTGTTCGTGTATTTTTTAAGTTATGCTTCAATGTGCTTGCCTTAAAAAGTTAACTTGATTGCGACGTAGCGGACATTCTCTATTATTGTGGAAATTTTAACTTTCGTGCATCAATTTATTCGTTGTGTGAATATAATGTGTGTTTAAATGTCATCTGCTACATAACTGGAGCCCGGTGTATCGCGATAGGCTCGCCCCCTGTCACATTTGGGACTGAATATCGTCTGGCGAAGTGTGGTTGTTGTACATCTCTTCGGGGGAAAGGCGTGACGATATGATATGTTTTTCTTAACTTAAGTACTGTTTTTGAAATAGCTTAGGTTAGTTTTTAATATACAAAACTTAAAGTACTATTTTTGTAAGATAATCAAGAAACTGCCTGTTAGGAGTTAATGGTTTGATACAAAGCATGTAGGCCGTACTCTAACCATTTCCGGTCCTGAAAAGTCCTCTTTTCCCAACGTCGGTTTCATATCCGTTCGGGGCGCGGCGTCATTTCCGGCCGCAAGTCGCAAAGCTGTTTCCCAGCATGGAATGTTTAGCGAGCTTACAAATACTTCTGGTTACCTAACGCGGAAACATTTCAATAGTTTGCGTAAAACCTAAAGTTTACAAAAGCATTAGTTAGCAAAGTTAATTGAATTTCGTGGTTCAGAAACTTATGCCGTTGTGATCAGGGTCGGACTGAGCTGGAATGGCCCGGGTGTCTCCCCAGCAAGGGGCCCGAGACGGGGTCTAGCCCCCAACCCACCTACCGTCTGGCTTGCGGGGCTTGCCGCAGTCCGAGGGGGGCCCGCGCCGGCTGGGGCCCGGATGGCAAATGCTACCCTGGCTGTATGGCCGACCCTGGTTGTGATGTTGTTTGACTCATTTGAAATTGAATTTCTAAGCAGCCTTTGTTGGGAAGTCGTTGGCAATTATGTGAATTGTTAGCACAACTGTTTTGTTAAAATAATGAACATTAACCAGTTTTGGTTAGTATAAAGAGTTTATATTTGCTAATGCGTGTTTCCAATGAAGTATCGAAGTTGTACAAAGTTCCTTGGGTCAAACCAAATATTGATATTGTGTTTGTAGTGAAGTTTAAGGTTACGATAGGATACCTAAAATCACCCCTAGTCTGAGCCTAAAATATACATACTACATACCTAAACTGGCTGGATTTAGGAATGACATTTTTTTTTAGTCATTGAGATAAATCAAATCAACGTTAACGTTAACGTCAACGTTATAGAAATTACTTTATCACCTTGTTCGAAAAAAAAAAAACCTGAAAAACAGGCAAGAATCTAAGGGACGAACCTAAAAATTGTGAAACAAAATTTTGTAAAAATGTGTACAAAATTTTGTTTCACAATTTTTAGGGTTTCGTACCCAAAGGGTAAAACGTGACCCTATTACTGAGACTTCGCTGTCCTGTCTTGTCTGTCCATCTGTCACCAGGCTGTATTACATAAACCTTAATAGTTAGACAGTTGAAATTTTTACAGATGAAATATTTCTGTTTCCGCTATAACAACAAATACTAAAAAACAGAATATAATAAATATTTAAGGGGGCTCTAATATAACAAACGTGATTTTTTGCCATTTTTTTTGAGAAAACCGTGCGGAACACTTTGAGCGCGACTCCGACTCGCACTTGACCGGTTTTTTAGAACTAGTAACATCATACATTTCCTTTGTGTACTAGATAGAATATCTAATACCCACCCCCAATTGTACCAACCAATTGTTTTTAATTTGTTAAAAAAGAATTGCCTCAAATTGTCAGTTTTTGTAGACCAGAACTATCAAAAATAGACAATTAATTAACAATTTAAAAAATTGCTTTCTAGAATTCAGGCCCTGTATACTATCTCAATGGTTGAAATGGATTGATTTGATTTACTTATTTCACAGAGTAGGTATCTACGTGCGCAAACCACTCTCAGTGGAAGTGATTGAATTTCTTCATCAACATTCACTCTACAAATGTTCTAATTCCGTTAGTATCTGCTTCAAAAATAAATCTACCTTCTCCGAAAATTGTTTTCAATCTAACTCTTCAGTAAAAAGATTCGATCCTGCTCTTAAAAATAACTCGTAGGTAAGGACGGATAAAATCTTTTTGAGTGCTTTTTTTTTCAATAGGTTTTATGTAGGTATGGTTTGACCACCAACTCGCCTGATGCTAAGCGACGTTGTGGTCTAAGATGGAGCACGACTAAGGTACTTATTCACTCTAGCCTTGAAGTTTTGTAGAGTGAAAAAGTACAAAGACGGCAGTTGAGTGAGGTGCTACAAGTGCGCCACTGCTCATGCAGACCCGTCTTCGGAACGGTTACACCGGACTACATCCCGAAACACGACTAGGTTATTTCACGGCATGGCTTGGTCCGGTGGGTGGTAACTAGCCACGGCTGAAGCCTCCCACCAGAGTTTGCTACCCGGTTAGCTCTACCCGGGGACCACGTGTAGGGAATCAGAATCGAGTACACTCCTACGGACGTGGGTAGCTCAGCCCCAAAAAACTTCCACCAGCCACCTACCCACAACGCAGACCGAGGACCTGGTGAGGGTCTCGAAAAGCTGCTGGATGTGACAGCGCTAGACCAATCGTTGTATATACAGGGAGTTACAAAATCCCCGTTGGATAATTAATGGGCAGGTACACACACTTATAAGTATTCAAGTAAATATATTATATTTAAAAAATGCACGTTAAAAATAACAAGAGTTATGACCGGTTTAAGAAAGCAAGAAAATAACTAAATTTCACAGAAATGTCAACAAAACTGTATCATATGATGTCGGCTAATATTCTGAGAAAGTAGCGGCACCACGCGAATAGTTTACAAATAAAACCGACGCGATTAGTGTTTGCGTTCGCGCTTTTAGGAAGGCGGAGTGCGAGATGTGTTAAATTTTTAATAGTCAACATTTAATTTAAAGTAGCATAATTGCATCCTCCAGGCGATACTGGAGGCACACCTTGCGGATACATCAGGGTTTTTGTAATACCCTGTAGATCATCGGGGGAGGCCTTAGTCAAAATTATGATGATGATAATGAAAAAATCTTAAATCTATTTATAGACTTGTTTACTCTAGATCTGAGTGGGCTGGCTAACATTGTTTGGCTAACGCAAAGTGAAGGAGCGACGCCGACGGCGTCAAAACCATTTCGCGCTTCACTAAACTGAGATCTAGACTTCATGCTTGAATTATTACGATCTAGGTCATACTTTTTTTATGAACTTTATTAATTCTTTGAAAAGGCTTCTGTGATTTTGTGGTTTAAAAGAAGATAAACACTTACAGATAGGCTTGAGTATTAACGCCATCTCGACCAATGTTAATTTATTAATGTCGGTCTTTATGCGGAGTACGCTTGAAAAAACCAGTTACTTACCGAAAACTAATACTTACTTACTACCGTAAATACTAGAAGAAATCCAGATTATAATTATCGTCAGGGAACTCTATATACGAATCACTTGCTTTGCTTTGCTTGCTTTCCATTCCTTGCTCAGGTTTCAGAACCTGCTGCAAAAATGACTTTGCATGACAAATAACCATTCGCCGTTTTTTTAAAGTCATAGTTAATTTAAAGTTTGAAACAGCTCTTCAATCTTTCTAACAAAATAATGTAAATAAAAAAAAACATTAAGACAGTGTAAATCTCCGCCTAAATCTTAAATCTTCTTAAAGCTTATCCCTTCGAGAATCGTTCTATTTTATCCTCAAAGTAGTTACTTATTTTATTTACATAAAACAGTAGATCTTTTTTTTAATACTTAGTATTTTTCTTAAAAATAACATCACTAACTAGCTGCGTCCCTTGGTTTCATCAGAAGTCCTGGTGGTTCCCTGGTGGTTCCTATCAGATTTTCTGGTGGGAGGCTTCGGCCGTGGCTAGTTACCACCCACCGGACCAAGCCATGCCGTGAAATGACCTAGTCGTGTTTCGGGATGTAGTCCGGTGTAACCGTTCCGAAGACGCAGTACCGCACTTGTAGCGCCTCACTCAACTGCCGTCTTTGTACTTCTTCACTCTACAAAACTTCAAGGCTAGAGTGAATGAGTACCTTATAGGTCGTCGTGCTCCATCTTAGACCACATCGTCGCTTAACATCAGGCGAGTTGGTGGTCAAACGCCGACCTATTCTACATTAAAAAAAAATCCCTCAGGGACCGTTAATTTTTTCTCGACAAATTGTATCCTATGTGCTAATGTTAATTAACACATTGACTGTCCGTGTATTTTAAGATGACGCAAATGGGACCCCAGTTCAGGCGTCCGTGCAAATTGGCTAGTGTAATAGCTGTAAGCAATCAAATTTAGATTTATTGGACAGGCGGACATAGCCACAATAAGTTGTAAGTAAGTGCACTAAGTAATACTGCAAATTGGGTAATGTAATGGTGGCTTAATACCCGCGCTAAGGCAGACTTAATTGCGTTTTCTGGACTGGACGTGGCAGCTGGAGTTGTTTATGCATAGTGGACGTATGGATAAGGAACCTAAAAAAATAAAACGTGTTGGATATTGCGGCTTTAGTACCCAAAAATAGTCCGGACAGGCAACGAGACCAGTTGCCTCCAAACTGTCATCTAAACTGTTAGCCATTTGAACGTGATAGATAGATAAACACTTTATTGTTCACACCAGAAATAACAAAACAACAGAACAGAAAAACTTAAACTGTAGTGTAACAACTGGCGGCCTTATCACTAAGAGCGATATTTTCCAGGCAACCTTAGAATGAAGAGGATACATATGAAAGAGTATGGGACGGAACGGAAGAAGTGAAACTTCTGTGTATCTTTCTTACTACGCGCATGCGTTCGAGTGCCTCGCATTCACTCTCGCTCTGTCTCTTTCTATTCCCCCTCCCCAGGAGCGTTAAACGTTTAACGCAACCTTGTTGGAAGTCGCATTAGAAGTTCACTTCAAAAATTGGTATTATTAACAAAAGTAAGAGTGTTATATACACCTACTTAAACTATTTAAATTATACTTAAATAAACATACATTACAAACATACAAAAAGCGATGGCAGCCAGTTGGGAGAAGGAGGCCCGCCTCTCAAGCCTGAGGGAGCGGGTTCGAACTCAGTCGACGGCACGCACCAAATTGTTCATTGTATGAGCATATGTGCGTATTGTATGCTACATGACTGGAGCCCGCGTATTGTATGTCATCTGCTACATGACTGTATGGCCGGTGTATGGCGACAGGCTCGCCCTCTGTCACATTTGGTACTGAATATCGTCCGGCGAAGTGTGGGTGTTGTATTACACCTCTGTCAGTCCCCTCGGGGGAAAGACGTGACGATATGTATGTATATGTAAACATACATGTCATACTAATTTATTAACGGGAAGAAGAAACAAACTAACAGACATACAAATAAACTCACAAACATCACATCATTGTCTCAATATTACGAGTATATGTGTGATGTGATTTGTTCGTAGGGTCGCAATGGGCTTGGAAATATCTACGTGTGGGCGAGCGGAGACGGGGGAGAAGATGATGATTGCAACTGCGACGGTTATGCGGCCTCCATGTGGACTGTCTCGATCAACAGGTAATGGAAAATAACCATAATAAATAACCATTATTTTAATTCAAAAAACTTATAAAATTCAATGTTGATACACCATCGAAAAATGTAAGTGTGAGCTTATCGGATTCATGAAAAATGTTTCTACTAATGCACCGCGTATCAGAAGCTCGAGAATAAAGACGCTGGCCCACCGCGCACGGAGAGGCTACGCACGTGTGTCAAGCTTCGCTTTGCAAGAAAATCTATGTCGTAGTGTCCACCGCAACCCACGGACACGCTACGCATGAATATGAGATTAGTGACGTCATTGCTACACGCTTGGCTTGCCCGAATAAGCCACCCACACATCTCAACACCATGCACGCTGTGCATGCGGTACACGGCTATGCGTTGAGCTATGTAGGGAATATATTTCCGCAAGCCACGTGACGTCAATTCAGTGCGTAGCCTCTCCGTGCGCCATGGTGAGCCACGCTACAGTTTTACATAGTCGTGGGTTCATAGCGTGTGCTACGGTGGAAACGTAGACCCACGTTGTCTAACAAACGAAGCCACACAGCTAAAATGCACCGCGTTGCCGTACCAAACGTGCACCGCGGTGGGCCTTAGCTTTGATTCTGATTTCTGCTCATCCATTTTTCGAAACTCAACTTAATTTAACAGCTATAAATTGGATAACATTTAAATAAAAAGCAGGTAATTTAAATCCTGTCGAATTAGTTTAGTGAGTAGTGAATCTACATTTTCGAATTTACATTTGATTGAAAATAAAACGACGGAATATTTCCAGCGCAATAAACGACGGCCAAAACGCGCACTACGACGAGTCGTGCTCCTCAACGCTGGCCAGCACCTTCAGCAACGGAGCGCGGGACCCGAGCACGGGCGTTGCAACCACTGACTTGTATGGGAAATGCACGGCTACTCACTCTGGAACCTCAGCGGCTGCGCCAGAGGCTGCGGGAGTGTTCGCGCTGGCACTGCATGCGAAGTAAGTTTCAAATGGTAGTTTATTTATTTACACACGTGAAAACTAAATATTCCAAATTTAAACTCCATTTTTTCACCATAACTAGCTTGGTAAATAATAACTAGATTAACAAATATGAAAGCCAAAAAGCCTTGCGAAGTAGTCCTTACTAGATTGACCCGTGTCGAGAACTACTGGGGGCTTACCACGTTTTGATCTTTACGAAAACTTTTTTCGTTTTCTTTTAGCTCCATACAATTTTGAAAAAGCCGTAACATTAAACTTTTACAAATATGTGCAGTTTTAGAATATTAAAAAATCTACTAAGGTTGTATATTGGAACGGAAATGGCTAACGTAGATTTTGGGAATTAATATTTTTCGTGCAACTGTAAATGTTTTTCATGGCAACATTACTACGCACACAAGTTTAATAATGAAGTGGCTTCAGCCAGATATAACGCAGTGTTCTATCTTTACCTCTAGGTTGATCTGAGCCTGCATGGAACATGCAGAGACGTGCGCCAGACATCGTGGGTGTATGCTTTGACACTTAATGCGTCGTACTAGGTGTCAACTCTCATGTTTGTTCACGTTCAACGGAGCATGAAAACCGTATTCCTAATGAGATTTACTTTAGTGTCTAAGTAGTTGCTTTCATAGTTTCAAACTACAAAATTATTTTCGTACAGCAGTTTTAGTCGCTGTCCTGGAGAAACAATCAGTCTTTCCAGTGATAATTTGCGACTACCTCCATACAAATTTTTTACCAATCTGGTAAACCATTTCAGCGTAAAACAAAACACTTTTTTTTTTCGAATTTATAAAATAAGGGTTATAGCAATCTAAATTTTTTTCTGACATTGTTTTACGTTTTTTTTTAATTGATATATAATTATTGTATTTGGTATAGTGTCTATTGTCTAACCACTGATTTAAGAAATGCTCTAAAAGCCTTAAGAATTATCAGTTCCATTTTTTAGTAGTTTAATTATAAATGTTTGATTTTCACTTTTGTCTTTATCGATTAAAAATAAATAAAAAAACACCATCATCATCAACCATTTTACTTCCTACCTACTGCTAAGTATAAAATAAATAGTTCTGCTGTAGCGCGCCGTCTGTTTTCATATTGAAATAATGTATTTATGTTATCCAGCCCGAGTCTGACTTGGCGAGATATTCAACACTTGACCGTCCTGACTTCAAAGAGGAACTCTCTCTACGATGCTAAGGTAAGTTTCTCTTTGTTAAAACTTTCTGTTCAATGAAAGTAACGAGGACCTATTCACCTTTTTTCTTCACTTCTTATTACTGTTAAAGCTCTTTGAATACCTACGCGTAGAGCGACTGCAACACAGTAAATGCGACGGCAAATGATTGGCATATCGTACTAATATTATAAACGCGAAAGTTTGTAAGAATGTATGGATGGATGTTTGTTACTCTTTCATGACAGACAGCTGAACAGATCTGAATGAAATTTGGCTCAGAGATAGATTATAGTCTAGAATAGCACATAGGATAATTTTTAACCGCGGGTAAAACCGCGGGGCGCAGCTATTAATATATAATGCTCGTGTTGTCGAAGTTTTCCCTTCATTCACATCTGTGTCAATTAATTATAACATACTAGCTGTCACCCCGCGATTTTGTTCGCGTTTATTGTTTATATATATATATATGTGAGCTATCCTATCTGTTAAGTTAGATCGAACTGCACCCGGTGTGCAAATTTGATTGAAATCGGTTAAGTAGTTTAGAAGTCTATAGCGGACAAACAACGTGACACGTAATTTATTTATATGAAGATGAGTTTATACTGTGGTCAAGAATTTACATACGTTTACGTATATTTTAAATGTAGCAGTCACTTACTTATAGGCGACATTTAACTCTCATAGATCGATAAGCGTTATATTACTCCTGTAGGGTATGTAAACTAGTATACTAGTGTTGCGTTAAGTTTTGATTTGTTTCGTAGTCATTGTAATCGCTTAGACTTGTCTAGAGCAAAGTTTTTTCCATGCTAAGTTTTTCTAAGAATCCTCGGTTTACTTTGTTGTATGAAAAGAGAAATAAATCGCAAAGAAGATAAATTTCTTGATACTGTTTGTACACTGTATAAGAGGGCTGGAGAGGTAAGAAATCTTAGCTTATTTTATTGAGATGACAGAAAGTACGTGTACTGATTATTTAAAATATACCTGCCTAATTAGTCGTGTACCAGTTTGTGAGTAATTGGTTGTTACGATCGTTTTTATTTTAGCATAAATAAATAAATATTCGGGATATTAGGCACTCATGGTCGTCTGACCACAAACTAAGCAAACCTTGTACCATGGCTGACAGAGACTGACTTACATACAGATATAATTTGGAAATATACATACTCTCGGTGGCTCAGTTGGTAGTGAACCTGCCTTCTGAGCTTGGGGGCGTGGGTTCGATTCCCACCTAGGGCAAACATTTATGTGATGAACATTTGTGTTTGTTCCATGTCTGGGTGTTAATATCTATTTAAGTATGTATTTAAAAATATCTAAGTATGTATATCAGTCAGGCGACCGTATGTGGGAGTGTCTGAAAAAATGTAATGAATCTATAGTAATGACAGCCTAGTTGGCAGAAGGCCCGCCTCTCAAGCCAGAGGGAGCGGGTTCGAACCCAGCCTACGGCACGCACTAATAATTTGTTCATTGTGTGAACATATTATGTGCGTATTGTATGTCATCAGCTACATGACTGGAGCCCGGTGTATGGCGACAGGCTCGCCCCCTGTCACATTTGGGACTGAATATCATCCGGTGAAGTGTGGGTGTCGTATTACACCTCTGCCAGCCCCCTCGGGGGAAAGGCGTGACGATATGTATGTATGTAATACCTAAGTTATTTAATAGGTACGTTCCTTTGGAGACCTTGGTGCCATCGGTAAGTGCTCCAGGGCACTACGACGGGCTACTTAGAGGGGTTTGGCAGCAATCGTACAAAACCAACAATATCAGCAACAGTATCATACAAACGGCAATCCTTAGAAGAATTAGAAATTAGGGAAAGTCTCCCTTCTCTCGTTAGCCAGAAAAAGGTTATTTATTTGCCATTTCAATTTGCCAAACTTTTGCCAAGATTAAAAAAAGGTTGGAATACTTTGGAAAGTCAATATCAAGAGATTTCGAACTTTTCAGGTGGGTTGAGCTTTTAAGAGTTATTTTCGTTTGTGAACAAAATACTGATACAAAAATAAATCATCATTTTACGAAATTAAATAAAGACGTATTTTTTCTCTCTTTAGGTATTGTTGTTGGCTTAGGTTTACCAAAAATAGTCTAGACTTGAATGTAAAGAGATATCTACCTCTAGTGTACCTAATATCAAAGTAATTTAAGATGGGTTTATGTGGGTGGTAAATTTCTATTGTATGATAAAATGTGAGTGTGTGTGTGTCTGTGAATATGACAAATTAAATGTAATCTATTTTTGTCTGACAATACAATTGCCCATGTAGTTCTATTGAAAAAAAAAACTATGTTTATACAGAATATTCCCAATCACATTTACGTCTATGTAGGTACATTTGTTATTTTTATATGAAAAGATTAACCTTTCGGAGCAAACTGAAAGGACACATTTTTGGAAACTTTCTCCAGCGGTGAGGAAAACATAAAAAGTATCCCTCGTCGCGGCTAACAGCACCCGTGTTCTCGAAAGAGTTTAATTTTAAACATGTTTTTTGATTAAAAAGGGTTCCCTAGTTTTCTACAGGACCTGAAAAGGACAAGGGACTTTGACCCTTTTTAACTTTGTTGGTAATTGTGTAGAAATACTTTAATCCAGTAAAAGTTTTCAACTCATTTTTCTCTCGTTGCGAAAAGTTTGTCAAAGCTGCGTTAAGCCGGCCATGCACGTTACGTTTAGGGCTCGTTCAGAAAAAAGTTCAGGAAACATGGCGCAACGTGTTGAGCGTTTGAGAATAAAGGTAGAATATAAAGGAGAAGGATGTAGTTGTATGAGATACGATTCGCAGCGAGTGACATGAAGCCAGCGGCAGATGCAGCTAGCGTCATGTCGCTCGCTGCAAAACGCATCTCATTTAAATAAAAACAAACCAGCAGGGTCATCGCCTGCTGCTGCCATCTGCGGTCGAGCGCGGAATGGTACCTTAATTTTCAATAACAATGTATTACTCTCTCATAGCTCAGAGAGAAGCGTGTTGACGCGCGTTCTGTTTTGTTCTGTTTTTCGCGCCGCTCGACACGACGCTGCACGATCCGAGTCTCTCTGTATGAGGCACTACGGACTACGGATTACCGGAAAAGCCTACCTGTGCCCCCTATTCGTGACGCGTGAGATAAAATCTGGTCAGTTTCACTCCTAAGACTTTTCAAACAAGAGAGATAAAGACCAGAAAATATATCGAAGCAGCGCAAAGTTGAAAGTCATTTCTCTTAAGTGACACTGTGCAGAGGTAGGCAGACCCCTCCGGTAAACCGTGACGTGTGAAGCCGGCTTTAGGTTACAGACAGTGTATTAGGTATTCCTAATTTTCCAGCTTCTAGTAATTTGTTGCGTAATTACAAAGGTCTAGTCTAGGTTCTTACAGGATTATACCCACGTTATACGCTCTTCATTAATATAGGTATCTAAAAGGAGACAATTTATATCTAGGTTACCAATTATATAGCTCGTCAGGTTTTGAGTAGATAGGCAGGTACAGAGGTAAATGTGACGTAAATTGTTCTAGTGAACGTACACAATCATTAAGTAGGCACTTTTCTTGTTTTTGCTGCCTTCAATCGAAAATTACGCGCTTTCTCTCTCGAATTTATATTTAATTATAAAGAATTACTGCGAGATTATTTATTACTATATGTTCGTCATTACAATCATAAAGTACCAAAGGATGTATAAAAACACATTGTACAAGCTACCCGAGCGAGAGAGCGCTTTTTTAGAAGTGTTGGTATTTTCGGCTATTTCTTTCAATATTATTTAACCGCTACGTTTTCATGAAGTGAGCTCTTTCCAGGGTCGCTTTCACTGGACGATGAACGGCGTGGGCCTGGAGTTCAACCACCTGTTCGGGTTCGGAGTGCTGGACGCTGGGGCGATGACAGCACTCGCGGCCAAGTGGCGCTCTGTGCCGCCGCGGTACCACTGCGAAGCTGGATCTGTTACCACTCACACGTAAGTCTGGTAGCATGAGACGAGAGATTTAAAAGATTCAAGAGGAGATTCTGAAAATAATTTTACGCAGGCTTGATAATTTTGAAACTATCCTAAAAGTTCAAACGGTTTTTTCTTATCTTCCATTAAAACATTTTTGCTTATAAAAAATGTAATGTGTATAAACTGTTTACGCCTAGTCTGGAATGGAAACTGTAACATTCTTGCTATACTATATACGAGTAATTACACGAAGACCGTAGAAATCGGTCTATAAATAAATTAGTTCGTCACTTCTATGCAATTCAGACCTTAGGCAGATACCCCAATTAGGTACTAAATTGATCGTATTGTTCCAGCGAGATCCCATCCGAAGGCACCATAAAGATGACGATCGATACGAGCGCGTGCAGCGGCATGCCCAGCGAGGTGCGCTACTTGGAGCACGTGCAGGCTGTAGTCAGTGCCAACGCGACGCGCCGCGGAGACCTCGAACTGTTCCTCACTAGTCCTAGAGGCACCAAGTAAGTGGCATGACGGTGCAAGCAATTTCTACAACCGTTAACACTCGATCGTTGATTGGACGAGTTGACAAGATAACGTGAAAACTGTTTCTTGAACCAATTTCTAGTGTATTTCCGCTCTAATTAGAGCGGAAATAAGGTAGAAATTGGTTCAAGAAACAGTTTTGAAGATGAACTTCCGCAAAGTAACGCCTGATTCATTCAACTATCTCAAGATAACGTGACATTTCTATAGCTCATCTCGACCCATCAGCAGCTAACGTTCATGCGTTAGGGATTGTGGAAATAGACTCGATTGGAAGCGAATGCAACTTGGCCTGAAGGCCTGATGTAGCTAGTGTCAAGTTTGCTGCCAATCCCATAGCTTAGCCGTTAGAGTAAACATGTTCTTAAGTGATGCTAACTTCTTTGACTCTTTGCAGTCAATAACATTCCTTTGTTTTTTGAAGTCTTTCTAATGTCGGGCCACCTTATTCTTTGTTGACCTTTATTCTACAAACCTCGTTCATAGCTATCAATACTTTACTTTTAATAAATATAAAACTCTGCCTTTCCAGATCGATGATCCTGAGCAGGCGGGCAAACGATGATGACTCTCGAGACGGCTTCACCAAGTGGCCTTTCATGACTACTCATACATGGGGAGAGAACCCGCAGGGCACATGGACTTTGGAGGTATTGTACTGAATTATATATAGTTACTTACGTTACTGTATTGAATTATAAACTGTGCATTTAAGTAGATTAAAAGTTGACTGCAGCATATTTTATTTTCAAGAAATCTGTGCTTCTTCAAATCACTTCAAATCACTTTCAAAGACTTCCATTGCTTGACAAATGCCTTCTTAAAGGATCTCCGCAATCGTTGGTCTTGCTGTACGCATTCAGCATCTTCTCGCGACTCTCACGAGTTAGCTTACCAGGACTAGTTAGTCCAAAACTCCAAACTGAGTATTTATGGCCACATTCCAGGCGCGCTACAACGGTGGCCAGTCCCCACCCGGCTGGTCCGGGTTCTTCCGAGGCTGGTCGCTCGTGCTGCACGGGACCAGGGCGCCGCCCTACGCTGGCCTGCAAGCTAGCGACCCGCACTCCAAACTAGCGGTGGTCAAGAAGGCGCACGAAGACAACGCGGCAATGAAAAAGAAGTAAAATGCGAGTTGCTGCTGGGGTTGAAGATTTTGTTGATGTGGAACTATTAGAAACCAGTTAGCCTTCATTTTGCTTGATGAGCAAGCTTCAGGTTTTGTTAAAGGTTGGTTGGTGAAGAAACGAAAAACTTATGCGAAGAATTTGAATTCATGTTTTCTGAAGGACTCATTATGGTTGAAAATGTTTTCTTCCTCTTCTCTTTTCTCTATTTCTCGAGCAAAGTAAATGTCGAAATGTCAGACTTTAACATTCAAGGCTTAGGTAAATAAACCAGCTCCCAAGGCCTATGACAATGGTTGCAACAAAACCAACAAACCTCTTAAAGCAGCAGGTGTCTAACTCGGGTTAAGGGTAGAAGTTTAAAGAGGTGTGCTTTGAAATTCAGATTTTTCAAGACGATTTTTTCCTTCTCTTCATCATTACAGTCTTCTACGTCCCACTACAAGGACTACCTGCCCTACATTGAGGGTAATTGAGCCGTTATCCACCACGCTGGCTCTGTGCGGTTTAGTGGATATCAGAAGTCTTTTCTTCTCTTAGCTTGATGCAAAGATTACAGAATAACAGAAGGCAGTTCCACTTCACCAAAATCTTCGACTGAAGCAACATTGGTTGAAGGACTGATGAACTTAAACCCTATTGATTGCAAATTGAAAGGTGTGTCACAAGAACTAAGGGATTTACTGATTTTAAGATAAACTGTCATTCAGATTTTGGCAAAATGTATAAGTTTTAATTATCGATACAGACATTATTAACACTTATAATAAAAGTAGATTAGGTATTTAAGCACAGTGCGATCAACTTATCTGTACTTAATTTTTTAAATTACAGAACAACATGTAAGTAGTTTAAATAAAACAATGGTAATATCCCCACTCAAACCTACAGGTAAATGGGTGGTACTGTGTATAAGCTTTAAGCTGCCCACAGCCCCGCGCCACACAACAGCGCAAGACGATGTGACGATTGACTCGTCTCACGCTTCTTGTGCGAAAAGGCGTTGCGTAGTCGGATTGTTGAACCGCACGTGTTTATCATACAAAAATACTAAACCCGTCGTCACAAACATTGCTATGAGGTTTCATAGTGCGCTCGAACGCACGAGGTACAGAAAATATATGGCAGCTGCCATGTTAATGTATTGAGAAATGTAACACTAAGCACAATGTTACTTCAAGTAATGTTTATAAACACGGGAGTAAAGTTCAACGTTAAAGAGTGTTGTCTCGCACACGTCACCTAAATATAATTTGGTTATGGTTCATCAGTCGTTTATAAAGAAGTATAAAATGCGGGTAATGGACACTAATGCTCACATAGGCAGCTGCAAGCAACACTTGGGCAGAAGCGTATCTCTAACTCCTTATATCTCTCTTCAAAACTTTAAAAGCATGTTTCAAATAGCCTATGAGAGCAGAAATTTTCAACTCTTGTTATATTTTTTAAATAAAGCTACATACTTACCTATATTACATTACAGATATTTAAAATAAATTACGACTAAAATATTTGCTATGAATATATACGTTATCTTACAGTCTTACCAGTTAGTATTATTATATGTTCTGTGCTACAGTGCAAGTACGTAACTTTGTTAATTGATAAACTGACGCTTAAAACGACAAAAATCGACGTGTTTGTCTATGTTCTAAACAAAATTGACGACTCAGTCGATTTTAAACGTCAGTTTATGGATCAACTAAGGTCCAGGAGAGCTATTCCGACGCGCGAGATGAGAAGAGATTTTATCTTGGTCACTCTCACACCAATTACTATTCAAACGAGGGCAACAAGGACGAAACATTGTGAGATTGAATCTCACTCCGTAAGAATAGACCTCCTGTTCACCAAACTTTAATTGGGCGATTATTAATTTAAAATGTCCATTGTTGACATTTAACTTATTGAAGAGCTGTGAAAAAAGTCTGTTAAAATGTAATCGTTTTAAACAAACGATTACATTTTAACAGACTTGTGTTGGTGAATTTTGGCTAAGAAACGTACTTCTATTGTAGTTATGTTAATTAAGTTTGTTCTACAAATTCAAATTTGGGGTTCCGTATTTGTTTTGGAAATCTTTTGTGAAATGATAGGAATTACTTGGTTGGGTTGATTCCTAACTTTGAATCATACTTTTATAACATTTTACATAACTAGTGAACATTTACCGAATATAATATAATTTTAAATAATTATAATTAAAATTATAACATAATATATTATTGTATAACAGATCAATGATACAAATACCTAGGTCTATAGTTTTCTTTCTCTACTTTATATTTAGTTTTTTCGAGTTTATTGTTATTAGTTCTTGTTCTTACAACATTCTAGTCAAATATTGCATTTATCCTAATTAAACTCTATTTGCAATCAATATAATTACAAAATATCTGCTAGCTTTGCTTTTTCTTAATAACTCTTATACAGTAATATTAATAATAATAATATAACAACTTTACTTGTTATTTTTATAGTAAACATTTGCGTAGCTTTAAATTCATCTACCTAATAACAGACCATGGTAGTCATAGAGAGATGTTAAAATAATATTTTTGTATTTATAATTATTCTTGTATTCTCCTAGAACATATTATCTAGAATTACTCTTTATTATTTTATTTTTGCTAAATTCATACCGTTTCTAACGTTTTCTGAGGACAGATTACATATATCACATATCAGTACGAAAATGCACATCTAAAGTAGGTACTGTTAAACTATCTTATCAGTACCTACTAAATGTAACAGTGAAGAATTTATTTTGAATGATCTCCACGCATAGATTTTGTATGTATTTATACTGAACATTATTAAATATAATAGTGCGTTCATAATAGATATTATAACATTATCATATGTTATTATATTTTTAAACATATTTATTTGTAACATGTAAATTTTTTTTATTTGCTAAAATTGGTTACCTACTCCTTAATGAATTTCAATTAAGCTTGCTTTATACATATATTTATGAAAATATATATTTTTACGCAGTTTGTTTAATTTGATATATTTATTTTTAATGTTACATCACAGTGCTAGTGGGATTTATTAGATTTAATGTTATGTTTTAAGGTTTTTAAATGGACTTCATTTATCCCAGCTAAATGAAGCTCATTTAGACATAATTTATGTTTTACTAGTATAAAAGCATCGCTATAGGTAATCGATGCGTATGTTAGAATATTTACAAAGAATATAAATTAGAAAAAAAATATCAAATAAGAATAACCAATACTTCCTTCGTTGACTTCCTTTGGGGCCCAGTACAGTTGATATGTTAACCGGCTATTTTACAAGTATTTTCTTAAAGAGACATTTATTATTATTAAATACACCACTAAAATATATAGTGTTTTAATCCCAATATATCCAATATTAGATTAATATTTTACATATAATACTAATAATATGTAGTTAACGGGCGTCAAACCCGAGTTTCCTAAACATCTATAGGATTAGTCGTTAAGAAAAATCATATAAAGAAATTATATTATGTACTAATATTATAGAAAATATAATGTGATTTGGTGTTGTATTTGAATTAAAAAAGATGTTTTTTATAATTGGTGATCCTTTCCCTTTAATATTATTTAATTTTATATTGCTTACCTTGGGGAGAAAAGAAAAGAAAAGTTGTAGTTTTCAAATAAAAGAAAATATTATCGAGGTATATTACAATGTAATTATAAATCATAGTACAGATATATTTTTACACAGGTATACATTTGTTATAGTTTAAGCTACTTAAACTTATCTTCTTAGGTAAGTTTTTAGCTATTTACAATCTAAGTGTAGGTCAAGTTTTAATAGAGTTTGTTGATTCTTGAGTCAAGGTGTGTTTAAAGGTGTGTGTAGAGGTTTTTCAATCTATCTGAGACTTTTAAACGTAACAAATCATTGCTTACTAGAACAGGTCATCAATAAAAAAAACTGATAATAACAATTTACTTTAAATCGACACTTATTCACTATTTAAATTACTTAAGTAGGTAATTAACTATTTTTCAAGATATATACATCACATGAACACTGGCGATATTAACAACAGCTTTAAATTACATAACACTAGCGCCCTCTAATTGTCAAACATACAACATAAGCGTTTGTTAAACGTCGAGATCACTAGTGTCACCTCAACGTTAATTATGGAACACTGGCGTCATCCAGATGTCAAGCACAGCACACTAGCGTTAATAAAACGTTAAGCACAAAACACTAGCGCCATCAATTAGTCAAGCAAGGAACACTAGCGCTGATAAAACGTCAAGAACAGTACACTAGCGCCAAGAGACGTCAAGCACTGAACACTAGCGCCCTAAACGCCCATTTCGTTGTAAATCCTGCCATTGGGCGTTCCGACATCCACGCCCCGCTCAGAAATCCCGTTGTGGCCGTTGGAGTGCCCACGGGAGCTCAACTGTCAGAGGTCTGTGAACAAGGAGGGGACATTAGATAAAATATAGAGAAACTAGCTGTCACCCCGCGATTATATATAATTAGCAATAAATTAAAATTGCGACTATAATTTGAGATTTAAACTATCCTATCTCTCAAGTTGGATCGAACTGCACATGGTGTGCGAATTTTATTATAATCGGTTAAGTGGTTTAGGAGTTCATTGAGGACAATCATTGTGACACGAGATTTATATTTATTAAGAAGATAAGATTAGTGATTAAATCCTAAAGTAAATGCTCTTGAAATTCTAATCTAACTGACACTTTATTTGTTACTATTGACAAGCTAGGTGTTTGACAACAGCCCATTCAAAGTCAAAGTGAAAATGTTTTTATTCAATTTAGGTATCAAAGATACACTTATGAACTTCAAAGTTATGTAAATAGACTCGACCGCCTTGTTCGGAAAATATTTAATGGTAATCTGTGAGGTAAAATTACTATGGCTATTTAAGCGCCAGCCATCAACTATGAACTAACTGTTAAGTAGATTTACCGGAAACGGAAAATACCTTTGAATTCCAACATGGTTTCCAACATCAGGTTTGATTTGATTGCCTAGCCAGTGTATATGATAAAGTCTAATGCGTAGTTATAATATAAATAGTCATACCCATAGTCTCTTGTTGTAACTCTAGTTTGTACGCGGGGTTGTCATAAGGAGGCAGCGAGGACTCTCGGGGCGCTGTAGGCACGGCTGAAACCATGGTCAAGGCTCATTTCATTTTGTTACAGTGCATTTGTAATAGTGAAAGTCTAAAAACACTACGATGCTGATAAAACTGACTAAAAGTTTATTTTTATTTTTTATGTAGAATTATTTTTTAATGTACAATAGGACGGCGTTTGACCACCAACTCGCCTGATGTTAAGCGACGTTGTGGTCTAAGATGGAGCACGACGACCTATAAGGTACTTATTCACTCTAGCCTTGAAGTTTTGTAGAGTGAAGAAGTACAAAGAGCCGTCTTTGTAGTTGAGTGAGGCGCTACAAGTGCGTGCGGTCGAGTGCAAGAGTGTTCCCGTAGCCCCGAGACATGGGCGCCGAGAAGAAACCCCCCAGGGTTTTTAGTGGGTATGCCGCCACTAGGGCGGAGACCCCCACATAACCACCTTGCCTCCCCCGAGGCAGGGTGGTACCTATAAAAGGTTTACCCTGGGTAAAAAAAAAAAAAAAGGCGCTACAAGTGCGCTATAGCTCAGACCCGTTTTCGGAAGTGAACGAAATTTCACGCAAAATAGGCTAGAAGACAGCACTCTTAGCTTTTTACAGTGTGGATGTTGTTATATCGCTTCTGTTTAAATGGACTTAAACAACAATTAATGAAACGCAAGTAACATTATTATCAACTCCGTAGTCGACATTACGTAGTCTTATTTATTGCTAGACAATCTTGATAATTGTTTGTACATTGATTTTGCTCTAATTACTCTTTCTACGAGTCACCGCTCATATAATTATCTCATCTTATACCAGTTCTACCTTTTCTTTGGTGTGCTAATCCTACTACCACTCGTGGGGTAAAGGATGCTTTTGTTCAACAATGCGACCACTGTTCTTGCAAATATTTGTATTTGTTCTATGTCGGGGTGTTAATTATCTATTTAGGTCTCAGATCAACTAGAATATCAGATGGCGCACGGCGTTTGATTTAGGTGAAGCCAAGAACCATCCAAAAACTACGCTACTGTCGTATATGTACACAACACTCACACATTGACGCAAAAAACTACGCTACTCGCTTCGTCAGTACTAACCTGGACGTCACGCTGAGAACATACAAAAAAAATCTGGAACGATGCCGTCATGTGCTGTGAAACACTGCACTAACTACACGAAAGTGAAAAAGAAATGTGTAAGTATTGTCAATAACATCTCATTATATAGTAAACAGCATTGTTTTAGGTTATAATTTCGGATACCTATATTTACATAGTGCTTTTTTTTATTTTATTGGCAACTGGATACAAAGTCCTTAATGCCATTTTAGGACTTGACAATGACATTACATGAATTTGTGGAATGTCGTGCAGTGTTGTCTTAATCGCATTTTTTTCTCCAAAATATTATTTTAAATCCTAAGACTTTTTTAGGTTCCCAATTAAGATTGAAAAAGCGACATTAAAAGAATGGGTGGTTGCCATACAAAAAAGTCGAAATGATCAAAAATGGCAACCATCAAAAAGAGATGTTGTCTTTTCAGACCATTTTAATGAATGAGACTTTTACCTGACCAAGCTTGGCCTTCGCCGTCTGAAAAGGACTGCGTATCCCATCAGGGGGTCTATTCGGAGATTTGAAATTTTCATCTCACTTTTTTTCCTCCTTGTTGCTCTCGTTTGAAACGACATAAGTGTGAGAGTGACCAAGATAAAATCTCATCTCATCTCACGCGCAGGAATAGCCCCCCTGGGTAAGTTTTAATTTTTTACCAACGTAAAGTTGTTTTCAATTCAACGCGTATAATTTTTTTTTCTGATTACGTATTATGGTTCCATACTCAAGGGGTGCTACCAGAACCCTAATACTAAGTCTACTATATTGCCTTCCGTTGAATAATTTAAAAAAATCTTTATTTCAAAACTGTCGTCCAGTTTAGGTATTATGATTAAGGTATGATGATGATTTTTTGGCAATTGATATTTGACAAACATTTGATTAATTAACCTGGGAACTATTATATTAATTCAGTGGAATGCGGATACATACGTTGGAAAACTACAATACTCAGGGTAATTTTTTTTTCATGGCAACACTTTCACAGCACACATGTAACAAGAAGCGGCTTCACCTACATCATACGCCGTGCGCCATCTGATATTCTAGTTGATCTGAGATTTAGGTATGTGTTTAAAAATATATTTATGTATATCAGTCTCTGGCCGCCATAGTACAAGCTTTGCTTAGTTTGGGGTCAGACGACCGTATGGCAAGTGTCCCGGTTATTATAATGTTATTATAATATTATTATAATTATTAAACCAGACAGCCTAGTTGGAGAAGGCCTGCCCCTCAAGCCAGAGGGAGCGGGTTCGAACCCAGTCGACGGCACGCACCAATTTGTTCATTGTGTGAACATAATTATGTGCGTATTGTATGGCATCTGCTACATGAATGGAGCCCGGTGTATGGCTACAGGCTCGCTCCCTAACACATTTGGGACTGAATATCGTCCGGCGAAGTGTGGGTGTTGTATTACACCTCTGCCAGCCCCTTCGGGGGAAAGGCGTGACGATATGTTATGTTCTTCATCGCCACATTCTCAGCAACAGAGTTGTTCAAACATGAAATAGGTTGCCTGAGGATGTGGTCACTGCTAAATCCAACAACGCATTTAAGAACCGGCTTTATGGCTGGTTGCACCAAAAGCAAATGTCTCTGACAGACATTTGAATGTGGATAAAACAATATTTGTGCGAACTTTAGTGAATTTGGACAATTTTAATTCAACACAGTGTGATGTAGGCACATCAGCCCTAGGCTGCTCGCCTATAATTAAATAATTAAATTAAATTAAATAATGAAACCAAACTTATATAAACGATATATACGCATAGTCATTTACTCACGCGTAATGGGCACCGAATGCGGTCGGTGCCTGCGCACCACCACCAGCAGGAGTAGCAGCGAGGTGAGTGCGCCGAGCGCCGCCACCACGCCCACGCCCACCAGCGCCGTGTAGTAGTCCCCGCGCGGCCGCGCGCGAGCGCTGCCCGACTGACCCGACGCTTCGATCTCATCTGGAAATAGCAAGGATTCGTTAGTCTTGCTCCTAAATCTTAATATATATAAATTACGTGTCACGTTGTTTGTCCGCTATAGACTCCTAAACTACTTAACCGATTTCAATCAAATTTGGACACCGTGTGCAGTTCGATCTAACTTAACAGATAGGATAGCCCACATATATATATTATAAATAAATAATAAACGCGAACGAAGTCGCGGGGTGACAGCTGGTAACACTCTAAATTCTGGATAGCAAATGAGAGGGCCGCGACGCTCTGAAATTTCCATACAAACGCGCTACATACTCAAATTTCTTGAAAACCATTTGTCAGATTGTGATGAAATTTAGCATGTACAATTAAATTAACAATATCTACGCCCCTATGTTCTTGTTTTTTTTTTTAAAACGTTCTCAAGCGAAAATAGAGTTATCAAAAATATCCGCATTTTAAGGGGTCACTTTTGACTGGTTTATTTAATAGATAGACAAAGCAAATCCCGGAAAGATCATAAATTCCATTACATAGGGAGGTTGTCTACATCATTAGCTGTTAAATGAATCCATAATACAAGGGAAATTCTTAGTTAAGTATTTATGAATGATTACAGAACTGCAAAAGTCATAAAAAAATTGAATGGGATTGATTGCACTTTGTCACTCTGTAGGTAACTTTAGGGGCTCACCAGTATCATTACTCGCTCTCTTCGCTCATCTTCTTCTTCTAGACGAAGTGGCTATAGAATACCTTAAGCCAATGCGAAGTTAGTCTAGGTCGCCTAGGTCGAAGTTAGTTAGATCGCCGGACTCTTAAGGAAGACAGGCCTAGCATGCGCGCGCACTTTTTGTCGTGTGAGAACGTGACAAGGCTACGTGTAAACATACGTCTGTTTCGACAAAAAGAGTCGACATACCGTTGTCACGTTGCGCGTGCTCTGAACGAGAAGAGGCTAAAGAGTACATACTGTACCGACCACACTTGAGCGGTAAATAGGTAGGGAGATGAGATAGCAAATGTATAAAAATGAAATGGCAACAGTTTCTACTTACTGTCGATAGGACTGTCAGTATCAAGTGACTTCGTGTTGATTTCCAGCACGTTGCTAGTCTTCACTTTTCCGTTTGTAAGGAACAGTTCCAACCAAACTCTGCATCTGTAACAGAAAACAATAGCAGCTAAGTATTAAATAAACTAAGAGAATTATTGAACCCAATACGCATCCTTGGGGAACCCCACAGTGTGTCATTTTAATATTACGGTTGATAATCCTGATCCATCTAACTCTTAAGAATAAATTAGCTCCTAGGAAGAATAAATTATTTTGTTGAATTAAAAATATAATACAACACAATAAAAATATACATTCAATAATGTTTTTCGAGGTCTTGCTGACAAAAAAGTTTAACAAAGAGCTATACCTACTGCATCATTAAACTCTACCTGGTGTCAGGTGCAAGTCCACTAAGGGTAACGGAAGGAGGCTGGTCTCTCGCAGCCAGCCGGAACTCATCATGTTCCTTTCCGGCTGCCTGGTCTCCGCAAGCGTGCGCAGCTCGATACACGCGCACCCATCTCTCGGCGGGCGAGGGGACTCCGTGCCAGGTCAGCTCAGCTGCCTCGGCTCCCACGGAACGGACTTCTATTATCACAGTCCAGTTGTATGGATCTAAAAAAAGGTAAGCGAATACGGTTGAGTATAAGAAAGCTTGGTCTGGATGTATTGAGTTATATCTTGAAAATGTATGGCACAGAATTGGTTATTGGTTGTGAACTAGGCCTCTAGCCAGGTTGCATTTCCTTTCAAGTAATTCTATTTCTATACAAAGGCTGATTCTCGAACGCTAGCTTCTGATTAGTCGAGTTACAAGCTATAAAAATATCACGTGATCTTATCGTTATGTCAAATAGGTAATTTTCGAGCGTTAGCGATTGTAGAAATTGAATCCCTTACAAGCTATTACTACTAGTTTAAGGCCCAAGTAGAAGTTTTAAAAATCTAAATAAACGTTAATACCACGTTTCTTCGTGGTAAGATATGGTTTTCATGGTTATCACAAAATCTGTCTACATGTTCCAAAATATTTACTATTTACTAGAATTTAAATTAAATTTTCGAGTTAGACCGTTCGTTTCACCTCATCGTTTTTTCGAAATCAAGCGGGTAACCATCAAGCGCCAGCTATTTAAAACTCACCAATATAAGGTGCAGTAGTAAATTCTATCCTGCCAGGGTCATGCAGCTCGGTGACGGCGCGCGGCGGTGGGATCAGCACCAAGGAGGCCTCGTATCGGCTGCCGGGGCGGAGCTCGTGCAGCTCGGCTGCTGACCGGCTGTGGTGGAGCAGCTCGGTCATGCTGTATATTGGGGTGCCGACTGGACGATACCTGTTCAATTGGGAAAGATGACAAATTAGGACGTTCAGTAAACATTTGCCCATAACAATGACCAAAATATTTAAAATCAAGAGCGTCATGTCAATGCTGTTCATAATATTTTTGAAGTTTTTTTACGATTTCATCATCATCATCATTACAATCTTTTACGTCTTACTGCAAGGACATCGACCTACCCTACGTCGAGAGTGATTGAGCCGTTGTCCATCACGTTTTTACTATTTACTCGAGTAAATCGAATTTCTTCTAATTGTTAATGCACTTATTCCAGATGCCCAGTCGACTTTAATAATAATGCCGAATTTATTGGGAATCTACACTTAATACTGATTGTTGTTTTACTTGTTTATAAAACTTTGTCTCTTGATGGTGCGATGTAAATTACAAAAGTATTTTTAAAGAGGGACATAATCGTAGTTACCTGACTTGAATACCATCGATGAACTGCAATTCGTCTTCGTTGAAGTGCTTCCAGCTAACATGAGCTGTCGTGTCATTCACATAAACCACCGTCAGTCCGCTATTGATCTCTCTTCGTTTTTCTTCAACTGGACCGACCTGGTAAAACAAAGAATAAATGAGCCGTGGATTACTGTCATAGGTTACAATTTTTGACTAATAAACGACGTATGCTTTGGATGTATCCTTCCATTACTTTCGAATAGGAATAAACTTTGTTTCTACAGATATAAAAGTGAACGGTGGCTTTAAATTTGTTCTTCCATACTTTTGGATAAGAATAAACTTCATCACAGATAGAAAAGTTAATGTAACTTACGGTGTTAGGTATAGTATAACTTACCGTTGGAAGGTCCAGAGTTCTCACACTGTAAGTATCGCTCTCAGGCGAGACCGGCAGGTTGTGAAGGTAAAGCTTTCCTCGGACCTTGTACGCAGTGCCTGGCTTCAAGCCAGTGAGGCGGAACTCGAGTCGAGGAGTCGTGAGGACCTCGTCCGCGGGAGCAAATACTTGGGAGTACCAGTGAGACACTTCCTCGTCTCTAAACATTAAACAAATTTTATGATTAGATTCTATGCTATCACGGTTTTTAAAATTTTGGGTCAATAATTAATTATTTACTTACGCTTTGTCAGTGTATCTCAAGTCCACGCTGCCCCTTAATCCAACCAGCACTGGTGGTAAGCCTAGCAGCATTTTGATGCTTGTGGCCGAATCAGACTCTATCGAGATGACCGAAAGCTTTTTGTTCATATCTCCAAAGCTCGAAGGCACTTGCAGCCCTGGGGGCAAGCCTGCTAATCCTGGCTGGAGGCCTGGCAAATCTGACGGTTCCAGTGGAGGGTGGTGGATATTGTTCTGGTCATAGACGTCCTCATTAGAATAATGAGGTTCAGGTGGAATGGTCGGTAAGAACGACGGAGTATGGGGTTTGTGAGACGGAAAGTCTGGTGGTATTTGAGAAGTTTGACCTGAAAACATCGAACTTTAATTAGTTTCTGATACTCTATTAATTTCCATAAATAGTGGTTAACATAGTTTATACGAAGTGATAGTTGGTTAGTACGATGAATGGATGGTGTTATTGAAGCCACATTAGATACTGCGATTAATATCATTAGTCAGTCAAGTTATGTAAATTCTCTGTCAATTGAAGTAGTAGACAATAGAGACACGCAAAAGGAGTTGTCACATCTGGCTAGGTCACTGACCTGCCGTAGGTCCTTGGTTCTTGTCTGCTGACCTCCCAAGGTTTCTATTCACCTCTGATTGAACCTCCATTTGATTTAGTAAATGTTCAAGATCTATAGCAGAGTATGTTTTACTTGGAACTTGCAAGCTGTTCAACTTCTGACTGGCAGTTGAGGTTTTTGCATGCCTGGGACTTTGGACGGCTCTTAGCAGAACCGTTTCGTAAGGACTAGGCTGTTTAGTCAACACATGTGCTTTTTTGTCGTGCACCCAAAAAGCATCATAGGTGTCACTCGGTTTGGGAGCATTCAGGACTTTGGTTTTGGTTTTTAGGATGGTTACGTGTCTCCCGGGCGGGGTATTCGAGATATGATGTATAAGATTCATATTTTGGATAGAATTTGAAGGAGCAGACTTTGTCAAAATGTAATCAGTTTGGTTGGTGATCATGGGTTGAAAAAAATATTTACTGGTAGGAGACATAATTGTATCAGGAATAGTTTTAGAATGATAATCACTGCTTAATGCATGCAGTAGTGATGAATGTTTGTGATGTGTGGGCATGAAATAACTAAAATCTCTTAGAGATGAAGTAAATGGAAGTTCTTTAACAGCTTCGTTTGACATGAAAATAGGTTTGTTGGGATCCTGAAAGTTAGAAAATTGTTTTTGTTGTACAACAGGTAGATTTAAATTATCTCGCCCTTTATTGTCGGTAATTGCGAAGTTGACTAGCCGGTCTGGATGTGAGTGTGCCGTTTGACTTAAACTTGTGTGAACTATTGGAATCGGTTTTGAATGTTTGTTCGTATCCATTGAAAGTTCTTCTTGGTAGGGTTTAAACGGAGAAACTACGCCAGTCGAAGAATAATGAGTAAAATTACTCGCGGTATGATAATTTTTAGTTACATCATTAAATGGAACTGATTTCTCGGCTGTATGAGGTTTTGATCCTATATTATCTTGTATTGGTTTGAGAATGTATGGCCAGAGTCTGTCATCAGTAACTATGGGAAGTTTTGTTGGGCTACTTTGAAACAAAGATCCAGTATCACCCAAGGGCAAAAAAGAATTATTACCATCAAGTTGATAGTTTTCAGAGTGATAGTCATTAAAAAATTGTGGCATCACGGTTTTTTGAGTTATTTCAAGTGGATTTGAATCCTGTTCTTTTATAGGAATGGAAAATTTAGGCCAAAAATCAATATCTGCAGCCGAATGAGGTTCAGGCTGAATGGTTTTGGATGGAGACCCAATGTCACTTACGGAAGCTTCAGTGACGTTGCCTACTCGATAGTAACCGGCTGTTTGATCGTCAAACAAATCTGTGGTTTTTACTGAGTTACTTTTTGGGTATGGGTTGGAGACCTTTGGTTTCATTGGAGGAATAAATTGCGGCCAGTATTCATTTCCTATTACCATAGAACTTTCCGTTTGTGTAGTTTTATTTGATCCAGTATCAGTAACCGGGAAGGTAGTATTATTATTTCCTAACCGATCATATTCAATTTGATCAGAAAAAGGAGCTGGAGTTGGTATCGCTGTTTTAAAGGACTGTATGTGTAATTTAAATGGGTTTAAGTATTTATAGAAGTTTGTCATTGGGTCAGTTGTCTCTGGTGGCTCGGGCAGTACTTGTGTGGAGACTGGGGGGAGGATGGGGGATATCGGTGTGACGTAGTTTGTGGCTTCAAGCATCGGCATGCTGTGAGACTGAGTTCCGTTCCATCCTGCTGAAGCAATAATGTGAATGACATGCAAATGAAAATGAATGAATGCAATGTATTTGTTAATACAGTGCGACCAACTTATCTGTAGAATTGAATGCCAACGTTGGTACTATTATTTGAAAATTTTAATTTACATAGTTTACAATTTCTATAAATAAGTTGGTCGGTCTTTAAGTCAAATGAAATGAGAAAATTACAATTACTTCGTTGTACCATTGCGCTATGAATGTTTATTTATGAGCTAAATTTATTTATTGTTTTTAGAAATAATGATGGATGTATGACGTGACCGTACAGTGGTAAATGAAGATGTCCCAACCCAATTAATTTCAGTATGTTTCTTTACTTTAATAAATGCGAAAGTTTGTTTGTATGGGTGTTTTGTATGGTTCTTCGGAATGGAGATAGCTTATACCCTGGATTGACATATAGGATCAACTGGCGCAAATGCGTCTGTAGGGCAATTGCGTCTATCGAGAATTACTGACTAACCCTTCACAATGTAAACAACTAACGCCATCTTGTACAGAGTATTACAACTAAAGATTTAAAAAAATTGTAGGTGATGCCAAATTTGTGAACGGTTTGTCAGTAGTTCTCGAAAGACGCAATTGCCCCACAGATGCATTTTCCCCAGTTGACAATAGGCTACTTTTTATCCGCGGGTAATAGTGCAGGATGCAGCTACTCGTAGTAGTAGTATAATCTCCAGCAATTTTATAGTTATCATTGTAATTAGCTAATTGTAATTGTATAATCTAACGTACTGTGTTTCCCGAACACAGAGCTATTTCTTTCATAAATTTCCAACATCATTCGAAACTAAAAATCATTGAGATAGTCTAAATAAATAAACAACCTATGGAATAGCGTGCTTAAAAGCTATTTCCCTGATGTTTTTTTTTTTTTGGGGAAAAAAGGAATAAAACAAAGAAAAAGTATTTTTCGTCTTCGCCAAAATAGAGCAATGATAAATAGAGAGATAATTATATTCCTTTTACCGATAGGCACGCAGCCCCACTGCTTGCAGCAGTCCTCGTCGGAGATGTTGACAGCGGCCGGGCGGTGCCGGGGCGCGCAGCGCAGGGACTGCGGCGGCACGGGCGGCAGCGGGCTGCACACCTCCTGGCAGTCCAGCTCGCCGTTCTCGCAGAAGCAGCGCTGCTCGCACCCAGTTAGGGATATGGGCACTTCGCTCCAGTTCGGCACCCTGGAATCGCCAAACAACGTTCGAGGTTTATCACAAAGCAGCACGGTTTTTTTGTCATGCTGATAATCATAATGATGTCATTGATCAAAGCTCTAGCTCCCGTATTTATAAACATTGCTATGAGTCTTATAATATGTCATATTCTCAGCTACGAGTATGAGCGCAAGCTCCAACGCACAGGGTACAAAAATATAAGGCAGCTGTCATGTCATATTTCTTCTTCCTCACTGTTGATGGCAAAATTGCCCTGAACACCAAAGGGGCAAAGTTAAAAAAAAGTCGTACTTAGCGTTTTTTTATCGGCGAGTAAAGTCCGCGTTTGATCACTAACTCGGACTACCACTACTACTAACTACCACCATTACATCAATAAATAAATAACAATAAATGAATTCGGGACATTGTCACACACGGTCGCCTGACCCCAAACTAAGCAAAGCTTGTCCTATGGCTGCCAGAGACTGATATACATACTTAGATATTTTTAAATCTTATACCTTTAAATGAGCAATTTTTGTATATATATATATATATAATTGGAATCTCGGAATCGGCTCCAACGATTTTCATACAAATTAGTATATAGGGGGTTTCGGGGGCGATAAATCGATCTAGCTAGGAATCATTTTTAGAAAATATCATTTTATTCGTGTTTTATCGATAATCAATCTCAACTGAAAAATATGACTCTTTGTCATAGATATTTTGAGTTTGTATATTTAGTTACCCTGACTACCGGGTTGTATATAGATTGACATGTAGCGTCAAGATAATAAAAAGAAAATGTAATTTCATAAAATAATTGTTTAATTAATAAACACTTAATATAAACCTGATGTGCACACTGCAGCTAACTCTGCCAGATATTCTTCATACTCCATCATTCATACATACTTTCATTTACATTCATACTTCATACTTCATGAGATGAGATTATCTCAAGAGACTTACATCGATAATTTGGTACAAAAGTTTAACATGGAAGAATGTAAGCCTGTGTCTACACCCATGGAACTAGGACTAAAGTTAGAGAAAAACGAAGATAACAATGAAAGAGACGTATACCCGTACCAAAAACTGATAGGTTCATTAATGTACCTAGCAGTGGCCACAAGACCAGATATAATGTTTGCTGTTAGCTTCTTAAGTCAATACAACAATTGCTATGATAAAAGCCACTGGCTAGCGGCAAAAAGAGTTATTCGATACCTTAAAGGGACGAAAAGTGTCTGTATGAGATACAGGAGAACTGAGGCGAAGGGTCTTGTGGGCATGGCTGATGCCGACTGGGCGGCATGCACCATTGACCGTCGGTCATATACGGGATATATATTTAAATACGGCGGCGGGATAATCAGTTATGAAACCAAAAAACAACGGGTTGTAGCTTTATCGACTGCAGAAGCCGAGTATATGTCGCTAACAGAAGCAGCAAAAGAAGCACTAAATCTGAAGCAGCTTCTTGCAGATATGGGAGTGGTACAAACAACAGTATTGTTATATAATGACAACCTGGCTGCACATAAGTTGGCAAGCAATCAAATGACTGGAAAGAGATCCAAGCACATAGACATAAAAGAGCATTTCATAAGAGATTGTGTCCAGAAGAAATTGATAGCCATACGATATAAGGATACAGATAATATGGAAGCAGATCTTTTAACCAAAGCTTTACCGCAACCAAGGTTGTTGAAACTCATGAAAATGATTGGAGTCACTCAGACATGTGCTTAGACCACACAGTCATCGTGAGGGGGAGTGTCATAGATATTTTGAGTTTGTATATTTAGTTACCCTGACTACCGGGTTGTATATAGATTGACATGTAGCGTCAAGATAATAAAAAGAAAATGTAATTTCATAAAATAATTGTTTAATTAATAAACACTTAATATAAACCTGATGTGCACACTGCAGCTAACTCTGCCAGATATTCTTCATACTCCATCACACTCTTCCTGACATCTATTGGCGAATAATAATACTACTATTTTTTGTGGGCAACTAATTGCTTTAACGACACAACAGCAGATGGCGTTGTTAAGTAACACGAAGTCAATGAGTGTTTGCTTTGAGGTTAGACTAAAATCAATTGTTTATTATCCAAAAAACACAATTAAAAAATAAAAAAAAAATACCGAGCAAAGCTCGGCCATCCAGGTACTACATACTTAAATAGATAATAACACCCAGAAATAGAACAAACACAAATGTTCACCACATAAATGTTTGCCCTAGGTGGGAATCGAACCCACGCCCCCAAGCTCAGAAGGCAGGTTCACTACCAACTGAGCCACCGAGGCAGTCAATAATGTTTGTGAATACGGGGTAAATTTCCGTGTGAGCTTCTAAGTCGGCGGCTGGTGAGAGCACCAGCCGCTTACTACTATCACTATAACACAATCTTCATAGTGCAAGACCAGTTTCGTGTTTGCAAACAAGAATTACTTCGACTCGCTGCGCTGATGGAGCAAGTAACCAAAAAAGTGGAACGTCACTTACGGAATTCCATTGTAATGACAAGTGCCATCACTAAGGCACCTGGCAGACCGGGGGCAGCAGTTGGGCGGCTGAGCGGGAGGACTGGGCGCCCATTTCACGCAGCCTTTAGACATGATCTCCAAGCCAACGTGGTTGGGGCACACCAGCGCCACACACTCTCGCGTATCATGTGCGGTGCACTCGCACAGCTCTGAGCAACCGATTTTGAACTCTTCGCCTGGTGAAAAAGTTGGCAAGAAGTTGGCTTTGTTTGTCAAATTGCCATAGTGACAAAATGGTAGGTATTTGATTTTTGAGGTACGAGATATGTTCATAGTTTGTCTTTACTAATGTAAAGAATTTTAATTAAAATAAACTGAGGCGGTACGAGTAAAACAAGTAGGTAATGTAGATATTCTTTGACAATATAAACATGAACGAAATCCACACAAAGGAATTGGAAAATACGTCGTAAATGTTGCAAAATATTCAAGAGAAAAGAAAAATTTGCGTTACAAACTGATGAATGGAAAATCCAACTTCACAATATTATATTAATGACAATGATAGCTCAGTTGTTTTTTTTTTAAAACCATACCAAACTCACTAGTTTGGTTTCTGAAACACCTGACTCACTAGTCAGGTGTTTCAGAAACGGACTTTCAAGGATGTCTTTTCACCTCCTCCATTTTATCACGATTGTGGACATCCGTGAATTATTTAGACTTGTAATACATTTCCAATGTATTTGTATAATGATGTGATATTTTATCTTTTGTCAACCTCTTGTTCATGAGAAGTCATGCGCGCAAACACTAAGCAAACTATTTGCTTAGTTTTTGCGCTTTGCTTTGCTAACAAAAATCCACTTACCAACTTCGTAAAACTTCCCATCTTCCCAGCATCCAACTTTCGATACATTCCCATGTTCCTCCTCTTTAATAATCTCTTTAGGAGCACCATCAGAAGACGTAATAGTAAAATTAAACTTTGTCCCTGTCTCTTTGGTCTTCAAAACGTAATCTTTGCCTCCTTTTAAATTTAGAATCAAGTTGGAGTACTTTAATTCCACATCCTGGAAGTTCTTTCCTCCATCTTCACTCAAGAGGAGGTGGATGGGGTCCTCGCTGTTATTTAGATACATGAGGTTGACTTGGACTGAGTTGTTCTGAAGGACTTTGATTGAGCCTATGGGTTCGGTTAAGACGAGAGGTCTCGTGTGGCTCACTCTATCTTCTTCAAAGTCTTCTGACTGAATGTGTGGCTGTGGAAAATATAAAGAGATTCCATCAGTATACCTACTTAAATTAAATACAATATTTATTATGTGTAAGTTAGCGCAATTTTGGACTTATCCTAAGGCAAAGCTGTTTTTATCATGTTAGGAACATTAGTAGGTAGTATTTGCGGTATATACGTTTTGTTTGTTTTTTCGTTGCTTGGTTTATTGGCCTTGGAAAAGGTCTAAGGAACTAAAAACATAACATAACATATCGTCCCGCTTTTCCTCCTAAGGGTCTGGCAGAGGTGTAATACAACAACCAGAACTTCGCCGAGAACTAATAAGTTCTAATATACTCGTAGGAGTAAGTAAGCGTTTAGTTATAAATGCAGGCTTGCTTTTTTAATAGAATTTGATTATCCAGACACCATTGGAAATTGCAAGCTTTTAAATATTCATACGAACCCATAAAATTCTGCTTTCGATGGAATTTGATTGGAATGTCTGGAAGTGGGTAATGAAATAAAATGAAAATAAAGTTTGCTTACAATCCAAGTTTGCAACGATTTTAGTTTGTAAAGATAAAAGTACGAGTGATATAAGTATAAAAAGAACATCGCACATAGTATAACTACAGATAATAAATAAATAATATGGATATAATACTAATGTAATATGTTATATGGATAAAGATAAAATGAAGAGTACCTTCATTGAACGTTCGTAGGTACTCGTACTTAAACATAAATTATTATTCTGAAAAGATATGCTAAGCTGTCAGAGGCTAAAGGTACTTATTAAAATGAAACACTTTAACAAAGGAACCAAACCAGAGTACCAGCTGACCCATTCATCAAATCAAATGGTATCGTAATCAACTAAGTACCGCAGATACACTTTAGCTTTAGTTGATCGTCAAAGTAGAGAGCATCAATTGGCCCTTTCAGCTTAGCATACCCATTCCGAATAACCCAGTAGGGGAACTTGTAAGTACCGCGCTGGTTGTAGTAGAGGTCGTCGCGTTGTCAGTGAGCTCGTGCACGTCTTGCGACACGTCGCACACTTGCACCTCGCAGCACGCGTCGTTCGGGTCTTGGACATTGATGCACTTGTCGGAGGGTGGCAGGCGCTTGCATCTGTTTAATGATAAATGCACTGTTTAGTTCGTTTTGCCTGACTGCCTAGGGGTCTGTGAGGAGTCAACCACAGGGATGGGGATCCCTGTTTATCAGGTTAGGGGTAACCTGATACCCCAGGGGATCCCAGTAGGGCATGGTAGAATACACAACTTTTATGAAGTTGATGTCAGAAGTGCGTCAAGTCGCAAAAAAACCGAGCGTGCTAAATTTTAAATAACCACCTATGTTAAGCTGTTGTCAATTAACTGTTGCACGGTATTCTTTTTCTTTTATGTTTATAAGATTACTGATGAGAATATTAAAGAGTTTATCTGTCTATGACGCCACGGGAGAAACCTGACTGAATTAAGTGGCGCTCTGGTTGACATACAAATCAAACTTATGAACGGAAATTGACATGCTAAGTATAAGCACTCGTGGCGTGTAACTAGATAATACTCTGAGAAAAGAAAGACCTCCTGCTGACATGTTGGTCGGTCTTAAGTAGGTATGTATGATTATGCAAGCTACCGCTTAAACGGCTAGGCCTCTATTGGATTGAAACGTTATGTTATATCACAAGTGTGTTGGATTTTATTGCACTAAACTCAACGTATTCTCATGCAATGCTCCCAGCGGAATACAGCAGAGTGTCTGAAACTAAATTTTTCTCTTTGTCTTTGCACTTTTATCATGATTTTTGGTAGTTACGAAACTTTTTTTCGTTTTCGTTTGGCTCCATAGGTTTCAATAAAGCGCACCTTGCGGAATCGTTAAGGAACTAGGTAAAATATATAGAGCCAAACGAAAACGAAAAAAGTTTTCGTTAACTATAAAAACTCGCGGTGAGCCCCTGCTCTGACCTGGGCTTGCAAGTGACGACGGAGTTGGCTTCACAGGTGCAGGAGGACTCGCAGCCGATGTGCCACTGCACGCCGACCGGGTACGTCTCGTTGTTGTACTTGCACACTTCCAGCTTTGCTATTTTCGGATCTGGAAGGAACGAGTGAAAATCAGAATTAGAATTTGGATAATGTATCAACATATTTACTCTGTTAATAAGGAGATTCGTTTCGCTTATTGCGTGAGATTTAAATTTTAAGCAGTTCTTTTTTTTGCGCTAGACTGGATGATTAAACTAAGTAATATTATATTACATGTAATCGAATTAGCAATCATTGTAGATAATTCCTTAGGATATTTTTAGAGATGTTGTACAAGAATGCACCAGATTGCTTTAACAAGCCAAATAACCAATGAACTGACAGTTGACGTTTTTATCATCCTATTTGAATAATCAGGTGAATATTTACTGAACACTAACATCTGTAACTTGAGAATAATAACCAAGATATCGCAAATTCCATTACCATGTACAATAATTAAACGGTCTAGTCCCAAAAACAAAACAAAAAACATTTTTTTATTACAATTTCTAACTAATCGCCTAAACAGAATAATCTTAAAATTGAGAGATTTCCAACAGTGGGCCCATACCAGGCGTGGCGGTTCTACCTACTACCTAAATATAGTATCTACCTATGTATAATAAGAAAGATGGTAAGAAGTAATGAGGACTTATAGGAGTTTAAATGGTCTCATCAAGAAGGAAGAGAGAGAGGAGAGTAACGTAGTTAAACAAGTTCAGGTCAAACGATCTGTTACTAATTTATACGAAAACTAGCGCTCAAAAAAGGAAACAATTCAAGGCAAGTAAGTTAGCAAACTAAGTAAAACCCAATCATCTAAGTATTCTAAGTAAACAAACGAAATTCACATACATTGCGAAACCCGATAGAGCCGTAGTGTATGTATAATTAACATTGATTGGACAGATGTTTTTGCCGATTGCTGCACAAAGCAAGGCGATATACGTTTCTCACAAAGTTTTGTAAGCAATTTATGGCTGAATGCAATGGTGGGTTGGTGTTCCACGAATGACAGAATTCATTATATTATTGTTTTAAAAACCTTCAAACGTGAAGAACAGCTATGGGAATCACTGTGTTATGAAAGAAGTGTTCATAATAAAAAATGTTTTTAAACATGTAGGGTAATTGTACTAGATATAGACATTACTACATCATCATCATCACCATCATCCTCAGCTTTCTTTAATCTAAATCAAATTCAAAATTCAATTGTTTTATTTTGGACAACATAGATCCATTTTTTTTTTCTAAGATACAGTTTCTAAGAAGCGTAATTTAGTTACAAGCGCATTTGTATGGAAAATCCAGAAGAACATACATTGACAATGTATGTTATTTTCGCATACCGATAGGTTAAGACATGGCTCAGCTACTTTTAATATTTATTTATTTTTAATTGTAAAATTCACCCATGTTTTGCGTAATAAATGATTTGATTTGATTTGACCCTTAACGTACTAAAAGCTACTATTCATTGCTAATTCTACACCACCAAACCATAAAAAGCAAAAAACAAACACAACAAACGACATACATTTAACAAAATGTACATTCAACAGAATGTATGTTGAATACAAATAAAAAACAACACACCTCCATTGCCAGTAGCGCAAGCGATGATGGAGCAGCACTCATCGACTGGAGACTCGAAGCACAGCGGGTCACTCAGTCTTCTTCCGCGGCGGATATACGGATGCTTGCAGCGCGGTGAGCAATCGAAGATGCCTCCTGCAGTGCATTCGCAAGTCTCTTCGCATCCTCGGTCTAGTTTTTCTCCAATCTGATTTAAAAGAAAAATATTGAATTAACTTCTTATACTTACACCTTAACTGCCTTTCAAGTTCACATAATTACTTTAATAAGGCGTTACTTTTCGAAGGTTCATCTTCAAAATTGTTTCTATGATCAAAATCAAAATCAGTTGAAACAGTTTTCATGTTTACCTTTTATTTAACCTTATTTCCTTTCTTTTCTCTTATCTGTTTATTAAATTTCTATGGTACTAAGGTTACTTAAACTTTTTGTCTTGCTTTCAGAAATCTCATTTCGTCTTTCCACTGAAGGGGCTGGCAAAAGAGTATTTTAACACCCACACTTCGCTGGGCTTCACTAATCTCGTCAGAGAATCATTTTATAGCATAAATTCAGCTATCCCCATTGATGAAGTTCTGACAATATTACAATATGGATACATTTTCAATTGTCGTCATTAACTATTTTCCACCCACTGCTGAGTACAGCCCTATTATTTAGTAAACGTACTGGAAATTATCATCGTGTTCTCTCACTTTCGCTCGTGTGACACGAGTAAATTGGCACTAGCGAGATGACAAGCGATGACCATTGTCATTATGCTTAAAAATAAGACCCACGGGCCTTAGACAAGTTGCATTTAGTTCCAAGCGATTTGGTTTCTAGAATCGGAAATGCTCGGACGCTAGCTGCTGATTGGACATGTTGACAATATGATAACGTGACATTTTTAAAGCTCGTATTTCATCCAATTAGCAGCTGATGTTTGAGTGCTAGCGATGTTAAACACAGGATCGCTTGGAAGCGATTGCAACTTGTCTATAGGGCCTCAGGTCCTACAATCATACAATTATTTCTGTATATTTGTTACTAACCTTATATCCAATTTCATTCTCCTTACACATTTCAGTTTCGCTAGACTCACTTTTAACCGTCATGAGATCATGATAAGGAGCTTGCAGATTTGAGTAAAACTTATCTGATATGTCTTTATTTTGGGGCTGATTCTCATTCGTCCTTGGGGGCTCCTCATCATCATCGTCTAACGTCACATCACTTAGATCCGTTAGCTTTTTAACAGATTTATCTGATTGGTTGTGTAAAGCATTCGCGAAATTTTGTAGTTCATCCACATTCAAGTTTAGAAGTCTAGGTTCCGGTTTAACTTCTTCAGGTGCTTCCGGTACTTCCGTTCGCTCTGTAACTTCCGTTCGTTCTGTGTATACTTCTGTTTTGATTTCTGTGGTTCTTTTTGTGGGCTTTGGTGTAGTTGAGGTCGGTGTTGGTAGAGTGACGGATGCGGTGGTGGTGGTGAGTGGTGCGGAGGTCTTGAGAGCTGGTAGCTCTTCGTCTTCGATCAATTTACCTGTAACAAGAGAGATATTTGTTTTGAACAGAGTCTTCCACAAAAACATAAAACAACAAAACGCATCTTTCATACAAATTATTCGTTTTACGAATATGTAATGCTATATCTACAATTTCAAAACTAGTTTAATGCGTACTCTACAAAAGAAAGTTTGCAAGTACGTTCTCACCCACGCAATAACTACTCTCATATCTCATGATACTAATATCCAAGAAGGTATGTTTCTACTCGTTTTCTCATTAAGAAAATACTACGTTGCTTCTAAGCAAAAACACGGGTTATCACACCCATTAACCGGTACTAAGTAGAGCACGGTCAGTAGGCAAGATTAACTGGTCTTACTAGATACAATGCTCTTTGGAAACCTTATTTGTATAAAGATAAGATTGAGTATTGAATGAATGGGATTGGAAATTACTTTGACCGGCGAAATCAATCTAACTGTCATCGAAGGATTGATTGGAATGATAAAGCATTCATCACTGGTCATTTGCAAAGTAGTTTGAGTTTTGCTGCATTAGAATAAGATGTAGGTATTCGTAGCTTTAAGTGGTATAAAGGTGAAGAGAAATGCGATGATTTGAACTTTACTGTCTCTTCACGCAGTGTAGGATAATTTAAATCTCTACGCAGTATAAAACAAAGTTGCTCTCCGCGTCTATCTGTCTTTCTGTTTTTATATTATCCGCTAGCTCCTCCTAAACCAGGCAACGGATTTTCATGCTGTTTTCACCATTAGTTAGATAATTTTACACGGAAGGTTTATAGGTACAGCTCAAACCAAGGACGGGTCACTCGTTAAAAAAAAAGCATGTAGTGGGTATGTCTTTGATACTATTTTCAATTCATGTTCTGTAGGAATTTGAAAATGATTTCTAAGCACATAAATCACCAGTCCTAAATAAATCACCAATAATGTTTAAACCAATTTGAAGTTGATTTAAACATTATTCACAATCTTTAATTAAATAGTTATAAATTACTAAATACTAATGGCTCCAGTTTGTAAGAATTGCCTGTTAATAACTTTAATTTTATAGTCTACTAACTTTTAATTTTAGTAAGAGTGTCCGAATCAACAAAACATGGGTATTAACTTAGTGTCATACAAAGTCGCTTTCCGCTTTTTTTTTAATGACTATGCTGTTAGCGACTGAGGCCTCGTCGGTCCCTCTTTCTGTCTGTGAATCCACTAACTCCTCCCAAACCACGGATTTTGAAGCATATTTTATTATCAGTTACATCATTTTTCACGGAAATTCTATGGGTACCGTGCGAAGCCGGGGCGGGTAGCTAGTAAGTTATAACTAGAGATTGGATGTTGGAACATGAATTATTTACGAAAGGTTTTTTTTTTCTGCCAAAAGTTCAGCAAATATGGAAGTGGCTTCTAATTTTGCCAGGTTTTTTTACTAAACTATATTAATAGTTTAAGGTAAATGCGATTTTCAAAGGTATACTAAACTATACTAAAGACTAAATTCATCGATCCTGGAAACGCGGGACTTTTAGATTAAAGCTTTTCATACTATTCAACTCATGAAGTATAAGTGGTAAATAGGTATGTGTCCAGTATCAGGATTTTGGTTCTTTTGTGGTTATTATAGGGAGACTCGACATTTTTTTTTCTCGAATTTTGCAATTTTCTGACAATTGTTTAAATCAGAATTTATTGATAACTCCAATAGTTACACGTCACAGTTCGATAAATGTCAAAAGTTGTCTTGCTCTACCTGTTGTCTGTGTCTACAATGAACGTTCAATTAGCTAATGATAATAAGCGAAACTGTTTAAAACAATTTTTCTTATGAATAACTTAATCTTCTAAACTTCTATACTTTACTAAAGTAGGTTCATCCATAATAATTTGTAGGTATGTGTATTTTTCTTTTTTAGAAATGCGCGAGCGATATATTTCCGTTTCAGTTTGGGAAAAAATGCTTTTGAAGGTCCGGCGTCCGGCGTCAGGTGGTCCAGATGTCCGGATGTTCACTTTAGGTCGATTGCAGCCCATCCTCGTTAGATTTTGTAAGCAGGTTCGATAATTATAATTATATTTTTTTGGGATTGCTTTTTTGGGTTTTTTTTTAATGGCAGAGGTATAGGACATGAGACATGAGACTACATTAGACATACTTGTGAGATATTCAGTTACCAGAGCTTTGTAAATAAACGAATTAGTGCGTGCCTTCAGCTGGAATCGAACCCGAGCTCTATGGCTTTAGAGACGAGACTTCTTCCAACTAACGCGATTTTTTTTTTCTTCGAGTTTAAATAACTTACGCTGCAGACACGAGATCTTATGAGATTTTGAGACAACTTTTAGGACGCCAAAATGAAAGGATGTACTAAAATTCAACTTATTGATCGCTAATTTGACTAGACTTTATGATACAGGCTATCATCGCTTCTGGTTGTACCTATTTAGGATATAGCATGTATGAAAGAACTCATGGAAGTAGAAGAAGCGAAAGATGTGTGTCAGAATCGTAGCAAGTGGGGAGAAGTGGTCTCTGCCTACCCCTACGGGAAAAAGACTTGACTCTATGTATGTGACGGCGCGTGATATCATTAGATAAAGAAAATGAGCTTATTTTGAGAGTTGTTCTGTTATTTTTGACAATTAATCGTTTAGTTTATGGTAATTTAGAGCGGTTAACACCAAATGGAGTTGCGTTTGTGATTTCGGGGGAACCTTGTCTGTCAGTGATTCACTTACTTGACTTGGTCGAAAGCGATCGCACGCAATGGTCATTCGCAAACCCATTACTCTAAATCGCTAATTAAATCTAAATGTTTTCATTATTAAAATAATGTAAAGTCAACACTGCAGTCCCCTTATTTCAACGTTTCTGAAGTCTAACGCCCACCATAGCCATGCCCTTGATGACGAATTCACGGATCAGAAATCAAACACGACATTTCTGCTTTCCTGACTTCCCCGACATATGTATGTATGTATTAAACCTATACTTACTGACCAATAAGATATCTTAGCATACTAATGTCTAATAGAAATATATTAGTGTTGCTTATTTGAAGTATATGACAGGTTTAGTCTCATGTATAAATATCCTAATATACATGACTGACATGACACTAATCCGTTATAGATTTTATAATACGTATTTTAATCTGTGCTGTCAGAGCATGAGCAATGATCATAATATATAATAGACAATATAAAAATGTTGCATTATTTTGAGATATGAGAGACCCTAATTACTTAACTTCAAACAAATATCTCCAGCCTTAAATTTAATTTAGATTAATATCTAGAATGTCATCAATCTATCATTTTAACAAATTACTTGACCGTTAGTATCTGGGTAAGTACAGTTATAAATATCGAGGTTGACTGGCCCCTGCATACCAAACCTGTGTAGTAACTGTTACCTAACCTGTCGATCGTACTACGATGCCACTGCTGAATACCTAACTGTATAATTATGGACATGTTACCGGAAATGTGTCAAATAATGTTGGTGTTTATAATGCCTAGGTACGCAAAGTAATGTTTATAATTCGAGCCTGGTTTACGTGAGAGTAAATGAAATATTATTTGTATTTGCAATACAATTTGCATTTGCAATACTATGTATTTGAGTATGTATTTAAAAATATAAATGTCCTTACTTCTATTAGTCTCTGGCAGCCATGGCTTTGCTTAGTTTGGGGTTAGGCGACTGTGATAGAAAATCGTGCCGAATTTATTTATTTATTTTTAAGTTTTCGTCCTAAAATGGTAATAAGGTAACTGTGGTCTGTAGGTATGTTTTTCATTCAATGTTAGTGCTTGCAATGACCGCCATCTCGCCTGATGTTAAGCAATATCCCGGCCTACGATGGATCACGCTTGCCTAGAAAAAACCGATTCACTCGAGACTTGAGGGCGCCTTATTTTACAAGCATTGCGAAAACCGACTAAGCCATACTTAAGTACTAAGTTAAAAACCGAACCTTCTAAGAATCATCAACAATCTTTAAGGGGTCCGCGACGCTCTGAATTTTCGATCCAAATGTGCTTGTCGAATTTCTTGGAAACTTTTCGTCAGATTGTAATGAAATTTGGCATATACAATTAAAAAAAAACTGTTTCTTCTTTTCTATGATCTTGGTTATTTTTTAAAAATGTCCTCATGAGAAATTTTTAAAAAAATATCTGCATTTGTTAGGAGTCACTTTTGACTGATTTATTCAATTGATAGACAACGCAAATCAAAAATTCCTTTGTATAAAGAGGTTGTCTACATCATTAGCTTCTTATTTATTTAAGAATTGTTAGGTAAGTGCGAAGTGCAAAAATATTGAAATTACAATTTGTCACTCTTTAGATAACTTTAGAGGCTCATCAATACCTTTACTTGCTCTCTTCGCTCGTCGTCTCCTTCTAGACGAAATAGCAGTAGGAAACCTTTAGCCAGTACGAAGTCAGTCTAAAGTGATCGCCGGACCTTTAACGTTCTTATTTGCAGGGACACCGATTTACCTATTGAGGTGTTATCCACGACGCGCTGGGCCAGTGCGTGTTGGTGGATGTCACATGTCCGAAAATTATTAATTCTGACAAAAGTTGGTTTTCTCACGATATTTTGCTTTACCGACGACGAGAATGTTGAAGATTATTGTTCAATCTATTGAAATTCTACATTGAAAACTCGTCAGTTCGGTCACTTTATAAGCAAATGTCTACTCAGTTCACGTGAGATTAAACACGTTAGATTTGTTTTGTCTAGAATACTAAACAGGAACTAGGAGTCTATATTTATAGTGAGTAAGTGACCTGTTAGCGGGAATGTGATCTTCGTGAATGTTTTCAAAAACTCCCGGGAGTTTTTGAGCAAAGAGGTTAAAATTGAATAACAACGCAGCAAAGGGACGAGTTATTCCAAAATCAAACTGGCCACCACAAAAAAAAGAACGCAAATGCATGAGATTTCAAAAGAAAAAAAAACGCCGTTTTTTTCTCCTCATTTTTGGCGTCGAACGTCGTGTGCATTTGCCAGTGTCCCCTCTATCAAATGGAGTCTTGTAGGGAACATGAAAAATCGCGTTTCGCAATGTTTGTACCAATCGCTCATATAACGAATTTAATAAACCGATAAAAGTTAATAATCCAACACTAACACTCAATGAATCACAACTTTTTAACACAAACACAGAAAATAATAGGTACAGAGGAAAAAAAGTAGCGACTTTTTACCTACAAAGTTACTACGCCTCCTTTTTGGTTTCCACCCAAAACTCTAAAAAAAGGTGTTAGATGCACAGATCTAGGATGTAAAAGATCGACAGTGACAATTCGATAGTGATACAAAAAAACATTTGCGCATGCGTGAGTAAATTAGTGTTGTGAAAAGTACTTATTAATTTATCGATTGACCAAAAATGGTCCTCCGGGTGCTTGTCGATAAATATAATCTTTCGCATACCAATTGAGTTGTTTTTTGTTCCAAGTATAACACCGCTGCTGAGCTAAAATGAATATTAATCACTAAACGGGTGTTAAGCTAGGCGGAAGAGTTAGATATCAGTGTCACCATGTATCTAAATTAACATAAGAAAAGTAAATAATAAGATCAACATAATACTATCCTAGTAATTCGCTTCGATATTACTAGGAAAGTATTGATTAAGATGATGGGATGATGATGATGAAGACGATGAATCCCTCCCCTTTTCCCATTCCAGTAAAGTTATGGATACTTTACTGAAACTTTAAGTGAAGTTTTGTAGAGAACACGAAAAATCGCGTTTCGCGATGTTTGTATCATTTGCCCACACTCGTGCACGTTGACGAACCGGTAAACGTTAATAATCCACCATTATTACAGTTTAACACTCGAAGAATCACAAGTTTTAGAAAATAATACAAAAACACGACACCATCTTTTCGGTTCCCGCCAAAACTCCATGACTTGTAAAACTCCATAGTGAATTGCCAGTATTAAAACACCAAAAGTACTTGAGATTTTTGAAATATCACGATTTATTTGCAAATAATTAGGGCTCTGTAATTATTCATTAATTACAGAGCACTAATTATTTTTTATTATTTTATTACAGAGAATTTAATGTTTTTCTTAAAAATTTGCGTATTAAATAAGCGTAGGTTATTCAGTAATACATGACACACCCGTCAAATAATTCCACGAATTTATGTTAGTGGCATAAAACTTGCAACACTAACAACTTCATGCATGGACGAAGCTACAGATACAAAATTTTTTTGAATGAATCGATGAAAATATCGTTCTAATACGCCAGTGTACGGGACGCTTTTACATTCTTTTTTGAAGGTTTATTTTATCTGTGAATTCAACTTAAGTGAACAAGAAAAAGGATAATTCCGTTCAATATTTTAGCCTTACGTTGCCCCCTGAATTGCGATTTTAAGTTCTGTCACTTAAATTTAGAATTTTTAGAAAATTTACGAATTTTAAGATGTGACGCCAGAATTGAGCCTATTGTTTACCTAACTATATCTGATAAATATACTAATTTATAACTGACTAGCTGTGCCCCGCGGTTTCACCCGCGGTCCCACAGAAACCATTTAATTTTTCAGGATAAAAAGTACCCTATGTCCTTTTCTGTATCGCAGACAATGTATATGCAAAATTTCATGATGATCAGTTGATTGGGTAGGGCGTGAAAGCGTTACAAACAAACAGAAAAACGAACAAGCTCATTTGCATTTATAATAATACTAGCTGCGCCCCGCGGTTTCACTCGCGGTTAAAAAGTATACTATGTGCTATTCTAGACTATAATCTATCTCTGTGCCAAATTTCATCCAGATCTGTTCAGCCGTTCAGGCGTGAAAGAGTAACAAACATCCATCCATCCATACATCCATTCTTACAAACTTTCGCGTTTATAATATTAGTAGGATTAGTTAGGGTTTAATGATAACAAAGCGTGAAGCAGTAAGCAGTATTACCTACAATTAAATTAATTACATGATGATTTAGCTTTTGATTGTAAACCTACACGATTAAATCATTACTGCATCACGAACTCGCAAGGTTCAACCGCGAGCCTGTCACGAAAGTTGTCTTCGGTAACCCTGCTTATTTGGCAGTATCCTATATTAATATTGAGTAGTATACAGAGATACGGTCAAATTTATATCACTTATTACTCGAAGCATTACTAGACTAATATGGCTTTAACAAATTATTCTTTAATTGAGGACGCACATTAAAGTAGTTTAAAGCTTATATTCATGAAAAAAAATAATGCGTTGAGGACGTTAAATAAGGTTAGTACAAATTAATTTAAAAAATAATGTGTTATTTCACTTAGTTCGAGGTAAAATCCGTCATATTGGCCACTTATCAATATTATGATCTAGGTTATATCTTATAGTTGTAATAAATGTCATTTCTTAAAAGTTGAGCAGTGAATTATGATACATAATACGATGAAAATACGGATGTTATCGATACCTATAATTTTAAACCAATTTATTGATGTTAATAGCCTACAGGTATAATTGAGGATATATATCTATAGAACGCCCATTGTTACCCAAAAAAAAAATGATCGAGGATGAGTTAATTAAAAAAACTAAAGTTCTTGACCAATACTAATAAGGTATACTTAAATTTACAAATATCAAATTTTTGCCATTATTTGGTAGTCATACTAAAATAATAATTTAAATAGTTTGGGGGCTGAGCTACCCACGTCCGTAGGAGTGTACTCCGTTCTGATTCCCTACACGTGGTCCCCGGGTAGTGCTAACCGGGTAGCAAACTCTGGTGGGAGGCTTCGGCCGTGGCTAGTTACCACCCACCGGACCAAGCCATGCCGTGAAATGACCTAGTCGTGTTTCGGGATGTAGTCCGGTGTAACCGTTCCGAAGACGGGTCTGAGCAGTAGCGCGCTTGTGGCTCCTCACTCAACTGCCGTCTTTGTACTTCTTCACTCTACAAAACTTCAATGCTAGAGTGAATAAGTACCCTATAGGTCGTCGTGCTCCATCTTAGACCACAACGTCGCTTAACATCAGGCGAGTTGGTGGACAAACGCCGACCTATTTTACATAAAAAATAAAAAAAAAAAAAAATAATAATAACATTACTAATTTTGGTCCTGTCAGATTCATTTACAAATAATAACATAACATATCGCCTTTCTGGCTGGCAGAGGTGTAATACAACACCCACACTTCGCCGGACGATATTCAGTCCCAAATGTGACAGGGGGCGTGCCTGTCGCCATACACCGGGCTCCAGTCATGTAGCAGATGACATACAATACGCACATATGTTCACACAATGAACAAATTGGTGCGTGCCGTCGGCTGGGCTTGAACCCGCTCCCTCTGGCTTGAGAGGCGGGCCTTCTCCAACTAGGCTAACATCGCTTCATAAATTATATCTACATAAATTACAGCCATCGAAGATAAGCTTATTTAGAAAACCATCGAGTCAATACTACTCTAGACATAATCGATCGATCACAAATCGATCAATCAAATCGGAAAATCCCCACAGTGGCGACTAAGCTAAGCATGGAGGTTCTAAGGTCGTCCACTTTCGCTGGTGACTGCTGTACTGTCCCAGATGGGCCACCTATCTAGCACAAGGTCGCTTCACAATGGGACAGGTCTCACTGATGAATCATGGCCCACGATTCATTAGGTACAGTTGCTCAACTAACGCCTCGGTTTAGGTACTGTTACTTAATTACAAGATGCTCTACAGAATTGGCTCATAGTGACTTAGTAATTATCAGCACGCCTGTACCTAATTAGCCATGACAAGATAGTTTAGTATGATAGTTTGAATAGCAATAATGAGTTTGAAGACTAATGACAAAGTAATTATTAATTATATTGGGTATATTTTTTGTAATAAAGTATGACATGGGATAATTTTGCTTTAAATTTATTTTAATACCAATCAAGATACATTTACAAATACACTACATCTCATTTGTAGTAACCTATCCCTTGCACAAAAAATGAATGAAAAAAAAAACAAGACGTAAATAGAACATACCTACATTTAGAAAATATAGAACTGGGAACTTTGGTAAAGCTATTTGTACGCTGAAAGAACCTTCTTAGAACTCTAAAAGTTCCGAACAAGCCACCAAACATACCTCAAGTCTAAAAGCAGTAGTGCATTGCTCAGCTGTTCACACAACATCCTAATAAGGTAATAATGTCGACCAATACACCCACTCGTGGCACACATTTTTTAGAGAAATCTTCTAACCTGATCACACCTAAGTTCTTCTACAGGGTGTTTGGTTATACGGAGTTTTTCTAAGATGTCATCGAACTCATCATTTTGAATATTTTATACCAATATTTCTTACCAATTCTAAAATCGCAATTAAACCTTTACAAAAATCTGTAGATAAATAGCTATTATTAGCAATAGGTATATTACTAGACCAGTTTTTTATTTACCTAATTGGTACTTTTTTATTCACGTAATACATGGTTTGAACCAATTTCTGGATGTGTTTTGTATTGAAATTTCTTTTTCAATACAAAACACAACAATTACACAACTTTACCTTTTTTGCACGAGAGTTGGTTCTATAGTAGGTACCTACTACATATCTACTTATTTGCAGCAATAAAAAAAACAATAAAAGGACGATTTTTTTCTCGGTATGTCCAATAACCCTACATAAGACCGAACATCCCGTATTAACAGATAGTCTAGACTTTTTTAAAGCCTGTTTCATGTAGCAATAACACATTACGACTTACGTCATAAAAATTAGCACATAATGCAAAACGTAACGGAACTCTTCGCTTTCGTTCGCTTATACAATAAGGCATAATTTATGAGTCAAATACCAATTGATCGATATTCGTATGAAAGCATTGTTTTTATTGAGAGCGTTATGTGTCAGTTGGTAGCATTTTTTGCTGAGTAGGTAATTTAGCGCACAAAATGATCCCTAAAGTTTATAAATTGTGGTCCAAATGTTTGTTTTAGAAACTATTATTAAATTATTATAAATATATAACATAATATAAAATATTATAGTTTTAACCATTTACCACATTTATAACTGACCTCCTGGAGCCTAAGGGCGGATCCAGTATGCCGCGGGGAACTACGCGGACGTTCGTGACGGACGGTACAAAATAAGTATAATACGTAGTCAACTTAGTCACCTGCTTGCTCAAAACGGGGCGGGTGCCGAACACTCTCCGCGCTCCGTATTTTGGTATATTATACAGTACGCTCGTCCGCCTACGGACTATCAGCATCGCACTGCAAAGGCTTGACTATTTTTGGACTGCGAGATGATGTTTCATTCATCTTTATATCAGCAGGCGGGTTTAAAAAATTCCCATTTATGTTCCTGTTAGAATTTTCCAATTTAAACTGCTTTACAAATTTTCTGTACTTGAAAATGTTTCTTAGTTATTAAAAACGGATCATAGCAATTATGTAGCTCTTAATTGGGACCTACTTAATCTACAAGCAAAAAGTGTGAAAAAGTATTACGATCAATTTATCTAGCTAGGATCTAGATCGTGTTGAGAAATCGCAGCGTGTCGTCCGCGGTCTGCGGAGACGCCAGACGTCGTGCAATGCGCGCTGCGCGTTTGTCGCGCATGGCAGCAGCAAGTTATGTCAACTGATTACGCGACACTCAGCGCTTCCTGATTTCAGTAGCTTCATTTGTGTTGTGTTTGTTTTATTGGAGACGTTTTAGGGTCGGCATTAAATGAATGCGGAACGTTTTTTGAAGATTTTGTCGATAATATGTTTCTAAAATTCAACTGACTGACATTTTCTATTATCATCGATTTGTCCAGATGCTTGCCTTGTTTGATAACAATGGAGTTCAAATAATCAAGACCCATTGAGACTGATGGTAGATAGTAACTCTTTACTTTAGTAGATAAATTCTTTTGTGTAGAGGTAGGATAAAAATGGCTTCTTGTACCCTCTACTTCTGTGCTGTGATAATTAATCGGTTCTAGATTTGCCTCATGATAGATGTCATCACAATATTGTCATCGCATCGTTTTCTTTCGTCTAACCACAGAATAAATAACCGTTACATTTTTTGTGGTATGATTTATTCGACCAAATCAAAGTAAAACAACCAGACATTCCGGTCCCACGAGAAGTTTTCATTATTTGTAGAATCGGAAGAGATTACGCGGTGACGACATCTTTGCGATATCGAGGAGTATCGATCGCGAAGTCACGATTCACGACTCTGATCAGAATAAGGCCATCCATGTTGCGTTTAATTACTTTACTCAATATCGGTGAGATAAAATCTTTTGAAAACATTTTAATAGCTAACTACAATTGATGCTAACTACTGACTTGTTGTGACTAATAGGACAGCATGGAGAGAACTAGGGGAGGCCTATGTAGAAGGACAAGCTGACAAACAACTGGTTGTTGTAAAATAATGTTGTCAACAAATTTTAGTTTTTCTTATTTTATTTTCTGTATTAAGATAAATTATACTCAAACAAAGGCTTTATCTATCTATATCTACTGATTAATTATTGGAGATACAACAGCCGTTAAAAATACACCTTTCAGAGCTGGCAATGTATCGATAACACTACTACTTAGCAATGCAGGTATCCATAAAGTGTCCATTTGTTGATTGGTTTAGCAAAATATACAAAAAGAATCTCCAGGGAGGGATAGAAGGGATTTCTTTCCTTTCCTGTTCAAAAGTACAGTGACAATATTTTGTCAAGGAATTTTTTTTTTTAAATTTGACACTGGACATTGTCATAGTCACTGTAAACAATTTTCTTTAAAAAATATTGTCACTAACTTTTGCGTTTCTGAAACCTTATTTACTAATAAAACCAAGGATATTAGAGTTTACAACCAATAAATATATTCCGATCGTTTTGCGACCTTCTTAAACTTGTTTACAAGTATCTTGCGCGACTATTTCAAACTAATTTGTTATGTCAAACATAAGTTAAGCCTCATAAGAGCGTAACAACGTAATTATCTTCTTAATCCTTACCGTGACTCATTGACCACGAAGAACATGAATTAGCTTTTTGTAAAAAGCTACTCCTAAAAATGCTCGTGTCTTTTTTTGTTAAGCCTTGAATATTCGCCAAACGCGTCTATTCAACTCGTAATTGTGAAGAAGCTACGGACCCTACCGATATGAAAAAAATATCACCAATAAGATCATTCTGTTACCTATTAATTAGTCTGATTAAAATATTATATTACTTACTAGATTGCGAGTAAAAAAATATTAAATGAACGTTGTTTTCGTTCTCATGGCGTGCAATACCGTGCTTACGGAGATTACGTTACTATATATTTTTACACCTTCGGATAGGAAATTAAAAATATGATTGATCGTCCTTTTACCATATTTTTAGAGCTAAAATTGAGTTAGTTTAGTAATATTTTGTGTTATTTTGAAGTATTTCGTCAGATCACGTGACCACTGACACCCGCGAGCTCCTTTGCGGGGGACGGGCCAGTCGGCGCTAGCGCCTCACGAAGGAGGGACGTACTCGCCTTGCCGAAAAATATTTTCGCATTTTTTTTCTATTTGTACGTAAATCATCAATTAAACAGTGCTTAATTATCCAGAGACAATAAAAAAAAGTACTTTTTCAAGACATTTGATAAGTTTTTAGTGACTTTACTACTAGTGAAATTATTTGGACAATAATTGATCGCGTTGTGAGTAGAGGGTACAGAAGGTTGATCCGATGAAAATGGGAGATGTCACCAAGGCAGCTAGACGTAAGAAAAAAATTGGACTCCAACTAGCTAAGTGGTAAGTACCTACCTACCTATTAATATTTAATTACCACATAAATATTTTTACCCGTTTGTTCTTATTGTGTAGACTGAAGTGACTAACCCTAGTGTCCGAGTTTTTAGTGGCATATGATTCGGTCTGACGTTTGTTTTCCTGATAAAAATAATAGAAAACTACAGACGTGTAATCCGACCTATGTTAACTCTCAGGGCTTCACCGTCCATTACACCTTATTGCCATGATTGTTGGATTTACCCGCCGACGCTGTGCGACCATGAACCTTATTTTGCTGTGATACGAGCCGCGGTCGCGCAGCGTCGTGCTGTACTACAATCATCACGCCACGGCACGGGCCCCATTGTACATGTTGCTCATGATCTCTTGTGTCTCATGATGTCTTGCACTTGGATAATTCCAAGTGCAAGACTTGTCAGAACTGTGTTTTTGTTTTGTTATGTACAAATGTACCTATATGTGTCATATTTGTACATTGCACAGGGTTATCGGTATAGGGTGTACTAAGCCAAACGGGGGTCATTGTACTCTTCATTATAAACAACGATTACTTTTTAAACTTTTTTATTTGTAAATTAAATCGGGGAAAAAAGCATCTGCTTACATTTTGTCGACGATCGATGAGCTTTTTGTATGAAACAGCTGTTTTTTTTTCTCGTGATTTCATTTGATTCAATTATTCACAAAAATTATACTAAGGTCAATATACCTAAGCCATTTCAAATTGAAGCTGTGGCATACTTGCTGATGCCCCAACACCTAGTTAATAACATAGAAATGGGGAGTATTCTATAGTTAATAATAATAAATAATCCTTCTTGAACAATCGGGTAAAAATAAAATAATGATAATTATTATGTGTACTTACGATGTCAATATCGGAAAGCGGTCGTTGCGTGCGAACGGTGTAAATGACTAATACTAATTTTTGTTTTTGGTATAGCACATTTCCTAAACTAACCTACCTAAACTAGAAACAATCACATTTTTATGTTATAGCTGACCAACCACGGTCCGCAATACATTATTATTTTTAGCAGTGTATTGAGCATATTTTTCTAACTTATCCTGGTTTGTTAACCGACTTCTAAAATTAGGACGCACTCAATTACATTGTATAAATTTTACTAAATGTTTGTTGCAGCATAACTTCGTTATTTACTCATTTATTTTTATTTGAAAGAATATGCTTACTAACACTCTGATCAGTCACTTTGCTCAAAATAAAGTATTTTTTAGTAAAAAATAGTATTTAATACAAAAAGTCAAGCATTTGCATTCAGAAAGTAGTGTTCCGAGTCATGGCCATTGAATTCGATAGAAAAGTTATTACATTTTCTTACAACAATAACCGAGCGAGAGATCGTTAGCGAGCGAAGCGTTATGCTTCAGATTCGACGAAAATGCTTTCGTATGTCCGAATTCCGTCTGGATTTCTGTCCGGATCTCTGTCCAGACCTGTCTTAATCTACAGGTCGCATTTCTTAACCTATTCTCTTGAAACTTTGTGAGTAAGTCCGATATTTAAAAAGAATTTTCTTGTCTAGGCGGTTATTGGAAATTTTTCAAAATGGCAGAGATGTGATTTAAAAAAAGATATATCTCCGCATAATTGGAAAATTTCCAAAAAACCTTTTTGACGAGATCACCAGCTCACAGAGTCACTATTGTATGTATTGTTATTTATTTATATTTATTATATACAACGATTTCTTTGGTAACTGATACCAACCTGCATCTAGTCTTAATAGTTATTTTAATTTAGTCTATTGCATGAAGACTAGAATAATAATATATTTTAAACTGGGATTATAGATTGGTAATTGTTTTATATTTTATGGTATCATGGAAAGAGACAAACGAGACGCTTTGAGTAATATGAATATTGTGTAATTAATATCTTTAAATTGCTCTATTTCATTTTTTCAGAAACAGAGATCAACGAAATTATCAAAATTTAAACACAAGCGTTCAGCCAACAACAAATGCGAGTACTGAACTATGGTGAGTTAAAAGACATTTAACATCTTATATTATTAGGGTGACAAGCATAGTGCATAGTCAGAGCTATGCCAAATGAAAATGCTATTGCTGAAGTTGTCGTATGTCCGGCGTCCAGCGTCTGATTGCACGGATGTCCGATTGTTTTCCTCTACAGATCGCATTTCTCAACCGATATTTGTGAAATTTTGTAAATTTAGGTTTTAAATTAAATTTAGGTTAAATTTAGGTTATTTAAAATAGCGGATATATGTAATTTGTGAGACGTTGCTCATAGAGCCACTACTTGTAATCAGAGTGGCGCTGAACTGCTATGGGCATGCGTGACGCCAGTACAACCATTCACTCAGCGAGCGCGAAGCGCGAGTGAAGAACTTCCGTTTCAGTTAATAAAAATAGTAAAAACTTATCCTATATTTTTATCTACAGATGCCTAGTTCAAAATCAGCCGAAGGGTATCAGAGCATCCGAGGAACAGGGACTTTTTCACCTTCGAATAAACTGGTAATCTTTTTTTATTTTTTTGTGTACACAATGTACATAAATAAATTATTGATATTGATGATAGCGTTCGGACTTGGTATGATTGCAAATTAATTATCATTTAATATTGTTTTTAGGAACAACAATATCAGTCTTCATTGCCGAATCTCATCGTCCATGAAGACTCATCCGAGGAACAGGGACTTTTTCACCTTCGAATAAACTGGTAATCTTTTTTTATTTTTTTGTGTACACAATGTACATAAATAAATTATTGATATTGATGATAGCGTTCGGACTTGGTATGATTGCAAATTAATTATCATTTAATATTGTTTTTAGGAACAACAATATCAGTCTTCATTGCCGAATCTCATCGTCGAAGAAGAAGCAGAACAAGAACAGAAAGACAAAAGTTATTGGCGTATTATAACATTAGCTTCTTCTTCGTAAAATTGAAGGAAATATCAAGACACAATAGATTTGGTTGCGACAAACAATCGATAGGAGACTGATTGGAGAAAAGCAAACAGGTCTTGCTTCTAAATTCACCTTTTTGTGAATAAAGAGTAACAATAGTAGATTATGTACCGAGGGCACAAAGCAGTGCCTTACGTCGCGGGCGGCTTATTGTATCCTGAGCGTAACGAGGGAATCTAGAGTTAACTCCCGAATGCAGCAAGGGAAGATGAGTCCTGAGGGCAGCGAGGGGTTCAAGCCGCCCAAGACAAAAACACTGCTTTATCCTAGAAGCGAATTCTCTACTAAAAATTCTGTCTAATATTATACTCTCTCATAACTAATAAAAAGGTACTAGTAAGGTACAGTCTTTTATTTTAAATTTCGTGCAGCTCGTGGAGCACGTGCTCGTATTTGCACGTGCTCCGAAGACGGGTCTGAGCAGTAGCGCACTTGTAGCGCCTCACTCAACTGCCGTCTTTGTGTACTTCTTCACTCTACAAAACTTCGAGGCTAGAGTGAATAAGTACCTAGGTCGTCGTGCTCCATCTTAGACCACAACGTCGCTTAACATCAGGCGAGTTAGTGGTCAAACGCCGACCTATTGTCCATAAAAAAAAAAAAAAAAAAAAAATTTTTTTCTTGGTAGCTAGTTCAATTTTCAAATAAACTCTTCTTACAGTGCTTATTCTGAGTTTTCATTCAATGTTAACCTCTTTGCTTGGAAACTCCCAACTACAAGCTTCGCTCGAATTTATGTTTCATCTATAAAACCAACATTTGAGTTTCATGTGTTAGATTAAGGATGTGTTAATCTGAGCGATTACTGCCTTCAAAGCATTTGATTTATTGATATTTTTTGAATCTCGGTTTATTTTGATTATTTTTTTGGTGTTTATTTATTTATTTATTTATTTATTAAGGAATACCAACAGTATACATATTAAACAATTTAAGTTTTCTTACAGCTAATAGGAACAGTTCTGATATGTATACCCATAATAGGTATTCACAACATTCGCAATGAGGAAGGTGGTGAGTATTTTTATTTCTATCTTAACATCATAATTATCTTTGAAAATAAACAAATTTTTTGATCACAGACATGTCAGCAAGAGAAAAAAAAATGAAATAAAATATAAATACATATATGAAATGAAATAAAATATAAATAAATATAAAACATAAATAAATATATATATATACACACTAGCAAGAATAGATAAGATGGTTTAAAATGATAACTATATAATTTTAACTATTGATTGGTGTTTGCTAAAATCTAAGCACAATACATGTATTTCAGCTACAAAAGGTTTTTCAATATCCAATCTAAGACCCCTTTAGTCCAGCTATAGAGGATTTTTTTTCTATATTAACTACTAGCTGTTGCTCACGATTTCGTACGCGTAGATAAAATAAAGCTCGTTCCGTTAGTTTCTTGTATTTGTCATTCACTCGAGGAGGTATTATAGCGCGAGCCGTATGCGAGCCCACTAATGGAGCCAATAGTGTAATTATTAACGCACACGCGTTTCATGTGACGTTTTTCATCACCCATGCGAGGGGAAAAAACACAGACTTGCATTAGTCAATACATTTTTCTGCAAATGTATGCGCATTTTGCTGCTTTTCCACCTATAAAAATTTTCCTAGGCAAAATAATAAAGCGAATACTTTGTTTAAATTATCATACCTAATTAATTGTCAATATTTTGATAAAAAAATAATGTTTATTTACTGTTATTACGTAGTTATGATACTTTAAATCAAGAATTTAAGAAAAGTAAAAAAAAACTCTTGTTGATTTATTTTAAAAAAAGTCTAGTTTAGTTACTAGTGCGATAATGGTAAAGTAACAGCACACGTGCTTAATAGCTCGGATTATGAGCTAAAACTGATGTAATAAAGTCCTTTTTACGAGCGAGAGTGATGAAAAAGATATTAAACACAAACGCGTTTTTAACTTCAAGTAGGAACATTTCAGCAAAATCAGGCAAGAAACTATCGAGAAAATAATGAGGTTGTAAGTTCTGGGTCCACTATATTTTCAACAATTTTAGTCATTTTTATACTACCTACTAATTATATAAAACAGATTAGTACTATCAACTCGTAGAATACATTTTTAAAGCGGGCCGTCGATTGAACAGCTCTGCTAGTCCTAGTCAATATTTTTTTTGTTATGAGATTTTTGAAATGTTGTAAGCATTGGTTTAAGATAGGTTGAGTGATTTATCCCTGGTACCGGAGTTCTTAGAATGCCCATCAGGAGCCCTATTCTTGCTAAAAATATTTTCTGATCAATGTCTCTCTCGTTTTAAAAGTCATAGTGAGAGTGACCAAGAAACATCTCACGCGTCAAGAATAGACCTCCAGAGCTATTCTTACGATATTATATTATTCCCCCTATTCCTACGCACGAGATATGTTTTGGTCAATGTCTCTCTCGTTTGAAAAATCATAAAAGTGAGAGGGACCAAGATCCGATGAACCAAGATATCTCACACTTCAGAGAGTCCGTGGTCTACGATTGTTTTTTTAGATTTTACACGCACGACCAAAGGGAATCAAAACCTTTAGATGCGGGATATTTGTGAGTACATACTTAATCTACCTATACTTATAATAAAACTACCGCGCTCATGCTGCTTAAAAGGCTCAAGTCTTTAAAACGCCGTTGGCTTCAAATAATTTAGTCACAAAACATTACAATAAAGCATAACATCACAGAGGGCATTCATTTTTAGGCAAACATATTTTTTTCACGGTGTTTCGTCTGAATTTGTTTAGTCTTTGAGAAATGCTAGCTCAATGTTCAAAAGCTTCGAGCGTTGATCACTAGAGGCGCTAAAACCAGCTGAGCGCCGAATGGCAAATGTCATTGGCGTATCTTAACCTCTTAAACTTAAAACGTTGAAATGATCGTCTTTTTTTAACTAAACAAAAAATGAAACGGCTTGGAGTCATAAGGTGTGATGGTTGTTTATTTTTTTATTCTGGAGCAGGTAGAATTTTGAGTTGCTTATCGTAATAAAATGACTAAAATATCCGGTTGACGCCGGATTTGGGAAAGGCGCGTGTTGTGAACTGTCGTATAAAGTTGATAGGATGGAGATACGGTTAACTTACGGTACACTTAAATTTCGTAATTTTGCTTGCCTTTTTAGAATTTAGATACATGTCACAAGTTTTTCTGTGGAGGCAAGTACCTTTATTCAAATGTTATTGATCCTTAAATTTAATATAAGTTTATTCGAATGAGATTCAGTCTCATTCACTGTTGGATTGACCATTGGAAAAGAATTGAGGATCGTTTCATCAAATCGTTTTCTGTTTTAATCCTGAGGCCTTTGGCATCTCCGTTGTAACCTACAGATGGAAAAATGGGCTTGCTCCCAACGACCACCACCAAAACAGCCAGTAGTGGTCGTTAGGACGAAGTTTTATTTTTGTCCCAACTGCCGCTAGTAGGGCTTGTTGGCTTGTTGTACAAAAATAAATATTATTATTTTTGTATTTTGTCATTATAAAGTCAAAGTCAAAATGTTTTTATTCAATTTGGGTATCAAAGATACTTTTGCCCGTCTCTGTGTTGATGGTCTTCCAGACAGCTTTTTTTTATTTTTTTATTTATCTTTTAAAAACAAAGCTTTAGCGCGAATGCAAACCGACTTAAAAGTTTTCAAGTAGTTTTTAACATAGTCCTGAAAATCCTTACTCGATGTCAGAGATTTCTTGTTATATAAACCAAACATAATATATTTACTTTTTCGTATACCTCTGGTCGCCCAGTCACTAAACTGTATTTTTTGGTTGAATTGCATCTTCTTCTTTGGACAAATAATAATTACAACATCAATATTAGGATAAATATATATTATACTGTAATTACATAGTTAAGCTGCGTTACAGTGTAAGAAATTATCAAAAATTGGTTTTCCATGTTAGAGTTCTATCGGTTTGACTGTAGTTTTTACCAATGGTGGTAGTTTGGTGGTGATAGTTGACACAAAAATATTTTATGTCCCAACGAGCTCCACTGGCGACAGTTGGGATAAAAATTAAAATATTGTTGTATGTAATTTGTTGTTAATATGATGTATTGAATGTAAAATTTTTTTTGATAAGTATTCAACTCGAAATGGATGACTAGCGTCCACTTCATACAGAAGCAACGATATATCAAGATTACAAGGAGAGTGCCGATTCAGAGGCCAACAAACTGAGTTAATATAGGTAAGGAAGCAAAATCTCAGAATAAAATAGTTATTTTCATTTGATATTGTAATATGTATGTTAGTCTGGAAGGCTTTATAATATGGGCTCGTATTGTTATCTCGATCGAAGCGTCGACAGCTTCAGCTTCGACAAAAGTGCTTTTGTCCGAATTCTGTCCGGATCTCTATTTCCCTCTACAGATCGCATTTCTTAACCGATTCTCTTGAAATTTTGTGAGGAGGTTCAAGATATAACCGTATTGTGATGGACTGGAATAAGTTGCCAGTGACTGTGATAAATGCTCCCTCAGTTAATTGCTTCAAAAACAGACTTGTCAATTACTTTTAAAAAAAACACACACACAAATGTAGTGAAGTGAAGTGCACTGAAATAAGACACGCATCAGCTTTAAGCTGCCAGTGTCAACAAATAATAATAATATTTCAGAGATTTTTTGTTCTCCGCTATTTTTGAAAACTTTTCAAAAACTGACTCGACAAAAAGAAACTGTACAGTTATTGAACTTACAAAATATCGCGAGATCGCTATCGGTTTAGGAATGTGGCCCATGTAGGAGGACACACGTCGGCAGCGAGGTCTACAGCTCACACAGAGCCATTAGTGATATAAGTTCCAAGTTAATAACAAAGTCAAGCTATTGCCTGAGATTTGCCTCAAGAGCGTGGGGGCGTGGTTTCGATTCCCACCTAGGGCAAACATTCATGTGATGAACATTAGTGTTTGTTCTGTGTCTGGGTGTTAATATCTATTTAAGTATGTATTTAAAAATATCTAAGTATGTATATCAGTCTCTGGCAGCCATAGTACAAGCTTTGCTTAGTTTGGGGTCAGGCGACCGTGTGTAGAAGTGTCCAAAAAAAAACATAAAACACATTGTAGTGTAAATAAGTATAGGAATTTTCTAGCTTTTTTCCTTTTTCAAATTTTTTTGGTAACATCGATTCCGTAAAATTGATTCGCTTCTGATTTTTTGGGGTGACATTGTTGCCCTAAAACGAATAATCGGGTTCTACCGTACCTACAGATTTTTTATTCGTTAAATTATTCGAAAACTGGTGGAAATCACTGACGCGACATTGACCAGTATGCCTATAATTAGACATCTATTTCCTTTGAAAAACTTCTCATGGTTCGAAGATCGATTATAGGTAACCTTGAAAAAAAAACCGAACTTAAAAATGTTTTTAATAAATATCCTATCCTACTAATATTATAAACGCGAAAGTTTGTAAAAATGGATGGATGGATTGATGGATGTTTGTTACTCTTTCACGCCGGAACGGCTGAACAGATCTGGATTAAATTTGGCACAGCGATAAATTATAATCTAGAATAGCACATAGTATACTTTTTAACAGCGGGTGAAATCGTGGGGCGCAGCTAGTGAGTTAAAATGACAAAACACATCGTCACGCCTTTCCTCCAAAGGGGCTGACAGAGGTGTAATACAACACCCACACTTCGCCGGACGACATTCAGCCCCAAATGTGATAGGGGGCGAGCCTGTCGCCATACACCGGGCTCCAATCATGTAGCAGATGACATACAATACGCACAAATGCTCACACAATGAACAAATTGGTGCGTGCCGTCCGACTGCGTTCGAACCCGCTCCCTCTGGCTTGAGAGGCGGGCTTTCTCCCAACTAGGCTGCCATGATTATGAATTAATTATATGAGAATAAGTTTAAATATGAAAAAGAAAACTAGAAATTTGCCTATAGCTAACCTGTGCTTAAATGACAAGTAACTTCGATCAAAAGTCCAATCTGTAATAAAAAAAAGATACGAGTAATCAAACTAACCGTAAAGTGTTACAAAATTTTCCTAAAAACCATTTACGCAGTTTTGTACAAAAAACACACATTATACGCAACGAGTTTAATGACACATCCAAGCACTTACAGGCCAGCTATTTAGAGACCAGTTGTGGGCCATCGTTGCCCAATGACGAGCAATCATCGTGCCTGCCTAATCGGACCATTTAAACAAAAAGACGAAGCAAGCGTGGAATTTGAAACACCTTCCGAAAAAGGCGTCGGTGAAGTCACGATTTTGCTTCACTGATGTATTTAAAGCGATTAACACACTGCTCAGCGCCCGCGACGATGAAACGCGTTTTTTCAACGTTGTGCCTCAGTTCACAACACATTGGTAACGCAACGCCTCTTCATGTCTTTGCTTCGCGCGGAAGATATGACTTGTCGTTCTGCGCTCCTTCACGCATCTCCATCGCGTGACCCGTTGTCACGTAGCTAGGTGAAAGATAAACGCGACAATGTGACGCGATTTGACGCGACGCGAAAATATAGTGTAGTCATTGTACGTACCTATTATATGTGTGGCCTATGTGGACAACGCAGGATATAGGTTTAGATAAATAGATATAACATAGATACGATATAAGTATAGAAATAATAGATAAACTCTTTATTGTTCACACCACAAATAACAAAAAAAATAAGAGAATAATTATATTATGATTATTCTCTTATTTATTACCTTATTTATTAACTGGCGGCCTTATCACTAAAAGCGATCTCTTCCAGGCAACCTTAGGCTGGAAAGGATACGACAATTGAGTATGGGACAGGATGTGCATAATTAACAAATTTAAATATAGATTGATAATATAAACAAATATTGAGTGATAAATATTTTATACCAACATAAACTATTTAAATTATATTTAAAATTTAAAACATTCTAATACATACTTGAAATATCTATAGTTAATAAAGTATACTAATTATTACAAATATCACTAAAATTAAGTAATATAATAGATAAGATATAGAAATAAATTTAACAAGGCAAAATAGTTTAAGTACAGCTACAATTAGATTTTTGCGCATCGCGTCGCGTCGCGCTGTCGCCTCTGTCGCTCACGTATGACACGCTGAAGCTCGCGACAAACGTGACAGACCAACACGACATCACATAACATATGTTATGTCGCGTCACTGTAATATATCCCGTTTGTCGCTCACGTAAGACAGCGCGTGACTCGGAGCAGTGTGCCAATCGCCTAAGGGCCCATCTAAACAGCTTTTATTGCTTACGTGAAGATGACAAAATTGACACGAAGTTAGCATTTGGCAGATAAGTTTTTAATTGTTCATGAAAGTTAGCTAACTGTACAAGTTTGTCTAAGCCCAACCGCACAAGTGGAAAAACCGGAAAGGTATTAATATCGTTATTACCTACTAGCCATACTGGGTCACAGGTGTGCGTGTCTAACTAATGTTTTACTGTGTTTGAGTATAACGTAAGCAAGTACTAAATAACAATATTTTAATAAAAATCAATAAATAATTAAGCTAGAATTGTTTGAAACAGTTTTGATTGGTACTTAAGGCCCGGTATTACACGAAATCACCGAAAACAAGTTTTTTTTTGCGCCTAACTTTATATGAAGAATTATGATGATCAAGTGCAAAAAATACAGCTGGTAGAAGAAACAACCAACAAAATTTTAACCGAAGAACAATTTTGAAAATAATTCTCATATTATTGGAAAAAAAAATATCACAAAAGGTATCATCTTAAAAAACTCATTGAGCATGGTTTTCTAAATTTTCAGCGATTACATCAAATTTTTTTCGATTATTACATAGCCAGATTAGTTCTCTAAAATTTAACCGAGCAACTTATTTTTATTTGTGTCCTTGTTACGATTAATACCAATAAAAACGGAAAAAATATGTAATTCTAGGCGCCGATCTCATTTTACCATCAATTATGATAAACGATTTTCAACTCTAAATGAAGCGGCCTAAGTAAACGTAAAATCGTGCTATGACCGCGTCTTAAGTTTAAGAATTTATAATGCACTGTACTTTTAAACCTTCAATGATAAATATATTAATTACGGTGAAAATCGCATCAAAATGCGTTGAGTAGTTCAGGAGGAGTTAGCAGATATACAGACAGCTCGAGACAAACAGACGCGGAAAGCGACTTTGTTTTACTATGTAGAGAAGAGTGTAAGAGATACCTTTCTTTGTAGTATGAGTAAGTATTGTTAGTTATAATATAGCAAGAAAAATTAAAGACACTGCGCAAAAACTTTTATAAAATTACAAGCACGTTTTTATGTAGTTTCTACCTTAATGTGTACATTTATCAAAGCATTGTTCACGATTTATGAATAGGATTCCAATTTACAAGGTTCGTGTTTCACTCCGAAAGTATATTGTATTGTATGGGAATAACGTACGGACTTGTAACAAATATGGTAATGTGCCTGCGCGTGAGCTCAAATTACCCCCTACAGATAGCGCATGACGAAATTTTTGTTTCGATTAAAATAGACAAATTTAAATTTTCAGCTTTTAACAGATTATTGAAAACGAACAAGGCAAAAAGCGCTAATGTTTGAGGAAAGGGCTGGTTGGGAAGTCTGACTTAGATGATGGTGATGTATGATAGTTGTTTATAAAACATATTTGCAAAGATGGTACAACCAATTTTGAAATGTTCGGTGAAGCAAACAAGTCCGAAAACTTACAACCATTTTTAAGAGTATGAACCACTGCATTAACGTTGACTATCTCAAACATCGATGTAAAATCTATAAACCCTTTATATATTTATCATCTCAAGGCGACAAACTATAGTTTCAGGTTTGTTTTAACAGATCCGTAGCTCGCTTCGATCATCCTAAGTGCGGAATTCATAGGAGGTAATCTTAGTACGTGAGTCACCGAACATGACAGTCTTAGCTTTACTTCACTTTTAAAGCTCGCACGGTTCGCATTGATGATATTCTTATAGCATGTATTGCTTCATCATCGTGTTTAAGCCTCCTACACACGGTATGAACGGACGTCGGGATTTGATCAAACAACAGTATTTGTATAGGCTTCTCTCTAGAATACATTTACTAGCCTGATGTTAAGCGACGTTGCCTAAGATGGAGCACTACGCCCTATAAGGTACTTATTCACTCTAGCCTTGAAGCTTTGTAGAGTGAAGAAGTACAAAAACGGCAGTTGAGTGAGGCGCTACAAGAGTGCTAGTGCTCAGACCCGTCTTCGGAACGGTTACACCGGACTACATCCCGAAACACGACTACGTCATTTCACGGCATGGCTTGGTCCGGTGGGTGGTAACTGGCCACGGCCGAAGCCTCCCACCAGAGTTTGATACCCGGTTAGCACTACCCGGGGACCACGTGTAGGGAATCAGAATAGAGTACACTCCTACGGACGTGGGTAGCTCAGTCCCCTTCCTAGCTTTAGCTTTCTTTAGCTTTTCCTTCTTTTTATACGACTTCGAAAACGGAGGAGGGTATTTTTGTTGTTTACGAACCTTATTATTATCATGGTAAAAAGTGTATTTGTATCTTAGAATGAAAGATTTATATATATTATCTATATTTCACCAAGAGCCCCATTCTAGCGCGTACGATATAGCCCACAGTCTCTCTTATTATAAAAGTCTTTAGAGTGTCAGAACAGCGATTAATAACTATGTATGTATAATTGTATATCTAATCAACAATTGCCATGAGGGCATAAATTACCTAGTTACATGTTGAATTGAGGCTGTGGGATCTTCACCTTCGATTATTTCTAACATATATGTAAATAACATCCAACAGTAACGATCAAAACTGCGATAAATATTGCAAAATGAAACTTGCAATTGTTTTAAACAGCAAAAAAAAAATAGTTCTGTGATTTTAAATCTTTCACAAAGTTTTTTATCCTACTGTCAAAAATGTCTTACAAATCTCTGAAAAAAATACTTGAATTCGAAAAATTATCAATAACACAACAAAACATTCTAATCAAGCTAATACTCAAATTATTTCGGAAAAAATCAAGAGCCACATCTGAATCAAAAGCAGTAAAAGATGATTGATGCGACCGCAAAAGAAAGATATTACCAAGTCTGGCTTGGTTTACATAATTACATTCTACGAGGCATCAAAAATTTCGCCGAATTAAATTGAAAATTTGAAACCACAGGCCGTAAGAAATCCCCATTAAAAAGAGTAAAAGTGGCAAATGAACTACAATTTAAACATAAAAACTAGGACAGACTTAAATTTAGCTTGCAATGATAATATTTGCTAACTAAATATCGTCACGCCTTTCCCCCGAGGGGGCTAGCAGAGGTCAAAGTCAAAGTCAAAATGTTTTAATTCAATTTAGGTATCAAAGATACACTTATGAACGTCAAGGTGTACAACACCCACTTTATTTCGGTCCCAAATGTGACAGGGGGCGAGCCTGTCGCCATACACCAGGCTCCAGGTACGTAGCAGATGACATACAATACGTACTAATGTTCATACGATGAACAAATAATTGGTGTGTGCCTTCTGCTGGGTCCGAGCCCGCTTTCATTATCATTGCTTTTTTTCTTCTAACTATGTGCTTTAATTGATGTTAAATATGAAATCACTAACCGAGACTTTGTAGTGGTCAGACAAAAACTAATTAGTTTATTGTTATTGGCGTAGCTAAAGTGTCTTGATTTATTGAGGTTTCTATTGTAAATTGGGAACAAAAAGTTACAATGATCTTTAGAAAAGGTTATGTTTGAAAGTTTAGTAAAAAGATTCTTATAACAATGGATCATCGAGACAGACCTAAAATAATGAACCAAATTCATGGAAAACCATAGTACCCGACTCTAAATTTTAGTTAATTTTGCTCTAAGCGATGATAGCCTAGTTGGAGAAGGCTCGCCTCTCAAGCCAGAGGAAGTGAGTTTGAACCCAGCCGACGCCGGCACGCACTCATTTGTTCACTGTGCGAACATGTGTGCGTATTGTATGTCATCTGCTATATCAGGCCCGGTGTATGGCGACAGGCTCACCCCCTGTGACATTTGGGAGTGAATATCGTCTGGAGAAGTGTTGGTGTTGCATTACACCTCTGCCAGCCCTTTCAAGGGATCGTTGTGACGATATGTTATGTTATGCTCTAAGCTAAGTATTAAAATTATATGTTTGTCTGCGTCAGCCTTCCGTGTTTCTATTTATATATATCTCCATCGGAAAACCGCGCTGTTGGAAAAACAGCATTATGCTGAGGGCGGGCCTTTTTGTAACATTTATTTGTTTTTATATCCATAAATATATTAATTCTAGTTGAAATGCGTGCTATGTTATAAAATATATTATATTTAGTTTCATTAGGCACGGATCAGTTCGACAACATAGAGTTTTAATTAATTAATTCAAATTGGTTCGTTGGTGTGTCTAAAACGAATTTAAATATTAAATTGTGTAGGTACTAGACTCAATTTCCATAAATATATTCTAATTACTTTGAAAAACGTAAAACACAAAAAATACGATCTTTGAAGGAGAGCGCGTTGGATTCTTTTTATAGAATGGTTTGGTGAGCTTTTAGTGGAATACGTTTTACGGAACTCTTTTTGCAGATTGCTCAGTCTAAAATTTATTAGAAAGCGTCAGAAAATATACTAGGGTATGATCCAACTTAACCTAGGTAAGGCTTGGAGCTGCCACTAGCTTCCTACCGTGATATGGTCAACACACAGAGCTACAAGTTGGCACAATACGAATTCGCAACGGAGAAAGCGCGACGCGAATTGCGAATCGCGCGAATGCGATTTCGTGAGTCAAGATGTCTCATTGCCATGGTTCCTATGACCAGTACGAATCAATACTCGAGTTCTTACGATGTGTCAAGCGAGCTTGGACATTTCTCAGATGCGATGACGCATTACAATTTTGTATAGCGATTCTTAATAATGAAAACTTGCCAACGAACTGACTCTTCAAGATAAGAGTGAATAGGTACAAGTAACTCGTCGGAAAACGTTCTTCCATCGTCACATCGTCACTTTTCATCAGGTGTGTTGTGGTCAAACGTAGGCTCTTTTAATCAATAAAAAAAATAGTGCGTGGAGTCCCTTCTCGCGGAAGAAGTGAAATTTCTGTGTATCTTTCTTACTACGCACGTGTGTTCGAGTGCCACGCATTCACTCTCCCTCTGTCTCTTACTATTCCCCTTCCCCAGGAGCGTTAAACGTTTAACGCAACCTTGTTGGAAGTCGCATTAGAAGTTTCACTTCAAAAATCAAGGATTTGAAGGTCTACCTAAGCTAATTCGAGCTGGAGGTCAAATTGTTGATCTACTGCTGGTATTACCGTGGGTTGTACTTACTGAGTTCAGTGTCGCAGTCGGTGTACTCGTGGTTGCAGTCGACGGTGTACGCGGAGGCGGCGCCGGCTACCGCCAGCACGGCGCACCACAGCGCCACTGCGCGGGCGCTCATTGCCATCACCGTGGCGCCATCTGGTAATCATTAATTGCAGATTAAAATAGATAGTAGCAGAGAACAATAGGATATGTACATAGGATTTGCAGTAGTTTTATCATACTAATATTATTAATGCGAAAGTTGGATGGATGTTTGTTTGTTACTCTATTACGCTAGAACGGCTAAACGGGTCTGGTAGAAATTTAACACAGAGATAGATCATAGTCCAGCATAGAACATGGGCTACTTTTTAATCGCGGGTTAAAAATTAGCAGTTAACACTGTGGGATGCAGCTGGTATACCTCTAAATTAAAAAAAAAATAGAGACAGGCGAACCGCAACTGTTCCGCGGAGCGTTCTGACCATAGGTTCTGAACTTCTGGCCGCTAGGAAATCATAAAAAGGTGGTATTTGCTGGTATCTTTTCAGCAACCAGTGAAATATAATCATAGCAAATAGTATTTCATTTGATAAATTTGAACAATAGCGTGTATTTATCTACCTACACAATCTTTCGAGTTTATTACTCAATCAATAAAACTTTTAGTTCCCAAAAACACTTCAAGCTTCAAAACAAACAATTAGCAGCAGTTACGTTTGTTCCGGCCATTCAATTGATCTTATTTAATCAAAACTATCCGAGATTCAAAAGCTTGGACGTTTGCGATTCACGACACAGTAAAAAGTAAAAGTAGACTAGGTGATGTTTTATTGTAGAGAACGGTAGTTGTCAATCATTTTGAAAGTCGCTAAACATGTATAGTAAACTAGCTGCGCCCCGCGGTTTACACGCCCCGCTATAGTAAGTATATTTTCCGCGTGAAGCGATGCTAGCCTAGTTGGAGATGGCCCGCCTCTCAAGCCACAGGGAGCGGGTTCAAACCCAGCCGATGGCACGTACCAATTTATTCATTGTGTTAACATACATACGTGCGTATGTCACCTGCTACATGACTGGAGCCCGGTGTATGGCGATAGGCTCGCCCCCTGTCATATTTGGGACTGAATATCGTCCGGCGAAGTGTGGGTGTTGTATTACACATCTGCCAGCCCCCTCGGGGGAAAGGCGTGACGATATGTATGAAGATAAAAAGCAGTTTATACTTCTACATAAATGTTAATACAAATGCTACCTATAAATACCACCTGTTAATACTTATTCAATTTAATCGAAATCTGTTAACCATTTCAACGTGAAGATGTCACAAACTTTATCAATTTGTTATTAGGTAGGAATAAATGTGATTTTATTTCCCACTATCTACGCCCCGCGGTTTCAGCCACGTTCCCACAGAAACCGAATTTTTTTTCGGGATAAAAGGTACCCTATGTCCTTCTCTGTATCCCTGATAACGTGTATGCAAAATTTCATGAAAACATGAAAATCAGTTGAGTAGCTAAGACGAGAAAGCCTAACAAACAAACGAACAAACTAACTTTTGCATTCATGATATTAGTTAGGATTAGGTTGTCAATGACGGCTGAGGATGATGATAATAATGCTTTATTGCAAAAAATAGTTACAATTTCTTCGAGGCTATTCATAAAACGTACTGTGGCTGGTAATTTGTTACTTTCTTTCACCTTAATAGCAGATTTATGGCTTATTCTTTCTTCACGTGTCTGTTTTGGTCGATGTAAATGCAAATTCCTAACGGTTCTTGCTAGCCGCTGTTTACTGATTTTTAAATCGGCTGAGTTTGAGAAAAACATACTGTTTATACTGCTAGCACACAAGGTGAACTGGCGATCTGGCAAGGGTTGTGGGAAGCCGTTGGATGTGGGCAGCGTGAGACCGGTGGTTATGGGGATCAATGGGGATTGTCCAGCAGTGGACGTCTTCCACCTGATATGATGAAATTACTAGCTGATGTCTGGGACTTCGTAACCGGTGAAGTGCTGCTCAGACATCGTTTCAGTTTTTAAAGCTTCAAATCGGAGCTCCGTTTTCGTACGTAAAAAAGAAGTACGTAACTTTGTACACGTCGATTGATTAGCCAGAGTTAGCTAGAGTGACAGTTTTTTGACCGCCTAAAGGTAAATAATTATTAGTTAATAAATGGTTGCTAAATCGGTTAGGGTTATGTTTTGCGCTTATCAACGAAACTTATTTATTTGACATTACTTACTTTTGTTTTTGTTTTGAAGGATGAAAAATAGAGATAAACGAATGAACAGGATTGAACCCACTTTAAGGTCTGGTTGCACCCAGGTTGCACAAAATAGAAAAGAACAGAAGGAGAATAAAAGGCCTATTCCTGACAGTGGGAGAGTGCAGGCTAATATAGCAAAATTAAGGAAGAAACATCTCACTTCAACACATTGTTACCCTACCACCTACCCTTTTCGTTTTTCCATAAGTTCCTGTCCATCCAAAGGTTACCTGGAAGAAATCGCTTTAGGCGATAAGGTCGCCCTTGTACTGCCGAAAAATGTATTTAAGTTTTTCATGTAGTTTTTGGTGTGCAATAAAGTAATATTGTATTGTATTGTTGGGGTTATATCACTTCATTGTTGATACGTTGGTTTATTGACACACATAATGAGTTGTGGGTTGTCGATTGTTATCGCAATTACGACGGTAAAGTGGTGACGTTGTATAACTTCGGAATAGTAAGGTATACCTACAGCGTTTGGTCCTTTTCGATCGAGTTGGAATATTTCAAAGAAAGATAAAGACAAAATACTGTATAACTATTCAGAGGCTATACAACGTTTATTAGTAAGGGATGATGCTTGTGTTATACTATTTATTATAAGCCGCGAAGTGTGCGTGTTGTAATACATCTCTACCAATCTCTATGGGGACAGGCGTGTTGATGTATGTTTAAATAAATAAATTCGGGACACTTCCACACACAGTCGCCTGACCCCAAACTAAGCAAAGCTTGTACTATGGCTGCCAGAGACTGATTTACATACTTAAATATTTTAAAATACATACTTAAATAGACATTAATACCCAGACATAGAACAAACACAAATGTTCTTCACACAAAATGTTTGCCCTAGGTGGGAATCGAACCCACGCCCCCCAACTCAGAAGGCAGGTTCACTACCAACTGAGCCACCGAGGCAGTCGAGAGATGTATGTACTATGGACCTAAAAATATTACACAAGATAATTTGTTTAAAATTACAAAAGACGTAAATTCTGTAGGCCTAAAAACACCACACAAGATAATTACAAAACACGTTAATTTAGAATGACCAAACATTGTGATATTTATGTTTTTTTTAATATGTTTTAAGGTTAAATGCTCTTTTTCCGAGCAAGGTGGTAGAGTCATTTTTGTAACCACCACCGCCAAGTAGCCACTAGTATGTATAGATATTACCTAGTTGTAAGCCAAATTTTGTGAGACTGTAATTTATTTATAATTTAAAAAAATTATGCCCCTCAGTTTCTTTCCTGTTCTTCTGAGTAGAAGCTCTTTATCCCAACAAGGCGGTCGAGTCTATTTAAATAACTTTGACGTTCATAAGTGTATCTTTGATACCTAAATTGAATAAACACATTTTGACTTTTGACTTTTTAACTTTTGACGTTCATAATATTCATATATCTACGATACCCAATTAAGTAAAGAATTTGGATTTCTTTTTGTTTTTATGTCAGAATACTGGAATTGAACATTGCCCTAATATAATATTATTTGCCTTAGTATGATTATACTACTTAGTATAATTAAAACATTGCCTTAGTATAATTATACAAGTATAACATTGCCGAAAACCGCTAAGAAGAAACTTATGCTAAGGCGTAAGTAGCATAGAGAAATAAGGCAGAGTAGTTTCGAGAGGTATCGTTTATTGCCGAAATGCCTTTGTGAAAGGCTTCGCTAGATTATTGGCTTTGTGTTTGGACGTTTGGACCGTCAATCCGCAGTTTGATGGCTGCGGTTCGTTGAACCGCGACCACTAGGCGCGAGTGTTACGTGAGTTTACTGCTAATCCAATTAACTGAGCAGCTAAGCTTTTAATTTCCGTCAAACGTAATTTGGCTTAGCACTTAACTTTTGTAAGAAGATATTGTCAAACAACCATTTACGATGGATCGCGCTTACCTAGACGATATAAAATCACTTGGAACTTGATTATGAGCTTAAAGTATTTCTACCAAAGTATTTTAAGCCAGAGGAAGCGGGTTCGGACCCAGCCGAAGGCACGTACCAATTTGCTCATTGTGTGAACATAAGTGTGTATTTAATGTCATCTGCTAAATAACTGGAGCCCTGTATATTGCGACAGGCTCGCTCCCTGTCACATTTCGGACTGAATATCTTCGCGCGAAGTGTGGGTGTTGTACACCTCTGCCAGCCCCTTCGGGGAAAAGACGTGACGATATATGTAATATTTTTATCCAAAAAACGTGTGGTGGTACAAACAATCTTACGAAAGTAGAATAGTTATACAGTGTTTTGTCTTTTTCTTCCTTTTAAATTTTGAACTCGATCGAAAAAGACAAAACACTGTATAACTATTCCGAAAGAGACTTTATTAGTCAGAGGCCTAGAGACAATAATAGAAAGTAAATATAACCATCTTGATTTTAACTTAGCCTTAATTGATATTTTTTCATTTTGTTTTATAATGATTTTACCAAGCGATGATAACCTACTTTGAAAAGGCTCGACTCGCAAACCAGAGGGAGCGGGTTCGATCCCAGCCGACGCACTCATTTGTTCATTGGGTACGTGATGTACGTATAGTATGTCTTCTGCTACTTGACGGGAGCCCGATGTATGGCGACAGGCTCGCCCCCTGACACATTTGGGACTAAATATCGTCCGTCGAACTGTGGGTGTTGTATTATGCCTCTGCCAGCCCCTTCGGAGGAATGGCGTGACATTATGTTATGTTTAGATTTACCATAATTTTTCCAACTAGTCAGATTGTGGGTATTAAAAGCTAGTTACTAATCCGAAATACATCTGTAAAGTGCACCTAATCTACAACTTGCAATCCCGCACCGTGGGATTGCGTTGCACAACATGCTGGTAGTTAGACCACGTTGCGTGAGCACATCATTTGTTATACTACTTATCTTTAACCGACTTCCAAAAAGGAAGGGGTTCTCAATTCGACTGTTTTTTTTCAATGTACATATGTTACGCCATTACTCCGGCAATTAAGGAACGATTTTAAGGTTTTTTTTGGTAGATAATACTTTTGTTTGGTAGATAATACTTTAGACGTGATTCCGTTCAAATTTTTATCGAAATCGGTTAAGCAGTTTTTAAAATATCGACGAAAGTCTAAAAATTGTTTACATGGAAGAAGGGAAGCCAGTTTTTTAAGTTTTGCTTATTACTGAACCTAGATTTTTCGTGCGATATCTTTCTAAAGCCAACATTTAATTGTCTTTAGGAAACCTATTGTCACAGGACAAATTTCCAAGATTGCTTATAATAAAAACATCTCCATGGCTAAAAGAGAAAAAAACATTAATTTTATTTTTATATCATAATTACGTGTTACTACTCTTTTTTAAATAAATGACTGAAACGACAATGATGATCAATTAATGTGATACAGCTTAAAAAGAAAAAACATTGTTTTTTTTCTTCATCAGACACATCAAGTAATTGAAAAGAAAGGAAAAACTAAATAAATTAAACTAGCTGTGCCCTGCGGTTTCACCCGCGGTGCAACAGAAATCGTTAAGTTTTTCGGGATACAAGTACCCCATGTTCTTTCCCGTACTCCCGACAACGTGTATGCAAAATTTCAAGATGATCAGCTGAGTAGTTGAGACGTTAAAGCGTTTCGAACAAACAAACACACTCACATTTCGCATTTATAATATTAGTTAAGATAGAAACTGTTAGAAAACTGGAAATTCGCACGTGTAACTACGGAAGACGGCTATTACATGTGCAGTTTATTATACTCATTGATCCATGCAACAGTATTGTGACGGCCTAGTTTCCACGCGAGAAACCTATCCAAAGATATCGGCCTGATTTCCTCACGACAATATCTTCCCAGCGTCGCGTCGTACCGTGTGTACCTTACCTACTGAGTAAGGGTGATTTCCCACTTAAAGATGAGCGATACGAGGATGTGTAGCAAAGAACAAGTAACATTATTAAAAAAAAATCAAAAACCCGGCTGCAAAGTGTTGTACCCTATGTCACTTCCACTATCAAGACGATTCAAGTAACAACACAGTACTTAGAACAAGTAATATTGGTTAAGAAAGATAGGATTAGAATTTTCAGTGATCTTGTTTGTGGATTTTTGCCTAGCTACGCATCCTCGCACCGCTCATCTGCTAGTAGAAAAGCAGCCTAACAGTAGGTATGTGACCTACTGTAGAGCTACCTGTGAATACTTCGTGTGATTCTAGTCCATAAATATCACACTAACATAACCATTATGTAAATATGCAAATTTTGTGAGAGGGTGTGTGTAAGTGTTTGGAGTCCGGCGACCACTTTAGACTAACTTCGCGTTGGCTTAAGGTTTTCCATAGCCATTTCGTCTAAAAGAAGATGACGAGCGAAGAGAGCAAGTAAGGATACTGACGAGCCTTTAAAGTTACCTACAGAGTGACAAAGTGCAATTTTTTTTATGACTTTTGCACTTCTTTAATCATTCTTAAACAACTAAGAATGTTCCTTGTATTATGGATTCATTTAAAAGCTGATGATGTAGACAACCTTCCTATGTAATGGGATTTTTGATTTACTTTGTCTTTCTATTGAATAAATCAGTCAAAAGTGACCCCTTACAAATAAGGATATTTTTCATAGCTCAATTTTCACTTGAGAACGTTTTTTTTAATAAAACCAAGAACAAGGGGCGGAGGTATTGTTAATTTAATTGTACTTATATGCTAAATTTCATCATACAGGACAAATGGTTTTCAAGAAATTTGAGAAGCACGTTTGTATGGAAATTTTAGAGCGTCGGGGCCCTTTTAAGTTGGCTTAACGAATTTGATGAAATTTGGTATGGAGGTAGCGTATACCTTGGATTAGTACTTATGCTACTTTTTATCCCGAAAATATTGGTTTTCTGTAGAACACCAGGTGAAACCGAGGGCTTCTGCTAGAGAGAAAATAATGATTTTGTGCTTCTGATTTTACTGTTAAACTTAAACAACATACTTCGAGGACAATACTTAAATAGATAGATATATAAGTGCAAGTATGTTTAACTATGTAAAATGCTAGAAGGAAAATAGCATTTAGATCTTTGTTTTCCTGTATTTTTTCCAACTAGCGCTAAATAACTATACCTATGTACCATACATCTATTTTAAATATTCGTGTTATCAGGGTTTATACTGTCTACCGTGGAGCAATGTAAAGTATATGTGCCAATGTATTTAATATATTTACCTAACAATAAAGCGCGCGCAGCAAAATGTATTTGGTAACGCTAGAATATGGGCTCCTAGCTGAGTTTGGGGCCCGCTACACAAATACTCAAGTGTATTACATCTAAGCGTCTTTTTTTTTAAACCTAATCTAATCCTACTAACATTATAAACGCAAAAGTTTGTAAGAATGGATGGATGGATGGATGTTTGTTAGTTTTTCACGCCAGAACGGCCGAAGAGATCTGGATGAAATTTGGCACAGAGATAGATAATAGTCTAGAATAGTACATAGGATACTTTTTAACCGCGGGTGAAGCCGCGGGGCGCAGCTAGTGTTAAATAAATGTTTACTCTACTCAGTTACAAAACAGCTGTTTAAAGCTCAGACTTGCAATTCTAAGAACCACCTGTTACTAAAGGCTATTCAGTATCTAGGTCCAATGATTTAATACCGCGGCCTTGCAAGGCTATCGGCTTTGCGACCCGCACCTACGTAATCTAAAACACGATTAGTAGGTAAGTAACTACTTACCCTACCTACTGATTTTAGTAGATCTATCTCTGTGCTAAATTTCATCCAGATCTGTTCAGCCGTTCTAGCGTGAAAGAGTAACAAACATCCATCCATCCATCCATTCTTACAAACTTTTGCGTTTATAATATTACATATATAGTAGGATAGGATTTACTATTACTGACTTTATTTTATTGGAAACCTTTTGTAATTGACTGAGAAAAAACTAATTCTAAAAATTCTGAAGGTGGTTGGTTTGGTGAAGTAGCTGATGCAACGTGTAGCAAATCAACGCATTAGCGCGGCGGTTAGCAATTAGCGAAGAATTCGTTTTGCTAACCATGGCTCAGTTGTAAATGCTCGCGCTTTATATGTTGCCACATATGATAATTGATGCAGACTATTTGTAGGGTTGCCACAGGATAAGTACTTTTACCTAGTACCTGTTGACAATAATATCGGTACCCCATTTCATCGATTTAATAGGATCGCAGATTATGGCAATTTGTCTATTGAATTGTGTCCGTATCCGGTATAAGAGTGTCTATGCTCTGTCACTTAGATTTTACTTCTGTAACTTGCATTCTAGCCGCCTAACCGTGAGGTAACCTTAAAGCTCTTTATGATTAGTGTCCGCGTAATACATTCAACAAATTCAATCCAAGTTTAACAGTGTAATCAATATTTATCGATATATAATTATCAATATATAATCAAATAAAAGTCTAATATAGAACATAATAGTGTTGTCTTTTTATTTCGCCACCTCGTACAAACACGCAGTTTAGATTCCACTGGCAAGATCAGATTCCTTCAAGATTTACTCTGCTAACAGAACCTAATATTAACGAGTGGGTCAATTAAAAAATCGACTGCACACCTATCTTAAGACACTTTTTTTCATAGGTTTTTAAGACAAAAATAACAATAACTATCGAAATTTATCCAGCCGTTTGGAAGATAATAGGTAATAATATAAATCATACGCGAGAAAAACATAATTACCCTCCCTGGCAGTCGGGTAAAAAGGGAGCCCTTTTTCTTAACGTGGATGGCTTTTTCTATTTTGCTTCAATGAGAAAAAATAACAAATATAATATAATACATAAGTATTTCTCACAGGTTTTTGATTTTTAGTTTACATTTTAAATTCTCTAATCTGCTTAGTCGTTTAGTAAAAGCTTCAATCGCTTTTAAACTTATTTTTATCACATTTATTAACGAGATAATTGTATACTCTACATTGTACAATTTACTTGTTTTTTCAGTAGGAAAACCTAATTACAAGATGACTTCGTACTGTACATAACCGCATAAATTGTATGTACCTAGCTTTATCCTACAGTTTGAAAAGTAAAAATAACCTTAATTTGTCAATGTCGGTAACCCTACTCCGGCCCTGTTCCCACGGAACAATAACTAGTTAGCCGCACGCGGTTTCGCCTCCCAATCTGTCACAGGCACCGTCTCACCGTTTCGTAACATTGTGTGTAAGGTAAGCGCTTGTATTGTTCGAATTCAACAACATTGTGGACGATATGTATACCGCTGCTACTACCTAGTAATCAGGGATTAGGTAATAATATAAACAGTTAGAACAGGGAAAGGTGCTGAAGTCAATTTGTTAGGAAACAAACGCGCTAGCTTAGACAGAGTAACTTTACTAGTTGTTTTAGTACCTTGTTTACCTAGGGAAAAAACGCTATGGATTCCATCACTGTCCTGGTTATGTAGGATTTCCGTCACTACCCACCGCCGTCTACCCACTAATCCTAAGTTCCAACTATCTAACCTCGGTGATAAATGTCAGGGCTACGGGGACGCTTTCGCACGCTTCCGCGGCCCCGACACCACTAGCCCTTACAGGCTCGAACCCAAGCTTGCACTCTACCTCCTGATCACAATGTATTGAGACAGCAGACGCAACGTTATCATCCACCTCGGGGATCAAACTTTACTAGTACCTAGTAGTTTAGTGGAAGTAAACTTTCATAGCTTTCCTTCTATAGCCTCATCAGCGATGAGGTTATAGAAGGAAAGTTGAAAAATTTGAGACTTAAAAAAACTGCACAAGTTTTAAAAAGAACCTCAAAATGTAGTCCTGACCACACTTTTATAATGCTCTATGTATATTTATGTAGACGAAATTATACCATAAACCAATGCACATAATGTCGAGCTAAGAATGACCAAGCGAGTAGCGTAGTTTTTGCGTCAATGTGTGCGTGTTGTGTACATATACGACAGTAGCGTAGTTTTTTTAATGGTTTTTGGCTTCACCTAAATAATACACCGTGCGCCATCTTATTCTCTAGGTTGATCTGAGTCTGGGCATGGCATCTTTACAACGATAGCAAATGAAGGAATCATAACACGTTTAATTGCTTAAAAGCAAATAACCTTTGTCTAAACCAGACAGTTTTATAGTATTTTCAGAACTTGTAGAAGAGTTGATGCGGCAACGACCAGCCAAGATTATGCTTGTGCGCTGTCAAAAACATCAAGATTACAATCAGCGGCTACGGGCTAGTTGTAAAACTACGAGCATGAAACTTGTAACCTGTTCCATGTGTTTGCGGAATCTACTAGCGTAGCACGAGGATGGATAGAGGTGAACTTACCGGTTTGGTGTAGTATTATTATTTGAATCTGACGCTGGTATAGAAAATCTACATTTAAAAAAGAAAACAGAATATTTACTTTACCTCTACTTCTCACAGAACTCCACAGAAGTTAACTACATCCAGAATACAGAAAGAGGTTTAGCATTGCTGTTCATCGTGATAATGCCGCCAACATTTTTTTTTTTTTTTTTTTTCCCCTCCGGGGAATATGGCGCCGCACGTCTTGTGCATTTGCCAGTGTCTTAGTGTTTCAGTTTCTCTCAGTAGTATTGCCCTTTTCGTCACAAAGTTCTTTGGTTTCTTCTTCTGATTTCTTTTACTTTTGTTCTTCAAAGTTGAGTTTTAAGGAGAGGAGGTTTCGGAATGGGAACATTTGTTTTTGTTTTTTTTTTTTTTGTTTTAAAACGGGGAAACGTATGTATAGGAAAATTATGCGGATTTAGACAAGGTGAAAATTTGGATATTGGTCAGAGGAAATGGATTATTATGGGATTAATGAAAGGAATGGAAATGCATGGAAAAAGTAAAATATAATGAACATTTTATAAAAAATAAAAGTGTAGAATTAAAATTTTACAATTTTATGTCATTAACTTCAATAAATGAAGCTATGACATTGTAAATAGGCATAGAAAAATTACGAAGCAAGCATTGTATATTAGTAGGAAAGGTAACTTTAAGATTGGATAAGCTATTATAGAAAGGTGAGTGATCATATAACGGACAATTGAAGAAGATGTGGTTTGTATCACCTACATCTTCTCCGCATTCGCATATTTCATCGTCGACTATACGGAAACGAGCAAGGTGAGCTGGACTGCACATGTGACCCAATCGCATTCGAATAATAACTGATGTTGCTCTTTTACTTAGCCTTGATTTAAAGAACCAAGCTTTGTTCGGGATTTCGGGTTGAATACTTTGATAATATTTGCCTTTGACTTGGGAACTGCTAATCCATTCCTCACTCCAAGCTTTTTTGAGGTGAAGTTTTGGAAGAGTAGTCAGGTCTTGAGGGTAATTTTTATAATAAAAGATGTCTCCACACTCTATTGCCTCATTTGCTAGGAGGTCAGCTTTTTCATTACCTCCTATACCACTATGGCTAGGGATCCAGGCAAACGAAACAGAATATCCCTCACTTACACACTTGACAAGCATTTCTCTAGCCATAATGATAACTGGAGAGAAGGCGTTTTTTTTAAACGGAAATTTTATTAACGCTTGTAACGCGCTCTTGGAATCCGAAAATATTACTGTCTTGGAAAGTTTTAACAATAATACATATTCTATAGATTTATAAATACCAAAACACTCGGCTGTAAATATAGAAGTCTCAGGAGGAAACTTAATTTTTTCTACTATGTTGTATTGTAAATGAAAAAGTCCAACACCTACACTGTCGTTTATGGAATGTTTAGATGCATCACAGTATATTTGATGCCAACCGAGCCAACGGTCCTCGATCAAAGCATTAAAATAGGTTTTTGATTTTGGATCACCTTTTTGAATACCAGTATTAAGATGGACATCAGGAGAAATTATAAGGGATTTAAAATTAGTTTCAAAGAGGGAAAGTCGAAACGATCGGTAAGTTGGTGCAGTTATCGTTTTAAATGATCTGTAACTAGCAACTAGATGCGGTAACGTTTTGTGGGTCCAATAGGGAGATGAATCAACCAGATCTGAAAGACGTTGAATTTTAGTAATTAGTAAATTATCAGAGAATTGCAAAATGCGATAGAAAAATCTGTCTGCTAAAAATTGACGACGATGTCTGAGGGGTGGTTCAACACATTCAACCTGTAAGGCGTTTATTGGACTCGATTTCATAGCTCCAGTTATAATTCTCAGGGCTTTTGCTTGAATAGAGTCCAGACTGTTATTTCCGGTTACGCTACATGGCTCCAATAAAAAGGTTCCATAATCCAGAACACTTCTAATCAGAGCATTGTAGACCAATTTTAGTGAAAATGGATGTGCTCCCCACCAGACGCCTGACAGGCACCTAATGATATTTAGAGCACGTTCACATTTATCTGCAACGTATTCACAATGCGGTTTCCCAGTAAGTTTTGAATCCAGAACTAGACCTAAAAATTTGACAGAAGCTTTAACGGGAATAGCCTCTCCATTATATTTTAAAGTCACTGGAGGAGGCATACGTTTCCTGGAAAACAATACCACACAGCTCTTAGACACAGATAATTCCAAACCATTCTTGTCCAACCAGATTTTAAGGAGGCACAATGAGATTGATAACGAAGAACAGGCATTGTTTATCGATTTTTCTGATATATAAATCACCAAATCGTCAGCATATTGTAGAATCTGACATGTTCTAGCTAAGGAGCTTTCAAGGTCATAGGTGTAGAGATTATAAAGAAGAGGACTGAGAACCGAACCTTGCGGGAGTCCTTTCCACAACTTTCTGCTAGAACCATCTAGCGTTATACGACGGTCAGACATAAAATTAATTATAAAGCGAATAATGTTTATTGGTACTTTTAGCTTTATTAATTTTTGCTTTAAAATCGTTAAAGACACGTTATCGTAAGCTGATTTAATGTCTAAGAACGCAGCTACTAGAGATTCATCGTTTGAGAAAGCCAATCGAATATCCGATATCAGTATACCAGTACTGTCCATGGTACTCCTACCTTTCCGGAATCCGAATTGTGAACCTGTGAGTAAATTATTGTTTTCCAGGTACCACTCTAGTCTATTTTTTACAAGGTGTTCAGTTATTTTTCCAATGACAGGTGAGAGGGCTAAAGGACGGTAAGAAGAGACTTTACATGGATCTTTGTTGGGTTTTAGGATGGGCAACACTATTTGTGACTTCCATGCCATTGGAACGTCTCCTGTCAAAAAAATTAAGTTTATAACCTTCAAATAATAATTTAACCCATTTTCGCCCAGATTTGTGAAAAATTAATAGGGAATCCCGTCTTCTCCAGGAGCCGAGTCCCGGACATAAGAAAGAACGCCTTTGAGTTCATCTATTGTAAAAGGAGAATTTAAAAATGAGTCGCTTGAACTTGAAGAAATATGAAAATTATCATCAACTAACACTTGCTCAGGAACGAAAGTGGGAGCTAATTGATTCAAAAAATCATTGGACAAGGACGGCGGGATGTTACTAAATGTGTTGTGAGAGACCCCTAGTCGGAAACGTTTGATGTTGGCCCACATGACTGAAGACGGAGTCCTCGGAGAAAGGGAGCTACAGAACTTTCTCCAACTTATGAATCGTTTTTCTTTTAAAAGTTTTTTAGTTTCAGCTATTATAACCAATAAATTATTGTAATTACTATCTGTCATGTTTAAATTGTATTGAACCTCTGCCCGTTTTCTTTTTCTAATAGCTAATGTACAGTCATTATCCCACCAAGGAGGAGAAGATAATTTACCATTGGAACTGTTTTTACTAGGAAAATAATTATTAGCTGCTTCTATAATTAGGTTAGTGAGCTTTTTAGAACACAGCTCTGTATTAGATATGTTAGGTAAGCTATTGATATTATTTTCAATATGGGTCTTAAAGTTTGGCCAATTATCACCCAGCAATCTATATTTCATTCTAGGTTTTGGAGGAGGGGATTTAACTTTTTTACCTAGAAAAGATATTATTATAGGATAATGATCACTATAATGGGTAGAAGAAAGTGTTTTCCAAGATAGAGAAGAAGCTAAGGTTGGTGTTGTAATGGATAGATCAACAGAACTACGGTGTTGATTAGGACTTGTTCTACGAGTTGGGGAGCCTGTGTTTAGGATGCAAAGATTGTGTTCGTTGATAATGTTTAATAATTCTTCTCCACTAGAGTCAGTTTTAGAGCTCCCAAAGGATCTATGATGTGAATTAAAGTCCCCTAATAATACGAAAGGTTTGGGAAGGGATTGGAGAATGCTTCTTAATTCCAGGAAAATTGAAGAACATGGGTTGGAAATGTAAATTGAAACAAAGCAAATACCTGTAATGAGAGCAGCAACTATGGAAAAGTCATCATGGGATGGAAGAGGAATACTGCTATGTGTAATCTTATTGTCAATAAGTAAGGCTACTCCTGCATACCTGTCTGCTCTGTCTTGTCTGAGGCAGGAGAATCCTTTCATTTTAAAAACAGAGCCTGGCTTAAACCAGGTCTCTGACAAAGCAATCACTGAAGGTTCATGCTTGTTGATTAGGTACATTATTTCTTGTTTCTTGTCATTTGCGCTGCGGCAGTTCCACTGCATTACCACATGTGGGTAATGCAAAGGAACTATCGGAGCGCGATTACAGTTGCTCATTGTTTGTTGGCGAACATCCATTGTGGGAATGAATGATTTTTTGTAAAGTGTCAATAATATGGGCAGCGTGGTCTGGTTTTAATAAGGTGGACTGAGAAAGGGTGTTTATCAGGCTCAAAATCATGTCTGCAATGGAATGCTCCTCAGTGCCTGAGGTACCAGTTTGGTATCCACATCCATTAGCATGGCATGGCATATTGTATTCTTTAATAATTTCGTGGTGAGCAGAGCGATCATAACCTTGCGTTACATGGTGGGGTGAACGGGCCTGGCGTGTAACTGTTTTTTTGTATGATGTAGAGGATGATGATGGAGGTATGATTTTGTTTGTGGAGGAAACTGGACTACTAGATACTACTTCTGCAAATGATTTGACTACAGGTGGGTGTAATTTAAAGGCTTCCGCATAGGATATACATGACTCTGCCATTGATCGTTTAATGCGTCTCTGTCTGTCAAGCTCTGGGCAGCATTTGCTGGTGGCAAAATGATTTCCAGAGCAGAGACAGCAGGTAGCCTTGTTCTCTTCTACTTTACAGGTGTCAGCTGTGTGTTGAAAACCACATTTGTAACAACGGGGCTTAGACCTACATTGTACTTTCGTGTGACCAAACCTTGCACATGAGTAGCACTGTACAGTTGGGTATGTGTATAGTTCCACTGGAAGTGCATTATAACACATGAAGATGCGTTTAGGGAGTACCTGACCATCAAATGTTAAAACTACTGTTTGTGACGGTTTCCATGTAGGAGAGCCATCTACAGTAGTCCTGTAATTCAGACGTCTAATTTTTAGAATCTTTCCGCAGCCAATAGGGAGATTAACATTGTCCAGAACCTCTTCTGGAGACCATTCAGCTGGTACTCCTCGAACCAGACCCATACGTGTTACATTGAATGTTGGTATAAATGCTTTGAATTGATTTTTGTTTAGACTTTCATGTTTTAAGAATTGGTTGGCTTTATCATGGTGTGTAAAAGCAATTGACATTCTGTTTCGGCCTATTCTCTTCAAACTTCCATTTACTATATTTTGAAAGTTTTGTCTCAGCAAAAATTTACCAAAGGCTATAGGGTGTAGAGTGGTACTGTCATTTGGGTTAGTCTGCTGCCTCTGAATATGAACTATGTATGGAGCCGCATCAGTGGCTTCATACATAGTCCTACCTATAGGTGCATGTTGGGGTTGGGATGTTGGGATTTCTGTATTTGCAGTGGTTATGGTAAGCGGATTTGTGGGGATAGGTGGACTAGCCGTGGTAAATGTACTATTCGTGCTTTCCAATGCGTTACACGTGCAGTCCGTCTCTTTGTAATCGGCTGATGAATTATGCTTGCGTTTCCGTTTATTGCAGTGCCTGCATAGTTTGTTCGGGCGGGCTCGTTTTAAATTTCGACCGGAGGTAGAGGCAACAGAGCCATCAGTCTCCATACCAGATTCATTAGACACAGTTACAAAGTATGCAGGTTGCGGTACAGAAGGAATAGAACCCCCTGGGTCAGGGGGCTCCTCCATCTTAGTAAGAAAAAATCACTTACCAGTAAAAATATGTACACAAATAAATGAAATATATACAAAATAAATGAAAATATGTACAAATTACTTCCGTCTGACCACTATTTACAACAAAATATTATTTTTGAAAAAATTTCAAGAAAAAACGCGCCTACCTAGTTGAACGTTTCCCGCGCTTTTTCGCCGCCAACATTCTGTGGACCTTTCCCTCCAATATTGGTCTTTTAGTTTGAGTCTTTATTTGTTTTTTTTTTAAGTTTTAACTTTTTTTTTTAAGTTTTAATAACATAAAGTTTAAGTTTTAATACCTTTTACTTCGTAGGGTAGGATTGGTTTTGATATTTAATTATTAGTCTTAATTTAGTTACCTTTTGGTGTAGGCCATTCGATTGAATTTATTTATACTGCTCCTATTTATCTTATTTTATTTACTCCTATTCTATTATTACTTACTCCATATCCACATATTTATTTACCACTCTTAACTATCAAACTTATTAATCATTAACATTATATTTTAACTAATGTTTCTAATTCGAATGTAATAAGTATAATATATACTTACATATGTTTACAATATGTGAGCTTTAGCTAGAATCTAGAGAATGCAAACATTCTTTACATTAAATCTATAGCTACAAGAGTAGAGGGGATCAAAAACTATCACCTTTCTTTCATAGAGCATAATTTATAGAGTTGTTTAGCGATTGCCGTGAAAGTTAATTTATAAAACCAACGGATGTTCTTATTGAGTCGTTAGAGACACAACTTTCGTAATAGATTTACAGATACGACCCAAACATTAACTGGTTGTAAAATTGATGCAGTCTGCCTAATTGCATATATACAACTTAATTATACTCGTATTTAGGTACAACATAATTAAACTTCGATATATTTAAGTAGGATCAAGTACCTACTCGTGGCATTTAGTAACAACTTAATCTTAGCTAAGTATAACCTCATTAGAATTAAGTAGGTACTTACTAATTAATTAGATTTAAGTCAAAATCTGTCTCCACCTAACTAGTCTGGCCATAAATATTGTTACATTACAAACTCCTTCGTTTATTTTTTTCCTGCATTTACATTTGGAATGCGTTTATTATGTCGAAAACTACAATCAATTTCCCGCCATTTCACATATATTTTTCGTGATTATTATTAAACTATTTTACAATTTACATATTTCGAGATTTACAACATGGAATGGAGTGTTAAAGAAAACAGGATTGTGTTGCACAAAGTGGGTATGGAAACGTCGGTCATTTTCAACGCTCTTCAAAATCTTGGTATCAGCCGTATGTTCGTATATCGTAGTATCGACAGATATACCGACATTTCCTCTGTTGAAGACCATAAAAGATCGGGGCGGCCGCGTGCGATGAGAACTACTAAGGCTGTTAATGCTGTTAAAGCCAGAATTTTGCCGAAACCCAATGAGGAAACAAAAAATCTTATATATTATAATTAAATAGACTAATTGATTACTTTTGCAGATTTTTTAGTTCTAACATAAAAGTTGTAGTTATCAGCGGTTAAGTACGTACCTACTAGTAATAAAATAGTAAAAAAATGTTATTATTGCCCGTGATACATTCGGCTGTTCTACACGGACACTTTTTACCCCTAAAATGTGGGTAATCTTTCATTTACCTTTTATATTTTACTCCAGCTTTCACTAAGCAGCTGACCTCAGCGCGGACCGCGTGTAGGAACCAGTTTCATTTACAAAAAATAAACCAAATTAAAAAAAAAAAAAACATTTTTTCATGTCAAATAATAAAAACAAACGAGCAACGCCGCGGGCAATCCTAACATCCCAAACATAGAGAGAGGCATTTTTCCTTGAACTATTGTACCCACGTTGATATTTGTATGCCCATTCTGTAAGTAGGCACACAAGTGCGTTCAAAAAGTTCTCATCGTCTTGCATAAGATGACCTTGCACAGATTAAATAATAGTTATTTAGTATTTACCATAGCCAGTCGATTGGCTAAGTTATCTCTAGAGTTGAGTGATGGAGCCACTATCCTATTTTCCGTAAATCTACATTTGATAAACTCTCGAAACCGTTTAGTTCGCTCATTTGCGCACCGCTATAGAGAAGTTAGTCGCATTGTAGAGCTCAAATAAAGCTGGGGTCATTCCATGGTCGAATCTTTGGTTCTGCCGGAGGAATTTTTATTTAAAACACGATACGCCCTTTTATGGCTCGCCTTTAAAAGGGTTTTGACTTTGACGGCTCTTTATTATTTTTTATGATGAAGTGAATTTTATTTTTCTAAGTACTCACTTAATTGTTCAGTTTTGTTTGGGTCTTTTGAAAAGCTTGAATAATGAACCTTTCAAGTTTTCTTTTGAAATTTTGTTTTGTTGGATTTGGGTATGCCGTATGAAAGAAAATCTAAGCTCGTACATTACTTGAGACGGCCTCTATTCCAAAATAAGGAATAATTTACATTTACCCTCTTAGCAATAAACGTTATATAGCCTTGGGATATCATTGCAGAATTTTCTCTTTTTTTTAAATGATAGAATGGGCCCACGTTTGACCACAACACACCTGATGGAAAGTGATGAAGTGAAGATGGAGCACGCTTGCCCATGAGGTGCCTGTTCACTGTCGTCTTGAAGAGACTCAGGTTGTATCTATTGCTGGGGAACACAGAGGCAGGAAGTGCGTTCCACTCCTTGGCAGTTCTTAGTAGGAAGGAGTTTTGAAAGCGCTTCGTGCGGGCTTTATTAAAGCTGACGACATATGGATGGAATGTCTGCCTCGATTACTTGTGGCGGAAGTCAGATGATGATGATTTTTGACTGCCTCGGTGGCTCAGTTGGTAGTGAACCTGCCTCCTGAGCGTGGGAGCGTGGTTTCGATTCCCACCTAGGGCCAACATTCATGTGATGAACATTTGTGTTTGTTCTATGTCTGGGTGTTAATATATATTTAAGTATGTATTCAAAAATATCTAAGTATGTATATCAGTATCTGGCAGTCATTGTACAAGCTTTGCTTAGTTTGGTGTCAGGCGACCGTGTGTGGAAGTGTCCGAATTTATTATTTATTTTCCTTCTTCTATATTTTTAAACTTGATCCAAAAAGACAAAAGCTGTATAACTCGCCCTGATGAAGACCGCCGAATGCGGTTGAAACTATAGTCGGAATAATCGACTGAATCGTACCTGAGTAATTTCCCGTGTTTTAAATCATAATGTGTGAAAACCACGTCAGTTTCCATAATAAAGCTATATAAACTAAATAGCTATATAAACTATTCAGAGGATATTAAACGTTTATTAGTAAAGGGGTAAATGTGCTAGTGTATACTAATAACATTTTTTTTATTTTACTAATTACAACTTTGTAATAAGTTCTTTTTAGAAACTGGGCTAATGTGTCAAAAGCATATAAATAGCATTTCACCGTCTTACTGTTACCCATACTGTTAAAATCATCTCACATAAATAACCCAAGTTTTCAGTAAAGGATGAACTACAAATAATAGTATAAAGTCCAGAGATTTTCAAACTAAAGGAGCAAGCAACACGCTGAAAGTTTATTTTTTGCAATTTTGCAACTTAGTTACGAAAAATTCCTGAACTGACTGCGACCTGACTGTGTAAATGGCAACTTAGAACTTTTCAGAGCTTACATACTGAGCTGTCAGATACCTAGCCTGACTATCATAGACATAATCTACTGTTGCATTCTATTATTGCTCTTGAATGTACATAAAACGTTGACTGTGTAAATGGCCACTTAGAACCTCTCAGAGCTTGAGCTGTCAAACACAGCTGACTATCATAGAATAGCTAATAGCTTCAAATCTTAGAAGCAAGAGAAATCAACACCAAGTTAAGTACCTACCTACGTTGACTTAGTTTCAACACGATTCATATATGAAAACAACTGAGAAACTAGTTTTTCCCATAACGTTTGCAATGACATCTGTTTGCAACACTATTGCAGCTGCAGGGAAAATTTGTATGTAAAACATAACATGACATATGACATATCGTCACGCCTTTCCTCCGAAGGGGCTGGCAGAGGTTTAATACCACACTCACACTTCGACGGACGATATTCAGTCCCAAATGTGACAGGTAGGTAGGTACTTACAAAATGATTTAATTTTTTACATCTTTTTTGTAAGTAGGTATACATATAGGTAACATAAAAAAAATCATGACGTCATTCTTGGATGCAAACCTTCCATCGATTGACATGCAAATGACCAGCTATCGTTTTGGACGTGCATGCCCATGTGTGGCCTAACCAGTCTCCTGTTTAGTATCTTCCTTAATTTCAGTCGCACCTGAACTTTAAACTTTAAGGCCAAGGACAGAAAGATGAATATTCAGTAATGTTTAAGCGAGTATTTTATTTTCGCTGTTTAGTTTTGTTTACTGTGCTTAGTGTGAATTTGGACTTTAAGACAAGTAGTGAGAGTTTATTTTTGTAATTATGTTGGCGTGTTATTTTCGCGCCTACCTTTTCACATTTGCATGTAAAGTCGCGAAGATTTGCTTACCTGTGGATACAATTTATTTGTGACAGACTGAGACAGAGAACGCTCTGGCAGCTGGCAGGTTGCTTTTCTTGCTCAGAATTTGCCTTATGTTAGCTAGCGAAGCGTCTATGCGCTTTAGCATCGGCAAAAAAATGCATTCGTATGTCAACTTGTATGTTTCCTCAATTTTGAAAAAAATACAAAAACTGAATCGACAAAAATTCTGTACTTATCCTGTATGTTATTAAACCTGCTCAAAAAATTCAAGAGAATATTGGTTGAGAAATGCGACTTGCATAGGAGGACAGCTGGACAGAGGAGGTAGATCACTGTAGATTAGAATCATCAAAAACACGAAGAATGGGTCACACAGCCCTGTTTGCGCTACGATAGTACCTATATATCTACATATTTTTGGCAATTGTTCTACCACCGAGGAACTTAGCCACTTATACGCTCGAGCTAAGGACTACAGAAGAAACAACTCGACTTTCAGCTTTTCATGGATGGATGTTTGTTACTCTTTCACGCCAGAACGGCTGAACAGATCTGAATGAAACTTGGCACAGAGATAGATTATAGTCTAGAATAACACATAGGATACTTTTTACCCGCGTGTGAAACCGCGGCGTGCAGCTAGTTTAATATATGTATTTATATAATATCCTACTATATCCTACTAATATAATAAACGCGAAAGTTTGTGAGAATGGATGGATAGATGGATGGATGGATGTTTGTTACTCTTTCACGCTAGAACGGCTGAACAGATCTAGATAAAATTTGGCACGGAGATAGATTATAGTCTAGAATAGCACATAGGATACTTTTTAACCGCGGGTGAAACCGCGGGGCTCAGCTAGTAAGTAATAATTTCAAAAGGTATGTAGATTATTACAAATTCAATAAATGTAATTTTTATTTTACTTAATCTTTCAGAAAATGAAAGTAATAAGTAGGTGAATAATTAAATACTTATTAAATGCAATAAATTGAATTAGGTTTAAACAGAAAGTATGACTCAATAATGTAAATATTTAAAATCTGAATAATTTGCAATTAAATTACCACTTACTCGTATATTGGTTGAACATTGTATGGCATTTAAATAAATTAGCAGTCTAGACTAAAAACAACATCCGTATTGAAAACTAAAAATGTTGAAAGATCTTTCTGCTTAGACCACTTTTCCGCTTTAATTCTGTTTTACAAGAAATCACACTTTTAAATTAAAAAGCGATAATAACACATGCATATGTATTTAATTTATTATTGTACTCGTCCCTACATGTACTTATTTTTCCCGGAAAAAATCATGGGTGAAACAGTACAAATAAACCAATTCGAAATTCAAAAGTTGTGGCTACAACATCATTCATAGTGCTTCACTCCCATAGGGGATACATTTTCAAAATCATTGTCTTAGGATTAGGAGGTCATCCTTTATTTACGACATTTATGTGCAAAATTTAATTTAAAAAAAAAACGGTGAAGTAATTGGCACAAATATTTAAAACGAAAGTAGTTACTTTCCAAAAAAACATATCGTCACGTCTCCCCGAAGAGACTGGCAAAGGTGTTCAACACAAACACTTCGCCGCACGATGTTCAGTCTCAAATTTGACGGGAGCGTGTCTCACACCAAACACCGGGCTCCAGTCATATAGCAGATGACATTTAATACGCACATTTGTTAACACTATGAACAAATTGGTGCTTGCCTTCGGCTGGGCCCAAACTCGCTCCCTCTGGCTTTAGAGGCGAATCTTTTCCGACTAGGCTTATCTTATATCTTTAAATGAGCAATTCTTGTATAAATATATATTATATATAATTGGAATCTCGGAATCGGCTCCAACGATTTTGATACAATTTAGTATATAGGGGGTTTCGGGGGCGATAAATCGATCTAGCTAGGAATCATTTTTAGAAAATGTAATTTTATTCGTGTTTTATCGATAATCAATCTCAACTGAAAAATATGACTCTTCCTGACATCTATTGGCGAACAATAATACAATTTTTTGTGAGCAACTACGAGTAATTGCTTTAACGACACAACAGCAGATGGCGTTGTTAAGTAACACGAAGTCAATGAGTGTTTGCTTTGAGGTTAGACTAAAATCAATTGTTTATTATCCAAAAAACACAATTAAAAAATAAAAAAAATACCGAGCAAAGCTCGGCCATCCAGGTACTGAGATCTTATACGAGTATGAGATGAATTTCCAAAATTGTTGTTCTAAGAGCTCATCTGCTATTTACGACACTCCAGGCATAAAACAAACAGCTAAATAAGTGGCACAAATATTTAAAACGATACTAGTTACTTTGATATTCAACATTATTACCAAGTAGAGCGTCAAACGTTGATATTTCATTCCGCGCGGCTCCCGTTGAACTCTATTGTATGCAGAGAGACCATTGTACTTAGACGGACTATGACACATCTTTACAACAAAACGACTTAGGAATTGTTGGTATTACATAAGGAGCATTGTCCTGAGCAAGCTATAGATTAGGTACCTCTTACTAAAGAGCAAATATAGGCTGAGTAACAACAGCTGAAATATTGCTCATCTTCTCTGTCTCTACCTAATTCGTATAAAACAAATAAAAGTAGTAAAAAGTGTAAAAGTCGCTTTCCGCTTCTGTTTCTACAATGTCGCCCATCGGCAAGTGACCGCCCGAAAAATTCTGATTATTCTTTGAAAATTATCGGTAAAATCATAAAAAAGGGAAGGTCTATGTTAAATACTTTTTAAGACACTGTTTTTTTTAGTAATGATGGTGACCTTGTTCTACACTTTTTGGCCTAACTCCAATGTTATGGGCCCGATTTCGACACTGCTTTCTTTTAACTACAGGTCAATAAGTGATTTTGTTGGGTTGTGTGCAGTTTTTAGTTAAAATAGGGCGATACGAGTACGCTAGCTCCCACTCCTCTTAAACGCTAACTCTTCCTAAACCACACCACGGATTTTGATGCGATTTTAACCATCAGTTAGACATTTTTTTACGTGAGATATAGCTTTACATTGTGTAAAACAAAGTCGCTTTCTTCTGTCTGTCTTTCTCTCTGTATATCTGCTAACTCCTTCTCAACTACACAACGGATTTTGATGCGGTTTTCACCATCAGTTACACAATTTTTTACATTTAGAAGTAGCGTGCAAAGCTGGTTGCTAAATAATAATAGAATAAATCCTACTAATATTATAAGCGCCAAAGTTTGTAAGAATGGATGGACGGATGGATGGATGTTTGTTACTCTTTCACGCCAGAACGGCTGAACAGATCTAGATGAAATTTGGCACAGAGATAAATTATAGTCTAGAATAGCACATAGGATACTTTTTCACCGCGGGGTGCAGCTAGTACTTATATTTATAAACGAAAGCTTGATCAAGTCATGTTTTCGTTATTCCAAGGAGGATAGGTAGGATAGCCTCCAAAGATTTTGTTTTTAAATCCAGGCCAATAATAATTTTTAAGGCCAGTTTGTTGTGTATCGTTTGAGAAAATCGATGTATTGGAATTCCCAGTTTCGAGAAAATTACTCAGTTGTTTACCTATTGGTCATTAATAGATACTATACCTAATAATAACTTATAGATGTTATTTTAAATACTTGTACCTACCTACAGCAAATTAAATAAAGATACGATTGATGCTGACCGCGCGACGTAGAATTTTTATTTATGTAGGTACTTACTACCTTCATAGCCAAGTATCTTATCATTTTTTTTTGTTTTTCTCTTTATTTTTACAAAAGTAAGTATATTTAGGTAGCCCTAGTGTTAGATTGGTCTTCTCTAATCATATCTACCTACTGTTATATATCTTTCAATATGCATCGTATTTGTTCAGCAGTTTTTGAGTTAGTCGCTATCCATAGCATTATAGAAGACAGATGTAACTAACCAATTGCCGTCAAAAGGCCTTTCAAAAAATATAATAATTAATATCCGTCTCCCGACCAGGAAAAAGCAACGTTTTATGTAACCGGTACCGGGCGATTAGGCGAACGTCTGCGATGATTGACTATCCAATCTCTCGGTGGAAAGTTTACTGCGCACGCGCATACTTGCACTGTTTACTAGGAGCCATCGCAAGCATTAACTTCTTTACGTGTTTTAGGGTTCTGTTGTTAACGTAGGAACTCTCAGTTTTGCCATATCTGTCTGTTAGTCTGTTTTTAAGTATAGATTTAGGCTTGTACTTTTGTTTCTGCATTACGAGTAGGTACCGAATTAAAGTGCAAATGTAAAATCTATCGTTGTCAGCGCAGATCAATAAAACCATGTATACTATGTTTCTTTTATCTGGGTAGCCTGAGTGTGCTCAGGGTACTCAAGATACAGGGTAGCTTAGTTTGGAGCCCACCGATACCATTTTTCTCTGTACAACACTTAAAAAAAACTACTAAAGGACAAGGTCTATGAGCACGTTACGCTTCCTTAAAATATAGTTGGGTAACTACATACACACTTTCCGATCGTTTAAAGATCTCCAGATTGTAAGTATCTACGAAATGAAAATTGATGTTACAAGTAAAATGTGCCAGAATATTACGACCATTGCAGTTTGAGTGATAAACGAACTTCTATTCTCTACCAGATGACACCAATGCGGCTTACCGCAGGCATCGTAACTTCTCTACCTGACCTAGTAAATAACTTTAGCTTAAATAGAACGAAGGTTTTATTTAACTTATTTATTATTAGTATTGAAAATGTGAGCTTTATATCACCTATCGTACAGCATAAGGTGAAGCAACAATGCAGGCGTCATAGATACTCAACCAAACGACACTCGCCCGCCGCTTGACTAAAAGCAAACTATGTATTAAAGAGCTCTATATCTCATGGCGTTAAGCAGAATTTAAATTGACAGACATCGTTCAACGCGACTCCACGCGTGATCAACGCGTGGTGCAGCGTCAAACAAAATTAAAACTACCGACACACAATATAGAACTCAAATTACAATTGTTTTGCATTAAGCCGGGTTTGTTATGTAGGTCTAATGTGAAGTCTCAGCTTGGAAACAATCTCTATGATAGAAAGCGATTATCGATGCGCACGCTTACTAAGAAATATTCTCGATCAGCAACGTTTGGTAGCTAGAAGATGTATGTTATCAGGAATTAACACACCGCGCGTCGGCTAAGAATTTTTTCAAAGCAGAACCGAGTGACGAGCCGATTCTAAGCCACAGATGCGTCCCTAAATAATACCGCTATTATAAGGCCGACTCCAAACATACCGGTGGTAGAAAAACACTCCAACACTCGAGCAGGTAGATGCACTTTCTAACAAAAAAATCGGAACCACACATTCACTGTTACGTACACAACACACGCAATTCGTTAACTAAAAATAGAGAAATGTCAAAATTTTATTTTATAGCTTTGCTAGTTGTTGTAGTGTTTTGGTACGGAAAACTTGTTCGGAGGTGAAAGCGACGAGGGAACGTGCGTCGTCTTCGGCGCGTCGCGCGATACTGCTAGCTGGATGCTCGATTTGAGGACTGGTTTGAGATTTCTCCCCGTAAACAACGAAAGCGAGCCTTCGGGCCTTTCTTCGTATCGTGGCGAAACGTGAGAACCGTACTAATGGTTCTCGAATGAAGCTTAACACATCTTGCAGGTACAGCTACTGGGGGGCTATTCCTACACGTGAGATGAGATGAGATTTTATCTTGGTCACTCTCACACCTATGACGTTTCAAACGAGAGCAAGGATGAAAAAAAGTGAGATGAGAATCTCAAATCTCCGAATAGGGCCACTGGTCAAACGCGCCTGGTCCTTCGAGCTTTAGTGTCTACATTTCGCACTGATCCTAAACTACGCCACCAGTTTAGGATCATAGAGGTATACACCTGTCGGGTTGTAGTAATAAATAATAAGATGTGATAAATAAATAATAACTACAGGATTTAAACGCGCACACGTTTATTATCCCCCACAACGAATGACAGTCCCCTCACGCTTGTTGACACTTGACAGTGACCATTCTACAATACCGTATCACCAATAGCAATAGATCAATAAAGTTATGTAGAGTTTTAATTAGACTCCCCGCAAACTGTAGACTATATATTGGTTGATAGTTAGGTAGATAGATAGGTAGATAATTGCAGTCGGTTTGCAAATGCGCACAATAATCGCTGTAGGTATTATATGCGGAAGCCGACCAAGCTTTCCGATAGAAAGTCTGCAGTCTGCTGGGACTCTTATGGATATTTAATAGTGATTCCTAACATGTTAAGTTTTAAACCCCTGTAACCCTATATTTTAATCCGTCTTGAGGTGGGTATTATTTATCCAGAACCTTCTAAATGGCAGCTAATAGATATATTTTTCAGCACCTATACCTACTACACTAACGCCATCTAGCTTATTGACCGTACACAAAAAAACTCAGGTAGGTACAAACAGGTTCTTTCGAGATAGGAGCAACAAGTAGGGGGTGTCGGAGGCTTTCATTTGTCTCACCGGTCTCACCCGATCCGATGACGCGCAGTAGGATGTACAGAATCGGTCAAGGCGCGACTCGTATGACACACGAGCCAAAATATGCAAACTCTTTGACCACGGCTTTGACATACTTCTCTTTAGGAAGTTTAGCAATGGTTTGTTAACAATCCAGTTAGACGAGCGGTGAATGGATGATGCTGTGTAGAGCAATGTTATGAAACCGGCGTCTACGCACGGCCGGATTTACCTACTTAAGAGTAGGAAACGATTTTGTCGGTTAACTCTTAGTGACAGCCAGTGCTTCAATGTTGTGATACACTTTATAAATACCGCCACTTTATAACCTTCCTACCTAATTGTGATCGATGATTGGTCTGTCTTAATCTATAAGAGATGTTGTTCGTAGCAATACATCCGCAATATCACAACTAATATATTAAATACGATAGTTTGGATTGATGGATGTTTGTTACTTATCACGTCAGAACGGCTGAACGGATCTGGATGATGAAATTTGGCACAGAGATAGATTATAGTCTGGAAATAGCACATAGGATACTTTATAACCGCCGATCGGAGTTAGTGTGGTTATATACTAAATTACAAACCAATTCGAGAGACTCAGGTGCGGTCCCTAATATGGTCCAACAATCTTTCAAGAAAAGTTTCAGCGTCGATTATCTATTTCTATGACTGAATAAATCTACTTCTAACAAATACCGTCTAGTGGCTGCTAGCAGTTTCTCGCTCGCGTCCAGTCCTAGCGTACATCCCTCGCTTGTTTTGTATGTACAACATCCTCGCTCCACTAAGCAGTTTCCACAAGAGCTGCGCTGAGCGAGGCTATAGGTAAATAATAGAAGATTATGCACCAAGGGGGTTAAGCAGTGTCTTACGTAGCGGGCGGGTTACTGAACCCTGAGTGTTCCGAAGGTTCCTAGAGTTATTAAGAGCAGGGAGCGCAGCGAAGGAGTTATTTAGAGTCCTGAGTGAAGCGAGGGGTTCAAGCTGCCCAAGACTCTACTTTTCACACCTTCTACGAGGCAATGTGTGAACTGTGAAAATATGTTACACCAAATGCTGTCTATTGTTTTAAATTTCGTGAAGCGCATGGTCCAGATACTTTTTTTTTCCCGGTGGCCAGTTCAATTTTCGAATAAACTCTTCTTTCAGTGCCCGTATGCTAAGTTCTCATTCAATTGTAACCTCTTTGCTCGAAAACTCCCTTGGAATTTTCATACAACTTTATCTCCCTAGGAAAGCAATGCCATGTTTTACGTTGAGACTAGGTAGGTACGTGATATGTAATTGATCATTGTCGAGCAGGTGGTGTGGAAAGCGATTATTGTTATATTAAGCGATATTTGTTCAAATCCCTCGCATTGCATTCTCAAATATCTCTGGTGGTCTCTCTTGGAAATGCAACCTAAAACTACTATGTAATACTAATAGGTTAACTATGTAGGTTGGAACTGCATACACTTAATTCGCGCGTGTTGGTTGACAAACAGCTAGCTTGGATTTGTAAACTTCATCTCCGAAATTCAAAGCATAATACAATGAGCGGATACTGTGAAAAATGCGTAATACTTACCTATGTCTATAGCTTTGCTTATAAACATTGTTGCAAGTGCGCTGGATGATAGCCCGGTCAATGGCGATTGTAAATTATTGGAACGGCAAGGCAGAAGTCATTGTCACTATCTATTTAAGTATGTATTTAAAAAATACCTAAGTATGTATCAGTCTCTCGCAGCCATAGTGAAAGCTTTGCTTAGTTTGGGGTCAGGCGACCGTGTCTGGAACTGGGAATTTATTTATTATTATTAAATAAATAAATAACTAGCAGTTTTGCACATGGCTTTGTTCGCGTTTTATAACCTATGTCACTCAGGAACAATGTAGCTATCTAACGGTGAAAGGATTTTTAAATCGGACCAGTAGTTATTGAGTTCGTTAGGAACAAAAAAAATTGAAATATACTCTTCATAATATTAGTGTAGACAAGTTATTATTTAGTGACAATGACTTGTATATAAAGTAGTTATCTTATATCTTTAAATGAGCAATTCTTGTATATATATAATTGGAATCTCGGAATCGGCTCCAACGATTTTCATACAATTTAGTATTAGGTGCTTACGTATGAAATTAGCGTTTTGTCGTACTGATCAATTTGATCTGAAAATTCTCCTCTTTGGTTAAGAATTCGAAATTCAAATTAATAAATTTATTTTGGTTTTTTTTTCTTTGGAATATAGTCATTCATTTGTTATTTTCCTCATTATTTTTTCTTTGGCATCGCTTATTACCGCGCAATGGAAAACATGAAATATCGGTATATCTACGAGTACGAGTTCTACCGTGGCACCAGTGCTGCAGAAACAGCTCGAAGAATTAATGATGTGTACGGCGCTGATGTCGCTAAAGACAGCACGGTACGTTTTTGGTTTCAACGTGTTCGTTCTGGAAATTTCGACCTTAAGAACCAACCCCGTGGACGGCCGGAGATTAAAGTGAAAAACGAAGAATTAAAGGCTATTGTGGAAGCGGATCCATCACAAAGCACTTCAGAGATAGCAGCAGGCTTCGGGGTAAGTGACAAAACTGTATTAATCCACTTGAAGCAAATCGGGAAAGTAAAAAAACTCGAACGATGGGTACCTCATGAATTAAGTGAATCGAACTTGCAAACACGGGTCGCCTGCTGTGTTACTTTGCTTAACCGACACAATAATGAAGGGATTTTAAATCGAATCATTACTTGTGATGAAATGTGGATATTGTACGATAATCGAAAGCGCTCATCGCAATGGCTGAACCCTGGAGACCCAGCCAGATCCTGCCCTAAACGAAAATTGACTCAGAAAAAGTTACTTGTAAGTGTTTGGTGGACTAGCGCCGGTGTCGTTCACTACAGCTTTCTTAAATCTGGCCAAACGATTACGGCAGATATCTATTGTCAGCAACTGCAAACCATGAAGGAAGAACTAGCTGTTAAACAACCGAGATTGGTCAATCGCTCTAGGCCACTGCTGCTTCACGACAACGCAAGACCACACACTGCACAACAAACAACCACTAAGTTAGCTGAGCTACAATTGGAATGTCTTCGACATCCACCGTACTCCCCGGACCTTGCTCCAACAGATTACCATTTCTTCCGGAATTTGGACAACTTCTTACAAGGCAAAAAATTTCACTCCGATGCAGCAGTCCAAACAGCTTTCAAAGAGTTTATTGATTCTCGCCCCCATGGTTTTTATAGTAAAGGGGTCAATGAACTACCCATAAGATGGCAAAAGTGCATAGATAACAACGGTGCATACTTTGATTAATTAAATATATTTTACAAAAAAAAATCGACTTTTTATTCCTCCCGTACAAAACGCCAATTTCATACGTAAGGACCTAATATATAGGGGGTTTCGGGGGCGATAAATCGATCTAGCTAGGAATCATTTTTAGAAAATGTCATTTTATTCGTGTTTTATCGATAATCAATCTCAACTGAAAAATATGACTCTTCCTGACATCTATTGGCGAATAATAATACTATTTTTTGTGAGCAACTAATTGCTTTAACGACACAACAGCAGATGGCGTTGTTAAGTAACACGAAGTCAATGAGTGTTTGCTTTGAGGTTAGACTAAAATCAATTGTTTTTTTCCAAAAAACACAATAAAAAAAAATACCGAGCAAAGCTCGGACATCCAGGTACTTAGTAATAATAACCCAATATACAAGTCATAAGAAGCCAATAAAATTACACAAACAGTTACACTGTAAGGCAGTTTTCGTTTTTTTTTCAGACGTCAGAGGTCTGAAACTGTCAAACAGTACCAAATTGTTTTTTTTACCCGACTGCGCAAGGAGGGTCTTGTTTTTCGAGTGTATATGTATGTTTATGGTTTCTTTGGTAGGTACCCAACAGCCTGAACAGCTCGATGAATTTCGACATGCGAGGTGTCTTTTGAATCGTCTTGATAGTGGAAGTGACTTAGGGTGCAACATTTTGCAGCCGGGTTTTTGTATCTCTTAAAATTACTTAAGCTCGATGAATTTCGACATGCGAGGTGTCTTTTGAATCGTCTTGATAGTGGAAGTGACTTAGGGTGCAACATTTTGCAGCCGGATTTTTGTTTCTCTTATAATTACATATGTTACTTGTTTACGCTGATATGCAGCAACGCGGCGTACCGTAATAACGTAGCGATACCATGTTGAATATCACTCCATCTGTCTGTATAGTATCGCTACGTTACCGCGGTTTGCCGCGTCGGTGTGGATTCAGCGTTAGTTCAGTTATATTTTTTTGTTTTCTATTTTCGTCAGACGTTAGACTTAACGTCTCAGTGATACCACCTAGCGTGAGGTAGCGGAAAGAAAACCTTCACTTCGTCTATCCTCCTTCCTCCATAGAAATGTGAAATTTTACGACAATCTGTTTCCTACTTTTTCAAGCTCCAAAGCATAGACGGATTTCCATTACATTAGCAACGGAGATAGGTTATGCCCTGAATTAACTCATAGAATGACTCACTTTGTAAACACAGGTAAAACCACGAAGCGTACCTAGTAAACAATACATACATATCGTCACGCCTTTCCCCCGAGGGGGCTGGCAGAGGTGTAATGCAACACCCACACTTCGCCAGGCGATATTCAGTCCCAAATGTGACAGGGGGCGAGCCTGTCGCCATACACCGGGCTACAGTCATGTAGCAAATGACTTATAAAACGGACACATGTTCACACAATGAACAAATTGGTGCGTGCCGTCGGTTGGGTTTGAACCCGCTTCCTCTGGCTTGAGAGGCGGGCCTTCTCCAACTAGGCTATCATCGCTAGTAAACAATATGACAAAAAACAACAGTTTATCATAAAATATTATTTTATTCAGAGATCTACTCTTCTAATTTATGAAAGTAACAAGTTATATTTTCACTTCGTTTTATACTTCAGTTAACGCTGAGATAATTACGTTCAAATTCAAGCACATATTTAACATTAATAATAACATAATTAGTAAATGAAAATAACTAAAAACGTAATTTAGGTAATACATAATTATTAAATAATTAGAAATAAATCGAGTCATTTATCCAATTTCTTTATGTTACAATAGTCTCCGACTAGTGTCTTAGCAAAAATTATACAACAAAGAAAGTTGCCAGTTCATTTAAGATAATTTTAAAGAAAACATTGCATATTTTAAATAATTATATTATAACGGTGCATGGGTATGCCCACCGTAGGGCAACAATATTAGTATTCACAATAATTCGGAAACGTTTTCGTTCGGTTTTCAAAATAAGGTTTTTTATTCGAATAATTAACTCAAATTATTCGAATCTCAGTCCGTATTCATAAGTTTTTAAACGTGTTTCTTTCTTCCGATCGGATTTTTACTCGATTCCTTATTCCAAAATTTATAAAAGTGAATTGAGATTCGAACATTTGATTTTAAAATTTCTGTGATCCGACCGGAAACGTTTCCGAATGATTGTGTTCGCTGGTCTCTAACTCGAAGCTCAAAATTTGGGGTTTTCAAGTAAAAAATTAACACGGGAAGAGGGTTCTGGAAGCACAAAATAAATTGAAAACGAAACTTTAGCTAGATTTAGACAGAACCCTCGCAATCTTTTATTTTATTATTTAAATATAAAGATCATTAACTCAATAAAATCATTTTTAAAAGCTAAATTTATCCCCAATTTTCCTTTGAGGCTTCTACAATGTTGCCACAAGTCATAAATTAATAATACGATAGCTAAAAATGTTTATTACTCCTGAATTGACATTCGCCATTGACATTTGTTTACAATTTTGCTAAGATTTTATAATACGGAGTTTTAGACTAACGCTACTATATAACATTCGTTTTCTAGTCCATGAGAATATACATAACATGTCCACGGTGATTTTATCAATCTGAAAAGAAAAGAAGTTTTAATTATATAACAGCTAGAGAATAGCTAGGCTATAGAAGTTAACATGGCAACCCCCGTGAAATAAAAAATAATAATAATTTAAGGGGGTTTTTTGGCGGGAACTTGTTAAAAACTTGTTATTCGAGTGTGTTAAAGAGTAGTTAAGTGCGGAAAATGTCCCGCTAAACAAACAAACAAACAAACAAACAAGACAGATACGCTATCACTGAACCATCCCAGTTATCAGATCTTGGCAATTAATTGATAAGTTATGCACAACACAAGAAGATCTTAAGAATAATTAAAAAGAAATATGGAAATGAAAACAACAAAGTTTACAATTACCCAAATTATTTTGAGTTTCGACCATATCTCCTTGTTCGTTGGGGAAGAAGTAACTTTTCTTCTTCTTCACGTACGTCGCATCAAGGTGATTTCTGAAAACGATAATTTCAAAAACTCAGATCTCATTATCATTAAATTTCCATAATTAAAGGCTAGAACACACCAAATCCAGTTGCAACCCGTTCTGTGTGCATGCTGTCAGTTTGTCGTTGTCAACTGTCAACGAGCAGTCCGTGCGTCACGCAGCTACTGTAACTGACTGCTCTTGGTGTGTCTTTCATAGAATTTCATTCTTTACTACATGGTAAAATAATATACTCCGCCAGGTATAGTATTCCGGTCATGTGGGCAACACGTAGTGACGTCAATCGATGCTTAAGCAAGACCGAAATAAGTCATTTACAAATAGTGCGAAAGAGACGGATGACGATGACGAGTGACGTCATACGTGTTTTGCTCCTGGAATGCTAACCTTGTTTTTTTGGATCATGATTTACTAGTCCTAGCAAACCGGATTGGAATGATCACAGACTGTATCTGTATTTGGTGTGCTCCAGCCTTAAGGCCGTTCCCACATCTGTGAATCGAATATGGTGTGAATCTTGTACGGAGGTTGTTTCAGATTTCATTCCACTCTATACAAAACATACCCAATAAAATCAACAAATGAGGGAAGCATTCCAAGAGCTATTTGTTTACTAAATAATTACTAAATCTAAATTTCTTCTCAAAAATATTTATAGGTTATGAATTTGCCTGGCAGTGCTATTCAATTCTTAAATGTAGAGCCATAGTTCTGCAAGGCAATCTTAAATATTTAACAATCATAATAATACTCTACTTTATACATTTCTACGTAATTTCAAACAGAATCGACCAACTAACATACAGTAAACATAAACATACTCTACGATCGATCTAAGACCAACACGCTACGTTATAATTTAAATCTACATACTGCTTTGCAGAACTATGCACTTACAGCTAGGGCGTCATTGAGTAAGGTCTAGCGATGCCGTCCTTCCTCTTAAATATGTGCCAAATTCCAGATAGGTTTTTATAGAACGAGTACTTCTCATGACGCCTTGGGGAACGAGAAAAATCTTATTAAATTACACGAGCTGCCAATTGTGGAGTTAATTTAACAGGCGTTTTATACTAATCAACTTCGTAGGTTAAAATGAACATGATAAATCGACTACAATGAGCCGATTTCCTTTTTTTGTTTCTTTACATTCAGTTGAGTTCAGTTGCTGTGATCAAATACTAGATGGCGTGGCAATCTGTTAACAATATCTGTCAAATTTGACAGATGTATTGCTCAATGATTTTGAACTTTGGACAGATAATTGCTACAGATTGCACGCCATTTTTTTTAGTTGATAAATTTCAAGTCTCTCGGGAGCAAAAAACTAAATTTCTTTAGACGCTGACGAATGTAAGGGCATAGTCCGCAAGCGTCAAAATCACGAAAAATAAACCTCTTTCATAATGAATTTGAAGACATGCGCTATAACATTGTACTTGGCGACGTCCATTCCGTACTCGATTAGACTATTGGCGCAATAAGTCGACATTGGAGCGACACAAGTGTTGTATAGGAGCAACGCAGCCATCCACTTCTGGGTCTTATTTTGGAGTTTTTTATCGCTCATTGGCCTGACCATCGGTCGAGTTTTCGCGGGCATCTGTTCGTTATTTAGCTTCTCCTCGGCCAGTTCTTGAGAAGTTTCGAATCTAAACGAGTGATTGATGAATAAATTAGAGCCACCGCATAAGCTGAATTTTTAATCGGCGGAGTGTCACGCTCACTCTCGTAGAATTTATGTCCTTTCTCGCTCAGTTTTTGATGATCTTTGATTTAAAATTGCATCGTATACAGTGACTATTAAGGTAATTAATGGTGTAGGTAAATATCAAGAGTGCTTACCGCTTGTCGAAGAAGGACGGTGGCGTGGTATTGAGTGAGATGTCGCTACTCGATGGCTGTGGAAAGATTAAAAGCAAGGTTTATACACACACAAATTATTTCTAAGGAAACATTGACTGATTGAATCAAATTGAATATTATGAGCAAATTTTTTTTGTCTGAGAAAAAATTAAGAGCGAGAGATAAATAAATACACGAGAGATTTGCTAAAGTATCATTTTTGAAAACATTATTACCGGCGAGCCCCAAACTAGACGTGTCTTGGGGCTTTTTGACGTGTTTCTGACCTTGGGGTCATGGGTTTGATACCTAGGGCAAACATTTCTACATCTGGGTGTTAATATCTATTTAAGTATGTATTTAAAATGTATGTTTATCAGTCTCTGGCAACCATAGTACAAGCTTAGCTTAGTTTGGAGTCTGACGACCGTGTACAATGATCCCGAATATTAAAAAAAATGTAAGGTACATTTCGTCAACGCCTGATTCAATCAACTATCTAAGGACATGTACATTTTAGCTTGTTTCGATTAAGTAATTTAGCGCTCTGAACAGGGCAAGTTTTCATTTATTTTATCAACTCACTTGGTTCTCCTTGTCCTCCTCGTCCTCGGCTCGTCTGTTCCGACACAGGTCCCACGAGGGCAGGCGGCGCCACAGCCCCGCTCAGTCTTGCCGCAGGTGCGGCTGCGTCAAGACTAAGCGCGGCTGCAGTCGCAGCTTATTGGCGCAGGCGCCGCGGCATTTGCAGTGCTACTAGCCGTCCGAGCCCGCCTCGAGCGACGCCTCCGTGAAGTTATCATTCATTTTGTCAATTCACTTGATTCTCCTTGTCCTCTTCGTCCTCGCCGCGTCTGCTCTGACACAGGTCCCACGAGGGCAGGCGGCACCGCAGCCCCGCTCAGTCTTGCCGCAGGTGCGGCTGCGTCAAGACTAAGCGCGGCTGCAGCGCAGCTTGTTGGCGCAGGCGCCGCGGCATTTGCAGTGCTACTAGCCGTCCGAGCCCGCCTCGAGCGACGCCTCCGTGAAGTTATCATTCATTTTGTCAATTCACTTGATTCTTCTTGTCCTCTTCGTCCTCGCCGCGTCTGCTCTGACACAGGTCCCACGAAGGCAGGCGGCGCCGCAGCCCCGCTCAGTCTTGCCGCAGGTGCGGCTGCGTCAAGACTAAGCGCGGCTGCAGTCGCAGCTTATTGGCGCAGGCGCCGCGGCATTTGCAGTGCTACTAGCCGTCCGAGCCCGCCTCGAGCGACGCCTCCGTGAAGTTATCATTCATTTTGTCAATTCACTTGATTCTTCTTGTCCTCTTCGTCCTCGCCGCGTCTGCTCTGACACAGGTCCCACGAAGGCAGGCGGCGCCGCAGCCCCGCTCAGTCTTGCCGCAGGTGCGGCTGCGTCAAGACTAAGCGCGGCTGCAGTCGCAGCTTATTGGCGCAGGCGCCGCGGCATTTGCAGTGCTACTAGCCGTCCGAGCCCGCCTCGAGCGACGCCTCCGTGAAGTTATCATTATTTTGTCAATTCACTTGATTCTTCTTGTCCTCTTCGTCCTCGCCGCGTCTGCTCCGACACAGGTCCCACGAAGGCAGGCGGCGCCGCAGCCCCGCTCAGTCTTGCCGCAGGGCGGCTGCGTCAAGACTAAGCGCGGCTGCAGCTGCAGCTTGTTGGCGCAGGCGCCGCGGCACGAGCAGTACTTCGAGCCGTCCGAGCCCGCTTCGAGCGACGCCTCCGTGAAGTTATCATTATTTTGTCAACTCACTTGGTTCTCCTTGTCCTCGTCGTCCTCGGCGCGCCTGTTCCGGCACAGGTCCCGGGTGCAGCGGCAGGCGGCGCCGCAGCCGCGCTCAGTGCGGACGCAGCCGCACAGCTTGTTGGCGCAGGCGCCGCGGCACGTGCAGTGCTGCGCTCCGTCCGCGCCGCGCTTGGCGCCGCGCGCCTCCGCGCCCGCCTCCAGGGACGCCTCCGTGAAGTTCATCGTGAGCCGGGAGCGGGAGTGGGTGCGTTGCGCCTGGGGGTGTATATGTACTGGCTGATTTTGGGTGTGGTAAAGTTTTTTTTTGACGTGACAACGTCTTATAAATTGGTTTGCCGGGTGACACTTCAAGAAACTGCGTTACGCTCCGCTCACGTTATGCGCTCACAATGAGAGCGAGTGAGAGGCACGCGTCCCTTCCACTCGGGCATGGTTAGCCCGCCTAAGAGCGAGAGAGACAGACATAAAAAGTCGTTGTCACGTAAAACTTTCGCCCGTATACCGACTTTACAGGCAACCAATTTTTTTCCCTTTTTTTAAATTACACTTCATGGAGTCCAGGGCCGTGACTGTGAAGTTCATTGTGAGGCGGGAGCGGGAGTGAGTGCGTTGCGCCTGGAGGTGGGTTGGTGAATGTACGGCCTGATTTTGGGTGTGGTAAAGTTGTTATTTTTTTATTTAAAAAAAATACACTGCACGGACTCCGGGGACCGTGACTGTGTCATTGTGAGCCGGGAGCGAGAGTGGGTGCGTTGCGCCTGGAGGTGGGGTTGAAAATACGGGCTGAGATGGGGTGTGGTCAAGTTAATTTTTTTTAATTTAAAAAAATCACACTGCACGGACTCCGGGGACCGTGACTGTGAAGTTCCATTGTGAGCCGGGAGCGAGAGTGGCTGCGTTGCGCCTGGGGGTGGGATTGTAAATGTACGGCTGATTTTGGGTGTGGTAATACTTAGGGGTGTCGCTCTAACCGTCAAAGTGAACAACTTTGGAAACATCAATTTGCAAAGTTCGGAAGACAAATAAATATTTCGTGTTTTATTTAATACTAGCCTCTGTGAGCTGTAGACCTCGCGGCCGACGTTTGTCCTCTTAGTATGGAAATTTTTTCAAAAAAAATTCTAAAACATCCTCTGAAAAAATCTGTATAATTATTCAACCTGCCTACAAAATTTCACGGGAATCGGTTCAGGAATGCGACCTGTACAGGAAGACAAAGATCAGGACAGATATCGGACATACGAAACCGTATCTTTGTCGAAGCTCCAGCAGAGACGCTTCGTTCGCTAACGCTCGCTAGGTCAATTACCCAAAATCCCCTACCTAATGGCTAGGCAAGATAAATAGTCAACACTGTCGATCTAACTCATTTTGCATTGCTATTTGATTGAATGGCTGAATACCATCAGACCACTAGTTTAACAGGCGCCGTTTAGTAAAAAGACTAGGCTGTTAATTGAACGGCTAAATAAGCTAGTTGACTGCGACATGTATAAGCTCGGATGACATGACTACATTAGGGCTTACAATACAATACAATACAAAAACTCTTTATTGACACCAAATACATATAAATCTTAACTAAACACACTAAAATAAAGGCGCAATGGGCGGTCTTATCGCTTAAGAGCGATCTCTTCCAGACAACCTTTGGATGGAATAAAAACATTATGATTCAGCATGGACGGTGGTGTGCTAAAGAAAAATAATAATAATTAAGGTTAAATAAATATTAAATAAACTTACTATTAATTTGAGAATTATAATAAACTACATACTAATACCTACATAAATAATTGCTAAATAAACTTAGTAATTGGGCTTGTTAAATATTATAAGTTATTGTTAAATATTATAAGTTATTATTCTTATAACATTTGTTATATTCACCTGTATCCGTTTGAAGAGCGGCGTGGCCCTCCAGTCGGGATCTTTTTCATTGTCCTCGTCGAATTCGTCGTCATCGTCTGTAGGCACGTACTCCACTCTCCCGTCGCTTCGCGGCGCGATGCCGTTCTTCTTGCGTTTCATATTCGTCGCTGCGCGGAGTTGCTCCAACTCCTCTACGAGTCTCTTCTGCGGAGGTCGGTAAATCATTAGCGGTTGTACGATATGCACAATTTAAATAAAGTGGACTGTAAATGTGGTGCGTCCAGACCCCAGTTCGAACGGTAAACCACCCCGCCAGTTTACAAAGGACAAATTAAATCACTCCACCAACCTTAAAAGTCCGGCGACCTAACTAATTTCGACCTAGGCAACCTAGACCAACTTCGCATTGGCTTAAGGTATTTTATCGCCATTTCGTCTAGTAGAAGAAGACGAGTGAAGAGAGCGAGTAATGATACTGACGAGCCTCTAAACTTACAGAGTGACAAAGTGCAATTTCAAATTTTTTTATGACTTTTGTACTACTGTAATAATTCTTAACTAAGAATTTCCCTTGTATTATTGATTCATTTAACAGCTAATGATGTAGACAACCTCCCTATGTAATAGAATTTTTGATTTGCTTTGTCTACCTATTGAATAAATCAGTCAAAAGTGACATCTTAAAATGCGGATATTTTTTATAGCTCTATTTTCGCTTGAGAACACTTAAAAAAAAAACAAGAACATAGGGGCGTAGATTTTATTAATTGTACATGCTAAATTTCATCATAATCTGACAAACGGTTTTCAAGAAATTTGAGTAGCGCGTTTGTATGGAAATTTCAGAAAGTCGCGGCCCTAAATCCACGACCGCAAATCGATTTCAGTTTTAGTCGAACAGGTGAATCAGGTGAACAGCTCGGCATGGCCTCAACTGCTGTTTTCTATACAGTCCTTCGTATAACAGCGGCACAGAGTCACGGACTCTGGGTTCGATGAGGGTCTGAGACGGAGACCTGTGAGCGCGCGCCTCGAGTGCGAACGACGTGTGTTCGCTTCGGATGCTACGGAGTATTAATGGAGTTTTTTCCATCTACCCTCTTTAAATTTGCGGAGATCGAACAGCGGTTATTAACACTAACAATATAATAAATAATGACAAGTAGAATATTAATAGGAGACTTCTTTCGCCTAGGCTGGAGCGTATCAAATACACGTGCAGTCGGTTCGGTATGAGGACCAGTAAAGTATGAAATTCTATGAAAAACGTGTCATGAAGCGGAACAGTGAGAAAAAATGTCCCCTGGTGAATCTATCCTCCGTCACAGAGCCAGGATATATGCAGCAAAAACGTACGTTCTCGTCGTCGACCAGCTTGAGCCGCTCCTGCTGCGTGGTGATGACGTTCTGCAGCTGCTTGCAGGCCTCGCTGCGCTCGCCGCGCCCCACCACGCCGCGCTGCAGCGCCACCAGCGCGGACAGCTGACAACACATTACACACTTGCTTTAATGAGGGTTTACTTTGCGGAAGTTCATCTTCAAAACTGTTTTTTTAACAAATTTCTAGTGTTCCGCTTTAAATCCGCTTTTTGCTAAAGTGGAAATTGACTAGAGTTTTGTTAAAAACCAGTTTTCTTTTGAAAACTGACCATCGCCAGTGGTGGTCCTTAGAACAAAGTTTTAATTTTTGTGTCAACTGCCGCCAGTGGGGCATGTTGAAGCACTTTTTTTTGACGTGGCAACGTCTTATAATTCGATAGAGCCGGCTGCACGCACGAAAAAATGCGGCGTTACCTCGCTCTGAGGAGTTCCATGTAAGGCTTGAAGTGCAAGCGAGAGCGCGGAACGAGCGACAAAGAAGCACATTCGGCCTTTGCGTTCGGCAGCGTTCGACATACTTGAGTGAGCACGTTGTCACGTTCAACTATCGTCAGTAAACCGACTTTACAGACAACCAATTTTTTTGTTAACAACCACCACGAAACTTCCACCACTGGTGAAAACGTCAGGCAAACCGATAGACGTCAGTCAAACCGATAGAACTCCTAACATGAAAAGCTAATTAAAAATTCATTTATTTCAGATAACTTTAGATCCATACAATTATAATAAAAAAAAAAAAAAAGCAAATTATTATTTAAAAAAATAAATAAAAATGTGTGTGTGTAATGTTTGGTAATTTTTTACACCGTAACCGCCACCGCTGCTTTGGTGGTGGTCGTTGGGAGTAAGCCTTCAAAAGATGTCATGTTATAGTTAAAGTACGGATCTGAACGGATCTTGACGAAATTTGATAATTAGCTACAGTATATCACGAGGAAGGTTTTTGAAAATTATTTTGTTGAATAAAAGATTACAAAGTCGCGGGTAACAGCTAGTTAATCACAAATTCTTACCTTCTGTTCACTCTGCACTTTGAGCGTAGCAAGTTGTCTGTCGAACTCCGACTTCGCGTTGTCATATTCCACAGCGAGTCTATCGTGAGCCTCCTTGATCTCTTCGTAGCGAGCCTGGAAGCCCTTCTCAGACTGACTCTGCAGCTCTCGCTTGGAGTCGACGAGTAGTTCGAACAAGCACTTGAGAGCCACTTTAGCTTCGAGCATGGATTGGATGTTGTCCCATTGAGTGTGGGATTTGTTCTCTGTTGGAAAGTGACGTATATAGTTTTGTATGGAAGGTTTATAGGTACTGAGGGAAGCCGGTGCGGATCACTACAACATTCGATCAGATATGCTTTGATGTCAAGTTTCAATACGGAAAATAACACCTTGAAAGCTAGCGCGATACTAACTATACGCGATGATAGCCTAGCCGAAGAAGGCCCGCCCAGAGGGAGCGGGTTCAAACCCAGCTCCCGGCACGCACAAATCGTTTATTGTATGAACATATAATATGCACATAATATTGCATGTCATCTGCTACATGACTGGAGCCCGGTGTATGACAGGCTGTCCCCCTGTCACATTTGGGACTGAATATCGTCCAGCGAATCGTGGGTGTTGTATTACACCTCTGTCAGCCTCTTTGGAGGAAAGGCGTTATGTTATGTGAAGATAAGTTTCTTACCATTTTTAGCGGTGAAGTAAAAGATTTTGCCTTACCTTGGTCGGCCGTAAGTATCTTCTGCTGCAGATCAGATATCTGCGCCTTCCTGAACGCGAGATCGTCTTCGAGCTCTGTTATTTTCTTCCTGTTCTCCGGATTGTCGGACATATTGCGTAGGCCTTCTATTTGATCTTTCAGCATTGCTCTGTAAAAATAGTGCACGATTCATGCAACACGCTAATATTTAACCCCCTTAGCAATAAACGTTGTATATATAGCTTCAGAATAGTTAGACAGTGTTTTGTCTTTTGAAGTGAAACTTCTAATGCGACTTCCAACAAGGTTGCGTTAAACGTTTAACGCTACTGGGGAGGGGGAATAGAAAGAGACAGAGCGAGAGTGAATACGAGGCACGCGAACGCATGCGCGTAGTAAGAAAGATACACAGAAGTATCACTTCTTTCGCGCGGAGGGACTCCACGTACTATTTTTTTTTCTTCTTTTTTTTACTAGCTCGATAAAAGCAATACAAGGTATAACTATTCCGAAGCTATACATCGTTTACGTCGTTTATTGCTAAGGGTCTAAATGTGGATACTACACGTTACTACATTATAAATTCGGAAGCAACTAATTTGATTAAAAAAACGTATGATTCAAAAACACAAGGTCTAGTGTTCCGGGAGTTGACACCCAACTACGTCACTCGTCATCGTCTCTCTCGAACTTGTTGTAAATTACTAACTGCGGTCTTGCTTATGCATCGATTGACGTAAGTGCGTGTAAACCTCGTGACCTTTTTACTCGGAACGTATACTTGGCGTGAGTACTTTATTTTATACCATCCATAGACGTAACAATTAACATTCCTTAGTTTGCTACGGAACCCCAACAGTTGTTCTGTTGAAAATAGGTCACTGACGCTAAGTCATCAACTGAGTATGGAACAGATGTTTTTTGTAATCTCCTATTAGCAATCATAAAAACACTGAACTTTTTTTTGGTTTCAGTGAAAGCTGTTCTGAATAAAATTATCACACCTTTTTGGCTTAGCGCGGCTGACTTATACCAGTTTTGTGTTTTCTTAACATATGTGAGTATTTAATATTATCATCTACTACATAACTGGAGCCTGGTGAGTGGCGATAGGCTCGCCCCCTGTCACATTTAGGATTAAATATCGTCTGGCAAAGTGTGGGTGTTGTAATACACATCTGCCAGTCCCTTCGAGGGAAAGGCGTGTTGCTATGGTATGTCGAGTGTTTTGTTCTTTTGGCTTGCATGTATTTTTCTGTACCTGTACTCCATTAGTTCCTCCAGAGACTTCTCCGCTTCAACGATGCTGAGGTGCACTTCCAGCTCCTGCTCGATGTACTGCTGGACAGCGTTTGCCTTCACGTTGCCTCGAGCGCTACGCTTCATCTGGGACAGCTTTTGGCGGTCCAGGGCTTCCTGAGAAAATACGAAAGACTGTTAGTAGCAAGAGTCGTCGAGAGCAGAGCCTAAGAGAGACAAGAATGCAAAACCATAATCAAAAAAAGTTTTCGTGGAATTTTAATTTTTTTAAGTACATTTAATAATTATTTGCTTTTAAATTTATCTTGAGCTGACACCACCACCCATGCTCAATCGTAATGTTTTTAATCCACCTAAAGGTTGTCTGGAAGAGATAAATCTTAAGAGGGCCGCGACGTTCTGAAATTTCCATACAAACGCACTACTGAAATTTCTTGAAAACCGTTTGTTAGATTATGACGAAATTTAGCATGTACAATTAAATTAACAATATCTTCGCCCCTATGTTCTTGGTTTTTTTTTCTCAAGCGAAAATAGAGCTATGAAAAATATCCGCATTTTAAGGGGTCACTTTTGACTGATTTATTTAATAGGTAGACAAAGCAAATCAAAAATTCCATTACATAGGGAGGTTGTCTACGTCATTAGCTGTTAAATGAATCAATAATACAAGGGAAATTCTTAGTTACTTAACAATGATTACGGTAGTGCAAAAGTCATTAAAAAAAAAGAAATTGCACTTTGTCACTCTGTAGGTAAGTTTAGAGGTTCGTCAGGTATCATTACTCGCTCTCTTCGCTCGTCTTCTTCTTCTAGACGAAATGGCTATAGAATACCTTAAGCCAATGCGAAGTTAGTCTAGGTCGCCTAGGTCGAAATTAGTTAGGTCTCCGAACTCTTAAGTGTTAAGAAGATTAACATGATAAAGATCTTCAGTCTCTTATTAACAGGCACTGGCTCCTCCATCTTCCGCTTTAGGATTTTCTGCTACTTAGCGTACTTCATCTTTGCCATGGCAGTGGCTCGCTTGCAGCCCTTATTACAATAATCAGATACATAGTAAAGATATCTTACCTTCAGTCTCTTGTTGACAGCCACAGCCTCCTCCATCTTCCGCTTGAGAACATTCTGCTGCTTAGCATGCAGAGACTCCATCTTGGCCATGGCAGTGGCTCGCTTGCGGTCTTCGTTCTTCAGTCGCAGCATCGCTCGTTCGTTGTCAGCCTTCCACTTGCGGAACTTCTCGCTTTCTTCGCGCATTTGCTTAATTATCTTAACCTGGAATCGGACATTGTTTTTTTAAGAATTTAGGTACGGTGACAGATCTAGTATTTGGTTTTGGGGTGGGTCTTGACTTAGGCGAAAGTAAGCTTTTGTTTATATTTACATGTATAATTTTTTTTTTAATTACGCTCCACGGACTCCGGGGACCTTGATCTTTATTAACACAAATTTTAATTATTATTTAAGGGGAATACAGGTAGACAGGGGTTAGTTATTAAGGTAACTTAATCTAAGGTTAGGTTACAGGTCATCACTTTTTGCTACATTGTGAGTACACCACGAGCAGACCAGCGACCCGCAAGCAGCACCCGACCACGAGTATGACGCATGTGCCAGCCATCGCTCTCCTCAACCATATTTGAGGGAAGAGAACGACCCGACACACGACGCCGCCGCAAGAAGGTGCCTTCGATAGTGAGCTCATAAATGCTCGAAATGTACCCACAATTTCTTTAAAACGCGAAATGATTACAATTTTTACTATCATAACATCATGGTGAAAGTAAGCTTTATTATGATAGGTAAGATTTTGGTTTGAGCAAATTTGTGTTTGATTTAGCTGCAGGTAACCTTGATCAAATTAGGTAAACACAAAGTGCAAAAAAACCGAATGTTTCGATTATTGTAAGACAGACGATTGGTACCGATTCCGTGTCAGTAATCATACGCAAAACTTTGTTTGTTTGTTTTTAAAAATATTTATTTGGTTGTTAATTCTAATTTCGAATATTTTTTCTCAACTGAACACGTGAAAACGTTACGTTAAATAAAATAAAAAACGGAAGAATGGTACAAATTACATGTCAGTAATTTGCCAGCATGCTATAGTCGTTTTCGTTAGTCGATGGAGTCCGCATGCGTTGTACGAGGTTTCCAACCAATAGATATAATTGTTTGTAAAGCTCCATTGCTGGGACACCCGCTTGCTGTATATCGGTCGAGGCACTTTCATTAGTCGTTACACAGTTAGGACTCACGCAAACCAACGGCCAAGTTATCGACCAATGAAAATGAGCCATAAAATCTACACTAACCGAACATATCATATCACTATAAATACATACTTATCGAATGTTGAAAACTATTATGGCTTCTATCTTCTGAGATTGATCGTTTATTTGTTTGTTTGTTTCACACTTTCACGTCTCAGCTACTCAACTGATGATTATCAAACTTTGCATACACACTGTCAGGGGTACAAAAAAGTACCGTAAAGATATAAAGACAGCGATTTTAATAACTAACCCCCCTCTACCTGTATTCCCCTTCAATAATAATTAAAGATTTATGTTAACAAAAGTCACGGTACCTGGAGTCCGTGGAGTGTAATTTTTAAATTTAAAAAAAGATAGCGATTCCTTTGTGACCGCGAGTGTAGCCGCAGGGCACAGCTAGTAGTAATTTCTCGGCTGTGACATACAGACTGACATCCAACTCATATTAAAGCGGTTCCTTTTCACCACATTAGTACGTAACCCTAAAAAAGTAACCAACCTTAGTAGCTTTCATGGCCTGCAGCTCGGCATTCAGGGCAGTGATCTTGGCTTCGTTCTTCTCCTTCATTCTTATGATGTTCGCTTGTTGCTGGCAACGCTTCTTTAGATCTGATATTTCGCTCTCGAGGTTGGACACTTTTGTGCGACGTTCTTCGTGAGACGGGTCTTTGGTCTGGGGAAATTTTAGTTTAGTTTTAGTGCATTACAAAAATTTTAGAAAATTCAAATACAACTTATTTGTGCGACAGATAGAAAATGCTTAAACCGTGGGCGCCGCCAGTATTACTTTCAGGGAGGTGCACCAACATCTAAACACTGTGATATCTAGTCTATGTCTGTAAAAATCTTTTGGGTTCTGGGTTCGAACACAGCCGAAGGCACGCACCATTTTGTTCATTGTGTGAACATATGTGCGCATTTAATGTCATCTGCTACATGACTGGAGCTCAGTGTACTGCGACAGGCTCGCCCCCTGTCACATTTGGGACCAGCCCCTTCGGGGAAAAGGCGTGACGATATGTAAAATTATTTTGTGTGCGTGTGTTTCCTATAAACTCCAAATTGGTTGGAGCGATTTTGATTAAACTTTCTGTCAATCCTCAGTTTTTCAGATGTGTTTACTTTCCAGACAGGGGGGTGCGAGTTCACCTCTTTGCACCCTGCTGCCGGCACTTATTGCTTAAACAAATCAATAGGAAATTCGGCAGTCAAGAAATCTTCGCAGAAAATAAAGCGATTACTTCTAGAACACCATTCTGAAAAGTTTCCATTTTAACGTTTCTAATCCATACGGCCAAGAACTGGAAAAAAAATCAGGCCTCTTTGTTCCATGAGAGTTCTAATCTAGGTCTCTCAAGGCCAGATGGGAATAGGTATCTTCTAAGTCTGCGTGCTTCATCTTCGACCACATCGTCGCTTACCAACAGGCGAGTTGGTGGTCAAACGCAGACTTACTAGCGATAAAAAAAAAACTAAAAAAACTTTGGATGGTGGCGTAGTAGTGGTAAATACATAGATCTAAAATAGAATTTAAGAATATTATACAGACTATTAAAGGATGCAACTACTATTTAAATCAGAGACGAGCAGTGATATCATTATTTACTTTACCTCCAACACAATTATGTTTAAAAACTGCGCCCTAATTCTACTAAACAATTGTTATAAAATTGTTTATGAATTGCCTCAAAGTGATACTTTTTGTATGCTAAATGTGTAAATTCAATTTAATAACAATTTAAAAACAATTTCTTAGTTGAATCGAGTTCCTGGGCAAATGTTCCAGAGTGTTCCAGAACCTTAAGGTAGAAACAAAAGAAACCTTAGTCTGTTTCAGCTGGTGCAGCAGTTCGTCTCTCTCCTTCTCCAGCCGCTCGATCCTCTCCTCGTTTTCTCTCAGGTTGTTGTGGTTGTTGATGATTTCCCGGTTATCGGCCAGTATAGCTTGGACCACGGACGCCTTGATCGCCATAGCGCGGTTGAGCTCTTGCAATTCTTGGTTCAGAGCCACCTGGGTAAATAGTGAAAATCGTAAGCAATTCAAGGCAATTCAAATTTTTAATCGATGTTTTCACGTTTTCAACACAATGATAAGTAAATGTAGGTATTGAAAATATCAATAGATACGCGTAAATTGTTTGTACGACAAAAAACAAGCGAAAAATATATTGATTATACGATTAAGTCTGTCGTAGCGAGAAAATATTTTAATTATGATAATGGTTCCTTATTAGTCTGAGTAAGAAATTATCCGAGTATTTAACCGACTTCCAATAAGGAGGAGATTCTCAATTCGAATACATTTTTTTTTGTATGTGTTTGCTCCGCAATCACGCGATTGCTCCGCAAATAAATAATTAATCCATTTAATTATTTAGTAGATCATACTTTAGAGGTGGTCCTATGTTTAGAAATTGGTCAAGCAGTTTTTAAAATATCAGCAAAAGTCTAAAAAATTTTTACATGGATGACGGGAAGTCGATTTACTTTCAGATAAATAGTTCAAAACTGAAACCACAAGTTCAAAATGGCCTATAACATTATATCTAGATACCCTAACGTTTATTTCTTGAATTTTGTACTACTGAATCAAGATATTGTTTTGGTATTTGTCTCTAAGGTTCATAATGCCGCGGCTTTACATTGGACAAATTAAATCCAACTTTGGATTCAAACTTGGATTTAATTTAAAATAGTCAATATTGAACCTTATTACTGCGACACATTTGCAAACATTGCTTCAATATTAATTTTGTCCAAAGATTGACACACACATTGATCCCAAGACCTAGATTGGTGTAAATATGACCATATGTATGACCGCAGCGTAAGAAACGTCTGTGCTATGAAAGCTGTTATGAAACAACATTATATTCAGACTATTGTACGTAAATTCCATTAAAATCGTATCGAATTTGAAACACGGCAATTTCTTGTTCGATAAAACGATTTGTGATATTTGTATGTCGTCACACACGCACGCATGTATGGAGTTATAGAGTAGTCATACAATCGTCCCTGTGGCGCAGAGGATAGCGCGTTGGACTTCTAATCCAAAGGTCGTGGGTTCGATCCCCTCCAGGGATGGATTTATTTTTTGGTGCAGAAAACTTTGCTTCAAAATGCGAGAGTTCTTTATGTTCTCACTTGGTAAGTTAAACCCTAATGTCCTAAATAGAAATACATAATAAAATAGATTTTTTTAGTCATGCGAACCTATAATTAAAAAAAAACAAATTATCCAAACAAATGTAGCATTAAACTATTGAAAATGTTTGAGTCTCCCAAAACTTGAAAGAATAATTAATTTATAATTTTCATCGTCTAAATGAGCAGAAAAAAACAGAAAAATATAACAGACATTGTTGGAAATGTCGAATTCAACCCAAATATATTTCAGACTAGCTCTTTTGTCATGTCATGTGAAATCATACTACAATGAATTTTAGGTTCATTCGCCGACGCTGCGCGATCACGAACCTTATTGCGTAGCAATACGATTTGCAGTCGCGCAGCGTCTGCGGCTAAAAATCATCGCATTTTGACAATGCAGGCCCAGAAAAATATAATTACCTGTCCCATAGCTCTCTTATTTTCCTCCTCCAAAACAGCATGATCCTCCGTTAACACAGCATCATCTTCCACCTTGTCCCCATTACTATCACTCACAAACGACAGCTTTATTTCATGGTCTATTAACTCCTCATCTGTCTTCATGTTGACCGACTGCAGATCCTCTAACCTGGACTTGATTTGCTTCAAATAGTCTACTACAGACGTCTTCTGGAGATCATCGTCAGGCTTTTCGGACATGTTCAAGTTTTCTATGGTTTGGTTACATTGTTCTGTTAACTCGTTCAGCTTCCGCTCGATTTTGTCTTTAGCTGCTTCGGCCAGCAACGCCTTTTCGCATAAGTTGGTGTTTTCGATGAGCATGTTCCCGAGATGTTCGGTGACCAGTTTGTGTTTCTTTAGTAGTTCTGAATATTTGGAGCGCTCTTTGTCCAGTTCTTCTTGCAGTTGCTCGTAGTTTTGTTCGCTGACTGACGGTAGTTTGCCGATCATTTGTAAGCGCAGTTCGTTTACTAGGTTGTTTAGTCTGGAAAGTGTAAATTGTAAAGCAAGGAATAAATCAACACGTCCTGATGCCTCGTAAATAGGTGTAACACATGTCGACAAAGTGCTCTAAGACTAAGGGTTTAATAAGTACTAGCTGTTACCCGCGACTTCGTTCGCGTTTATTCAGGAAATAGTATGCAAAAACCTTCCTCATAAAACCTTGTATCAAATTATCTGTACGATATGCACAATATAAATTAAGTGGACTGTATTGAGGTGCATCCAGATCCCAGTTCGAACGGTAAACAACCCCGCAAGTTCACAAAGGACAAATGAAATCGCTCCACCAACCTTAAATCCACGACCGCAAATCGATTTCAGCGTCAGTCGAACAGGTAAATCAGGTGAACAGCTCGGCACGGCCTCAACTGCTGGTTTCTATAAAGTCCTTTGTATAACAGCGGCACAGAGTCACGGACACTGGGTTCAATGAAGGTCTGAGACGGAGACCTGCGCGCGCGTCTCGAGCGCGAACGACGTGTGTTCGCTTCGGATGCTACGACAGAGTACCTCTATCGAACGACGATAGCAGTATTCAAGTACTGATGGAGTTTTTTCCATCTACCCTCTTTAAAACTTACGGAGATCGAACATACCCCCTACCGAATTCAATACGATTGAATTCCCACTTATGAATGTAGGATGTAAAGGATATAACAATCCCAATAAAGAGGACAAACATTTAATTAACTTGGCTTATTAAGAGGTGAGCCCGTAGGCATAATAAATAAAAGTGTAATGTGTAAATGTATCTAAACAAATAAACATAATAATATAATAGAGGTAAATTATAACTAATATAACATATTGCATCTTAAATTGTTTAATTTGCGTAAGGTAATGGACAAATTTTGTTAACAGGTCGTTTAAGAAGACCATTTTTAGTTCGCACCGTAACGACGCGTATGATTTTGTCAACGCCTTCGTGTGTCGCTTCAATTCTACCGAGCGGCCATTGTAAAGTGTGAAGGTAATCATCGGACCATCGTCTCCAGAACGTCTGTGAGATCTTCTGAATTAATTGCCAACGTGACAATCTATTCATAGGTTCATTCTCATACTCATATTCCGGGACAGCTACTAGACTTCGACCTATCAAAAAATGACCTGCCGTTAGGACTTCAAATTCGTTAGGGTTGTCTGACAACGAACACAAAGGTCGCGAGTTAAGCACGGCTTCAACTCTACAAAATACCGTTGACAGCTCTTCAAAAGTAAGAGCCTTATCGCCTACAGCACGGATAAGGAAATGTTTATATTGCTTTATCCCACTCTCCCAAATTCCGCCCATAGAAGCAGCATTAGGTGGGGAATTAAGCCATTCTACCTGACGAGCCGTTAATCCGCAATGAATTTCATCTTGAATACTCTTGTCATTCCAGAATTTAGCTACTTCTTTAAGGTGCTTAGCAGCAGCAATAAAATTCGTTCCGCAATCTGAATACAGGCATGATGGAATACCTCTGCCCGACACAAAACGATCAAGAGCAGCCAAGAAACACTCGCATGACAACTGTGAAAGTATTTCGCAGAATACGGACTTAGTAGAAAAACATATGAAAAGACAAAAATATGCCTTGTGTACCTTCGCGTTACGACGCAAGCTTTCTTTAATTAGATAAGGCCCGCCTATGTAATGCCCCACGTGATCAAAAAGCTTGTTAGGTATAAGCCGGGGAGCGGGTAACGTACCCATCTCTGGTTGTAACGCGGTAGGTTGGCACCTAAAACATATTTTACACTTCGATAACACGGATCGAATTATAGAAGGAGCGCTGATAAGCCAATAATTTTGACATAATATTCTCTGTAACGTACGAGGGCCTACATGTAAATATTTTAAGTGTAAATAATTAAATAACAACTTGCTCGTCTGACATTTCGGAAGCAACACCGGGTGCTTCTTATTATAGGGTAGGTCGGCTTGCACAAGTCGACCCCCCACCCTAAGGAAATTGTGAGAGTCCACGAAAGGCGATAACTTTCGGAGTGTTGCTACAAATTTACCTTTTTTAAGGGATGCGATTTCCGAACTAAAATGATTAGTTTGTAATACACTAATTATTGTTTCATGAGCTTTCTTGAGCTCCGAGGTTCTCAGAGGTCCTACTAACCTATCCGAGGTTTTACATCGCAGGTTACGCGCAAACCTGTGACACCATGAGATTACGCGCTGTAATCTTTTAAATGAAGAAAAGCTTTCGAAAGTTTCTTCGAGGTCATTACAGAAAACGTTTCTGTCATCAGATGAATTAAATGCATACGATGCACTATTTGATTTAAGTTCGCACTCAGCGATTCTAAGAATGTTTTAGCGTGGATTCAGACACAACCTTACATGCTTAAAACTTTGGACTTTTTTTTGACTTTAGATAAGGAATTTAAGGTCTCTACCTTAAATTCCTTATCTACATGAAATGACTCGATCGGCCATTGATCTCGATGTTCGCGTAGCCACGCGAGGCCCTGTATCCACTCGTCGGTAACTTCCACGAAACGAGCCGGCAACACACCGCGCGAGCACATGTCAGCCGATCCATTGTTGTGAGTTCTAACGTGGAACCAAGAACTAGGTGGAATCACAGAAGTGATTCGACTAACACGGTTAGCCACAAAAGTTTTAAGCATGTAAGGTTGTGTCTGAATCCACGCTAAAACATTCTTAGAATCGCTGAGTGCGATAATCGAATAATTAATTACCGTTAAATTTTGTACGACAAAATTAACAAGTTTACTAAGCAGCACGGCTGCCTCTAGTTCAAGTCTAGGTATTGACAGGATAGGATTTAATAGCGCGACCTTTGACTTGCTAGTCAACAGCCTGACCTTGACCTTCCCTTCGTTATCTACGCTGCGCAGGTATAAACATGCCGCATAACCACGAGTCGATGCATCGCAGAAAGCAATTAGTTGCACATCACAGAAATTAGGTATTAAAACGTGTCGTTCAAAACGCAACTCCGATAACAGAGGTAAGTCGGTGATGAATCGATTCCACTGCTCGCAAGGCTCGGGTGGCTCACTTCGAGACGAACGTACAAGGTGAAATCATACCTACTGGATCGTAAATACTCGCGAGTAATTTTAACACTGATCGTTTGGTTTGTTTTGTGTCAGTCATGTTATAATTAAAGGCAAAACTATCACACGCAGGTAGCCATATCAACCCTAAAACCTTGAGAGATGACGATAACGTATCGTCTTGAAAGTTAATAGCTGAAACCTGATCCGATTGCATTCTACCTAGCAAGTCCGGACAGTTACTAGCCCACTTTCTTAATATAAACCCACCACTCTCGAGAAGAGATACTAAATCATCTTGCAATTTGCAAGCCTTTTCCTTAGACTCGCAAGACCATAACAGATCGTCACATAAAATCCTTGCGTGACAACCCTAGCGGCTTCAGATCGCGAACTTTCAGCGCGAGATAACTCGTCTGCCGCAAGCTGATGCAACGTGCGTATGGCGACGTACGGCGCACTACGGAGCCCGTAGGTAATCGTTTTAAGTTCATAGGTGCGCACCGGTTCCGTCGGAGATTCACGCCACAGAATATGCTGATATTTCCTATCGGCGGGGTCAATTAACACGGCTCGAAACATCTTCGACACGTCCGCGGTAAAACATACATCAAATAATCGAAAATTAATAATGATTTTCAGTAAATCTTGGAGCAGTTTTCCGCCAGTCAAAAGTGCATCGTTGAGAGAAATTCCGTTGTTAACTTGTGCCGATCCATCGAAAACAACACGTAGGGGTGTACTTACTGAAGACGGACGCAGAACACAATGGTGCGGAATCACATACGCAGACGGTTCAGAACCTTGGTATAACTCCATGTGTCCGAGGGCTTCATATTCTCGCATAAATTCTACATAAGCCTTGTGAAGGTCTGGAGACCGAGCGAGACGGCGCTCGACCTGATTGAGACGCTTCAACGCTACATCATAAGGATCACCGAGAGGAGCATGGTCTGGGTTTAATAAAATCGGAGAAACATAACGACCGGTTTCTTCGCGATAATGTTTTTCTAAATATATTTTATCGGCTAACTCATCTAGCGGATTTTTCGGAACTTCGCACGGCGACGCTTCCGTCTCCCAAAATCGTTTGAGAGTTTCATCTAAAGTCTCACTTTCTAAGATGAACGAGGTGTGTAATGATGTCGTACACGGTACTGCATCACTGTTGCTAGGGGAAGGCATCCCTAGTCTTCCGGTTACTACATAACCAAATACGCTACCTAACGCCACTGGTACATCACTATTTATGATGTATTTCTTTCCGTCATAAATGTACGGAAATAAGTCACCGGATAAAATTATATCAATCGGTGCTTTCTCATAAAAACACGGGTCGGCTAACTGAAGACCTTTATATTCACTAATTATCTTAACAGGTATAGGTACGGTCGGGAAATCAGACGTAAGTTTTGGCAATATTACTGCATCGATATTAAAGGTAGGTGCATGCGCGATGATAAAGGTATTTAATTAATTTGGACGCGAAAAAATTCTACTACGATACTATTAACGATTCTACTTGCGCGGGATCATTGGGATCCAACGATTTCATTGAATCGTAAATCGATTGAATATGGCCGTAATAAGCTGACAGTTTAAACTGCATTCTATCAATATCTTTTTCCTTTTTAGTGGCCATTCTGAGTAAAGATGTTAATTACCGCAATAGATACTAACCTATTCGAAGTTAAGTACTGGCCGGCAAATTAAACTACCTATTAACACAAAATGGCGGAAATGTGCCTTCGGACAACGTGTACGAACTCGTGTCAGTATTTCGCAAATTATGATAATTATTAAGTCAAATTAATAAATAACGTCCGTCTCGAAGTGACCAAAACTATGCATGCGCGATGATAAAGGTATTTAATTAATTTGGACGCGAAAAAATGGCACACATCAAAAGAAAGGATCGGAAGGAAAGGGACTCACTGCTAACTCCTCTTAGTCCGTCGGCAATCCTGCAGGATCCACACTTCCACCAAATAGCACTGGGGAACACTTCACAACAGTCGAAAGTTCACCGGAGGTCGATAAAACCAATATTTTCGATTTAATTAGCGGGAGCACAACCGTCGTCGACCGCCATTACTCCTCGTTATGTCAGTCCTTTTAAAAGCCGGACGGAGGGTAGGTGTCGTGGGTAGTATGAAAGGAGATGGGACACATGACATTAGCCATTTCGATTGCGATTACTTAATAGAATCGAAGTACTATTTGGCGTAAACAGTAGGTGTCGTGCTATGACGCGGCTGAATAGCGCACGAAACCATCCCGTAATTTTTTACAAATTCGCCACCGAGTCCGAAAATATTGTACGGACATTTATTTGCTGATAGTCCCAGTCGCTGATAACAATCCTTTGAGATGAAACTTGACTGTGCTCCCAAATCAATTAAAATACGACAAGGTTGATAATTATCAAACGCATCTAAACAATTCACAACGGCGGCAGTGCCTAAGATAACGCTATAGTTAGTCGTCGATGACGTCACGTGGCAGGTATTATTGATAACAGCTGGCTGATCTACTTTGCACGGCAAAGAAGCCGGCGCGGCTGGAATCAGATTTGATGCCGGTTTGTTGTTATTGACGTTAACTTCTTCGTGCAAAAGTACGTGATGAGATGAACGACAAATTAAGCATTTAAAGTTGCTTTTGCACGAATTAGCAAAATGGTTTTGTTTTAAACAGTTGCGGCACAGTTTCAGTTCATTAGCACGGCTAATGCGCTGACCGATTGACAATTTACGAAATTGATCGCATCGAAAAATCATATGATCTTCTCCACCACAATTTAAACACTTAATAACCGCCTTAGAACTGGTCGAAGAAGCATGCGAGTAATTTCTCGAACTACCTTGTTTTGCATCATTTTGTTGACGCTTGTTTTGCTGCACAGTCGTTGTAGAATAAGACGTAGAATGATCCAGAACTTTTATGTGATTTTGAACAAACGAAATAAGTTCATCAAAAGTGGGTATCGTTTTTTGATCTAATTTTTGTTCAAAACTTTTCCGTGTGTGTGGGTCTAATGCCCGCATTGCAATATGACACATTACGTAACTGCACAAATCTTTAATTTTTAACGCTTGAATGGCTTTGTATGAATGATCAAAGTTTTCAACAAACTGGTTCAGGTGAGTAGAAGACTCCTTTGTTAACGGTGAACAGTTTAACATCTTATCTATGTAGGTACCTAACGACTGTACTGTCGCAAGTCACCGAAACAGCGTTCGGTACATATCTGGGACAATTTACGGTTTTTTAACTTTGAGAGAGATCAGAAGGTTGAGGCGAAGCAAATACACATGCACTGACGTACCTACCTGGGTCTGCTCCGGCCTCCGATGACTCCTTCACCACAAAACCACACGTTTTTAATATTTTTAGCGATTTTTTTTGTCTTGATCGATGTGAGTTGAGCGCGGGCGCGGCACAAGATTCCGGGGTTTTCACCACTCGGCCTGCCTTCGCTCCCATTGGACGAGTACGTGTACATGACAGTTGCTTGTCAACTGCGTTTTGCTATCGCCCAATGAGCTCTGATCTCTGATGTTGGTGTTTAAAAAGAACAAAAGAGCGTTCTGTTTAATGAGAACGGTACAACGACTAATAACCTATCGTCTTTGTATTTCTCAATCAAACTGCCAGACTAGATCGTAGTTATCGGAGATCAAAGGAATACTTTTTACTATTTTCAAGGCTGACCTTTTGACGCTTTGCAATAAATAGTGGAATTTTTCTATCTTCGGAATATGAGCTTGATTGTGTACCATTGAACAAAATGTCTCATAAAACGTAAAATTCTCAGGATTAGAATCAAACGTAAACAACTCAAGTTTAGGTAAACGAGGTTTCGACTCCACAGAGCGATTATCTTTGTCACCTTTATTTACATCGTTTTTAGGTTTAGATTGGTTTGCACATAACTTTACACGGAAATATAAATCATCAAAACTTTTCAATTCATGACTTCTAAGAGTAGACTTTGGATCATGTTGAAGTTCTTTTTCGAATATATCGAATATAATTTTTTCAAACGAACTACGTAGTTCATGGATTTCAGAGACGTGCATCAAAAATAATTGCATAGTTTCAGGTTCTGATAAATCACGGGACAAATCATAAACTGTTTGTATTTGTTGAAATATTCGCTGCTTGCGATGAATTAACACGGTTAACTCATTCGACATTGTTTCTTCGAAATGACTTTTCGCTTCTTTAGATGGCGGCGCCATTTTGAGAAATGACACACGAAGACGTGAGCAATTGCAAATGAATATTTCGATGAAAATACGTTGTATTTTACTTAAATAAACAACACAATACATAAATAAATACTTGTACGACAAGGATATGTGTGTAGTGTGTGTTAATAGATAAATACCAGGGCAGATTAGGCAAGTTAAGAATCGACACGTCACGTGTAGAACGTCTACCACGTACATGAAATATATAAAAAAAAAAATGGGAAAATAAACTAAATTGGCACGGCCAATGTCAATATTGGTGTTAAGAACGTCTTAACGAGTAATTATGCACGGCAATAATTACGGGAGGTGATCTGACACGGTCAGAAATATTTAAAATAACCGGTTGAATCCGGTACGAAGTGACCAAAAATATTGTACGATATGCACAATATAAATTAAGTGGACTGTATTGAGGTGCATCCAGACCCCAGTTCGAACGGTAAACAACCCCGCAAGTTCACAAAGGACAAATGAAATCACTCCACCAACCTTAAATCCACGACCGCAAATCGATTTCAGCGTCAGTCGAACAGGTGAATCAGGTGAACAGCTCGGCACGGCCTCAACTGCTGGTTTCTATAAAGTCCTTTGTATAACAGCGGCACAGAGTCACGGACACTGGGTTCAATGAAGGTCTGAGACGGAGACCTGCGCGCGCGTCTCGAGCGCGAACGACGTGTGTTCGCTTCGGATGCTACGACAGAGTACCTCTATCGATCGACGATAGCAGTATTCAAGTACTGATGGAGTTTTTTCCATCTACCCTCTTTAAAACTTGCGGAGATCGAACATTATCAAATTTCATAATGATCCGTTCAGCTGTTCAGCCGTGAAAAGCCTACAAACAGACAGACACACAGACAGGGAGATTGACAGAGTTACTTTCGATTTTATAATATTAGTATGGATTTCTATAAGCGCTGCTTTAGTATGGATTTCTATAAGCGCTGCTTTCTATACATACGCAAGCAGACATCCCAGGATTACCCACGACCACATACCTGACGATCTCGGCAGCCTTAGCGTCCTGGTTGATGATGGGCTTGTTCCGTATCCGGCGCGCGCGGTCCGCGTACCGCAGCGTGGACACCGTCTCGTCCAGGTTGTAGTCGGCCGGGCTCACGCACGCCACCATCAGAGTCAGGGAGTTGCCGCCCAGGCTGTCTGTTGGACGAATGTGGCTACTGAATGAAGCTGACTTGTTTCATTGTATAGCTATCGAACATGGGTGACCTTTCCCAATCCTTGTTCATTAATTTTGAACTAGCTGCACCCCGCGGTTTGAAACTGCTCGAAGACTCTAACAGGCCAAGTTTGCCAGTTGCCAGTTTTGATTTATATTTTTGTCTGAAAAGTGACTCGATCCTGTGTTCCAAGCTATAATTCAGGTTTTTTTTTAAACATTGCATTTTATACTTGTAGTAACTGTGAACAAGATTTGACTTTTCCACTTTTGTCATTTATTTTGAACAGACACTTTTTCATCTATTTTGAACATCTTAACTTTTAATTTTTTTTACCCGACACCCACAAGGAGAGTTATGTATGTATGGAAGTTCTTTAGCACCTTAACAGGTTGATAAATTTCGACATGTGAAGTGTTATATGAATCGTCTTGATAATAGAAGTGACCTAGAAAGATCTAGAGTACATTTTAAATAAAATAAAACTTTATTAAAATAATACTATTCAAACTTTGTTTGTTAATATATTTTTTTTAGTATTCTGACGCAAATAGAAGGGTTTATCTGTGTGTATTTTAATTTTAATTTTGTTTTTTTTTGTTAAATACCCGTGCGAAGCCAGGGCGGGCCGCTAGTATTAAATATATCCAGATTGCAGATTAATGTGCAGATCGGGTTTTAATATTTCTTTTAATAATGTTACTTGTTTAATGTTTTATTAAGTGACGAGTATCCACTTGACAGTACCATCACTTACCCTTTTTTTTTTTAGTGGGTGCATGCACTTACTCATCCCCGCTACGCCCCGGGGGAGGCGGAGCGAGGTATGTCGGACTCGGTGCCAGAAGGCCACCCATACCGACTAAGCCCCCACGGTGTCCATCCTCGTCGGCAATGGCGGGGTCACGGGGCCTCTCTCAGATTCTCCGTAAACCATCACTTACCCTGCAGTAACCGGGTCAGCTTGCTGTCCCTATAGCTTATAAAAGCCCTAGTGGCCCCATCGCCGAGCGCAGAGATCACATTTCCCAGTGCAAGTAATCCCTGGTTGATCTTCACACCTTCCTTGAGCCGCTCGCCGCTAGCTTTCGTTTTCTTTATGCGCTCTGAACCGGCCAGATCGACTAGGTGGAATTTCGAGGTTGTCGCCAAGTTCCTGTAAAAAAAAATTGAGATGACAAAGTTGTAGATGGTGGAGTCTGTTCACAACAAGCGCCGTCGTGGCCAAATTGTGAACTAACGTTAAAATTTAATGTAAACGATTTTAATATTATGTAAGCGCGACCACTCTATTTTGGTAATGCTTTGATCGGACAAAGATACCGGCTGAGCCGAGTTTGGCGCACTCAGCGTATACAACTTGCCTTTGTACTATTCGCTAAATAAAGGAATTTGATTTGATTTGACGTGACATTATCCAAAAAAAAAGCTGATCCATACAAAAAGTTCAATCACCTTTGACAAAATGTATGGAACAGCTGATTTTTTTTTCGCGATTTCGGAGTTCGCCCCATAGTTGTTCATATTGATGAGTACAATGAACCCTTAAGAGGTTTCTGGTAAGTTACAAATAACCATGTATATGTAGGTCTCTTTTTTTTTTAGAGCGCCATTCTTTCCCGTTCCGTGCAAGTCTCATCCACTGCCATCCATCAGCTAAGTACCTTTGTGTAGTTTGACCACCGAGTTGAAGATCTGCCCAGTGCTCGTTTTTCGTTGCACGGCCATTATTCTGTGACTGCTTTGGTCCACCGTCCGTTATCACTCCTCGCCAAGTGTCCCACCGAATCTCCACTTGAGTTCGGTTATTTTTTAAATTATTAATAGTTTTGCATTTCACTAAGATCTCGCTTTATCCGTGATGCGATTTACCACGCCTTCAACCTTTGTACGTAGTCAAATCTCCACGTTTGGTATATAGTCTGGGAGAGAGATGTCTAACATATTATGGCCCGTTCCAGCTTGATTACATGTAAATATTTATTCCTAAGATTTTTACATTGGCATCCATGAAAGGATGGCAGTAATGAGTTTTAATTAAAAACATTAATAATAATTCTTGACCAAAGACATTAGGTCCAATATTTAAAAAAAAGGTTATGACTGGAGGCTTGGTTCATGGGCCATGAACCAAGACTCCAGCCGCAGCCATGCTATTTCATGGTGGTCGAGCCTGTGACGGACCGTGGAGCCGCGCGTGGGGACCGATGTGTGTGGGTGTCTGTCTGTGTGTACTCTTACTAGTCAGTACGGCTCTCCTTAGCTATGATTATGGTGAAGATAGCATGGCTCCAGCTTGACGCTTGATTCATGGCGGTCGAGCCTGTGACAAGGACTGTGGAGCCGCGCGTGGGGACCGATGTGTGTGGGTGTCTGTCTGTGTGTACTCTTACTAGTCAGTACGGCTCTCCTTAGCTATGATTATGGTGAAGATAGCATGGCTCCAGCTTGACGCTTGATTCATGGCGGTCGAGCCTGTGCCAAGGACTGTGGAGCCGCGCGTGGGGACCGATGTGTGTGGGTAAGTGTGTGTCTGTCTGTGTGCACTCTTACTTGTCAGTACGGCTCTCCTTAGCTATGATGATGGTGAAGATAGCATGGCTCCGGCTTGACGCTTGGTTCATGGCGGTTGAGCCTGTGACAAGGACTGTGGAGCCGCGCGTGGGGACCGATGTGTGTGGGTAAGTGTGTGTCTGTCTGTGTGCACTCTTACTTGTCAGTACGGCTCTCCTTAGCTATGATGATGGTGAAGATAGCATGGCTCCGGCTTGACGCTTGGTTCATGGCGGTCGAGCCTGTGACGCGGCCCGTGGAGCCGCGCGCGAGGGCCATCATTGTGTCCATGATGGATGATACTGGTAGCTCCGTTATTCCTGTAATTTTAAGAGCATGGCAGAAAAATAAATTATGATAGCCTAATCGGGGAAGGGATCTCTTCTAGCGGAAGTAGTAGCCTCGATCCCAGCAAAAGGCGCACACTAATTTGTTCATTCGAACATAATATGTACGTATTTATTGTCATCTGCTACATGACTGGAGCCCGGTGTGGCGACAGGCTCGCCTCCTGTCACGTTTGGGACTGAATATTGTCCGGCAAAATGTGAGTAATATAAACGTCTGCCAGCCCCTTCCGGGACAGGCGTGACGATGTTTGTTATGATTAAAAAATATAGTTAGCTTGCTGGTATAAGCTAACTATTGCAGTGAATTTTTAAACTTACTTTAAAACTCAGACTTGGCACACTGCTAACTCTCTCGCACATTTTAAAATGTTCGAAGGTATATAAACTTACATTAGACAGCTAAGAAAAATCGCAGTCAGTTTATCTACTGACAATAACTACTTACCTACCTACTAAGGTTCAATTAAAATTTCATTTTGGTCCAAATTAGGGACTTCCATACATATGTAGATTAATGGATAAAACATTCGCATTGCGCTAGCATGGGCCCTAATTTGAACTTGTTTTCCTTACCTGGTAAAATAACTCCTTTGTTGATGTCCTCTCTAATCTCTATGGTACTGTGACCCCTCTCCTTCCCTGATAGCAAGTCAAAGCACTGTTCCTGGTACAGCTCCATGAAAGATACATTCACTTTAAACTCAAACTTGTCTTCGTTTGTTTCTATGAAATCAAATATGTCTGCTACTGCTTGGGGAATCACACCTGGAATTAATACAAAAAAAAAATTGAGTTGCATACCAATTCTTAAAAGGAACCTTACTATAAGATTTTAATCAATTCGTTGCGTTTATGAGTAAAATACATACAAATACAGATGTCGAAAATTATACATTTGAGCGCCGTAATCCGCTTTTCTCACCGTTTACGGAATCTTTGGAAAAGCGGTGTCATTAATTTGCGCGGCTGTAACGGAAGCGTTTCCGATTACAATTTAACTGCTTCGTCGTCGCTTCCCATCAGGCGAATCAGTAGTCAAATGCATATCTAGGCCGTTGTAAACGGGACGCAGCCTGATAGCAGGATATCAGCAAAGAGCTCCAATAAGAAAGTCTATTTTAGTCGACTCTGAGAAGCTAGCGGTAAGCAATTTAGGTATTTACGAAAGTCCCGAAACTTGTACTTCTAACAAAAAGGTTGTATACGCTGCTTGAGTTACATTATTGCCAAGCGAAACATAAGGTTGCTGTAACTGATAAGAAGCAGAGGCAGGCGAGCGCTGTGGCAGCTGTGCTGTGCTGCGTTGCCAGCTTGAGGGATAGGCTGATACGGAGCGGAAGAGGAGGCGACGGCGGCGCAGGAGTCAGAGCGGGATCACCTAAAAGTACTGGAGTGCGAGCGGGAGAGTTCGTGGAAAGATTTAATTTTCCTACATTTTTTAAGTGTGATGATTACATGAGCAATTGAGACATTTATGAATCGACTTCCATTCGGCAAAATTAAAAAGACTTTAGCAATTAGTACAGCCTTTGTTCTGCTTTATAAAAGCAAGCCTGTCATCAACAGAGAGTTTATCAAAGATGTAATGTATGTCCCTGTTCAAATGCACGACATTACTTTCTTTGCTAGACATCCATTTTAATTTTTTTTTTTTTTCTAGTTTTATAGATAAGCTATATAGGTCTCCTTAAAAAAATAAGCAGTGCTATAGCAGAACTAATGGGGCTTAATTTCAGTTGTTTGATTAAATCTGAAGAAGGTAGGCGCGTGCCTTTCCCAACCCGCCTGCTTTTTTTACGTCAAATTTAATACATAAAAATTCAAAAATTTAGGCAGATCCTGCTGGATTTTAGTTGATCCGAACAGATGTTTACACATTGAATAAAACTTTATCGCTAAGGCTGTGAGAGTCTATGATGTGCCCCAGCAACACTTCATTCAGATCATGGGTTCAGGGCCTCGATTCCACTGAGCAATGGTTTTAAAATTGTCTTTTTATGACACTTCTGGCATACAAAAATTGTCAATCTATTAACTATTTAAAAACAATTGGTTAGTAGACTTGAGGTGGCAGATTTAGTGGCAGTCTCGCTCATCATTGGTGTTGAGTGCATTATTTCTATTTTTTATGATTGTGCATATGTCTGTGTTTGACCACCAACTCGCCTGTTGGTAAGCAACAATGTGAGTTGAAGATGAAGCATGCAGACTTAGAAGATACCTATTCACTCAGGCCTTCAAAAGATGCAGATTATAATTATCAGGAAACAAGGAAGCCAGCAGGTTGTTCGAATCCTTGGCCACACCGATTAGAAACATAGAATGTTTCAGTGGTGTTTTACATTTTAACCATTAGAATCTTACCCAGTTTAGACGAGTCCCCATCAGATCCGGAGTAATTGGTACCCATAGTGTAAGTCTTGCCAGAGCCAGTTTGGCCATAAGCCAGAATAGTGACATTATATCCTGAAAGCATGAAAAATTTAAGCTAGAGTAACATTTCCATTCTCAAGGAAATTTTAAATTTTTTTCAAAGGAATTTTCAAGGAAATCTTATTTTTAACTTATGGTGTCACAGTGAGTCTTAGATAAGTATAGCTCTTCCATTATTACTACAATACAATGGTTATAAAATTTGTACATTATATAGATGTTACATTTTGGTTTAGATGCCCCCCGAATCTGCTGCCCAGGGTGAACACCCCGGTTAGCCCCCCTCCCTAGATCCGGGCCTGAATGGTTAATTATGATATATTTGACATTTGAAAAGGTAATAGGATAAAAGTTCCTAGGTAGATTGTTTCAAAGCTGTACTTATTTTTTGTTTCAAAATATTGTTAAGGTATGAAATTAGATATTATGTGGAGAGTGGAAAGAAACAATCGATTTTAGGAAAGAATTTTCAACAACAACAAACAAAAAAAAATAATATGGAAAGATGAGCTCAATACTCCTAAAAAGGATTGGCCCACCAAAGCAAAAACAGGGAGAACATGCCGTGAAATGACCTAGTCGTGTTGTGGTCCGGTCTAATCATTCCGAAGACGGGTCTGAGCAGTAACGCACTTGTAGCTCCTCACTCAACTGCCGTCTTTGTACTTCTTCACTCTACAAAACTTCAAGGCTAGAGTGAATAAGTACCTTATAGGTCGTCGTGCTCCATCTTAGACCACAACGTCGCTTAACATCAGGCGTGTTGGTGGTCAAACGCTGGCCTATTGTACATAAAAAAAAAAAAAAAAAACTGGATGGAGGGAAGAGAGGCCTTCGCAAAACAATGAGACTTATCAGGCTGTTAGAGTAATATAATATTATACAAAACAACACAAACCTTGAAATAGCTTTCCGATCAGCCCTTTTACAGCTGTATCGTAAAATTCCTGCTGAGTGATGTGTTGGGGAAAGACATAGTTGTATGTAAAGGCCAAGTCTTTAATCTGCACTTGGGGCTCCCCTGGTACTACTTCTATGCATTCATCACAGCCTCTTTCAGTCTCCTTTTCCATCAATGGCCTAATTCGGAGAGCCACCTGGACTGTATCTACCCCTCTGTCTTCTCCTTGAACCATTGTGATATATTTTCTTTTTCTTTTTCTAGAAAAATGTACCACTTCTTCCTTCTGAATGAAGATAATTCTACTTTTTCATTTCCCTGAATTTTTTGTCCGATGTCTAGGGACGAGGGCAAGTCAAAATTTATTTTTCGTCCCTCAAATGTCTACTTGAGTTTGTCATTAGTTGAAAGAGGTCTGAAAAATGAGTTGGTAAGTATGAAATTTTCAAGTTTTGAGCAGACAAAAGAGAAGCATTTGGTTTTTCGTTTTTAAAAGTAAACGAAATACATTACTTACCCCGCAAAGGGAATAAACAGTTAACTATTCGAATGGTTTTCTAATCACAAGTAACTAAATACTTCACATTTACTATCAGTAGAATTTTGAAACTATACTAAATCAAAAAGAAAATAATTCCAGTTTTCAATTTCAACGGTTGGTTTTGGTTGGTTTGGAAAATCAAATTTGAATGATCACCTGAATGAACGACTAGGAGAACGGGAAAAAAATAGAGGACTTGGCTTGTCAATGGATTCGGCAGACTTTTTTTATAATTAATTCATGACCATGGATACTTTAAAAAAGTGACCAAAACCGCCCATAAATTCTATACAAACATCAGCTAAGCGTCAGAGTGTTTCTAACGATTAGACCTGTGGCCCTATTCGGAGATCTGAGATTTAATAGCCCCCCACGGGGGCTATTCCTGTGGGGCTATTCCTACGCGTGAGATGAGATGAGATTTTATCTTGATTACTCTCACACCTATTACGTTTCAAACGAGAGCAACAAGGACAAAAGAAGGTGAGATTGAATCTCACAACGTAAGAATAGCCCTCCTGTAATAAAATCAATAGTTTTCACGGATGATGGGATAATGATGATGAGGTGATGATGACGATGATGAATCCCTCACCTTTCCCCATTCCATTAAAGTTTTGGATACTTTACTGAAACTTTAGGTGAAGTTTTGTAGAGAAAACGAAAAGTCGCGTTTCGCAATGTTTGTATCATTTCTCCACACTCGTGCACGTTGACGAACCGGTACACGTTAATAATCCACCATTGTTACACTTTACCACTCGAAGAATCACAAGTTTTAGAAAATAATACAAAATCACGACACCTTCTTTTCGGTTTCCGCCAAAACCCCCTAGTGTGTCCGTTCCTTCGTAAATAAAAGAAAAATGAGCCTTGGTTGTCAAAGTCAAAGTTGATCGACTGCAATTGATTGTGTCAAAACTCAAAAATTAAGAAAAGCGAGCGAAAACGAACGATACAAAAAAGTTAAAACTGTTTTGCTCCGTTTGTAGCTATAAAAGAAGTAAAAGAACCCTAATTTGTATTGATTTTATGTTGAATCGTAGTCTTCAGGATTCATCCACATCAAGTGTACTGTTCATATTGATGTCTAACTACACAGTTGCTTGGGTTTTGGTAGCATCATGCCACCTCAAACAAGAACAAGAGCTACGAAGGTTCTAAAAGAAAATATAGATGTTGTGAAGAAAAGTAAAGTTCATTCGGAACGAAAGAATACCAAGCCTCCACGGAAGGCTCTAGCGGATAAGACCAATTCACTTTCGGACGATAATGCATCGATAGATATCCCTGTCAAGACATCGAAAAAAACATTGAATAGAAAGAATACGAAACCCAACGCAGAGGATAAAGTAAGACCAAAGCGGCAGAGGCGATTGCCTCCTCGTTATACAGAGAACCAAACTTTAAAAAATCTATCTAACAGTAACGATTCTTTTGTGAAGCAAAGCGCTACAACCTCAAATACTAAAACGCAAACAAAAAAAAATACTGCTAAAGATGTTTCTGTCAAAACGATTGAAGGTGATAAGCCTCTGTCCAAACAAGGAGCAAATATTGTACCACTTTCGGAAGTACCAAAAACTAAGAATGCTGAAAATCAAGCCTCCATCACAAAGTTCTTAACAAAAGACGACACTAGTTCAACACGGAACTGTCGCAAACAGTCCGCTGTAGAAAACTCACCCAAAGACAGTCTAAATGAGATCTCACCATTTAAAACTCCATCGAAAGATGCAGAAAACAGTTTGAATACAATTAGACCCAAAAGAGTATGCAGATTGCCATCCAGGTTTGAAGATCATTCTATCAGTCCAAGCAAGTTCATCCCAGTACAACCATGCCATGCTAGCACTCCAATACCTCAAAATAAAGTTGTAAGCAAAACTACCAAAAACATTGCAGCTGAAAAGGGAAATGATGTTCAAACTAAGAAAGATAAAATGACAACCAAACCAATGCCAAGGACAATAAATTCAAAACCTACCAAACCAGCCAACAAAGCGAATACCAGCAACAGTTCGATTGACAAAAGCAGTCCTGACACTAATAACAATGGAAGAAAAATTACTTTAAGACCCAAAAGAGCAACAGTCAAAACCAAATTGCAAACAAAGCAAGTAAGCCCTGACAAGAAAATCAAACCTTTTGCAAAGAGACTTTTAGACAAAAGCAGCTCTTTCCGGGTCTTGGAAGACAGAAAATCCAATGACAAAGCTTTAGATGTGTACGAGTTCACATTTGACCCTGATGAAGAACCTCCACCACAGAAGAAAAAGCGAAAGAGGCCTGTCAAAAAGAGACCAGCTAAACCCAAGATAGGAGTAATAAAAAGTAACTACAATGACAATGTCTCAAAGGCCATAGCAAATCTTAAAAGCAAAGTGAAGCCATCACAACCTCAACCTTCACAAAGTAAGGTTAACCCAATAGACAATCTTAATAAGCCAGCAAATCAAATTAGGTCAACAGAAAATGTTCCCGCAGCTGCAGGAACTTTACAAAGCACTCAACCTATTTCAAAACTACCTCAGAATATACCTCAAAGTAATTATAGTGCTAATTTAACACCTCTCATGCCAGAAACTAATGAATTAGTACCTTCAATTCAAGCCTCAAACTATGCCTCAGTTCAAGTTGAAGATATTGCTGCTGATTTTGGATTCAGTGATCATCACAATGACATAAATTACTCACCTGTACATTCTCCCCATCATCAGTCAATTGCTGAAGATCATGAGACGATTCCTGAAGTTATAAATTACTCTCCTATACATTCTCCCCATCATCAGTCAATTGCTGATCATGATGATAAAATTCCTGAAGTTCCGGAACCCAATAAAAGCATAGCTGTAAATAATAAAGATCCCCTAAACTTACAAGATTTGAGCTTTTTCGAAGAGCCTCCAGTTGCAAGCAGTAGTATGAATGTATCCATTCGTCACCCACTAGCCAGCCCATGGAGAGTCGAATTTGGTGCTTTGCCCATGAAATGGCATAACAACACATACCTCAAGCCAAACATGACGCCTGCTGTAGAATGCTCTTTCATCAACACTGAAGCCCCAAAAAAGAAACACATCTATACTAACATTATACCTGAACAAGAACCTTTACCAGAAATATTTGAGAACACAGCTCCTGCTTTAAAACAGACAAGCATCATATCATTCATCAAAGAAGTTGCCGAAAGAAATTTAAAGAAAAAGAAAAGAAGACGGTCACAAACAACTACAGCTGTCTTTGATGATATCACTGGTAATTCAAATGAAGTATGTAAAAGTCCCAAAAAACCAAAAATAACTAAGGATTCAACGCCAAACAACTCAAACAACACCAATACATCTAAAGACAACGACAGTTCAAGTAACACAACAAACAAATCACTATCACCTGTAAAGAAGAAGACCGACAAAGACTGTACATATTTCGGCTTTGATGAGAGTGAAAACATGGATCAAGAAAATGTGTCTCCAGTAAAAGTCAATCCAAACCCTAAAACAAGAGTGTTAAGGTCTAGAAATGTGTTGCAGGAGTTAAATACCCAACCTATGCCTACAAGGGCTGCTATGCCAGTAAGTGCTAAACACAAACTAACAAGTTCAGAAGTGGTGGAACAGCTATATGATCAGCTAAAGTCAGCTGAAAATGCTCAGCTCCCTGTAAAAGAAACTGCAAAGAAATTGGCAGAGAATACAGTGGCCACTAATGAAGATGACCCCTCATGGTGTGAAGATAATGAGGACTCACAATCTGTCCACTTGTTTGAAGATATTGAAGTGGTCCATCATTTGAAGGTAAATCTTCATGCTCTTCATGAGCTATAGTTTCTTAAGTCTCAACTGTAGTCAGTTTAAAACATTTTAAACTATTGAACCAATTTTGAAAACATCCTTTATTTTACCTGACTGCACAAGAAAGAGGGTTGTTTTTCGAATGTATGTATATATATTTATGTATATAAGGTTTCTTTGGCACACCCTACAGCCTAAACAGTTTGATGGATTTCGACATGTGAGGTGTCATTTGAATCATCTTGATAGTGGAAGTGACATAAGGTCTTTCTTTTTATATCTTTTAATAATGTTAAGTATGTTTACAGAATGGTTCCAATTTTTCCAAAATCCAATTTGGATGATGGTTTTTTTTATTTTAAAAGATAAAAACCTCCTAACCATATTTACCTCATTACCTTGCAAATCACATCCAATCACAAATTTCCAAAACATAAATGTACATATTATACTATTGTATTATTGTATGTCATCTGCTACATGACTGGAGCCCGGTGTATGGCGACAAGCTCGCCCCCTGTCACATTTGGGACTAAATATCGTCCGGCGAAGTCTGGGTGTTGTATTACACCTCTGCTAGCCCCCTCGGGGTAAGGCGTGGCAATATGTTACTAACCGAAAATCTCTCCCTTTCCAGCCCCATCGTAAAAGCTATGGCAAAGCGAAGAAGGTCACCTTCCAGCAGTCGGCAGACTCTAACAGTGACCAGGCAGCCAGGGCCGAGCCAGGGTCAAGTGATGAAGACGACCTCGCTGACTTGAGCTTCCACTTGCCTACAGTCAAGCAGCCAACCAGAACCAAGAAAAAGAAACCTAAAAAGCAGTTGACGAAGAAAGAGGTAAGGTTTACATCATATTAAAACTACATTCATGTGATGAACATTTATGTTTGCTCTATGTCTGGGTGTTATATCTACTTTACATATAATATCTAGGTACTTAAGTATTTTTGCCGAATCAGTTTTTGGAAATTTTTCCAAAATGGCGGAGCAATGATTTTTTTTTAAATTTACAAATACTGCCTCGACAAAAAAATTCTATACCTATAATTATCGAACCTACTCACAAAGTTTCAAGAGAATTGGTTAAGAAATGTGGCCTTTAAACGAAAACAGAAATTCGGACCTACGAAAGCATTTTTGTCGAAGCTGAAGCATGGATAGTCTAGTTGGAGAAGGCCCGCCTCTCAAGCCAGAGGGAGTGGGTTCAATCCCAGCCGACGGCACGCACCAATTTGTTCATTTCCTGAACATATGTGCGTATTGTATATTATTATCATCTGATACATGACTGGAGCCCGGTGTAGCTATGACAGGCTCGCCCCTGTCACATTTGGGACTGAATATCGTCGGGCGAAGTGTGGGTGTTGTATAACGCCTCTGCCTTCCCCCTCGGGGGAAAGGCGTGACGATATATTTATGTGAACCATGGACGCTTCGCTTGCCAACACTCGCTCGGTCGACTAACTAAAATATGTCTTCTTTGCCACTTCTTCATATTAACTAAGATAAGGATATTAATTCAAATCACATGTAAAAACTTCATTAATGAAAAGAGGGTATTATAAGGTTAATAATTATTTAGAAGACAAAGATGTCTGGAACTTTCCACTTGCGCCAAGTAGCCACTAGTACATACAAACATAAATACATATAGTCACGCCTGTTTCCCATAGGGGTAGGCAGAGACCACTTCTCTCCACTTGCTACGATCCTGGCATACATCTTTCGCTTCTTCTACTTCCACGACTCTTTTCATACACGCCACTAGTATGTATAGATATTACCTAATCTTGCCTAATCTTGCGAACCGCATAAGCAGCAGAACTGTCTGGGAGACTTAGTTCTGCTGCTTATGCGGTTCGCAAGATTAGGCAACTGACGGATATAGCTACAGCTCGGATGGTTTACTTTGCTTACTTCCACAGCATAATGTCATATGGCATTTTGCTGTGGGGATCAGCTGCTGAAGTAGAGGCCATTTTTATTTTGCAAAAGCGAGCGGTCCGCGCTATCTACGGAATGGGTCCCCGTGAATCATTGAGAGATTTATTTAAAGAAATAAATATATTAACTTTACTTTCTTTGTATATCTTTGAAAATATTATGCACGTTCGCAAAAATCTACATAAATTTAAATTGAACAGTGACTATCACAATTATAACACTAGAAATAAGGATAGGATAGCTGTACAGAGATTTAGACTGACTAAGTCAAAAAAGTCATTTTTAGGCAACTGCGTTCGTTTTTACAATAAAATCCCGAAAAATATAAAGGGCTCACCGAGGGAAAATTCAAATCACATGTAAAAACTACATTAATGAAAAGAGGATATTATAAGGTTAAGAATTATTTAGAAGATAAAAGATGTCTGGAGCCTTCCACTTCCGTCAAGTAGCCACTAGTATTTATAGATATTACCTAGTTGTAAGCCAAAATTTGTGAGACTGTAATTTATTTATTATTTGAAAAAAAAATGCCCCTCAGTTTCTTGCCTGTTCTTCTGAGTAGAGGCTTTTTGTCCGAACAAGGCGGTCGAGTCTATATAAATAACTTTGACGTTCATAAGTGTATCTTTGATACCTAAATTGAATAAAAACATTTTGACTTTGACTTTGACCTACCTTTGTGAGACTAATTTATTTATTCTCTGTAAAATAATGCCCCTCAGTTTCTTGCTTGTTCTTCTGAGTAGAGGCTCTATATCCGAACAAGGCGGTCGAGTCTATTTCAAAAGAACTTTGACGTTCATAAGTGTATCTTTAATACCCAAATTGAATAAAAACATTTTAACTTTTACTTAATAACTATTCCAAGTTTAGGTACAGTCAATTTAGTAAGTCCGTTCACCTGCAAGCGTAGCGCCCGACGGTCTCGCAATGGTATTCATGAAAATACTTTGTGACAAATAATCCTTTAAGATCTTCCTTTTTAGAGCTCGCGAGCAACTCTTACTTAGTTATCTCGCCGGAAGCTCGGCGAGTCGATCTAAAAAATTATTATGTCACCAAGTGTTAAGTTCATATTGCAATAATAACATTGCGAGGCGGTTAGACGCTGACCTTGCAGGTGGACGGACACCCCAAACCTTCAGAATTACATACCATAATAATCGTCAAGTGACAAAACAAACAAAATGTGAAAAACATGTGACAAAAATGAAAAATCAACCAACCCACACTGAGCCACATACATGACATATTGTCACGCTTTTCCCGCAAAAGTGCTGGCAGAAGTGTATTACAACACCCACACGTCGGTCGATATTCAGTCCCAAACTTGGCCTAGAAACTCTGACATGAGGGCTAGCCACTTGGCCTATACGAACTTGCTTGCATGTTTCAAATGTGACAGGGGGCGAGCTTGTCGCCATGGTCATACACCGGGCATCAGTTATGTAGCAGATGATATAATAATAATAATATAGCCTTTTATTCAGATCTAGATTACAGTGAATTTAAACTTAAAAAACTAGTGCTGAACTCAAACTAAAAAACTATTTTAAATTAAACTAATATATGTTCCTTGGTTATCATCCCTAGGTCTGTTTGCCAGTCGGCAAAGGCCTCCCCAAACCTTTTCCATTCATTCCTTTCTTGAGCCACTCTGTTCCACATAACTCCCGATAACATAGCAGATGATATCAAATTAAATTGGCTGTGACCGCGTGGTGACTAACAGCTCGGCAACCCTCAACGTAGAGTAGGTCGGTGTCCCAACAATGGGGCGTAAAAGACTAAAGATGATGGTGATGATCATCAAGTCAAGCTAAGTGACTCATGGTCAAATCCAAGTCATGCCAGCTTCCATATATTCTTAATTCTTCTTTATCTAATATTTTATCATTTCTTGATTTCAGGAGAAAGAAGTAGAAGAGTGGGCGGCTGGGTTCAACTCTATGTGTGAAGATATCGACGAATTCCCTTTACTAGTTGAGTAAGCTAAAGCTTAGTTTAGAAGCTAAACTATTCTTAACATCATGTAAGTGAAAAAAATCATCATCATGAACTCATTTGCGTCTAGATATAAAATGTGATTAGAATTACACATATTTTTCTATCATGTTTTCTAAAATATTTGATTCTATGAAATTTTAATAAGAGTGTTGGTGTTGATTAATATTAAGGATTAGTAATGTATGCACAGAACTTGGTAAAAAATTTGCCCTCCACAAAAGTCCACTTACAGTGGACTCTCTTTCTCTCTCTCACTCCTATAAAATGAGAGTGAACAAGATAACATCTCACGCGTCAGAATACTGTGTCTCACATTATTTCAGTCAACCAACCAACTTATCTGTGAAAGTGGTTTAATGATGAAACTGACAGGTTTGTATGGACTTCCTTGTTGGCAAAGTTGGTAGTGAACCTGCCTTCTGAGCTTGGGAGTGTGGGTTGGATTCCAACCTAGGACAAACATTCATGTGATGAACATTTGTGTTTGTTCTAAGTCTAGGTGCAAATATTTAAAAATATAAATGTATCCATATCAGTCTCTGGCAGCCACAGTACAGGCTTTGCTTAGTTCAGGGTCAGATGACCGTGTGTGTAAAATTGTCTCGAATATTATATTAAGTTATATCTGCCAGTTTTGTTTAAAGTGTATTTGTTTCATAGTTTTCAAAATGCATTAATTTAGAGACATCGAAATCGAGGACCTGTAACAACGAGGGACAAAGAGAAAAAAAACATCTGTTTCCTTAAATTACTAACAAACCAAATCGATTTTTTTTAACAGGGGTTCCATAGGATTTTATTTCTTCGTTTATCTGACTACTCACTTTTTTATTTTAATCTGCCATCCTTGTTCAAAAAATAATCAAAATGTCCTTCCTTTTTCTTAAATTTCAGTGCAAATTCTGCACATTTGCGTGGGTAATGCAATAACAAACTGGGGATTCTGACATTAATAATAAGAACCAGGTTAAATGTATGGAGCCAAACGTAAAGGAAAAAAGTTTTCGTTAACTATCAAAACTCTTGGTAAACTCCTTGTTGCTCTGACTTTCAGCTTGAGTTTTGATGTCATGCACATAAGAAATGCGTTATTGTGACTATTTGAGTCACATAACTTTTAAATATAGTTTAAGGTATTAAATAGCTTTTTTTTGTAAATAGAGTGCTATTTTTAATGACTATGTAAATCCATTTTGGTTCATTTTGAACACTTTGTAAAAATTTCCAGTCCCATATATATTTTTTTGCTTAACTGACAGGTTCTAACAAATTAGTTTTAAGTTGAAATTAAGTTATAAAAAGTTAAAGTTAAGTTTAAGACTATGCAGAAAGCATTTTTATTAGAATTATGGTTTTAATTTGTGTACTAAGTTATGAAATAGATACTAAAAAAATAGGAGATTTTCTCAAGGATCAACAGTATCAACTTATCACACATTTTTTTCCCCAAAAGATTATGTGTTCCGTTAAGACTTCACTAAATATCGTGTATTGTGTAATTTTAAAAACAAAAAATGCTTCATACGTTGACAAGCATACCTCCTTTCTTATGCGTAAACACTCAATAAGCTAATCAGCATAGGTTTTCAGAATCATTCGGAAAAGTTTCCGTTCGGATTCCAATAATTTTAGGCTCAAATTATTCGTATCTCAGTCTGTATTCATAAGTTTTTAAGCGTGATTCATTCTTCCGATCGGACTCGATTCCCTATTCCAAAATTTATAAAAGTAGACTGAGATTCAAACTGAAACTGAGATTTGTGGGACCAATCAGAAATGTTTCCAAGTTATTGTGAATAGCACCGCAGTTCTTACGTCTCACTTCCTCCACGCGTAACCTTTCTCGGTAGTGTGAAGTTGACAAATGATTTGTTGGTTAGCTTATCGGCTCTTTATGAATAAGGCTTAGTATAAGGTGTTATTTATCCTATTTACCATTATCTCAGAACTTTTAAAGCTTTATTTATGTAAGAGACGTAATTTAAATTTAATTTATAATTCACATAATTTTATTTTTATCAGCATTTAAATGACATTTCACTAGAGTTGGTTTAAGCTTCTATCTGCATTTAAAATATAAATGACATTTTAATTTTATTATGGTTAAGTAATTTTGTGTTGTAAGGATATCGGGTATTTTGTAAATAATATTTGATTTCAGAATCTTCTAATTTTAAGAGATGTTTTTCACTAGGTCAGTTCTGGATCCAGTAGTTGCTAGACAGGTGGCTCCATATGGTGGTGGTTTTGGAGTAAATAAACTAAAAAAAAGTAACGGAGGCGTTGTAAATTTATAAGGCAAAGTCAAAACATTTAACTCCATAGTTTTTTTTTGCATCGAGATTCTGTTTTTTTTTTAGTATTTTGGTCTATTGTTTTTTAATGCTTGTTACATAGTTTTAGCTGTTGGATCCAGGACGGGCTTAGTGCGAAAGCCATATCGTGGCCATAAATCTTAGTTTTGATCGTGCGATGTCTAACACTGGATGTATTTACATCGCTTTTTGTGAACTTACTCATAGTTTTAAAATGAAATTAAAGTATATTTTTAACACAATTTCTGTTTGCATTTTATCCCCTTAACTGACGAAGTAATGTGCTTCGTTATTCTCTGGTATAAAAAACCTTCGGATGCAGCCTGCTAATATTATAAAAGTGAGCTATTATGCCTTAAATATTGGCGTTGGTAGAATTATTCACCTATGAGGAAGCTGTAGTTACGGATACGTATTTTTCTAACTTGTTTTAAGCCTAGTTTACACTTTGATTGGTGCGAGTAGTGTCAAATTCACTGTTTCTGTCCAAGACGTGTTTAGTGGCAGGCACGCTGCGAGTGAGGGGAAGGGCGGGCGCGCGGGACGTGGCTACTCGCAGTCCACTCGCAAAAAAATAAAACACGCTTCTATTCACTTTACTACACAGCCAACTAAACACTTGCACTAATCAGTCGCTGTCCACACCTAGTCACTACGCACCTGCACTCGCACAAATCAAAGTATAAACCAGGCTTTAGTGATAGAACAGCGGTGCTCTTCACAATCATTTGGAAACGTTTCCGATCGGATCTCACAAATTTCAAACTCAAATTGTTCGAATTTAACCCTACTTTTATACATTTTGGAAAAGGAAATCGAATATAAATCCGATCGGTACCACAAAATTTATGAGTACCACAGAGATTCGAGTAATTTGAGTTTAACATTTTGGAATCCGATCGGAAACGTTTCCGAATGATTGTGAATACCAATGTATGTATGCTGATGTGTTTTTTTTCCTACTTGTTCTTTTGGTAGAACCTATAGTAGAACAGATGGTAACTACCCTCCTACTGTTTAACTGATCGTCGTCAAATTTTGCATACTCGTGGTCAGAGGTACAGAACAGGTACCTATCTACCTTTCATCCCGAAAAAATTAGCAGTCCCTGTGGGACCGGGGCTAACAGTTTACTTTTAGATTTTCCGTATTTTTTTTTAATGGGCTCTATCTTAAAATGGATAGATGTCACTTCCACTCAAGACGATCAAATGACACCTCACATGAGGAAGTTTATCCAGCAGTGTGGGCTGTAAGGCGTGCCAAAGAAATCTCATACAAGACACACATACCCACATACATAAATACAAACATAAATACACTCGAAAAACATAACCCTCCTTGCGCAGTCGGGCAAAAACAAAATCATGGTAATAAGCTATGTCGTGGTCAACAACTGAACTTACGCTATGAGTGATATTTGCTGTTGTACTAAGTAGAGCTAGATGGCGTTAGTGTAGTTTACAGTATTTTATTTTTGTGTTTTGCGGTAGAGGGCGCTAATGGTTGCAATCTATGGCTAGTAGGAAAGGTAGAATGAAAAAACATAATTACAAAACTACCTGTGATTAGTAGAATTAATATTAAAAGTGAACACTTGTAAAAACCTTCGACGAACATAATAGCTCGAAAGGGGTAAGCTGAAAATCAGTAGCCTTGCGTAAGCTAACGCAGCTCAGTGTTGAGCTTACCCCCTTTGCCACTATTTATCTTAAATTCATGTTATGTACCTAATAGGTATTTATTCTTGTATCTCTATTGTGTAATGTATTTAGTTTGGCAAATAATTAAATAGGTTATTTTTCATTACATTTCAAAGTAGGTAAGTCTTTGGCTAAACCTTCTAAAGGCCAGGGGGCCTATTCCTACACGTGAGATGAGATGAGATTTTATCTTGGTCACTCTCACACCTATGACGTTTCAAACGAGAGCAACAAGGACGAAAAAAAGTGAGATGAAAATCTCAAATCTCCGAATAGGGTCCCTGGAATTGTCTTCTAATTTCGCGACCACACTAACGGGAATCGCCGATAATTATGGCGGTGATGGACGTTCAACGTTAACATAATGCTGGTTAATCACCTTTAACCAGCATTCTGCTGAGTTGGAGCCGGTGTGGCAGGAAGCTTGTTATTTTTGTTCTTTTTTTACTGTTGCAAGTAAGCCTATTCTATTTAACGTTAGTATGGCCACGGCTTGTCGCATTAATTTTAAAACGGCATTAACATTGCCGTTTGACGTTAAGGCTCAGTCATATCACGATTTTCTTCCCATACACACGTTTACCTAAGCCGCTTTATTTTGAGTAGAAAATCGTATTTCAAATTTGATGGTACAATGAGACCGGCGCGAAGAATTATTTTTTTTTGCCGTTTTTATTGGTATTCACAAGAACACAAATAAGTATAAGTTACTCGGTTAAACTTTAGAGAACTATGAAAATAAATGTGTTGCAATCGCTAAAAATTTAGAGAACTACGCTCAAACAGTTTGACCATACTTTTGTGATTTTTTTCTCCACAATGGTGATGATTTTCAGAATTCTACTTCAGTTAAACTGAATTTGGTTGTTTTTTCTACCAGCTGTATTTTTTTGCACCTGATCATTACAACTCTTCATATCAAACTATGCGTAAAAAAACTTGTTTTCGTTGTTTAATACCGCATTAAACGGGCATTGATGGACGTAGACCGTCTACCCAAATTCTCGTGTTAAAATTAAAGCCATAATGGAATAATGGTCGCGATGATGGGCATTGGCGTTTCCCGTTAGTGTGGTCGTAGATTAAGAAATGTATGGTTGTAATAATATAATTCATTGTATAATTAAGAACAAGCAAGCAAGCTCCTATAGGTCGAGTCGCTAGCCGTGATGTCAGAGTTTCTAGGCCGCCCGACATTAAGTATCTAGGTATCTAGGTACCTACTACATAACTAAATACAGTCTGTTTAGGGTCCGACAAACAGAATAGGGGTGTTCGTTCGGTGACCTATTTAGAAAGTAGAAGTTGGCCAAAAAAACACATAATTGTTTTAACTGTTATAAGTATACTTAGGTGATTTTTTTTTACCGAAATTCACTAATAAGCACCATAACTTAAAAAAAACTGTTTTAGATCGGATCTAAAATTGATAAAGATTTGAGTTTTGTCCCTGATACATTCTCGGGCTGTACGGGGCAAAATTACAAGCACCTATGGACTAAATATGTTGTTCAGAGCTCTGGTAGTGCAAAAATGAAGGAAAATTAAGGTCAACTTTGACACGTAAAAAAAAAAAAAATATCTTGGAAGTTCAAAGAAAAAGAATAATTTTTATTTACGAGTATTTACAAATGTGTACTAAAACAGCTCCCCTATTTCTAATGCATGCCCGATATCTTTGTCGGACAAAATACTTTACATAACATAACATATAACATACAAAATACTTTAATACGAGGATACCTACCTGGAGTTCCTCCAAAGTGATCTGATGGAGCTGGTTAGCGCCTTGCCCGGCGCACTACTCGTCTTCAGTGGCCCTATTCGGAGATTTGAGATTTTCATCTCACCTTTTTTCTTCCTTGTTGCTCTCGTTTGAAATGTCATAGGTGTGAGAGTGACCAAGATAAAATCTCATCTCATCTCACGCGCAGGAATAGCCCCGGAGCGCAGGAATAGTAATAGGAATGTACGCGAGTAGGTACCTGTGGCCCTATTCGGAGATTTGAGATTTTCATCTCACCTTTTTTCGTTCTTGTTGCTCTTCTTTGAAACGTCATAGGTGTGAAAGTGACCAAGATAAAATTTCATCTCATCTCACGCGTAGGAATAGCCCTTCTGGGCAATGTGTTCTCCAACAAGTGGATCGGAAGACGTGGCCCCATCCACTGGCCCGCGCGTTCCCCAGTTTGATTTCTTTATCTGTGGACGTGCCAAAAATTGGTGTAAGAAGTAAAATTAAGCATCAAACAGCAGCTATAGTTGAGCAAATCAACGCCGCTTTTGCGAAGATGAAATAGGAGATGACGCTCAAAACGATAACATCAGAAATCCGACGTAGATAGACATGGGTTAGAAATAGAGCAGCTGTTTTCGAACAACATTTGTGAATATTTTAACAAAAAAATATTCCTTTTCGTAAGAAGAAGAAAAAAATTATGTTTGAATGTAACTTTGACGGTAGTTTCGCGCTAACAATACTGTGCATAGGCTATTACTAGGTATCGAACTTTACCGAAGTTGTCACTATAATTACACATAATTATGTAATTAACGGAACCTCCATGTTGGGCGCCAAATTATTAATAGGGACTGTTTTACTTACTAAACCTACTAATCTGGCGAAAAAATATTAGCAATAGTCCATTAAGCTTTAAAAAAGGCTTCTAGCTTTAAGTGTAGTACTGTAAATGTGACCATATCTAGATTTACTTCGTTAGTTAAATTCGTACCTACAACTGAACGAAACCTCCAGTCAAACAAACTCATTCATCTAATTCTATTATACCACCCAAAAGTATGATTAAAATTGAAAAATTAATCCATTCAGCAAAGTATCCCGGCCCTAATGTGATGGCTGACGATATTAAAATGATTGCTCTTTGGCAAATATGTCGGCCGCTGAATTATACAGCGGAAGCAAATATTACCCTCGCAAACATACGTCCCGGGAGAGCGAGCTAGTTCGCGCACTCAAAATTAAAAGCATACAATGAAAACACTGAACCGAGAGCCCCTACTCCGATATACCTCGCGAAAAGTGAGTGCTACTCCGAACACTCTTCGAGCCATTGTTGTCAATGAAAACAGTCGCCGAAGTGTTTTTTTGTTTATAGACTCTTCGGTGTTGCCACTCGAAAATAAATGCGGTAACAAGCAATATGGCCGTAACAAGCTGTAACAATGTTTTGTCTTCACAATCGATCCGCTTTGTTTGGTTATTGTTTCATCTTGCAACAGTATTTTGCTTGTCTGCGCCATCGGTCAGAACGGTCAGACGGATGGAAACGGACGGAAATGTTTGTCATGCAATCGATTTCATCTAGATAATCAGTTCTCGATGGAGCTCTGGCATTGGGTTAATTGGAATATAGCTCTGTATTTGCTCGGAGTTGTACCTGTCTTGGCGGGAAGTAGCTCAAACGTCGTTTATAATTGAATACTGAATAAGTACCTAACGTCCCCGGAGTCGACATTATAAATTACCAATTGGACTATTTCAGTCATTTAATTAAAGGGTGTCCAGGTTGCTCGGGTCGGGAATATTAACCGCAATTCTCGGTCAACATTCACAAAATTGACACGTCAAATATTTGTAACTTCGTCCTGGGACGTTAGACGGCAAACAGAATCGTGTCTGGTCCTCCCTTAATTTCCGATGTTTCTACAAGGTCCGGACACTTTTGTAATGTGGAGCTAAGTGAGTTGGGTTAAGGTTGGTTTTAGGATGCTAGAACGTGGGTGAGATAGCCGGTTGTCAAAACAAAATGGCGCTGACTGTGTTTGAATTGGGCCGTATCAGTCGCTGGCGGAGATTCATTTTGTCGCGTTGCTTAAGACCATAGTAGAGTCTCCTACATATTGTCTTTGTACACACGGTGAGTGTGTGCCGTGTTGGCTTGCATTTAAAGCTGGCTACAAATTTGTTGTTTCAGTACAAATACTATGATGATATTGTTTGCTGTAAGACTTTGCGACCGATCGAGGAGTCTGTAAAGTACGCCAGAGTTGTTTAACGTAACCTTGTAAACTAATTGATGCTCACACAGCTACTGTATTTACTTTTTAATGTAGCTTCGCAAAAAAGATAAGTAGGTACCTACCTACTTACTTATCTATTTAGAGAGAGATGACTGAATAAAATTACAGATGTAATTTTGAAGCGATGATAGCCTATATGGAGAAAGCCCGCCTCTCAAGCTAGAGGGAGCGGACGGCACGCACCAATTTGTTCATTGTGTGAACTTATGTTAAATGTATTGTACTTATATCATCTGCTACGCTGGAGCCCGGTGTATGGCGACAGGCTCGCCTCCTGTCACATTTGGGATTGAATATCGTCCGACGAAGTGTGGGTGTTGTATTACACCTCTGCCAGCCCCCTCGGGGGAAAGGCGTGACGATATGCTATATGATTTTAAAGATGAATATGGCAACACAAATAATGAATGAGTTAGCGAAACATCCATAAACCAGTAATTATTTTTGACGTTTAGCAACAATAGGTTGATACATCTAAACTACTTGTTACCTTCCAGCTAAATAAAAACATGTAATTCAAAGATGTAATCAATGTATTTGCGTAAATAAAAGTGCATAATTGACCGATTCGCTGTTTCAACAAAACTGCGATCGAATCGGCTAAACAAGAAGCTTGTTAATTAAGCAAACACCCGCTCGGAATCGAATCAACAGCTCAATCTCGACCATGTTTAGTCGTCAAATTTACCTATGATTAAAAACCACATGTATGGAGTAAACACTAACTTTCAAAAGAGGAGCATACTTAACAAATATTATATTGTAAACTTTACATTGCGATGGTAAATATTAAATAATATGTGTACAATACTGTCGCCTAGCGTCGGCCCGTACCTGCCGCGCAATGTTGCCATTATCATAAACCAAACACGTCAATATTTACCCACACAAACAAGGGCGTAATTTTTAAATAAATTGTGGCATTTCGCGAAATTGCTTCCGCAAATAGAATTGTGGACAAGAGCCCGGCGTCGATGTGTGCGCAACTTTTTTCGGGTCGACACTCGACCATTTGCTCTGTCAATTCAACGAAACGTCTGTCGTCGCAGATTTTTGAGGCTATTTGCATGACTGAAGCATTAAAAACGCTACTTTGAACGTATTGATTCTCCATCAATTAAACGAAAGCGAAAGTAGATATCCAAGAATGAAAATCTCGGAATGTTTAAATTATAAAGCACACTTCTGCGCTCGAGTGTACTTATTTACTTCAGCCAGTGCTTCAGCGTTTGTTTACTCCACTTTACCATAGATGGCGCTACATGTATTTATTACCCTGTTTCGATCATCAAATCCAGCGAAACTACAAAACGTTTTGCACTATTGTGATTAATTCATTGGTATAATATTTTTTAAACACCAGACTGCTTTGTACAGATGGTTTTAAATGGTTACCTAAGTGATACCAATTTAAATGATTAATGTTATCTTTCCATTCTATAGGTACCTGCTATCTATATTCTTACTGGTCGTTAATTTATTATTAAACTTACTTAGTTAAAAGTACCTACTTACTTGGCTATTTACGAGTATATGATATTTATTTTGTTAATCCATGCTAAAACGAAATGCGAAGACGTCACGTATTTCCAAGCCCACGCTAAGAATATTCGCCCCGACACTAACTTCAAGATACTTAATTAGAGGCTGTTAAAGCTCCTAAAGCGTATTAATGAAAGCAATATCTTAAAACGGGTCCCGGAGGCGGCCATCTTGTCTCGGATTTCCCGCCAACCGACATATTTCCCGCTATTACCAGGGTTGCCACGCTCGAGGAAGATAATCCGTGGATTGGCTAACTCGCCGGGCGAAGGGAAGACCGTATCTCGTTTCGTATATCTACGTCCTATGTTTTGCTGCGGAAATTGTTACGTACATGTTTACATTAGAGTCTGTAATAAGGACGAGAAATTAAGAACGTTATATACTGACAATTTGGCTTAAAACAGTTTCAGATACTATTTTTTTAAAGTAAGTCAGGTAAGTACTTAAATTGATAATGTTACGTTTTATTTAAACATATTTCAATATTGAAATGACACTTTTTTAATGTGGAAATATAAAATACATTGGTTCTCAATCATAATGCATGGTGTACCTACCTACTCGTATTCTTCACCGTTGTCAACTTGTATTGTTGCAAAAACATATTAAAAATCTTAACACGGCACCGGGCGTAAAGTTCAAAAGCGCCTATCTATTTGCTGACTGTACTCGAATGATTACGACCCCCATTCTGTATAGAAGGCAGATGCGTTAGAATTTGTTATTTACTTAGGCCGGGCCTGGGCCGGGCTCGCTTTATCGCGCGCATGCATGTCTGGGGCCCGCTTGACAGAATAATTGAATGGAGCACGGAGTTTGCCCAAGATATTGATGGACTCACGTAACTGATAGTATTTTTCGGTTTAAGTTTCGGGATGGAAAGTTTTCTTCTAAACTAAAAGATCGATTGATGGCACAAGTACGCGATAAATACCACTGTATTGACAAACTATTTAAATGTCAAGCTGTTAGTTAGTAAACAGATAAAAAAAATACGGTTTTAGTACGACTTATTTTTTATTCAACGAGTAGCTGTGTAGCTAACTCTAATGGCATGTACTTAGCTTAGGCAGCATGAAGAACTCCTAGGCCTAACAATTCGACTATATTTTAACTCTAGAGCTACAAAAGACCTTTCTGATTTATTTAGAGTACCCAGGTACCTAAATATTACCTACTTACATTCATAATAGGCTCGTTATCCTTAAATCAAACCAACCAACATAGAAAAGAAAATCGCAAGATCGCCAAGTCGCAGTTCCGAAACGAATTTTCAATTCACTAGCAAGCAAGCTCTCTAAGCTCTATTATTATTATTAATATGTTGTGTAATTTTATCAAACTCCTACAAATTCAGTGCACCTTTTTTTTCGATTTTTAATTATGGACACTCTAAACAATAGCCAATAACGAACACCAGTAAATTCATAGGTAACGGTCGTCGATCCAAGATGGCGGCGGCGGCCGGCGCCACGTGACCGTCCAATGCGTTTTTAATTGCAATCATTCTGTGTTTTATGTTGTTTGCGCACTTTCCGTGTGTTTGCACAAGCGAGGCCTTTATTTATAGCCGGTGGGAAGCGAATTAATTCGCTTGTGTGCGCTGGCGGGCATTAGGAGCGATTTCGATACGAAATTGGACTTTTCCTTTTTAGTACCGACTATAATTTTTCTTTTTTGCTACCGCCCGATTGTGTAAGAGGCGGTGTTGCCATAAACTGGGTGACGGAATGTGACAACACACGACTTTTAACATGAGTAAATGAATGTCTTGGAAACGTGTGGGACTGGATTACAGCAAGTTGCAATATACGAACTTTCTGATCGGGGCAAAGTAACGAAATTGCCTGGAGAAGTTAACAAGACGTTTCTAGGTCTTTTGTTTGGGTTTATCGCTTAGCAAATAATAATGATAAATACGAGTAAGTAAATACCTGGTTTACTATTTTGTAACTTTTATAATTTGGATAGTAGAGCGGCGAATGTTATCATTCAGTTAGAAATGTTTAGAAATTGGTTTTTAGGTTTTTTAGAAAATCTTTTTATTTATAATACAATTATTTCCAAAAAATACGGCACATAAGCAAATTAGGAATAGATGTGTACTGAGAAGAACCCAGAAAAATGTTATCGGTAGGCCCCAAACTAGGCTAGGCCTGTATCTTGGGTACCCTGAGAACAGAGCATACATGATTGGATCTGCGCTGACGATGTGGAATTACTGTTATTAAAGAATATACATTGTTTAATATAAATTAATAAATCAATTAAAATTAAATAAGTAAGTTAAAAGTCAGAATTTAAATAAAATGCACATGAATACAAAATCAAGTTAAAATTAAGTTATCGTCACGCCTTTCCCCCGAGGGGCTGGCAGAAGTGTAATACGACACCCACACTTCGCTGGACGATATTCAGTCCCAAACAAGACAGGGGGCGAGCCTGTCGCCATACACCGGGCTCCACTCATGTAGCAGACGACATACAATATGCACATATGTTCACACAATGAACAAATAGGTTCGTGCCATAGGCTGGCTTAGATTTTTTATTCCTCTTTAAATTCGCTTTCTTATCCTTGCTACGTCTGAGCTCAGACACGAGGCTATCACTATAGGTACCTACCTGCCTTACGTAGACATTATTAAAGTAAATTTGAAGTGTAAGTACAAGGTAGAAAATAACATATGCTAAGAACAAGTATAGGGAAACAAGTTTCGTTTCAGTTACCAAGTACGTAAAACAAGGTACTTTGTTAATCTGCTTAGCGCAGCAAGTTGCCGGCAGACTAGTGTTTGCACACGGCCCGGCTTTTACATAAATTGTAGATTCGTGCGCCTCTGTAGTTAAGTACTGCCTAAGTTGGCGTGTACTTAAGAACGTAAATTAGTGAAGCAGATGTGCTATAGGCTCTTCGACTTAGTTTTGGATCGATCGGAAATCAAATTACGGTAGTTTGAAATTTTGAATCCTACTAATATTATAAACGCGAAAGTTTGTAAGAATGGATGGATGGATGGATGGATGTTATTCTTTCACGCCAGAACGGCTGAACAGATCTGGATGAAATTTGGCACGGAGATAGTCTAGAATAGCACATATTATACTTTCTTACCTTGGGTGAAACCGCGGGCGCAGCTAGTGAATTAATACGTCATTTGTTGTTTTGTAGCAATGATTGGTCAGTAGGTATAGTGCTGACCTGTGGCCCTATTCGGAGATTAGAGATTTTCATCTCATCTTTTTTCGTCCTTGTTGCTCTAGTTTGAAACGTCATAGGTGTGAGAGTGACCAAGATAAAATCTCATCTCATCTCACGCGCAGGAATAGCCCCCCTGGTACATTCGAATTTTAAACCGCAGAGTAGCGTAAAGAGACAAAATACCTAATTAAAATCCTAATTACATTGGCAGATTAGATTTTGGTTTTATCATGGGTTTTATAATTGTAACCTTAGATTGTAACACTTTACAAACCGATTTTAATTTGACGGCTTCAAAATTTTAACCAACCTTTTCTCACAAATTGACATGAAATAGACGTAGATAATTTAGCCCATTGCATAGAAATATACTCCGCCAGGTACACATTATATACATATATACATTCATACATATATATATATTGTATACATTCCGAATAAAAAATGGGCACGTGGACAACACGTAGTGACGTCAACCCATGCATAAGCAAGACCGAATATGTCATTTACAAATAGTTCGAAAGAGACGATGACAATGACGATGGACGTCATTACGTGTTGGCTCCCTGAACTCTAGACCTTGTTTTTTTAGATCATGATTTAGCTTTGTCAGCGTTGCTTAGTTTTTGAAGCAACGCTACAGTTTTTTGTAAGTCTTCCACTACATTTGGAAATGTAGAGCAATGTCGATTGCCTCGGTGGCTCCGTTGGTAGTGAACCTGCCTTCTGAGCTTGGGGGCGTGGGTTCGATTCCCACCTAACGCAAACATTCATGTGATAAACACTTGTGTTTGTTCTATGTCTGGGTGTTAAAATTTATATAAGTATGTATTTAAAAATTATGTAAAAAAAAGCGATGGCAGTCTAGTTGGGAGAAGATCCGCCTCTCAAGCCAGAGGAAGCGGGTTCGAACCCAGCCGACGGCACGCACCAATTTGTTAATTGTGTAGACATATGTGCGTATTGTATATCATCTGCTACATGACTGGAGTTTGGTGTATGGCGGCAGGCTCGCTCCCTGGCACATTTGGGACTGAATATCGTCCGGCGAAATGTGGGTGTTGTATTACACCTTTTCCAGCCCCCTCAGGGAAAAGGCGTGACGACATGTTATTTGTTAATTGTTATGTTTCAAAACATGTATGTTTATTAGTCTCTGGCAGCCATAGTACAAGCTTTGCTTAGGGGTCAGGCGACCGTGTCTGAAAATATTCCGATTTTTTTTATTACGAAGTCTAAAAACTGAATACGAATAACAAAGCAAAAATATAAAAATCTAAACCGGCAAAAAGGTCGGATATAACGCATATCCCCGGGCGAGTTGTTTGCTCTCGACTAGTTAGAGTAAATAGAAAAAAATATCGAGGACACTCCAACTCGATGCAACTACCGGATGGATGAATGATTTAGAATCAACTAGCTGCTTCCTGCTGTGCTACCCGCGGTTAAAAAGTAGCGTATTTGCTAATCCAGACTAAAATAATTAGAAATTTTAATATCTTACATATATAAATTACGTGTCACGTTGTTTGTCCGTTATATACTCCTAAACTACTAAATTACTATTGTCTGTCTTATTAAAATTGTTAATTTTCCGAAGAAAAGGCACCGTTTGTCCTTTTCTGTATTTCTGGCAACATGTACCTATGCAACATTTGATGATGATCGGTTGAGTAGTTACGGCGTGAAAGCGTTACAAATTAAAAAACAAACTCACTCTCGTATTTATAGTATTAGGGTTAGGATACTAATAAATAAATCTTTAAATCTCTACCTATGTACTTCTTTACCATTGTGAAGAGACAAAGTTTGTTTGTTTGTTTGCAAGGGGTGATCTCCGGAACTACCGCTCCGAAATTAAACATTCTTTCACTTGTGTCGTTTTTTTAATGATACGCGAGCGAAACCACATGCAAATGAGGTAGTTATCCTACTAATATTATAAACGCGAAAGTTTGTATGTATGTATGTATGGATGGATGGATGGATGGATGTTTGTTACTTTTTCACGCCAGAACGGCAGAACAGATCTGGATGAAATTTGGCACAGAGATAGATTATAGCCTAAAATAGCACATAGGATACTTTTTAACCGCGGGTGAAACCGCAGGGCGCAGCTAGTTAGTTATACGTCATTTTACTGTTATTATTATTCTACATAAGTAATGTTTTTTTGTTCTCCCATCCAGGGGAATTTGGCGTCGCACGTCTTGTGCATTTGCCAGTATCAAGTTATTTTAGTTTTTTACAGATGCTGGAGTGATGATGATAAGGTGATGAAGAATCCCTGAATCCCTGCCTTTTCCCCATTTCAGTAAAGTGATGGATACTTTACTGAAACTTTAAGTGGAGTTTTGTAGAGAACACGAAAAGTCACGTTTCGCAATGTTTGTATCATATGCCGACACTCGTGTACGAACTGTTAAAGGTTAATTAACCTTTAACATCCACCATTTTTTATCAACCGAAGAATCACAACATTTACAAAATAACACAAATACGACAACACCTTTTCGGTTCCCGCCAAAAAAAACCATTGGACCTCATTTAGATTTGTAATTATTTAGTTTTTTTTAATGCACTAAAGAAAAAAGAAAGCTGTGACCAGCTAGCTCTTCCTAAGTAACTACTTCTGGAACTGATATAGGTACCTTGCCAGCTAGTTTGTTTGTCCAAGGGTCCTTAGCCCTTTGACAAACATTATAGGTAGGTACTAAGCTTCACCTAATATTAAGGTGGAATGGATTAGGATACGTTCCTAAAAATGACATAGTTCTCATTCTCATTGTGGTCATTCCATTTAAGCGAGCAAAGCGTTTTAAATCAATTCAATTTTCTTATAAAAACTGCAGAGGTTGAACTCGTTGCCTGCGTCTGGTGTGATAAGTTTCACGTGTCAGTGAGTGCGTGTGTGTGTCTGTGTATGAACCGTTTAGAATTTTTTTTTTGTTTGTTAGGCGAATTAGTCGGGACTCGGGAGTGTTCTTGGCTATGTGAACTTACTATTTTGGCTAATGTGATGAAAATCAGTGTCGGAGGTTCTTAAAAATTTAATTTATTCCACCTAAATACAATCCTCACGGATGTTTAAAAGAAAAGTGAATAGGTATCTCCTAGGCAAGCGTATTACACCTTCGATCACGTCGTTGATTCCCATCAGGCGAGTCAGTAGTCCAACGCTTGCCTATCCGTTAAAAAAAAAAACAAATTCTAAATTCATACCACGTTTTCGATAGCCGATAGCAATAGACCACTCTTCCTGCCGTTTCAAAAAAAACCGCCCCGCCCCATGGATTGTAATAAGTATTTTTATTTATAAGACTTTATAGCCCAAAGCGTTAATATCGGGTAAGACTCGGATGATCCTTTCTACTGTTAGATAATCTGTGCCAGAATAGAGGGTAGAATGTAAAGTATTACATTATCTGTGACAAGGCTGGTACTGCCGGGGGCTACGCGTGATTTTATGCACCAACTCATGAATTCATTTGACGTTTATCGCTAACGCTTGGATTGTCGACAATTGCTCAGATTTATTTGGTTGGCTGGAAAATAATAAGGATATAATACGGATGTGTAGGGTTCGCAATATTATCAAAATACGTGCTTAGGAATTATTGACGGGTAAGTGGGCCCAGTTATTATAGCCGGCCCAGAGAGATGATTCAAGATTCAAGATTCAAGATTCAAGATTCAAGATTCATTTATTTGTGAGAACATGGTTTAGTATACAACATACAGGATAGCATACAGATCTTAAAATATGGTAGTACACATGTCCTGGCCTGGTGCGGCATACAAATAATAATTTAAAATGTCAGAGCTAATGAATATAATAATAATGAATAATTAAGTTAAATGTATTACATGTCAAAGTTTTTTACAAAAGTCAGGTTGAACATAATGCATCAAATTTCCTGTCATCTAAAAAGTCAGTAATTGTGTAGTAACACTTGTCAAGTAATAGTATTTTTAATTTCTTTTTAAACATAACACTATTTAATTCCCTAATCGATCGTGGTACTTTATTAAAAATTATGGGGGCCATACAAAATACACTTTTGGCCATAAGTGCCGTTTTAGATTTTCGTACACATTGTCTAGTATTATCCCGTCTATTACGTATATTTACATCTGCCAGCCGTGTAAATAAGTCTGGATTTGCTTTTACATATGTTGCAATTTCAAGTATATATAGACATGGTAGAGTTAAGATCTTATATTTTAGAAAATAAGGCTGACAGCTGTCTGTCTTTTTTAAGTGAAACATAGCTCTAATGCATCGTTTTTGGGCTTTGAAAACAATTTCTCTATCAGTGGAGTTTCCCCAGAATATAATGCCATAGCTAAGAGCTGATACGACCATACCGTAGTATGCCGTTATCAGGGACTCTTTATTTATTATTAGAGATAGTTTAAATAGCGCATATGCAGAAGAATGTACTCGTTTGCTGAGAATATCTATGTGTGCTTTCCAATTGAGTTTACTATCAATGGTTAGCCCAAGAAATTTGGTTGACTCGACCTCTCTCACTACTGTACCGTTATACTGTACCATAATCTTATCTTGAATAGCACGTTGCCGAAAGTGCATCACATTTGTTTTTTCTAAATTTATTTTTAATTTATTGTCATCCAACCATTCAATTATTGATTTTAAACTATTATTTATGTCAGATTCGTATGTCAATTTATTTTCACATTTAATTGTCACTGTACTATCATCTGCAAAGAGAATCGTCGGATGGTCAATTGATTTTGGTAAGTCATTAATATAGATTATGAACAGGATGGGTCCCATTACGCTACCTTGAGGGACACCGGTTTTAGGTGATCGCTCTCGTGATTGGTAAATCTTTTCTTGTTTTGTTCTTAGGTCAATTTTTGCAACTTCTGTGTATTGTTTCCTATTAGATAGGTATGAACGAAATAGTTCTAATGTGTTGCCTCTGATACCGTACGCTTCCATTTTATTTAGGAGTATATTGTGTTGAACATAATCAAATGCTTGCGTCATGTCACAAAATATCGCGCAAACAGGCTTAGTTTTATCGACGCTTGTCATAACATTAAGTAAAAAGTCGTATATAGCCATATTAATTGTCCGATTCTGTCTAAACCCCTTTTGCTCGTTGCAGAGAATATCCATCTTCTCTAAATATTTGTAAAGTTGTGAGGAGATATACTTTTCAAACACTTTAGATAAAATAGGAATAAGAGAAATTGGCCTATAGTTGTCTATACATTCTTTGTTATTCTTCTTAAATATCGGTTTGATAATCGAAATTTTCAGCGCGTTAGGATAGATACCGGAGCATATAGACTGATTTATAATATAACTTAAGTGTCCACAAATATATTTAGAAACACGCTTTATTACCTTAGTATTAATTCCGTCGTAGCCTACACTATTCGTATTTTTTAATGAATGTATTATTTTAAAAATGTCATATGCAGTACAGGGTGAAAGAAACATTGAATTTTGTCTACCTGGTATCAGTAATTTAAATTTTTCATCGTTATTTGAAATTGACTTAATTTTGTCGATAAAATGATCATTAAAAGCATTACATATTTGAGATGGATCAGTAATTATTTCACTGTCGACTCTTATTTCACCGATAGATTCGCTCGGTATCCTATGCTTGGTGTTATTGATTATATTCCAAGTGCACCTAGACTTGTTATGTGCCGTCTTTATTGCATAATCATTTTGTGCTTTTTGTGTTAGCTTAGTGACCTTTTTATACACCTTTGAATAATTTATTAGGTTGGCTTTGTTCGATGCATTTGGATTCAATCTGTATTTCCATAGAAGTGAGCGTTTCTTTTTACTACATTGTCTAATACCTCGTGATATCCACTTAGGCTTTTTGATGGATTTGATGGTTTTTTCTATCAATGGGAAACATAAATCGTAGAATAATTTAAATAGTTCTATAAAATAATTGTATGCCTCATTTGGATCGGCAATGTTATACAGTTCAGCAAAAGAAAGATGATTTATAGCAATGGTAGCTGGGACCCTATTCAGAGATTTGAGATTCTCATCTCACTTTTTTTCGTCCTTGTTGCTCTCGTTTGAAACGTCATAGGTGTAAAAGTGACCAAGATAAAATCTCATCTCATCTCACGCGCAGGAATAGCCCCCCTGCGCCCGCGATGTTATCCGCGGTTAGAAAGTAGGCTATGTTTTAACACGAGTATAAGCTACCTCCATACCAAATCTCATCAAAAACTGTCCACCTGTTTGAGCGTGAAAAAGTAACAAACAAACATACACACACAAAACTTTCGCCATTAAAATATAAGTGGGACTATACTTAGCCAATATATATTTAATTAAAATTCTAGCCTAACTTGGTTAGGTACGCTAGATAGTTAAAAAATCTTAAAAATGCATGTATCTAAATAAACAGCTAAGTAGTAGCTATCTCAAGTCGTTACCATCATCTTTTCTGTTTCTAATTCTATAAACCAATTTTAAAAATAGAAAAAAAATACTCGTATGTCACTTGTATTAAAACCCTTGGGATGAGAATTACTAACTTAGAATTTGATTTTAGGAAAATTTGTGCATCCCAAAAATTGTTACTAAGACCATTTATATAAATATAGCTAAAGCTCAAAATTCCATCAAAAAAGTACCAGACATGTTTTTAACATTCATTTTCTGAGAATTTCTAGCGTCTAAAGGAAATATTTTAAGATACAGCGGGTAAGTTTGTTTTGTGATAAGCGATGTAGCGGATGCCAGTGTTGACTTATGTAGATATGTGTTAGTTACGTAGGTAGGTGCTATAGGTGGGTATAGGTAGGTTGCTTGCAGTAGGTACAGATAGGAAAAAAATGTTACTAATATTTTAAATGCGAAAGTTTAAGCTATGTTTGTTGCTCAATCGCGTTTGAACGGCCAAACGGATCTGGTTGAAATTTGGCACAGTGATAGATTTTAGTCTAGAATAGCATAAGTATAGGATACTTTTTAACCGCGGGTGAAACCGCGGGGTGCAGCTAGTTTTAGTATAAAGATAATTAAATTTTGAAATTTTAACACCAAACATAAATGATTTGCAAAATGTAAATCTCGTCTGTTTCATTTTCATAATGCCATACCTGTTTATTTAGACTTATTGAGGATTTAATGCTGGGTACTAAATTCATAAATTCTCAGGTACTTATCATTTAAGACGTTGTACAAACGCCCTAGTCCTAGTCCCAAATACCACAGTGTTTCAAGTCGAAAGTCTTCGACTAGTGTGTGCTGCCAGTGATGACTTACGGAACTGAGATGTGGTCGCTTACGATGGGCCTCATAAGAGGGCTCCAGGTCACCAAAAGAGCAACGGAGAGAGCTATGCTCGGAGTTGTCCTGCGAGATCGAATCAGAAATGACAAAATCCGCAGGCAATCCGACATAGCCCGAAGAATTGCCAAACTAAAGTGGCAGTGGGCGGGGCACATCACTCGTAGAACCGACGACCGATGGGGCAGGAAGATTCTCAAGTGGCGACCACGAACCGGAAGACGCAGTGTGGGATTGGCCTCCCGCAAGATGGACTGATGACCTGGTGCGGGTCGCGGGAATCCCCTGGATGCGGACCTGTTCGTTGTGGAGATAATTGGGGGAGGCCTTTACCAGCAGTGCACGTCTTCCGGGCTGACATGATGACCCTCGGAGTGGTAAAAGGCCTCCCCCAATGATCTCCACAATTAACGGCCCTGTCGGTACCGCATCCAGCGGCTTCCCGCGACCCTCACCAGGTTATAACTATTCCGAGGCTATCCAACGGTTATTAATAAGGAGGTTGGTATCGAAGGCTAGGAAACAGTTAAAGGCTATCACTCATTATAGCCACCCGGGACCAGACACGCACTGCATCGCCTCGTGCGGTTAGATATTGTTTTTATGAACATCTATGGATATGCGCTTACGACATCAGCTCTGAATCGCCTCGGTGTAAGCTGTCAACGCACGTACGGCGAGTGGCCCTTTAGTAGGCTGAGCTCACTGTTATAAATTAAGAAAAAGCATAAGTCATACATATCGTCACGCCTTTCCCCCGAGGGGGCTAGCAGAGGTGTACAACACCCACACTTCGCCGGAAGATATTCAGTCAAAAATGTGACAGGAGCGAGCCTGTCGCCATACACCGGGCTCCAGTCATGTAGCAGATGACATACAATACGCACATAATATGTTCGCACAATGAACAAATTGGTGCGTGCCGTCGGCTGGATTTAAACCAGCTTCTTCTATCTTGAGAGGTGGGCCTTTTACGGCTCGGCTATCATCGCTTAAAAGTAGAAGTCAAGATTTCCAATACAGCATTTATAAAGACAATTCATAGATTACAATTTCACGTTTCAAAAGGGTATCCATAAATTTCTTTCTGGGGTTAGCAGCGCGTCAAGAGCAACTCTAGTGTTGCAGGTGAACATAAGCGGCGGTTTACCATCAGACGTGCCTTTTGCTTAATTGCCATTCTTCTTAAAAAACACAAATACCCCTCCAAAAGCAAGTAAGTTCCTAACTAACAAAAAAGAAACCTTATCGCGAGTGATTGTGACACAAACATGAATTATTTATAATTCGTGAACACATACGAAGTGCTACCGGCTGTTTTACATGAGTAGGCGTGGCAACATTGCGGACGATTGGCTAAATGGCTAACATTAACAGAGCCGGTTACGGTACGATTAAAAAGTTAACGGGAAAGTTTGTCTGAAAAAAAATTGACTCAATACTCGACATTAGCACACCTACCTAGCTGTAAACAGCGACTTCGTTCGCGTTTATTCAGAAAATAGTTTACAAAACCTTCTTCGTGAAATACTATAACTAATTATCAAATTACATCAAGATCCGTTCTGCCGTTTAGCCGTGAAAAGGACACACACAGACAGACAGACAGAGTTAGTTGTGTTTGTTCTATGTCTGGGTGTAAATATCTATTTAAGTGTATTTAAAAATTTTAATGTTTTTATATCGGTCTCTGGCAGTTATAGTACAAGCTTTGCTTAGTTTGGGGTCAGACGACCGTGTGTAAGTGTCCTGATATTTATTTATTTATTTACTTTTCATTTTTAACCTCCAGTTCCGACGCGAAAACGACAAATAAATTTGACGTGTCTGTTTGTGTGTGTGTGTCTATCTGTCTGTCTGCCTGTGGCATCGTAGCTCCCGAACGGATAAACCGATTTTGATTTAGTTTGTTTGAAAGGTAGTCGGGAGTGTTCTTAGCTATGTTTGATGAAAATTGGTGTCATAGGTTTTAAAAAAAAACAATCCACTTGTATACATTTTTAATTTTTATTTTATTTTTATTGGTTTAGGTACAAAAATAATTAACAAACTACACTTTTAGACTTAGATAAAATAATTTGGAAACAACATTATAAATTTGCTAATCCAAACATTGTACACAGCGTTGTTAAGATAATTCATATTGTAAATATCAACTACTTAAATATTTGTACTAAGACTAATTTTTTTGAAATTATACAGAGTAAGATAAAAAATATCGAGTTCGTCACATAATAAATCATAATATAATTGGCACTTACGATGGAGCGGGTTGTTACGCCCCACGTTGAGGAAGGAATACTAAAAAGCGTTCGAGCAGGTCGACGATTAGATAAATTAAATTAAATAATAAGTAAGGCTGGATGTATACTTCCAATGAAAATACATGAGACGTTGGTTTAAAGGCAAAAACTAATAGGAATTTGAGTCATTTTAAAACTTTATCGTTTTAGTAATTTAACATTTTGTAGAGAAGCCAATTTTGGTCATGCTGAGATAAGTACTCTAAATTTTATTTTTATACTGTGTGTTTTATACATTTAAGTCGTTACCCGAGAGAGTGAGCTTACTCCCAACGGCCACCACCAAAACGGTCACCAGTGAAATGGCGGCGGCTAGGACAAAGTTCTTAAACTTATTGTCCCAACTTATTTATATGTAGTTTTTATTGTACTGGTTCTGTCTCTTCTACTTTTAATAGTTTTTTTAAATCTAAAGTCGGAGGTCACTTTGAAATAACTCGACAACTAAACTATTCAAACACAAGTTAATTCTGTGTAATACGTATTTCTAACTGGTAGATACCTACCTATATATAATACCTACATAGTGCCAACTGCAGAAGGTTAAACAGGGCGGACAATTCAAAGTCAAGATAAGTAACGTACTCGTAAATAAATACCTTAGCACTTATTTTTTAACTAGCTGCGCACCGCGGTTTCACCCGCGGTTACACATGAACCGTTTATTTTTTCGGGATAACAAGTACCCTATGTCCTTTTCTGTACCCCAGACATCGTGTATGCAAAATTTCGTGATGATCGGTTGATTAGTTACGGCGTGAAATCGTTACAAACAAACAAACGAACAAACTCACTTTCGCATTTATAATATTAGTTAGGATTCTTTAACTAGCTAGGTAGATAGATAGGTGTATACAGGCATGATACAAAAAAACAAGGTCTATATAGCATTCCGGTAGGAAACACATAATGACGTCACTTGTCATGGTCATCTGTCTCTTTTGAACTATTTGTAAATGACTTATTTCGGTCTTGCTTATGTATTGATTGACGTCACTACGTGTTGCCCACGTGACCGGACTGCTATACCTGGCAGAGTATATTATTATACCATGCATACAGGTACGTACTTAGAGAATACAGTTAGTCTTACCTGTATTTCACGTGTTTGTACTTATTTAATCGAAAATAAATTCAAAATTCAAATTCAAATTTATTTATTAAAAAAGAAAAGTACATTCAGGCAGGTTGACCTTAATTAGGAATAACTAAATAAACTAGTACTGAACTAAAGGTTGACAGTGAGTCCCAAACTAAGCTCTAGGCCTGTATCTTGGGGCTCGGTGCGAAGTTACCAGGAGACACTATTAGGTAGACAGAATGTAAATGACTAAGGGCCGCCTCCTAAAACGACGCTCAGTCATGAATCTCGATTAAAAGCTGGTTTTAAGTATGGTAAAACCTGTGATAAATAAAATGTCCAGTTGGACTGAAAATACATTGCATCGGCCAAAAAAAAAATAACAGCCAACTGTTAGGTTCTAAATGAACAAAATGTATGACGCAACCCTAGTAAAACACGTACCTGTCACACACACTAGTATAAAAAAGTTGGCCTGTCACTTTTCGTTCATAAACAGTACGGAACTCTCTCTAGACATTATAGCCCTCAGTGTGCTAAAGTATGTAATATTACGTATCTAATAATAGATCAAAGTTTATAGCGCTCTGATTATTTATTCTGGATCTCAACTTAATATTGTATGTGTTTTTTATCATATTTTAATTAGAGATAGAGTCAAACGAATGAAATAATAAATAGGTACATAAAAGAAGTACAAGTAACAGATAAACAGTTATTTTTGGCTGTTTTCACTGCTACAGTGAAATTGTTGTTTTTTGTCGGTTTTCACTGCTACATAGATATATTGACAGTTAATAGCAGACATAAGAATACATGAAGAAAGAAAAAACTTAAACTGCAGTGTAACAACTGGCGGCCTTATCACTAAGAGCGATCTCTTCCAAGCAACCTTAATAGAGGAAACCTTAGTAGATGTGATGTTTTTTTCTAAAACATAAGGATTAACTTAACCCAGCTGATGATAAGTAAGTATACTGTTGACTACAACGTCTACAACACCAGAATCATTGCCTAAGACTTGCCTAGACTAACATTGCCTCCTCTTCAGGAGAAATCTTCTCCCCCAACATAACTCTTAGCCCACTTTATACAGGGTGCATAATTCATTACCATCAGCAAAGAAAAACCTCCAAAAAGTTTCCAAAAGACAAGTTGATCGTCCGCAGCGGTCGAACGACCAGACAAGCCTGTGCAAACATACCAAGAATTAGTCCAAATTATGTGCGCCTAGCCCTCCCCCCCCCAGGGCCCCGCACCCCGCTCACACCCTCCACCGAATCAATATTTGTTGTCCGCACTCTTCTGCCTTAATACAACACGCACATTACTCACACACTTACCAAAAACCACAAATCTCTACCTTATTCTCAAGGCAGTCTACAGCAGTTTTCTTTGCAGCATTTTGCGCGCTTAAGCTGTTTTCGTTATGAATGTACGGTCTCATCCCCGTATACCCGTCTCTATAAGCGCAATGTTGTCTCACTCTAACAGTTTTCCGCGGATCCTGCTACACAGTATTTGTGCATGTTTTCCGAATAGGATCAAATCATTGTGGCGAGCTACCAAAGACGAAATTGTACAATACATAGGTAGTACATACTTACTTTAGGGTTTCGTAGGGGAAGCTCAACCGCAGAAGTAAATTTTGTAATTTACTTAACTAGGTGATGTGTATATTGGATTAGATAACGGTTTTGGCAACAATGGTGTTAGCGACTGGCTGCAGGTCGGCCTTCTTCCACTAGTTGGTGAACGGCCTCCATTATGTTTTTTAAGTAATTTTATGTTTTAAAAGACAGGTGTCAAGTTTTTTGTTTTAGCTTTTGTTTTACCAGTGTTTTTGTTCGTTGTCTGTCACAATAAAACCCTGTTTTACTTGTCTCGTGTAATATAGTTTTAATTTATCACCATCGTTTAATCTCATAAAAGAATTACCCATCTAGTTCGTCCACACGTCCTCAATAAATGGTGATGGCAAGATAGATTTTTGCAGAAAATGTTGGAACCCTGAATTTAGAGACTTTATTAAGGTGCCAGAAGTACCTAATTTAATTAAAAACATACTCGTACTTACGTAATTTTTACACCAATGTACCGAGTGTCGGGTTCCGTGACGCTCTGAATTTTCCATGCAAACCAGCTTGTCGAATTTCTTTTAAACAACTTTTCAGATTGTGATGAAATTTTGGCATTAAATGAACTAAATCTTCTTCCCTATATTCTTGTTTTTTTTAATACGTCCTCGAGAGAAAATAGTGGTATAAAAATTTCCGCATTTGTAAGGGGTCACTTTTGACTGATTTATTTAATTGATAGACAAAACAAATCAAAAATACCTTTACTTAGGGAGGTTGTCTACATCATTAGCTTTTAAATTAATCCATAATACAAGGGAAGTATTTAGTTATTTAAGAATGATTACATAAGTGCGGAAGTCATAAAAAATGATTGAAATTGCAATTTGTCACTCTAGAGATAGCTTTAGAGGCTCAACAGTACCTTTACTTGCTCTCTTCGCTCGTCGTCTTCTTCTAGACGAAATGGCAATAGAAAAGTTTATGGCGACCACTTTAGACTAACTTCACATTGGCTACACGCGAAGTTAGTCTAAAGTGGTCGCCGGACCCTTTCACTATAATTTGACCAGTACATACGTCATATCTCATAGAACAGTTGTCACCCACCCCACGCATGTCCGTCGGGCCATTTAGATAATGTTATTGACTTTAAATTTAATGTAATTGTATCGTTCACTAATGAATTGTGATAAATGAGTCATCGGCACCGCTTTGTTAGGGGATTTTAGTACAATTCAATTTTATACTGAAGTTGGATCGTTGAACTAGCTATTGTTTGAGTTAATCTGACAGCGCAATGATTATGTGCGTCTCTTTTTATATGAATGCTAATAGCGCGCCGCGGTTTCACCTGTGGTTATAAAGTATATATTATATGTGCTATTCCAGACTATAATCTACCTATGTGCCAAATTTAATCCAGATTCGTTCAGCCGTTCTCCATGATTGAGTCAGAAATAAACATCCAAACATTCGTATTTATAATACTAGCTGCTCCCTGAGCCTTCACCCCCAAAAAGTATTCTATACGTACCATTTCTGTCTCTGTGTCAAAATTCATTTAGATCCGTTCAGCCGTTCTGGCATGATTGAGTAACAAAGTTCCATCCAAACTTCCGCATTTATAATACTTACATATAAGTACGAGTATGATGAGGAAAAAAGATGGCAGTTACTAACTCAAGTGGTCATTATACATATTCCGATTTGCAGTACGTTAGCTGAGTTAGCGTGCTAAAATTAGATAGTGTATTGGCTGTTAGACAGTTAGCAATAAAAAAAAATTGCACAGGCTTAGCCACGCTAAGTTAGCATACTGCAAATTGGATAGTGTAATGTCCGCTTCATTCATAGAAAAAGGTAATTCATAGTGTAAAGTGCGACTGAGATAGATAGCGTAAAAGAGTTACGATTACGGGCTGATGACGATGATGTTTTTTTTTAATTGATGATTAAGAGCAAAGTGTGGCGTATTGAACTGATGTTTCATTTTAAGTTACTCTTAAGGTACTAAGCTTAGGCTTAAGAGCTATCTTAGGCTGCCTGCAAAAAGCATCAAAATTATCAACTTTTCCATTCTGATCAAAAAATATCCAAAGTCTTTGGCTGTACAATAGGTACGTACTAATTTCTTTTTTGATCACCAAAAAAAAAATGAACAACAAACACAGATAAAAAACCATTGCCAGAACATATAATACTACGTACTTATACTGCAGCTGTAGGTACTCGTATCTACTACGATACACAGCCTTCAGACAAAGTTTTTCACCTGATTAGAGCTGAAAAGTAAATAAATAAATCTTATAAATTTAATTAAATCTTTTGTAAGCTTAATTAGTGCTATAGCAAGCATATATCACCACTATCTGCGCCCTGCGGTTTCACCCGCGGTCCCATAGGAAGGTTAACTTTTTCAGGATAAAAAGTACCCTATGTCCTTTTCTGTACTCCAGACAGTGAATGCTAAATTTCAAGATGATCTGTTGAGTAGTTGGGACGTGAAAGCATTAGAAACAAACAAATAAACAAACTTTCACATTTATAATAATAGTTAGGATTAGGATTCACGGCTCTCTCACGGACTCCATAGGATCCTAGACCAACCAACCAAAAAAAACCCACCCAAACCCAGAGGCCGAACCTACTTACAAAAGGCATTTTCTCGTAAGCTACACATCAATTAATATAAAAACTGGCGTCTCGTTGAATATTCATAAAGAGCTGTTAATTGCTCAAGTCGGCAAATACCAGGAGAGAGTTCTTGGAACCCCCCGAGATCCGCGCAGGCCCCTCCCAGGGCTGCCGCGTACAAGATCGAATTAAGAACATTTGTAATAAGCAGTCGCTACTCACATTAAATTTTAATAGAAACGACAATTTATGGATTTATTGTATGTTTGTCGTTTGAGCTGATCGAAATTCAAATTCGTTGGTTTATTCTAACCCCCTTAGCAATAAACTTTGTATAGTTCGGAATAGTTAAACAGTGTTTTGTCTTTTTCTTTCTCGACATTTTTGAACTCGATCGAAAAAGACAAAAGACTGTGTATTTATTCCGAGGATGTAAAACGTTTATAGATAAGGGGTAAGCGCGTATTCTAGGTATACAGGGTCATCAAGAAAGGGGGTCATTGAACCCTGAAAACCTGAAATAAAAAAAAAAATAACAGCTGTTCCACACATTTTTCGAAGATCTATGAACTTTTTGTATGAAACAGCTGATTTATTTTGGGTTGGCTCCATAGTAAAAGCTGTTCATAATGATAAAATAAATCTCTTTGACATTCTCCTGCAAAAGGAAATGATCTTTTCAACATAACACTTTTCTTTCAAAGACATCTAGGCACGAGTGAATTTCAAACAAGATAACGTGCGCAGAAGTATATTCCGTTTAAAGTCGTATAGTCATTTTAGCAGCAAAGTTTTCACAATAATTACGCCATGTCAAAGGTATTTAAGTAGTTAGTAAACTAGTTTCAATAGTCATTTTAGCAGCAAAGTTTTCACAATAATTACGCCATGTCAAAGGTATTTAAGTAGTTAGTAAACTAGTTTCAATACTAGGATAGATACATTTGACAATTTGATAAACAAACACACAAACAGCGTTTCCTGATAACAAAGAAATGTATGACAAACAAGAAAAACGGCTATCAACAAATTACGGGCTAATTTTATTTGCCACGTGAAGGTTCGAAAAAGACTTTAAAGTGAGTTATATTACCTACCTCTAGAGTATAGAAAGAATTACTTATCAACCTACGCCTTGACTACCTACATAATGAGTTACTTAACATAATTTTTTTGTTGTCCCAGGGTAAAGTCAATTTTCTAACTAGCAGCCCTAACCGCCTCTCCCCAGCTATCGCAAAAGGCCAACTCCGCACACAGGCGCAGTCACGCACACAGGGGCGAGTAGCGCGCGCAACCAGCAACCGGGAAAACTACGGCTTTTGCGTACGATTGTGTACAACAACACGGATGTAGAGCACGGAAAAATTTCAGAAGCAACAACGGTTTTTGAAAGAAAGAAAGAAATTTATTTTGAAACCATACATACAATGAATAATATAAACAATAAGTAAAAGCAATAAAACAAAGTAGATACTTTTATAAAATATAATAAACAATAATTACAATTATGTATTTGTTTCCAAAAGGCTAAGCTGTTTAATCAACAGCGCTAAACTTCCGGTGGAGCCTTCAGTTGAGGTTTTTAGGATTTCTTCAGCCGACAGCGCGCTAGTTTGCTACACACCTACAGGTTGCTAGAACTGTTAAAAAGTGTCAAATCGTTTGGAATTCTGACTGTATAACCCTTAATGTTGACTTTTTATTCTATTTTTGTTTTGTCGGGAGTTTTTGGCGGACCGAAAAGATGGTGTCGTGATTTTGTATTATTTTCTGGGACTTTTGATTCTTCGAGTGTTAAAGAGTAATAAAGATGGATTATTAGCCTATCCCGGTTCCATAACGTGCACGAGTGTGGGCAACTGATACAAACATTAGGAAATGTTACTCTTCGTGTTCTCTACAAAAGTTGACTTAAAGTTTCAGTAAAGTATCCATGGCTTTACTGAAATGGGAAAAGGGGAGGGATTCATTTTATCTATCAATCTATCATCATCTTCCCCTCCAACATATTCTTCATAGCTTTAACGACTAAAGCACGTAAAATATACGGATGACGCGGTATGGCCATGTTAGGTCTGCCTGCCCTAGGGTGCAAAATAATTGAAGGCGTTTCGGAAAGCCCTAGTTGATTTAATTTTTTTTTTACGTAAGGACAGAATGCTAAATTTATAATTATTTATAAAACTAATATAAATACTTACATATTAGGTTCTGACAGAACGCTGAATTGCTAAATCTAAGCTAGCTAAAATAAACCTGTCTTTGTTATTGCTTATTGATTGTTAGACGAGGACATCAATACTTTTGGCTAATTTAGATTAAGCAGTTTAACGTCCTCAATAATATAATGGTTTGATGCGTAATAATAATTTAAAAAAAAGCATAAAAATCTATTTTCCCGTAATCCAAAAGGTATTTTGTAAAAAAATTTAGACTTTTGTTGATATTTAAAAAACCGCTTGACCGATTACGATATAAATTATACGGGACCACCTCTAAAGTATGATCTACAAACAAAACAAAAAAAAAACATCAAAATCGATTCATAATTGGTGGAAAGGTCGCGTAACACACATACATACAAAAAAAACTTGCAGTCGAATTAAGAATCTCTTCCTTTTTTGAAGTCTGTTAAAAATACCTGTCACATGTCGTCACGCCTTTCCCCCGAGGGGGTTGACAGAAGTGTAATACAACACCCACATTTCGCCGGACGATATCAGTCCCAAATGTGATAGGAGGCGAGCCTGTCTCCATACACCGGTCTCCAGTCATGTAGCAGATGACATACAATACGCACATATGTGTGAACACAATGAACAAATTGGTGCATGCCGTCAGCCGGGTTTGAACCCGCTTCCTTTGGCTTGAGAGGCGGGCCTTCTGCAACTAGGTTATCATCTCTTTTACCTGCAAAGAAAAGCTAGGTAGCAGCGAGCGCGGATATGTATCCGCGTGTATCCGCGCCCACAGGAATCATCTGTAACTTTTGCATATACTGTTTGGAAACGCGTGTTCGCTGTGTGCGCATCTATTTACGTGACGAGTAAATATGTACTTGCTCCGTTTGTGGAGGCTGCATTAATAATTCAATTGGAGCTCGCTCGGCTCAGGTACGGCGAATGATTTTTAACTCGAAACCAAACGGATTAATCGCGTGCGGGGAAATCGGGTACGAATCGCAGTTTACCATACTCGTAGCTATTCGTATACGTTGTCATTTGAATCCTTGACAAGGAAACGGTGGAAGAGGTTTTATCAAACAATATCGTCACGCCTTTCCCCCGAGGGGCCTGGCAGAGGTGTATTCAACACCCACACTTCGTCGGACGATATTCAGTCCCAAATGTGACAGGGGTGAGCCTGTCGCCATACACCGGGCTCCAGTCATGTACCAGATGACATATATTTTATTAAACAAGTAGCTAATAATAATCCTTACCCTTATCCTACCTTACTGTATCATCGAAAGTAACTATGTCTGTCTGTTTGTAGACTTTTCACGGCTAAACGGTTGAACAGATCTTGTTGAAATTTGATAATTTGTTACAGTAAATCACGAGGAAGGTTTTTGAATACTATTTTCTGAATAATCGCGAAGGAGTTCGCGGGTAACAGCTAGTTTAAAATAAGTAGGTACTTAGTAGATTAGTAAAAAGTATTTCGCACGTTAAACATTGTGATCTATTTTTAGTATTATTATAATGTGACTTACAAAATTTTAATACACTGTAGTCAATTGTTATGTCATTATAATAAAATTAATTATTATTTTAAATATGTCTTTTTACATGCATGAAACTAAAATTTAAATAACATTTGCTGAATAATTTTAGTACAAATATTTTTTGATTGCTATTACAAAATTGAAACAAGAAACATAAAACTAAAAATAAGTATGTAAGTATAAGAACCTACTTACTCGAAAATTTTAATAGGCTGATTGATAGGTGTAGATAGATAGATAAACTCTTTATTGTTCACACCACAGATAACAAAACAACAAGAGAAAAATAATGATAAAACTTATTAAATAGTGTAACAACTGGCCTTATCACTAAAAGCGATGTCTTCCAGGCAACTTTAGAAGAACGATAAGTGTAGAAGAACGATAAGTGGTTTTTTCTACAATTTTCCGTAGAAAATGTTCTTAAATCTTTAATTTCCTCGTATACGTTACCTAGTAAAGTTTAAAAGTAAAAATGGTGCACTTATCCTTTGTACATACTCAGCTAAAAATGATGCTCTCTACATTTTAAAAATAACTTCCGGATAAAATTGAGTTTACCCTCTTTCTAGAACATTCGATTATTCGATTAGACGCTAAGCGTTCTAATTTCAATTTTTATTGAGCGGGATTAAAAAAGTTAAGGAGGAAGTGTTCGATTTTGTTTTAATTTAGCCTGTGTAGCGAATTTGAATGGGTGATTTTTTTTTAATTTTTTATTCTGTGCCCCGCCGTATTAGTTGTGGTTAAAAAAAACCTTACGTATTTTTTTCTTTCTGTCAAATTTTTTTTTTTCTGATATCTATAGGTACATATCGTGAATAGAATCGTGAATAGGAATAGAGATATAGTGAATAGTTCCGTTCAGCAGTGAAAAGGTGAAAGTGAAGGTGGTGTCCGTAAAAGCCTACAAACAGACAGACACACAATCAAGTTTACCATTTTTTTTTTATTAATTTATTTATTTGTTTGTAAATGCCTTATAATTATGTAGGTAACTATTCCTAGATACATATACCCTGTAAGGGTTTCGCATCATAAAACTAAATTAGACATTAACTCTTAACTAAAAAATAAAAAGAATAACAATTTCTAGGTTAAAACAATAATTTATTTATACTTAGTAACGAAGTAAGAAATCTATGAATCTTATTTCTATGAAATAAGAATACCTCTATTTTTAGACAAAACCTTCCTTTATACATATACGAGTATGTATGTATTTTTTATTTTTTGTTCTCGGTTAGGCTAAACTATTTTTCTGAACTGCACGGTCTACGGTCTGTATACTTACCCTCCGCTTTCCTGCCAACCGCTGTTTGTCAGTTCACTTCTTTGTCAAACACCAATATTTGAAAGCTAAACGATTACTTGTTTTAAGTTGATGACACTTTCATGTTTTTCTCTACACGAAGTACGCTCTAAGGTGTAAAGTATACTATCCAAATCCATACTCTATACTATCCTTGCTTAATTTAAAATCGATAGTAACTCTGTCTGTCTGTTTGTAGGCTTTTCACGGTCAAGCGGCTGAACGGAGCTTGATGAAATTTTATAATAAGTTACAGTTTAAAATTTATAAAAAATATGGTTACTTGATAATTAGTTACAGTTTAAATATACTTCTTAACTGTAATCTTAAAATTAAAATGACGTTTTTAAAAATAAAAGACAAACAATTAACAACTTCTCTGTATCTTCGTAAGACATATTTTGGAGGGCTTACTCGTATTTTAAGATTTGCTAGCATTTAATAGAAAAAATAGATGTGTTTTGTTTCGAAACGTGGCGTAGTGTGTCGTAGGGTGGCGTAGCGTGGCTTAGAGTGGCATCGCGTGGTGTAGTGTGGCATAGCATGGCGTGGTGTGGCGTGGTGTGGCGTGGCGCGGCTTCACGCGGCTTCATTGTGTAAGCTATACTATGCTACATGACTGGAGCCCGGTGTATGGCGACAGGCTCACCCCCTGTCACATTCGGGACTGAACACCGTCCGGCGAAGGGTGGGTGTTGTATTACACCTCTGCTAGCTCCCTCGGGAAAAAGGCGTGACGTGTGTTATGTTATTTTGTATGGATCTCAGTTATCTGAAATAAATGATTTTTTATAAAATAAAATTGTTCAGCATTTTAACAGTTAGGATGTCAAGTCAAGTCAAGTCAAGTCAAAATGTTTTTATTCAATTTAGGTATCAAAGATACACTTATGAACGTCAAAGTTATTTATATAGACTCGACCGCCTTGTTCGGACAAAAAGCCTCTACTCAGAAGAACAGGCAAGAAACTGAGGGGCATTATTTTTTCAAATAATAAATAAATTACAGTTTCACAAATTTTGGCTTACAACTAGGTAATATCTATAAATACTAGTGGCTACATGACGGAAGTGGAAGGCTCCAGACATCTTTATCTTCTAAATAATTCTTAACCTTATAATATCCTCTTTTCATTAATGTAGTTTTTACATGTGATTTGAATTTTCCCTCGGTGAGCCCTGTTATATTTTTCGGGATTTTATTGTAAAAACGAACGCAGTTGCCTAAAAATGACTTTTTTGACTTAGTCAGTCTAAATCTCTGTACAGCTATCCTATCCTTATTTCTAGTGTTATAATTGTGATAGTCACTGTTAAATTTAAATTTATGTAGATTTTTGCGAACGTGCATAATATTTTCAAAGATATACAAAGAGATGAGACATAGACCCAGACAATACAATACATGTCAAACATATAGGTAACGCACCTTTTCTGTTTTCGTCACAGCCGGGTAATAACCCCTCTCTTTTGCCTTCCCCGCGATCGGGTGATAAAATCAAAGATCTCTAGAACATTCTATAAGGTCACCGTGCACTACCAGCGTGCATTATTTTTCAACATTTCATCCGTTCAGAAACACGTGTGTAAACACTGCTTTACACACCTGAGCGTAAATTATAGCTATTGTAAATTAACGAAATGTTATTTGTATTGTAGGTACTGTACTTAACGTACATACCTAAGTATTTGAATGTGTACCTAGTTGTAAATATCTAGATACGTATAATCGTACATCTTGATAAATTTGGGAGTTACAGTATCACAAGGATGGTCATAGGATGTTTTTTGGTATGCTTTTTTGTATATTTGTTACGCGAGTAGCGTGTCTCAGCATGGCGCAGCGTGGCGTAGCGTGTGGTTGCATTGATTGCGTGGAGTAGCTGCTAGCGTGACGTTGCGTTGTGTAAGTGGTAGCGTGGGGTTGCCTAGCGTAGAGTAGTGTATCGTGGCATCTCTTAGCGTGGTTTTGCGTGGCGTGGCCTTGCGTAGCATAGAGTAGCGTAGCGTGGCGTAACGTGTTTTAGCGTGGGGTAGTATGGCGTAGAGTTAAGGTGCGTTGCGTGGCGTAGCGTGGCGTGGTGCAACGTGGTTAATTAAGGCGTGGCGTAGCGTGGCGTTGCGTGGTGTAACGTGGTGTAACGTGTTCAGGATTGACATGTTGTGGCGTAGAGTGGCGCTGCGCTGTGTGGCGTAGCGTGGCGTGGTGTAGGTTTGTTACGTGAATGGCTTACTACTCAGTTTGACACCGACTTCAAATAGATAAGTGGGTAGCGCTTTCTACATTAATTATTTTTTTTTGTTTTGAGGTCGGTTTAATTTTTTTTTAATTTTTATTATTTTTTTCTCGATTAACCGCCCTAGTCCCGTTCGTATTAGTTTTGGAGAAAATTTGACACTAAGCTAAGACAGCCTATGGGTATGGACAACTTTACATAAAGTAATAACGAATGAAAAAGGTAGGTAAGTACATACACTTCGCAATGATTCTGCGTCTGCGCATTCGCCTTCATCTTCGTCACCAGGTTGCGAAATTCCGCCATTATTTGCGAAGCTTGTTAGTTTAGTGCATTGTAACAATGCCAGTTAACTCAAACATGTATTTAAAGCGATAAAACTATAAAAGAGTAGAAAATGCAGAGAGGTACACCTTTAAAAACTTCAAAAACTGAAAATGTCCTAGAAGGTAAAATAAATTAGAAGTAAAAGTACATAATTACATTTTAATAAATGCTTTCTTTTGGTTTTAAAACTAGGTGACAGTGTTATTTGTTAGACACATTTATTTTTATTTAAAGAAAAAAAATGTCTTACAAAACTGCTAAATGCATACTTACTAAAATAAAACAGCGGCAGAAGTATCAATTACGTCTAACTGACCTATTTACTTCGCGATTTGTTTATTTATTTACTCCATAGGTGGTAATTAATCAGATGCTGCCTGATGTGAGATGTCCTGTCTGTCTGACAGCAGCTTGCATGTGCAAACTCCGTAGCGAGTGCTGTCACGACAGCACTTCCGTCAGTCAGACAGCCTTGCAGACTGTCGGATATTTCTCGCGGGTCTTTTCTTGCAGGTGGTAACGAGATCTCATGATAAGATGTACCTACATAAGAACACTTCTAAGCACTTCAAACTAATGAATTTCTAATGAACTAAATGAATAAAGTTCTATGGAACACTTCTTTAAACTTTTTATTTATGATTATTGTATATTAATCAGTAGATAATAGTAATACATTTAATGCTCATACTCGTTTAATTCGATTACTGCAAATGTGGACAATAAATAATTTCATGTCATTTCATAAGCTGTTTTTCTCCACATATTCTTCTCAGCAATAAAGTGTTGTCCGGAACAAAAACAGGCTAATCCCGCCAGCGAAGTGAGACAGAGAACAAATTTGCTAAATCAACATTCGACCTGCACCTAGCGTCTAAGTGAGGTATACATGAGGAGAGTCATTGTTCCAGTAACTGTGCCTAGCAATACCAAGCATTCAAGACAAATTGCATTCACGATTCTAATAAATAGATTTGTAGACTCTACAAGCGCTACCACTCAAATGTTTGCCGCTGATTGGATAAGATAAGATTGACAATTAGATCACGTGACATTCATCTAGTTCGTATTTCGTCCAATTTGCAGCTAAAGATCGAGCAATAGTAGAACTACATAGAATCGCTTGAAAGCAAATGCACCTTTTCTAGGGCTCTTTGCCATTTCCCTATTCTTACAAGTCTAGATATTTTGAAGTGAAACTTCTAATACGACTTCCAACAAGGTTGCGTTAAACGCTTAACGCTCCTGGGGCCCTCCCTTTTTCGTTTTCGCTCTCTCTCTATTCTCTTCTCTTTCTATTCCAGAGGAAATATAAAGAGACAGAGCGAGAGTGAATGCGTGGCACTCAAACGCATGCGCGTAGTAAAAAAGATACACAGAAGTTTCACTTCTTCCGCGCGGAGGGACTCCACGCACTTTTTTTTTTAGTATACAAAACATTTGTCGTAGCACTTCGTAGCAGGTCTACGAAAAACCAGAGCTGATGTTTTATCAAAACTTTTACAGTATTCGATCAAACCATCATATAACATCAAATAAGCTATGGTCACGTATACGTCACCTATTTACGTATACCCAAAAGAAAATCTTCCTTTTAAGCTAAAAGGCAGCTTGTACTATATGCACTTCACATTGTCCATAAACCGAGTCCCTACTAACCCAGTGTGTTCACGACATAGCAGTCACTTTGCTTACACTGCAAATATTTCTAGAAAGATACCGGGACGCTCAACTCTGCCTAACTAAGGGTAAAGTCTGACCGAGACGTAATGTAACATTCGGAGCGAGCTTGCTATGTTTTGTCGTTAATAATCCCATGCAGTGCTCGCATCGAACGGCACGGCTCCTTGTTGTTGCTGGCTGGACGAATGTTTGCTTTGTAATGTTACATTACTGGTCTATAGCGCTGGTAAATCCCAGTAAACACGGCGAGCTTTTGGCTCCTGTTAATGGACATTGATTGCCTGTGGTCCTAATGCTTAGTCTTACTGGTAGTAGCAAAGGTGATATAGCGTTTCGGTGGTTTACTAACAACATGTTTAAAAAATAAATAAATAAATTCGAGACACTTCTCACACACAGCCGCCTGACCCCAAAAGTCAAAGTCAAAGTCAAAATGTATTAATTCAATTGGTTATTTAAGATACGCTTATGAACGTCATAGTTATATAATAGACTCGACCGCCTTGTTCGGAAAAAGAAACCAAGGAAACTACATTCACATACATAAATATTTTTAAATACATACGTAAATAGATATTAACACCCAGACATAGAACAAACACAAATGTTCATAACATAAATTGCCCTAGGTGGAAATCGAACCCGCGCCCTCAAGCTCAGAAGCCAGGTTCACCACCAACGGAGCCACCGAGGCAGTCGGTTCCAGTTATACCTGTGAAATTCGACTGATAGAGTAAGGAGCAAACATGATTTGCTAAAAGGATAACAATTTAGTTGGTCCACAGGTTACAAATAGCTACCTTAAAAATTAAGCAGCACTAATTCAGAAATCATATCTTTGGCACGTCGCGTTTAAGTCATAACTTTAACAGTGATTTCCCGAAAAACATGACTTTCGAGTTAGAGCAGTTTATTTATAAGGTAGTGAAATACTAATGCTGTAAAAAGTTCTGCAGAAATAGGTAGTCGGGAATTTTGATTACGTGCTAGGTAAGCTTTATTTGTCTCCCAGAAAGACGGTCTGCGTTGGCGGTCAATGGTCTGTCAGTGGCAGCTAATGAAAAAGTACAATGGCCGCCACCGCAGGCCGTGCTTGACTGGGAGACGTCTTATGAAATATTTTTCCAATTTTTCACTCTCCGGAAAAAAGTTACAAAGTCATAACTTTTTGGAAAAGTGTTTTAATTGTAATTCTTACGCATTTTCTGCAAAAAATCAATTCTTGTGATGAACACAATTCATAGCTTTTTACTGAAATCAGTAAAGGCGTTTTGTCGTGGCTTTAGTACTTATTAGTATCGCTATTTACTACGTAAATGAATCGCTATGTAAAGTCAAGTAGATATATAGGTAGGTTTAAATAGCTGGCTTACTAGATCTACCTTAAAATAAAAATACCATTATCAAATCAGACAACCGTCTGCATATTAGGAAAAAAAACAGACTAAACACACATTCTCACATCGTAAACAACTCCAACCGAGTTCTAAATGACGGCAATAAAATCATAATTTGAATTTCGAAGCGCGTAGGCAACCTCAATCTTACAAGATGGCGGCGGTTTTATCACCGGCCATATTTGTTTTGCGCTGCGCAAGAGTTTGTTTTCCCGAGACCTGTTAAACAAAGGTCTCTTTTAAAATAGATTTAGAATTAATGAGGACATTAGGACGATTCTGTTTGCGCAGTTAAATATTTGTTATAAAGTAGTACCTACCTATCATTTGATTTGGTCGGGAGGCGTTGAGTTCGAAGTCAAACAAAATGGGGTGGTGACGTGAATATTAATCGATTTTTTGCTAAGAAGGTTAGCTCTGTTTGAGTTTCGATTATATTTGGAATAAATTACGTACAATGCATAAATAATCAATGTTAAGAGCCCACAAATTCTGTGTGCAGTTTTTTATGCTCTGTGGTAGAGTTAATGAAAACTTTTTGGGTGTAAACCTCTTTTGAGTAAATTCGTTTTTTTTTAATGAAATAATCTACTACCCCACTGACATAAAAACCATAAACATGCCGTTCCTACTTACGTAATCAAGTAAAACGACATAAGAGCCATGGTTCACAAAAGGCCAAGGGGGCCGCTTCACAGGCCATCTAAATATGTGCTCTACACACAGAACAACACATAATATGTACAGAACACACACGAACGCTTGCACACAAAATATTTGGTAACACAGCCAATGTAATCCAAGGAGTTTGCCTTGATAAATTAAATATACAGATAATGTCGATCGTATGGCAACACTGGGGAATTAAAATGGGCTTAAATTGTTTTCGCTCGAGCTAATCGCGATTTCGTTTGCTTTTAGACGGGTGTGAACACTGCGAAGATGTGCTTTGGTTGTTTGCTCTGCAGAAACAGGTTCTGTAAATATGTAGTGTATACTTAATACTTATGTAGGTATATTAATTATGTATGTAGGTAAGTAACTAGGAACATTGCTAGGTGTTAGGTACGACTACATACTTATTGCTAGTTAAGAATGTTTGAATACTTATGCCAATATAAGCTGTAACTGTATATTTAACTAGTATATAGCATTTCACAGTAAATAACATACAAAGAAACTATGTATGAGATGTGTTTGCCTGCATTATAGCATCTATGTGTTTAGTATGAGTAAAACCGAACTTAACCTTATTTCAACCCACGGCTGTTTCTTCTCTCTCATTTTCTTCTCTCTTTTCATTGTCAACATCATTATAATTAGGAACACCGTCTTTCAACACTATGTTTGACTTTGGTTTTCAGCCACTGCCAACTATACTCGTTACACGCTGGGATAGCATAGCTATGCAGTGGATTGTTTTAAGGGCCTACAGTACATTCCCTTAGTACCGATAAAGTAGTTGACACAAACACGTGTTTACACGACTGCGCAAGAAGGAGGGTTATGTTTTTCGAGTGTATGACATACTCGTATGTGTGTGGGTATGTATGTTTGAGATTTCTTTGGCACGCCCTACAGCCTAAACAGCTTGATGGATTTCGACATGTGAGGTATCATTTGAATCGTCTTGATAGTGGAAGTGACATAGGGTACAACATATTGCAGTCGAGTTTTTGTTTTTGTTTGAATAATGTTACTTATTGCTGTTACCGCACACAGTATTCACCATTGAACTTTCAGTTTATCAATCTACTAGCTGCGCCCCGCGGTTTTACACATAGACCACACACACACATTATCGCACATGGACCGTTAATTTTTTGGGGATGAAAGGTACCCTATGTTCTTTTTTGTACCCCTAAAACGTGTGTGCAATATTTTATGATGATCGGTTGAGTAGTTAAAGCGTGAAAGCGTAATAGACAAACTCACTTTTGCATTTACAAAAAAGTTGGAAAAGTTGGATATAGGGTTAAATAATCGAAGCCCTTAGATTATGGTCCTTCGAGCCGGAAAACTTACTAAAAAGTAATTTCTATTTTTTTAAAGGAGTAGTTGTGTAACATCAGGCGAGAGGGTTACCGAAAAAATGCTGTAAGAAATCATTGAGGTCTTGCCCAGCGTGGTTTATGTGTGGCCTTACCCAGCGCCGCCCACTCAAGTTTAAAAATTCTTACAAAAAGCAGGATGTTAGTTCCACATTAGAGACAGCTTGACGTTCTTCACCATCCTTTTCATGCCTAGTTGCGACCACGTTAATTACTTAAACACACAAAAAAACAAACAGACGTCACGCACTTAAGTATCTATAGACACAGATTATCAGTTTCAGTAACGTTTCACTACAAGTGTTATCCGCGAACCGAAAGAGGCACAAATATTATGTTTATATATTGATAGAAGATAGAAGTGAAGCGTATGTCAAACACCGTAGGTTCAATATTAACTCTGGTTATCAGATCTAGTGAACTCAAATTCACCCCAAGGTCTATGTCAAGGTCGCGTAGTTTACATTTACACTGTCAATATTTTGAAATTTGCTGTCGCGCTGACACGGTTTTGGTGGTTATTTGGACTGCAATTGGCGAAGTTGGTTATTGATTTTAGTGTTTAATGGTAAACTAGCGACCCGCCCCGGCTTCGTACGGGTGCAATGCTGATACTACTACATACTACTACTATATGACTACATACTTATTGCTAGTTAAGAATGTTTGAATACTTATGCCAATATAAACTGTAACTGTGTATGTATTTCACAGTAAATAACATACAAAGAAACTATGTTTGAGATATGTTTGCCTGCATCATAGCATCTATGTGTCTATTATTAGTAAAACCGAACTTAAGCTTATTTCAACCCACGGATGTTTCTTCTCTCTCATTTTCTTCTCTCTTTTCATTGTCAACATCATTATAATAAGGAACACCGTCTTTCAACACTATTTTTGACTTTGGTTTTCAGCCACTGCCAATTATACTCATTACACGCTGGGAATAGCATTGCTATGCAATACTGTGCAATGCTGATACTAAATACACTACAGAAAAACTGTGAACGTTGTATATAAAAACATAGCGGCCCGCTCTGGCTTCGCACGGGTATAAACAAAAAAAAAATATTGTGGGATATCCTTAAGAGATAGACATATACCAAAGCGGAGTTTTCTGTAGACCTTTTCAATGTATAATAAATCTCGTAGGGTTCAGCCTCCGTTTGCAATGTAAGCGGAAAAAAATGGATAATTAACGACATCACATTAGAAACCTCAAAAATAACAGTATTTTTCCACTATTTAATGGATGTTATTATACATATAAACCTTCCTCTTGAATTACTCTATCTATTAAAAAACCGCATCAAAATCATAAAAAGATTTAAGCATACAAAGGGACTTAAGGACAGAAAAAGCGACTTTGTTTTATACTATGTAGTGATAGGTTAGTTGATAAGTGAGTATTTTAAATAGTGGGTTATTGAATGAAATCTCGTTGCCAGATGTTTTTGTTTTTAGCGTGATTTTTCCAACAACTGTAGAATATTCGTCAAGTCAACATTACTCAAGTCATATTGGCACTTGCATTGAATATAAGAAATGCCTGAATCTTTCAAATCAAATCAAATCAAATTGTTTATTTGTTTAATACATTCACATACAAAGGTCTTAAAATTATTATAGTTTGATGTGTTCTGTCTGCATGCAGACGTGCAAATGTTTAATGTAGTAAACATTTTTACGGGGTCACTTTTGACTGATTTATTCAACAGATAGACAAAGCAAATCATAACTTCCATTACATAGCCAGGTTGTCTACATCATTAGCTGTTAAATGAATCCATAATACAAGGGAAATTCTTAGTTACTTAAGAATAATTACAGAAGTGAAAAAGTCACAAATAAATATTGAAATTGCACTTTGTCACTCTGTAGGTAACTTTAGGGGCTCGTCAGTATCATTACTCGCTCTCTTCGCTCGTCTTCTTCTTCTAGACGAAATGGCTATAGACTAACCAATGCGAAGTTAGTCTAGGTCGCCTAGGTCGAAGTTAGTTAGGTCGCCGGACTCTTAAGCAAGGACTTAGGCAATTCTTATATTTAGTCCAAGTGGCTAAGAGTGTCTATTATAGGCAATAGTATTCTGTGTAAGTTACTTATTTCTTTCATTTGGACTTCATTTCATTTTCATTTCATTTCATTTTGGACCAGCAGGCCTAGCATACGCAACGCGACAACGGTATGTCGACTCTTTTTGTCGAGACAGACGTATGTTTACACGTAGCTTTGTCACGTTCTCACACAGCAAAAAGTGACGAGAAGAATTATGTCGCGCGCGTATGCTACGCCACTCATCCTGTCTCTCCCGTCATCAGTGTGTGTCAGAAGTGATGATGTTTTTCTATTTAATACGTATGTAGACTACATTCAACCTAATTTTCACTCAATTTTTTTCCTATTTATTTTTATTCTGGGCACATGCAAATTATGAACAGGATACTTACACACACAAGTGCAAATTGAAACACATAACACGACTAATGCAACGTTCTGACAGTGTATCAATTACATGTGTATCGCTAAACACACAACTTAACCGATGGACGATTCGGATACAAATTGGTAAGTCAAACAGTGGACTTGCGTTTTTGGACGGTGCTGCGTTTGGATTGAGTTGGGCTAGAGCAAGTATCTGCATACAGTAACCACAGTAATAAACAAGGCATGGAGATGAAGGTTACTAAAGGTAGGGAGTACTGTTTCGATGTGAACGCGAAGCATATTTCCAAATTGCCATATGCATATCAAATCATAGAAATTCATTTGTAAAATGTAGCTTTTCCATCGAACCTTACAAACTACGTAGAAATGGAAAATAGACAGAGTGGTTCCATAATGATCGGAGTACCTACATGCTTTCGTAATTAATGGGAATGTGAATGATGGGATCGTACGTAATGGGATTCTCAGATTTGCATTGTTTAACTCAGAGAAGACAAAAGCACAGGGTGGCCCTTGTCGTTCGTTTTATACTGTGAACTGGAAAATGAAAAAGCTATCAACTGTCAGCATACGCCCATGGATGACAGCGTTTAGCATGAGACTCTTTGTCAGCGTTTAACATGAGAACTAAATTTACGTGAGTAAATACGGCTGGAACGTCTAAACCCTCCTTCACCGAAAACATCAAGTCCATCGTCGGCATCAAAACGCTGTCGTCGCTGTCACAAAGTACTGGAAAATCCAAACGAGGCTGCCACGTAAAAGGGTACAGAGGGTCACTTACGGCGGAGCCGATAATTTGTGCAGTCTCCACTCGTTATCGCCAGATCCGGGTGGAAAATGTGTCGTTGTAGGTCGCTGTTGTATAACAGGTATGCATAAACCGTTTTTAATAAAGCCCTTGGCCAGTCATAGCTGTCCAACTTATCTAACCCATGTAGATACCCTGAGTAGGAGAGGGAGGAAGTATGATTAAATTTTGACAGTTCTGTGGTCTTTCAAATCGCGTTCTGCGTTTGATTCAAGTATTTATGGAGGTTGTATATAAGCATCACTAATTGTTTGCTTCAAGCTGCGTACGTAACCCATTATTTCTTGAAGGCTTACAGATGTATATCGATAGAAGACGTCCCCAGGGACTGTAAGAATTCTATATTGACCTTAACGTTTCTTTGAACAAAAACCTAGTGTTTGAAGTCAAAATAAATAGATTACTTCTTGCTACAAAAGTGCTTTTACTTGGACAAAAAAGGTCAGGTTATTTTTCCTCATCCGTAAACAATAGTTTTATATGCTGATCTTAATCTAAAAATATTGTAAATCAACAACATCAAAAAAACAAAATTAGCTAAATGTCTGATTTTAGGTGAGCATTAATTGTTATATTGGTATAGCATCTAGTATTGTTGTAGTAGTTGTTAGTATTGTTGTAGATACACAAAAATATTGCATGTAGATAACTAATATAAGTAGGTAGGTACATGTATCAGATAGGACAATAATACGGCGGAAAATATTGACCATTACTCATTGGCCCAACAAAAATTACGACATGTGTACCAATGCTAAGCTAAGGAAAATAATAAAAATATACATTTTATTATGCTCTAAGTGTGACAATGGTAGGTTATACTATTGGGAGGCAATGAGCTGTGCCAACACTCAGACGTGTGACTTTCAATAATTATGTTTGCTAAAAACGTTAGTAAGCCCGCCATGTTGGATTTGCGGGCATGGTCGTGGAAAATCACGGAAAACAAATACGTGGACGAGGCGTGCTGTGAAAATTTCAATAATTTCATATTTAAGTCACGTAGGTGACCGGTTTAGCTGGAATTAGCATGTCGAGTGGTAAATTCCATGATTCTCATTGTCATGAAAATAACGCGAAGCAATCATTACGATCATACAGAATTATGTATGTTTTGTTATTATATTTCATGCGGTCACGAATCACAAAAAATCTAAATAGTTTTGTCGGTTACTTAATAGACTTACTCGTATTATTTAAATCATAATAATTTTAGTAATTTTATCTTTTAACCTTTTTTTACTGATTTTAATAAAAATATGTTTACTGGAGTATTTTTTTAACCAACAGTGTTGATGTAAATTGTTCCCTGGTTCTCTCTATAAAAACTACGTAGTACCGAAAGACTTTTCATATTATACCTCTACGGTAGTTATATTGCTAACTTCTCGTCAGCTCTGGATTTTGGTATTAAAATATGGGACCAATTTTTTTTTTGTGATTGACTAATGTGTTGACCACTGACGCCTCCACAGCGCACCGGGCGTAAGGCAAGCACGGAGGACGCAGGGCCTTAACCTAGTGTACTTTTAGATAAAAAAAGGCTTTCTGAAAAAAAAAAACGAATAGGATTACAAATGACGGAGTTTTACGGCAACAAACATTTTTAAACATACCAATTGAATTGTTCAAAAGTTAATTAAAGTGATTAGTTATTTTAAGTCAGTTAAAGTGCGGGTGACTGTCCATCGAACACCTATACCTAGTTGCATACAGCCCAACAACAAGAAAAAAAGCCTAATTATTCTTACTCGAGGCTGCCTATAGCATCGTTTGAAACCGTGACGGTAGCTTTTTTACTATTTTTAATTTATCGTAAGCGCACTGCACTTCTAAGTTGTAAAGGATCCCAAAGGTTACTCACCCTAGTAGAATTACCTTACCTACCAAGCCAAAATCTTTTTTATAACGACACAAATCCAAAGACAACAGACCAAAAAAACTCCTATGTTTACCAAGAGTTGTAGACACGTCAAACAGGCCTAGGCAGTAGGTATATTTGTGTGGTCCAATATTATCTTGCTGGCATTATTGATACTACTTATCAAACCTATTGAAGCGTCGTTCTAAATTAATTTGTTGAGTCTTAGAAATTATTGTGGCAGCAAACAGTGGCTCCTCGCTTTATTGCGGCAAATATTTGGTGTTTGGTTCGGATAAATGTATCAACATGATTGCAATGATGTTTTGTTTTAATAGAACTCAGAGGTAGCACGGACGGGAGACAAATTCTTATCATCGTTTTAATCCCGCGAGAAAGAGATAAACATACATACATACAAACATATCGTCACGCCTTTCCCCCGAGGGAGCTGGCAGAGGTGTTATACAACACCCACATCTCACTAACGATATTCAGTCCCAAATAGGGTGCGAGCCAGTCGCCATACACCTGGCTCCAGTCATGTAGCTGATGACAAACAATTCGCACATCTGTTCACACAATGAACAAATTGCTGTGTACTGTCGGCTGGATTTGAACCAGCTCCCTCTGGCTTGAGAGGCGGGCCTTCTCCAACTAGGCTATCATCGCTTAGAGATAAACATATCCGTATTCTAGCTTTGGATAAAAATGGTCGAAAGACAATTTGTCTCTGTCCCGTGTTAGCCCTGCTGATTGAACGAAGTCTCAGTGGCTGACTGTCAACTGGCTGACTCTGAGTTGCGTATTGGCAAACGCAAAAAGAGTAAGTAGATAGCGCACTTTAGTAAACAAAATGCGATCAATGAATGAGTCGGCAAGCGATACGCCGCAAACTGCGTACAGTACGCGCTGTTCGGACATTGAATGAACAAGGAACGAAGAAAGGAAGGAAGGAATCAGTCGCTCACATTTTGCTTAGTTAGGTCGAAGCCTAAGTACTACATTTTAAAATTTTAACTCTTAGTTTACTTAATTGATCTCATTTAATACGAAATTGTATTTTAGGATGTTTTTTTTATTTATTTTTTTATAATCCATAGGTATTTTCTAAATTTAGGTATTTTATAAAGAATTATACAGTATTAGAATGTTTCATATTGATATAAAACATTCTAATACTGTATAATTATTTATAAGTATAATTAAAATAGTTTATGTACTTAGATGTACCTAGATAACACTCAATTTTGGTTATTATTATCAATCTTGTTTTTATTTTTGTAAATTTTGCCCACCCTGCCCCATACTCTTTCGTCGTATCCTCTCCATCCTAAGGTTGCCTGGAAGAGATCATTTTTAGTGATAAGGCCGCCAGTTGTTACACTCTATATTAAGTGATACCTATATTTATCTTCATATGTTTTGTTATTCCTGGTGTGAACAACAAAGAGTTTATCTATCTAGCTATTTTTAATTTGGGACGAAGTGTGGGTGTTGTATTACACCTCTGCCAATCCCTTTGGGGGAAAGGCGTGACGATATGCTATCTATCCATCTATCTACTTTTAATAATGTATCTCAACATTGTTATTGGTATACTATCTTTCCATCATCTTCCACGTTGGCACCACGTAGCTGGCAATCAGGCACATTTCTGACAGCGCGACGTTATCTCTCGACGTCGCTTATCTGTAATTAAAAATACTAAACGTTCCTTAGTACTTTGTGACACTGTGTAAATTGCATCATATATCTAATTATAATCTATGCTGTCAAGAGGAAATGATCTAACCAGCCAGTTATTTTCCACTAAGACTATGCGTATTCACAGGAGATGTGCTAGGAAATTGAGCTTAGTGAAGTAAAAACCCAACCAATAAGATCCATTCTCTGTGTAAATAAAATGCTATAATTGGTGGATTTTTACCTCGCGACACTTCCTCGCTCATCTTCTGTTGGGTCGGTGGCCTTAGGCTGCCTGTCCACTGGAGCGGAGAGGAGAGGAGCGGAGTGGAGCTGTACCTATATTAATTAACCAACATAATTTGCAATTATGCATTTCTATTGCTTGTGATTCCATCACTGAGCTAGTGCTGAGCGGAGCGATGCAAAGTTTACCAAATCCAATCCAAATCAAAATTCAAATCCAAAAATTTGCCAAAACAAATCACAATGCTTGGACTCTCCGCTCCACTACAGTGAAACGCTTCTTCATATTGACACAGCTCCGCTCCGCTCCTCTCCTCTGCGCTTCAGTGCACAGGCAGCCTAACACCCAGGCAGGAGATAATAATTATCATGACGAGAGTAATTCTTTGTAATTCGCTTCTGATGAAAGCTATAAGTATAAAATGATAAGTACATTTCCTGTGTTTGTGCTTGTTTTCATGACGAAAATGTCACGTTAAAATACATACACAATAAGCTGAGGATGTTATCCTTGCTTATTTATTTTACTAGGACACAATACAAATTACAGCCACTAAAAAAAAACTAGATATTTTATGTTAGGAATATCTTATCTTATATCTTTAAATGAGCAATTCTTGTAAATATATAATTGGAATCTCGGAATCGGCTCCAACGATTTTCATACAATTTAGTATACATATAGGGGGTTTCGGGGGCGATAAATCGATCTAGCTAGGAATCATTTTTAGAAAATGTCATTTTATTCGTGTTTTATCGATAATCAACTTAAACATAAACTTGGAAGAAAAATAACAAAAAGGAGGCGTTTGAGTAGTCTCAACTGAAAAATATGACTCTTCCTGACATCTATTGGCGAATAATAATACTATTTTTTTGTGAGCAACTAATTGCTTTAACGACACAACAGCAGCTGCAGATGGCGTTGTTAAGTAACACGAAGTCAATGAGTGTTTGCTTTGAGGTTAGACTAAAATCAATTAAAAAAAAAAATACCGAGCAAAGCTCGGTCATCCAGGTACTAAGTATTGAAGCGACCATTACACCATCAAAAATTTGCAGTATGCTAACTTAGCGTGACAATGCCAATCTAATAGAAATAAATTTGATTGCTAACTGCTAACAGCTATTATAATTACACTATCCAGTTTTAGCGCGCGCGCGGCGGCTACTTGCACATGTCAGTCAGTGCCATGCGAGACGCAGCCACGCGCGCACACTCCTCTTGATAAAGATCGCCGAATGCGGTTGAACCTATAGTCGAAATAATCGACTAAATCATACGTGATTAGTTCCCTTTTCATAAATCACAATATGTGAAAACTATGCCAGTTTCACTATGTCCATAATAAAATTGTAATGACCGCTTTACATTTATTTATTACTAGCGCCCAGCGGTTTCACCCGCGGTTAGAAAGTATCCTATGTGCTATTATAGACTATTATCTATCTCTGTGCCAAATTTCATCCAGATCTGTTCAGCCGTTCTGGCGTGAAAGAGTAACAAACATCCATCCATCCATACATACAAACTTTCGCGTTTATAATATTAATAGGACTAGCTGCGCCCCGCGGTTTCACCCGCGGTTACAAAGTATCCTATGTGCTATTCTAGACTATAATCTATCTCTGTGCCAAATTTCGTTCAGATCTGTTCAGCCGTTCTGGCGTGAAAGAGTAACAAACATCCATCCATCCATCTATCAATCCATACATACAAACTTTCGCGTTTATAATATTAATAGGACTAGCTGCGCCCCGCGGTTTCACTCGCGGTTACAAAGTATCCTATGTGCTATTCTAGACTATAATCTATCTCTGTGCCAAATTTCATTCAGATCTGTTCAGCCGTTCTGGCGTGAAAGAGTAAGAAACATCCATCCATCCATCCATCCATACATACAAACTTTCGCGTTTATTATAATATTATATAGTAGGATTCATTTACACACATAAGTACAAACAAAGATACTAAAATTTCAACATGTTCTAGACAGAAATGCGATTATTAAAATAAGTAGCTAAGCAAATAGCGAACCTTGGCATAGAGACGCAATAAAAAAATAAAGTACACATCTCCTACCCAACTACCTAAAATTTGATCATTCGACCGGCTCAACTTCAATTTCACCCTTATAAAGCCTAGATATAGAGGCAAGATTACCCGAATTTACAGGCCTAGGGTATAAGAACATGTCGTCCTAAACTAACATCGGCGTGGGAAGTAAAGCCTTAAATAGATGTGCCTTGGATCCACATCAGTAGGTAAATACAATTTTGATGTTACCTAAACGCCTACCTACCGGAAAATCTTACGACCGTCCCATCATAAGAAAGGTAAACTTATGAGAGCTGTTTGGAGATGTAATTCAGCTAGTTTACTATATTTGGTAAAGGTTTTAATTAAAAAAAGCGATGATAGCCTACTTCGAGGTGGCTCGCTTCTTGAGCCAAAGGGAGTGCGTTCAAACCCAGCCGACGGCACGCACTAATTTGTTCGTTGTGTGAACATATGTATATGTATGTATTGTTTGTCACCTGCTACATGACTGGAGCCCGATGTATGGCGACAGGCTTACCCCCGTCACATTTGGGACTGAATATCGTCCGGCGAAGTGTGGGTGTTGTTCACCTTTGTCAGCCCCTTCGGGGGAAAGGCGTGACGAAATGTTATGTTGCTTTATAACTGGAGCCCTGTGTCTGGCGACAGGCTCGCCCCTGTCACATTTGGGACTGAATGTCGTCCACCGAATTGAGGGTGTTGTTCACTTCTGTCAGCCCCTTCGGGGGAAAGGCGTGACGATATGTTATGATAATTGACTGAGCGAAGCAAGATTTGAGGGTCCAATGAGCAAACTCAGCATTTGTTGATTCGACTTTAACTTGAGCATCGTTGATCCGATATTCAAGTTGGCAAGAAAATTTGCAGGCAAGTAGATTATCTCAATAGGATTTCTAAGTTCGTATATGAGCTGAATCGGACGAAGTATATGTGAAGCTCAGATAAACCTAGAGGAAAAGATGGAACACTGCGTTATATCTCGCTGAAGCCACTTCTTTTTAAACTTGTGTGCGTGGTAATGTTGCCATGAAAAACAGTTACAATTGCACAAAAACTAATATTAATTCCCAAACTCTACGTTAGCTATTTCCGTTCCAATATACAACCTTAATAGATTTAAATATTCTAAAACTGCACATATTTGTAAAAGTTCAAAATAGACTTCTAAAAAAATTGCATAGTTTTTAAAAAGAACCTCAAAATGTAGTCCTCACTTTTATAATGCACTATGTATTATTTTTTTCAAAAAATTCAAAATTCAAAATTTATTTATTTCTAAAATTGGTAAATTTACAGGGGTTGGTCTCTCCTGTTAAGTTTGGAAAACCTGTGTTAGGAGAGACCGCTCTTTCGTTGTTTATAAAAGAATGGTATTTCATTTACCTACAACATTTTTTCAAATTATTATTATTATTTTTTATTTTTTTTTGTATTACGTACTAATTTAAAAACTATTTCATTTCATTTTACATTTTCTGTTTCTCTTTTTATGTCATTTACTTTATATTTAACCTATATTATGTAAAGGTATAATATTCCTATTATACCTTTACACAACATTTTTACATAATACCTTCAAAATTCTTTAAGTTTACATATAAATATATTTTAGTGTTTACAAATTTGTTCAAAAATCAGTTTTAGGTTGAAAGTGGCTCTTAGTGGCTAGTAACAATTTCTAGGTTAAGTTAAGGTGGGTAGTGTAAGTACATATAAGTATCTATTTCATGAGTCATTATACGCTCCGTTAGTTCATAATCAAGTTTCTTTAGCCAGTTTAGAATACATGTCTTACATTGCTGAAGTGACATTTTGTAAATATGTTTTAGTCGATTAATTTTATTGTAAATTGTGATGGAATGTGTCGAAAATTGTTGCTTTGCAAACAAAGTTCTTACAAATGGCTGTTTTATTACAGATAGTGGATTCCTTTTTTTTATAATATCAGGGTCTACAGCATTAGCCCTATGCACTTTTACGATACATCGTAATATATATAACTGTCTGACAGTCAAAATATCTGCTTCACTATATAATTTAGAAGTACTGTACATTTTACGTTTTTTTAGCATTACTTTAAGAATACTTCTCTGGGCCCGTTCGATACTTATGAACCGAGACTTAAAAGTGCCGCCCCAAATAGTTATACAATAGGAAAGTATGGATTGTACGAGAGCTATATAGATGTACGTTAAGAGTTTGGTGTCAGAGATGTTTCGCAGATGCTTAAATAACCAGATTAATTTTCTAGCTCGCTTTGTGACTATGTCTAGATGTGGAAACCAAGAAAGCTTATTGTCCAAAGTAACACCGAGGTATTTGGTGGCGTTTACTCTTTCAATTTTTTGACAGTTACAGTTGTCGGCGCTTCCAGGGACGCAAGTGTGAGCGAATAAGAACAAATTATTATCAGGTTGCAAGGAGTTTTTAATGGTGAAAGTGATAAAATTGGTTTTTTTAGTATTTAGGGTGAGCGAGTTTATGTTTAACCATTTAATGACTTCACGAAGTCCGTCCTCGGCTATACGAAATACTGCTTTCCAGCTCTTCCCTTCAAAGAGGAGCGCCGTGTCATCGGCATATAGGACTATTTTTCCATTCTTCAGTGTAAGGTTGGCTAAATCGTTAATAAACATGAGAAATAAAGTCGGTCCAAGGACGCTACCTTGTGGTACGCCATAATTAGTGGCGGGAATATCGTTACTAAAATTGTTGTTATCGAGCTTAACACGCTGTGTTCGATCAGTGAGGTAGTTTGCTATTAGTTTCAGGAAGGTTCCTCTTATTCCCATTTTTTCTATTTTGCGGAGAAGGATAGAAATAGAGACTGTATCAAAAGCCTTTTTTAGATCAAGGAAAGTACAGAGAGTTTTCTTTTTCTCATCTATGTGTTTAGTAATATGCTTAGTAAGATCTAGAATAGCATCTTCTGTACTTGCACCTTCACGAAAACCGAATTATGTACACGAAATTATAGCATCAACCAATGCATTTAATGTCGAGGTAAGAATGACCAAGCGAGTAGCGCAGTTTTTTAGCGTCAATGTGTTATTATGTATGTATTTAAAAATATCTTAAGTATGTATGTATATCAGTCTCTGGCAGCCATAGTACAAGCTTTGCTTAGTTTGAGGTCAGGCGACCGTGTGTGGAAGTGTCCCGAATTTATTATTATTATTTTTATTAATGTTATAGCTTGTTTTTGGATGGTTTTTGGCTTCACTTAGATCATACGCCGTGCGCCATCTAATTCTCTAGGTTGATCTGAGATGTGAGGTCTCCGTTCGAGGCGGACTGCTAGTACAAGATCCATCCATCCATACTAATATTATAAAATCGAAAGTAAATCTTGACTGTCTGTCTGTTTGTAGGCTTTTCACGGCTAAACGGCTGAACGTATCTTGATGAAATTTGATAATTAGTTAGAGTATTTCACAAGGAAGGTTTTTGGATAGGTACTGTTTTCTGAATAATCGCGAAACAAGTCACGGGTAATAGCTAGTTTATAATAGTTGAGCAAAATACTTATGTCTGCCCATCTTCATCTACAGAGTCTTGCATCTCATTAACGCGGGAAAAGCCAGTTTTGGCGGGAAAGAGGACGTTATTTGGTTAACACTAATTATGAACCGGCTTTGCTTCATCCGAGTCTGACCGACGATAGTGCAAAGAAAGTAATCAGTTACACAGCCTTGAGTCATCACTTTAGGACCTTTTCGCAATGAAAAAAGCACCAAAATGTTCAAGTATTGAAACAAAATTTCGAAATAGTTATTAGGCAAAGGTGTTGTTACTGAATTGGTCAGATTTTTATTTTAAGACAACTCTCGTAGTAGTAACAAGAATCATAGCGTTTATTGTGTACGCAGCTAAGTTCAAAATTGAGTAAAATACATTTCAGTCGGAGATGAATGGGTTAATCCTAATTTCTGGTTTGAATGTGAAAGCAAACACTTTCTTTAGTTGCTAGGCAGAAGATTGCAAGCTTTACTGTGGTCTATTTCATAATCCAAAAAGCAAGATATAACATTCCGAGAGCAAACACGTAATGACGTCACTCGTCATCGTCATCCGTCTCTTTCGAACTTTTTGTAAATGACTTATTTCGGGAGTCCCGCGACCCTCTGAAATTTCCATACAAACGCGCTTTTCAAATTTCTTGGCAAGCATTTGTCAAATTATGATGAAATTATTACATTTGCATGAACTATATCTCCGCCCCTATGTTCTTGGTTTTTTTAAGAAACGTAAAACGAAAATAGAGCTGTGAAAAATATCCACATTTTGAAGGGGTCACTTTTGACTGATTTTTTAATAGACAGACAAAGCAAATCAAAAATTCCTTTACATAGGGAGCTTTTGTACATCATTAGCTTAGTTTTCAGAAAGTTAAATTGATAAATCGTCTTGCGCCAACAAGAGCTTAAGCTAACCTTGAGTTAACACAATAAATAGTCCATATTTAGCATATTAATTAAGTCTGAGTTATTAAACTCTTCTATTAAGAACTTAAACTGACTGGTTATTGGTTGTAGCGCTCACAGCGTAGCTCGGTTGGGTCCCGATGTTAAGCAACGGACGATACGGTCAGTCTTAGGATGGGTGACCGCGGGTCAAGTCCAAGAGGCAAAACGAAGCCAATTTCGATTACTTGTTTGTTAGACAATAAGGCCGTAAGAATCGGCAAGCGTAGCGTAGAAAAACATTTTGACACTCTGTTCTGTTTTGAACAATTACTGTAAGACAGTTGGTAGAGTCCCAAGAAAAACCGAAAATCTAACAAGCTTGAGTGCTGCTGGCTTTCAAAGAGGGCTTATCATAAAGTTAGCAATCCGTCAACAAAAAAAGTTGAGTCATTGCTACATCCCTAGTAATTAGTAAAACCATCAACATTAACCTTCCCACAATAAATCTCACAACTCTGCCGATTTTACGCACAATTCGACACAAAGCGCAAGTCAAACGGACGATCTAAAAGGCCATTCAGGGCTAACAACATTATACCCGTGTAATACATATTTCATTATTACTTTCCACCTTTTATGGCATGTTTAATTTTATAGCAACCCCGAACTTTTTTTTTTCTTTTTTTTTGGCTTCGCTACGCGACACAATGCCAGACTCAAAGCTGAATAGGGGGCGTTGTATTGTTGTACAATATTTTTTTTGTATCGCATCTTGGTGAATAGATATCAGATTTGTAAGGTTGGTATCATCATGATTTTAGATTTGACGTTAGTTTGACATTTAGTCATTTTATTTTATTAATAAGCATACAAATATTTTAAATGGCAAATACATGAGTCACGCGAAGCCAAAAGGAAAAAAAGCATGCTAGTTTTTTTAAATCATTTGTATGTATGCATATTAAATACCTATAGTTAAACTAGATTATGATTTTAGTTAAACAAAGTTATAGAATATTTTTACTCATGTCTAGACTTATTATCGAAGCTCTCGAAAGCGTTCCATGATTCATTCAACTCTCGAACAAATACGTCACTGAGCTTTGACCTAAAAGCTCTCTTTGCGGACTGTACGTGATAACATTGACGTTTCCAATGCAACCTCAATAGTTCCTGCATTCAACGGAGACAGAAACCAGCACTTCCGGTTGCCCTTTCATTGTGCAATTCGGCAGGGCAGCTTCGCGCCGCCGCCGGCCATTCCGAACAAAGCCCGATTCAAAAATCGAATTCTCAATTCAAAAGCGCATCGTTGAGGTTTATTGGCTTATCGCTTGATTGATTGTGCGAATACCGATGCAATTTTTTTCTTTTTCTTAGCTGCCAGTGTATCTCTTTTTTGTCTGAATTTATAGGTCGATAATATATTTTGATTTGGGCGTGTCGAATGTCGTAGCTTTGTCGGTACAGGAAGTTGAAGGAAATGTTTGTATCCTGCAAAACAGGTACATTCTCGTTGTTTTGTTGCTGTAGAGTTGGTACACTTGTGTTTGCGTTACGGATGTTAAAGTTTCAATTCAGGTTATAGAGGCGGGCATTGCTGACAATACAGAATACTGTATAACTTCGCAAATAGAAATACGAGTGAGTACGTCGCGAACAAGGATATTCCATTCAATAAAGGCTAATACACTTATTACTTATCTTTTTTATTTATCTTCTACTCCACCGACAAAGATCGGTAGTCGGTTCTAATTTTTAGTTACTTACCTTGAAATTGGTAATGATTTTACAACTTCAGAACAAGAGAAGATACTAGATCTTCGTCTTGTTATGACGCGTGGTACCTCCGTCATTTTCAACCTATATATTGTTTTTTTTAATTTTAATTGTTTTTTTTTAAATCAAGACATTGCACGCAAAGATATTAAGAAAGTTGGGTAATGAGTAAAAATCTATGCCTATATTTTAAGGTTAATGAATGGGTTCTTTAGTCACATTGATTCTAAATTTAAATCCGATCAAGCGCTACATACGCGTACATACTTTACCATTACTTGATGATTGATAGTTGATGAATGATAGGTATGACTGATAAAAACGCAGAAATTTCCAGTCGGTAACGCAGTTTTTTTTTAAATTATATGATAGATACAATACTCTTTGAAATACGTCAAAGCATGTCCAAAAATGACCGAATATCTGAGTCAGCGTGGTTTTCCAATAAAAATGTGTGTTTAATATTATTTAAATATGACAATACGTATTATCATAAACTGTTTCGGAACAAAGGAACCGTTTTCAACTCACGCGCAGGGTTCCTATTGGGCAACGAAAACTGAAGATCCGTCTTTAGTCTTTGCCATGACATTTGGAAACTGCAGCTTTGCATTTTTAGCTCTCATTTCTTTTACTTTAAGAGTCATTTTGAAGTGAATTAGATTGTCAAAGTGCAAATGTATTGGGGTTCGTGGTAGGACCGTGTCGTGTTTGTGACACCGTGGATAAACGGACAGACAGACAGCTTGAATATGCATCTATAAAATACACAATCGAGTGGAAAATCTATATTTACGAATTGTGCGTTTTGTTTTGGAATAGAGTTCATTAATTTGTTATTAGCTTTTCTTGCGTTACCGGGTTGCAAAGAAACTTGGATTTCATGAAATGAGTACTTAATAGAAAAAGAACTTGATTGTATGTACTTTGCTTTACTTTGGTGTATTTTGTTGTAATGCTATAGAATATAGGTATGGAGAAGGGAGTCTTCTAACACAGGTATTTAATACTTACCGGAAGGCCCCAACCTATTTTCATTTGCCAGTGTCAAGTACTAATTTCGTTTTCACATATGATGGGATGATGATGATGAGGTGATGATAAAAATGATGAATTCCTCCCCTTTCCCCATTCCAGTAAAGTTATGGATACTTTACTGAAACTTTAAGTGAAGTTTTGCAGAGAACACAAAAAGTCGCGTTTCGCAATGTTTGTATCATTTGCCCACACTCGTGCACGTTGACGAACCGGTAAACGTTAATAATCCACCATTGTTACACTTTAACACTCGAAAAATCACAAGTTTTAGAAAATAATACAAAATCACGACACCATCTTTTCAGTTCTCGCCAAAAACCCCCATTTTATGATTCGCTACGATCACAAAATTTTGACAAGAAAGTCACTTGCCATTTGAAGGAAGCATTGAAGTCTTGACCTTCTTTACCATTGAGAACTAACCAAAGTATAGAATTACAATACACGTAAGTACTATCTACGGATAGTGGGTACAAATTATAGTAGAGTTTATAAAATCCTTGCGATCGTACATTTTGGCCATTAAAACTTACCTAAAACCGAGCAATCGGTCAACTACGGAAGCCAAGACGTTCCATTCATCAAAAAGCCCATTAGATATCCATTATGAATGTTATTTTTCGGATGACAACACTCAACAATGGTATTTACATTCGATGTCAGTTTGTTTTACATCCGAAACACATTGAATGAACGCGGAACATATTTCACCCAAACGTTCTAGAGGCTTTTATTCTTTGGACATAATGTCTCGTATTATGCTAGGTCCATAGTTCCGTAGCTCCTTTTGTCACACCAAAGAAAGGTGAATGAGGAGCTGAATAATAATAACGCGTCTGGCCGGTAGCAGAGAATATTTTAAAAAGAAAAATACAAGATATGACAACACCGCCACGTGTTGGCGGGACAATGGAATTTGAAATTGGAACCGTTTAATGTCATTTTATGTTTTTAATTTTCTTATTTGTTTGGGTTAGGCTGTTGCGCTAAACGCCGCGTAGATCTCAAACAAAACAATTTCTAATTGTCTATTTTTTTTTTTAAATTTTATTGGCAACAAAAAGTTCTAAATTAAACAAAATATTGCGTAACAATTTTCATAAAATCATTTTATCACACCCACGCGATTCAAGGAGCGTGCGTGCTCGGTTTTTAAGCGCATATGTCATGATAATTTACGTATTTATGTACGTAAGTGCTCAGTGTGCTCATAAATTTGCTAGCCCGTGATTTATATGAGGATTAGTACGCGTTATCAGTTAGTACCTATGCTTACGTTGGTCTAAGTAGGTAGTATAGTACCTACGTATACGATTACGTCCTACGTATTTATCTATTGCTATAGATTTGCTCTACGATGCAACTTTTCAGAAGTAGGTAAGTAGATATTTCTGTCATAGGTATAGGTTATTATATCACTCTTTACGAGTGTCTAGTCTAATATATACTATACTAAATAAATAAATATTCGGGGACATTATTGCACACACGGTCACCTGACCCCAAACTAAGCAAAGTTTGTACTATGGCTGCCAGAGACTGTTAAACATACTTACATATTTTAATTACCTACATAAATAGATAATAACACCCAGACATAAACCAAACACATTATCTTCATCACATGAATGTTTGCCCTAGGTGGGAATCGAACCCACGCCCCCAAGCTCACAAGGCAGGGTCACTACCAACTGAGCCACTGAGGCAGTCAAATACTAGTAGCTCTGTGAGCTGTAGGACTCGCGGCTAACGTCTGTCATCCTCTACAGTGGCCCTATTCGGAGATTTGAGATTCACCTTTTTTCGTCCTTGTTGCTCTCATTTGAATCGTCATAGGTCTGAGAGTGACCAAGATAAAATCTAATCTCATCTCACGCGCAGGAATAGGGGGCCCAGGGGCCCTGTTCGGAGTTTTTAGATTTTATCTTGGTCACTCTCACACCTATGACGTTTCAAACGAGCGCAACAAGGACGAGAAAAGGTGAGATGAAAATCTCAAATCTCCGAATAGGGCCACTGGTCGCATTCCCCAATCGATTCTCGTGCACCTGTAGAGGAAGACAAAGATCCGGACAGAAATCCAAACAGAATTCGGACATACGAAAGCATTGTTGTCAAAGCTGAAGCAGAGACGCTTCGTTCGCTAACGCTCGCTCGGTCGACTATACCGTAGTTTTCTATCCTTATTTGCTTACTTAAAAGGCTTAATTTAAAGATAGGTAAGTACGTTGTGTGAGTTTAGTGATAAAAATCAGCAAGAGTTTTCAGAAAAATAAGTTTACTTTTATCAAGGATTAATCGTGACAATGTGTCCTTCTCTGGGACGTATGAATGACTGATTAAACCCAACAATCAAGATTTTCTACAACAAAATAAACAAAACTTGAGCAGTTTCGAAATTATGTTGATAAATGTTGCAAAATTATTTGTACTTAGTCATACATTGTATGCTCTTATTACAATGGCTGTCAAAAACAGAATCCTATAAAAACATATTCCATTCTGTTTTTTGTTACAGTTTTCTCCTGTCAGAAGTATTATTTGTCCCTTTCTTGTTGATTTCAATGTCTTCCAGAGTAAAAGAGAGGATATTTGCACCAACATTACGATAAAGCGCCACTCGCCACAGATACAAAAGCGTGTTTTTGAAATTCTCAGGCAGAATCACTCGAGGTGCCTTTGCCATGTCATGTGCTGCCAACATCAAGGGCTCTTGAAATAGGCGCGTAAACTAACAGCCGAGCTGTCAAATTAAATCAGATTCTATTTTTAGTAACAGAAGAGTACGTTTCCTTCGTTGAATTTTGGTCTACTGTTAGTGCAATCGGATTCGCAAATGTCAATATTTGACGATGCAATTTTTTTTTCGAGAAGATCAAACATTTTGTAGGTAGGTAGGTATTGAGCGTATCAATTTTTCTATGCAACAGTTTACTGACTAGACAAATGCAACAGAATAATTTATCCTAAATTAAATTTATGTGGCCTGCAATAAAAATGTTGAGATGTATACAAACGTGTATTACATATATGCTTTGCTACATAATACTACTCACGACACTACATCTTTGCCAAAAGTCATCAAAATTGATTCAGTCGTTATGCGTAAAAAACCGACTTTCCGTCATCCATGCAAACAATTTTAGACTTTTGTTGATATTTTAAAAACTGCTTGGCCTATATCGATAAAATTTATATCGCCTCTAAAGTGTGATCTACCAAAAAAAAAAAGAATCAGTAAAACCGATTCACGATTTGCGGAGTAATCGTGTAGCATACATTTAATAAAAAAAACACAATCGAATTGAGAACCTCCTCCTTTTTTTGCAAGTCGGTAAAAAAATACAGATAGGTAGAATAAAACATATTATCGTCACGCCTTTCTCCCGAGAGGGCTGGTAGAGGTGTACAACACCCACATTTCGCCGGACGATATTGACAGGGGGCGAGCCTGTCGCCATATACCGGGCTCCAGTCATGTAGCAGATGACATACCTCCCTCAAGCCGCTCCCTCTGGCTTGAGAGGCGGACCTTCTCCCAACTAGGCTTAGAAAGAACAATATAGAGTCAATATCCAGTTTCGCATTTTAGGTTTACGCTAATTTTATTCTTAAATGCGAAAGTGTTGCTGTAGTTTTTGTCCCTAATACTTGTTAAATTTGGTTTCCAAAATAACTCTGTCAAAATTCACAGCAAGTCCTTTCGTAATTTAATTAATTAACGGAAGTAAGCGAACTTCCATGGTCCTTCCGGGAGTTCTGTTAATCTTGCTGCTAGCGGAAAATTCGCAAAAACTTTACGCTAGTTTGAGTAGCAAACTTGTAATAGGTTTAAACTCTGAATATTTAAGTTTTCTTGAGAAAATTAGTTCTACAGCTCGAGCTTTTGTTCGCGAAGTTGGTAGTTTGTCTATGGCCAAACTGACATAGGTATATATAGGCTGCTGACTAGTAATGACTGAAAAAGCATTTAAAATACATGCAGAACAGACACCGCACATCACTAGCGTGTTCCGTTCAAGTGCAGCCATCCGGCCACACTTCATTTAGTTACTTTCTAGTTCTCAGTTTTCTTGAGAAAATTAGTTCAAAGGCTCGAGCTTTTGTTTGTGAAGTTGGTACTTTGTCTATGGCCAAACTGACATCTTATCTTAATTTATATAAATTACGTGTCACGTTGTTTGTCCGCTATAGACTCCTAAACTACTTAACCGATTTCAATCAAATTTGCACACCGTGTGCAGTTCGATCTAACTTAACAGATAGGATAGCTCACATATATATATAAATAATAAACGCGAACGAAGTCGCGTGGTGACAGCTAGTAGGAATAAATAGGCTACTGACGAGTAATGATTAAAAAAACACTTAAAAATACATCCAGGAGGGCTATTCCTACAACTCGAGATACCATCTCATCTCGAAAAAAATGCCTAAAATCGAGATGCCTTATTCTCTTCGCTAGAGATCGAGATTATCTCGATGGCTGGGGCCCGAGATGTCTCGAGTGGTCGGAGGCAGTCGAGACGTAAGTGAGATAGTGGGTCGCGACTCATTTGTTGCCACTTCGGTCCCGTAAATATATTTTTTCTACAAAACTGGCAACTCAGTATTTGAATACCTACGTCATAAGTTTCTATACGTCAAGGAGGGTCTTTGGCGGGAACCGAAAAAATGGTGTCGTGATTTTGTATTATTTTCTAAAACTTGTGATGCTTCGAGTGTTAAAGTGTAATAATTGTGTAACCTTTGCCGTGTTCGTTAACGTGCACGTGCAAATGATACAAACATTAGGAAATGCAACTTTTCGTGTTCTCTACAGAACTCGACTTAACGTTTCAGTAAAGTATCCACGACTGAAATGGGAAAAGGGGAGGGATTCATCTAATTTTTCATCACCCTCTCCGCTATCATCTTAAATTTAATAACCCATGTACAAAAATCAAACGGATGACAAGACGGTATGGCTATGTTGGCTTTAGCCTGCCCTACGGGCAAAAAAAAATTCTATACGTCAATGTTTATACTTGTTTGGTATTATAAACTTAAAATTATTGCCTCTCAGCCTCTCACTTTTCAACCCAATAGTCCACTTCATTTCGATCTGACAAGGACTATCCTATTTTACCAAAGGATCGCATCGCATTACGCTGGTTGGCGTAAACATATTCACTGATGCGTCGAAGTTATCGACAGTCAGTGCCGTGGGAGCAGCTGTTTGCATACTATCTGCTAGAATAAGTCTTAGTTATAAATGCCCATCTTACTTCTCAGTATTCACTGGAGAAGCGATTGCCCTTCTAGAAGCTATCCTCTATGTCAAGTCGCATAATCTCAACTACTCTATCATCTTTACTGAGTACATTAAGAGATCCTTTATAGGTGGCCAATTTTGCACAAGAGTGCAACCTATTTTACAACAATTTATGAGGGATTCCTTAATTTAACAAATTACAGGGAAACGAAATGAGGAGTGAAAAGGGTTTGACAAGATAGATTGTAAGCAGCTTTTGGAATCTTGAATACATCAATTATACTCGCATGGCCTTTTTCTTCCTAAATTTTTCCTCCTAAATCAATGGTCAAAATACTGGGAGACGTCCCAAAACATCAAGGGTAGATATGCTGATATCCAACCCAATAGGTATCCCTACAATTCCCTAGTTCTTCAAATTCCGCTCAACCGAGAAACATATGAGCATGATCTTATGTTGTCTCCAATTAAGTCACCCGTGCACTCTGGTTTATTTAGCCAAACTCAGGCTCAGGGAGCACTCAATCTGTGAATGTGGGTTGGATGAAGATAACACAGATCACATCTGCTTCAGTTGTCCCAATCTAAGTTTCCTCCTTATAAGATATCCTCTCCCGGACATAGTCCATCCTACTTCCTTCAAATATCTACAATCATGTTCCTCCCACCCCAAGCTATATAATATTGTTTGTAAATTTGTCTGTAAAAATAATATTAAGCTGTAAATATTATCCCCCTTAGCAATAAACGTTGTATAGCTTTGGAATAGTTATATAGTTTTGTCTTTTTTTAAATTCTTGAACTCTATTGAAGCTAGCAATAAATGTTGTATAGCCTCAGAATAGTTACAGTCTTTTGCCATTTTCGATAGAGTTCAAAAACAACAAAGAAAGATAAAGACAAAACACTGTATAATTATCCCAAGGCTATACACTGTTTATTGCTAAGGGGGTTAGTATATTTACCAAAGTGGAGTATACAATACAAATATTTTTCGGCATTGCATGTTGAACATAACATATCATATCATCACGCCTTTCCCCTGAATGGACTGGCAGAGGTGTACAACACCCACACTTTAGCGAACGATATTCAGTCCTAAATGTGACAGGCGGTGAGCTTGTCGCCATATACCGGGCTCCAGTTACTTAGCAGATGACATTATATTATATGTACATATGCTCACACAATGAATAAGTTGGTGCATGCCTTTGGCTGGGTCCAAACCCTCTCCTTCTGGCTTGAGAGGCGTATCTTCTGCGACTAGGCTATCATCACTAGTATGTTAAATAACAAGACATAATACAATAAAAAAAACTGATTTATTTATCTTTTTCGCTGCATGCTTTTTCAAAATCTGTTTGTACTCATTAGAATGTCCTTAAAACAATAACAGATTACTTCCAAAATATTAAGTAAAGCATCTTGAATTTAAGTAGCAGTGCAGGTTTCCATCACAATTCAATCTGCAAACAAAAAATCACGATGTTACTTAATGTATCAAACATTATATTTTACTTTTGCTCTGCATTACATGACTGATTTAAATTATCTTGTTTAGGACATACTGGACAGATTTATGGGAAAATATAGGAAATGATTATAATTTTTCCCAAAGTGAACGGTATACTACTTAGATAAAAGTCAATTTGTCCTTTGTTGTCAAGCACATCACTAGGGAATGGCTAGATTGTCTTGCCTAAAACTCTCTATGTAATATTAGTTTGTATAGTCCGTTAGCCGAACCTCATTGCAAAGCACTAAATGTAAGAAGCTGAGAGCTGAGCTTCACCGCACTGGGTATGAAGTATAGCTATAGGTACAGAGATCAGCTAGTAAGTATAATAACTAATGCAGAGTGTAAGGTAGGTAGATTGGCAATATAGATATCATAACTAATAATTTAAAAATGAATTTGTTTGTTTGTTCTGCTGTCACACCTCAACTACTCAATCTATCATCATGAAATTTTGCATACACAATGTCAGAGGTACAGAAAAGGACGATGATAAGACAATGAAGAGGATGATGGAGATAATGGTTCTGCAGGACCGCAGGTGAAACTGTGGGGCGCAGCTACTTGATATATATGTATAAATGTGCTTATCCAGATTATTCCTATAGTATCTATCTTTATCTCTGTGCCAAATTTAATTCAGAACAACCATCATCTATCTAATATATACATATGTACTTCCATTCAAACTTTTGCCTTTTTAAAATTAGTGTAAAGTGTGATTTCTCAGATACTTACTTACTGGGTCTAAGAAAATTCAATTTTTTTGTTCATACAAATATTATGTAACTAAGTCCACAGATTTGTTGTTGATAGTGGTTGTGATTGCTGTTTAGCTCATCCACAGTCAGGTTTCTAAAGCCAACTTGGAAACCATTAGTCACGTACGAGTCCTTGGGTGACTTGTTTGTTAGTAGGTGTTAGGCTCGAACGGCATAAATTACGCAGTAGGTACCTGAAACATTTTTCAATTTATAAACAAGAAAAAGTTTGTGACTTTTAGGTTAAGTTAACCTTGGTTATTTACAAATTATGTGGTCATACATAGTGATAAGAAAGTACTTAATACTTACAATTATCTCCACAAGTATCCTGGCGTCACTTTATTAACCCTGTTAGATTATTTTGAAGGTTTTATGTTATTAGTACATAGGGGCGATTGATTCTGAAAAAACTTCCAAACCGGTCTTCCATTCCATTGGGTTTAACGACAAACGAAAGCCTTAGTAGTTCCTATTAAGTGTTTAATGTTGTTAATCGTGATAGTTTTTGTAGGCGTGATGACGAAAAGATTTTTAGATTATAATAACCTCTATTTGTAAACAAAACAATGACTTATTTGGCTAAGTGCGTTTCGTTCCCCACAAATCCTCTACGGAATGAAAATGTTATATTTTATTCTTCTCACTTTTATAACTTGTAATAATTATCATATTATTAGTTCATTTGATTAAACATATCGATATTTAATTATTGTATGCCTTTAATGAGCAGAATGGTCCCGAAATACGTTTTATCGATTTTACCGGTTTTTAGCAAGCACAGTCGAGTAAAATGGAACGTAATTTGAGTGAGAAAAGCCCATCTCATCTCATGCTTGTTTGAGAATACCACATGGTTTGTTTTTAGGAGATTCTCCCTCGAGTTCTAGGAATCGAGATCGAGATGAAAAAGTCCTATCTCCGAATCGGGCCCCAGAACAGACACTGCATATCACTACCATGTTCCGTTTAAGTGCAGCCATCCGGCCTCACTTTACTTAGTTGCTTTCTAGTTCTTAGAGCGCTCTAGTTGTTTTCGACCTTATAAACGCGAAACAAATTATGCCTCTAAAGCTTTCTAGCGCTGCAAGCTCGTCTATCCTAATTAATGTTTCTACTAATTATTGTTTCGTTGTAGCAAACTTTGGTTTAAACTTTCAACAAAATGGAGCATGATCTTACCTTATGATAGTTTCTCTAAACGTAGTAATAGAGCTTATAGAAGTACCTACAATACATGGCTAATTTAAATCATGTGACGTCATTTTTCTTTTTTTTTTTACTCCAGCTTAAATAAATATTTACAGGTAAACAAACTATTAACCAACAGCTTGTCTTAAAAATAACAGTTCAAATTGCAAGGAATCGTAAGCGGGAAAAGAGGGGGTAAATATTTGCGGTATTTTCCGTCTAGCAACACCGACCTTGTTTATCGGGAAACTCGGATGTAAACAATGTTTTTAATCTACTGCTAACGGTGTGAGTTACACTCAGTGTAATTGGCGGAAAAAAGTTTGCGCTCTAAAAAAAGTAAAAAAAAACTAATATTAGGCTAATTTTCGCGTCATTGATAAAAAAAAAACAAGCAAATGTTCGGCCACAGCCTGTATTTTTCACTGCAATCATCACTTTAGCTGGGAGTTTTTGGCGGAAACCGAAAAGATGGTGTCGTGATTTTGTATTATTTTCTATAACTTGTGATTCTTTGAGTGTTAAAGGGTAATAAAAGTGGATTATTTTACTGGTCCGATGATGTGCACGAGTGTGGGCAAATGATACAAACATTAGGAAATGTTACTTTTCGTGTTCTCTACAAAACTCGACTTACGGTTTCAGTAAAGTATCCTCGGCTTTACTAAATGGGGAAAGGGGATGGATTCATGTCATCTATCATCACCTTCTCCTCTTTCACGTTTATCATAGGTTTATCGACTAAAGTAAGTACGCAAAATATTAATTTATTGATTTTTTTTTTCTCATTACATCTATTCTTACAGGATATACGGATGACTAGGCGGTATGGTCATGTTGGCCATATATATCATTTCAGCTGGAGGACGTCCACTGCTGGAAAAAGGCTCGGGATTTCAATAACGACTGGTCTTGCGCTGCCGCATCCAGCAGCCTTCCGCGACCCTCACCAGATCGTTGGTCCATCTTTGGGAGAGGCCTTCCGGTTCTTGATACACAGCAATATTATAAGTAAAAAAAATCCCCTGAATTGGAAAAAATGTAAATCGGTGTTACTTATTTGCTACGGAACCCTAAAACGAAGCACGATAGTCGTAAGTAAATTATATCACGATATAGAAGTACGAAGAAGATACGAAGTAAATTGGGCCCTGTATATATATGTAATAGGGTTGTCAACTTATCAAAAAGCCATGTAATTTTATTTGCCTCGACGTATCATAGCCATAATCTAGAAACCATGAAATTTATATCCTAAAAATATTTAGGTAAGTGCATTTGGTTGTTAAAAGTAAAATACCAAAGCTGCCTATTTTAAAGCGCATTATAAAATTTCCCAAAACACACCGGCTCGTACTTATACGTTTGCACAGCGTTTTAATTAAAATAATTTAAAATATAATCGCTTTAGAGCCCGAGTCGCTAACAAGGGAAGTTTGCGAATTTCCGAAACGGAGTTACAAGACAAAATAATAAAATATTAATAAAGGCGGGTAGACGGAAAAGTTCCGGCCGCCAAATATTTGTGTTTCAAATAAGGAGCGAGCGATACGATGGGGTTAGGCGGACTTCAGCCACCCGGCTGTTTAACCTGCTCTACGTAGCTTGTTGTTACTTAAAAATCTTTGTCTTGATGAGGAAGCCATTTATGAGAAGGATCCGGAAAATAATTAAACAAAAACATTAGATTTTAAACATTTCCCAAAACTGTAGGCAAAAAATTTGATGTCAAGATTTTCGTTTTAGATTTTTAATCAAACTTCGTGACACACAACTTCACTTCGTGAAGCACAGAGAATTCATATTTAAAAACGGCCTACGCTTTCTGAAAAAGGTTTTAAGGTTTAAAGACATTTATTCTCATTAAAATTATTACATCACTTACATGAGAATACATCGTATTAAGTAAGTTAGGTAGTTCGTCGTAGCACAAAATGTTAAATATAGGTAATAAAACAATTTAGTAAACAAAACAAAACAATACAATTCTTAACAATAACAAAAACAGTGTATGAACACCAAAAAAGCATCACTTATAGTTTAAAATATTTAAAACTACGAAACACGCTTTTAACTTTCTGGCTACCGTCATCAAGGCAGCTCCTAAAGACGAACTACATAATAATATTTATTAAACAAGCACACAAAGTTTCATTTCGATACGACAATTAAAAGTAGGCTAGAAATTACTTGTAAAAATTATTATTATATACTAAATACTGTACGATACATTATTTGTTATTTGGACATTTACTTAAAAGTTTAGCACACAAATGAAGCTAACAAAAGCGTAGCGTGTTAAATATTGCAGATCTTACTACAGAAACCTTCTAGAATCCGTTAGATTGAGAACAAATATCTTAATAACTGAAAGGATTACCTAAATCGCACCTACAATCCTAAGACCGCTGTACTATAGCTAGGGGACAGTCTTGGCGTCCGTCCCCCGTGTTTGCTCGCCACGTCACCGACTGATTGATACGGGCCGCAACAATGCATGTTTGCTTTCAATTACTGGCCGGAGGGTCTGAGGCCCTTCCAGCAAGGCGCCATTAGCTCTGTGTTGCGAGACTTCTGTCAAATGTGCTCTGGTCTGTGGACGATGTGATCGTAGCAAGGATCGTCAAGGGAACACATCTACAAAATCCTATAATCCTAACTAATATTATAAACTAGCTGCGCCCCGCGGTTTCACCCGCAGTTAAAAAGTATCCTATGTGCTATTCTAGACTATAATCTATCTCTGTGCCAAATTTCATCCCGATCTGTTCAGCCGTTCTGGCGTGAAAGAGCAACAAACATCCATCCATCCATCCATCCATTCTTACAAACTTTCGCGTTTATAATATTAGTAGGATAAACAAACTCACGTTTTTTGTTTGTTTTTTGGTTTGTTACGCTTTCACGTCTTAACTAGTCACGTCTTTAAATAGGTGTATAAAACACTCCTATTTTGTTAATAATATTTTTTTTTTTGTTAATTTTTGCACACCATGTCACCATCTTTCATATGTATCCTCACTATCATAAGGTTGCCTGGAAAAGATCTCTCTTAGTTATAAGGCCGCCAGTTGTTACGCTACAGTTTAAGTTTTTCTGCTTTGTTGTTTTGTTATTTCTTACAATAAAGTATTTATCTATCTAACTACTCAAGCGATCATCATGACATTTTGCATAAACGTTGACACCCTGTCAACGTTTATGCAAAATTTCATGACAACGGAGGGTTTCTTTCAATAAAAAAAAAATTACGGTCCTGTGGGACCGCGGGTAAAACTGCGGGGCACAGCTTGTTCCTAATAAAGGATGTCCAAAGGAACGTATGACAAGAAAACAACAAGAACCTTACAAAAACTGGCTCTAAGCGTCGAAGATAATGTCTTAGCTCATTATCGAATGGTTTTGATTTCGAGTAGAGATCGCGCTCGTGAAACATAATTATTTTTATGCGGGTACATCCAGGCTTATTGTAATGGGCATAAAGTAAGGCAGCATCCTAATTGGGCATCGCTCTAATGTCAACAATGTGACATAGTCGCGGGAAAAACATTTTTTGATAACTGATTGCCACTCAACAAGTGCTTACTTATGATTCTGGTCGTGAGTTCGTACGAATATTGCGATAAAAATAAAATAATTGCATGTTAGAAACATGTAGACAGAATAGGACATAGCCACGACATAGCAGCAAAACGCAGCTCAATCATACCCAATTTTACCAACCACCCAACAACAATAAAACCATCGCAAATCATAAACCATTGCTCATTTCCACATACGCTCAAACAGACCAACTTAAAAATACAGTCGACCAAATCAAGGATCACAATTTTCCTTCTAATTTTTTCAACAAATACTACGATGGTGCCTATTGTAGCTGCAAAGTTAACTTGGTAAGGTCCTACCCTCATTATGTCGCGGATATAGTGAGACAGCGATCGGGACATTAGTGATGGTAGGTGGCACTCCACGCGGCACGCGGCGACACGTGTTGCAAACACGGGCGCGTGTGAGCGCAACACGCACTGATATTAAAGGAATATGTTAATGTGAGAACGGCTAGAAGAGGTGCTGCTAATTTTGGGCTTAGAATTGGAAAATGGTCCAGCAAAAATGCTTGCAAGAAAAGAAAGCTGAGCGCTGTCAAACACGACGAATGGGCCGGACACATTTGATGTCTGTGGAACGTTTATCAACGCTACGTGTGGACCTACAACATAATTCTGTTTATTTCATTTTCATTTCATTTATTAACAATTACTTAACACACTAACAGCAACGCCAAGGCGTGCAGTTGACAAGCTAATGAAAGTTTAAATACATAAAATCAATTTACTATTATGTAGTCAAATCATACAATTCGTTGGTTAAAAATTAAATCAAATTAAAATACATAACTATGGAAAAAATGTCAAACAAACACAAAAATAATAATATAACTAAGAAATGGTCAAAAATCAAATTACAATTAAAATCCAAAATTAAAAAAAAAATGTCAAACAATAAAGTAGTAAAAAATAATTAACTCAAAAATTGCACACATACATTCACAAACATAAAAAATTTAATGTCAAATATGTCAACATTTATGGCATAACTAATGACTCTATTAGATAAAGACCCCGCGGCCGGCGTCTGCCAGAAGACAGCCTGACAGATATTCTGACTTAAAAGCATTTTTGGCAAAACTGAAGCATAGACACCGCGCGCGTTAACGCTCGCTCGGTAATTTAGTCCACTACGTATAGCATTCCTAGACCAAAATGGTCACGTGGGTGACACGCAGACCGGAAATAAGTAATTTGCAAGAAGTTACCTAGGTATCTTCAAAGCCAGAGTGAATAAGTACCTACTAGGTCTTCGTGCTTCATCTTAGGCCACAATGTCGCTTCACATCAGGCGAGTTGGTGGTCAAATGTTGACCTATTCTTTATAAAAAAAAAAACTTCGAGAGAGACGACGACTATTACGCGTGACGTAGTCGGGTGTTAACTCCCGGAACGGTATAGACCTTGTTCTTTTGTATCATAGTAAAAATGACTCTAAATAAAAACATTAGCTTTAGCAATGACAGTCTAGTTGGAGAAGGCCTGCCTCTCAAGCCAGAAGGAGTGGGTTCGAACCCACCAATTTGTTCAGTGTCTGAACATATGTGCGTATTGTATGTCATCTGCTACATGACCAGAGCCCGGTGTATGGCGACAGGCTCGCCCCCTGTCACATTTGAGACTAAATATCGTCCGGCGAATAGTGGGTGTTGCATTACACCTCTGCCAGCCCTCTTGGGGGAAAGGCGTGACGATATTTTGTGATAAGGTAAATATCATGATTTGGAACAAATAGCCGGAAATCACAATATTTATTGAATGAAAGTAGTATTAAAATAACCATATTTTTCCCATCATTATATTAGTCTGACTAGTTTCACAGGCTTTATAAGTATTTCGGTGGTACTCACCGAAATACTAAATTCACTTCACCAGCAGACCCTTCATTACGATTGGCTAACATTCAGTCCAGAACAACGCTCTCTCCACTCGAGTAGAAAAAGTGCGTCTTTCAATAGCAGGAAACTCCTTCATAGTCATCACCCTGTACCAACATGCTGCATGCGACAGATTCGTGCCGCATTGTTGTTGGTGCGAGATTGAAACACTCGACGTCACCTATTTGTGGCAACCCTTATGTTTTTTTAGCGTATTGTAGCTGTTTCAAGTAGGTGTGGAGAATTATTTTTGTAATTGCTGCAGATCGTCTGCTTGATAATGATATAATATATATGTTTTCTTCTTTCAAAAGTTTAAATAAAAGTTATTGTAAAAAAAAAAAAACTTTAAATTATGTAATTTATAAACTGACAAAAATATTTAATAGAATAAATCCAGTCCGAACAATGTTGCCATACCCTATCAGGGTCATTATGTGATACAATTTTATGTACTTAATTACCTTTAAGAACTGCATGTACCATAATGGAAGTAATAAATTATTGAGTAGGTATTAAGTATGTCTATTATTAATGTTACAAAAATTATTAAAAAAAATATGTCTAATGTTTGACCATGTACAACTTTAAACATTTTATTGACACCTCCGAAAGAAAAACATTAGAGGTAACTAAAAAACGGCGGTCTTATTACTAAGAGCTATAACTTCCAGATAAGTAGGTAAATACTTATTTTATTTTAAATGCTTACTGTGCTTCCAGCGAAGCCAACGCGCACAGCATTAATACAATTCATCAATTATACTAAACTAGCTGCGCCCCGCGGTTTCACCCGCGGTTAAAAAGTATCCTATGTGCTATTCTAGACTATAATCTATGTCTGTGCCAAATTTCATCCAGATCTGTTCAACCGTTTTGGCGTGAAAGAGTTACAAACATCCATCCATACATACAAACTTTCGCGTTTATAATATTAGTAGGATATAAATTATTAAAAATTAGAAATTGTTATTTTTATTATTTAAAAAACGAATACAGGAGCAAGTCATAGGATTGTTTTAGTTTTTAGAAAAAAAATATCGATATCTCGTTCTTGAGCAATGAGATCGTTGAGCAGATGAATGGCACGAGTCGTAGGAGCAGTCCGAGCGGAATGTGCGCACACATTCCGCTCGGACTGCTCCTACGACTCGTACGCGCGGGGTTTGGAACAGTCTCCGCCCGCAGCACGCACGCACCGGCCGCACCCGGTCCGGCACGGCCAGCGAACAGCGAGCTAAAGCGGAAGGATTATCAATCTGCCCATTGAGCAGATTTACTTTAAATTACATAATAGACTTAAATTATAAATCACACCACACACATAGGTACATCCAGGAAATCCTAGCCAAAATAGTTAATTTAAGTTCAATTTGCTATGTATGTAAGTTGGCGACAGGCTCGGCCCCTATCACATTTGGTACTGAATATCGCCCGGCGAAATGTGGGTGTTGTATTACACCTCTGCCAGCCCCCTCGGGGGAAAGGCGTGACGATATGTTAGGTAGGACTTATCTATGTATAATATGGACTCGTGTTGTTATCTCATAACAACACGAGCAAAGCAAACAACACAGCAAAGCCATTTAAAAATAGTGCCTCTTGGATTATTTTATACAATGGCTTGGTAAAATCAATTCTCGAATATTGCTCTTCGGTATGGTATCCAATATATTATGATACTCACGTAGACAGAATTGAGGCCATTCAGCGTAGATTCTTGCGATCACTGTGTAGTAGACTTGGTATAAGGCGAAAGTTAAAGGAATATCCTGACAGGTTAAACAAATTTAATATAAAGAGTCTGAAAAGCCGAAGAACTGTCATAGATTTGTGTACCTTATTCAAAATTGTCAATGGTGCGTTTAGCAGTGAGCTGCTTAAGAATATTACTTTTAAAGTACCCTCGCGCTCTATTCGCAATTTTCAGCTGTTTAGCATACTACCAGCATACAATAATGTCTCGCGGAACAGTCCTGTAGTCAGAATGTGCCGCACTTATAAATAACCAACTAAGCTAGACCAGAGACATATTTTCGTGTAGTTTAGTAAGTTTCAAATATTTTTTAAATAACTTAATTAAGTAGGTAATGCATTAGTAAGTTAATTATAGTTTTTAGTTTCATTGTACATTTTATAAGCTGTGTACGGTCATAATTGGACTATAGGTTCAAATTTTAAATATTTAATTTAAGTTGGTACCTACATATGTCATAGCCTATAGTCTGTTACCGAACCAATTCAAATAAATAAATAAATAAATAAATAAATAAATAACAACCAGGGGGGCTATTCCTACACGTGAGATGAGATGAGATTTTATCTTGGTCACTCTCACACCTATGACGTTTCAAACGAGAGCAACAAGGATGAAAAAAGATGAGATGAGAATTTCAAATCTCCGAATAGGGCCACTGAGGCTGAATTAAACGATTATTATTATTATACGCAAACATGTAAACAAGTATAAATTAAAAATTTAAGAAACCCCTGCATCGATTTTCATCAAACATACTCGTAGCTAAGAACACTCCCGACTACTTTCACCTATTCACCTTTCAAACAAAAAAAAAGCAAAATCGGGTTCGGGAGCTTCCATGTGAAAGGCAGACACACACACTCATAAACACACACGCACAAACAGACACTTCAAACTTATAACACCCCGTCGTTTCTGCGTCGAGGGTTAATAAAAGTAAACTTTTCTGTCTTTTTTTTTTTCATGTGACATCCACACAAAATTTCCAATTAAAATTCGATCGCTCCCAAGTTACATGTAATTCGTGGTACGTAAGGGTTCCCCAAGTAGTCTGTCAGGACGCGATAGCGCGCCCGTGACCTCCCCTGCTGGCTCCGGATTAGATGCCAACTTCTGAGGAGGGAAGATATCATGGAACTTACAAAGACGGTTACTTGGAATGCTCTCGAAAACGTTGAACAGTCTTATACTAACAGGTTCGTCTTAGACGAACAGGTTCATAAAGCTATCATTTCTTTTTCACCTCACAAGCTCGGAAAAAAAATGTTTGTCATTAGAAATCTGAGCGCAAAAGTGTATTTATGTATCCGCTAGCGCGGAAAGAGTTTTAAATTTCGAACCTTAGAAGAATCCCACTGGCCAACACGACTGCATTAAAAAAAAAACACGCTTTTCCTCGCTGTTGTGTGTTTTGCTCGGCAGTAAAGTAATTCGCTGCCTCGTACTTTTGAAACCCTCGCTACGCTCAGGATTCTATAATATATTTCAATTCTAGAATCCTTTGCTTGCTTCTAATACAAGTAGGTACTTGCGCCAAAATACAACTTTGCAGCCTTGCATAATAAATAACTATTTTACCTTACAAACTCGGTAATATTGTGTTTATCTTCCGAAATCTAAGTTTAAAAATATCCGAATAGTTCCGAAAGTGCATATATCCAATATGCACTTTCGGAAGCTTGGAAAGAGTTTTTAAAATTTGAACGTTATGCTAATGTAATACCGTTAACTAAATAAATGAAGAAATGATACAAAATGGATTTTACTGTTTACTTCCTCAGCTTAGACTTTTACTTAAGTTTAAGTAAGCAAGCAAGAAAACAGTCGTAGCAGTTGTTTGCTTTAGTTGTTTGTTAAGAAAATAGTTGCTTGGTCATGTCAAAGGCCTGAAAATTGGCGGGAAAACAAGAAAGAACTACAAAAGCTTATTGAATTTACGCGTAATGGTATTTCCGTGCTTCGGAGTCAGTATTATGTCATTAGCCCTAATCGTTTAGGGCGAAAATCTAGATGGAACCATGGTACAATAATATACTCCGCCAGGTATAAAGTTCCGACTTTCCGAGTCAAAAAACTTCACGTGAGTAACACGTAGAGACGTCAATCGATGCATGAGCAAGACCAAAATAAGTCATTTACACGAGTTCGAAAGAGACGGTGACGATGACGAGTGACGTCATCAGGTGTTGGCTACTGGAACGATGGACCTTGTTTTTTTTTGGATCCATAAAGTGTAAACTATTTCTGAAGGGACGGTATTCAAAACCACCTTAATGTAAATGTAAACAACTAATACTTATAATAATCCAAACATGTACAATATGTAGGCAATTTCAGTATGAATCGAATGGACACCAATGAAAAACACAACGAGATCTGTCCTCTTCCGTGGTCCAGCCAAAAGTGCCGGTTGGGCGGGGCGGGCGACCTGAGTCGCTGCTCCTTCATTCCTTACGCTACATTCATTCATTCGTTCATTCGCTACATTCCTTTGACAGTTCGCTCGCAAAACGTCACACAGCAGACCATAGACTGCATTATTTTGTATGTGTTGATAACAAAAGTATTCCGGGAGCAAACACAATGACATCACTCAACATCGTCATCCGTCTCTTTCGAACTATTTGTAAATGAGTTTATTCGGTCTAATTTCGGTCTTAATTCGGTAAGCATCGATTGATGTCACTATGTGTTGCCCACGTGACTAGAATGCTATACCTGGCAGAGTATATTATATTATATACAATGGGTGGAACTAGAATGTCTAATTTTTGCAAAAAAAAAACAATTTTCAGAGCTGAATAGAACAAGGCAGAATAGAAAAGTACCTACGTAATTAAAAAAAACAGATCTTATTTTAGGTACGAGTAGATACAGAATAATTACACAATTTATCCCAGCCCATACTTACAGCGACATTGCCTCGGACATTTTAACCTTAATTAGTCATCTCTTCAAACAGGCAGTCTTATCGCAGTAACTTTTTGAGACCAAACGAGACACATTTAAATTTATTACGCCATATTTTATTCACCGTCAGAGTTAATTATCTCTTTTTAATTTGTCTTCAAAACTGAAATAACGTCTGTAAAAAATTAATTAGCACTCTAGTATTTACTGAACGTTTCGCAATTATGAAACGGGCACTGTCTGATCAAGTAACTGGTCACTGAAGAACTATATCACAATAAGAGTTATGCGACCATTCGAAAATGATCAAAGAAAAATGAAGAACCATTAACTTTGACAGAGTTTTATATGAGGTGCATATTTTCGGGGGATGATTCTACGTTCCACGACAACCAGGGTAGAAGATGGCATTTAATTTCGCCCGGGGTGTTTTATTATAGAAATTAACCCGTTTTTAGTGGGCCAGGGGCGATACATAAGTAATTAGGCGGGCGGGACTGGGCGGGCCGCCTTAGCTCACCCTCGCAGTGAATGAGGCTGGAGTAAATAAGTAGGATGTTTGGTAAATAGTAGGTAGGTATTTGTTGATGATTATAAGGAAAGGACAACTGCAAGTTCTTTTTGTATTTATAATCAACACGAGCTGCGCCCCGCGATTTCACCCGCGGTTAAAAAGTACCTAATGTGCTATTCTAGACTATAATCTATCTCTGTGACAAATTTTATCCGGATCTGTTTAGCCGCTCTGGCGTGAAAGAGTAACAAACATCTATCCATGCATCCATTCTTACAAACTTTCGCGTTTATAATATTAGTAGGATTATTACAGTCTTTTACGTCCCACTGGTGAGACATCTACCTACTCTACATCGAGAGAGATTCTTTGTATTTTTTTATTGTACACCCACCGGACCAAGCCATGCCGTGAAATGACCTAGTCGTGTTTCGAGATGTAGTCCGGTGTAACCGTTCCGAAGACGGGTCTGAGCAGTAGCGCACTTGTAGCACCTCACTCAACTGCCGTCTTTGTACTTCTTCACTCTACAAAACTTCAAGGCTAGAGTGAATAAGTACCTTATAGGTCGTCGTGCTCTATCTTAGACCACAACGTCGCTTAACATCAGGCGAGTTGGTGGTCAAACGCCGACCCATCATAAATAAAAAAAAAAAAAACCTTAAAAAGAACAAACAACTAAATAATTAATTAATTCATGCTATCACTGGTCACAAAACAGGAAGATGAAAAAGAAAAAAAAAATGACAGATTCAGTGGACAGGCCCGAAATTCAGCTGTTATCCACCATGCTGGGTTTGTGGTGTCACATGTCTTTCGAATTATTTTTAACCGACTTCAAAAAAGGAGGAGGTTCTCAATTCGACTGTGAGTTTTTTTATGTTTGTTACGACCGGTCTCACGCTGCCCGCATCCAGCGACTTCCCACGACCACCAGACTCACCAGATTGTCGGTGCACCTTCTAGGAGGCATATGAATCAACCCAATTTATCAGTGTTTTTAAGCCATAATTAGCAAACAAGCTAACAGGCCGCCTGATAAATAATTAAATAAAAAATAAATAAATTCGGGACATTGTCACACGGTCGCCTGACTCAAACTAAGCACAGCTTGTACTATGGCTGCCAGAGACTGACATACATACATAAATATTTTTAAATACATACATAAATAGATATTAACAGCCAGACATAGAACAAACACAAATGTTCATCACATGAATGTTTGCCCTAGGTGGGAATCGAACCCACGCTCCCAAGCTCAGAAGGCAGGTTCACTGAGGCAGTCAATGAACGGTGATGTTAAGCGATTACCGTTAATTTTGTTTTAAATCCTATAGTTTAAGGTACTATTTAACTATAGTTTACCTTAAACTATAGTTTACCTTAAACTATAGTTTAAGGTAAACTATAGTCCCTACCTCAAAAAAAAAAAATTGTTATACGTTCAGAGATGAAATAAACGATTTATTATTATATTATTACCGTTGCCTTTGGATACCTATAATACCAGGGGCATCACAGATACGTTGGCAATCTTTAAGGACTCTATCGACCCTTTTGAAGAACCCCATGTTGTAGCTACTCGGAAATACTGCAGGAGGTTACTGTGTTTTACAAAACATCAGGTTGGACGCCATCTCTGAAATAACTGTCTTTTCGAGCAACGTTTTATATTAGCAAATAAACCACAACCAAAAACAATTTCAATTGCTTCCTTCTCAGAAATATTAGTTTTGTTTTATTATGGAAACTGACGTGGTTTTCACACACATAGTCTCGCATAGTGCTATGCGAGACGCGGCTGCGTCTCGCATAGCACTATGCGAGACGCAGCCGCGCGCGCGCACTCGCCCTGATGAAGACCGCCGAATGCGGTTGAAACTATAGTCGGAATAATCGACTGAATCGTACGTAAGTAATTCCCGTGTTTTAAATCATAATATTAGTTTTGTTATTTGTTGAAAAAAATAAAAATATTAACTATTTTGGTACCGAAATTTATTATAATCAATGTTGTCAAAATTATTTAGGACACCCCAATGACCATTCATTGCTCTTAACACGAACATTTAAACCAAACGTTAGCTTTAAATAATCCTGTCAAACCCCACGACATTTGTCCACCTACAAATTATTACAAGCACAAAATTAGCACCGTAAATTTTACACTAAAACCCACCCAAAAACTAAAGGACACTTCTAACTTGAACACCAATAGACATACGCTGTTTTCAAATTGCGTCGAGTGAAAACTATTCCAATCAAAACATCAAATTGGCAACAAAATTGCAATGACTTACGACTTTTTGCTTCTAGGATTGCGTTAAGGCACAGATAGTAGAACAGTTACTGTGTATGTTAAGGGTGCGTCGCCCCCGCGTTTAATCTTTTATAAGGGGTATTATATGTGAATTCGTTGATGCTGACAGAGTCGCGCCGGATTTTAGTGGAGATTTATGTTAAGGTATTGTAGAGGTCGCGTTTATCGTCGCCGATTTGTACGGCTATTAGTGAGCTTGTAATGGTTGTGTCTTTGAAAGGAATTGTTGTTTTTGTGAATAAAAGCAAAATTTAAAAGGGTTTTTATGTAAATGTATGTCGCTTAAAGTGTTTGAGCTAATAGAACGAAACTAACTAAAGTCTTGTTGTCATTCTGAGCTAAATACGAGTAAGTGAAAAATAATCATAATTTAACACATTAATTTTATTAAGCCTTAATTAAAAATTTTAAAAATAATAAGAAAACAAATAAACCAAAGAATATTATCACATTAATCCAGTGCCGGTCAGTCAGTTATTAATTCAAAAAATCTTTCTAAAAAGCAATTTTTTTTCCAAAATATCATTTTCAGTTAAATATTAACTAGTGACGACAATTTTATCTCCCAACCAAGCCGATAAAGACGACATTGCAATACAGCAAGGCGTAACAAAACTTAGGGTCGTTTCGCTTATCTGCCACGGTCGAGCAAATCGGCGCATGATCGCGCGGGCGTAGTCTTAATGAGATGCGATGCAAACATACGCACTATTCCTTAGAGGGTACGCCCTCCCCTTAAATCTTTTGTCCGCACTCTTTTTGATCCTCTCTTGTTGGTACTATCCGATAATTGTTATTTACTTGTGTAATTGATTTGCTACCATGAAAATCGTGGAAAATATTTTAAAATAAATGTTTATGCTTTATATACTTAGTACGAGTATGTAATATTTGGTAATAATTAGTATATTTTCTATGTATTTTAAGTATTAGAATGTATTATAGTATGACATATATGTTTATGTAAGTATTTCTTAAATAGTTTATGTAGGTGTATTAGATACAATACTCGATATTTTGGTATGTTTATTTTTGTTATTTTTGCACACCCGGTCCCATACTCATTTTGTCGTATCCTCTCCGTCCTAAGGTTGCCTGGAAGAGATCGCTTTTAGTGATAAGGACGCCAGTTGTACACTATATAATAAGTTTTATTATAATTTTTCTCTTGTGTTTTGTTATTTGTGGTGTGAACAATAAAGAGTTTATCTATCTTATCTAGCAAGTTCTTCTTTAGGATAAAACAGATCTAAAGATGTTGGATGGTTATGCTGTTATTTCAATTTCTCTTTCAAAAAAATCAAGGTACATAAACTGTCACCTTTATCATAATTATTGGCTTAGTAAAATGTCCAAGAGATGTCATGTAGCGTCCAATTGATTGGATCTGTATACTCACGGCTAAATAAACTGATATGGAAGCAACAGGGGGGCTATTCCTGGGGCCCTATTCGAAGATTTCAGTTTTTCATCTCACTTTTTTCGTCTTTGTTGCTCTCGTTTGAAACGTCGTAGATGTGAGAGTGACCAAGATAAAATCTCATCTCATCTCACGCACAGGAATAGCCCCCCTGCGCGTGAGATGAGATGAGATTTTATCTTGGTCACTCTCACACCTATGACGTTTCGAACGAGATCAACAAGGACGAAAAAAGGTGAGATGAAAATCTCAAATCTCCGAATAGGGGATGCCGATGTGTGATGCCGTCACATTTTCCGCAAGTGAATTTGGTTTATTTAATTATCCTACTTCCTATCCTACTAATATTATAAACGCGAAAGTTTGTAAGAATGGATGGATGGATGTTTGTCACTCTTTCATGCCAGAACGGCTGAACAGATCTGGATGAAATGTGGCACAGAGATAGACTATAGTCTAGAATAGCACATAGGATACTTTTTAACCGCAGGTGAAACCGTAAGGCGCAGCTAGTTTACTATATTTCCTTACAAAAACACAATACTACATTTACGGAATAAACGAAATGCTTCGTAGAGTTGCTAGCTATTCTACATTTCGACACTAAAACCTGTGCTAAAACTATGAAGACGTCTATAGGTACAGCGTTATAGGTACCTAATCAAAAACCTCTTAAAGGTTCATTGTACTCATCAATATTAACAACTTTTACTATGAAGTCAATCCTGTAATCGCGAAAAAAAACAGCTGTTCCATACAGAATTCATTAACAATTTAAAGCAATTATTTATATAATTGACTGTCTCGGTGGCTCAGTCGGTAGTGGACCTGCCTTCTGAGCTAGGCGGCGTGGGTTCGAATCCCACCTAGAGCAAACATTCATGTGATGAACATTTGTGTTTGTTTTATGTCTGGGTGTTAATATCTATTTAAGTATGTATTTAAAAAATTATGTATGTGTATGTATAACAGTCTCTGACAGCCACAGTACAAGCTTTGCTTAGTTTGGGGTCAGACGACTGTGTGTTCAAGTGTCCCGAATATTAAATACAATCAAGGGGTTTATTTCGAAACTTTGAAACCGATTTAAGATTTTTTTTACTAATATAAAGCTAGTACTGTGTGCCATAGACTATTCACTTAAGATTAGCATAGCCATCGTAGCAGATGAGCAATCTTAAATAATTTTATAAATGCGAAAATGAGTTTGTTTGTAACGTTTTCACGTCTCAACTACTCAACACACAGTCTTAAAATTTTGTACACGTTGTCTGGGATACAAAAAAGGACATAAGGTACTTTTTATCCTGAAAAAAATATTGGTTCCGATGGGACCGCGGGTGAAACCGCACAGCTTGTGGTCTCTAAATTAAAAACGAATCAGGTGATTTAGCCAAAGGGGCGGTTGCTGGGCGTCTTCACATAAAACCAGCACCTCTCTCCACTTCAGAGACATATGTTTGCGCCATTCGCAACATTCAAAACTTGAAACCACACCTCTTCAATAGAGAAACAAATATAGGTCCTTACGTATGAAATTAGCGTTTTGTCGTACTGATCAATTTGATCTAAAATATCTCATCTTTGGTTAAGAATTCGAAATTCAAATTAATAAATTCATTTAGCTGGTTTTTTTTTTCTTTGGAATACAGTCATTCATTTGTTATTTTCCTCATTATTTTTTCTTTGGCGTCGCTTATTACCGCGCGCCGGAAAACATGAAATATCGGTATATTTACGAGTACGAGTTCTACCGTGGCACCAGTGCTGCAGAAACAGCTCGAAGAATTAATTATGTGTACGGCGCTGGTGTCGCTAAAGACAGCATGGTACGTTTTTGGTTTCAACGTTTTCGTTCTGGAAATTTCGACCTTAAGAACCAACCCCGTGGACGGCCGGAGTTCAAAGTGAAAAACGAAGAATTAAAGGCTATTGTGGAAGCGGATCCATCACAAAGCACTTCAGAGATAGCAGCAGGCTTCGGGGTAAGTGACAAAACTGTATTAATCCACTTGAAGCAAATCGGGAAAGTAAAAAAACTCGAACGATGGGTACCTCATGAATTGAGTGAATCGAACTTGCAAACACGGGTCGCCTGCAGTGCTGTGTTACTTTGCTCAACCGACACAATAATGAAGGGATTTTAAATCGAATCATTACTTGTGATGAAAAGTGGATATTGTACGATAATCGAAAGCGCTCATCGCAATGGCTGAACCCTGGAGACCCAGCCAAATCCTGCCCTAAACGAAAATTGACTCAGAAAAAGTTACTTGTAAGTGTTTGGTGGACTAGCGCCGGTGTCGTTCACTACAGCTTTCTTAAATCTGGCCAAACGATTACGGCAGATATCTATTGTCAGCAACTGCAAACCATGAAGGAAGAACTAGCTGTTAAACAACCGAGATTGATCAATCGCTCTAGGCCACTGCTGCTTCACGACAACGCAAGACCACACACTGCACAACAAACAACCACTAAGTTAGCTGAGCTACAATTGGAATGTCTGCGACATCCACCGTACTCCCCGGACCTTGCTCCAACAGATTACCATTTCTTCCGGAATTTGGACAACTTCTTACAAGGAAAAAAATTCCACTCCGATGCAGCAGTCCAAACCGCCTTCAAAGAGTTTATTGATTCTCGCCCCCATGGTTTTTATAGTAAAGGGATCAATGAACTACCCATAAGATGGCAAAAGTGCATAGATAACAACGGTGCATACTTTGATTAATTAAATATATTTTACAAAAAAAAACGACTTTTTATTCCTCCCGTACAAAACGCCAATTTCATACGTAAGGACCTAATATAAGCACGTACTTACATTACTATTTCATACTAGCTGCGCCCCGCGGTTTCACCCGCGTTTAAAAAGTATCTTATGTGCTGTTTTAGACTGTAGAACATCTCTGTGCCAAATTTCATCTAGATCTGTTCAGCCGTTCTGGCGTGAAAGAGTAACAAACATCCATCCATCCATCCATTCTCACAAACTCGCGTTTATAATATTAGTAGGATTTCCCGCCGCAGTCGCTAGTCCGACACACCGACACACGTCTGCGTGCATGCTAGGTGTAGGTAGGTTCACGTCGTCGCGGTGAAATTTTTAATTATTCATTGAGAACTTGTTTGTGCAGGTGTGTACCGCCCTACATACCGACTGGGCAGACGCTTTTACCAGAGTGCGTCTCTGATGGGTTTTTGGAGAGTTTTATGATGGAAAGTACCCATGCACATTTATTGTCATTATCAGCCTTGTTTCCTAAAGAAGGTTAGTGTCAAGTGGGTGGTCGGATGTTAAACATAAGCCAAAACGTTTACAGTACGTATGATGCCAGTAGTAAACCAAATTGAAAAAAAAAAAAGGCACTGGTAACATATGCACTGTACTGACCACAGAACAGATATCCAGTTAACAGAAATCTGGATATCTGTTCTGTGGTACCGACTCCTTAGTGGGATAAGGGTAGGAAGATGAACAGCCTTGTTTTAACATTGGTTCTTCTTAGAATGCCTCTCTACTCTCTAGCTAAATGACAGAGGGCCTATTCGGAGATTTGAGATTTTTATCTCACCTTTTTTCGTCCTTGTTGCTCTCGTATGAAACGTCATAGGAGTGAGAGTGACCAAGATAAAATCTGGTGGCTTACCCCGAGTTTTGATATTTGTAAACTTTTTTTCGTTTTCGTTTTTAACCCTCGACGCAAAAACGAGGGGTTGTTGTAAGTTTGACGTATCTGTGTGAATCTGTGGTGTCGTAGCTCCCGAACGGATGGTGGGTCCATCCACCACCATCAGCTACGACACCACACTTCGGTTCCGTTTTGATTTAGTTTTCTTTTGTTTGAAAGGTAAATTAGTCAGGAGTGTTGTTACTTATGTTTGATGAAAATCACTGTAGATGAAAATCAGCGTCAGCGTTTTTTTTTAATTTTAATTTCGCTGTCCCCGGAGAACAAAATGACAATTGCAAAAAGTGTACTTTTCAGAAAAAATAAAAAACTGAATTTCGTTATTTGCTTCTGAATCATTGGACATTATTAGCAGTGAGATAGTTCAGATTAAAGTTATTTTTTTAAGTATTCTTTTAATTTTAGTAGATGATTAATGAGATTAAAAATTAAATAGATACTAACAAAATAAGATAATACGCAAAAATTAATCAGCGTCAATAGTTTTATTGTCCCTTATCCTTTTATTCTTGGTTTGTCCAAGCGCGGAATAAAAATTGTAACATTACCTTATAACTTTCTTCTATGATTAGTAAGGTCTCAAGTGATGAAAATTATGGTAACTTATCATTATATTCTGGTAAATATTGAATATTGCTTGTATGATAATAAAACTTTAGACTGCTATTCCTGCTTTCAAATAAAATTACAATATACATTACGCTATTTAACAGACTTCTTTGAACGGGAATATTATGGCAAATGATTTTACCATTTTGAAAAATGTTGAGAAATGTTGACCACATAGTCTGGTAATTTTGTTCGTGTAATTTTATGTGTTATAAAAAACTTCGAATATTATTACATTGTTTTACAACTTCACAAGTAACTGCAAGAAAAATATGAAAAAAATTATATACTTAGATGTATTAAGCTTTACAAAAGTCAAATATGGCATAACATTAAAAACAAGACAATAGATTAGCGATTGTCATTTTGTTCTCCGGGGACAGCGATCTATACTTGTGCTCCATACATCACCGATTTCACTGAGTATTGAAATGTATAGAGCTTAACGAAAAGGAAAAATATTCGTAACTGTAAAATCTCATGGTAAACGTACAGGTATATGATCTGAATTTTATTTTGATTACGAAACATCGCCTAGCTAACGGCCCGCGCCCGTGTTTGCTCGCAAGTCGCGTGTGCCCGACCATTCTGAGCAAATATCAAACATGCTCCGCTTCGATCATTATAGTCCAGTTTCTTGTTTAAATCGTGTTTGTCCGTTGTCACACGTCCGCGTGTTGATGGTATAGTGGGGTACTGTCATGCGCTAAATTGCACTGTCTAATTGACTATAGTCTAGTGTTGATTCGCGAACGCGCTTTTGCATTTGATTGGTCTAGATTTTTCTGACGCTAAGACATTAACATATTGAATTGTAAGCAGACAATTTTCTGATGACTGTCTGAGGATAAATTTTGTTTTTCTGCATTTCTTTTTACTTAACTACGAATATAATTATGTTTTTACAAACAGCATGTCCTGAAAATATATAACACTAGCTGCACCCCGCGGTTTCACCCGCGGTTAAAAAGTACCTTATGTGCTATTCCAGACTATAATCTATCTCTGTGCAAAATTCCATCCAGATCTGTTCAGCCGTTCTGGCGTGAAAGAGTAAAAGCATCCGTCCATCCATCCATCCATCCATACATTCTTACAAACTTTCGCGTTTATAATATTAGTAGGAGTAGAATAGGATTGTTGGTAAAGCGCAGCATCCCTAAAATTTATTTTTTTACGTACTTATTTACTTATATTTTTTGCAGTCCGTAGCTCCAAATATAAAGATATTTCAGAAAGCATGAAACTTAGCAAGTATATACGAGTAGCTTTCGTCTGCGTATTTTAATTCCGAATTAGAAAGCTCTATTGTTACATAGTTGACGAGTTGAAGGAATTTATAAAAAAATCAATAACATTGTTTTAAGTAAATCCATTTTGTGTGCTAATTATGTATTTGTCAAATAACTACAGACATTAACAACATCTGCCTAACTTTTATCCTAGTCTGTGGTGCGAGCATGGACATTTAAACTGATGTTTCCAATCGACTAAATCGACAAATTTGTACGGAAATTAACGATCTAGTATGGATTCGAAACATCAGCTTAAATTACCTCCTACTACCATTCTCCTACCACAGTTGGGGTTGGTACAGTGAGTACGCTTCCTCCATTCGACTCTATCAATCGTCACCTCAGAACAGTGGCCCTATTCGGAGATTTGAGATTTTCATCTCACCTGTTTTCCTTCTTGTTGCTCTCGTTTGAAACGTCATAGGTGTGAGAGTGACCGAGATAAAATCTCATCTCACGCGATGAGATGAGATTTTATCTCGGTCACTCTCACACCTATGATTATTCAAACGAGAGCAACAAAGATAAAAAATGGTGAGATGGAATCTCACTCCGTAAGAATAGCTATCCAGAAGTCACTCCCTTCTCATTCATATCCTCCTTTTTAACTTCCGACGCAAAAACGACGGGGTATTATAAGTTTGACGTCTCTGTGTCTGTGTGTGTGTCTGTCTGTGGCATCGTAGCTCCCGAACGGATGAACCGATTTTGATTTTGACTTTCTTGTTTGAAAGATGAATTAGTCGGGAATGTTCTTGGCTACATTTAATGAAAATCGGTATTGATCGGTATCGGTGTCGAAGTTTTTTAATTTTTGTAATTTATACTAGCTTTAATAACAGATATGTCACCAACGAACATAAACCGATATACTACGTGGCTACGCTTTAACTCTCTGCGCATATCCAACGAAGAAGGGTGTGTCTTTTTCATAAGGCAAATTTAATATTTGAAACTTAATTTCAGCAGCTGAGACGTTCTGGCGACGCGGGGCTGAAATAAAAACTTTGCTTCATTTTACATTCTCAAGGAGGTAAGTATCTTTATAAAAAGTAAAGACGTGGATATTACAAGTAGATGACGAAATTACTTTTTTTTTTTAAACTTAACTATGCTAGCCGGTACTTTGCCAATGCAGCCAGCGTTTTGGGTACGTTGCCTATAGCTGGCATTTGGTTACTATGTTAGCGTTTTACTTTTATTTAAGTTCATTTTAGTTTATTATTAAATTTTCTATTCTTGTTGAATGTTGTATAAGTATTTTTACCACAAATCTTAGCAATTTCATTTTAATATGAACGATTCGCCGACAAAGGTTTAAGTTTTGCAAAGCTTTTTAAGCATATTACCACACTAGAGAAAAAAATTTTGCAAAGCTTTTTAAGCATACTGCCACATTAGAGATTTGATTAAGTTTTGCGAAGTTTTTTAAGCATACTGCCACACTAGAGATTTGATTAAGTTTTGGAAAGCTTTTTAAGCATATTGCCACACCAGAGATTTGAACGCATTTTATAAAAATGAACGTTTCAAAAGGCTTTATGGTCATCCTGTTAGAGTTTCAGGACCTACAACTTCACGTGACATCCGAAACATGGTAGCGTTCACTGTAGGTATGTGCCACTCTCGGTTACACGTCCCAAGTTACTTGATACGCCTTAGAATTATCAAGCTATACTTAGTTAGTAGCGCTACAGAACGATTCTAACTCGAAGCTAGACCTAATAGGTACTCGTAAACGCGCTACATTATAACTTTCAAGACAACCTTTGCAAGACATTGTTTAGTACCAAAATTCTGAGTGGTGGCTCTCTTTCCGAACAAGTTAATAAGTACCTACCTTCTAGGTCGTCGTGATCCATCTTAGACCACAACGTCGCTTAACATCAGGGGAGTTGATGGTCAAATGTAGACCTATTCTACATAAAAAAAAAAACAAGGCGGTCGATTCTCTTGAAAAAATTTGACGTTCAAAAGTGTATTTTAAGTACTAGAATGTATTATATTAGTATAATGTACTTTTATGTAAGTTTTATGAAAATAGTTTATGTAGGTGTATAGGTATAATACTCGATGTTGTTGTTTCTTTGTATCAATCTTATGTTTATTTTAGTTATTTTTGCACACCCTGTCCCATACTCATTTGTCGTATCCTCTCCATCCTAAGGTTGCCTGGAAGAGATCGCTTTTAGTGATAAGGCCGCAGTTGTTACACTATTTAATAAGTTTTATCATTATTTTTCTCTTGTTGTTTTGTTATCTGTGGTATGAACAATAAAGAGTTTATCTATCTATCTATCTTTGATACCCAATTGAATAAAACATTTTGACTTTGACTTTAACTTTGAAAATATTAGTTTGGCAATAAAATTTCCAGTATTGCCAGGCTAGTATTGCAGTGAAAATGTGACCCATCTAGGAGAATCTTATACCTAAAGTCTTGTAGTAGTCATTTTCTGGTAACTATTTTGTACTTAGCGCATAGGTCTAGCTTTGAGTTAGAACGTTCTGTAGCGTTAGTAACTTAGCATGGCTTCGTGATGGAATCACTCTTTGTTATATTATGAATAGTCGGCGCGAACAAAAACTTTAGAGGAATTCCTATATGAGAAGGATACTTGAGGCGGGGTGAGTATACTAAGTTTACTACAAAGTTAGGGACTAGAGTATGGGGACCCTAGACAATTTGCAATCGCTTTCAAGAGGTTATATTTTTACATTCGCTTACGTTCGAACTATAGTTGCTGATTGGTCCAGTTAATAAGGTCACGTGACATTTATTAGCTCTATATTTCCTCCAATCAGCAGCAAGCGTTCGAGCGTTAGGAATTGCAAAAATAGAATTGCTTAAATGCCAATGCTTGGAAAAACGATTGCAACTTATATATGGCAAAGTGACATTAAAATATGAGCGCGTTCGGCTATGCTATGTTTGAGATGTCGGTTCTAGTATCCTAATTATAACTTATATCTTGAATGTGGAAACGAGTTTGTTCGTTTCTTTGTTATTCTTTCACGCCTTAACTACTCAACCGATGATCATGAAATTTTACTTACACGTTGGCAGGGATACAGATAAGGACTTAAAGTACCTTTCATATCGTCACGCCTTTCCCCGAGGGGCTGGCAGAGGTGTGATTAAACATCCAAACTTTGCCGGACGATATTCAGTACCAAATGTGACAGGGGGCGAGCCTGTCAACATACACCGGGCTCTAGTCGTGTAGCAGATGACATACAATACGCAATACATACAATATACGAGTACATATGTTTTTTTTTATTAAAAAATTACACTCCACGGACTCCGGGGACCGTGACTTTTGTAAGTCACGGTCCCCGGAGTCCGTGGAGTGTTAACAATAACATAAATCTTAAATTATTATTTAAGGGGAATACAGGTAGAGGGGGGTTAGTTATTAAGTCTTAATGTAAGGTTAGGTTAAAGGTTTTCACTTATTGCATTGTGAGTACACCACGAGCAGACCAGCGATCCGCCAGCAGCACTCGATCACGAGTATGACGCATGTGCCAGCCATCGCTCTCCTCAACCATATTTGAGGGAGGAGAACGACCCGACACACGACGCCGCCGCAAGAAGGTGCCTTCGATAGTGAGCGTGAATGCTCGAGATGGACCCACAATTTATATAAAACGATAACAAAATATAAAACGATAACGAGAACAATTTATAGAAATTATTACAATTAATGTAACATCATGGCCTCCTCCCGACTCAGAGCCTCCATCACTACCGCGTTCCGATCTCTGATGGCCATCTGCAGGTTATATTCCTTGATGGTCTTCGGTGATGCAGCCGATGCTCGCCGTAAAAACCGGCTGATGGCATCGTCTTCGATGTCATCGGCTACATATATTCTCACATATATATACAGTACATATGTTCACACAATGAACAAATTGGTGCGTGCCGTCTGCTAGGTTTAAACTCGGTCCCTCTTGCTTCAGAGGCGGGCTTTCTCCAACTAGGCTATCATCGCTTACTCTCATTCCGAAAGAATACCGGATCCTGTCGGATGGCGGGTGAAGCCGCGGGGCGCAGCTAGTTATCACATATTTCTATGCTGAATTCTATCCCTCTACTAATCGAAGAGAATTCAATCCAACATTCGCATCAGAAATCACAATCAGACCCCAAAAGCTTTAATTTAATAGCGCAATAAACAACAACAGCGCGATATCGGAGGGGCAGAGGATTATCTCTCATTAGCGTGGCGCGGGCGGCGCGTTCGTGCGTCGGGGGGGTTCCATCTCGGTGTGGGGTTTATCTCGGTGTGGCGGGCGTGATGTTGCGTTTTGGTCTGATTTTTATCGTTGGTAAGCGGAAAATTGGAGATATGACACTGTTTGGAGTATTTGATTTGGATAATGTTTGACTGATTTTGTGAGATTGGTTGTGATTTTTCTATTTTTATATTACGACTATTGTATTTTAATTTTAATCATTGGATAATACCTTAAATAATTAATATTGAAATTATTTGATGGATTTGCATTTGGAAAATAAACAATTTGATTTCATTTAATTGCAAGGCGCATTGGATATACATACGAGTATGTATAAGTAAAACGAAAAGTAATTCTAAAAAAGAATAAAAATATATACGCGTCGATTTGTACACCTCATCCGTTTTGTTGGTTAAAAATATTCGAAAATTGTTAGCTTTTCAAAACACAATCATGTATGCTATAAAATGAACCTGCTATACCTACCACGCTAAAGAATTTCAAATATTTAATTAAGAAAGACTCAATCGCAGGTTCAAAATTATTTCTCAACAAACATTTTTTTTTATATTTTAGTGGTGAAAAAAAGTTACATTCAAGCTATCAATTGGAGAATAACAACAATTTTCCCCATCAGCTCATCGTCACTTCGCAAAGACCGACGTTTGGTCGCACTAAGCCCGTGCGCTGAGGAACACGTGCGTCAGTCATGGAAAATGCCAGCAGTACATGAGATTGCTCTAAAACAATGTGCGACAAATAGTGAGATGTGTGACAGAGACGACGAGATTTTAGTCCACTCTACTTTTGGAGGAACTGGAGAGAAAATCTGCTTCAGTTAAAGCGAGAGAAAACAGTCTACAAAAATCAGTGGTCATTTGTAGTGGCCTTAACAGCCACTACCATAGTTGTCTGTTTACTTAATTTTATAGCTGTCTTCGACATATTTTGGCTATATTATTGGTAGGTAGGTCTATTATAAACAACCAAACGTTATAAATATCACGAGTGTTCTTATATAGTATAGCTTTTTAACTATTAATAACTATTAATAAATTTCTAATCCAATTAGAAGTTTTTATTTAGTGAGAGTCAACAAGATGCAATGCAATCAAATCTACATCAATAAAGAAGTATACATTCATGCAATAAATATTATTTAGGCAATGAAAAAGAAACCTTCTAAAACCGATTTATGACACGTTCTTGATCAAAAGTTTCCACGGATCGGTCCTTACACGGTCTCACATACATGTGTGCGTGCGTCGAAATTGTCACTGTAGCGACATAAAGCGCCGTCTACACTCCCTTGCTCACACTTGTGCCCGTGCGATCGTACAATACGCTCCTAATCGTCACACAAAGCACGGTTTAGTTATAAATACAGATCGCGTTGTTTTCGGTCGCGCCCCGCTGCGTTCCTCTGTCAGCGAGGCTTAGGGGTTGTACATTTGTCGAGGGAAATTGCAGGGGCGGGAGTTCTGAATTGAAATGACTGTGACATTTGTGCAGAGGTGGCCAACCACTTTTGTGGATGCTTGCACATTTTTTTAACTTGATATACCTACATACACTTCTCACTGAGGAGCTAGAAAATGAAATGCCAGCGATTGGGAAATGCGTCCAAAAGTGATCTCAGCTGATAAAACTTATCATCTTATTCTTTATTGTGTATTTATCATGAGTGTCTGTCTTTTAAGTGTTACTTATCTATTTACCTTTCTATTTGTGAAAACTTCTAATTGGCCTTCTGTCTCTATCTTCTATTTATGATTTTGTACCTAGCTGTAAGTTTTCCTAAGAAAAAAAAAATAAAAAAAAATATCTCACAATCACCTAAGAGGATCATTTTTTTTATCAAATAAAATATTACTTTTACTACCACAATAAACTAACTGTGATTGTTCAAAAATATGTCGGGTCTTGACCAAAATACTTCTTGACCAAAATGCGTTGATAATAATTATTTTGATGAGGTTCTTGTATTTTGATGTTTGTAAAAGTTTTAGTGGTAAGTTTTTATTTTATTTAGATCGCCGGCCATGCCACATGTCTAGGGATTGTAAGCGCAAGTGTGTAACAGTGTTTATTTTTAATTTAATTTGCTGATTGAATTGAACTGTTGATTTATTTGTAAGAATTACGATTCAGGTTATAATTGACAGAAGTAGATTTCGAGTTTCGTTAAATCGCAACGTAATAAACAAATATACAAATAATAATATTATGATTCATGAAACGGGAATTACTCACGTACGATTTAGTCGATTATTCTGATTATAGTTTCAACCGCATTCGGCGGTGTTTATCAAGGCCAGTGCGCGCGCGCGGCTGCGTCTTGCAACTGAAACTTCTTTCACATATTATGATTCAGTGCTACTGAATCGTAATGGAATGGATTCATGGAAAGAAATTCATGGAATGGATGGATGGACATTTTAGAACGTTAACATGCCAAATCTGTTTTGTTCATTTTGTGTAATAACTCATAATTCTGTAGCTTTAAATAGTTTTTCCCCTTACCAATAAATAGTACCTGGATGACCGAGCTTTGCTCGGTATTTTTTTTTTTAATTGTGTTTTTTGGAAAATAAACAATTGATTTTAGTCTAACCTCAAAGCAAACACTCATTGACTTCGTGTTACTTAACAACGCCATCTGCTGTTGTGTCGTTAAAGCAATTAGTTGCTCACAAAAAATAGTATTGTTATTCGCCAATAGATGTCAGGAAGAGTCATATTTTTCAGTTGAGACTACTCAAACGCCTCCTTTTTGTTATTTTTCTTCCAAGTTTATGTTTAAGTTGATTATATTATCGATAAAACACGATAAAATGACATTTTCTAAAAATGATTCCTAGCTAGATCGATTTATCGCCCCCGAAACCCCCTATATACTAAATTGTATGAAAATCGTTGGAGCCGATTCCGAGATTCCAATTATATATATATGTATATACAAGAATTGCTCATTTAAAGATAAAAGATAAGTCTCAAAATAGTTGAAAGTACATAGTGTTTAAGCTTTTTTTTGTTTTAATTTTTTAAACTCGATCGAGAAAGACAAAACACTGTATTACTATTCCGAGGCTATACAGAGTTTATTATTTTAGGGCTTTATGATTTTTAAAAAGTGATGATAGCCTAGTTGGAGAAGGCCCGCCTCTCAAGCCAGTGGGAGTGGGTTCAAACCCAGCCGACGGCACGCACTAATTTGTTCATTGTGTGAACAAATGTGCGTATTGTATGTCATCTACTACATGACTGGAGCCCGGTGTATGGCAACCGGCTCGCCCCCTGTCACATGTGGGACTGAATATCGTCCGGCGAAGGGTGGGTGTTGTATTACACATGCATCTGCCAGCCCTCTCGGGGGAAAGGCGTGACGATATGTTTGTTTATGTTTGTTTTTTTTTTAAGTTGAAAATCAAGCTTACTTTTCCGTAAACGTTCGATTTTTTTCACAGATGTGTGAGCTCAAAATTAAGTAGCCCAATAACAACTGTCAAATCAGTGCAAAACAGTCTCACTGACAAAGGGTGTCGACATATGGCCAACATTACAGATTTTATTAACTCTGGCTGTCAGTCAATTTGGAGAATTAGCGATATGTCAGCCCGTGGGTGTGGGGCTGGCTTTACTTTATAGGGTGTTGCGATTATGCTTGACAGGTTTCGTATTAAGGTCCCGCCGGAGGACGTAAAACATTCGCGGGGAGCGGGGTCTTAAATTTAAATAACAATATCATACTCCATGCTATTGTTTTTTATGATGCTTACTTTATTCTGAAAGTATCTATAGGTACTATTGTAAAAAAATAAAAATATTAATTGAGTGAATATTCTTTTTCAGGCTGACAACCGTCTAGTGTCCCAGAACGTCTAGTTTGCGTCTGCACTCATAAGCCATGACCGTATGAAGATTTTAAAAAAACTAGTACATTTTTGAGCCAATCTATGAAAAGTTATAAGTAAATCTCAGCGTTTTGGCAAAAGAAATACACTCTAACTAAAGGGTCAAACAGTCCATTGTCCTTTGTCATTAGTTTTTCGACACAATTTGGTTCAAACCGAGCAATAAATAAAAATTACCAAATCACAAGCTATTTCGTCCCAGCGATCACTCTCGCCCCTGTGCTAGCAATAAGCCGGAATACCGCAGGCGTTTAGCTGACAACCATTGTATCCACCCATTCACAACCCTACACCAGATCACTGCGCGAGAGTTGAACTCTGCGCTGGCACAGTGCAGCAATAGAGCAATACAGATGGACAAGTTTACTAAGTTTCGGTTCATGGATCCATACAATGCCTGAAACAACACACATCGATTTTGACAATGCATTTTTTGAGATAATCATTTTGTTCTTTTAAATAACACAACATAACATATCATCATAACAATAATCATAAAATATATATATATATATGTTTTTATATTCATGTATTGTAAAAAACTTAGAAGTTAAGAAGAAAAATAAATATCTTGAATCATAATAACATTTAACATATCGTCACGTCTTTCCCTGAAAGAGCTGGCACAGGTGTATTCAACACCAACACTTCGTCGGGCGATATTCAGTCCCAAATTTGACAGGGGGCGAGCCTGTCGCCATACACCGGGCTCCAGTTATGTAGCAGTAGACATTAAATACGCACACATGGTCACACAATGAACAAATTTGTGCGTGCCTTCGGCTGCGATTGAATCCACGCTTCTTTTAAAGAAGTAAAAAATATATATATTTTTCAAAGTCAAAGTCAAAGTCAAAATGTTTTTATTCAATTTAGGTATCAAAGATACACTTATGAACGTCAAAGTTATTTAAATAGACTCGACCGCCTTGTTCGGATAAAAAGCCTCTACTCAGAAGAACAGGCAAGAAACTGAGGGGCATTATTTTTTCAAATAATAAATAAATTAGTCTCACAAATTTTGGCTTACAACTAGGTAATATCTATAAATATTAGTGGCTACTTGGCGGAAGTGGAAGGCTCCAGACATCTTTATCTTCTAAATAATTCTTAACCTTATAATATCCTCTTTTCATTAATGTAGTTTTTACATGTGATTTGAATTTTCCCTCGGTGAGCCCTGTTATATTTTTCGGGATTTTATTGTAAAAACTAACGCAGTTGCCTAAAAATGACTTTCTTGACTTAGTCAGTCTAAATCTCTGTACAGCTATCCTATCCTTATTTCTAGTGTTATAATTGTGATAGTCACTGTTCAATTTAAATTTATGTAGATTTTTGCGAACGTGCATAATATTTTCAAAGATATATAAAGAAGGTAAAGTTAAAATATTTATTTCTTTAAATAAATCTCTCAATGATTCACGGGGACCCATTCCGTAGATAGCGCGGACCGCTCGCTTTTGCAAAATAAAAATGGCCTCCACTTCAGCAGCTGATCCCCACAGCAAAATGCCATATGACATTATGCTGTGGAAGTAAGCAAAGTAAACCATCCGAGCTGTAGCTATATCCGTCAGTTGCCTAATCTTGCGAACCGCATAAGCAGCAGAACTAAGTCTCCCAGACAGAGCACTAATATGTGGACCCCATTGCAGTTTGGAATCAATGCTTATACCCAGGAACACCGTCGCCTTGTCTATGTTAAGTTTATCGCCCTCAAGCATTACGTTTGGTTCTATATATCTAACATTAGGCATGGAAAACTTTAAACACTTAGTTTTTTTTGCATTTAGTAACAAATTGTTCGCAGCGAACCATCTCGAAATAATAGTCAGTACGTTGTTCACATGCACAAGTTCACTATCTTTCCTATCTGTTCTAAAAATAAGAGATGTATCATCAGCAAATAGAACTATGTCTGTAAGGTCCTTAACCATATACGGCAAATCATTTATATACGCCAAAAATAAGAACGGGCCTAAGATAGAACCTTGTGGTACTCCCATTGTAACTAAAGATCCGGAAGATGTGACGCCATTAATTCCCACTTTTTGTTGTCTATCAGTTAAATATGACTCGACAAGATCTAGAGCGATTCCACGAATTCCGTAGTGGTGTAATTTACGGATCAAGGTGCGGTGTTCTACACAATCAAACGCTTTGGAAAGATCACAAAAGATACCGATGGCATCCTGTGAACTCTCCCAAGCTTCCATCACATGTGTAACTAATCGAACTCCCGCATCTGTTGTTGATCTACTTTTCGTGAAACCGAACTGATTTTCGTTTAATATACTGTGTATGTTAAAGTGACACAACAGTTGATTAAGTATAATCTTTTCAAATATTTTACTCAAAGCCGGAAGCACAGAGATGGGTCTGTAATTCGAGGGATCTGACTTACTACCCGATTTGAAGATAGGGGTAATTTTGCTGTTTTTCATTAAATCGGGAAATGTGCCTCTGTCAATACACATGTTAAATATGACCATGAGGTGTGGTGCAATAGTTTCTATTAAAGACTCTAACACTTTTACTGATAATCCCCATAAATCTTCACTAGATTTAACTCTTAAGCTTTTGAAAGTTTTGATAATTTCAGAGATGGAAGTGTATCTGAACCGAAAGTCTGGTATATCCCGCGAGAAGTGTTCTTTTAGAAAAGCACCTGCATCATCTGGAGACGAGTTAAGCGTTAAAAAGTAAAAAGTAAAAGTTTTAAAGTGAACTTACTAAAATCTGTTGAAACAAATAAAAAAAATCACTGTTTAATACCATCTTACAAAAAACTTAAAGAAGTCAGATCTGCTATTGATTCCATTTGACAAGATCCTTGAAAATCTATATTGACCTATCTCTGACTAGAATTACTATATGTAATGTATGGCGATTACTGTATCTGTTCGAAATTGTATATCTGTACTTTTCTATTGTCTGTGCTCAATCTAACTCCGAGTTATCCACGCCCACAGCCCGTGTTGTGAAACACGCATAATTGATTTAGTTGCCCGTGAAATTCTCGGGTTTGATTTACACGCATCAGTAATTTACAATAAATTGAGAAATATGAAATATTTATCAGCCGTAATGACGGTATAAAGAGCAGTTGGTTTGTTTGTATTGGCTTTAGGTAAAAGCGAGCGGTTTGATTTTTGATAAGGTCTATGTGAACAGCATTTTGTCAAAGTAAATAATCATTAGCAGTAATTGTCATTTATGTTAATTTTGTCTGAGTTTCTGATGAGTTTTTAGGAATGGTACGCTTACTAAGGAGTTTACTCTAATTCCACGTTGGGCGCCAAAATTTTTCAAAACTAAATTAGTAGCACAAAAGTGTCAATTTAATCATGTATGGCTCTTGTATGCCTTTAGACATTACTACTACATACATATCGTCGTCAAGCCTTTCCCCCGAGGGGACTGGCAGAGGTGTAATACAACACCCACACTTCGCCAGACGATATTCAGTCTCAAATGTGACAGAGGGCGAGCCAGTCGCCATACACTGGGCTCCAGTCATGTAGCAGATGACATACAATACGCACATATGTTCACACAACGAACAAATTGATACGTGCCGTCGGCTGGGTTCGAACCCGCTCCCTCTGGCGTGAGAGGCAGGCCTTCTCCAGCTAGGCTATCATCGCTTCATTATCGACATTACTAGTGAAATGAAAAAGAGAAAAGAAAGTACTTGCTAAAAAGTTCACGTTCATCCACGTTGGGCGCCAATTCCATCGTCAATCAAATTCTTAAAAAAACGATTTGAATAATTGATGATAATTACTACACGAAACATGTTTTTGAAATGACTGACAAACCCTACACACATACATAATACATATTCAAAAAAATAAAACATCCAATTACGACAAAACGTTTCAATATTAACAACATTTCATTTTTGCGGCGCAAATTGTTTAAACATTCACTTTGTTGAAGACAAAGCCATTGCTCGGGGGTGAGATGCAATAAACGAATACCCTTGGTACCTCCTCGGTCTCCGAGGACCCCGCGCACGCTAGGGTTGGGGGTACACGCGACCCCGCTGGGAACACTTGAGGGTTACCCGCTAGATATTGCAGGGTTAATAAATGTAGTCGTTATTTTAGAGATAAGTGTTTATTGGATAATTAATAAGTTAGAAGGTATGTTAGACCGTATGGTTATAGTACAGGACGAAAATATGTTGGATAGTTTGTAAGGAAAACGTAGTTTATTCACTACGATTAATTTTTACAAGCAAAAACATTTTTATAATTGTAAATCCTCATGAACTAGGGATGGTGCAAATTCCAGGCCATTATATAAAGCAGGGGTTTCTTTTTAATTTGATTTAAAAAAATGTAAAACAAGAAGCAAAATTTATTGATTAATTAGCTTATTAGTACGATACTTGTGATGAAGTAAGTAAACTACAGCGTAGTAAATACTTATGTCAGTACTTTACTTAAACTTTTTTTTTAGCTCCTGAGGCAAACTTGTGTCGGTCTATAGATCTGTCTGTGTCATCGTAGGTCCCAAAAGCTTAGACCAATTTTGATTTAGTCATTTTATTATTTAAATTTTAACTTGATTAAGTGCGTTCTTAGCTATGATGCTATTCAAAATTTAAATTTATACTTTTTCAAACATGTTTCAAAATCAAAAAGTTTTTTTTTTGTATTTTATCTAAAATAATCTTACAACTAAGGCCGTGTCTACGCTGCGCAAGTGGTTTGACAGCGATAAAACTCGCCATGTTGTCGCAGCGGTCGCTCCTAGTGGCTGTCACTTCCCCAAGACAAGCTTACACGCAGTCACGAGTGTTCCTATTGTAGGTCTACTACTTCAGATAGAGCGAGTAGGGAACATAATGGGATACTGGAGCCACATACAAGTTGCAATCGTTTCCAAGCGATTTTACTTCTAGAATCGGTAATGCTTAAATAGAACGCTAGCTGCTGATTGGATAAGTTGACAGTTTCATGACGTGACATTTTTAAAGCTCGTATTTCGTCCAATCAGCAACGGAAGTTGCAGCGTTAGCGGTTCTAAACAGAATCGCTTGGAAGCGATTGCAACTTGTCTATATGGTATGAAATATTTTTTTAATTCTTGGCTCTGTTTTGTATGTATTTTCGGTAGAAGTTAGTTTTTTCCCCATTAAGTGTAAACTATTTTCTAAAATACAGAATGTTTATTTAGCAGCTAAAAAATACTTTTTTTTTCCGACTTTTGTTTTTTCGAAATTTGTTTTGTTTTTCCTTAATCTATTGTTTACTAAAATTTAATAAAACGATGCTAGGTGATTTTAGAGGAAACATTTAGTAAATAAGTCGTCGTAACAGTAAAAACATCAAATGGAAATTTAACACTACTCTTTATACCTTTACAAAAAACCGTTTTGCAAGCGATTGAAATCAACCAGTCACCCTACGCTAATGGTGGTTCCCGACTGCGCCCAAGCCCGGCAGATGGCGTAGTGTTTGCGCTGCTCGAGTGGAACTTTGAATTTTGAACTATTAGCCGTACGCGGTACATTCGGCACCTGTCAATGTTTACAGTTCGCCAGTGTGTAGGGGCATAACTTTAGATGAAGTTACAGTGACGCTGACGTCAGAGAAAACTATTACTAAATCTATGTTACCGCGTGCCTTTGATGTGCTGTGGTTTTAATTAGGAATTCGACCAAATGTTAATTTTAACCGGCCTCATGTTATATTTGACTATCAGCCGCTGACAACACTGAAGCTTTACGTTAGAGTCGAAAATTTTAAATATGAAATTAATAGATATTAACACCACTAAAAATATCATATTTAAAATTTCGAGTCTTTAATTTTTTTAATGTAGATTACAAATAGAGGGTATATCGCAATATTAACAACCCTTAGTTCCCTCAGTTTCTTGCCTGTTCTTCTGAGTAGTGGCTCTTTTTTCGAACAAGGCAGTAGAGTCTATTATAAAACTTTGACGTTCATAAGTGTGTCTTTGATACCCAAATTGAATAAAAACATTTTGACTTTGACTTGACTTGATTTTGAACCCTAAAAATGTCATGTTTAAATTTTTCGACTCTAAAGTATACTACATATCTTTAAAATTGGATCTGGATGTAGATTAAAAATAGGAGAGTATTAATATTAGGTCCTTACGTATGAAATTGGCGTTTTGTACGGGAGGAATAAAAAGTCGTTTTTTTTTTGTAAAATATATTTAATTAATCAAAGTATGCACCGTTGTTATCTATGCACTTTTGCCATCTTATGGGTAGTTCATTGATCCCTTTACTATAAAAACCATGGGGGCGAGAATCAATAAACTCTTTAAAGGCGGTTTGGACTGCTGCATCGGAGTGGAATTTTTTTCCTTGTAAGAAGTTGTCCAAATTCCGGAAGAAATGGTAATCTGTTGGAGCAAGGTCCGGGGAGTACGGTGGATGTCGCAGACATTCCAATTGTAGCTCAGCTAACTTAGTGGTTGTTTGTTATGCAGTGTGTGGTCTTGCGTTGTCGTGAAGCAGCAGTGGCCTAGAGCGATTGACCAATCTCGGTTGTTTAACAGCTAGTTCTTCCTTCATGGTTTGCAGTTGCTGACAATAGATATCTGCCGTAATCGTTTGGCCAGATTTAAGAAAGCTGTAGTGAACGACACCGGCGCTAGTCCACCAAACACTTACAAGTAACTTTTTCTGAGTCAATTTTCGTTTAGGGCAGGATTTGGCTGGGTCTCCAGGGTTCAGCCATTGCGATGAGCGCTTTCGATTATCGTACAATATCCACTTTTCATCACAAGTAATGATTCGATTTAAAATCCCTTCATTATTGTGTCGGTTGAGCAAAGTAACACAACAGGCGACCCGTGTTTGCAAGTTCGATTCACTCAATTCATGAGGTACCCATCGTTCGAGTTTTTTTACTTTCCCGATTTGCTTCAAGTGGATTAATACAGTTTTGTCACTTACCCCGAAGCCTGCTGCTATCTCTGAAGTGCTTTGTGATGGATCCGCTTCCACAATAGCCTTTAATTCTTCGTTTTTCACTTTGATCTCCGGCCGTCCACGGGGTTGGTTCTTAAGGTCGAAATTTCCAGAACGAAAACGTTGAAACCAAAAACGTACCATGCTATCTTTAGCGACACCAGCGCCGTACACATCATTAATTCTTCGAGCTGTTTCTGCAGCACTGGTGCCACGGTAGAACTCGTACTCGTAAATATACCGATATTTCATGTTTTCCATTGCGCGGTAATAAGCGACGCCAAAGAAAAAATAATGAGGAAAATAACAAATGAATGACATGAATGTATTCCAAAGAAAAAAAAACCAGCTAAATGAATTTATTAATTTGAATTTCGAATTCTTAACCAAAGAGGAGATATTTCAGATCAAATTGATCAGTACGACAAAACGCCAATTTCATACGTAAGGACCTAATATAAAGATATCTAAAAATATATCTATATATCTTGTGCTGTTAATATCTCGAAGTTCAGCAATTTCATCATGATAAAAGTCAAAATGTAAAACATTGTACGAACATTTTTATCAGAAACTAAGCTAGAGATACTTTCTCTGCCTTCCTACCAGTTCCACACAAAGTATTGATCATACATAGTCACACATAGTACGTACATGCCTACGGTAGAAGGCGGGCGATGCATAGCATTAGCCTATATTAAACTTTACACAACCTCTATAATTGCCTTTCCTATCCATCTACCTGCCCACTAGACCGCCAACACTCTCCAAGTTATAGGAAACTAGCGACGCCCCGCGGTTTCACCAGCGAACACATAGGAACCGTTAATTTTTTCGGCATAAAGAGGACCATATGTCTTTTCAACGTGCATGCAAAATTTCAGGATGATCGGTTTATTTTATTTTATGTACAATAAATAGGTCGGCGTTTGACCACCAACTCGCCTGATGTTAAGCGACGTTGTGGTCTAAGACGGAGCACGACGACCTATAAGGTACTTATTCACTCTAGCCTTGAAGTTTTGTAGAGTGAAGAAGTACAAAGACGGCAGTTGAGTGAGGCGCTACAAGTGCGCTACTGCTCAGACCCGTCTTCGGAACGGTTACACCGGACTACATCCCGAAACACGACTAGGTCATTTCACGGCATGGCTTGGTCCGGTGGGTGGTAACTAGCCACGGCCGAAGCCTTCCACCAGAGTTTGCTACCCGGTTAGCACTACCCGGTGACCACGTGTAGGGAATCCTATTTTGATTCTGTGGGCTGAGCTACCCACTCCTACGGACGTGGGTAGCTCAGCCCCCAAATGCATGGATGTTTGTTACTCTTTCACGCCAGAACGGCTGAACAGATCTGGAGGAAATTTGGCACAGAGATAGGTTATAGTATAAAATAGCACATAGGATATTTTTTAACCGCGGGTGAAACCGCGGGGCGTAGCTACTAATTTCATAAATGCGAAAGTTCGTGAGTGTGTATCAAATGCATTAGTTTTTTAATTTTTACCGTTGAACGGATGGCAGGATTTGGATAAAATTTAAAACGGTAAAAGCTTATATTCTGGATGAACATAGGTTTAAATACCGTGGATTAGCATACAGACTTTTTAACCGCAAGTTACACCGCGGTACGCAGATAGTAACATAACACATAACATATCGTCACGCCTTTCCCCCGAGGGGGCTGCAGAGGAATACAACACCCACACTTCGCCGGACGATATTCAGTACCAAATGTGACAGGGGGCGAGCCTGTCGCCATGCACCGGGCTCCAGTCATGTAGCAGATGACATACAGACGCAGATAGTAGTCAATATATTTAAGTATTCAAATATTACTATGTTATCTTCAAACAAGATCTTAAAGTTTCAAAAAACTCATATCTCTTGTGATCATAAATAAGTAAATACATATTGTACATATAGTATGTATAGTATTAATGAAAAGAGGATATTATAAGGTTAAGAATTATTTAGAAGATAAAGATGTCTGGAGCCTTCCACTTCCGCCAAGTAGCCACTAGTATTTATAGATTACCTAGTTGTAAGCCAAAATTTGTGAGACTAATTTATTTATAATTTGAAAAAATAATGCCCCTCAGTTTCTTGCCTGTTCTTCTGAGTAGAGGCTCTTTATCCGAACAAGGCGGTCGAGTCTATTTAAATAACTTTGAAGTTCATAAGTGTATCTTTGATACCTAAATTGAATAAAAACATTTTGACTTTGACTTTGACTTTGTATGTCTATGTTATCTATTATCAAGATCTTAAAGTTTCAAAAACTCATATCTCTCGTCCCTTGCGCCCACTGACCCCACGTAAGGCGGGGCGCACGCGATCAGCAATATCGGTGCCAGATAAGGATCGGGACACACGGACAACCTGCCGTCCACTGCCGTCGTAATTGTCGACCTGTTGTTTGCTACGCGTCTTCATGTAGTAATTACTGGTAGTCTGGTTTTGATTGACGATTATCAAATAAAAAAATGTGTTCGTGCTTTTGTACTGATCTGATTTTGAACATAATTAACCCCTTTGGCTAATAAAAGTCGTATGGCTGTGGAATAGTTATACAGTGTTTTGTCTTTTTCTAAGGAGTTTAAAAGTTTATGAAACAAAAAGACAAAACACTGTATAACTCACCGAGGCTATAAAACGATTATCAGTAAAGTGGAATATGTAGGGATTTTTTGACATGTATTTTAAACATTTATTTTATTTTTGTACTTACAGACATTTTGATTTCGTTCATTCCAGTTTATTAATTCACAATTTATATCCATTATTGTATTAATTATTAATGTAGTGCAATTTATGATGTTAGTAATGTGACTTTGATAATTTAATTTAAACGTGTATGAGTCTATGATACTATGAATAAATGATTTATTATTATTTATTATAAACAAATACTTAAATTATTTCCACCATATGAGTATCGTGTTACACAAACAGTCATTTAAATAACTTTTTAAAGGTTTTCTGGTGTTTTTTTTTTGCGTTTCTTTAATACGATTTGAAGTCTCATCGTAGGATTCCTTCTTATCATTTTGGAGCAGAACCCCAAAAATATCAAAGTTGCCGCGTGGTTGAATGCTCCTGATTGACGCGCGCCAACGTCAACTCTTGTTGTAGCTACGTTGCTGCTATTACCGTTGCTGCGGTGCAACGTACAACGCAACGCATCTGTTTTGTAAGTCAACCCTTACTGCCATAAGTACGCTCATGCTTGTATGTTTTTTTGTCCAGCCAAAAATTGACGGACATGACATGATTTTATATTTAAGCAAAATAAACATGCAAATGATTCGTCGACTCGTTTCCGCGAAAATAAAATATCTATTGGATTTCGGGCATCACTAAATTTGAGGTTAAGTCAATATACAACGCAAATATCAGAGCCATTGGATTTAAAAAAAAACTTTATCCTCTTCTTTAGCGTAGGATTTAAACGCCAAATAGGTAGGCTAGTAAAAAAAACTGGCTAAAGCTAAGTTCAACAGGAAGAAAATTCGAACAGCGTTAAATGGCTCATGGTTTTATTCAGCAAGTTTTTGTCTAGCACTTGCACCTAATTGCGCGTGCAATAAATTGCGATTAATTCTAATAGTCTCTTTAGTGCTGTAGTTTACGTCAGATTTTTCTGTCATTTATTTTTCGACAAACGCCGTACATCGCAGCTCAGCCTAGCATTTGTTCATATCCCCTTGAGCAGGCAATAAGTACACCAAGTACTCCGACAAAAGGTAGAAAACGTTGAAATACGGTGCAATATCTGCAAACAGCGCCCTCTGGTGATTTGGGCATTTATTAAAAAGCACACAATACCCGGCCACTACAGGGTAGCTCTTCTATTTTATTTTTAATATTAAACCCTCGGGCTAGAGCTCCGTTGGCTAGAGTAGGGGTAGACAGAGGTTTCTGTACTTTGATCGTACTTCACACTGATATTATAAATGCGAATGTTTGGATGGATACATGGATGTTTGTTACGTGTCATATGTGACACTAGAACGGCTGAACGTATCGGAATCAAATTTAGCCCGGAGATAGGTATCAAGTTTGGAATGGCACAAAGGATACTTTTTAACCGCGGGTAAAACCGCGAGGCGCAGGTAGTCAGACTAATATTATAGATGCGAATGTTTGGATGGATGGATTGATGGATGTTTGTTTCCCAATTACGATATACAATATTTTTTTATTTTTAAAAAACCCATTTTATTAAGACAATTTTGAACCCCACCTTAGCCATCCTTAATACGTTTTTAAAATTGAGAATCAGTTTTGTAGTTTTCTGAGGAGTTCCCAATTAAAAAAATCAACTGCATACAAAACCACAGGAAAGTTAATGGGGAAAAAAATCATGAAATGTAACCCTTTTAACGTTTTACGTACATTCGTATATAGTAGGTATACATAATTTTATTTATATAATTTGTTTATTTAAAACAAAATCACGACGTGTTTACTATTTGATTTGGTTCCAAAAATGTATCTCCCAAAAATGTACCAAATTCCCATTCGGCATCTCACTATCTCTATTCTGTATCTCCAACCAAATAGCGGTCTTTAAAACTAGCAGCCTCTACAGCTGGCTACTCTACCCGCTCGATGATAGAGAGTGCTTCACAACCATTATTGAGATTCAGACGGACGCTCCGTCATAGCTCCTCGAAAGACTGAGAGGTAGGTAGTCCTGCTTAGCTGCTGTGATAACAGACGCAACTTACAGACTTGTAGGATGTAGGTATACTACACTTTCAGTTAGCTGTGGGAATTTTCGCCCGCGGCAATGTGTCAAAACCAAACAGAACTCTTGAAAAATGCAATTTATTGAATTTTCTGGTTTTGTCACGTTTGAAAAGTTTCGTAACTATAGCAGAGTATATTATTATACCATACATGTACATACATATCGTCACGCGTCTCTTCCGAGGGGCTGGCAGAGGTGTAATACAACACACAAATTTCGCCTGACGATATTCAGTCCCAAATGTGACAGGGGCGAGCCTGTCGCCATACACCGGGCTCCAGTCATGTAGCAGATGACATACAATACGCACATATGTGCACACAATGAATAAATTGGTTGCGTACCGTCGGTTGGGTTCGAACCCGCTCCCTCTGGCTTGAGAGGCGGGCCTTTTCCCAACTAGGCTGCCATCGCTTTTACTTTAGTATTATTATACCATGAGTCAGAATATCGGTCAAACAAAATTGGTTAGGTAAATATATGTTACTTTTAAATTAATTTGGAAGGTTTTGGATTTCATGATAGTTTAAAAAGTCATTAATAATTTAATTTCTTTCGGTTTCATTTCGTTTGAACGTTAATTTAGGATTTGGGTTTGTTATAGTTCAAAAAGTCATTACTAATTTAAATTTCATTTGTTTTCATTTTGTTTGAACGTAAAATCTGCATGTAAATCTTCATAATGGATTCAATAAAGTTTTTTAAAAGTATTACTTTAAGTATTAAGTATTAAGTATTATTTTAAGTATCTATACTAGTATTTTTTTTATTCTTATTTCTTTTTAGCAAGTAAGTACCACAGCAAATTGTCTATATAAATATAGGCAGAATAATCCGTTCACACCTCATAATGGCAGCGTTCAAATATTTGCGCAATGATCGTCCCAAGGATGCCGTGATGGGCGGCTCACGACTGAGGTGCTAACCCACTACCAGAACACGACCATCGCTAGACGTGGATGGTTCATTAATCATTACTCTCTAGGAGCTCAATACTCAATAGGAGCTAGCTTATAAAAGCCCTTTTGCAGGGTATAATAGTCTTGATTGGTAAACAGAACAAACACTTTTAGATAAAGTAAAACGTTTATTATCAGGACGCAAAACGACATACATCTGTATCACAGGTTTGTCCGTTTACTCCCACCTGTTCTGTTGAGCATGGCAGCATGGCAGCCTAGTTGGGAGAAGGCCCGCCTCTCAACCCGAGGGAGCGGGTTTAAACCCAGCCGACGGCACGCACCTTGTTCATTGTGTGAACATATGTGCGTATTGTATGTCATCTGCTACATGATTGGAGCCCGGTGCATACACCGTAAACATCGCCGTAAATGTCGCTATGGCGACAGGCTCGCCATAGCGACATATTTTGGGACTGAATATCGTTCGGCGAAGTGTGGGTGTTGTATTACACCTCTGCCGGAAAGGCGTGACGAAATGTTATGTTATGTTAGTGAGGTGCAGAGAAATTCACTAGCCTGATAGTAAACTCTAGCATGATGTTTATCAGTTGAAATGCCTCCCTGAATTCCGAACTTCAACAACTCAAAACCTCTGCACGTCAGCACTCCGCTAATCTCTACAGTACTATAAATTTGTATCCTGAACTTACTGTCGCTCGTGGAGACGTCCACTAAGGAAGTTGCGAGTTATTAGACACTCCAGCCAGGTCGCAACGAGGCTCTAATCCACTTTGCGTAATGAGAGCGCTAATCATCGGAGCGCTTGCTTCAAAGAATCTGCGAGCGCTAACTATGGTCATTAGAGCTTGTTGCAAGCTGCAAGATTGCAGGACTTTATGATGTAAATAATAATAATAAATTCGGGACACTTCCACACACGGTCGCCTGACCCCAAACTAAGCAAAGCTTGTACTATGGCTGCCAGGGACTGATATACATACTTAGATATTTTTAAATACATACTTAAATACATATTAACACCCAGACAGAACAAATACAAATGTTCATCACATAAATGTTTGCCCTAGGTGGGAATCGAACCCACGCCCCCAAGCTCAGAAGGCAGGTTCACTACCAACTGAGCCACCGAGGCAGTCAAATCTTTTAAACTGGAACATTTCTGGTCTGCTTTGGTTGGAAAAAGGGCGTTGGAGGAAGGGCGCGACCTTTTTTTTCCTTAAAAAAATTGGCAATAAAATATCCATTAACAATTTTTAACGTTTCCAGGGTTGCGACAATGCAAAATCACACTTCACACTAATATTATAGATGCGAAAGCGTGACGATAAGTTATGGTTTGTAAAAGCTAAAGACAATTATTACTCCGAGGCTATACAGTACTCGGCGATAAATATTGCACATCGACCTTTGGAAAGAGACTTCACCTTCGTAGAGCGTTATCTCTGTCGCACACTAAACGAAACTGTCGTACAAACAAAGTCAAAGTCAAAGTCAAAATGTTTTTATTCAATTTAGGTATCAAAGATACACTTATGAACGTCAAAGTTATTTAAATAGACTCGACCGCCTTGTTCGGACAAAAAGCCTCTACTCAGAAGAACAGGCAAGAAACTGAGGGGCATTATTTTTTCAAATAATAAATAAATTACAGTCTCACAAATTTTGGCTTACAACTAGGTAATATCTATAAATACTAGTGGCTACTTGGCGGAAGTGGAAGGCTCCAGACATCTTTATCTTCTAAATAATTCTTAACCTTATAATGAACGTACGAAAGAGATAACGCTCTACGAAGCCGAGTCTCTTTCCAAAAGTCGATGTGTAATTTTTTGAATTTATCGCCGGGTACTACCTATACAACGCTTATTATATTAGTAAAGAGGCTAGACGTTTGAAACGACTTTTTTATGTAGAATAGGTCGGCATTTGACCACCAACTCGCCTGATGTTAAGCGACGTTGTGGTCTAAGATGGAGCACGACGACCTTTAAGGTACTTATTCACTCTAGCCTTGAAGTTTTGTAGAGTGAAAAAGTACAAAGACGGCAGTTGAGTGAGGCGCTACAAGTGCGCTACTGCTCAGACCCGTCTTCGGAACGGTTACACCGGACTACATCCCGAAACACGACTAGGGGGCTATTCCTGCGCGTGAGATGAGATGAGATTTTATCTTGGTGACTCTCACACCTATGACAATTTAAACTAGAGCAACAAGGACGCAAAATGGTGAGATGAGAATCTCAAATCTCCGAATTGGGCCCTAGGTCATTTCACGGCATGGCTTGGTCCGGTGGGTGGTAACTAGCCGCGACCGAAGACTTCCACCAGAGTTTGCTACCCAGTTAGCACTACCCGGGGACCACGTGTAAGGAATCAGAATAGAGTACACTCCTACGGACGTGGATAGCTCGGCCCCCAAAAAAAACCTATAAAACCAACTAGCAACTCCATCCAACTAACTACTAAAATTATACGTAGGTATCTATAGTGATAGTCATATTAATCAATATTCAACCATGTGTGTACGATGCAGCTAGAGTGGAGTGTCACTCCACTTGGCTTGTAGGCAAACATGCCGCCTTTGATGCAGAGACTTGCTTTGATGTCTCATCGTAGCTGCATCTTGCATATTCTTTGACAGCATTGTTTGAACACCGCTACTAACTACTATGTTGTACGATGGTTACATATTTTATTTTAGGGAGGCATGAGGTTTTAATTAAGAAAAGCTTGACGAAGAAATAGCAAAAAAAATGTTTCTACTAATAATTTAAACTTATCCTTATCCGCCGTAGATAAGTGTCCTCAGAATAGTTATAAAGTGATTTGTCTTTTTCAATCCAGTTTGAACTCGAAGGAAAGAAAAAGACAAAACATTGTGTAACTATTCTGAGGTTACACTTATCTAAGGGGGATAAGTATAAAATTATTAGAAGAAACAATTTTTTTGAGGACCGAGGACATAAAACGTATATATTTGAGGGGTAGGTATTTTTTTTTCGGTTCTATATTTTTCGTTTTGCACCACATTTTTTTTTTATTCAGAATTACCAAAACCGTATTTAGATTAGTTTTTGCTTACGTGTCGTATGGTTTTAGCCTGTCCTTTTTTTGTCATACGTGACAATTATATCTGTGGTAAAAAGCTATGGAACCTAGTTGGGAGAAGGTCCGCCTCTCAAACTAGAGGGAGCGTGTTCGAACCCAGCCGACGGCACGCACCAATTCGTTCATTGTGTGAACATATGTATTGTATGTCATCTGCTACATGACTGGAGCCTGGTGTATGGCGACAGGCTCGCCCCCTGTCACATTTGGGACTGAACCGGCGAAGTGTGGGTATTGTATTACACCTCTGCCAGCCCCCTCAGGGGAAAGGCATGACGATATACGATTTTACAGTATAATTTTATTTTTTATACTCAATTTTATTGATTTTGACACATAATTTATTTTGACATTTAACCTATTAATTTATTTTTATTTATTATCATAATATCATTATTGACATGTTATGTTATTTTACAATTCAATGCTGAATTATTGGTATTGATTTATTGAGACTTATTACTATTGACGTGTTGTGATATTCACTTATTTTAAATTACCTGATGTAATTGGCATGTTGCCGTTTTAGTTATTAGTTATTAAACAATTAAATTAAAGATAATTATGTTATGTTGTTATGTTATATTATATTATCTGTGGTAAAAATCGGTGCCAAATTCTAATGCGTCTACCACCAACGTGAACGTCAAAATGAGTTAATGGAATCCCTAGCTGGAAACCTACATCTATTACCTATATCTATTTTACCTATCACAACTTAGCTTCACAGCGAAATTTTGTCTTAACAAATTCGATGTAAGCACTTACTTACCTTACATTTTCCTCTCAAACCAAAACATCGAAAACACTAATACCGCAATAGACACCAGTACAAATACGCTGGCAGACAAACAGACAAACATGGCGGATGGACCTTCATTGGGAATTCTCAAAAACATAGCCGTTGTCTCCACCACCAATATTGACACGGGCCGGTTTATTGGCAGGTACAGTCGCGAAGAGAGAACTTTTGTGGGATAGTAAAACTTAAATGAAATCTATTTTCTACGAGTTATAGGCCAACCAGAATCTCATGGCAAACATTTTTAAATTCTGGAACATCAATATGTGTGATACAAAAAAAACAAATACCATAACACTTTAATTGTTTTATTTTTAAACATCGCATTTACGTACTTACTTAACATTTCTGTATGTAAATAAAATCAACCATACACGCGACGCTCATTGAATTTTATTTTCAAAGAAATTATAATATATTCGGATTTTGATTAAAAAAAACAAATGAGTTGGTATTTAAGAAATGTAAGGGTAATAGAATAAGCCAATAAATTTAAAAATAAAATAAATTCTTCATTGTTATTTTGTTAATGATTGTCCACCTGTACCATACAAAATGTATGGAAAGAGATGGTCAACTTTTTCCATGCAATATGTCATGTGGACAGATGGCAGTTATCTCATTTCTATAAGTTTCCCAAAGCCTATAATAATATACTCCGCCAGGTATAGTATTCCGGTCACGTGAGCAACACATAGTGACGTCATCAATGCATAAGCAAGACCGAATTAATTCAATTACAATTAGTTCGAAAGAGATGGGTGACGATGACGAATGACGTCACTATGTGTTTGCTCCCGGAATGCTAGAAATTGTGTTTTTGGGTCGGGTATGATGAAGTTTATTGTTTTTAGTCTAAAGGTGACAGACTAAATACTTATTAAACTTAAAATATTCAATGGTTATGTAGGTATACTCAACTTAAATATAGTTATTAAATATAATAGTTAACCTAAATCAATTTTCCTTCATCAATAGGTTAAAGTTGCATTTAAAGCCCCCACAGAATGGTGACGTTATACCTAAAACAGAATGGAAATAAGCTGATTAAATAAATAATTACAATGATAAAACGCTAAATAATTTAAAAATAGTATTTGAGGGCCCATCACTAAAATGTTTTTTTAAACTCTTGATGACACTACTACGTCTACAAGTAACATTATTAAAAAGAAAAACAAAAGACCCGACTGCAAAATATTAATGTACTCTATGTCACTTCCACTATCAAGATGATTCAAATGACGCCTGTCGAAATCCATGTAGCTGTTTAGGCTGTAGGGCGAGCCAAAGACACTTCATACATGCATACCCACATTACATTAATACAAACACACAAAAATCATAACCCTCATGTCCCATACTCTATCATACGTACCCTTTCCATCCTAAGGTTGCCTGGAAGAGATCGCTCTTAGTGCTAAGGCCGCCAGTTGTTACACGACAGTTTAAGTTTTTTCTGTTCTTTTGTTTTGTTATTTCTGGTGTGAACAATAAAGTGTTTATTTATCTTCTTCGTCGGATAAAAAGATGGAAATTTTTCCATCTTTATAAAAAGATGAAAATCTTTATAAAAAGATGGAATTTTTCCATCTTTTTGACATTAAAAGTCTACTGACTCTTAAAATACAATAAGACGTAAATATCTTCCAGCACATAACACTCGTAACAACTAAAGCTTCTAAACCGTTGTGTAATTTTTAAATCCCTGCGACCAGCTCGCACATGGTCGCTAACTCTTCGGGGAAGGCGGTGTTTGTACGTGACACGTCGGCATGCCTTCATATTTGCCTACCCCATATACGAGGCATGTATTTCGTAACGATTTGCCTTAACACCACACTACATATCTGTATACCTATCTATCGTATATTTTACGACGTCAGAATCTTCTCAACGATCGTCACGCCTTTCCCCCAGGGGGCTGGCAAAGGTGTAATACAACACCCAGGCTTCGCCGGACGATTTTCAGTCCCAAATGTGACAGGGGTGAGCCTGTCGCCATACACCAGGCTGCAGTCATGTAGCAGATGACATACAATACGCACATGTACACAATGAACAAATTGATGCGTGCCGTCGGCTGGGTTTGAACCCGCTCCCTTGAGAGGCAGGCCTTCTCCAACTAGGCTATCATCGCTTTTTAACTCACTTCTTACAAACCTCATGATACAAAAAAACGAGGTTCAGCGTTCCGGGAGTTGACAACCGACTACGTCATTCGTCATCGCCGTCATCTCTATCGATCTCGTTGTAGTTACTTATCCGGTCTTGCTTGCATCGATTAACATCACTGCGTGTCACCCACGTGACCTTTTTTGTGTCGTAACCACCAGGTGGAGTACATTTTTAGACCATGCCTCATCCTACCTACTATTAAGTCTGCGTTTCTCGAAGCCGGAGCGAAGCGGAGCGGAACTCAGCGGTGGGTAAATTCATCAATCACAATGCTTCTCTGTTGCAATGCTATCTTCGACCCATTTCAGTTCAATTGACCGATCCTAATCTTGGAACCGTTGTGATTGGTCAATTCATGCTGCGCTGACCTCCGCTCCGCTAATCTCCGCTCTGCTAGTCTCCGCTTCGGTGGAAACGCACCGTAAATATAATTTGGTTGACGTCAGTGTCTTCTTAAAATGCATAGATACCAACTCCTATATTTACCTACTGCTAAATACGAGTACATACGAGTATAATCAGTATCCTAATGGAGTAAACATCCGTGTTTTGGTAAACATTTGAGAAAAATTAAGTTAGTTCGTACTGAGTTTTAACTTTAATTAATCAATAATGTTTCACGCAAAATTATTGGCTTTCTGTAATGTAGAACAGAGTCGAATTCATACATTTCATTTATGCTGTTAAATTTTGCCGCCTTTACGTCAATTAATTGTCAGTTAGTAAGTCCTTAAAAGTCAGTTGAAAGATGTCAATTACATTCTTCTTATATTTTGTTTCATCACCAAAATCCTAAGATATTTTCTTACTTTTATATATTTATTTATTTTTTGCTCTTCTTAATAATAGCCTAGTTAGGGAAGGCTCGTCTCTTATGCCAGAGGCAGCGGGATTGATCTCAGCCGAAAGCCGATAGATGAATTTCTTAATTGTGTGAACATTATGTTCGTACTTTAAAGTTACACTGCTAACTGGATCCTGGTGTATGGCGACAGACTCGCTCCGTGTCACATTTGGGACTGATTAGTCACATATCGTCCGGGGAAGTCTGAGTGTAATACATCTCTGCCAGCCTTCAAAAAAGATTCAACAAAATTCCAACCACTTTTCTAACGTTTAAATTTTAAATTTTTTTTTTTGGCAAACGTCATATCAACATTTTCTTCTCAGTCCAGCCAACAAAGCCCCTCTAATAGACCTGTACACTGCTTTGACGCAAAAAGCCGCAGTAAATGGAAGCTTCATCAAAGGGCTCCTCAAACAGGGGTATAATCCTAGTACCTATTTGGCTCCGGAGTGGCTGGTGACCGGCGGCTTGTAGGGTTGCTGGGTACGTCTAGAAAGTTCTAGAGCTTTTGATTTTTAAATGGTTTTTATACTGTCTGTCTTAAAGAAAGGCCAGGTCAAGAGTGCCAGTAACCGACGAGCGTGTATGAAATACTCATGAAAGTGGAAGAAGCGAAAGATGTATGCCAGGATCGTAGCAAGTAGAAAGAAGTGGTCTCTGCCTACCCTTATGGGAAAGAGGCGTGATTATAATATGTATGTATGTATAGTTTATAATGCGGAAACGTTCGTCAGGTTAGCAACGTTACAACCCTACAAGGAAAACCATTTATTGGACATTTTTTTAATGAATAAAGGGGTATCTATCGTTATATCTTATGAGAAAGATATAACTTATCTACTTAAGATATTAACCGGCCATTGCTTTAGCCGTTTTGTTTGAAAACCAAACTTGGTGGTTCGTTTACGTCGTTCTAAGTGGCTGACACATTTGCTCCCAGTAGGCTGTTCTGCAAAACATGACAACATTACTGGCTCGTCTTGCAATCCCCTCCCCTCTCCCCGTGCTTCGTGATTGATCCAAACAAAAAGTGACACTCTAGATTAACTGGAAAGTATAGTGATTGTGAGAGTGTTGCTGCTTATGGCTTCTGATTTTGGTTCAAATTTGCCACTCCTAGAATCTGCCACCCTAGACTCCAGCCTACAGAGCCTGCTGGTAAATCCACCACTGTCAACCAGTCGAACTTTTTAGGGCTCCTACATCTTAAGGCAGCAGCCCTAGCGTCCCAGTCTCCGCCACAGTCGTAGCCAGCTGTAGATTGGAGAATTGAGTCATCTAATATTCCCTGTGTCGCCGAGCCATGCGTCTTGGGCTCTATTCTGCACACACGGACACTTGACGGGGAAAATATTGCACGAAATGTTGATTTGACACTTGTATTGGTACTATAATTTTGTGCTAGAAGCGTGCATCCCGCAGTTTTGCCCACGGTTATAAAATATCCTAATCAAATCAAATGTCTTTGTGTGATGGTTTATTTTGACTACCCTAATAACTGTGATTAAAAAAAAAACAAATGTTTCATACATTTGTTTTTCGAGCTTTCAAAATATTCTCCGGCCACTTTTAATCACCTTCACCTTTCTACTAAGATGTCAGCGGGATGAGGTAGTACGTATAACAATTCAAAATCTCGAAGCAACTGAATATTTTTACTTATTTATAAAGTAAGTAAGCACTTAGGTTTTTTTCATACATTCGTGAGTAGGGAGGTATCCTATGTAAAAAGGAGTATTCGGTGGTATATTTGTACAATTGTACATAATTATGCACAAATGTACATTTGTATATTTACATGTACATATATTATGTAAATAAACAAATTTGTTTATTTGTACATATGTACAAATATACATATGTACTCGTATATGTAGGTATATTTTAGAACTTATCAGCGGGGAAAAAATACTTTAACTCGTTAACGAAAACTTTTTTTTTTCACAACTCTTTTATTTTTCTTCCAAGAAGTGCATTAAAACCTTCCCAGGCTAAAAACTCATAATTCCAAAAACGGCCAGTACTCAGTCAAAGTAAACAAATTAGCTCCGAAAAGCGTGCTTTGATGATACGCGCCCGCTCGCTTGGCGGCGTCTTTGATTTCCCCACTTAATGGAAAATTAAAATAGCATGAGACGCGCCATCGAGAGTAGAGTACCTTCTCCAACTTTGGGACTTCTATGATTTGAGTCCAAGTCTTTTTTAAACGACTCCTTTTGGCTTGGCACGGTATTTCGTTAATATCTTTGTTATAAACACTGCTTTTTCAACTACTTCTATGACCGATTCTTATGAAGCTGTGGGCATACATTACACCGGCTGTACAGTATTGCCGCGAAAGCCCGCGAGAGTGTCAATGTTTACAAATTTATAAAAATAGTAGAGAGTGCCTATTTCGGGTCAGGTTCGGAATAAGCTTTCTTAGGCCCGCATGCTAGAATTACGATGATTCTTGAATCTCGATTTAAAACTGGTTTTACCATACATAAAAAAAACGTTTTAAATCGAGATTCATGACTGAGCGTCATTTTTGAATACGGCCCTTAGAGGCCGAAATGGCTTTCGCAGACGTTCGCGGCTATACGATGTGTATCAGGTTTTAAGTTCCCGTAACATTACAACATGATAAACCGTTTGTGATTAAAACCGGTAACTTCCTTAAAAGTTTTTTATGTTTAGCATTGTACAACAGGTACCTACAAAACAAATGTCATTTTGTTGTTTTTTTTGTCTGTTTATATATTTGACGGCGCGTGATATCATGGGATAAAGAAAATCAGTTTCCGAGTTGTTAATCGATAGTTTTGATCTGTTGTTTTTGACGATTAATCGATTTGTTTATGGTCATTTAGAGCGGTTAACACCGAATGGAGTTGCGTTTGGGATTTCGGGCGAACGTCATGTCTGTGAGTCAGTGGTTGACAGGACTGGGCTGAAAGCGGTCGCACGCAATGGTCATTCGTAAACCCATTACTCTAAATCGCCAACTATCTTTGTGATCATTCACTAAATAAGTAGTCTAAGTGACTGTATAATTAAAATAGTGAAAAGCCTTCAATGCTGTCCCCTTATTTCAACGTTCCTGAAGTTTGACGCCGACCATAAAATGATAGCGAGTTCACGGATGAGAAATCAGACACAACACCTCGGCCTACTAGATTTTCTCCGTCACCAAAAGTGGAAGGTTACAGCGCGGCGGCCTTTCCTATGTTTCTCCGACATCAATGGGATCAGATGCGACGGCGTGGCTCCTCTTTCCTACATTACCCCGATATCAGGAGTGAGATGTGAAGGCTCGGCTTCCTATTCCGCTCTCTTTCCCCGACATCAGAATTGGGATAAGACTAATGCCCACAGTTAACAAGATGAGTGCTGAAGATGATGACGAGGACCACCGCTCTCTTTCCCCGACATCAGAATTGGGATCAGAATAACGTCCATAGCAACAAGATATGGCTCCGTCTTTGGCTACAATTGTGCAATGATCTGGAACCGAAGTGGCATAGCAACAGATGGCTGATAGGGTCGCCCCTACGTGCTATTATTGTGGAATGTGCGGACTGTTTCTTCGTGGTGCATGAAGGGCAGCAGGGCGGCAATGAGAGAGTGAGCATCGTGTAGACGTCTGTATTATCTCGACGGCGTTTGATTACACCTAGTCTATGCTTTGTGACGCAACTAACAAACAACGAGAGACGAAGGATAGCAGTGTACCGAAAAAAACGTCGACGCCTACGTGTTACTACTGCAACGAGGTTACATCTCCACTCGTTGATCGAAAAAGGGCACCAAAATTAGCAGCAGCAATGTGCGAGATCCGGTCAATGCCTGGAGGGCTATTCTTACAACTCGAGCTACCATCTTATCTCGAAAAAAATGCCACTATTCGAGATGCCTTATTCTATACGCTCGAGATCGAGATAATCTCGATGGCTGGGGCGCGAGATGTCTCGAGTAGCCGGAGGCAGTGGAGACTTCCAGGAATCGAGATCGAGATGAGATGAAAATCTCCTATCTCCGAATTGGGCCCCTGCACTATGAAGCAGCCATTGATCACCTACGAGTAGCAATTGAATCCGGTGAGAAGTTTTCATTTTGTTTGATATTCGTACACGGTGTATGTCAGAGTGCTATTTTCTATTGGAGTTGCTTAGAGTTTGAAAATACCCACAAACAGTTTAGTCATACTGCCGCTTGCGGCACATGTGAGTCATGCAGTTAATAGATAACTTACTAAGTGTCAATGCTTTTGGTAAAACTAAGCCTGAAGGGCAGTAGCCGGTAGGACAGTAGCCTGTGTAGTAATAGCCTGTGTGGCAATAGCCTGTGTGGCACTAGCCTGTGTGGCACTAATCTGCAAGGTACTATCCTATGTGGCTCTAGCCTGTGTGGCAAGCCGGTGTAGCAAGCCTGTGTGGCAAGTCTGTGTGGCCAGCCTGTGTGGCAAGCGTGTGTGGCAAGCCTGTGTGGCCAGCCTGTGTGGCAAGCCTGTGTGACAAGCCTGTGTGGCAATCCTGTGTGGCAAGTCTTTGTTGCAACCCTACTTTTGTTGAATTATAGTCTGAGTGACGACCTAGCCTGTGTGGTGAGCCTATGTAGTAAATTCCTCCCGGTGTAACATCATAGTACGAGTTACGACCTAGCCTATGTGGCAAGTCTAAGTGACAACTTTAATGCCATGTTATTCGTTTGAAATTGGACACAGCAGTTTACATAAGTCCAAACCGCGTATGTGTACCGCCGCCATTGGATTTTCAATGTGGCTTGATTAAATTCTTGGAACATTGGAAGTATGATTAATAATTTAGTTTTTGCCTTGATTATTCGATTGGTCTCAATACAATTTATTTCACTAAAAGTCAAGTTGCTTATTTCAATTATCATGACAATTTATGGGGATAGGTAACGAATATGAAGTTACTGTTAGAAGAGTCGATTATACTCTGGTACGATGTTTATGGTTTGTAGAATTGGGTTTAACTGTTTTGTGTTATCCCATAACTGTGTTCGCTTTCTGTGAAATTGTGGAGGTAGATTTGAGACGGTCAGAATGACCGAGCGTTAAGTGGTTACTTGAGCACTTTTATGATTGTCCACAGATGATGAGATGAACTATTCACCCGAGGACGTGTGAAAATGCAGGATGGCCGTGACGGCGCGTGATATCATGGGATAAAGAAAATCAGTTTCCGAGTTGTTAATCGATAGTTTTGATCTGTTGTTTTTGACGATTAATCGATTTGTTTATGGTCATTTAGAGCGGTTAACACCGAATGGAGTTGCGTTTGGGATTTCGGGCGAACGTCATGTCTGTGAGTCAGTGGTTGACAGGACTGGGCTGAAAGCGGTCGCACGCAATGGTCATTCGTAAACCCATTACTCTAAATCGCCAACTATCTTTGTGATCATTCACTAAATAAGTAGTCTAAGTGACTGTATAATTAAAATAGTGAAAAGCCTTCAATGCTGTCCCCTTATTTCAACGTTCCTGAAGTTTGACGCCGACCATAAAATGATAGCGAGTTCACGGATGAGAAATCAGACACAACACCTCGGCCTACTAGATTTTCTCCGTCACCAAAAGTGGAAGGTTACAGCGCGGCGGCCTTTCCTATGTTTCTCCGACATCAATGGGATCAGATGCGACGGCGTGGCTCCTCTTTCCTACATTACCCCGATATCAGGAGTGAGATGTGAAGGCTCGGCTTCCTATTTCTCTATGTTTCCCCGACATATTCATAACCGATATGAACGAATATTAATGTTAGTTAATAGTTACTGTGTTAGAATGATGTTATACTATTTAATTTTGTAAGATTTTAATACTTTAACCTATTTTGCAGCGCCCTTACAGGGTCTTTGTACTTTGTACTTAGTCTAAGCACTATGCAGCACTGTATTTTGGCAAATAATAAATAAATAAATAAATGTATTAAAGTAGATAAAAGTACTTATTCACATAAGTATACTTTTATCTACTTTAATACATATTTAAAGTAAGTATATGAATGACGTAGTGCAAGTATTTAGTATTCATTTATAATTTTCTACTATTCTACGTATCTATTTATAATGTAGAGTCAAGACTAAGTTATTTAGCCTGAATTTACGCAAGTAAAAATATTAGCTCTACGTAACTTTTTTTTGTTAAAATTTATATAATATACTATTTATCTGTCTATTTGTGTATGTACAAAAGTAGAAAAATCATTAATGTAGGTAAGTACTTTCGTATTGTGTTTATTAACTTAACAAAAAAAAAAAAACACCAATGCTGAGTTGAAAACGGCTTGCGGCGAAAACCTCTTATTTAAAAATTAGTTTTCCTATGCTTTATAGAATTTTAAATAATGTGTTTTTTTGCTGCAAAATTTAATTTATTCTATATCCATGTACTTAAGTAAATAAATAAAAAAATTGCCTTCGGGTTTTTTTCCATTTTCCTCATAATTTCAAAGTTGTTTTTTTTTTCTAGTGCATTTCAGTGAAATCCTTCATTAGTGCATTGTGTAACGGTAAACACAATCCAACGATAGCCAGTGAGAGCCGATAGTGTGGAGAGGCTGATAGGGACACCTTGATAGTAGGCTCGTGGGTTCGACGCCCGATACCGGTGCAACGGCTTGTGTGACACTGAAACTTTGAGGTTAGATTTGTTTTTTTTTTCTTGCTGTGGTTTTTTTTCTAACTGATTAGGTTTTTTTCTAACTTTCTTTGGTCTAGCTAGCTTACTGTTTTTTTTTTGATAAAAATGTCATGTTGGTCTCTTGTTATGCTTATTGCCTACCTTTCTTTGTTTTTAATAAAGATTGATTTAGGCAAGCTCTTTTTTTTCTAACGACAGAATCGTTTTTTTTCTTCTTTTTTTTTGTTTGATAATCATCCGTATTTTGATGGATATACATAAATGTTTTGTTGATTCTCATGTTACAGATGTTTTTTCTAAAACGTAATTAGGATTTATTTAGCTGTTAACAAATTCAAAAGCGCAAAGTTATTGATTGCCACCAGGAGGCCATTTATTCGTTTGTCAACTAAATCATAAAAATACGTAACATTTACTAACTAGCTGCGTCGCGCTGTGTTACACGCAATTAAAAAGCCTATGTGATATTTCAGCCCATAACCTATGAGAACTTATATGTCTAGAGAGAGTTCCGTACGGCTTAAGAACGAAAAGTGACAGGCCAACTTTTTTATACCAGTGTTCGTGACACGTCACGAAGTTACGTCTTTTTGCGTCATATACATTTTGTTCATATTTGTATGTAGAACCTAACAGTTGCCTGTTTTTTTGGCCAGTGCAATGTTTTTTCAGTCCGTATATTCAATTTCATTTATCAAATCCTATCTCTATCCAAATAACATCTAGATCCCTTCAGCCGTTCTGGCGTGTTTGAGTAACAAACATCTTTCAATACACACTTTCGAATTTATAAAATGAGTTTGATTTATCAAACTTCGCTAATCATATTTTTTTTAGTAAGTAATAAACAAAAGTCAAGCGTAACAGTGAAAAATAAGCGTAACAATGAATGTACAACAACAATAATGTTGAACAAATAGGTACCGTAAATACACAATATTCAGAAAAATACTCATAATAAAAATAAAATCTTAGGTAACTTAAACTGAACTTTGGCAAAATGTTGACTGAGAAAACTATTTAAATCGTACATCGTAGTAAATGCCCATATTCCGTACTTATTCTCGTTTTCCTTGAAGCGCACACTTGTCGTTTGTTTGAACAACTGAGTCGGAGGGAAAAACGAACGCGCTTCGTGGACGATTTCGAAAATATTTAGTGTGATAAGCGCAGTACTGGTGGTAAGAAAATGAATTTAATTTTATAATTTATAGATTTAGGACGGACAGTGAAGAATGAATGTAATAGTTGTACAGAATACTATTAAAATTATACTTATCAGACATACATACGAGTATATACATATCGTCGCCTTTCCCCCGAGGAGGCTGGCAGAGGTGTAATACAACCCACACTTCGCCGGATGATATTTAGTCCCAAATGTGATAGGGGGCGAGCCTGTCGCCTTAATTGTTGTTTATGGTACTTATCATAAACAACAATTTCAGACTTATGTAAATATTCTAAGATTTCAGACCAAAAAAAAATAATGAACGAACGCCGAATTAGTGAAGAATGAATGAATGGAACGATAATTTGTATGGGTATAATTTTTTGTTCATTCATTAATTTTATTTATTTATTTATTTATTTTATTTACACACGTAGTTACAAACAAAAGATACAAAAAAATATACATCAATACATATGTAGATACTATAACTAGCATGGTAAATAATTCTTACGTTAACCAATTTGAGAGCAAAAGACAGTAAGCCTTGCGAAGTAGTCCTCACTAGGTTGACCCGTGTCGATATACGCGCATAGCCTACAGCACATACCTATTAGCACATACCAATTACGTTTAAGTACAATTCTTAAACTTGCGTGTATTTACTGGGATCGAACCCGCACCCTCTGACTTGAAAGGCGAGACTTTTTCCATCTAGGCTAGCATCCCAACAATGTTTCTTCACATACCTTTATTTCCTTTCAACAATAATAGAATAATAGAATTGGCTCTTCATTCACATTATCGTCCGGCGAAGTGTGGGTGTTCTAAATCTCTACCAGCCCCTTCGGGGTAAAGACGTCACCATATGTTGTTTCATGCGCATTTGAGCTTCGAAAAAAAAAGTGTGATTGTGAGAAGATCATTTTGTTGTAAGCAGTATCTCATCAGAGCGCCAAGATGGCGGCGCGAGGTGCGACGGCGCGGAACCGTTCCCGTCGACCGACTGCGTTACTGAAGTATTTCCTACGCTTGCAAATAAACACGGAAAAAGCACATCTTATTATTGTTGGTTTAGGTTATTTTTAGCGTTGGATTCTGGCATGGAATAAAAAGAAAGCAATAAAAGAAGTTTGTTCCATACTTATTTCCCGCCTAACAATTTCGTTTCCCGCCAATAGCACGTGAATTTTTTTTATCAGACTGTGGCATAGAACGTTTCGTGCGTTGCTATTGCTACTTACCTCTAAAACATTAAAATGTTGGTAAAATTTATAAGTATAGTGTTCTGACACTTCATTAAGTAGCTATTTGTACTTAGGTTGACATATTAAATACCTACGAAAGTCTTCAAAAGATAGAAAGTCTCTTGGTCATAAAATACATAAGATTAGCGTTAGTACCTTGAAGTTTCCTAAAGGGGTCACGTATATCTACCAGGATAGAGACAATTAGCTAAATGAAATATGAGCCGCCCAATTTTACACCAACCTCTAAAATCTGTCACGTAGCAACCTGTCAAAACGTCCTAATAACAGAATTATAGGGAGATAAGGTTGTTTGTCCCGCGGTTCCGGGATGTCGCCGCGTTATCAGCTGATAGTCCTGCACAAGGGGCCTTGTTGGAGACGGTCACGTTGTGGGGACGTGATTCCGACGGATTGTCATTTGGTGCTGGCGCTTAAGTATTTATGTAAAAAAATGCTAAAGGCCTGCAAAGCCAAATGGGAGAAAAAGTAGGTCGTTCATGTACGTGCTGAAGGTAGTTAGAGCCGCTGAGAAAATATTATTATTATGACAACGTTAAGTTATTTGTTGATTATTATAATACTAGACTATACTCTGTCCAACGAAACGAGCTAATATGGCGCCCTCTCCCTTGCACAATCGTATGAAAGTGATAAGGACGCAGCATCAACTTAAATTGCCAGGATTGGTCAGTGGGCGTGACTAATTCTTAAAAATGTAAGGCTGCGTTTACATTGCCGTCTACTAAATCTAACTAAATCGTTCACTAATTTTTTTAATTTTTTTTTATGTAACCTTAATTGTCCCACTGCTAGGCAATTCTATCATCTAAAAATAATATTTTTACTTAAATAATCTTCAATTGAAACAAAAAAATGGAATATCATAATTTTATTTAATTAACACTGTGAACACACTGAGAAATGAAAATAATCAGTCCAAAAACACGCCAAGTCAACAGGTAAGTAGGAATCAGTCCAGTAAACAAGCAGGGTCAACGTAAAACCGAACACTGTGAACACACTGAGAAGAGCACCAAACAAGACGTCCGCACCGCACGAGATACAGAATCGGACTGATATTTGGTCGCAATGTAAACGCGCCCTAAGTTCCTTATCTCCAACCAATGATGTTCCGCGCTTGATTTCCCTATTAGCTCGTTTCGTTGGACAGACTATAGACTATAATTGTTTTTCCCGTTTGAAGCCAAAATTTAATAACGTTTTTTTTTATTTAAAAATTACACTCGACGGACTCCGGGGACCGCGACTAATAAAGTAATTAAATTAATAACTAACCCCCTCTACCTGTATTCCCCTTAAATAATAATTAAAGATTTATGTTAACTTTAAAGTTTGGTAGATTGCTTTCGAAGAAAAAAAAACAATTGAAACAAATTAAATCTAAGTAGGTAGGGATAAAAGAGAGTTAATAAAAAAAAAAAAAAAAAGAGTTCTTAAACTAAGTGAGCACAGCTACGGGAACGTAAGAATGAAGAAAAATTATAAAAACAAAATTAAAAAGCCTAATCGAATCGGAAGTTTTAACAATTCAATCGAATCAAGAAAGTCAGAATAAACATAAGGCACTCCATTAGCGGACATTGGAGGAAAAATTTAAAAGATTTTCAACAAATTACCGGTCTTTGAACAGAGACTGATTTTAAATAAAGAATATTTTTTAAACTTAGCTGATTGGGTGTGGACGTGAGGGTGACAAGAAACTTTTAACAATATAAAACAATTATTAGGAAAAGGAGGAATTGTTTATTAATTGTTAATTACATAGTAGGTAAATAACACAAAATATTTCGAAAAAAAAACGTATAAGTTACCTAATATTGAAATTAATTCGCAAACACTTAGCTATTTTCAAGTTAATTATAATTTTAGCCAACAATAAAAAAAATATCCTATATTTAACTAAACAGAGTGTAAAATTATGCGAATATTTGGAAAGCAAGTTTTATTTAACATTACTTATGTCAAAGAAACCAATTGAAAAGGCCCGTCTTTATCTGTCCGGATAATTTGTTCCAAGAAGTAATTTACAATGTAAGAAAATGTTTGCCTTCCATTCAATTTTCTTGAGAATGGGACGTAGGTGTTTGAACGTTTGCCAACAAATGTTTGTTTTTTATTATTTTGCTCGTTTATTATATTAAGAAAATCAAGAAATAGATACCTCCGACCCTCTTTATGAAATAATAAACCTAATACGTAACAAAACTCCATAACATTAATGTTATGTAAGTAAATGTTGCGTAACTAACATACATTTGTTGCGTCGTGGGTACAATATGTAGGTATGTGAGACATCATCTTCTTAATATAATTAATACAGAAATCTCAGCTCAACAAATAAACTTTTTTTTCTTGTTGTTCTGAATATTTCTGAGGATTTCTATGTTTTCAAGTGTCCAATTTTCGAATACATTCATGAAAGTACTGGTTTGGCTCAATTAAATGGATACTACCGCTCTCTCTTTCTCTCTCTGCTTTGGGACATTGTACTGTTATTATAATACAATGTGAAAATAAAGATTTTTAAGAAACTAGAGCTTATATTCCAAAATCACCCATGTTGACGTAGAAGAATTCGAAACCATTATTACATCTAGAGCAACAAAATTACTGTTGAGCAGTGAATCTTGTAAATGTACTACTTTGGCTTTCTATCGTAGTGTTTTGTTGAATTTGATTTTGGAACAAACACTACTTATCGGTAACATATGTAATGCTTAAAAGTACTTAATATTTGCTTGAGATGAAATTAAAGACGCGTAAAATTGTTTTAGTTAGCCTTAGAGTTAAAAAACTAAAATTGGTTTCTTTGGTTATCTAAATTGAAATTGAATTGAAACAGACGTCTGCTTTATTAAAACTTAAAATCCATCCTAGAAACAAAATATTATAAAGTTTACGCTTGATGAATTTTTACGGGTAATTTTGAAGATCTTTAAAAGTAAATAATTCCGTTCTTACCCAGGGTCATACCAATACCAATTGAAGGTAAAAAGAGAGTATTTAATTCATGTATTCGAACTTGCCTTCACAGCATGGAAAGAAGCATGCTCCACATAAAATTAAAAGACAGAGTTCGGTTGAAAACAATAAGAAAACAAACCAAGATAGTAGATATAACATACCGAATCAAACAACTAAAATGGAAATGGTCTGTTCACGTAATAAGAAGTAAGATAGTAAAGTGGGCTAAAGAAGTGACGGAATGGTGCCCTAGATATAAAAAGAGAAGGAAAGGAAGGCAGTATAACAGATGGGAAGACGATATTAAAAAGGTAGCCGGAACAGCTTGGACGAGGAAAGCAAAAGATAGAACGCTATGGGAGTACTTGGGGAGGCCTATGCTGGAAAGCAAGACAATCAAAAAACCGGTGTCTAACATTATTTATATTTAAATTACATTTATAATATAAGTTGCCATTGTTATTGGCAATACTGTGTAGAAATAAGAGAAAATGTAAATATTATATGATTGTTAATAAAGGCTATTATTATTACCCAGAGTCATATCATGTACCTACTTTCAAATACATATTCTACATATAAAACCTGCACGATGACATACTATGCGCAATAAATATTTGAGTGTTGAAACAAAAAATATTAAAATAGGTCACTACAAAAAAGTTGTATAACGCCGTCCAAGTCGTGTCGTGATTAGTCCGTCCCGATTTTTCCGATCAATTGAACTTATGAGAAGTCCCGACGCGGCCCGGCCCGTCGTCGGCCGCTACGGTAATCATTGTTTGATCTTATTATACAGTTACTTCTACTTATAACCTAATGATAGACTCGTCCGCGCTGAAAATTACAGCTAAAAACGACGAAAATGCTAGGGAAATCAATTGAATAAAAGCTTTTAATCATTTGTTTGGTAAAGGTAAATATTTAGTAGCTATTTATATAAGTACCTACTATTTATAGTAACTAAGATAGTGTGTTTACCTTGTAAAGTTCCTTCTCGACAAATATCTCGTCATCATTGATATTTGTATATGTAGTTAAAATAATAATAACATAACCAATTAAGTAAATGTTTGTTGATGGTTCCTTTTTTCATCGATTAGTAAGATCATAAATTTGGCTACTTACGCCTTTTATCAAATACAAATATCAACGTATTAGCGTAAGTGTAATGAAAAGCGAAAGCATAGTGCTCATTAAAACCTTCAATAGTTGCAGTATAAAAAAAGGTAAGGAATGAAAAATCGTTTAAAGCCAAAAAACTTTATCATTTAAAGAAAATTCAAAGTTGACAGTAGAATTCCCGCGTTATTCTTTTTTTTTTTAATTCATGCAAACGCTCTATGGACGTGGCTGATCCAACAAGGCTTGTTGGCTCATTATTGTTGTACGCCGGCCGGCTTAACTCAGGTTTAATGTTGGCTTACGCTTTCGGATTTTATCTATTTTGTAACGTACCTTGTTTAGGTCCATAAGAGTAGGTAATTAGCTAAATACTTATCGTGCAAGAAAATTGGGTGAGCACGCAATTTTATCAGCGCTTTGGGTGGGTAAATGAAACTTCTATCGTAAAATTATGTACCTACTTAAGGCCAGCAGTAAAGAATATTTGGTCAGGTTTAGATTAAAGTAAGAAAATAAGCACATAATACTCCTTTGTTATAAACCTACAAAACGAAATAAAAAACATGAAGACTTTAATTAAAAAAAGCTTGGATCTCTTTATCTTTATCTATCTTTTTATTTATTTATCTTAACAATCTCAGATAAACCTAGTGAATAACATTGCGCCCGGCGTATGATTTCGGTGAAGCCAAAAACTATCAAAAAACTACGCTACTGACGAATATGTACACAACACGCACACATTGACGCAAGAAAACTACGCTACTCGCTACTCATTCTTACCTCGACATTATCTGCATTGCTTTATGGTTTCATTTCGTGTACATAGTGCATTAAAAAAGTGTGGCCAGGACTACATTTTGAGGTTCTTTTTAAAAACTGTGCAGTTTTTTTTAAAGTGAATTTTGAAAAAGCCGTAACATTAAACTCAAACAAATATGTGCAGTTTTAGAATATTAAATCTACTAAGGTTGTATATTGGAACGGAAATGGCTAACGTAGAGTTTGGGAATAAATCTTAGTTTCCGTGCAATTGTAAATGTTTTTCATGACAACATTACCACGCGCACACGTTTAAAAAGAAGTGGCTTCAGCGAGATATAACGCAGTGTTCCATCTTTTCCTCTAGATTGATCTGAGTTAACAATAAATACACAAAGCTGAAATTTAAATTTTTTAAACTTACTAATTACCTATGTCCTTTAAATCTACTGCTGTTTAAAAAATCTAAATTCAGTTAATCCAGGAATGGATTTTTAACAGATAATAAAACATATTAGTAATATTTTGTAGGTGTAAGTACCTATTGCAGTACAATCACAAACTTCTGCACTTATCTATTCTATTTCGTAATCTCTATATCTTTGTGTCTGTTCATGAAATCCATGAAAATCGGTCGCTTAAATCCATCATATCCAAATTATATTCAAGAGGATTGTCCCAATACAATTTCAATTACTAACAAATAGCAGAATCTTCATTCTATAGTGGAGTGTCGCGTCGGCACGCACTCAGTATTGACCGAACGCAGGGCGCATGCGTAGCGATACCACCACGCTGGATGAGGTAAACTGGAATATTCCTTAGGATATCCTACCTTTTGGATGTGATATGATTTTATGGCCTTGATGTGCTTAATTTAGTAGGCAGTAGCCTCATGTTAGTCTAAGGCCCGCTATTCAGAAACGACGGAATCTCGATTTAAACTGTTGTTATGCAAGATTTAAATCGAGATTCAAGACTGAGTGTCGATTTAGCTTGTGGGCCGATTCGTTTTTCTTTAAGGTAATTTGGTGACGCAACAAGTCTGCGTTCAGTACCTAGTGTCAAGTTACTAATCTCTTAAAACAAAAAGTCTGGCTGCTCTCCTTTTTTTTATCTCTCGAAATGTTTTAGAATATTGTTAATTAGCTGCGCCCCGCTGTTTCACCCGCAGTTAAAAATCCTATGTGCTTTTCTAGACTATAATCTATATCTGTGCCAAATTTCATCCAGATCTGTTCAGTCGTTCTGGCGTGAAAGAGTAACAAACATCCATCCATCCATCCATTCATACAAGCTTTCGCGTTTATAATATTACTAGCTGCGCCTTGCGGTTTCTCCCGCGGTTAAAAAGTATCCTATGTGCTATTCTACACTATAATCTATCTCTGTGCCAAATTTCATCCAGATCTGTTCAGTCGTTCTGGCGTGAAAGAAGAGTAACAAACATCCATCCATCCATCCATTTTTACAAACTTTCGCGTTTATAATACTAGTAGGATTATATATTATGTTATATTATTATATATTAAATAGTAGGATTAGTAGGATTTTAATTCGGTTGGTCGGTGATATTGTGTTAAGTTAACTTACGGTTAGCTTCTAACGACGGTCACACGGTGGTGTAAGACGATTTATCAGTTTAACCGCTGCTAATCAGTTAGGTCCGAGTTAAAAAGATAACCCAAGCTTTTGCAAGTGGCTTTTAATGTCTTCTAGACACACCACAGCCGTTGCATATGTCTATGGGTAAGTACCTACTCTATGATAACACGTCTAGTCTAGACAGAGTTCCGTATAGGAGGGCTATTCTTACGCGTGTGATGAGATGACATTTTATCTTGGTCACTCTCACACCTATGACTATTCAATCGAGAGCAACAAGGCCGAGAAATTGTGAGATTGAATCTCACTCCGTAAGAATAGCGCCCCTGTTTATGAACGAAAAGTGACAGGCCAAGTTTTTTATACTAGTGTGCGTGACAGGTATGTATTTTACTAGGGTTGCGTCATACATTTTGTTCATTTAGAACCTAACAGTTAGCTATTAGGCCCGTGCAAGGTTTTTTCAGTCCATCTGGACATAGATCATTTATCAAAGTACCTAGTACCCATGATAAGTAAACATATGTAGCCGTGGTCTCTTATTGAGACGTTTTTTTTTTGCTTTTACAATTTCACACTAGTCACGTTTTGTGACACCAAGATTTCCTTCATGCAGCCTCTAATGGAGATTCCAGGAAAGCACAATCGTTGGTCTGGCTATACATACAACTGTATATGTCTAGGTAGGTGTACTAATTGGGTTAGGAATTAACAACAAAACCCTTAACTGACTGTTTTTACAAATTTATTTAAGGTTAAGTTAAAAATTTTGGCATCATTTGATTAATTTAGGTAGATTTATTTTACTAGCTTTTTACTTCTGTAAAGCGTGATAGACAAATAAACACACTAACCAATAAACATTATCTATGCTTAGGCTCAGAATTCGAACTCTACCTATTAATTTTGGTCTTTTCTTCCTGATTCGTAAACCGTCAAACATAATTCTGACGTTTCCCACAGAAAAAACAAAACACTATCCGCATCTGTTTAAAATACATAAAATAAATCAAATGAAGAACAATCCATTAACTCAATCCGGAATAAAAAAAGAAAACAAGCCGGGCGCTGATTGGCCGCAGCGTTGGCGGGAGAATGCGATTGGGCACGGCGCAGCCCCGAACCGCGTGCGTTCCGAAACTCGATACTTTTTAATAATGGCTCCTTTAGCTAATGCGATCGGCTTTTATATTACCTACATCGCCGTAGGTTAGTATTTTATTACATAGAGAGCCCGAAATGCGGTCTTGAGTGGCTCCCGACCGGCGACCGCGTGGTAGGGGACGCTTGTTTCGGATTTCACTGTATTGCAGCTCGATTAGGACGGATCGTATGGGATAAACCAGGGGAGGATTTGCGGTGTGGAGAATTTGTTTCATTGTTTTGTTAAGAGAACAGTCCCTTTTATCTCCAACAAAACTTTTCTTTAAATTTTGGCTCTGCACGTTAAATTGTATTAAGCCCTTTATAATTTCAAGTTCCTTTTGGTAGAAGAACGAAGAGTCTGATTATCAAACCAAGCTGTCAAAATACGATAAACATAGACAAACAATCAGGTAGAACAAATGAACGCAATCTAGAGAGGCGAGACTAATCGTCGTGCAAGCACTGTAAAGCATTATCAACAAGTTATTGGTCAAATAAGCAAGATACACTCGAAGCTCTCATTGATGGGGCTGTGCAAACAAATAACTATATCGAGTAGTATCGACCATTCGATAACGCGTTGCGAATCGATACCGTGACCCATACCTATGCCGACTGATAGCGCGATGGCAAATATTGCGACGATAAGCCGTAAATGGATAAGGAATAACTGAATATTATAAAAAATCTGATACATAATAATGATGTGTGTTTTTCATATTTACTTAACTAATGCTATTTGTGTCTGTTTTGAGCCACTTAGATAGTAATCATTGCATTGTTTTATGATTGGGTAGGTATTTGCATAACTTAATTACCTACTTATTTAATATACTTCATGCAAAGACATTTCAAATGGTACAGACTCCGCGGAATACACTAGCATTGTGAACCGTTGTGTACTGTGAACAGTACGCGTGTGTACGGATGGCTCCCGAGAAGCGCTCAAATACACATCACTTCACGTAAATGAATGCTACATGCGACTTGGTAGACATTTCAATTTACAAGTAGGTAGGTACCAATAAAAACTTAAATCAAAATATACCACGAAACGCAAGACACATCGTACGAAGGCATACAAGGAAGTTGTGGAAATCATTTGGCCTTTGTTCAGCAGTGGACGTCTTTAGGGTGAAATGATGATGATGATGACCAAATATAATAGAACCACCGATTAAAAAAATACCTACATTCTAGGTAACTATTTTTAAATTATCTGAATTTGCCACATTATTTTGGTCACCATCTCTACATACTCACCTCCTTGATGCAGTGATAATATAACCCATGAGTCAACCATAACCGTACAGATAAAGTTCCATAGATAATATAATTTTCCCGCCATTCCTGGAAAAAGGCGCGAAGCATACCTCGAAATGACTGGCAAGTTGCATAACAACTTTATCGATTATTTGAGTTCGTTATCGATTCAAATATCGATTTTTAACTGTCAATTGGATAGATCTTTGTTTTGATGATTTGCTACATTTGAGTGTTTAATCAGCACTAATCAAGAGTACAAATATTGGTTTTTAAACATTGACTTGTCGGTAATGTGGAAGTTCTTGAACATTTTACCTATTTTTGATAACAAATTGATTTTTTATTTAGTAACTTTATTCGACATAGTTTTTATTAAAATGTTTTTATTTTTTTAGGGCTGACTGAAAGAAAATTCAAATCACATGTAAAAACTACTTAACAATTATTTAGAAGACAAAGATGTCTGGAGCCTTCTACTTCCGCCAAGTAGCCACTAGTACATACTTAGATATTTCCTAGTTGTAAGCAAAAATTTGTGAGACAGTATTTTTTTTTTAAATAACACCTCTCAGTTTCTTGCCGATTCTTCTAAGTAGAGCCTCTTTTCCGAAGAAGGCGGTCGAGTCTATTAGAAAACTTTGGCGCTCAAAAGTGTATCTTCGATACTAAATTAATTAAAAACATTTTGACTTTGACATTGACTTTATTATATTAAACATGACTAAGTTTTACTTATGTACCTATTAAAATAGCTGATAAATGCATTGGAATTTGGACGAGGAGAACCGTGCTTTACCTTAAAAAATTAAATATAAATGATTAGGTACACAAGAGAAACCTAATGCTAATTGTCTATTGTAACAACCAATTGTAGATAGGCAGGTACTTCCCCGTTCATCCATAAAATATTAAGCTGAAAAGGTCTTAGTAAAATAAAGTAAAAGGCAACTAAACAAAAAGATTTACTAGGACTCTATCTGTATCATCATAATTATCTATATTGTGTTTATATAGGTACTTAGGTACTAAGTAAGTATATTTTGACAATAATTTATCAATTTATAAATCATATTAGTCTTGCTAGCTATTATCGAACTAGCTTAGGAATCACTATTTCAAACGTCTCCAAATAGAAAAAGTAGGTACCTACGTTTCATTTAGAGTTACTTTAGCAGAGTTATTTTTATTATCTAATCGTTGTTAAAATAAATAAATATTAAAATAAAAAGTCTTTTATTTCCTACAAGTTTTTTATAGATGAGAAATTAATTGCAACGTAACGTAATATTTGTGTTACAAGTGTAGGTACTTAATCGTTATTTTACTGAAGTAAATTCATTTTTTTTCATTGTTCATAATTATGTATCAACTGTCAACGGTCAACTGGGGCAAATGTGTCTGTGGGGCAATTGCGTCTTTCGAGAATTACTGACAAACCCTTCACAAATTAGGCGTCACCTACATCTTTTTTCTATCTTAAGGGATCGTACCCATACTACGTGACTCATTTAGAGGTGGGGATACGATTTTTTAATGTTTTGTTCGCAAAAAACGATTTAAAACTATGAATTCCTATGTAAAACTAGAGTAGGTGGGAGGGGGTCTTAGAATAGAGTAGTATAGAGTACAGATGTTCACCGAGGGGGGAGGGAAGAGGGCTAAAAATTGTACGAAATGGTCACGTAGTATGGGTACGTTCCCTAAGTTGCTAATAATATGTAAAAAATGGCGTTAGTTGCCTAATTTGTGAAGGATTTGTCAGTAATTCTCAAAACGCAATTGCCCTACAGACGCATTTGCCCCAGTTGACCCTACCTACTGTATGTACTCGTATCTCAGTAGATACCTCATACTTAAATATAAATAATTATCAGAATCTAGTAAGTGCGTAAGTAATTTTAAGTACCTACCATCTCATTGTATTGTCCTCGGTCACCCTTGCACGCCACATTCGCCCGTCCAGAGGTTGTGTTACTTAGTATCATTAAGCCGTCTAGGCGTCTGGCTGTTAGCAGATTTTCTGATGCAATAATTAGATGATGCGCCAAGATGGCCGCCGGGTCAACGCTCTCCATCGCCATGTTGGAGCCGCTACGTACTTACCACTGATATTTATCCATGAACACAATCTTCTGACAAACGTATGATGATGTCTTATGCTTACTTGCACTAAATATAAGAATTTACTAAGTTCTCGCTTAACTATTTTAAAATACTTCAAAATATTTGCTTATCGGCAGACCCTTCTTTCCCAGTGGGCACTTTGGGCAAGTGCCCAGGGCCTCGCGATCGATAGGGCCCCCCCGTCAGATCTGATACAAAGTCCCTAGTTCCTGTGAGATCACCAAACGATAACCAATATTTATTACCAAAAAATGTTAATATTTCGAAGAAATCGAACCTGAGTAAGTTATTCTTAAATGACTTAATAATGCTGTTGCCCATTGAGGCCTCCATAGCGTACATTAGGCACAGATGGCGCAGGGCCTAAATAATGCTTCTTAAATCTATGGGCGACTAGCTTAAGGGCACCTCTAAGGTGCTTCCTCAGCTTGGGCTGTCGCCGAGGGAAGGGGGCCGAATTGCCCTGACAGCCCAAAAGAGATTAGCTCCAAGGCCCTAATTGGGACGGTTGAAGTCAAAGTTAAAGTTAGATTTTAACAATGACTCTTCCGCCTTGTTCGGAAAAGGAGCCTCACCTCAAACGAACAGGCAAGAAACTGAGGGAAAAAAGATAAGTAGAAATAGATAAGTAAGAAATAGATAAATAACAACTGTAGTACATTCGTCTTTTTGTCGGGGTATTAGGATGTCCGCCCTCAGTATTTTTTTCCCATAGTAGAGCTTACTGTAACAAATGCTTATCCAAAAAAAAATTATCTCCTTGAAATTTTTTTCGCAACAGCGTGCGTCGCAACGATGGCATTCGAATCTACATATTAGACCCTATAAGAAAGAAGATCTTTTGGGTTCGGAGGTGGTTTTAACATGAGCCATATATCCATCCAAAAAAGTTTGAGGAGAACGAATTGTGTCGTAGGCCGAGGTATTTCGGGGCCCAAGATTATTAAAATGCACTTCTCTTAAAATACAAGGCTAAACCGATCTTGACAAGCAAGCAAGCAGTGTGCAGCATCCAAATTATCAAATGACGTCCATACATCTTAACCAAAAGATACAAGTCGGAAATCTTCGGATGATTTAAAAACTCTACATTACGCTAGTTAGGTACTCACCCTATATGAATTTACTGACTTAAGTGCTCATCTACTCATGGATTAATTAAAAAATATTTATCCGATTCTAAGAAATTTTCAATTAACAACGATATAATCCGTCAACGATTGCTTGTGTTAAATTATGAGTACTGTAACGCACTACTTCGGCAGGGTAGTTTTTACAGAGTTTAGACGAGCAGTCCCAAAACATGTAATTGTCATTTTTTTTAATCACTTACGGTTCCCTGTCCCCAAACTGAGGAAAGCTTGTACTATAGCTGCTAGAGACTATTTTTAGACACATACTTTAATAGATATTAACAGGCACAAACCCACGCCCCCAAGCTCGGAAGACGGGTTCACTACCAACTGAGCCACCGAAGCAGTCAAATTATTCTGACAATAGGTGTAAGTACATGTTGGAAGTCTACAGGCGACTTAAACACTACATTTGCAAGTCACTCACCATATATAATATGAACTTACTCACTTAGGTACTTACTTATCGATTTTTCTAGGTGTAAACTAACCCAGCAAATCATTCGTTCAATCATCTTTTGACGGACGAATCGATTGCTCCAATATTCAGAGTTCAGACTTCGTAATAAATCATGGAGGAACAGTGGACAGTGGACACAGTTTAGGAAAACTATATTTTTCGAAAGGAGTTTTAGTTTGAGGAAGAAGAAAGAAACTATTGTTATCGAAGCCAAATCTTCCGAGTCTTTATAGCGTTTTTTTTTATTAACTTTAACTATTCTTATGAGGCAATTAATGAGCTAACTACTGATTTTGAACATCCATAAAGGAGTAAGTTATGTAAATTTGAGGTACAATTAAAGTATGCACTTGCATACTCTATAATTTACTTGATTACTTAATCAAACTGCTCACAAATATACCTTTAATTAAATGTTTGAACTTCCTTACCTTTACTCACGTAGGGTCATCTGGGGCAAATGCGTCTGTGGGGCAATTGCGTCTTTCTAGAATTACTGACAAACTCTTCACAAATTAGGCAACTAACGCCATCTCGTACAGATTATTGCAGCTAAAGATAAAAAAAAATGTAGGTGGCGCCTAATTTGTGGAGAGTTTGTCAGTAATTCTCGAAAAACAATTGACCCATAGACGTATTTGCCCCAGTTGAGGACCCTAATTTTTAATAGAGAGACTTATACTTACTTAGACTTAATTGAACTGTCATACCTTACCTTGACTGTCTCCTATATATAACTTCTTATAAAATGATAGGGTGACAAAAAGCGAACATTTACACGCTAACTTACCTCTTTAGTGCACAAATTGGTACTTACATTATGCACTTACATTAAATTTACTTAATCAAGATCCATTACCAAAGTTTCACTCGTCCGCTCGTCCGACCCCAGTTAACCGTATCAGGTTAAGTCAGGCGCAGTATACGTCATACTACGGTACGGTCATACGGCAATACGGCTAAGTGCCGTCGCTTGATCGATGGTGTTTATTCAGCAAATAGTTTTCAATTTTATGCTCGCGGCGTGCCCGTAGATTTCGTTCTGGAAATTATGTTGGGGTTTTGGAATTATAGAGAGACTAGCTGCGCCCCGCGGTTTCACCCGCGGTCCCGCAGGAACCGTTGTTGTTTTCGGGATAAAAAATACCGTATGTCCTTTTCCGTACCCCCGAAAACGTGTATGCAAAATTTCAAGATGAACAGTTGAATAATTGAGACGCGAAAGCGTTACAAACAAACGAACGAACAAACTCACTTTTGCATTTATAATATGTATTAGTTAGGACTAGCTGCGCCCCGCGTTGGTGCCTATAGTTTTAACCATGGGTTGTCTTTTTCTGCATACAATGCGTACCTATTCAAAATTGTATGATGATCGGTTGTGTAGTTAGAGCGTGAAAGCGTAATAAACAAAACAACAAAAAAACAAACTCTGTTTTAATGTTCTAGTGAGGACAGAAAGGCCAAGTCTGTCGTATGAGCAAAAATAACGTACCTCAAAGTGCTTCTAAAATTGAGTCAGATAAGCATATTATTCAGAATCTAGCTACATCTATTTGTACGCGATTTTCACGCGATTTAAAGAAGAATACGTTTAAAACATATGACTGCAGAATATTGTACGTAAGTCTTGCAAATACAACGTGTTGTTTTGCATTCCCGCGGAATTTGTAGAGGTAGTGCTGCGAAATCGAAAAACAAGCAGCTGTTCATACATTTTGTCGAAGTTAAACAATTTTTTTGGATAGAATAGCTGGATTTTTTTCTCCATTTTAAGGTTGTCCCATAGTTTATTCGTGCTCTACTAGAGGAGTAAAATTATCTCAATAAATTCCACAGGAATGCAAAACTACACGTTGTATAAACGCTTTGGAGTGTTATTCATGTCCACTTGCAATAAATTTAAGAATTGCTTAAGTCCTTGCTTAACTAGTTTAATCTATACCTAGCTAGCTCCTACCTAATTTTTTTTACACGGACCTTAAGCCATTTCTTCGGATAATCTTAACTTTTTGTGCCCGATAAGCGAATACTTCGCTAGGAGTAGTGTAAAACTAATCAGTGTTTTATCTTTTTGGATCGAGTAAAAATATTTAAAAAAAAAACACTGAATAGCTATTCCGAGGTAAAACAACGTTTATTAGTAAGGGTATTATTTGTGAATTAAATAAAGTCTGCTTTTATATATTTCAATCTTTACATGTGTTGATATTGTCACGCCTTTCCCCCGAGGGGGCTGGCAGAGGTGTAATACGACACCCACACTTCACCGGACGATATTCAGTCCCAAATGTGACAGGGGGCGAGCCTGTCGCCATACACCGGGCTCCAGTCATGTACAATACACACATGCTCACACAATGAAAAAATTGGTGCGTGCCGTCGGCTGGGTTCGAACCCGCTCCCTCTGGCTTGAGGCAGGCCTTCTCCCAACTAGGCTGCCATCGCTTTTGGTGCTTTTGGCATGTATTGGTATGTAAATCAATTTGTAGGTAGCAAGTAAAACCCATATTAATTTCAGATGTAAGCCTTTTACTCGTAATACTACTGAAGGCTTTTTCTGGTACCAAACACACAAAATTTCCTGTCACACAAGCGACACTAAAAATTCTAAAAATAGGCAAATTAAAATACGCAAAAGCAAACTCAGGTGGCAACGACAAGGTGTGTTAATTTTAAAATATGCTTATGTCTATGACTGTGCTTCTAAACTCGGCGGATGAGTAATTTGTCGAAGAAACTATAATCAGCTGATGATGGAGCGGGTGACGTCACTCATCTGTCACCATGATAACAATGATTAGTGATATTCGACAACATGATGGTGGCATTTTATAGTGGTAAAAATAACGCCTAAGTTAGAGATTGGACCTATACTCTATTCGATTGGAAAAAGTAATAGGTAGAGTAATTCGATAGTAGTTTTTTTTTCGTTGACATGCTTTCTAATTTGCATTTGGCAATAGGATTATAATATGGTTCATAACATGCTAGCTGTACCCGCGACATCGTTCGCGTTTATTCAGAAAATAGTATTCAAAAACCATTCTCGTGGTATACTTGGTATTTATCAAATTTCATCAAAATTCGTCAGACATGGTCTGCAATAAATGATTATTATGTTTAGCATTGCTATTCAGCGAGGTAACGTTGCCAGCCTTTTGGGTACTTTACCCGCGGATACGGACTTGAGCTCTGTTTATTATTTGTAATTTGTTATTTTTGTTTGGTTTATTTTAGGCTTATATTGTTCAATGATTATTTAAAAAAAAATGTTCTTAAAACTTTGTCAAAACTTTGTCAGTAGGTAGATCTAACAACCTTAAAAGATTTTGAATGTATTTCTATCTACCTATTTCATTATGCTTAGAGTAACGTATTCACGTAAGAGTGAATAAGTACCTACTAGGTCTTCGTGCTTCATCTTAGGCCACAATGTCGCTTCACATCAGGCGAGTTGGTGGTCAAATGTTGACCTATTCTTTAATTTAAAAAAAGTAGGTATCTATTATTCTAGTAAAAAAATAAAATTACATTGATATTCGACATGAAACGAAATTGATGACATTTATAGTGTATTCAAATTCATCAGATAATCATTTGAGAGAATTTTGAATACAATTGAAATAATTATTTAGAAATGAATTTAAAACGTCGATAACACAAGACCCAGGCAGATGTTTCGTATACCTACCTCTACATTACGTCATGGCAATTCTGTGAAATTGTCAACAGCCTGTGGTCGCCTTCGTAACCAGTCCGAGGCCTTGCAATGATGAAACGACCCAAATCTCACTTGTGAATCTTATAAGCAATGCCTTTCATTTTTCTTGCAATTTTCCTGTTTTCTCGCAACAAAAAATGGTGTAGAATCTTTCTATATACTACTACTAGCTGCCACCCCGCGACTTCGTTGGCGTTTATTATTTATATATATCTTAATATATATAAACGGGTGTTGGAAGTTTGATATGCGTATCTGTGTGTCTGTCCGTGACATCATAATTTCCAAACTGAAGAACAGATTTTGATGCAGTTTCCTGGCTAATATGAAATGAAATGAATGTTTATTGGTCAAACGTCATATATCATCTTATCTTAATATATATAAATCTCGTGTCACAATGTTTGTCCTCAATGAACTCCTAAACCACTTAACCGATTATAATAAAATTCGCACACCATGTGCAGTTCGATCCAACTTGAGAGATAGGATAGTTTAAAGCGTCAAACACACAGAGGCGGCCTGGCGCGGCGGCTGACAGAGCGGCCAGTTGTATTTCATTGAAATGTATGGGAGTCTTCACACACGCGCGGCCACCACGCGGCTTGCAGGCGGCTGGCCGCGCGTCGGAAACATTTTTGGGGTTCCGTACCCTAACGTTGTTAACGGAACCATATTATTAAGCTTACGCCCTCTGTCCGTCCCTTCGTCTGATTGCCTGTCCTTCAAAGACAGACGGATGAGTGAGAGACATGAGGTGATGGTCAGTTATCTTTGTTTGAAATAAAAAAACGAGACATTTTTGCACACACAGTCATCTGACCCCAAACTAAGCAAAGCTCGTAATTTGGCTGCCAGAGACTGAAATACGTACATAATACTTATTTTTTAAAAGTACTATAATATATATCAAGTTACGTTTGTGGAAAGATAACTGTAAAAGTTTAGGTAATTACTAATTGCGCAAGACTCTAGTATTGTCTAATTTTCGATACCAACCTTGTACTTTTGTATTTTATTTGGTATGCTGAAACGGAACCCTTAGTGCGCGAGCCCGGCTTGCACTTGACCACTTATTACAACAAGCTACGTCAGCCGCGGATACCGCGTAGAAATGGGATTAAACGTTAAAAAAAATAAACTGATAACTGTTAAAAAACTTTTTGAATAAAATGTTTAAAATAATTATCATGTTGTTTAAAATTGCTTGGTCGATAAATCAACGTTTCTTTAAATATTTATATTTAGGCATAATATGGCATACTTAAGTTAATTAGGGGTGAGAACTGTTTGTCCTAGACAAACCGCATTGGTTTTAAGGGCATATTTAGTTTAAATTGTAGTTAAATTTATGTTAATAATAAAATAAAACAAATAATAATAATTATTATTACAACAATTCGAAGACTTTTGTGGCCCAATCAATGAATGACGTACCAATATTCTCATAGATGACGTTAAATTCTAAGAAATGCAAACCGGAAATTGGATTTATCGATTAACGTTTTGAAGAATATTTTTTAACGATGTTAATGTTATATTTTTTCAACGCGTTAATTTAACTGAATAAAATTATTCATTGCTCATCTCTAGTACCGCGTTGACAAATGGTGAATGACGTTTAATGTTGCCACTTTAGCACTTTTCGGGCTAGATCTAGCATTTTTAATGTGGTGTTTTTGTAATAATTTATATGTTGTCAAAAAAAGCAGATGTCAATCAGCCATCAACTTGCTCTACTTCAGCCAGTAGATATTATTTTAAGAAGATTTTGATGAAGATTCCGACTTCTAACAATTTAATAATAACTTAGTTTTTCGACCGAGCGAGCGTTAGTAAGCGAAGCGTCTATGCTTCGACAAAAATACTTTCGTATGTCCAAATTCCGTACCTTAGTCTTTGTCTACAGGTCGCATTTCTTAACCGATTCTTTTGAAACTTTGTGAGTAGGTTCGATGATTTTTTCGAATCATATCTTCGCTATTTTGAAAATTCCAAGAACTGTCTCGACGCAAATAAAATCGGCATTATTTCAAACCTGCTCACAAAATTTTATGAGAATCGGTTGAAAAATGCAACTTGCAGCCGAGACAGACTTAGCCTCGAGCTCTACAGCTTACAGAGCCACTAGCATTAGTTTGTTACATGTTCTGAAACTACTTATTTTAATAAATAAATAAATACTTGGACAAAGTACTGGTCCTTAAAATAAATATTCAAAACATGGCAACAAACATCAAAACTGAAGTCATGATATCATGCCTCCTACCTTGTTTAACCTATGCATGTCAAACTTGGAAATTCACGTCCAACTTAACCTGCCAACGCGGAATAGATAGCGTATGCTCAATATTAAAAAGATGCAAAAAATTCGTCACACAAAAATTAGAGAAACCACCAAAGTGACGAACTAAAATGGAAGCGGGCTGGGCACGTAGCGAGGCTAAAGGACGAGAGATGGACCAACAGGCTAACAACGTGGAAGGGTCCAATCGGCAAACGTCTCAGAGGCAGACCCACATGAGATGGGCAGACGAGTACGAGACTAGACTGATAATAATAGCTGATACCTGCTGGCCGCAAATAGCTCAAGACAGAGACATGTGTCTCTGTCTTGAGCTATTCGGTATTCTTTAGAGGAGGCCTTCACCTTCACAGGAGGAGGGGTTCAGGCAAACAAACTTCAATATTATTATTTAGATTTAATTGGTTTTTTTTTCAAAAATAAGTGAAATACGTGTAAATAACATTTTTTTTCTTATCTTTTTTTTCTCTTTCTTTAAGCTTTGTGTGCATCTTAGTTTTTGCATGGATTAAAAGGCTTTTTATTATATACCTAGTAAAAAAAAATTACCTACTTTCAGAGATCAGACCGACTCACCAGACATACTAGAGGTTGGTGAGATTTCTGTAATCCGGCAAGACGAACACCATGCCCAACCTCGTCCGACCGAAATATAACGTGTTCGATTGGGGGATGGTAATTACGTATCGGTTTGTGGTTTGTCTTCTTGATTTCGTCATTTGTTGTCAACGACAATACATCTTAACTTTGGCAACTTCAGTAACTTAGCCACAGAAATATTTTATAATTTTTTTTTACTGAAAATTTATGTAAGTATTTACCTACATAAAATAACAAAACAACTATATTTATTCGATATGATTAATTTGCGCCGGGGCTGGGTTAATTTTGTATGGATCGTGATCATTCTTCGAAAATCAATTTGTAAGTAATGTATTTGTATTTGCCCGAAATATATCTATGTAAATGCGAACACAAAATGCAGATTTTCCCCCGTTAAAAGTGTTTATTTTTTAGTCTCTTTTTTCTAGCACCACTTTTGATGCTAAAATTTGGTATATCTAGCCCGTTCTACCTTGTCCAACTAGGCCTTTTCAAAACCCAATGTGGCAACACTGCTTCCGGCCTTGACGCTTCCGGCCGCCTCTGTCAATGGCCGCGGCAGTGTGTTGTCGCCGCGGCTGGAGCTGCGGCTGACAGTCAGTGACAGTAGGCCGCCTTGTCAGGCCGCCTCTGTCTGTTTGACGCTTAAATATATATATATATATATAAATAATAAACGCGAACGAAGTCGCGGGGTGACAGCTAGTACATATATATGTGAGCTATCCTATCTGTTAAGTTAGATCGAACTGCACACGGTGTGCAAATTTGATTGAAATCGGTTGAGTAGTTTAGTAGTCTATAGCGGACAAACAACGTGACACGTAATTTATATATATTAAGATAAGATGATATATGACGTTTGACCAATAAACATTCATTTCATTTCATATTAGCCAGGAAACTGCATCAAAATCGGTTCTTCAGTTTGGAAGTTATGATGTCACGGACAGACACACAGATACGCATATCAAACTTCCAATACCCGTCTTTTTGCTTTAGGGGTTAAAACCCGAACAAAAGATTCCATTTCTGAGTCAAATGACCCAAATCGAGATGCCACCAAGAACCTCCCGTTACACGCAACAAAAGAAACATTTTACTTAACATTTCATTTTGATTATCACCACACGAAACACACCACGAGACTTGCTGACATAATATCACGAGTATTCAAATAAAAATGTTGTAACAAAAACCGAAATAAGAAAAAAACTGTCGGAGAATCTCAAGTGATTCACTATAAATCAAATCTTTGGTGTAGGGTAGTGATGTGACATAGCATTAATTAAAGAAGCCGGATACCGTTTTGCCGGTTAGCTGGCTCTACCGCCCTGACTCTGCCGCTTACATGTTTGTTAGTGCACAGATCGCCGTGAAAAAAATGCTTTAGACAACATTAGGAAATATAATAGTAAAAAATGTAAATATGTAAGTATCAAAAAAAAAACCGTTGAAAAAGAAGTTACAGTACAAACTTTAGTTTTGAAATATAAAACAAAATTTGAAATCATAGTAAATCAGTTGAAATTTTACTTTGTTTTGTGAGTTAAGTTTCATCTAGGTTTCCATAATAAATTTCAACCATTGCTAAATCGTTGACACTCCCATGACTACTGTTTTCTATTTTTATTTGTTCCAGATATACTGTTAGGTTTAGTTAGCAAATCTTTGTAAATATTAATTCATTTCAAGTTTCAAATAAAAGCATTTCAAAATTAGAATGCACGCGTGCATTCACAGAAATAAATTGTAAGTCGGCATAAATCACACAAATAACAGTTTCCGAACATCACTAGTGCTGTCACTACAATACCACTCAAGCTTCAATTTCAAGCTTTATTGAGACGTCATACAGTTTACTTTTCTATTGACGAGTTGATATGTAGATTTCTAAGGCCGAGTGTAGTGGCTCGAAGCCCGGTAGCTAGGCTCATCAAGAACTGAATGACATACAAAATCAATCGATAAACGGTTAAATAAAAGAATCGCCCACACAGGGCTGGAAAGGGAACGGGACGTTTCCATTCCATTCCAAAATGAAGAAATTAGATTTAGATTGTGAGATTTTGTGTCTGATAATTTACTTACTAATATTATAAATGTGAAAGCTTGTGAGTCAGTACACATGTGTGTCTTCATAAAACGGATGGATTTGGATAAAATTTGGATCGGTTTTTGTAACCACGACTAACACTGCGAGCGCAGATTAATAATTTAGATTGATAGGTACTTTATAAGTCTGTAAGGTACGTGCTTAATACCTGAGGCAAAGTTATGCTAAACGTACGTTCATAATGTAGGTAATAGGACAGTAACACCTAGTCATATCCTCCCTTGCAAGCCCTACTCTCCCTCAAATGCTTTACTTAACTCGCGTATTACCCTACCTACCTCTTTCATATCTATCCGCATATCAATTTCATTCAGTTACCAGTTTCAGTTAGTCATTCAAAAGCTAAATTCCATAAACCGTGCCGTCCAACAATGAATCCATTCTTATTCTCATAGAAAACGACAGTGGGACGCGCGGGAGTGGTCACTTTACGGCCGCCATATACCACCCGCCGAGAGAACCCGGCTGGGCGCTAACTGCGTAAAAAATGAATGGAATCACTAATTATATGTCTAAATATGATTAGGTCCAGCGTAGCTCGACTGGGTGTAAGCGATCACCGATGTTAGGCTGTGGACGCGGTCAGGGTTGGATGGGTGACCGTGGTTTTGCGCTACCGTGGATCAGATGACACGTTTAAAATTTATGGAAAGTTGTTGAAAAAAATTGTGATAGAATATTAAAATTTTCATATTTATTGTATTGTAATCTAGTTCCCTTTTTAATGTGTTAACGTTTTGGCTATTTGTATTTTCATTTTTGTAAGTCTAGATAGGCTGCAGTTATTTGTCTTTTATGTCGCGGCCGCATATTAGTCATATTTGCACCAAGGTCTTATATCCAAAACACCATGATTTGTGTATCAGTCTCAGGATACAAAGTACATATTGAAGCCAATGTGTCACGCAGTAATATGGTTCGAATGGGCATACCAAATTGAAGCCAAGCTTGGACCCATGTTGAATGCAATGTGAGCATTTCAAAATTTCAGGCATTACGAAAATCGCGAAACCATGAGAGAAACTGCGAAATTACTAAATAAGAACAAGCTAAAAAAAGAGTAGCACTTGATACAAAGCTTACCAGAAAAGTGGGCATTGTCATCTATTAGAGCAATAGTGTGTAAAATCGTAAGATGACATACAACTGTGTTTTGCTAAACAATGTCTCCGTTCTCTGTCGGAGGAGCAGGAGCTGAACATACCAAAAAAATATGAGAAAAACCTTGGGGTGGTCTAAAAACTGATACTAGGATCTTGGAGCTACTACATTTTTCCGAAATCGGTTAAAAAGACATCTTCACCATTATTAAAAAAAACATGCAGCCGAATTGAGAACCTCCTTATTTTTCGAAGTCAGTTAAAAAGCACGCCAGAAAGTAGAAGCGATCGCGTAAAACGAGCAACATTGTGATTCATTAATACATCGATACGCCAACACGTGAATGGCCATTTCGCCGATTTCTTAAACAAATTAACACTACGGGTCCACGTGTTAACCCTTTTGTGTGCTTTATAGTTTTATTGGTGGCTTTGTGAGCGGATAACCTGTTCAGATAACTTGCGCAAGCACAAAAGAAAAAAGTGAAAATATCCGGCAGTAAAAGTTGCAAGTCGGTATTGATGGTGTTCTTTGTTCATTTTTTGTTGGTTATTGTTTTATTTTAGCGCGGGCGCCGCGTAGGCCTATTCTGTGCCTACGAAAGGGTTAAAATAACAAAAGATGATCGTTGTAAACGAAGCATTGTAAGTTTTAATGACGTTTTTGTAATGTAATTAAGTCACTTCCGTAAAATAAGAAATTGTGTTAGAATATTTTGTGGAACAAGTTATTGCAAACATGTTGAAAAAATCTTTATATGGTTATCTTTGATTCATCAAATACCTACGGCAAGCAGATTTCCTGATTTTAAATAACCGTGTAAAATCTACTTAGAATTATCGACGAGCGAGCGCTAGCAAGCGAAGTGTATATGTTTCAGCTTTGACAAAAATGCATTCGTTTGTCTGAATTCTGTCTGGATCTCTGTCCGGATCTCCGTCTTCCTCTACAGGTGACATTTCCTAACTTCTCTTTTCTTGAAATTGAGAATCGGTTAAGGAACGCGAGCTTTAGAGGAGACAGACGTCGGCCGCGAGGTCTACAGCTCACAGGGCCAACCGTATTTGTATCTAAACAAAAACCCTACATTTTGTGACTTTGTAAATAGAAAACATAACAATCATTCTAATAAATTGTCAAAAATAAATATTGTTTGTTTTTAATAGGACTTTTGCAAAAACATCCCTAAAATTCGAAAAAAAAATAGTGTTATACCCAAGTAAGTATAATAGTCTTCTATAAAATGTCAACATACGTATTCTATTCATGTTTACAAAAACATTTCAAAATATTCTATGAACACATTCAATCGTCACAAGAGAAAAGGTGAAAACATATTATTTCAAAGAAAATAAAAACATATCTTTTGTAAATACTTATTTTTATTAACTCGAAAACTAACAGATGACATAAGTATCCTATCTAGATTCGAGTAATACGACATAAAATATGCATTTATAAATGCAAGAATTAATTTAGCATTTTAACAATAAAGAGACGGTTCTACTAAACCGATTAATAAAATTTTGGCAGGCGAATAAAATAGTTATAAATTTGGATAGTAGTAATTTTAGAAAATATTTAAAAAAATTGAAAATATTTAAAAACAATTAGTGCTGTACTATATTTAAAAAAAAAAACATAATAAAGTATGTAAAATCTTAGTAATCGATTTATTTTTATTGTTTAAGTTATTTAATAATATTTAGTAGATAAAAATATTAAAAGTACTGTCTGTATTAAATATATTCAAACTAGTAAACTGTATAAAAAAGTAAGTTAAGCATTGTAATTTTAATTTATTTCTCACCTTGAAAACCTTTCTCAAATGTAAATGAGTATGATATATTATGCATTATTTTACGTTCACACGTGCAAATAATAAGTTTCTTACAAATTATGAGGGAAATAAAGAAAAATTAAATATTAACATTAAAATATAGAAGGAATAGAAGAAATATTTAAAAAATGAGCTTGAAAACTAAGTAAAAAGCTTTAATACCTACTAGCTAGTTAGTTTTTTTTATTCTACACCTTTATGTTAGTAAGTAAGCAAATTAAAAATAAACATATTGATAACATATAAATATATAAAGAAATTGAATTGCATAATTAACATTATAAAACTACGTACATTTTATTTCGAATTAAACATATAAAAGTACGTAGGTAAATTTAATTTATGAAATAATGCTCATAAAAGCACTATAACGAAGTAAATTGTTCGTATCGATGCTAAGGTTAACCCGTTAGCTGGCGTTTCAAGGTAATTATGTACCTAAGTATCATGGCATTATATCCCAAGGTAAACAAAATAGCTTCGTAACCAACAAGGTCTTGTATATTTCGCCTCTAGGGAATAAATTTGCCCATTACATTTTATAATAGTTAACTATTATTAAGTAATGTTTTTTTTTCAGTAATTGCAGTAGGATTTTTTTGCGTATCGTAAGTCTAATTAAAATGTATTTTTCATATTTTTCAATGATTTCTGAAGTTAATGGTATGTTATTGAGTAAAATGTAGGTAGAAGCTAACTATAATTTATATTTATCTGACATAAAAATTGTATAAAAAGTAATAAATCAAACCATTTCTGAATTGTTTTTTTTTTGAAGTGTTTTATTCTTATTGCTTTTAAAATAAATATAAATATAAAGAAATAAAAATAACAAAATATTATTGTAAATTTATATTTTTTTAATGAATACACATAATATCACGTGTATTCTTCTATCTTTAAAATATATCACTTCTATGTTTAAAAATATTTAAATTATAACTTTATTCGCTTGCCGTTCTGCTAAATTGACGCTTGCATATAAATATATATTCAAATGGAACGTGCAAAAGCCAAGATAGGTACCTATCTTACACCAAAAACCTTTACTTAGAAGTTAATATATATAACTTAAAAACTATATATACACATACTTATCTATACTCCTAAATGCGATGGTCGATGATGAACTTAAATTCCATTTTACCTATCTAGTTATATTTAATTATAATTATTTATACACTTTTGATACACATATAGGACATTGTACACTTCGATTGTTCGCGATATGACGTCACTTGGCCCTTCATTTGTACACCAATGATGTAAACTAGCTTTTTTCTAGTTTTATTTTGACAATTATTTTTAATATAAAAGTAACGAAACACATACTTGTGGCTAATTAATCACAATACTAAAATACTTAGTTTAAAAAGGCCCTGGAGTTAAATTCAAATGAAGTAAATTCTGGACACTAATTCGTATAAAAAATGTATGCCGTAGAGTTAAAATCTAAAAAAGTGTTTTTTGTTGTTTGTTCAAGCTTTAAATGAAGTAAAATTTAAATTTACGTATTTAAATGAAGTATTTTTAGAAAATCCGTTAAGTATTCTACGCAAAAAAGGTATTGAGCATTAGAAAGATCAATGCAATGTCTTTGTTTACATTGTCCAAGCAAAAGACATCAACGCGCGCAAGCAAACAAACGCTCGATATTTGTTTATCTGGCTATCGAATAATGCCGATAGATAGCAAAGTTCGATAACGTATCGTATCGATCGCATTACTCGTTATTATGTCACGATTGTTGTTTCAGGCGGGCAAAGTTTACTCTAGATTAGACTACATTCATGCACTTAATGGGCATTTAATGTTAGTGATTCGGTTAGTATCGAGTCATTTAAATTCGATAAAAGTGTTAAAACATCGGTATACAAACAAGAGCCCAAAATAATGACTACAAAGGACACTTTCTCAGAAGTTCCAATAACAATTTAGGCCTACCGTAGCGCCGCCGCCGCCGCCCGCTCGCGTCCGTGCACTAAACATCTACCTACTAAAACGCACACAAAACGGACTCGCTGAAAATAATCGAAGATATATACACAATGTACAAGCGTCCCGGCGGGCGCGACGCGATAATATCACCAGAACACTTCGCTCACTCGGAGTCCAATATCAGCTTGAGATTAACAGGTTCACGGGAGTCCTGGCGCCTCCAGCCGAGTCGGCTAGGGCGCGGCGTGGCCCTGCGGCACGCACCAAGCGGGCGCGCGCCGCGGCGCCTACGCCAGCGGATACTGTCACAAGGGCGGCTGCGCGTGTGCGTGGTGGTGATGGTACAGCGGCGACTGGTAGTAGTTGTCAGCGGGCGAGTGCCCGTATCCGTAGTTCACGTCGTACATTTTGAGGTCGGCTTTCGTGTCCGCGCCAGGCAACAGTCGCGTGATGCTGAAGGGATGCTGTGCGGGTGCGTACCCTGGCGGTTCCTGCTTCAGCTGGGCGTAGTGCTCGAGCGCGAGTGGCGTGTGCTCGGGCAGGCAGAGCTCGGGTGCCGCGTGCAGCTGGGCCAGCAGCTCGTCGCGCATGTCCTTCTCCTCGGGCGCGCCGCCGCCGGTCGCCTTCTCGTGTGCGCCACCGTGCTCCCTCTTTTCGTGCCCGTGGTGCCCGTGCCCATGCTGCGCCTTCTGCGCCTGCCGCACTGTTTCCTTCTTCTCATCTTTAAACCGCTTCTGACGTCTCAAAAAGCACCCGTTCTCGAACATGTTTCCGCTGTCCGGGTGCAGCGTCCAGAACGAGCCCTTCCCCGGCTTATCGGGCGTGCGCGGCACTTTCACGAAACAGTCATTGAACGACAGTGAGTGTCGGATCGAGTTCTGCCACCGCTGCTGGTTCTGTCTATAGAACGGGAACAGGTCCATGATGAACTGGTAGATCTCGGAGAGCGTGAGCATGCGCGACGGGTTGTTCTGGATGGCCATGGTGATGAGGGAGATGTACGAGTAGGGCGGCTTGGCGTGTGTGTACGAGCGGCGGTAGGTCTTGTCGTTGCGCGCGCGCTGCAGGGCGGAGGTCGGGGACGCGGGCTCCTGGTCGCGCGGCAGGGAGCCGTAGACGCCGCCGCCGCCGCCCATGCACGAGGCCATCGTGCTGGGCGGGCTGTAGCCGACGCCCGGGGAGCCCATGCATGAGCCGCCCGCCACCATGTTGTTGGAGTAGAGGTTCGGGTAGGGTTGCGCCGGCATGCAGCCCATACCGTTAACGTAGGGCGGCGCGAGGCCCGGCGACAGCGAGGACAGCGACGCGGACGTCGGCACGTCGCCGTACGAGAGCTTCTGCGAGAGCATGGCTAGCGCATCACCCGCGCGTGCACGCCGGCCAGGGGCAAACACTCGCACTGATTGAAAGAGTAAATAGAAGCCAGGGGCCCGCGCGCCCCTCCACTCGCCGCCCGATTGGCGCGCCGCAGGGCGGAGCGAGCGGCGCCCCGCCCTGCGCGCGCCCGCCCGCGCCTCGCCGCGCGCATCACTCGCCTGCCTCACCCGCTAATAATACCGCAGCTCCTACGATAAAAACATGGAATTATCATAAGTGCTTTAAAGGAATGTGTACTTGTATGGGGTATTAGGTTTCAGTTTGATATTCTATTGTTATAAAATCCTTGTACGGTTCTGTGGCTGTCGTGGGTTTATTGTACTCCTGTCGGTTTGGTATGAAATGAGTGCCACAACAGTTGAAGAGTGTGAACCAAATTATTGACAGCTCCTGGTATCCAAATTAAAATAAAGGTCAGTAATTTAGAAGGATGACTAGGTAGGGACATTAGAATTCCAATAATTAACTTCGTAGCACACACACTACGATTGCGAGCTACAATTATCTGTTTATCAAATAATTTATACAAAATATTAAAAAAAATATTTGTAAATAAAATTACTCAGTGTTATAAAGTATATTTTATAGTCCAAACTGGGCTTTTAAAAATATTTAAGACGTTAAAAAAACTTCACTGTTCCAAAATTCCAATAAGCAAGCTTTGGCTACAATTATGAAATAATTAAAGATAAACAGTACAAGAATGACAGAAAATAAACGTTTACGGTTCAAGTGGTCGTTTAGTGCTTTACCTTGATAGGTATCTAATATCTAACAAAAGATTTCAGACCGAACCACGTGATGCGACGGCGTTCACGGGAGTTGTAGCGATTCGATAGTGAAATATTGGTACTCGCGAATTTACACGGCGTAATTTTCCGATTTTTTGTTTGGAGCTTTCTCAAATATAAATGTACTAGTACTTTGTCTAAGTTTGGATCATCGCCGGAAGGTTGCTAGTCTATCGGTGTTTTATCGGATACATTTCGGGGAGTGTGCATCTGGTTTGCATGACCTTATTCTTCTCCCTAGCCCGTTCTTCTAAAAAGGAACCAAGAGAACAAAAAAGCGGCATCGTTTTATGGTTAACATACCTACAACACGCACGAAACGCTTTGGTTCCTCATTTCTCATACGAACCGCTAGAGTATGGAATACTCTGCCAGACTGTGTGTTCCTTGACACTTATAATCTGGGTGTCTTCAAGTCTCGAGTGAATCGGTTTCTTCTAGGCAAGCGTGCTCCATCGTAGGCCGCATCACTGCTTATCATCAGGCATGTTGGCGGCCAAACGCAAGCCTATTAAGTCATAAAAAAAAACTTTTGCCCGCAGCTTTGCTCACGTTTTGTTATTTCACAAATATATGGTTATTATTTATTTTCTTAGTTTTAGCTCTACCAAACCTTCATAATGAACTAGATAGAGGTTTAATCCCTCTTCTATAAGCTGTACACTTAGTAGAGAGCCATGTGTTATAGTGTTTTTACCTAAAAAACAACTTTAATAGATACAAGTGTAAGTATCTACCTGAAGTTTAGACTTAGGTCAATTGTGTTTAATTTGTATAAAATTGATTTCGATTGATTAAATTGTATAAAATTATATAACTTGCAAAGCAAAGCTTAAAAAACTGACTTCCCGTTTTCGATGCACAATTTTTTTAGACATTTGTTGATATTTTAAAAACTATTTAACTGATTTCGGTAAATTTTTTATGGGACTACCTCTAAAGTACGATCTACCAAATAAAAAAAGAAACCATTAAAATCGATTCATAATAAATGGCGGAGTTATCGCATAAAATACATACAAAAAAACAAACAGACGAAATAAGGACCATCTCCTTTTTGAAGTCAGTTAAAAATACATATTAGAACCTGTAGTTGTCCGCCTATTATTGTATGTTGTTGCCTCTAAATTCTGAGTAGGGAAAGGTACTAATTAAGAACAGGACCTAATTCTTTATTTGTTTCAAGATTATTTTATCCTAATCATAAATTGAACAGTAGTTTACAGTAGGTCTCTTTTGTGTCAAAAGTAAACAAATTAACAAACTACCTCATTAGTTAAGTAGGAGACAACGAGGATAGACAAATCACACTAATCACACTAGTATTATAAAGGCGCAAGTTTCTGCGAGTGTGTGTTTGATACTTTTTCACTCTCAAACGGCGAAACCAATTTCGATAAAATATGGTAAGGAGGTAGATGATACCCTGGACTAACACACAAACTAACTCTTCGTCACATTGTGATTAAATTTATCTAAAATTAGCCACATCTCCTTCTCTCTGGTCTTGTTTTTTTTTTCGAAAAACGTCCTCAATAGAAAATGGAGCTATGAAAAATATTCGCACTTTAAGGGTCACTTTAAACTGATTAATTTTATAGATAAAGTTAATCAAAAATCCGTTTTCATACATCGCTTACATTAGCTTTTAAATTAATCCAAAATGAGGAATTTCTAGTTTCTTTAAAATATTTAGACAAGCGCGAAAGTTATGACAATCATTCAAATTTCAATTTGTTATTCTGTAGATAAGCCTTTAGAGGCTCATCAGTATCTTGACTTGCTTTCTTCGCTCGTTGTCTCCTTTTAGACGAAATAGCGATAGACATTTAGCCAATGCGAAGTAAGGTAAAAGTGTTCGTATCAGCCTTAAGTATAAAGCTCATTCTCCAACCGTGAGCTAAACTAATATGTTTATCTACTCTTTATAGCCAGGTTACGGCCGTAAACTTGCGGAGAACTCATTAAACGGTCGCTTTTTTATAATTTACGACGTTCATTATAGTTGGGTAAAGTCGTAAAGGTATCTAAGGTATTTAGGTAGGTTTAGGATACCTAAGTATAGGTGTATGTAAGTAATTTCTTATAGTGCTGGGTGTCTAGACAAATTACATTCGTTTCGAAGCAATTCTATTTCTTCAGTCACTATCGCTCGGATGTCAACTGCTGATTGGACAAGTTGACAAGTACGATCACGTGATATTGCGATAGCTTAAGACAATCTTAACTTATGACCTATCTCATAGGCACATCTTATACTTTTCTCCCAGTGAAGCGATGGAGCCTAGTTGGAGAAGGCCCGCCTCTCAAGCCAAAGGTAGTGGGTTCGAACCCAGCCGACGGCACGCATCAATTTGTTCATTGTGTCAACATATATGCGTTTTTTATGTCATCTGCTACTTGACTGGAGCCTGGTGTATGGCGACAGGCTCGCCCCCTGTCACATTTGGGACTAAATATCGTCCGGCGAAGTGTGGGTGTTGTATTACACCTCTGCCAGCCCCCTCGGGGGAAAGGCGTGACGACATGTTTTATGATTATGTTATGTTATTGCCATAATGACTCTCCTAGCCCAGTCCGTGTTCGACTGCTTTAAAAAGCTGGAGATTTGATTTCCGGCCGGCTAGATATTGAATGTTGAATTTAAATGTCGGTTCTGGATCTGGGTGCTAGTTCTTCTTGTCACTGTGGGTGTTCCTTAGTATCCCCGATACAAATAATCCTAGTGGGGAGCTATGAGTGGGAAACGTTACTAATTTATAATAATAGAATATATAATGTAATTTGTCTAAGCCAACTGGTACACATATGTAGTGCGGAAGCCGTTTGCGTACATTTTAATTGTTATTGTGACAATGGTAATGAGTATCCGTGTTGCTTTCGTAGTACTTAGGTACCTATCGATTTATTATTTTCTTGTCAAAACTTGTCCCAGCCGACGGCACGCACCAATTTGTTAATTGTGTGAGCATTTGTGCGTATTGTATGTCATCTGCTACATGACTGGAGTCCGGTGTATGGCGAGAGGCTCGCCCCTGTCACATTTGGGACTGAATATCGTCCGGCGAAGTGTGGGTGTTGTATTACACCTCTGCCAGCCCCTTCGGGGGAAAGGCGTGACGATATGTTATGTCAAAACTAGTTCAGTCATAAAAATTACAAATATGTTAACAAAACTTGTAAATGGCCTTTACGAAATAAATGACTATGACTATGTTGGCAGGTTTTATTTTAAGAAAGTAGAGGCACGACGCGAATAGTTTACAAATAAAACTGACGCGATTAGTGGCTGCGTTCGCGCTCTTTGGAGGGTGGAGCGCGATGTTTGTGCATTGTTTTTATGGTAAATATTTAATTAAATAAAAAAAAAAATATTTAATTTAAACTAGCATAATTGCATCCTCCAGTCGATACTGAATGCGAACATCGCGGATTTAACAGGGTTTTTATAACACCCTGTATTTAACATACCTAAAAGTTACCAAGTGGAATTGAAAAAAGATTTGACAGATTTGCCATAACATTTTTGTAAATGTGAAGGTATTTATTCAAAGAGAGTTTTAATAGGTTTTACCTGGCTCTACAATTATGTGCCTGACTGTACCCAATATAAATGCAAATAGCATTAAATGGACAGATAAAGTTTAAAGTAGGTATATCGAGAGCACGTACACTGTATGAGGACAAAGAACAAGCATGCTCTACGTGGCGCTTTTGGGTGTTAAAGCACCACGTAGAGCATGCCTGTTCTTTTTCCTCTTTCGTTCTGTTCATCATACTCGTAGATGAATATTGGCGTTACAACTTCATATAAAAAAATGTGTGCATCACTACATAGTATAAAACAAAGTCGCTTTCTCTGTCCCTATCTCCCTTTGTATGCTTAAATCTCTAAAACTACGCAACGGATTTTGATGCGGTTTTTTTAATAGATAGAGTGATTCAAGAGGAAGGTTTATATGTATAATGACATCCATTAAATAGTGGAGAAATACTATTATTTTTAAGGTTTCTAATGTGATGTCGTTAATTATCAATTTTTTCCGCTTACATTGCAAACGCAGGACGCGAAAGTTTGTAAGAATGGATGGATGGATGGATGTTTGTTACTCTTTCACGCCAAAACTGCTGAATAGATCTGGCACAGAGATAGATATATATAGAATAGCACATAGGATACTTTTTAACCGCGGGTGAAACCGCAGGGCGCAGCTAATAGGTATATACGAGTATATATTTACAGAATCAATTCTTAAAATCTTTGTTTAAAATGAAGTCGGTTAATAAATCTCTTGTGCTTTTCAAACAAATACGGATCATTTTAGACACAGATGAGTAGATTTTTTTTTTTTAACTTTGTAAAAGGTTACTTACCTAATGCTATTTTTAGTCTATTTGTAGAAAGTCATATGACTGCAGCTAAGGCTAGCTATGACTAAGCTAATAACCTCATAGGAAGTTATCACAGTTCACCAAATAATAAAAAATGAAATATTAAAACAAAAAAACAGTTTCTCCATGGCGTATAGACTGCCTCGGTGGCTCAGTCGGTAGTGAACCTGCCTTCTGAGCTAGAGGGCGTAGGTTCGCTTCCCACCTAGGACAAAGATTCATGTGATGAACATTTGTGTTTGTTCTATGTCTGGTTGTTAATTATCTAAATAAGTACCTACGTATTTAATACTAAATATGTGTTGTGTGTATATCAATCTCTGGTCACCATCGTACAAGCTTTTCTTCTATGTACAAGTGTCCCGAATATTTTTATTTATTACTAGCTGTGCCCCGCGGTTTCACCCGCGGTTAAAAAGTATCCTATGTGCTATTCTAGACTATAATCTATGTCTGTGCCAAATTTCATCCAGATCTGTTCAGCCGTTCTGGCGTGAAAGAGGAACAAACATCCATCCATCCATCCATCCATCCATACATTCTTACAAACTTTCGCGTTTACAATATTAGTAGGATATTATGGTATTATAGCTGGCGTAAGCAGCAAATATTTCCCCAAATCGTTCAACGATATCTCAAGGCGCAGACAATTAATAAACAGAAGAATGCTACTTATCATTATCTCTCAAAAAAAGCACCGGAAAACTGGAAACTTGCTGCCAACGGTACAAGCAGCACAGCGTCTCCCACGACTCAACCGAGCCAAGCCAAGTGCAGATTGAAGCGTGTCGCGCCGTCACCCGACACCGGATCTCGGTTAATGGTGGATGCGTGTCACTCCCCGACACCCGATCCCATGTACTCACATAACTGTTCACCTCTTTCAAAATGGCCGCCTCTTTAGTAAAAAAAAAGAGGTGGTTTTTGAGAAAAGTTTGGGAGGTTACAGCACGCATCTACGTGAGCTAGTTGTATGAGGATTAGTGAAGTAAGTATTTATGAATAACTAGCTGCGCCCCACGGTTTCACTCGCGATTAAAAAGTATCCTATGTGTTATTCTAGACTATAATCTATCACTGTGTCAAATTTCATCCAGGTCTGTTCAGCTGTTCTGGCGTGAAAGAGTAACAAACATCCATCCATCCATTCTTACAAACTTTCGCGTTTATAATATTAGTAGGATGAAAAGGTTAAGAGCTACCTAGGTAACCTAAGTTCACTAGATACGAGTAGCTTACTTGCCGAGTCTATCACGTGAGCGTGACAATGAAGATTCAAAACTGCACGCTTTTACGACACATAGAAGGTCGACATCCCTCTAAGTCTAGGACGACACAGAAGGCTCAAAATATAGAACACAAATCGACTGATGTTGAAAGATTTTACAATTGCTATGTGTATTAATAATTGTATTATTTACAAAGATACTTCTTTTTTCTTTTACTATGGAACCCAAATTTATCATCATCATCGTCATCATCTGCTGCCTTGCTACAGACTGGACGTAGATACAAGCTTAGAAAACTCGTAGAACGTAGAACGAACTCGAGTACGTACTGTGCACAGTGGGGCTATTCCTACGCGTGACATGAGATGAGATTTTATCTTGGTCACTTTCACACCTATGACGTTTCAAACGAGAGCAACAAGGACGAAAAAAAGTGAGATGAAAATCTCAAATCTCCGAATAGGGTATCCAGGTATGTTTGTAGGGTCATATGTGACATCTCACATACAAGTGAAATCTATGTTCACAAGGTGGACCGACGATCTGGTGAGCTGCTGGATGCGGGCAGCGAGAGACAGGTCATTGTGGAGATCATTGGGAGAGGCTTTTAGTAAGCAGTATATGTATGCACGTCTTGCGGCTGAGTTGATGATGATGATCTTACACGTCATCGATTTTGGATTGCGAGGTACGATTATGAGGAATTCGTTGGTAACCATATCTCATCAAGTATCAGCAAAAGAGTAACTATCCTAACTGTTTAAAGAGTACATATATGTATTAGAATTTAGGCCCAACTCAGACCTTGCAAAAATTAAAAATGTCCTTATCTAAAGACGGAGACAAACTGCAGCCGATCCTCGTAACATATCGAGCACGCGTATCGGTTTGCCGTAACGCAGTTCGCCGTTTAAATTTAACGATCCGAGCCAATCGCTGCTCGCAAACCGATCGGCTTTTTTACAAACCTTTTGAAGCGCGCTAACTGCGAGCCTCGAGTCAAGGTGCTCGCAGCGAGACGTTCACCGTGAGCGAGCGATCAAAGCACGCCGCGACTGACGCACTGTTGCGCATATACGATACGCGAACACGATACGTTACGTCGAAACGTTATTAGTCAGTATTTGCCTTAATAGGCAGCAAAAACAATGAAAACTTTATTTTAGTGAGCACTGATCAGATCATACAACAATTTTTTTTGGAATTAGGCCTAATTTTATCATTCGATTCGTTTCAATCGTCCTATCATATTTCTTAGCCGTATTTTCTTTGTTTTATTGTAATATTAATACTTGTTTCTGTTTTGTTTTATTCACAAAAGGTTGAGTGATAAATAATAAGGTACACATAATTAATTATGTGCAATTATCTAAACATTATTATCAACAGAATGCGAGCAAACAAGTCGTCAGCGTAACCACCCCCAGCCGAAAATAGGCAATTAGAGCCGTCTTTAATAACAGACAAACAAAACAAGAACAAAGTTCATTAATTAATTACATATTGCTATCGCCGGAAATTTCGTTTAGGTACCTAGATATATCGTGGATATAAATGTATAAGTACATTAATTTAAATTTCTTAGTTATATATATTGTGTGTTCCGGTAAACTTGATTAACTGACCAGTATTAGGTGATATGGACCGGTCATTATCCTACTAATATTATAAACGCGAAAGTTTGTAAGAATGGATGGATGGATGGATGTTTGTTACTCTTTCACGCCAGAACGGCTAAACAGATCTGGATGAAATTTGGCACAGAGATAGATTATAGTCTAGAATAACACATAGGATACTTTTAAACCGCGAGTGAAACCGCGGGGCGTTCATTAATTAATTACATATTGCTATCGCCGGAAATTTCGTTTAGGTACCTAGATATATTGTGGATATAAAATGTATAAGTACATTAATTTAAATTTCTTAGTTATATATATTGTGTGTTCCGGTAAACTTTATTAACTGACCAGTATTAATATGGACCGGTCATTATCATAAATAATGACCAAGAGTGTATATCCTGCCTGACTCCGAGCAAATACAACTTGGATTCGTTAGGTTATTTTTTTATAACAACCTGAAACCTCCCCTACTTAAATGACTAGGCTAGGTAAGTTACAGACCGGTCATTACTACCAGACTTCTCAAATTGCCTGTAACATATATTCCAGTTAGTAAACAAGTGCAAAATAGAAGCAGAAGGTGGTACTTAGTCGTTTTGGGTTTTTTATAAATATTATATGGAGTAGATATTTATTTCTAGTAGGTATTATAGTGTAAAATTAATTTGTCTTCTTCTGTATCTCTAAAAGTTGATATGTATGTTTGTTTGTTTGTATGTATGTAGGGTAGGTATGTATGCTCACTATGGATTCCAAAACGGCTGGAGGGATTATGAAACTTTCAAGCAGTTTTCAGATAAGCCCTGCAGATTCTGTGAAGTTTGGTAGCGATCAGACAAAAAGTCTGGAAAAGCTCTTTTCAGGTATCGTCCATCCATCATGCAAGATTTAGAGCTTTTTCGATTCAATTATTAGATAGAAAAACTTTTTATTTCTCACAATAGAAAAAACAATGCATAAGAGAAAAATAATATCACCTAACACATAGTGTACCAAACTGGCAACCATTTTACTAAAAGCAATCTTTTCCAACAAAAAGGATTCACAGTTCGTCTCGCCAGCTTTGCTTGTGGACCTGCCAGGCATCTCACCTTTAGGACTTTTGAATGACGAAAAGTAAGTATAATCTATAGCCAATAATTTGCATTTAATCGCATCTACAAATATTTCAAGACAAAAAATATCTCAACCAACCAACAATACAATAAGCCAATCGTTCAAAAATGAAGGACAAAGACAACAAACCTCAAGTCCAGTCAAAACAGAGGATGAGAGGGACGGAGATTATGGCATTTAGCTTAGCGCTGTATTGTATTACCGTCTTAGCAAATATTTACTGAACAGTTAATTAGAATACACATTTTATTGAAGGACGAATGCAAATTCTGTAACTGACAGAGAATATTATAGGTAAGTTGTAGTATTTCTAAGTTATACTATTTAAGCTTATGTAGTTCTAAGCTTGCGATAGAGTTCTCGCATTTGTCTTGTCTAGCGGAAAGAATCAACATTTTGAGACATCAAAACTGTTACTTGAACTAATATCTAGTGTAATTCCGCTTTAACGTCGCATTAAGTACATCAGGGAATATGTTTTTTTTATGCTATTATCAATTTTGAGATTTTTTAATTTAATTCGTTCGAGCACTTCGTCGACACGTGTTTCGCCTCTCCACGAGGCATCTTCAGGACGTGTTGACTCTCCGAGCGCGTGGCCGAGAAATTTGGATCGTCTGGTTTATTTGCCACAGGGTAATATAGTAGATTTGAGTTTGGACGCGATGTTAAGCAATGATGTGATCTACAATGGAGTAAACTTATGAGAAACCAATTCTTTTGAGGCTATGAAGACTAAAACATAACTTAGTGTCGTCCCGTGTCTTCGCTCGGCTGGAAGATAGGTTCAAATATGATTTCTTGTATCGCCATATGAGCGCAGCTAAGTCTCTGAAAGGACTGTACACTAATTAATTAATTACGTTCATATGAATACGTAAAAAAAAGGGTTAAAGAATCATCTGTACGTTCTATCTTCGCAATGCTAGGTATTCACCTAGCACACCTGCTATCTGGGGAATGAGCTCCCTCCTGCAGTACTTCAGAGTAACTACAACATGGGATTCTTCAACAGGGCTGTCAATAGAGTCCTTAAAGGTCGGCAACGTATCTGTGATACCCTGGTATTATAGGTATCCATAGGCAAAGGTGATCGCTTACCATCAGGCTTGTTTCCACCCATGGAATAAAAAAAATGTTAAGGGTCGTTCATTCATTGAGTGAGATGATTTTAATTGATGATTTAGTAGTTAAAAAGTTTAGTAGGTTAAGTAATTTCGAAGATTACCCCCGAAAAACAAACTTACAAACTCACAAATGTTACTTTTTAAATTTAATTTAAATTTAAAAAAATGTTGGTCGAAAATAGCTTTAAATTTTATCTAGTTATATTATAGAAACTTCTTTCTATAATATAACTAGTTATATTATAGAAACTTCTTTCTATAATATAACTAGATAAAATTTAAAGCTATTTTCGACCAACATTTTTTTTAAATAGAAAATTATACTAATACGGGACAATATGTAAGACATCAAGGTACATAAAAACAACTTTGTCACTTCATTGTGAAAGTTATTGTTATTTTACGTAGTTCTTATCTCCTTTGACAGGTAGAGGGAAGGTAAGTAAGTCCCAGGGCTGGGCTCGAATCACGTAAGGAGTAACGCGAGTGCTCTTCCGTCATAATTACTGATGAAAGGTTTTGTGGTTATGACAGGTTGAATGTGCCTTTGGGAGATCGAGTCGAATCTGGCGTGAGAAATATCGATTTAGCCAATTATTTTTTTTGTGTAGAGCAATCTCTTGTAGCACCTACCAACCTACTTAATAGGTGGATGTTTTGGTGATGTGTATGAGTTGAGTAATCACTAGGCCCAATCTAAATGTTGTATGTTTTACTTAACCTGTATAATTACTGCCTATTTAGTTGTCTTATTTTTAATTTATATGCCTGTTAACTATAATATACTTACCTACTTACTTAATTAAAATCAACAAATAAACCAAAACACCACAAAAAAAATATAAGGAAAAAAAAACAAAAAAAAATGATAAATTCAAAAATTCTATGATTTAGTCTATAACTTTGACTTTAATTATGGTAAAATTTTGATATTTTTCAATTTTACTGAGTAAGAATACAATTTTTTCATGTTATAAAGATTTAAAAGACATTTAACCTTTTCATAAAGAAATATTAAAATCACACATCAGTAACTACGAGTACATCCATACATGCCGACCACACAAGACCAAATACCACGACGCATACGAAGGTGAAATTTCCGAAAAAGGCTCCGACAGCGGACACAGTGGTTAGCACGCGCACCCAACCGGCCATTAGAGTCGTGCATGTTGACTTGCCAAGACATTGCGACTGCACCATAACACTAATCTAATATGTAGTGAGAAACAGTCTTAAATATTAAGAGGACCGCGAGAAAATTTCCGAATTTGTAAGGGGTCATCTTTTGACTGATTTATTCAATAGATAGACAAAGCAAATCAAAAATCCCTTTAGATAGGAAGGTTGTCTACATCATTAGCTTTTAAATGAATCCATAATACAAGGGACATTCTTAGTTATTTAAGAACGATTACAGAAATGCAAAAGTCATAAAAAAAGTCCACTTTGTCACTCTGTAGGTAACTTTAAAGGCTCGTCAGTATCTTTACTTGTTCTCTTCGCTCGTCATCTTCTTCTAGACGAAATGGTTATGGAAAACCTTAAGCCAATGCGAAGTCAGTCTAAAGTGGTCGCCGGACTCTTAAGTAACAGGATTTTTTATATCATTTGCTTTTCTTCTTAATTTATAAGTATAATTTTTCTTTTACAGTTTCGGTACAGCAAATATGACTACGGTTTTAAACCCCTGACGCAAAATCGATGGGGTATGTGTGTGTGCGTGTGTTTGTGTGTGTGTGTGTCTGTGGCATCGTAGCTCGCATACGGATGAACCGATTTTCATTTTGTCGCGATTGTAAGTGCTCTTGTTATAAACATTAGCTATGTTTGATGAAAGTCGATGTTGATGAAAATCGGTGTCGGACTTATTCTAATTTTTTATTTATACTTATTGATATTACTGCCATGCCAAAACTTAACAAATAGGTAGGTACATAAAAATTACTTGTAGGTACCTAGAGAATTGTCAAAAGCAACCTTACCAAAATTTTGTAGCAACTATGTATTTGTACGTTGATAAGTAGGTAAAAGTCTTAACAACACGCCAAACTGTTAAGAATCTCACTAAAACAATAAGCTCGTGTATTATCTTCAAGATATTTTTGCCCAGGAAAGCTTTATAAATCACTAGCAACCCGCCCCGGCTTCGCGCGGAAAAAAATAAATAATAATAATTTCTGACAAAAAATATCTAACTGATGAAAAAAACCGCATTAAAATCCGTGGCGTGGTGGTGAGGAGTGACGGATATTCTAAACCTAATCCTAACTTCCTAATCCAATCCTAATCCTTTCTAATAATATAAATGCGAAAGTCAGTTTGTTCTTTTGCTTGTTATGCTTTCACGCCAACTACTCAACTGATCATCATGAGATTTTGCATTGTCCGGGGCACAGAAAAGGACATAGGATACTTTTATAAAAAAAAGTTCTTATGGGACCGTGGGTAAAACCGCGGGGCGCAACTAGTACAGACATGAAGAGGGACAGTTTGTTCTAAACTATGTAGAGATATCTAAAATATAAATATAATAGACATGCCTGGTAAGTACAATTTTATCATTTTTAACTTACAACTACAAAATAAAGTAGGTAAGCCCAGCCTACCGAAAAAATTGCCTCCTAGCACATGCGTAAGTGTTCTAATAACACATGTTGACAGTGTACCAACAACATTATGTTTGCAAACACGTACTGACGTCTTTCATTGCATCTCATCCGCTCTTTTGTCCTCAAGATCAATCACACACCTAACTGTGCACTTTTTACTCTTTACACAGTTATAATTTTAATGAAGCTGGAGATCTCTTGTCTTGTCATACGCCCACTGTCTAGTCTGAGCTACGTCAATGGTTAGCAGTAGCTACAATACGATACATAGGTATCTACGTACTTAGCTACATTTATGGAAGACGACGTCTGTGCAATGTTAAGCCGCGGTTTAGGCCTTAGAAGGCAGCGGAGACGTTGATTGCCCCGTGAAGTCCTTGATCCAACTGCCGTACTTTTACTGGAATGATGATTAAGGATTTCTTTCTCGTGATTCTGGTAAACGACAAGTTTGATTTTTCCGTGGTCCTAATCCCTACTATCAAGGGTAATTAATTGTGTGGTGATCGGGAGTCCGACGGGTATTATTAGGATCACAGGTGGATTTTAATTTGGATCAGAGAATGGAGCGACGATTGTGCTGGCGACGGCAGCGGTAGCATTAATATAGGTTTGGAGTCCTGCTGATATCCTTTGAAATCCTGATGCTTTCAGCAATAACAAATTGATCCATTTTTATATATATGTTTTACAACAACATACGTAAATAACATTTCATATCGTCAGGCTTTTCCCCACTTAGGAGCTGGAAGAGCTGTATTAAAACACCTGTAAATAAAATAAAACGGATGCATACGACCAGTATGCATTCTTTTTTATTTAGTATTGAATCTAGCCCGCTTGTTGGTCGGTCGGTCAAGTCGGTGTCGCGGCCCGCTAAAGTCAAATGCGCGGCCTTATGACAGCACACATACATAAGTAGCACCTATGCATCTAGTGGCTCACTCTATTCACAAGAATCTGCGTATACGCACTCAATTCAAGAGGTACTTGTTATAAAATAACGAGAAAAAATGAAATACCAACCTTGCGACGAAATTGAAATAATTAGGTTGATTTTTTGTTGCCATAGTCCGTTCACTATAGTATTGATTTAACAGTATGGATATAATTTTATGTGGCAATAGCTGATGGTTTTTTTTTGCTGACAATTAGCATATTGTTATTCAAAAGCGAACGAGTGCTACGTTTTCATTCTATGTACATATTTTTATAATGTTTCTATGAATCATTGTTCTTGAAAAATCATGAAAATATTATGAGAATGATACGATAACAATAAATAATGAAAATAATCATTGAAATTAAAAGTTTTCATTCTTTTTTTCGAAATATTGCAGCTGTTGGGATTCAGTGGATAGTGAACTGTCTCTGAATGCATGCAGTAGCTAGCTAGTTAAGTTCTTTAAAACGTTGTAAATCAAGAATTGAGGGACTTTACCTTGATTTACTTTGCACAAGATGTCCCACCTTGACATTTGGAATCAAGATGAAATCCTTTTTAAATCATCCATTACAGACAACTTGTCGTCATGAATATTAATTTTGAAGCAAGGTCACCCAAATTGAATATCAACTTACCTACAAACCTAAATATTATAGGTACCTACTTATCTATAAGCTTCGACATGACAGTCTAATGAGGACCATCATAAAGGGAAAAGTGGAAAGAAAAACAGGGCGAGAAAAACCCATATATAACACAACCAACGAAAAGGGAAAGCAAATGTCATGTCTGACAAGTAGGTGAAAACACTAGCAGAAGACGCACAAAACGCTTTGGTTCCTCATTTCTTATACGGACCGCTAGAGTGTGGAATACTCTGCCAGAGTGTGTGTTCCCTGACACTTTTAATCTGGATGTCTTCAAGTCTAGAGTGAATCGGTTTCTTCTAGGCAAGCGTGCTCCATCGTAGGCCGCATCACTGCTTACCATCAGGCATGTTGGCGGCCAAACGCAAGCCTATTAAGTTATAAAAAAAATAAGACCGCCAAGCCTGGACAAGACCAACATGAGCAACGCTTAATGTAAATTAACAAATGACCAAATCAACCAAATACCTACACCAAGTGGACCGACGATCTGGTGAGGGTCGCGGTAAGTACGTTGGATACGAGTAGACCAGACCGGTCGTTGTGGAGGTCATTGGGAGAGACCTTTGTCCAGCAGCGGACGTCTTCCGGCTAAAATGATGATGATGATAAACCAAAGCTAATTTTTCGTTTTTATAGGGAAGTTGTAATAGCTATACACCGAGTACTGAAGTCTCAGATTCAAATTATTACATACATACTCGTACATAAGTAGGTACATAATAATAGTCACATTTTTTTTGGTAGGAAGACACCACATTTCGCCACTCGCTACGATCTTGGCACATATCTTACGCTCCTTCTACTTTTATCAACCTTAGAAATTCAAAAAAGGATTTAAAAAAATTAAACCGGGTAAATTTCTCAGAATAGAAAGAAATCAGTTTCAAGATATTACAAAGATCTTCCTACTCCTATTCAATTTTACGCTGGCAAAATAGTGCGCCGAAAAAAATCAGATTGAAATTACCAATCGCCCACGCACGAAAACTTTTTTAGCGATGCATACGCAAAACAAACGAAAAACAAAAACAGTCGCTAAACCAACGCAAAACTGAAAATTTTTTACGAAAAAATAAAACCATTCAAAAAGTCACTTTTTGAAAACATTCAAATATCAAAGATGTTTCAAAGCTCTGACCATGCAAGCCTTTGCACCTAGAACAATAACCTAGGAGTGTCTTAAAGCTGAAACCATAAGATATCGTCACGCCTTTCCCCCGAGGTGGTTGGCAGAGCTGTAATACAACACCCACATTTCGCCGAACGATATTCAGTCCCTAATGTGACAGGGGGCGAGCCTGTCGCCGTACACCGGGCTCCAGTCATGTAGCAGATGACATACAATACGCACATATGTTCACACAATGAACAAATTGGTGCGTCTGCGTGCCGTCGGCTAGGTTCGAACCCGCTCCCTCTGGCTTGGGAGGCGGACCTTCTCCCAACTAGGCTGCCATCGCTTTTGCAAAGCTGAAACCAAGCAAGACTATTAATATGGATGTAGAACAATAGCTAGCTAAATTCCCGTGACAGTAAAGTTTGGTTAGCATGGCCCTGATGATTTTATTATAAGTGTTAAGGGCTCGCCGTGGGTGGTCCTATCACGCCACTTAACATCTCGCACAAAAAACAACTACCAAAAATATGAAAATATCAAAAGTATTACGCGTTAGAATTGTGTGGATCAACAAGTCGGGTGATATTGTGGATAAGGTCAAGGGATGATATGGCGCTAGAATAATATAAAATGCAAAGCTTGAATAACCGACTTCCCATCCTGTAATTCGTCACCCATGTAAGTAATTTTTTGGACTTCTGCTGCTATTTTAAAAACTGCTTGACCGATTTCGATAAAATTTATATGGGACCATCTCTAAAGTACGATCTACCAAACAAAAAAAAACTAATTAAAATCTATTCACAATTGGCGAAGTAATCGCGTTACATACATACAAAAAACATACAGTCGAATTGAAAACCTCCTCCTTTTTTGAAGTCGGTTAAAAAAAAAGTTTATCTTTTTTTAACCAAATGTTGAACGCGATGAAATTACAGCGTTTTAAAAAAAATCTACAAATAATTCATTTTACCAGTTATATGTTAGGGACCTACTGTACAAACCACTACCCGACGTCTGGTTATAAGGGTGCTCCTATAGACGGGCACTATTTTTTCTGTTGACATATTTGTGTAGATGGACGAAGAAAATAATAGAGTAGGTACCGAGAGGAAAAAAAAAAATTGAGAAAGACCATATAGACGCTGGGAAGACATTCAACCAAAACTGGGAATAGAGTGGAGAAAAAAAGCTAGAGACAAACATTGGACAAAATGGGGGAGGAGACATCTATTCTACACAATGCTACGTTATAAAAAATGGACACATAAAATTAATTTATTGAAAATAAGTGTAATTTGAAATAAATACTTTTTTACTTCTATTTTATTGGTTCGGCGAATTGGCAATTATGGTTATATGGCCGGGCCACACTCAAAATATTGTCGCTAAATTGCCAGGCCAGTATTGCAGTGAAAATATGGCCGGCTAGGAGCACCTTAAGGTAGCATAAACTCTTTTTTTTTTTTATTTACTGTTTTGTTTTCTTTCCTCTTTATTGATTTTTAAAATGGCTGAAAAGGGGGAAAAATTAAAGTAAAATTGTAGTAGTTTTAAAAAAAATTGTTTTCGTTTTCAAAATTTAAATAGGCGTAGCAGGTTATACTTTATACTATATATTATAGGTTTATACTTTTAAAAGAATAGCTGCGCGGTTTCACCCACGGTTGGGAAGCGTTAATTTTTTCGTAAAAAAGGAAAAAAGGAAAAATTTAAGTGTATTTATTAGGTTGAGTATTTAAGGCGTGAAAGCGTTAAAAATAAACAAACAAATAAACTTACTAACTTTTGCATTTAAAATACTTATCTATTGGTCAGTATAGGATTAGAATATTTTTTGATAACTTTATCCTGTCTTATCCACGCTATCGCCATCGGACCGCCATGTTTGTTTTCCTAGGTCAGGTACTGCGCGGGCGCAGGTATTCTCGTCCCTCGCCTTAAGGACGTGTTTCCTTTAGACACGAGACGTGATCGAAGTTCCTTTACAAAAGCCTCTAAGAAAAACACACAGGTTTTGTACAATGAATGTGCTTTGAGTTTGTTAAAAGTCAGAACTTTTAATAGTTCAGAAGTTTAAAGTTCGTTTTGCTGAAAATTTTATTGAATGTTGATAAAATTGTACCCTATGTCCTTTTCTGTATCTCTGACAACGTGTATGCAAAATTTCAGGATGATCGGTTGATTGGTTAGGGCGTGATAGCGTTACAAACAAACAAACTTACTGTCACATTTAAAATATTAGTTAGGATTAACCTTCGCACAAAATTTCACGAGAATCGGTTAAGGAACGCGACCTGTAGAGGGGACAGACGTCGGCCGCGAGGTCTAAGCTCACAAAGCCACTAATCTAACTTATAGTGAAAACGGATTCAAATTCTTAGCTTGGTTTAGGAGTTAGGGGACATACAGACAGAGGGACAGACAGACGGTGCCCAAGTCCGTAGGAGTGTACTCTATTCTGATTCCCTACACGTGGTCCCCGGGTAGTGCTAACCGGGTAGCAAACTCTGGTGGGAGGCTTCGGCCGTGGCTAGTTACCATCCACCGGACCAAGCCCTGCCGTGAAATGACCTAGTCGTGTTTCGGGATGTAGTCCGCGGTGTAACCGTTCCGAAGACGGGTCTGAGCAGTAGCGCACTTGTAGTGCCTCACTCAACTGCCGTCTTTGTACTTCTTCGCTCTACAAAACTTCAAGGCTAGAGTGAATAAGTACCTTTTAGGTCGTCGTGCTCCATCTTAGACCACAACGTCGCTTAACGTCAGGCGAGTTGGTGGTCAAACGCCGACCTATTCTATATATAAAAAAAAAACTTTGTTTCATACTTCTAAAGGCATCATCATTCCATAGTGTCGCAGGGCTTCCACGTTCATACAAATATCAACTATCATTATCAATAGTAATCATAAACGTTTATCAAACATTGAATAACACCTCAAGTGCAGTTACATCACGTTGATAAAGTCGTCATTTTCAAGTAACAGTCCATTCAAAAATTTACTAGTTGTTTGTACAACAAATTTATCAGTAGAAGTGGTCAAATGAGAGAACTAAAGCTTTCTTACAAACAAAATACAGTCGGCAGTGACACACAGACAGAAACCGATGTCTCACCAAAAGAGTTCCTTTTTGGTGCGGAACGTTTTTTTATACCTATGATGAAACAACCCACGTTCCTTAAAATAATTATTTATTTTATTTGATATAGCGATGGCAGTCTAGTTGAGAGAAGGTCCACCTCTCAAGCCAGGGGGAGCGGGTTCGAACCCAGCCGACGGCACGTACCAATTTGTTCATTGTATATACATATGTGCGTATTTTATGTCATCTGCTACATGACTGGAGCCTGGTGTTTGGCGACAGGCTCGCCTCCTGTCACATTTGGGACTGAATATCATCCGACGAGGTGTGGGTGTTGTATTTCACCTCTACCAGCCCCCTCGGGGGAAAGGCGTGACGATATGTAATGTTACGTTATGTATTTTATTCTATTATTTTTTAAATTATACAAACCATTATTTTATTTTTTTATAAGTTTCTTTTTTTTTTCAAACTTACCTACCCTAAAAAAACTGTTTTTTGTTGTTGAAAGTCCGACAGTGGCTCCCCTGCCCAACTGCAAAGATAACTTTGTGGTACTGTATTAAATGCACTCTCCTCTTAAGGCTACGTACAGTTAAGGGCCATACACGATTGTTGGCCATGGTCCCACGCCGGCCCTCGTCAATGTGTACACTTAAAAAACAATTAAAGTTATGCCACAAGACGATGGTGAATGGCTTACATGACGCTGCTACATTTTTTATATTTCAATTCAGATTTGACAGTTATGGTTTGTTTTTAATTCTTGAGATATCAAACGGCCAGTGGCATGTGCAACTTGGTAAGCGAGAGGGATCATTTTAATCCCGATACCGATCGTAAAAATACATTAACATATATGCTAGAAAAAGGGTATTTAGAACTACTATTATTCATACACTTGCCTACATACGAACACACACACAACTCACATGTAATGTATGCATACTCTACGCTAGTTAACTTATTACTCATCTCCCCGCACACCTCTTTCATGTCCAAGGTGAACAACTGTTTTTTCGCGCTAGCGCAATGCTTCTATTATTTCCTTATCATCAATAATTCTCCATTTTCCCTAAAACCCCGATCAACTCTACATAATTAGCCAGCAGCCCACTAGCACCATGTAACCCTCACACCGATCGCGAATCCCGGGAAACCGCCCCGGGCATAATCCGTGCCCGTAATCCCGGACAAGTGGCACCCACGGCCATCCTGGGAACTTTATTACTCCGGGATTCTAATCTTTAGGTATGTAAAAGCTAGGGTACTTACATGTAGACTCTATTCTTGCACGCTCGAGACTATCTCCGTCGCTTTCCCTCTTGTTAAGATTTCCATATGTGTGAGAGTGACGGCTAGGTCGAGCGTGCAAGCCAGATTTGAGTGTCCCAACCGTAACGAGGAATTAATTTGAGGGTAGCCGCAGGCAAAGCATGGCTAATCTGATGTATATTAAAAGTTGTAGTGGCTGGGACCGTTTGTGGTGGATTTGCTATTGTTTTCGGGTGAATGGGAAGGTTTTATTTGTTTTATATAGGGTTCTTTATTGTCGTTGGTTTTAACCATAGATTTGATAGCTAATCATCATCTTCAATCTATCTTGAAAGAAATTTGTTAACATGTCCCTTGCCGTTAGCCTTTTTTTTTTGGGTGGGAAATCATCAGATGACTTCTCCCGCTCTGGGCTGAGCGGGAGGGCATGTCAGACTTCTACTGACTAAAACCCACCCGTGTTCCTTCCATTGCCTGTGTGCCAGGGTCCCGATATCCCTTTCAAACAACTCGCAACCCTGGCAGCCTTGCCGTTAGCCTAGACACAGAATTTCTCGGATTTTAGGTTTGCGCCAAATCGCTAGAACTAATTTGTCATTCAACTCTCCCACGCGAAGGTTATGTCGCACTTATAACGAAGTCAACCTCTTCGAGGACGACCTAGATATATTTTACGATTCTATAACTGTTTTTAAAACCAAACTAATCAAGTACCTTTAACTCCTTTTTCATAATGTCGCATTTGTTTTGTTTAACTTTCTTTCACTTTTGTTTCTATGTATTATGTATTTTTATTTTTAGTCTTTAAATAATTGTTGTAGTTTTTTTTACCAATGAATAATGCAAATGCTGTATACGCCTATAAAGGGTGTTCATATCAGCTCCGTGTATTTAGCAATTTAATTTTGAAAGTGTAATATAATTACTGTTGGCGTATCTTTTTTAATAAATAAAAATAAATAATCATAAATAGTCTAATATTCTAATGGGATACGATCCTAAACTATGCAATTAAATTCAATTTCTTTATTTTTGCTCGTCAATGGGTTACAATTATCTAAATATAGGTTTGAACAGATAATAACTGCCTCACATTAGGTGTGCAAATTAATTATGTCAATATAATGTTATGCAGTTAACCCTTTTTAACGCAATGCATCTTTTTACTTGGTAAAAAAATGGGCAGAAATTATAAGCAAGAAGTGGAAAACTACTTCGTTATGATAAACTTGGGTAGAGTTTAAAATGAAAAGCAGGCATGGTTTAAAGACCTAATGTTTATAGCAACGAGTGCAATGCAATGCTACTTTGAATTTGTATAAGGTACTTACATTACAGTATTCTACATTATTTACATATACCTACTCAGCTATTTACATACATATCATCCATATGATATATTGTGGCCTAACTATACAGGTGTGATGCATCACACCTGAAAAAAAAATGCATTTTACTTTTAGTTGCTACTACATAGTGCATGGCGCTGTGAGCTATAGTCCTTCGCGGCCGACGTTTGTCTCCCTCTACTGGTCGCATTTCTCAACCGATTCTCGTGAAGTTTTATAAGCAGGTTCGATAATTTTATTGTACCTATCTTTTTTGTCGAGGCTGTTTTTGGATTTATTTCAAAATTTTGCAAAATCGAAACTACTCACAAAACTTCAAGAGAATCGGTCAAGTAATGCGACCTGAAGAGGAAGACAAAGATCCGAAGATACGAAAGCATTTTTGTCGAAGCTGAAGAAGAGACGCATCGCTCACTAACGCTGGCTAGGTCGAAAAGTCTAATGCATATTGTTATTACAATGGTCCCATAACATGTAAAGTCAAAACTTACTGTATCCTTTGATTAGAATAGACAAGTTGTTTGCAGAGGCTCCCGGTTCCCAGGAGGTTCCGGGAGGCACGGCTAGTCGAGAGTGCTTGAATACGGGTGGTCTGGCAGCGGCGCAGGCGACGTTGGAACCTAGAGACTAGTTTACAGTTTATATTTTTTTATTGAAGGAGACCTTAAGCAGCCACTACACTGGCCAGTTTGCACAGGGAACTTTGGAACCTAGAGACTTCTCCAGTATATATTTTTTTCCTACCTACAATTTTTAAACAAACCTTGAGCCATTCCTTGGGAAAATTTTCACTTAATGTGCCCGATAAGCGAATATTTCGCTAGGAGTTAAACTAGTTAAGCAAGGACTTGAGTAATTCTTAAATTTGGTTCAAGTGGCCATTTGCCTTCGAATTTGATTCTATTTCGACTCTCCAACAGGCCTAGCATGCGCAACGCGACGGTATGTCGACTCTTTTTTATCGAGACAGACGTATGTTTACACATAGCCTTGTCACGTTCTCGCACGGCAAAAAGTGACGAGAAGAATATTGTCGCGCGCGTATGTTAGGCCTGCAGGCTCTGCCGATCCACATCGGCCTGCGCCGCTACTCCTTATAGCGAAGACACAAGTTTATGATGGTTTTACTGTAAGTGCCACTTAACGCCCGGCTACCGTGTAACCCCCTCCCCCCGTAAGCACCCACCCCCTCCTTTAATTAGATGCAGCACCCCGCAAGGAGTGTTTTTATTACTGGCTACTGGCGGTGGTGGCGCGTTAACTAGGTGTTTGACGGCCCCCCCCCGAGAGGTTCCCGCCCCCCCCCGAGAGGTTCCCGCCTTGTCGTGGCGGGGGGGCTAAGTAGCCGTGGCAAGCCAGTCACGGTGAAACTAAGAGGAACCTGGGGTGGGCCTTCTCCGCATCCCCCTCTTCTTTTTAGAGGAGGGTGCGTAGAAGGTGGTTGGGGGAAGAGTGGGCGGGATCTCACTCTTGGGGCGAAGAGCTCCTCCGCGCGTCCCTCTGACGTAGCAGAGGGCGCAGTGGACGGAGGATTAGCTAGGAAGGATGGCCTGGGTGGTACTAACACTATCGCCCAGGGTCGTCGGAGAGAACTACGCCGTCTCTCCAGCCGGTTTCACTCTGTTTACTTCAAAGACCCCGTTGGGCGATAAGGTGGTATGTTGTATCAGCGTGGACCGTAGGGGGCTTGCTTTAATTAGCCGGCCCCAGAGCAAGGAAAAGCTTGAAACAAAAACCCGTGAGACCACACGTAAACACCTGCGGATACCTGGGGACCTCCGCAGTATCTACCCTCGCATTCGGAATGGGCGTCACCCGGATGCGGCTTGTATATCGGCCTATACTCGTGGGAATTATATGGATTCGTGTAATAACCAAAACTTGACGGAAGGTGGCCGTAAAGGCGGAAATGTAGAAGGGGTGCGGACTAGGCGAATGACCTTTGCCCGTCCAGCAACGCCGCTAAATGTGGCGAGTGAGGGAGAGGAGTCTGACTGCTCCATCTTGTCGGTCTCTTCTCGTGCTTCATCAGCTTCCGAGGTTTCTCGAGGCCTGAAGCGGGGCCGGAAGCCCGAACAGGAGGCAAGCGCACAAAGCCTTCAGGGGCCAAAGCGCGTCATGTACCTGAAGGACAAGGGGGAAGAGGACTCTGATGTCTTCGACCCCCTGGTCGTGCCGACGACCAGCCGGGCAAAGGAAAAATTGCCATCAGCAGAAGTGCTGGGACAAGAGATGCAGGCGCAATCTACAGAGGAGCTGAGCTCCTGCATCACGGTCGAGTTACAGACAATCGAAAAAATCGCCGACAGGTCCAAGAACCTGCGCGGCGATTTTGTCAAAGGTCTGCGGTTGTCGGTGCGGAAGGCATTGGCGGTCGTAGCGGAGCTCTCTCAGCGCACCGTTGCGGATGCTAACACCGCGAGGCTCGAGCGTGAAAACGCTGAGCTGCGGGCCCAGATGGCCGCTCTCACCAAGAAAGTGGAGCAGCTAACAGAGGCAGTGCACCAGCAGGCCAGTCCCAAGGCTGGTGCTTCGGGCGCGGTCAAGCCGGCGACAACAACACCTGCCGCTGGTGAGAAGGAATGGGAGGTTAGGTTTCTGGAGCGCATTAGCGCTTTAATGGACCGCAAGCTAGCTGCGGCTATTAAGGCCCAGCCTTCTGGTCCCTCACAAAAGCAAACGGTTTCCGCGCCTGCAACGGGACCGTTAAAGGGGCCGAGTAGGAAGGCGAAAACCAATCGCCAGCCACCAGCCTCCTTGCCACCCGTAGAGTCGCGTTCCGCAGAGGCGCAGGTGCAAGTGTCCTCGTGGGCGACTGTGGTGGCAAGAAAAAAGAAGGCGAAACAGACTACAGCGAAGGCCCCGGCAACGGCCACGGTGGCAAAGCCTGCCCCTAAAGCCGGCGAGAGCGCTGGCCCTAAGGTTGTCCCGAAGACCGGTCCTCAAAAGTCGGGTTCCAGGGCTCCCCCGAAGGCAAAAGCTGGCGCGAAAGCGAAACCTGCGCGGCTGCCTACTTCTGCGGCGATTACGTTGACCCTTCCGGAGGGTTCGGAAGTCTCTCTCGCCGCGGTTATGGCAACCGCGAAGGCTCGCATAAAATTGGCCGACTTCGGCGTGGAACAGGTACGCTCGAAGAAGGCCATCACCGGAGGCCTTATCCTGGAGGTGTCTGGGCCTGATAGCAGCTCCAAAGCAGACAGATTGGCTGAACGCATGAACGTAGATCTTGCTCATCTGGGTGTGCGTGTTGCACGCCCAGTGAAGACGGGTGAATTGCGGCTAAAAGATCTCGACGACAGCGTTACAGCTCGAGAAGTGCAGGCTGCTGTTGCTGAGTTCGGAGGCTGCTCGGTCACGGACGTGCGGGTGGGCGACATTCGCCGCTCACCCACTGCTCTGGGCACGGTATGGGTCCGTTGTCCACTAGCTTCCGTGCGAAAGCTAGCAGCAGCAGGGCACGTTACTGTTGGGTGGGTCTCGGCCCGGGTCGACTATCTGACTTCGAGGCCACTCCAATGCTTCCGATGCTTGGAGTACGGGCACGTACGAAGTACTTGCCAGAGCGCAGAGGATCGTAGCAGCCTGTGCTACGCATGCGGTGAACCTAATCACCGGGCGAGCCAATGCACGCGTCCGCGCAGGTGTCCGCTGTGCTCTGACAAGGGATGTAAGGCTGATCACAGGATGGGTAGCAAAAATTGTCACCCTCCTAAGGCAAAGGGGAGAGCTCCAGCTCTTGCCCCTTCAGCCCCAGTACCGGATGGCAGGGTACCCCCAACAAAGGGGGCCGCTCAGACGGGCCAAATAGCCCCACCCCAGGAGACCATGGAGGCTTCGTAATGGATCACACCTTACGAGTCCTCCAGTGCAATTTGAACCACTGCCGAGCCGCACAGGATCTATTCCTGCAAACCCTTGCGCAGTGGTCTATTGCACTTGCTGTAGTGGCGGAGCCGTACCGCATTCCGAATCATCCTCGCTGGTTCGGTGGTGCGTCGGGTGACGTCGCTATATACTGGGGTGGTGGCGGCCAAGGTGACCCCCCCTGTTCCCTGCTGGAGAAGGGACAGGGATTCGTTGCTACCGAATGGGGTAACCTAGCCGTTGTGGGCTGCTATATCTCTCCCAACTGTACCCTCGCCGCTTTCGAGGCGTACTTGGACTCGGTGGGTGCCTGCATTCGCAGGTGCCTGCCGCGTCCTGTACTTCTCCTGGGCGACTTCAACGCTCACTCTCGTGAGTGGGGTGGCCGCCGGGACGACCGTAGAGGAGAGACCATGTTGCAATGGGCGGCGGGTTTAGACCTCCGATTGCAAAATCGGGGATCCGTAAGCACGTGTGTGCGGTGGCAGGGAGAGTCGATTGTGGACCTAACATGGTCGACTCCTTCCGCCACCCATCTTGTGTCCGGATGGAGAGTCGCGGAGGAGGTGGTCACATTATCCGATCACCGCCACATCGTCTTCGATGTGGCTCTTCGTCCCCCCGGCCTTGTGTCCCGCCGCAATAGCAGTCCGCCGCGACGATGGTCCCTCAAACGGCTCGACAGCAATCTGCTCAAAGCTGCAGCCATCGTCGCGGCCTGGCCGGAAAGCCATGCCGAAGGAATCCTACCCGATCCTGTGAGGGAGGCGGCCTGGTTCCGGGCAACGATGACGTCGATCTGCGATTTATCGATGCCCCGGAGCAGGCCTACCAAGCGAAGGGCGGTGTATTGGTGGTCTGAGGAGATAGCGCGGCTGCGCGAGACCTGCTTGCGTGCCCGACGCCAGTACACCAGGGCCCGGAGAAGAAGGCGAGCCCTTGCCGAAGAGGTGGATAGAGTTTACGAGGCATACCGAGGCGCTACGGTGACGCTCCAACGCGCTATAGCCGACGCCAAAGCTCGGTCCTGGAACGAACTCCTTGAGGGTCTGAACAGGGATCCATGGGGGCGCCCGTACAAAATGGTACTGGGCAAGCTCCGGCCATGGGTCCCTCCGTTGACGGAAACCCTGGACCTTGAGTTCGTGGGGAGAGTGGTTGATGCACTCTTCCCAAGGGTCCAGGACAGTCCCTCTGCCCCCGTGTCTTCGTCGGACTCTACCATTTGGGACGACGAAATGGGGGTAACGGAGCAGGAGTTGGACCGAGCAATAAAGCGCCTCAGGGCTCGTAACACAGCACCTGGGCCTGATGGAATTCCCGGTCGGGCCTGGGTGCTGGCTCTATCTGCCGGCTTGGGGGACAAATTGAGGCAGCTATTCAATAGCTGCTTCTGCGTTGGTGTGTTCCCCAAGGAGTGGAAGGAGGCAAGGTTGGTCCTCTTGAAGAAGGATGGCAGGGCCGCGGATTCTCCCTCTGCGTACCGTCCCATATGCTTGCTAGACGAGGCCGGCAAATTGTTTGAAAGAATAATCGCCGCCCGTCTCTGCACACATCTGTGGCAGGAAGGTCCCAACCTGTCAGACGACCAGTTCGGTTTCCGACAAGCGCGTTCGACAGTGGACGCGATTCTTCGCGTCCGCACGCTGGCGGACCAGGTAGTGTCCCGGGGTGGGAGGGTGTTGGCAATATCACTTGATATCGTCAACGCCTTTAACTCTCTGCCCTGGAAGGCTATTAGGGAGGCACTCGTATTTCACGGAGTGCCCCTCTACCTGCAGCGCATAGTTGGCGCCTACCTGCGAGATAGATGTGTGCAGTATGTGGGCAGGGACGGTGCTTTGCATCAGAGAGAGGTGTGCTGCGGAGTTCCGCAGGGGTCCGTGTTAGGCCCTCTGCTGTGGAACCTCGCGTACGACGCGGTCCTGCGCGTCGATCTCCCCGCCGGCGTGAGAGTTGTTTGCTATGCAGATGACACTCTTGTGCTTGCTGGCGGGGACTCCTTCGACGAGACCAAAGGGCTCGCCGAGCTTGGGGTGGCATGTGTCGTGGACAAGATCCACGAGCTGGGTCTGCGGATAGCGCCTCATAAGACCGAGGCGTTATGGTTCCACAAACTCCCGAGAGGAAGGGAACCACCCAGCTTGTCGATTCGCGTAGGTGACGTTGACGTCCAGGTGGGGCGGTACCTCAAGTACCTCGGCCTCACTCTGGACGGGCGCTGGGACTTCGGGGAGCACTTCAGCCGCACCGTCCCCCGGATCCAAAGGGTAGTGGGTGCTCTGCACAGACTGCTACCTAATCTCGGGGGACCCAGGGAGGGCGTGCGCCGCCTTTATGCGGGTGTCGTGCGGTCGATGGCCCTCTACGGAGCACCCGTCTGGTCTGCTAGACTGGGTGTTAGTCGCTGTAGGTTGTTATACAATAGACTACAGCGCACTATGGCCATCCGCATCGCGCGTGGATACCGTACGATATCCTTTGAGGCGGCGACCATCCTGGCGCGGTTCCCGCCCTTGGACGTCTTGGCGGGGATGGACGCACGTGTGTACGTTCGTCTCCGACAGGATGACGGGAGCGGAGCCACGCCTGCTGAAGTGCGGGTGCAAGAGCGCCGACGTGCGCTCCGGATGTGGCGCGAGCGGCTTGAGGAGCCACGATGCTCGCGCCAACGCATCGTCTGCGCCATAGCGCCAAACTTCGAAGCCTGGCTGGGGAGGGAGTTCGGTAACGTCACCTATCGACTCACACAGGTACTCACCGGGCACGGTTGCTTCGGTGAGTACCTGAGCAGGATCGGACGCGAATCGACACCACAATGCCACCATTGTGGGTGGGACTTGGATTCCGCGCAGCACACGCTCGAGCAATGCTCAGCGTGGAGCGCGGAGCGCGGAATCCTGGTCAACAGGATCGGGCAGGATCTCTCTCTGCCGAGCGTAGTAGCGGCTATGCTGGCAGATGAGGCAGCGTGGCAGGCCGTAGCCTCTTTCTGCGAGACCGTTATGGTTCAGAAAGAGGCAGCTGAGCGTGATCGGGAGAGGGCCGATCCCGCTCGGAGGAGGCGGCGGCGGGGCGCGAACAACGGCCGCCCCGCACCGCCTGCCCCGTGAGGGGGCGAGTGGTATCCCCTGCCAAACAGGGGACCTTTTGGGTCCGTGGGCAGCTGGAGTGAGGGCTCCGGTTGGTCGTTTACGGATCCCGGGAGGGCGGCGGCACTTTTGGCAGGTGTCGCCGTAGCACGCGAGGGTGCCGGTGCGTGGCTGTGGGTGCCATTCCCGGGACAGTGCTCTGAGCACGATGCGAGAGGGGTACCGGTGCGTTCAGTGGAGATCTCGGAACCCCTTGACATGCATCGAGGCTGGCCACCAGGTGGTTTTTAGTGGGTCGCAAACAAGGCAACCCCACACTGCCCAAACGCGACCCTCAATCGCGTTTGGGCGTCTGCTTGCAGATTTTCCACCTCCCAAAAAAAAAAAAAAAAAAAAAAAAAAAAAGGTGTTTGACGGCCAGCGCGTGGGCTGGCTTTAGAGCTTACGAGTTGCAGCTATTATGGAGGTAGGTTCTTAGGAAACAGGTAATTGTTATAAGTACTTTAAAGAACGCTGGAGTATCTACATTCTATATAATGTGTCCGTCATTGTACGATCATCATCATTCTCGACTGCCTCGCTGGCTCAGTTGGTAGTGAACCTGCCTGCTGAGCGTGGGGGTTCGATTCCCACCTAGGGCAAACATTCATGTGATGAACATTAGAGTTTGTTCTATGTCTGGGTGTTAAAATCTATTTAAGTATGTATTTAAAAATATCTAAGTATGTATATCAGTCTCTGGCAGTCATAGTACAAGCTTTGCTTAGTTTGGGGTCAGGCGACCGTGTGTGTATGTGTCCCGAATTTATTTATTTATTTATATTCTAAAGATAAGAAGGTACTAGTGTTTAAAAAATAAGTAAGTACTTACTCATACTCGTATATAAGTACCTCTACTTACTTACTTAGCTCTTTGTTTGTCTATGTCTCAACCGTTGTCTAAGTCTAACCAGCTGAACTGATGTTGATAAAATTTGGTTAAAAGAAACACATACGTTTATGAGTACGTGATTGCATAAATAGGCTACTTCTCTATGTAAGTAACTAAGTAATAGTAGATCTAACTTCGAACATAGGAAAGCATTTTTGTCGAAGCTAACGCATAGACGCTTCGCTTGCTCGGTCGATTACAGTAATGATTGTCGGACACAATAAAACACACAAACAAAACAATAAAAGATCACTTTAATTGCTCCCATAGAGACCTGCCTCAATATAGTCAAACATAAGATCAGACGCACTACAGTGAGCAAGAATTCTAAGAGAATTCTGTAACAGTCCAACTGACCGACCAACTTATCTCTAAAGACGGCTAATTAGGAGAACTAGAATGTCCACAGGCGTCAATCAGTTTCCCCCAGAACATAAGACAGTGGCTCCCCTAATCCAGTTTACAGATAACTTAGTCGCACTGTAATCAATGTTAGCATAGACAATTAAATAGGGAGCATAGAGCAAATATAATGTGGGTGGTCCTCACTGGCCGCTACACGACGAAAATCACATGACATTGCGTTTTTGAACGAAAGATGTGGCATTTTTTGTGGGTCGAGAAAATACGAGTTTAGGTGATGGTCACGTTCGTACCTCGTTCGTTTGAAAAAAAAACTGCGTAAAGAGCTCTTAGATAAATATTTTTCATTTAGAATTGTGAAGTGGAATCCTTAGTTCTTGATTTTTTCTAAACCTGGCTGTCTGACCTTTAGTGTACCTACTTTTAATTAAAAAAGCTATTTAGTTTTCTTGAAATGTTTATAATTTGTTTAACTTAAGGGTCCCGCGACGCTCTGAAATTTCCATACAAACGCGCTTGTCAAATTTCTTGGAAACCATTTGTCAGATTATGATGAAATTTAGCATGTACAATTAAATGAACTATTTTTCCGCCTCTTTGTTCTTGGTTTTTTAAAAACGTCTTCTAGAGAAAATAGAGCTATGAAAAATTTCCGCATTTGTAAGGGGTCACTTTTGACTGATTTATTCAATAGATAGACAAAGCAAATCAAAAATCCCTTTACATAGGGAGGTCGTCTACATCATTAGCTTTTAAATGAATCCATAATACAGGGGACAATCTTAGTTACTTAATAATGATTACAGAAGTGCAAAAGTCATTAAAAAAACTGAAATTGCACCTTGTCACTCTGTAGGTAACTTTAAAGGCTCGTCAGCATCATTACTTGCTCTCTTCGCTCGTAGTCTTCTTCTAGACGAAATGGCAGTAGAAAACCCTAAGCCAATGCGAAGTTAGTCTAAAGTGGTCGCCGGATTCTTAAATTAGTAGCTCTGTGTTGAGCCTCTTTAGAAAAAAAATCAAAGCAATAATCCCCGAAAATTGCATGGGATAAAATATAATTGCGCAAATAATCATACGCCCCTACAGATAACCGATCCGTCACAAGTTCAATTAATTAAATTAAAACCAAATAACATAACTGCGCGTGGCCGATATCACGCACCCACTTCAGCGGACACGGATGACCGATTTTTTAACGAAACAGCGGTTGTTTTCCCGCGCTTTTTTTTCACCCTACTTTTTAACCGGCCAGTTTTATTCATCTAACAATGAGGGTAAGGTTCTCATTATCTTTTTTAATTGCAACAATAAAACTTTTGTTTAAATTTATTGAGAGAGCAAGTCGCGTATCGTGCACTATACTAATCAAAGGAGTTAAATTGCAGTTCCACTTTCAAAATTCTTTGGCCAGTTCTTGGATGAGATGTATCTATTTGATGAGATTCTTCTTCTGCTATGACATAGTTTATTAAAGTCGTTAACTAGACATTTTTTTACCTTTTTTATTACTTTTACCTTACTTAAACTAAACTAGAAAGCTATAGTAGAACATAGAAGATTGTAACGAAAGTAAGAAACAGCCCTACAAAGTAAACAAATAAAGATTTTATTGGTAATGTTTTGTCATTATTTTCGTAATCCCCCTATTAACTAAAAAGACTGGCAGTCTTCCCGCCTTTCGTAATCTCCAAGAGATAATTGTATTTGACACCTCCTTTGTAATAACGAAGCCAAAACACCTGGCGACTTAAATCATTCGGAATAAGAACATTATTATTTGAGGTACAGCACAAGCACATTGGTATTTGAGGGTTGTAAAGGGATGAGCTTGTAGCTCATCCCTTTACAACCCTCAAATACCTGGATGCACCCTCTTTCCTGCACTCCCACGGCTACCCTCGCATTAAAAAATACTCGTAATAACAATTTACAATCATATGCGCACGCCGCGTCCGAACTTCCGTTGCGCGTTGCCATCTTTTTGGAGGGAACAATAACTGTCACTTTGACACTGACAGTGCGCTTTTTTATTGTGCTGCCAGTACTTAATATGTAATTTGTCGGGATGGGTATCGCGATAAGCGTGCGGAGGGCGTTTGATTGATTAAATAAGCGTGCACAATGCAGATAGGTAGTGGTTAAACGCGTCTAAACGATGAGGGTGACGTGGTATAAAACATACAGTACTTTAGTAAAAAACTAAAGAGTAACACTATAAACACCTACCTACTACATCCACGGTGATTAAAAATAAAAAAGTAACGTTTTAACTTAAGGACAAAATGACTACGTCATAGAGCTCTTTCTAAATGTACTAGGCACAAGGCAATAGGCTCATACCTATTAGACATTAAATTGATAGTTTTGTAGGCAGATATTTTTCCTAACCCGCTATTTTTAACCGGCTGCGCAAGAAGGAGGGTTATGTTTTTCGAGTGTATGCATGTATGTAAGTATGTATGTAATTATGTATGAGGGTATGTATGTATGGATTAAGTATGTATGTATGAGGTTTCTTTGGCACGACCTACACTCTAAACAGCTTGATGGATTTCGACTTGTGAGGTGTCATTTGAATTGTCTTCATAGTGGAAGTGACATAGGGTACCTACTCATTTTTGCATCCGGGTTTTTTGTTTTTCTTTTAATAATGTTACTTGTTTTCTAAACGAGTGATATCTGCCTACAACGTTAGCCAGGTTGTATAGGCTTTGAACCAACACTTTGTAGCAAGATGTCGGTCCGCGCTAACTATCACCTATCCATAATAATTATCTACCACCAATAGTGTATACCTACTGTGTAAGGCATAGGTAAGCTACCAATCAGCCCACGTGTCGTTGCGTGCCCGCAAACTGCTGTCTCACGTCCGATCGGCACACTGTTATTGCATTTAACATGTGATCACTCGATAATTGATGATAAGGTGGTTATTAAATTAATTTAGAGTGAATTTATTTTAGACTTGGTTTAGCACGCGTCTGTAATTTGACGTCATTTAAACTTATTGCATGCAAAGTTAAAAAATGTAGGAAGCATACATTGCTCTCTCTATGTATTAAGGACCATTCTGTGGTAGGAAAGTAGGTACAGTGACGAGAGTCTATAGTGTATAGGTTGGTAAGTACGTTTATGCATTTTGTAAGTAAACTGTACCTACCTGGTAATTGTCAATAGGTTATGTACTTACCAGATTTTGGCAGTTTAGGAAGGTTACATCACAACAACCCAAGTTAGTATAGGAACTTCGAACTGGATATTAGACCTCAATGTTTTTTTCCTGATGGACAAATCAGTTAGTTAGACTAGGTATCCAGTCTTCCTCCTGTAAGAACCCTACTAAATTCTGAAACGTGTAACTCCTAAAATAGGCAAGTGCCTAAAGAAATACTAAACAATAATGATATTGATCTTCACCGCGTCCTGTCGATCGTCGGTCTTTAGCATAAAAGACAGACATGGAGTTAATCTATGTAGAGTTAAAGTTTAATTTCCATATATGGGTACCTACGGCATACATAGAAATAGTAACAGGTAGATATCCAGGTATTCCCTGTCTGCCAGTTTTTCACAATGTTCCAACTATCGGTAATAATTCGACGTCGCGACGTTTCGGTGGCCCCATCGCGTCGCGTCGACACAGGTGGGGCATAATCAAATTATACAAATTGCAACATACAATATTCATTGAGCTAGTGTTGGGGTAGGCGCATCATCAAATGAGATATCGACTGTCTGTATTTTATCGATTACAATCGATAAAAATTACAGACACGATGCAGACTAAGATAAGTCTTTTATTGTTGTTGTGACTGTTTTCGGTCTGGCATCTCTAAAAATGTCTTCAACATAGCTCTTTTGCCGTTATCTTTAAATATAGGTAAATTTTAAACCTTACCTACTTAGTACCTACTTATCCTGTGACTTGAGCAAGGAGCAAAGTTTAATTTTTACTTACTTATGTACTTCCTTACCTAATTATTATTCTTGTATACAGAGAAATGTAGAACACAACATAGCATGACAGCATCAATTATCTTACGCTAGTCAGAACACCAAAACTTATCTCTAGTATTTTTCACCTCACATAGCTCAGAAAGGTTCAGGAATAGCTCAGAATGACAAATGTCATTCAAAATCTGAGTGCCAAAGTGCAATTTTGTCAAGTGCAGTGTTAGAATAATAGCTCTGGCCAGCACGACTGCCCGAAATAAAACACATCGTTTTCCTCGATGTAGTGAGGTTAAAAGTTGTGTGTTTCGCTCGGCAGCAAAGTTATTCGGCGGCTCGTACTTTTGAAACCCTCGCTACGCTCAGGATTCTGTCTTTAAATCTGGTTCATTGCTAGAATCCTTCGCTTGCTCAGGTTTTGAATAAAAGTACTCACGCCAAAAAATAACTTTGCAGCCTTGCATAACAAATAACTATGAAAACAAAGTCGCTGTCAGCATCTGTCTGTCCCTCTGTCTGTAGGTATATCCGCTAACTCCTAAACCACCCAATGAATTATAATAATAATAATACATTTATTTCAGGCAATATAACTTGCAAAATGCAAGTTACAGAGGCCCATAGAAAATAAATGCCTCACAGACTAACATACATATAAATGAAATTAATAAAATTGACTATGTCTTCTGGGCTTTTGCTCCCTGTGCGGCCTCCCAGTAGCGCCGGAACACTAGCCCTTTTGGCCAGAACTCAGGCGAGAGTAGTGCTGCCTTGTGTTTCGCTGGAACCCGTAGTAAGTAAGACTTGAAATAAGTCTCACGGACAGTTGACTCCAGGCGCTGCATCGCTATCACCGGCGCCTCTACTCCTAGTCGGTTCTGCACAAACTTGTGCACGTCGGCGCCTGATGTATTCGGGTCCACCCGGGACAAGTACATAAGGAATGTCGGCTCCACGGCTTTGAGACCGGATATGACACAGTCATCAACGTCAGTTAGAAAAAAATCACGGAAGCTTTGCAGCTACGTGCGAGCCGGGCGGGTCATCAGTCCATACCTAAAACAGTAAATTTACTGAGCACACTATCAACCATTTTATTTTTATCGATGAAAATACACCATTCAAACAGAACATCGACAAGTCATCCCTAGTTTATCGACAAGTGTGATTAATTCATACTCGGTAATGAGGTCGAGCTTTTTAGAGGTGGCCGTTTATACCTAGTAGTAGGTGACCGTACTATACAGTTCATGACAAACTTTAAAGCCGCTCTAAACAAAGATATAAAACGCGTCGCCAAAGCAAATACCTAGTTAGATATTGATTAGCTGATCAGCTGAGTTTGAAGGAGGTTACATTACGCCTACGCCGCGCTGCTCTGGATGCGTCACAATAAATAAAAGCTCCCAAATAAGATTCTCAAGTACTTAGAACGCTAGAAAAAAATTAACTTTAGATTTTTTTTAAGTAAGTAGGGTCGACTGGGGCAAATGCGTCTTTAAGATTTAGAGTACTGTAGAATACTTTAGAATTACTGCCAAACCCTTCACAAATTAGGCAACTAACGCCATCTTGTACATTGCAACTAAAGATAGAATGGTGTATGGCGACAGGCTCGCCCCCTGTCACATTTGGGACTAAAAAATCGTCCGGCGAAGTGTGAGTGCTGTATTCTGCCAGCCCCCTTGGGGGAAAGGCGTGACGACATAATTATGTAAGGTAGAAAAACGATGTAGGTGGCGCCTATGTTGCGAAGGGTTTTTCAGTAATTCTCGAAAGACGCAATTTGACGCATATGCCCCAGTGGAGCCTAGTTGAGTATCAGCTAGATAGTTAGCATTATTTTTTACACAGTAATAAAATACATAATATGTTTATTAACGAAATCTTCCATTTCAGTAAGTTTTGATTATTCAGTTTAACAATTTGATAAAAAAATGTACCCCCTTAGCAAAAAACAATATTTAGCCTCGGAATTATATAAACACTAAACAGTGTTTTGTCTTTTTCGAGTTCAAAAATTTCAAAGAAAGAAAAGGACAAAACACTGTCTAACTATTCTAAGGTTATTCAACGTTTATTGCTAAGGGAGGTTACGTCCATAGTACTCAGCAAGTCAACACCACTCCAAACATTGTTCCGCCTGTTCCGTTGTTAAGTATATAGAAGCTATTAATTTTGTCTTGCAGTACACCTCCCCAGTGGATGGATTCGTGCGTCCATGCCCAATTTGTCACGATGCGGTCTAATGAATATTACATTAGCATGTCTGCGCAAACGCGCTGTGAAATATTCAATAAAATAACCACTATTACTGAATGGAGTTGTAGAAATTACTGGAGAAAGTGGTCGGTAATGGGCTTTTGGAAAAATCACGGTGGTCTTCGTAATTTGACTACTTATCTTTTGTAGTACTCTACCTACACACTTTTTGGCCATCTTTAGTGAGCATCAATTAAGTTAAAGAAAAAAAAATTAAGAAGATAGCTGTGCAGAACTTACCAGCCGGTAGAAGCAATTAGATAGATACGAGTAGATAGATAAACACTTTATTGTTCACACCAGAAATAACAAAAACAACGACTGCCTCGGTGGCTCAGTTGGGGGCGTGGGTTCGATTCCCACTTAGGGCAAGCATTTATGTGATGAACATTTGTGTTTGTTCAATGTCTGGGTATTGATATGTATTTAAGTATGTATTTAAAAATATCTAAGTATGTATATCAGTCTCTGGCAGCCATAGTACAAGCTTTGCTTAGTTTGGGGTCAGGCGACCGTGTGTGCAAGTATCCCGAATTTATTATTTTTATTATTTATTATTATTATAGATGTTACGCTCGCTAACGCTCTCTCGGTCGATTATAAGTGCAAATGTTTGGATGGATGGATGAACGGATGTTTGTAAGTCTATCACGCCGGAACGGCTGAACGGATCTGGATGGAATTTGGCAAAGAGATAGATTATAGTTTGGAATAGCGCATAGGCTAACGCAAAGGCTTTTTAGCCGCGGGTAAGACAGCGGAGCGCAGCTACCCAATAATCCGCTAACTCCTCCTAAACCACACAACAGATGTTTATGCGGTTTTCACTATCAGATAGATAATTTTTCACAGAAGTTTTATATTCCCTTACCTACCGTACGTAGAAGGGCTAGAAAAAAATAAGCGTGGTTCCATTGAGTACTAAAGTTAGGAAAAAGTAACCGTGAACCACTTGGGTACGACGGATACGAAATGGAATCGTTTACCTATTGTTTTTTTTTAATTACACTCCACGTACTCCGGGGACCGTGACCTTTTTACCAAACCGTACAAAAATCTAAATTATTATTTAAGGGGAATGCAGGTAGAGGGGGGTTAGTTATTAAGTCTTAATCTAAGGTTAGGTTAAAGGTTATCAGATTTACTTTTTACATTGTGAGTACACCACGAGCAGACCAGCGACCCGCAAGCAGCACCCGATCACGAGTATGACGAATGTGACAGCCATCGCTCTCCTCAGCCATTTTTGAGGGAAGAGAACGACCCGACACACGACGCCGCCGCAAGAAGTGCCTTCGATAGTGAGCATGAATGCTCGAGAAGTACTCACAATTTCTATGAAACGCGAAATTATTACAAATGTTGTTGTCATAAAAACCTCACCTATGAGAAATAAAATAAGTAGTATTAACTTCAAAGCAAAATACAAAATCTTGCTATACTGGATCGGCTTGAAAAAAATTTTAAAGCAACCTTTAAACTCGCATGACAATACCACCATACAATCTTCACAGTTACACTTTCTCACATACACGCACACACACACACACTCACAAACAAGCACACACACATTTGCACACATACCTAAACTCACACATCACTGCTGAAAACATTTACACAAGTACTCATTAAGACATAATTATAGAACTTGCTGTAATTTTTCGAAATAATGTATAAAGTGAACACTTGCATGACTATACCTCGACGAACATCTTAATTCGAGTCTAGGGGTAAGCTGAAAATCAGCCTTGCTTAAACTGATCTAGTTTTACGCAGCTCAGTGCTGAGCTTACTCCCTTTGCCACCGTAGTTATCTAACTATTGTACCTAATTATTTCTATTGTTTTTTTTTGCTTTGGCAATAAATTTATTTTCATTTCATTTCATTTCATAACATTATGGCCTCCTCCCGACTCAGAGCCTCCATCACCACCGCGTTCCGATCTCTGATGTGTGTCTCTGATGTATGTACCTATTCTGTTGAGTATTTCTTAAACGGATAAAACCACAGGTCACACACAACTATGCCTACAGCAAAAAAAGGTCACGATTCTCACGCTATGACACATTTCCTGCCACAAGCACTCTTCAAACACCTATTACAACTAACGATCATCGGACGACCGATCACCTTTCCCATACTGACCCATGACGTGTCGCCGTTCCCATCGCGGTAGCGCCACGTGAACGCCACGCGACACCCGTTTTCATTACCCACTGTAAAATACGGAACCCTAAATCCGCACAAAAGAAAAACAATGCAATGTTGTCTTTGAAATAAATTAGTTCCGGACAGCGGGGTTAAAACGCTATTGAACTGGTTATTAATGTTTTTATTAACATGCCCGAGGTGGTGTTGCTTCAAATTGATTTACAATTAAAATATTGGACTTACCTACTTCCAACACTGAAAAATTCTTTTGTTAATTATCACGCACGAAGTTGTTGAAATCTTTACCAAAAACTAGATTGAAAGTTGGATTTCTCAGTTGAAAATAAAAATAAATTTTAAATAAATAAACCTTGTTGCGCAGCGATACGATTCGCGGTAGCTCAGCGTCGACAACAAAACGTAACAATCGTGACAGTGAGATGTCATAGCAGGTATCCAGGGGGGCTATTCCTACGTGAAATAAGATGAGATTCTATCTTGGTCACTCTCACAGCTATGACTATTCAAACGAGAGCAACAAGGACGAAAAATGGTGAGTTTGAATCTCACTCAGTAAGAGTAGCCCTCCAGGTTCGACTCGCAATTACTCGACAGGTAGAGCAACTAAGGCTAGGCAAGTTAAAGCTGCTTTTCCAGCAAAAGCTGAGTGCGAAGATGTATAGCGAGGAAAAAAGCTCACCAATAAGATCACTGAACTAAACAAAATAAATAAATGACTAGCTGCGCCCCGCGGTTTCACCCGCAGTCCCAAAGGATCAGTTATTTTATTCGGGATAAAAAGTACTCATGTCCTTTTCTGTAACCCAGACAACGCGTTTGCAAAATTTCATGACGATCGATTGAGTAGTTAGGGCAAACGAACAAACTCGCTTTCACATCCTATCCTACTAATATTATAAAGGCGAAAGTTTGTAAGAATGGATGTTTGTTACTCTTTCACGCAAGAACGGCTGAACAGATCTGGATGAAATTTGGCACAGAGATAGATTACAGTCTAGAATAGCATATAGGATACTTTTTAACCGCGGGTGAAACCGCGGAGCGCAGCTAGTTAATCATAATTTTATAGTTAGGATGACGATTAATTAAATGATAATGGCGGACTTTTCACAGTACATCTTAAGGTGGAAATACGTCTAAGCCAATAAAATAAAACATAGTATTATTTGTAATAATTATGTATTGATTATGCATTTATTAAACCCTTCAATCATTATATTAATGTTAACAATGTATGTATATTATATAACGTGTATTTAAAACTTGCAAAACAATGAGTATTTGAGTATTATAGGCAGTTACTAATGTTCAACGTATTTAGTACTTTATAATTATTATTTTTAGGCAAAACAGACAAATTCTAGCTTACTACTAGATTAGGATTATAATATAATTTTAATTTATAGCATAATATGCTTACTTCACAATTGGTAATACTTGGAATTTTAGACATTATTAGAATTTAGTATTAAAAGTACAAATGTATTACAACCGTAATTACTTCCATTTAAGGAAATATATATATATTTTTTTTTTTGCATTACTTGAGTACTATAGTAGGATCCTACTAATATTATAAAGGCGAAAGTTTGTAAGAATGGATGTTTGTTACTCTTTCACGCAAGAACGGCTGAACAGATCTGGATGAAATTTGGCACAGAGATAGATTACAGTCTAGAATAGCATATAGGATACTTTTTAACCGCGGGTGAAACCGCGGAGCGCAGCTAGTTAATCATAATTTTATAGTTAGGATGACGATTAATTAAATGATAATGGCGGACTTTTCACAGTACATCTTAAGGTGGAAATACGTCTAAGCCAATAAAATAAAACATAGTATTATTTGTAATAATTATGTATTGATTATGCATTTATTAAACCCTTCAATCATTATATTAATGTTAACAATGTATGTATATTATATAACGTGTATTTAAAACTTGCAAAACAATGAGTATTTGAGTATTATAGGCAGTTACTAATGTTCAACGTATTTAGTACTTTATAATTATTATTTTTAGGCAAAACAGACAAATTCTAGCTTACTACTAGATTAGGATTATAATATAATTTTAATTTATAGCATAATATGCTTACTTCACAATTGGTAATACTTGGAATTTTAGACATGATTAGAATTTAGTATTAAAAGTACAAATGTATTACAACCGTAATTACTTCCATTTAAGGAAATATATATATTTTTTTTTTTTTGCATTACTTGAGTACTATAGTAGGATAAGGACGGGTGTTCACGAAAGCGGAGAGGAGAAAAGGCGTGAATATTATCTACATATTATGGTGTGTACACATTTGGAGTACCTAATATACGCTACTCTCAGACGCTTTGGTGAACTCCAGACCTAAAACAGTTGCCTGTAAATTGCATTAACTTTATGATAATTACTTTATGCCAAACATAGTTATATCTTAAGATGAAATTACACCAATGCAATCAGCATTTTGTAGTTTTGTAGCATGCTACATGAAGTTAACATGCACACATGCACAGTAAGAAATCGTAAGAATCTTGGCACGAGTCCCCATCGAGCGGTTTATATAATTCAAAATCATATAATGTATCTCACCCTATATTTTACTATATTGGAACATTGGTAGCACGTGGCAAGATCAATGATTTTAGATGTTGGGTATAATAAGAAAAAAATATAAATGTTTCATTTTGTTGGTACATTGTTGTATCGTGCGGCTTCAGGCGCTTCTCGTAGCGTGCTAATCAACGCATACAGCTAGGTACTCAACCGTGTAGCACGCAATGTAGCAGATAGGTACTGTAGCAAGTGAGTACGTAGACGCGAGCCTGACAGTGACCTGACAGTGAGTACCCTGCTCAACGTAATTGTAGCATGCAACAACACCGCCTATTGCACTGGTGTAACTTCAACTTTATACCAATACAGTTTTGATTTACATAGTAGTTTTAACAGTAACAAGTATGGCGATTATGTACAGCATTTCAACGAATGGGCGGACACGTTACATAGTTTAAGGCACCATTTTTTTTTATAACTACTTAGGTATGATTTGGAAAATTGTCATTTGATACTTTTGATAGTCACTTTATTTAAACTTTAACAGAAGATATTTAGTTCAAATCGTTATTAATCAAAGCATAGTACAGAGATTACTATGGTTGTTATGATTAAAATTAGTCGTATCTTATAGAATGGTTAATTTTTTGTTCTTAAAATGTGGCGAGCCAGGAGTGCTAGCACCGTACTAAGTTGATCTATAAACTGCAATTTTGTCTATGGTCCGAACATACTAGTCGGGTTAGTCAATTTGAAACGTCAGTTTATCGATCGACCAAGAACAATACTAATATGTTTAATTTAATTTAATTGATTATTTTTGCCGAGCGTTCATATTGCTCGACGTCCGTACGTGACGTCACCTGCCGGTTCCAACGGAAGGCCAGCGCCGGTTGTCTACAGCAGTCGGCATTATGCTGAGTTGGGACCGGTTTGTGGCAAAAACTATGTTTATTTTAAATTGTGTCATTTTTATTTTATTTTATTTTGTATGTCATAGCTGCAAATAAATATTTGTCTATTGTCTGTACTAGCACATGGACCGACCGAGAACAAAAAAATAGTCCTTATCAAATGACAATGATCTTTATACAGGTTTACTTCTTCTGGTACATAATATTGTTTAGGCACCAGGCGTTCATAGATTTTGAGGAAATAGTTTTATTAGGACCTATTTAGAAAAAGCATTTAATATTACGGATCAGAAGGTAAACCTTATACCCATAATTACTAGCATTATAGTATTATGATAGTAGAAGATCCCACTGCTCAGGCTGACACGCAGGACTACCGTTAAATTTACAGGACGCTTACTAAAATATTTCATTGTATACTTATCTCAACCTTAAAGCTCAGCGAGTAAACTGTGTAACTTGAGAAGGACACATAGGATACATACGTGTATCCTGCTTTTGCATGCGGGCCTCGGCTAGTCAAGCAGGTTACTCGCATCGTGAGCTTTTTTTCTCCTTCCCTGTATATATTTTTAGCTGTTTTTTTTTAGCTTTTAGTGAGATAAAGAAAGATGAGAACTAACAACTCTCAAACGCGCTTTTAATGATACCTTACAAAATGTAGCAAATAATTGTGTTACATTCGGAATATGTTACCTACTTAATTTTCGTCCTGGCATATGGATAAGTTTTTTAACCAGTTGGATCTTGAACTACCAGTTTTGTATCTATTGTTCTTACGTATTATACATCTAATCATCTAACACCCAAACTGTTTAAAATAAAAATTCCAATATTTAAGTACAATTTTTGATCAAACCGTTTTATATGCACGTTTGCTAAAACTACAAGATTACTATGATACTTAATTAGCTATGAACATTAGTGCTACGTTAAATTTGGTATGTTACTTAATGATAAGTCAATAAATTAATAAAATCAGTCTATACTAAGATAAAAAGATGTCGGTGGTTAGTGATTGTGTGGTGTGGGGTGGATGAAACTTTTATTATTGTAGAAGTTAGAGTTTTTTCCGCCGCCAGAGTGCGCTAGGTAACTTCAGACACTCATTTTGTTAGTGTGGCCACACATTGGTCATAATTGCCCCAATCTAAAGCTTGGGCTTGGGGCAATGACACCAATGTGTGAGTCAGTCTTTGGACACAAAGTTGATGTTGAAGCCAACGTGTCACGCAGTAATAAGGTTCAATATTGGCCCAATCAAATTGAATCCAACTTGGACCAAAAGTTACACCAATGATAGGCCGCGGCGAAATGGCAATAGTCATCGGGTCACGTTTGCTCGTATGACGCGAGTAAGTGGTGCGAGCGGGATAACACACGATGGCTATCATCATACGACGATACGTAAACGCTTAGAAAATAAGGTCCTTAGTCTAAAGAACAGACAAAAGTCACAATTTGTATCTACTGAATTATGACTGAGGTTTAAATTTTTATAATTTTTTATTGTAATTTTATGGAAGTATTTTTTCATTTTTACTTGTGTTTTGTCGGTTCTTTGGACCTAGCGTCTCAGTGCTGCCACCGAGCGTGAAGCGATTCAAAAAACCCTCATTCAAAAGCATGGATTGTTTTCGAAATAATCAACAAAGGCAAACGTTAAATAGCTAAGTTGAATGACGTTTAAATTAGACTTATATACCAAAATGAAATATACATACACACGCATGCGTGTTCATGACTAAATTATGAACAACCAATTTAATACTAATACGTACCTACTTACTAGTCACATATTACCCTTTGCAATCCGAGATCTTTGTTCCAGCAAAACGGGCCAAAGTTTCGGCAAAACGGACCAAAGTTCCCCACATTGGTCAGTTTTGCCGGATTTTATAGCAATAATAAAGTTTTTTTTATTATTGTAAAAAAAATTACGTTTGACTGCTATCACGCCTGATGATAAGCAGTGATGCAGCCTAAGATGGAGCATGCTTCTAGAAGAAACCGATTTACTCAAGACTTTAAGATAATGTCCACTACGTTTTATCTTTTTCGATCTAAGTAAAAAATTAGAAAAAACATGTACAGTACCCGGCAGTAAATATTGCACATCGACCTTTGGAAAGAGACTTCGGCTTCGTATAGCGTTATCTCTCTCGCACGACAGTTTCGTTAGTGTGCGGCAGAGATAACGCTCTACAAAATAGAAGTCTCTTTTCAAAGGTCGATGTGCAATATTAATCGCCGGGTACTGTACAACTATTCCGAGGCTATACAACGTTTATTGGTAAGGGGACTAATGACAAGTATCAGGGAACGCACACTGGCAGAGTACTTAACTATTTAACATTTTTCCCCGCGTAAAGCATTGTACATTTTTGTAGGTGTATTCTGACCGATGCGTGCTTTACTTTGATCGTCCTATGAGCGGTATCTACAAGGGTAATGTGTGGTACTAGTAAACAAAATAATGAATTAGAGAGCACACTCACACACACTTAGATATAAGTTAAAATAGTGATGCATGATGCAATGTGATTATTTTAGGTGGAATGCAATGAAAATGACGTAAATATTTAAAACATTTTAACTAATAGCGCCAATTCTGTTGTATCACTCTTTAAACTAAACTAACTTGACAGCACTAAAATTATCTGTCTTTTTTAATACTCGAATATGTGAAAAGGATAAGCTCAATTTTAGAGCTGTCAAATTCAGTCTAGTTAAGAAAATGACACATCATAATGTATGCCATTATCATTTTATGACAAAAAAAAAGAAAAATGTAGGTACAAATTCTAATAAGAAATGTACGATGACGAACTTTAAAGTCACAACAACAAATACAGTCTAACTACCTATATATAGTGTATATCTTTAAGCAACGGAAATATTCTAGGATATCATGATCCAAAAAAACAAGGTCTAGCACTCCGGGAGCAAACACGTAATGACGTCATTCGTCATCCGTCTCTTTCGAACTTTTTGTAAATGACGTAATTCGGTCTTGCTTAAGCATCGATTGACGTCACTACGTGTTGCCCACGTGACCGGAATGCTATACCTGGCGGAGTATATTATATTTTATATATTATGTATACCAGGATCGTAGCAAGTGGAGAGAAGTGGTTTCTGCCTACCGCTAGGTATGGGAAAAAGGCGTGATTATATGTATATCTATATATGTATGATTTCAGTATCGGAACTATGACACAAGTTGGCCATAAGGAAAAGTACAATCATATCCTAGAATATGTCCGTCATTTAAAGGAACACCCTGCATATAAATGTGAGCAATATATGTAATACAAATTCTAGCACCTGCACAATATAAATATTTTGAGACAAAATCAATCACAAACGTTACAAACATGAGCAAACACAAATATTTACACAAAAATGTCTACATTAGATACTTAGTGCCAAACACGAGTTAAATTATAAATACACAGAAGAGTTCAATCATCAATTCTATAGGTTAGAAACCAGTTATTCTGATAATTTTAGTACAAAATAAAAAAAAATGGAGACACATTTTTTTTTAGAATAAAAATTTAAAACTCGATAAGTGTTAATTATTACGTAGTGTAATGTGTGTAGATTATAATATACAACGTGTTGTTTTGCATTCCCGCGGAATTTGTAGCGGTAGCTACACTCTACTAGTAGAACACGAATAAACTATTGAGAAATCATGAAATCGCAAAATAGCAGTTGTTCCATTCCATCCATTTTATCGATGATCAACATTTTGTGTAGAACAGCTGATTTTTTTCTTGGATTTCAAGATTGCTCCATAGTTTATTCGTGCTTTGCTAGTGGAGTATAACCACCTCTACAAATTCCACGGGAATGCAAAACAACACGATAAATAATGTCTATAGGAATCATTGTAGGCACGTATGTATAAAAACAATGTTTGGCTACAATTTTTGTGTTAGAATTGATATTTTGTTGATTAATTTAATTTTTATTTTTTAAAACCCACAATTTGTTTTTGTTACAGCTATGCAGTTGTGTTTGAACGGGAAATGATTTTGCGGACATGTAGAAGCTGCAATATTGTATAACATCATAGTTTTTATCATTGACATTGACATATCACAAACAAAACTGTCAAATAATTTTAGCCGTGCTCTAAACTAAAATAACAAAAAAAAAAATCGTTTTTTTTTGGTTTTTACTAATAATAAAATTACACACCCAAGAAAACGTTTTCGAATAGTTGAAATATAAAATATTGTATTATTCAGCAATATAAAACAAACAAACATTGCTATTATACAGTAGGAAATGAAATTAATCCCAATTCTGAAGGCTTAACTAATTTGTTGGCTGTCCAATAAGCAGCAAAACCAAAAATGTAAGATCTGTCAACTAAATTCAGAATTGGGCCTACAATTTTGTCAACATTGCCGCAATATAAAAATCAATCGATTCAAACGATTGCATAAAAAATTCAATCCCAACATTGCTGGTATTACACTGCCGCAAACGATTACCCATTCAAGCGCGCCCAATTGACAAATATACTCGTTTCATTCCCAATTCTGAAGAATAGAGTTGACAAATCTTACAAAAATATAGCTGTCCTTATTACCGCTGCCAATTAGACGAGGACATCAATAGTGATATATTTAGCAAGATTTACAACAGTCAATTGAGCCTTCAAAATTTGCTTACAATATCAAATTTCACCAATATTATTGTCAGAAAAGTAAACTAAGTAATAACATAATATATAGTGCTTACTTATAACTAGTTATCAATTCCAGTATATCGTGTTGAGATTCGACGAAACATAAGTGAGGCATAGTAGTGCGTTGAAGCAATATATTACACCAAATATGTGAATCCCCTAAAACAAAATCAGAATGGCATTTTTACACAACGGAATTTAGAATTGCATTACAATGAAATATTGCAGTGAAGTTACTTCGATTCTAGTAAGCAATTGTTTTTGAATTGTTTACTTTTATTAACAGTTTAAAAACAATTTGGTTAGTAGAAACGAAGGCCTAGTATCGTGATTTGCATTGCACGAATGGAAAACTGATGTAAATTGAAAAAAAAAAATGAATTGAATAGATGTGATTTAAACTGAATTGCAGTTATGTAAAGTTTTATGAATTGGCGAGATGTAAAAATGTTTTAAAACTTTTTTGACTGCTGATGATGTATGGTGTCTACATTTTGTAACATTAAGATTTAAATGTTAACTTAAGGTCACAATAAATGTAGATTAGTATTAAATATGCCAAAACAATTTCAATTTTCCACTCTGCATTGTGGTGTTTTTTACTATTATTCCTTAACAAATGTCCTAAAGCTAATCACCAAACAATAATTTAGATGCTGTTAGGCACACAAGAGCTAATACTAGTAATACTAGCAAGTATTTCACCAAAAATAGTCAAGAAATTCGAATGTTACACCACAGTCCAAAGATGCACATAGTCACTTTTTAGCAATCTTATAAATAAGAGCCAGCACCCCTAACATGCGCGCGCGACAAAATTCTTCTCGTCACTTTCTGTCATGCGAGAACGTGACAAGGCTATGTGCAAACATACGTCTGTCTCAATAAGAAGAGTCGACACAATGTTGTCACGGCGTGCACGCTAGGCCTGCAGAACAACTCTGCGGCAACGGGCCAGGCGAAATGGCTAAACATTCGCTACAAATCAGTGACAGGTCCGAAAACCACCGTTGAGTTCGTCGACGAGTTGGCACTCGCGCGGCGAACGCGAACGTTCGCGTTCTCGTGTTCGGGCTCGCTCGGCAGCGAATCGGGCCCGTTCGTTAATTGGACGCCGTTGAATTTCGAACGCAGCTGGGTTACTAGACGTTCGAGTCTGCAACACGAGGTTCTGTTTGTGCCGAGCTCTGGCCGATCTACTTTTGTTGATCAACGGATGGGAAGGACTACACGGACGATACGATGATGGTAAGGAACATTTAAAAGTATACGAGGTTAGATGGAACAGCTAAACTGTGCCGAAAGGGGTTGTTGTACTCATCATTATGAATCACTTATCAAGAGCTCAACAGGGCTCACTGAAGGAAAATTCAAATCACATGTAAAAACTACATTTATAAAAAGAGGGTATTATAAGGTTAAGATTTGTTTATAAGACAGAGATGTCTGGAGCCTTCCACTTCTGCCAAGTAGCCACTAGTATGTATAGATCTTACCTAGTTGTAAGGCAAAATTTGTAAGACAATCATTTATTTATCAGATCTTTGCCTCAGATTCTTGCCTCTTCTTCTGAGTAGAGGCTCTTTATCCGAACAAGGCGGTCAAGTCTATTTAAAAAAAACTTTGACGTTCATAAGTGTATCTTTGATACCCAAATTGAATAAAAACATTTAGACTTTGACTTTGACGTTGAAGAAAGCATCGGTATCGATACCCTGGAATTGCGAAAAATATAATCAAAATATTTCGAATTCTATGTAACATAGATACTACTAGAGTATATTATTGAGAGTTCTAATCCACCTTTATTTTGTACGGTTGGTAAACTAAGTAAAGTATAGCAGAAAGTATGTAATGTGTGTTTTACCAACCGCTTATTCTTTAGTCACGATATCATGATAAACATATCGTCACGCCTTCCCCCTGAAGGGGCTGGCAGAGGTGTACAACACCCACACTTCGCCATCATGATTAGTATCATAGTAAAAGTTTTTCATAATTTTGATTACAACAATCCCCTTTCGTCGAGCATAGCATTTCCGTCTAACCCTACAGATCACAGAAGCTACACGACAATGGACCCTTGTACCCCATTAGAACATGAAATAAGCTGAGTTTTAGCGTAAATTAGTAGCGAAACTGGAAATACGTTAGTGTACTTACAAATTAAGTGTAACTCCCCCCTTTGTTAATGTCCCTGAAAAATTCAACTAAAAAAATTACTAAATTTCCTATTTTTTTTATTTTATTGTTGATCAACAAAAGCAGAATAGCAGAGTGGGTAATTCTAACTACTGCACCACACGGAAATTCTAACGGTTTTATTCGGTAACGGTCCGTTTTAGGTAAAATATGCTTTACACCGTTTTCACAGGTGTCGCTTGCCTTTTACATCGTTTTCATTAACGAGACGTTTTGTTTAACGAGAGGTTTGTTAACGAGACGTTAAAAAGCACATTTTATCTAAAATTAGCTGGTTTGAGACGAAAAAATTAAATGCTGATAAACCTGAGCATTTATTTGTAATGAGCATTCTAGTAAATTCAATGTATTTTATCAATTTTTAACCGACTTCCAAAAAAGAGGAGGTTCTCAATTCGACTGTTTTTATTTTTGTATGTACGTTACGCGATTATGTGATGTGATATTGTGAATCGACTTTAATGATTACTTTTATGTTTAGTATATCACTTACTTCAGAGGCGGTCCCATACAAATTTTATCGAAATCGATTAAGCAGTTTTTAAAAATTCAATAAAAATCTAAAGATTGTTGACTGCCGTAGACTGCCTTGGTGGCTCAGTTGTTAGTCAACCTGCCTTCAGAGCCTTGGGGCGTGGGTTCGATTCCCACCTAGTGCAAACAGACGAACATTTGTGTTTATCTACGTCTGGGTGTTAATATCTATTTAAGTATGTATTTAAAAATGTATATGTATGTTTATCAGTCTCTGGCAGCCATAGTACAAGCTTTGCTTAGTTTGGGGTCACGCGACCGTGTGTGCAAAAATGTCCCGAATTGTTTACATGGATGACAGACTGATGGGAAGTCGGTTTTTTTTAAATTTTGCTTCTTGAAATCAACAACGCGACAAATTGTTTGCAAAGAAACCAAGCAAACGAAATGTCTAAAGTAAAGTCAAGTATTCGTACAAAATTGGTCACGCGACTATTTATTTTGTATGGAGATTAGATAATTAAATAAATAAATAAATTCGGGACACTTCCACACACGGTCGCCTGACCCCAAACTAAGCAAAGCTTGTACTATGGCTGCCAGAGACTGATTGTTCTTTCAAATTAACTTTTGTCCTGAAAGTTGTTCACTTTGACAAGTAGAACAACACATTTAAATATTACTGCACCCAAAACCAGCACGCTGTATAAATCGACTCGAACTCGATTTTGAATCTCGATTCGAAATCGAATATTCGTAGCGGTACTATTCATGTTTTTTTTTATTGTTTTTTCTGGTAGAATGCGAATACACAAAACAATGCTCAAGTCTATAAACACCAAAGGTTTGTCCATAAAATTCTCGTGCTACATACTTGTGTGAGTTGTCCTCCGCCGATTGCTTCGCCTTGCGCATGTCTGCGAGCTCCTTGCGCAGGCGCATGCGTTCCGTCTCGGAGTCTTCGATGTTGCCGTTCGTCAGCTTACTCTCGTTTTGATCTAGTCTGTTCAGTAAGTATAAAAAAATATACTAAAACGATATTAAAAAACCGGCTAAGAACACTCTCGATCAAGTCGCGTCTCAAATAAAAATACAGATTTTTATTTTTTAACCAAAGTATCTATTCATTTGAGACAGACAGACACACAGACGCAATTCTTATTGCAACTTCAATATATATGACGGCGCGTGATATAATGAGGCGTTTTCATTAAAAAAAAAAAATAGTTCGCGTCATTTTGGTAGATGGCGTTGGAGAAGCACAAAAAAGGTCTGTCAAATCGATAAAGTATGGTCCTATCGAAGCTATCAATTCCCTAAATTTGGGGGAAAAATATGTAAGAAATACAGTGAAACCTGGCAAAGTGGGACCTGGATATATGAAAAACCTCTATTATTGAGAGTTGCAATGAGGTCCCGGTTCTTTTTCATTAAATTACCTCTGTTAATGGGGCTTTGAACCTTGTTAAATGAGATTTGAATTCTAAGACTTTTTCGATGTGTACCTCTGTAATTGGGACTCTGTAGCTCAATTACCTGTATAAGTGAGACAAATTAATCAGGTTTTAACACGTTTTGACATGTTTGTTTTCATTCATTTAGCATCATCTTTTGCGCATGCTTTCATTTGTCAATACTATCTCAGGGTTTGACCTAAAAACAAGAGAATAAAAGTGTACAAAATGTCCAAAGGTAAATTTTGACCAGCTTTATTCTATCGAGAAACCGATTTCAGCAACTAGCAATCAAGTACAAACAAACATAACTGATTACTTTAAGTCATAAACTTTACCTTTTTTTTAGACGCAATACATTATGTTTATACATTCATACCTACATTAAATTCATAACACCAAAAGTACCTACGCATTTTTATTATTATTTCCACTTCTAAAAATGAAATAACGGCACATTTCGACCTCTGTAAGCGGGGCCTCTGTAAATAAGACAACTATAATTTTAAACCTGCTTAATTAGAAAATTGGATTATTGGAAAACCTCAATAATTGGTACACATGTCTTGGTCCCTTGAGATTCCAATTAACCAGGTTTCACTGTAGTTAGGAGTCTTTTGAATTAGGAACTGATCGTAATACTATTTGGAAATCAGGTGGTTAATTTTCATATTTGCTGGAAAATTAGTTGATCCACTGGTAGCACTAACTAGCTAGTCAGAAAATATTCACGTCAATGTCAAATTTAAATTGATGTCAATGTCAAACATTTATTTTAATTTCAAATTGACATTCGATTTGACAGAACAATTTCATCAAACTCTGTAACGCCATCTATTATATTTTTTGGAACTACAATTTTTTTTTAACTGGAAAACGCCTCATTGGATAAAGAAAATCAGTTTATTTTGAGAGTTGTTAATCGATTGTATTTTTGTTCTGTTATTTTTGACGATGAATCGATTTGTTTACGGTCATTTAGAGCGGTTAACACCGAATGGAGTTGCGTTTGGGATTTCGGGCGAACGTCATGTCTGTCAGGCAGTGGTTGACAGGACTGGGTGGAAAGCGGTCGCACGCAATGGTCATTCGTAAACCCATTACTCTAAATCGCCAATTATCTTTGTGATCATTCATTAACCAAGTAATCTGAGTGACTGTATAATTAAAATAGTGAAAAGCCTACATTGCTGTCCCTTATTTCAACGTTCCTGAAGTTTGACGCCAACCATAGATGCCCGTGATAGCGAGTTCATGGATCAGAAATCAGATACAACACCTCGGCCTACTAGATTTTCCCCGTCATCAAAAGTGGAAGGTCACAGCGCGGCGGCCTTTCCTATGTTTCTCCGACATCAGTGGGATCAGATGCGACGGCATGCCTCCTTCCCTACATTACCCCGATATCAGAAGTGGGATCAGATGTGAAGGCTCGGCTCCCTACCCTATGTTACTCCGATATCAGAAGTGGGATGTCACGGCTCGGCTCCTATTTCCTGATATTTCCCCGACATATATATTTTTAAATAAATAAAAATAAATTGAACTCAAATTATGACATCTCGAACTAGAAACTTAAGGCGCAGATTCAGGACCATTTAATCTGGCTAAAAGTAACTATGCCGCGTGGCTAGTCCTGGTGTCAAAACTTTTAAGCTTAAGGCCATCTATTCATTTTATTTTTGTTTACACAATTTAAGTTGAAATCGAAACTACGAGTAGAACATTGACATTAGTAAAATAATAACAAAAATGGCGGCTGCAAAATGTTGTACTCTATTGGCCCTATTCGGAGATTTGAGATTTTCATCTCACTTTTTTTCGTCCTTGTTGCTCTCGTTTGAAACGTCATAGGTATGAGAGTGACCAAGATAAAATCTCATCTCATCTCACGCGTAGGAATAGCCCTTTATGTCACTTCCACTATCAAGACGATTCAAATGACAACTCACATGTCGAAATCCATCAAGCTGTTTAGGCTGTAGGGCGTGCCAAAGAAACCTCATACATACATACATACACACATTTGTACATTATACTCGAAAAGCATAACCCTCCTTATTGTGCAGTCGGGTAAAAAAGCAAAGGATAAAATTTTACCCGCTGGTGATCCTGAGCGCGTGTACTTCGTCTTCTAGTTTGCTGATGCGATCCATCATACGACGCTTGTCTACTTCTGAAGCACGTAGAGAGCCCTGCAACAAAGTTTTATATCAGATTTTTAACCCCCGATGCAAAAAAGACGGGGTATAATAAGTTTGACGCATGTGTGTGTGTGTGTGTGTGTGTGTGTGTGTGTGTGTGTGTGTGTGTGTGTGTGTGTGTGTGTGTGTGTGTGTGTGTGTGTGTGTCATTGTAGCTCCTGAACGGATGAACCGATTTTGATTTTGTTTTTTGTTTTAACGTTCCCTTCAAGGCATGACCAAATACGAGTAGCTACTTTCTTAAAACGGAAAACGTATTCTCCATACAAACAGACACCATCTATACATCTCACCTCTCAGGCTGCGTATCCACGGGAGATGTGTGAGGGAAATTAGCAATGAGGCAGGAAAAATCCACTAATAAGACTACACCAATTACACAACGAATTGACCCATTGGTATATTTTTCATCATCTTCCTCATCTTCTTCGTACATTTACGGAGGATACGCACCTTACGCACTCTCTGAACACTTAGAAGCTGAGCTTGTAAAAGCATAAATGAAAAAAAAAGTCTTTTAGAACGTGTGGGCCACCTGCGGTCAGCGCTCGCTGGCAGCTCGGCGAATCGATTTAAAAAGTGCTCTATGTAGCCAAGTTGACTGCCTCGGTGGCGAAGGTACGAAGGTACAGTTGGTAGTGAACCTTATGAGCTGGGAGCGTGGGTTCGATTCACACAAGCATTGATTTGTTTGTGTTATGCTTTGGTGTTAATATCTTAAGTGTGTATTTAAAAATATGTATGTTTATCAGTATCTGGTTGCCATAGTACAAGCTTTGTTAAGTTTGGTGTTAGGCGACCGTGTATGAAAAATGTCCCGAATTGTCCCGTAATTTACATCTTCATTTATATCATTGCGAGGCGGTCGGCCTCTGAGCTTGTAAGTGAACGGAGAGATTTAACGAGAACCAAACGAGGCTGGACGAGCGGCGCTTCAGGTTACATAACTCTAACAAACCAACAAGAATGAGAATGAGTCAATGGCTGAGGCCAACTTTAGATCCTTACTTAGAAACTTGGTAACTTGATCCGGTCACGGAGAGAACGTGGCCACTCGTCATCGAGTGATGGGAGACGGTATCGAGTGACATTAGCGCCGAGATGATGGCGCCCTGGCTCTTTGGCATTCGACTTAGTAAGTGCTTAGGTGCTTTTGATGGATGAACGGAAGCAAATTAACTCAAGTTTCTACTTATCGCCACTAGACGATATATGTGAACTTTTTTACATCACCAGCACCCCTAAAACGCGCGCGCGACAAAATTCTTCCCGTCACTTTTTGTCGTGCGAGAACGTGACAAGGCTATGTGTAAATATACATCTGTCTCGATAAAAAGAGTCGACATACTTTTGTCATGTTGCGTATGCTAGGCCTACTGGAGGGAGATTATGGGCGTTCTTGCTGGAAAGGTCCTAAATATTATCGTCTACATTTAAGAGGGCCGCGACGTTCCGAAATTTCCATACAAACGCGCTACTCAAATTTCTTGAAAACCATTTGTCAGATTATACTGAAATTTAGCATGTACAATTAAATTAACAATATCTCCGCCCCTATGTTCTTGTTTTTTTTTTTAAACGTTCTCAAGCGAAAATAGAGGTATGAAAAATATCCGCATTTTTTAGGGGTCACTTTTGACTGATTTATTCAATAGGTAGACAAAGCAAATCATAAATTCCATTACATAGGGAGGTTGTCTACATCATTAGCTGTTAAATGAATCCATAATACAAGGGAAATTCTTAGTTCCCTAAGAATGATTACAGAAGTGCAAAAGTCTTAAAAAAAATTGAAATTACACTTTGTCACTCTGTAGATAACTTTAGAGGCTCGTCGGTATCACTACTTGCTCTCTTCGCTCGTCTTCTTCTTCTAGACGAAATGGCTATAGAATACCATAAGCCAATGCGAAGTTAGTCTAGGTCGAAGTTATTTAGGTCGCCGGACTCTTCTATCAGTCGGTAATTGCCCGCTGCTAAACACAGACTTCTCTAAACCTCTTCTTGGACGCCATTCATCCCGATCCTGGAGGGCTATTCTTACGGAGTGAGATTCAATCTCATTTTTCGTCCTTGTTGCTCTCTTTTGAATAGTCATAGATGTGAGAGTGACCAAGATAAAATCTCATCTCATCTCACGCGTAGGGGTAACCCCCCTGTACTAATTTTGTACAGGACGATCGCGGTCGTTATTGGATCAACTTCGATCTATTAACTTAAAATATTATGTTGGTATTTAATCACCATGCAACTTGGAAGTACGGGACTATGTGGAACTAGCGTATAAGCTACAGAATACAGATAGATCAGAACAATTAAGGATAGGAAATATTTTCCGCAGACCGGGAAAGCAGTATTGGAATAAAATTTTAAAGTATGATTTTTGTAAAGAAATACAGGCTGTATTTCTTTACAAAAATCATACTTTAAAGACGACGCAAACAAAGTTGAATCTACATTTTTAGACCCAATAGAAGAAAAAACAGAAAACATGAACACTGTAGTAGGTTAAGAGAAAAAGGCCGTAATATTTAACCAGCAAACATTATCTTCATACCAAACCTAGCCATAATTAACTGGCAAAGGGAAGACACGCCAAACACGGCCGTTGACAGAACCAACAAGTGCGTAACAACGTTTTGTCGGCGAGAGACCTTTTATCAAACACCAATGGCAACATTTGCTCCGCAAATTCATCATGGCACACGACCAGCGTAGGGAGAGCCGTGGAAACTCCGAGGTTGGGACTGGTCTGGTAAAATTGGGCACGGATTTTAGGAATTCAACCGCTACTATCGTAAGAGAGTGACATTTTGCGAGAAAAAAATAAACGTGACGTTGGGCTAACGTGACATTTTGAGAACGTCACTCAACTGCCGTCTTTGTACTTGTTCATTCTACAAAACTTTAAGGCTAGAGTGAATAAGTACCTTATAGGTCGTCGTGCTCTATCTTAGACCACAACATCGCTTAACATCAGGCGAGTTGGTGGCCAAACGCCGACCTATTCTACATTAAAAAAAAGTGACATTGTACATGTGCTGAACGAGTGTTTTGTAAAAGTTTTGGACAACTGCAAAATGTATGTAAAGTAGTACTTATGTAGTATTCCATCCCAACATGGGTATCGAGTCTGTTGGGTAAGTATAGAGAATTTAAGCGGTGAGTGGTAAGTGGAAGACATCTACTTTCATGGTTCAATGAAGTAAGCAGAATCTGGCTGGATCATATTAGATCAGCCTGATCAGTCCAGACTCCAGACAGAATGCGCATATGTGTTAGTTAATTTTGTCCGACATTACAACTCTAAGTTTCGAAGCTCATGGACCTGCTGCAGTCAATAGCCGTATTTCCAACTAAACCAGAAAAGTAAATCTTCAGTTTTTTTTAATAAGTATTTTGTTGAAGGTATCAGGAAGGTTTATAGCGAAACTGCTCAGTTTAAATCAAGTTTGATTTGCGCCGGGGAAGGGAGGGAGATTATCTTAGATTGGCGGCGTGGAGCTGGCGATGAAGCTATTTTGATATGGTGCAAGTCAAAAAATAAAAGCGTAGATCGAGCTACTTCCACCGCATTAATTTAGCTTATTTATTAAGATGATGATGATGATATATTTGGAAAATAGCGATGGCAGCCTAGTTGGGAGAAGGCCCGCCTCTCAAGCCAGAGGGAGCGGTTTCGAACACAGTCGACGGCACGCACCAATTTGTTCATTGTGTGAGCATATGTGCGTATTGCGTACAAGCGGTTCCAACGGAAGACCAGCGCCGGTTAACAGCCGGCATTATGCTGAGTTGGGGCCGTTTTGTGACCTTGTAGATTATAAAATTCCCTTAATGTTTTTAATTTCAATTAGGTCACAAATAAACTTTTTTCTTTCTTTCTTTTCTATTGTTTGTGAGCTGCTACATGGCTGGAGCCCGGTGTATGGCGACAGGCTCGCCCTCTGTCACATTTGAAACTGAATACCGTCCGGCGAAGTGTGGGTGTTGCACACCTCTGCCAGCCTCCTCAGGGGATGGCGTGACGACATAATAATAAATTCGGGACACTTCCACACACGGTCGCCTGACCCTAAACTAAGCAAAGCTTGTACTATGGCTGCCACAGACTGATATATTACATACTTACATAGATATTTTTTAATACATACTTTAATAGATATTAACACTCAGACATAAAACAAACACAAATGTTCGTCACATAAATGTTTGCGTTAGGTGGGAATCGAACCATACATGCAGATGACATACAATACTTACATACGAGTATGTTCACACAATGAACAAATTGGTGCGCCCAAATCGGAACCACCGAACAAATCGGCTGGGTTTGAACCCACTCAAACACACACAAAAACATGAAACAAAAGAAAACCCGCAGGCACTTGTAACTCGCGTCCAGTTCTCTGGCCGCGTTAAGTAAGATTACACGGTTGAGTCTATATGCGCTGACAAACAGCCAGCCGGCGGACGAACGGCTAATTTTGTTTGTTCCGCCGGTTAGTGACGTGCCTGTACATTGGTTATGATAGACTGCCATCATTGGCTATTAGGATTATTGTCTACCAAAAAAAAAGCTATTTTTACTAAAATGTCAGACTAATCTATCGTTTTGCGACAGCTAACAGAATGTTGTCAGTGTCAGTGGGGTTTCTTTTAGACAAGTGTGCTCTACAGTAGGCCGCATAATTGCTTAAGGCTCGGTCATACTATGATTACCTACCCACACACACTTACTTAAGCCGCTTCATTTAGAGTGGAAAATCGAATGTCTTATTTGATGGTAAAATGAGATCGGCGCCTGAAATTATTATTTTTTTGCCGTTTTTATTGGTATTAATCGTAATAAGAATAAGTTACTCGGTTAAACTTTACAGAACTAATCTGGCTATTTCAAAATCTAAAAAAAAAGTGTTGTATTCGCTAAAAATTTAGAGAACTACGCTAAGACAGTTTTTTTAAAGAAGATACCTTTTTGTGATTTTTTTTTTCCAAAATTAGAATGATTTCAGAATACTTGTTTTCGTTGATTTCGTGTAATACCGGGCCTTAATATCATGCGAGATGGGAGTTAATCGCAAGCCTATCAAATAATTTTAAAAAAAGTTTATCGCGTGATCATAACTAAAGAAGAATTACATGACGTGCAATTTCGCGAAAACAATACCCATACAAAATATTCTCATAAATCACTTGCAATGCAAGGGATCTTAAAAGAAGCGTCTGTAATTCCAAAGCTCTGAGATAATACTTCGATTTCACGCGAATGTGAACTCTAAAGTATGAGGGCTTTAGGTTTTTAGGGCCGCCTACTTAGCGGATGCTGTATCTCTCTCACTCAAAAGCTTACCGTAACAAGTGCGAAAGAGATAACTAGATGTTTGTTTCTTGCCACCTTCAATGTCAGGAGCAAGGATCCTAGTAATTGGTGTCATGGATGCAATGCCACAGTTTAAACGATACTTAGTATGCCAAGGAATGTTAATGGTCAAATGTCCAATGTCAAAATCCAACGTAGCCAAAGTACATAATAGCAAATAAGATAGTTGGCTAGAACGCTTTTAGATTTCGTAAAATAACTTTATAATTAGATATTTAGCAGATTTTATTTTCTAAGTTTCTATAGTTGATTGAATCAGGCATTACTGCGGAAGTTCATCTTCAAAACTATTGTAAATTTCATTATCCTAGTTCTGTTAAATTCATAAGTTTCATTAAATTCTTTATTAAGTTAGCTTTAAATATCAAATTGTACAAAGTTTTCTAGTAAATTAGTAATTAATTTAGTTCGTTAGTAATTAAATTACTTCAGAATTTTACAAATTAAATTTTAAATTTTTTACTACATAGTATAAAACAAAGCCGCTTTCTCTGTCCCTATGTCCCTTTGTATGCTTAAATCTTTAAAACTACGCAACGGATTTTGATGCGGTTTTTTTAATAGATAGAGTGATTCAAGAAGAAGGTTTATGTGTTTAATAACATCCATTAAATAGTGGAAAAATACTGTTATTTTGGAGGTTTCTAACGTGATGATAACGATTATAATTAACGAATTATAATTTTTTTCCGCTTACATTGCAAACGCAGGCTGAACCCTACGAGATTTATCGAAATAATGTACTAATTATTTTTACACATTGAAAAGGACAGAAAACTCCGCGATGGTATATGTCTATCTCTTATGGATATCTCACAATAAGCCAGAGCGGGCCGCTATGTTTTTATATACAACGTTCACAGTTTTTCTTTAGTGTATTTAGTATCAGCATTGCACCCGTGCGAAGCCGGGGCGGGTCGCTAGTATTTTATAAATTAAGCTAACCTGAGTAATTAAAAAAATACTAAGGTTAGCTTAATATTAATTGGAACCCATATTTTTGGCGTATTTAATGCGACGTTAGAGAGGAAATACACTAGACATTGGATAAGGTAACAGTTTCTAAGCAATGTTGTCTACTCAAGAGGAGCGATCGAAAATTGGCTGGACCAAAGGAAATCTTAAATCGTCTAACTAATGATTGTCTGATGATTTAAGAGTATTGACTGATGAAGATGTAGGTAAGCTCATTGGTACATGTTTTGTTTAACTCAAATTCGTCTTCAAAATATTTTTTTTTTTTTCTATGTACACATGTCTTGAATTACAATGTAGATCATAAGTTTTTTTTTTGTTGGGCGATGTGGTCGCTAAGCGACAAAGCCCTTTAATTAAATAAGAAAGAAAAAAGTTTTTTTGTTGGTTTTATGCTTTGTAATGATTGTAATTTGTGTTGTGTACTTAAATAAGCAAATAAATAAATAATCATGTTGTTACAGCAAGTGTCAAATTAAAACCGATTCTAGAATATCCTACTAATATTATAAACGCGAAAGTTTGTAAGAACAGATGGATGGATGGATTGATAGATGGATGGATGGGTTTGTTACTCTTTCACGCCAGAACGGCTGAACAGATCTAGATGAAATTTGGCACAGAGATAGATTATGGTCTAGAATGGCACATAAGATACTTTTAAACCGCGGGTGAAACCGCGGGGCGCAGCTAGTAGACAATTTAGTTATTGAACAAAAAGGCCACCTGGGGCCCTGTTCTGCATAGTATCTCTTCAGAGATATTATTTAGGTAATTGTCTCTCTCGTTTGAAAAATCATAGGAGTGACAAAATAGAGAAGTGAAAAAAAAATAAAAAAAAAACTTCTTACAAATGTTGATATTTTTTATAGCTCTATTTCCTCTTGTAGACATTTTTTTACAAACCACGAACATTTAGTTCATTAAATTGTACATGCAAAATTTCATCATAATCTGAAAAATTGAAAAAGATTTTTGACAAATTTGACAAGCGCTTTAGTATGGAAAATTCAGAGCGTCGCGAAATCCTTAAGCATTAGTTAGGTGGATATACCGTTACTTATCCCACATTTCCGTAACCCCTTCGGATTTCACATTACCACCATTTAGCGTTATAGGTAACGCGTTTAACACGTTTTATGCGTCGAACCAGTAGCGCTAAGCAAGTTGCGTTTCGTTTTTTGCACTGCAATCAACTCATTAAGAGTTGAGTGCGGCGCTCGGACGCTAATTCGGGAAGCAAACTCGGGTGTAACTGTAGGTAAATAAATACCTATATGTTTATTGTGATAGTGCCCACGCGTTGCCAAGGCTGTTTTAGTACTGAGGTTAATATCTCGATTTCTAGTTTTTCCGTAAGTTTTTTATAAACGAATTAAAAAACGAAACTTTTATTTTTAACTCTCGACGTAAAAGGACAGGGTGTTATAAGATTGACGTGTGTGTGTGTGTGTGGGTGTGTGTGTGAGTGTGAGAGAGAGTGTCTGTGGCATCGTAGCTCCCGAATGTACGAACCGATTCAATTTTTTTTGTTTGAAAGGTGAATAAGTCGGGAGTGTTCTTGGCTATTTTTGATGAAAATTAGTGTTGGTAAAAATCGACGTCAAATGTTTTTAATTTTTTTTAATTTTTTACTTGTTTAATTTGCACACATATAGCTTGTCCTGAATTGAGTGTATTGTAGTTCGCATGGCTACAGACGGGAACAAAAGGAGGAGTCTAATAAGCCGCTTGGTGAAGAAAATGGTGGTCGCGATCTTCAGCCGTAAAAGAACGAGCAGAAAGAGAGAAACTACACATTGCTCATTATTTTTATTCGCAAATTTCATTAAGATATGTAATTTCATTTAACACGGTTGGGTATTCATCGTAAAAAGAAAAGATAACAAACCAACATTGAAAAAAAAAAGATTTTCTCTATTCACATGTTCTGACACAACCATCTAAGTTTTTCAATAGAACCTCACTAAATTACCCGTAATCGCCTTTACAAAATTCAACAAAATTCGCAAACTCAACATCCAACTAGGTTACATAAAAATCGGACCTCAACCAAAAACCCGTCGAAAATCGCAACACAAAGCTCCGAAATTCTATTTTTCCCTCAAACGGAATCCCGACTCGGCGCCGCATTTAAATTCATAACAAAATTACAACTCACCAAATTGCAATGAAATATTAAGTACGGGAATCGAACCCCCAGCCCCCCGTGACGTCACAGGGGTGGCGCCCGCTGCAGGCATCCACTCACATCTGCCAATATTTACCTAGCGCCCCCCGCGCCCCTCGCCGTGCCTCCTCACCCCCGCGTTCGCCCCGCACCCCGCACGCACCGTTCATATTTCAAATGCGATGTGGGGAGACACACTAAAGACTACAAAATACAAAGTTAAGGGATGACTGTCACATCGAAGTGTAAGGGTGCTCTAAGACAGGCGAAATTTTAATGCAATACTAATAATAATAAATTCGGGACACTTTCACTCACGGTCGCCTGACCCCAAACTAAGCACATAAAGCTTGTACTATGGCTGCTAGTATACATACATAGATTTAAATACATACTTGAATAGATATTAACACCCAGATATAGAACAAACACATTAAGTTTCATCACATTAATGTTTGCCCTAGGCAGGAATCGATAGCTAACATAACATCGATATCGTAACGCCTTTCCCCCGAAGGTGCTGGTAGACGTGTAATACAACACCCACACTTCGCCGAGCGATATAGTCCCAAATGAGACAGGGGGCGAGCCTATCGCTATACATCGGGCTCCAGTCATGTAGCAGATGACATACAATACGCACAAATGTTCACACAATGAAGAAATTGGTGCGTGCCGTCAGCTGGGTTCGAACCCGCTCTCTCTGGTTCGAGAGACAGGCTTTCTCCAACTAGGCTATCATCGCTTTATCTACCATATACTCCAATCTACAATCTGCAATACTAGCCTGGCAATATTGGCAAATATTCCCGACTGTAGTCTGGCCAACATCAGCCATGCTAGAAATGTATGAATATGTTCGGGCCATACTCAAAGTATTGTCACAATATATGCGGTGAATATATGGTCCGTCTGGGAGCACGTTTAGGTAATGTTACTTTTGAGCAGTATTTCTATCAATATTTCAGATTTTACGACTTTAGCTTCTTCCATTGAGGTAAATAAATTTTTTGACGCAAAATTATGAACACACAGGTAACTAGTAGATAACTAGTAGAGAGTCACATTAAGCATGCTTTCAAATTTGGAGGCTTACCCGCGATGGTACGTACAGTGACGCTGTGACCCATGAAGAAGTTTTTTTTTTTTAAACAAATGACAAGTTACGATTCTTTTTTGTCATAAAAAATTATAAAAATCTATTGAATTATAATATTAGCAAATAATCCATTTTTTTAAATACTTGGTTACTTTCTAAACCTTTAAAAGACACAAATCGTCACGTCTTTCCCCCGACGGGCTGGCAGAGGTGACATTAAATACGAACTTATTTCATTGCCAAATATATTTTTTACCAAATCAGCAGAATTCTGCAACACACTACGGTGTAACAGTCGTCCCGCATCAACCATCGTATGTGCGAATGCCCGCGTTTAGTTAAATCGATGCGTTCCGTTTTATTCAGACGCAGGCCGATTTTATAATCCCCCTGTAGATGTGTGGAGCGAAAATTGTTATTCTTTATGTTCTGGTATTTTACAAACACCCTGTATGTCGGATAAAATTGTTATTCTTTATGTTCTGATATTTTACAACCCCCTATATTGTAGGTATGTTTGAAATTGTTATTATTAATGTTTGGTATTTTTTTGTATTGTGCGTTTTTGTTTTCTGTTTATGAAGATCTGATTGTGAGCGAATAAAATCTCAAATAATTATTTAAGGATACCATTAGACTAGTCCATTTATAATTTTATTTATCTATTTACTTTTTAACGCGAACGTTGGTACCTACGCGATGTCATCTATATAAGTGATATCCAATGACTCCAAGGTGAACTGAAGACATTATAATTTCTATTTTTTTTCTCCCAAGGGATATCCAGGGTCACCCAAGTGACCTAAGTGAAAAATACCAAGTGGATACTTTCAAGTGAATTTTAGCACAATTAAAAAAACCTAATATCTATTAGTTACCCAAACAGTCTGAAGCAAGCTTTTGAAGACTTAAACATGCACCCCTAAGCAATAAACACTGGATAGCCTCGAAATATACTAATACATACAGTGTTTTGTCTTTTTCGATCAAGTTCATTTTTTTTAAATAAATTCGGAACACTTTTACACACGGTCGCCTGACCCCAAACTAAGCAAAGCTTGTACTATGGCTGCCAGGGACTGATATACATACTTAGATATTTTTTTAAAACATACTTAGATACATAGTAACACCCAGACATAGAACAAACTCAAATGTTCATTACATAAATGTTTGCCCTGGGTGGGAATCGAACCCACGCCCCCAAGCTCAGAATGCAGGTTCACTACCAACTGAGCCACCGAGGCAGTCAAATGTCATAAATGTAAAAGAAGGAAAAAGACAAAACACGGTATAACTATTCCGAGGCGTTTATTGTTAAGGGGGACTTTTTCAGTCTTTTACATTTTTTTTTAATTTAAAAATTACCTCACGGACTCCGGGGACCGTGACTTTTGTTAACAAAAATCTTTAATTATTATTTAAGGGGAATACAGGTAGAGGGGGGTTAGTCATCAAGTCTTTTACATTTTTAAACTTCTTGATCGAACAAAACAAAAGATGGTGAAGCTATTCCGAGTCTATACAAGGCTAAGGAGCTACTATTCAGTCAAAGTCAATCAGGCCTATAACAATGGGTACTACAATCAATGCAAATCTGAACAGCTAGCCAAGGAAAAACATTAGTAGCGCGCCGTCACCTCTGTCTGGCCTGGAGGCGTTTTGCAATAACAAACATTAGCGAGCCATAGTGCGAGCCACTGTACAGGCAGAGGGGAAAGTAGACGCATTTTCAATAGATTGCTAAATCTTTTATTGTTCACACCAGTAAAAACAAAGCAGAAGGATTTTTTCTAGGGTTTTTTTCTGTCGCTGGAACGCGCTAAATATTTTTTTCTGGTCTAAAAAACTATCAGTGTCGAATTGTGAATTTAACGTCTAAAAAAAATATTGACCACTCGCATTAAAGTTAACAATTGTCAAAGTTCTTGCTTAACTAGTTTTTAACTACTCCTAGCGAAATATCCGCCTATCGGTCACATAAACTTAAGATTATCCTAAGGAATGGCTTAAGGTTCGTTTAAAAAAAATTAGGTAGGAGCTAGCTAGGAATAGATTAAACTAGTTAAGCTAGGACTTAGATTATTCTTATATTTAGCGCAAGTGACCATAAAAGCCTGTTCCAATAACACCTTTCTTAAACAGAACTTCTCTTCAAATCAAAAAAATCTTGATTTCATTATTTTCCTAACTATACTCATCTGGGCGCACGGCAGTGTCCCCGCCACGTAGTGTCGCCCGTACTATCATGTCTCGAAGCCATTCAGGCTATTTCCAACCCCCCTTAACTTCGTTGTGTATAAAGCCAGATTTAAAACTTAACAACAACCAACACTTTCACAAACTAACAACTTTTCAAGATCTGTCGACATAAGGTCCAGAATCCAGTTTGCGTGTTCGCAAGTCTCCTAATTCTAAATCGGACACCCAGAAGCCATATAGCATTATATATTATAGCACAGAAAATAAAGAATACTAGCTCATTTTTTGTATTTAAAATAAAATTGAAACTGCTTCTGCTTGAGAAGACATACCTACTATACGATTAGGGAATTTATTGACAATAAGACTTTAGTGTAATATTAGTATCTAACCTCCATGTGACATAATATTGTATTGAATTTAATTAATTGTTTTCAAAGATTGACATTGTAACATTACATGATATTTTATGACCATTCAAATTTAATTATCCACCTACTATTTCCTAACTTTTGCACGCTCCTTAGGGGTTGAATATAGTGAGACTCTTATTTATGACCAACTATCCTGTATGTGCCTTTATTTCTGCAAATATATGATTTTGAATTTGAATTGAAAACATTCAAAACCTAACAACTTTTCAAGATCTGACGACATAAGGTCCAGAATCCAGTGTACGTGTTCGCAGGTCTTCTAATTCTAAGCCGAACACCCAGAAGCCATACAGCATTATTTTGGTCATAACCTAGCCTACTGTCATAGCCCGCACTCGAACGCATCGTCAAGTGCACTCAGAGACCACCCAGGCCGAGCACCTCGCACCGAATTGAGGTAAAAACACAAAAAAATAACCATCTTGTGAAATATGGAAAAAACTGTTTACACAACGTAAGGATTTTTAGGATAGGATTGAGTGAAAAAGTATGTTTTGGTTTGGTTTTGTCGGCGTAGTGACGAAATGGACGGTAAATGATTATGGTGGTTGTTCAAGGTATTTTTACACATACGAGACACAGAATACATAATAAGGTTGTAGGGACATAGGATGAATGAGTTTGTGTCAGCATTTTTGTGTGCAAGCGAGAAGTATGCAAGGCGCTCGCCAGTTACTGCGCACTGGCCTAGAGAGCGGTTGTCTGCGTATTAGATTGGGGCCAAATTTATTAGAAAGTAAAATAAATAGTCTATTTTGGGAAACACCAGTTTTATTGAGATAGAGCCAGTAACTCCCGGTGTAGCAACCCTTCCACAATACCCAAAGCAACAATTAACAGATAGAACAGCAAATAAAGTTAAAAGTGAACTTAACAAGGTTATATACACACGATGTGGAGGACGTACCACAAGCCCATAACTCAATTTATTATCATTATTTTTCTATTTTATTAATTATCTTAGTTATTTTATTTATTCTGTACTTAATATGGGTGTAATAATCCAGAATAAAAACAATTTCATTTCATTTCATATAATAGGTACCTAGGTACTAGGTAGTTGAGATAGTTTGAAGTTAGATCTAAGATGCAACCGGCAATGAGAGCTATGATTAGGTAGTGAAGAAATTGAATACATTTTTTTAAACTGTAACATATTCTTTTAGAGAATTAATATTGTATGTATTTCATGGAATTAGTATTGTATTATTATTTTAGTATTGAACAATTAAATTAAATTTCGAGGGCAACTTACAATAATACCTACTCAATGATACTTAATAGGTACCTAATTAAGCAGTTTCTAATAAGTAGCTGGTTTACGAACAGTACTTCCAATTCTGAGTTGTTGCTTGTGGCTTATGTGTAATGCAGTAAAATTTAAAAGTAATTACCTACTTAAATAAAATTAGCTTTGTACTTACCTATTTAAATTTGTGATAAACCCTTTTTAGAATTTAGAAACTGAGTCAAAATACATATTTATATTGTATTGAAACTGAAGTCTGATGAAAGAATGGACCTCCAGTGCAAAACCAAATCTGGTTTTCATGAAGCGCCATCTCTACAACAGCCTACGAACTAATTGGCTCAAATCCACATACTATACAGAAAGAGCCAACCACTGCAAAAAGTTGAACAACATTGAATCACCCCTTTCATTTTAATACAGCAAAAACTCGCCAGATGGCGCTGTTTTAAAATATTCTTGAACGTACCTTGATTTCCTCAAGAGTTTTTTCAGTCACTTTAGCTTCCGACGATGCCAAATTCTGTAAACAAAAATAGACTTTATACTTACCACTTTACGAACAATGCAAATGGAAGGTCATGCATTCTATTCCCAAACGACTTTCGCAGTGTGCCAAAAAAAATGTTAGGAATGCGTTTACATCTACATACATAGATATCTTCCGAATGAATAATAGTAAATTATACTTTGAAAAAAATTGGCTGCAGGTATCCTACTTCCTACTAATATTATAAACGCGAAAGTTTGTAAGAATGGATGGATGGATGGATGTTTGTTACTCTTTCACACCAGAACGGTTGAACATAATCTAGATGAAATCTGGCACGTAGATAGAGTATAGTCTAGAATAGCACATAGGATACTTTTTAATCGCGGATGAAACCGCAGGGCGCAGCTAGTTCTAAATAAATATGTAAGTAGTACATTACTCAATGCGTAGGAATTGCAAAATGTTTCTGTTTGTTATTTGAAATCAATCTATATAAGACGAGACGTCTCTGTATTTGGTACCAGGACATTAATTTGCAATTCTTCCCACAAATGGGTGCAACGTGATATCATCTTATGAGTAAGTGCAGCCGCCTCAGTCAGATGATTTTGTTGGCGAGGTTCATAAAATAAATATGTAAAATAATTAAATAATAAATAATAATTAAATAATAAAATAATTCGTTTCTTTTGGTATATGAATACGCAATAAATATTTACTGTATGAGTCAAAGACAAGATAAAATAGACTTGTAAGAAATAGACCTCATGTAATAGTATCCTTTGTAATATAGACTTTATGTGTAAGGACCCTAATGCATTGCTGTGATTTTTAGAAATAATATTTAAAGTGGTAAGTGTAAATAATATTTAAAGGGTGATAATATGTATTTAAGTATGTATTTAAAAATATCTAAGTATGTATATCAGTCTCTGGAAGCCATAGTACAAGCTTTGCTTAGTTTGGGGTCAGGCGACCGTGTGTGGAAGTGTCCCGAATTTATTATTATTATTATTATTAAAAGTGAACTTTCGCATAACTACCCCCTCGATGAACATTTTAATCAGAGTCAAGGGGTAAGCTGAAAATCAGCCTTGCTTAAAATGATCTAGTTTTCACAGCTTAATGCTGAGCTTACTCCCTTTGCCACCGTAATTATCTGCTACCTATTGTACGTAATTACTTCTATTGTGTTTTTTTAACTTTGGCAATAAATATATTTTAAACTAGCTGCACCCCGCGGTTTCACCCGCTGTTAAAAAGTATCCTATGTGCTATTCTAGACTATAATTTATTTCTGTGCCAAATTTCATGCAGATCTGTTCAGTCGTTCTGGCGTGAAAGAGTAACAAACATCCATCCATTCATTCTTACAAACTTTCGCGTTTATAATATTAGTAGGATTTAAATGTACAGCGGTGGTATGGTGGTGGTATGATTCTGGTAAGATGGAGATATGGTGTTGTATGGTTGAATTGTATGGTTTACTCTAGCTGCGCGCCGCGGTTTCACCCGCAGCCCCACAGGAACCGTAAACTTTTCCCGCATAAAAGGTTGGGACCCTTCTTTATCTGTACCCCTGGAAAAATGTTTGCAAAATTTCACGACGCTTAGTTAAGTTTTTAGGGCGTGAAAGCGTAACAAGCAAAGAAACGAACAAGCTCAGTTTCGCATTTATAATACATATTAGTTAGGAAGTTAGGATATTGGCGGTGTGGTATCAGTATACTGTTTGTCTGTTTAGACATTTATTGCAAAGCAATCTTTGCAACACAATATCCAGTTTTACGGAAGTCCGAGCCCGATATATTTCGACTGTGAAATTAGTTGTGTTGCAGCTTGCAAGTGCTGCCAATGAGCCCCGAATATTCCTTATCACTGCAAGTACAATTGACGTTGTACCCGTTATCTCTTATCAGTAAGCAATCAGATTATCAGCCAGTAGATAATCTACAAAATACCATGCATACTTGCAAACAAAAGTATTATTTGTATTATGATTAAGTGTAAGTAATAAGTACCTTTATTAACATAGGTATATTAATAAAGCAATTTGTGCGATAATTTATAATAGTGCTTATTACTCACTGTGTAAGATACAGTAATGATAATAAGATTACTGATACACAGTAGGCGATGTGGCGACGCCAATTTTTTTTTTAGTCCCTATCTAGGGGAATTTGGCGTCAATCCAATCCAGTGTCAAGTAAATATAGTATTTTACAGATGATAGACTGATGATGAAAAGTTGATAATGATGAAAAGTTGATGATGATGAATTCCTCTCCTTACCCCATTTCAGTAAAGTGATGGATATTTTACTGAAACTTTAAGTGGAGTTTTGTAGAGAACACGAAAAGCCACGTTTCGCAATGTTTGTATAATTTGCCCACACTTGTCCACCTTAACATACCGATAAAGATTGATAATCCACCAAAATAACATAAAAACAAAATAACACAAAATTACGACAGCACCTTTTTGCTTCCTGCCAAAAACAATAAATAATTTCAGCCATACGTAGGTAAAAACAAAAGGAATAAAAATATCCACGGATCCACCTGGTGGATCAAAGAGGAAAAAGAAGTATCCACGAATCCACCAGTGGATTTAAGAGGAAACAGGAGTAACCATGGATCCACCGGTGGATTTAAGAGGAGATAAAGGTTTCCGTGGATCCACATGTGGAGCCGAGCTGTGGATCCAAGTGGAGGGAGGGGCCAAAAACTCCGACGCCGACCGTGTACGTGTATTTTGTGCGAAACTAGCATTTTTGCCAGCGGTTTTGCCAGCTATCCTTTAGGATAATATTTTCTACTAAATATTTTTATACATGCTTTATGTAATAGTCCAGGATATAATACGCTGCGTAATCTTTCAAAATTCTCGCTCATCCAATTTCATAGAAATTCATCCAAGCTGGTTCAGACATTACGAAGTTATACAAACATACTTATTACGTACTTACAAACAAACAAGACTGATTATGACTAGTGACGATTTGACGCTATACCGATACACCTAAGAGTACGAATTTTTTGAACACATCCAATACCATTTTTTTGCTTTCTTCTTCATTTTAGTCTAATTACATAGACAAGAATGCCTCAATCAAATGCAGGCACATCAGAATCAATACTATTTTGAGCTCGTAGTCACCTGTACGAGTATGTATACAGGTATGAGGTATGAGTAGATAAATTTATCAATGTTTTTTTCCTTTAAATACGTAATCATTTAAATTAGTTCCAATCAGCTATTTTCCTGTCTCACTAGTAGTTTATATGCACTTATTTATGTATTATTATGCATGTACATTTTCAGGTTTCTAAACGATATAGTCCAATGAACTGTCTGGCTTCTATTCTGGACACAGGCCAAGACTTCCAAATGTCATGTCCAGTCTGGACCAGATTGTTCAGCAACCATTACTGCATCGGTAGGTAACTATTCCGTTGGGATTTTCTAAACTAAATTTGAGTGCTCTAAAAATGATGCCATCCTTTTCTTACATGTTAAAATGAAAGAGGACAAAGTTAAGGTTGTATAATTGTTAAATCGAAGTTGAAGTGAGTTCTGTCTACTGGGAAATTTCGGCGTTTCATATTTTTCGTTTTGTCATAATTATGTTTAGAATTGTTTACACATATAGACGACGATTACTTGAGTATCGTTGAACAGATCTTCATGAAATTTTGCAGACAAGTAGTTCATGCAAATACAATGTCAAAATTTGATTTTGAGCAAAATTAGTCGAAGTGTTGTGAAGACTATGAGAATGGTATTATTATAGAAACTGACGTGGTTTTCATACATTATGATTTTATGAGACAATTCAGTGCAATGCGAGACACAGTTGCGCGCGCGCACTCGCCTTGATAAAGAACACCGAATGCGGTTAAAACTTTAGTCGGAATGATCGAATAAATCATACGTGTGTGTAATTCCTGTCTCATAAAATCATAATATGAAAATGGTTGTACGAATTATACTTAGCTGATATAGCTTATATTATCTTAGGGGTCGCGTGGTCATAGTTTGAAGCGAATTACTAGTTTAATTCGAGAATGTTGCAAATTAATCGTCGTACTGTTGCTATATAGTGCAGAGACTAAATTAGATTAAAGGTTATCGTATTGGATTGATTGTTTATTACAATAGCTTTCCGATCGTGTCTAATTAACTGATATATTTAGTTTTTGAACAAACTTGAAAGCCAAACGTCTCAAGGCTGGCGTGTGAATGTGAATCGTGCTGCATTCTCACCCACGCTGTTGAATTATTAATAAGATGACAATATCCTAATAATAATATATTACTTTCAGTTAGTTTTTTTTTTTTTCATGTATCAGTCAAATTGATACTTAAAAAAAAACGAATTCGAAATCCTTACATGCGCTTAGGAATTACCATGGCACAGACAGACACACAGAGAGACGTTAAAATAATTAAGAAGAGAGAGAAGAAGATAATTTAGACATCATGGTCAGAGGACAGACGTAAGTCAGAATGGCCGAATGTTAACTATTGCTACAATAACATGGGTAAATGCTCTGAAATTTCATCGAGCATGGATTCAGTTTGCAGAAAAAGACAGAGGTCGCCACGGCGTGAGGAGGCGGCAGTGGCGTTTTCTGGCAGTCTGGCCATCGAGTGCACTACGGGCGGTTGGATATTGAGAGTTAATATTGTAAATGTGAGAGTAATAATCTACTTGAAACTAGCAAGGACTGTATTTTCAAGTCATTGCAGCGCATCAACAGCGTTGCTAGTACTGCAGGTGCCCATAGGTGGCGTTTACCGTTTACCATCAAGCGGGTAGTCTTCTTCTTTACCACCTGTAGTAGTGTTTATGATGTCTGAAGGTAGATGAATAAAAATAGTTGTTGTCTGGCACTCGGTCGTTTCACTGATAACACAACATGGTGACAGCGTTTTAATTATTTGGGGCGTAAATACTGCGTAAAAAGTGTGGAAAATAATAAAAACAGTGATTATTTGCCGCGAGAAGTGTTGTGTGATATAGTGTTGCGTGTGAAATTAAGTAAATCGAGGATTTACGATGGAACACGCTAGGCCACCCGCTGAATTAAATATGGACGCCACCGGCGGGGCGGTGGGTCGGGCCGATGCTTGGAAAAAGTGGCGGCAACAATTCATGTTATTTGTGAAGGCTTCAGGAGTGCAATCGGAGCCTTCCAGTGTTCAGGCAAGCCTGCTTGTGAATTTAATTGGATCCGACGGCTTCGATATTTACCAAACATTCAGCTTCGAAACCGAGGCGGAACGCGATGACGTGAACGTATTGTTAAAAAAATACGATGCCTATTTTGGAACAAAACCGAACATAACTTTGGCGAGATATAAGTTTTTCACGCGGAGTCAGGAAGATGGAGAATCGATTTTACAATATGTTACGGCTCTGCGTCTGTTAAGCAAAAACTGTGGATTCGCGACCCTGGAAGAAGATTTAATCAAAGATAGAATCGTGTGTGGCATTCGAATAGCCGCGGTCAGGGACCGGCTATTGCGGAGTGACGAGCTCACACTCGATAAAGCTATTAAAATGTGTCAAGCCGAAGAAGTTTCTCAAGAAAGCGGCAGACAATTGTGCAATGCGGGTGCGGGAGCGAGCACGAGCAAGGAGGTGGTGCACGTCGATGGAGTGACGGGGCGCGGCCGGCGCGGCGGCGCCGGCTGGCGGCCGGGGGCCGGCGCGAGCGGCGGCGCGGCGCGGGGCCGCGCGCCGCCTCGCCGTGAGTTCCGCGAGCCGCCGGCGCAGCCGCCGGCCCGTGCGCAGCCGTGCAGCGGTTGCGGCCACGCGCGATGTACCGAGGGTCGGTGCCCGGCGCTATTTTCTGACTGCTTTGTTTGCGGGGGTAAAGGTCACTTCGCGCGAGCTTGTAAGTCATTTAAATCTTATAATAAAAGTGGAGCCCGCGACTCCCACGACAGAGTGCGACGTGTTTACGAGGTAGATCGGGAACATTGTGACGACGAGTCCGACGAAGAGGAAGAGTTTTATATCTCGACCGTTGAAAATAATAAAACTAGTTCAGAGAACTGGTTTCAAGTGTTATTGTGCGAAAACGGAAGTGAAAAATTTAAGTTAGATACGGGAGCGGACTGCAACGTCTTAGCATATAAGAGATTTTTAGAGTTAGGCTTTACCGATGATATAATAACCAAACAAAATGTTCCGTTGTTGTCGTACACGCATGATGTAATACCGATTAAGGGAACATGTATTTTGCCATGGTCGTATAAGGGTGTTATTTATGATCTCAAGTTTGCCGTAGCGGACATGCGTTGTAGTAGTGTGCTGGGACGGAAGTCGTGCGAAACTATGGGCTTAGTAAAGCGCATTAGAACAATGGACATGTCTAACTACAATGATTTATTTAAAGGGGTAGGTTGTTTGCCAGGTAAATATCATAATTATAGTAATCGACAAATCCGTTCCACCCGCGATATGCGCGTCTAGAAAGGTACCTCACGGTCAACGCGATCAGCTGCTGGACGAGCTGAAAACAATGGAGCAGAAGGGCATCATCAGGAAGGTGAGTCACCCCACACAGTGGGTACATGCATTAGTAATAGTGGCTAAGAAGGACGGTGGTATAAGAGTGTGCCTGGATCCGCGGGAGTTAAATCGCGCGGTGCAGCGCGCGCACTTCCACCTGCCGACACTGGCGGAGCTGGCGGCGCGCCTGCACGGCTCAAGGTACTTCTCGGTACTAGACGCTAATTCAGGGTTCTGGGCCGTCCAACTTGATAAAGAGAGCGCCGACTTGTGCACATTTGCAACACCGTTCGGTAGATTTCAATTTTTGAGACTGCCTTTTGGTATAAACTGTGCGTCCGAAGTTTTTCATGCAAAAGTGCGTCAATTATTAGAAGATTTGGAGGGGGTAGATAATTATATTGATGATATTATAGTATGGGGGCCCACTAAAGAAATACACGATCAAAGGTTAAAAAAATTGTTGGATAGGGCGAAAGAAATAAACCTAAAATTTAACAAAAATAAATGTAAAATTTGTGTGAAGGAAGTGACGTATTTAGGGCACGTGTTTGATGCTAACGGCATGAGGCCGGACTACAATAAAATTAAAGCTATTAAAGAAATATCTGCCCCTGAAGATAGGAAGAGTCTAGAGAGATTTTTAGGGGCCGTGAATTATTTGTCCAAGTTCATTCCTAAGTTCTCAGAAATAGCAATTCCACTAACTAATTTATTAAAAAAAGAAAACGAGTGGCGTTGGGAGGAAAGTGAACGCAGGGCGTTCAAGAGATTGAAAGAGTGCGTTACAGAAGCCGGCGTGTTAGCGCTATACGACCCGCGGCGCCCGGTACGGCTGGCGGTTGACGCGTCCAGTGCCGCTCTCGGGGCCGTTCTCCTACAGGATGGCCGTCCCGTCGAGTACGCGTCACGTACGCTCACCGACACACAAAAGAGGTATGCACAGATCGAAAAAGAGCTGTTGGCCATAGTCTTCGCGTGCGAGAGATTCCACCAGTATATTTACGGCCAACAAGGTGTTGTAGTAGATTCGGACCACAAACCATTGCAAAGTATTTTTAAAAAACCGCTCATGTCTGTCCCAGCACGTCTACAACGGATGATGCTTAGAATACAGGGCTATGATTTGATAGTGAATTATGTTCCCGGCAAATACATGTATATCCCTGACATGCTGTCTCGTTCGCCCCTACCCGACTTATACAGCGATGATGTGAGTAAGAACATTTTGTACCAAGTGCAGATGATTGTAAAAAATGTTCCTATATCAAATGATAAGCTCACGCTTATTAAGAGAGAGACTAAAAGAGACGAAGAATTAAGCGAACTCTCAAAGTATGTGACTTTAGGGTGGCCAGATAATAAGTATGATGTCGCGAATAACGTTAAGGAGTATTGGTCAATAAAGGACGAGCTATTTATAGTCGATGATGTTCTTTTTAAAGATAAATCAGCTGTTATTCCGAAAAAATTGCGCGATACTATGCTAGGCATCGTACATGAAGGGCATTTAGGTATAGATCGGTGCAAGCGGCGAGCGAGACAGGTAATGTTTTGGCCGCATATGTCGCGGGATATTGAGTTATATGTGAAACGTTGTAAAGTTTGTCAGGAGTACTCAAACGCCCCAACAAAAGAACCCATGCTGCCAATCGAGATTCCAAAGCTACCATGGTTTAAAGTAGGATCAGATATTTTTGAACATAGAAAGAAATATTATCAAATCATTGTAGATTATTATTCTAACTACGTAGAAGTCTGTAAACTGAATAATATTACTACTGAGACTGTCATAGAAAAGACTAAAGAGGTGTTTTCACGACACGGAATCCCGAAAATCTTCGTAAGTGACAATGCAACTCAATATACCAGTCGTAAGTTTAAGCAATTTGCACAAGAATGGGGATTTGATCACGTGACCTCGTCGCCTAACTATCCACAATCGAATGGGAAAAGTGAACGAACGGTACAAACTGTTAAACAATTACTACTAAAATCAATCAAAAGTAACGGTGATTTTAATATAGCGTTACTAAATTTTCGTAATACACCCCGGGATGGTTTGAGTTCTCCTGCTCAACTATTAATGGGCCGTAGGCTTCGATGTCAATTACCAGTTCACCACAAACTGTTAGAGCCACACCCAATCAACCCGTTAGAGTATAAAACTATGATTGAAAAACAAAACAAGTCTAAAATGACGTATGATAAACACTGTAAGGTTTTACCAGACCTGAAAACAGGTGATTCTGTCATATACATTGATGGTAAAACTAGAGGAAGGGCTACTGTGATTGGCCAAGCGGACACTCCACGTTCGTATATTGTACAAACCAAAGTAGGTGCTAGATATAGAAGAAATCGGCGTCACCTAATAAAATGTGCAACAGGTGAGAATGAGTCACAGGATAAGCAGAGTGCATCCAGCGAGTTCAGTGACGAGTTCAGTGATGCGTGTGGGGATGAGGAACTTAAAGCAGATATAGGTACTGAGTATAACAGTTACAACCTAGCAACAGCTTCAAGAGAATCCACACTCCCACTGCTAATCACAAAACACGTTCGTAAAGCTAAAATAGCCGCTCAACAAAAGCTAGCCAAACAATAATATTGGTGTACTTGCATGTACTTATTGCTTAACTTGTACTCATTCAATTTTGATATTTTACTTGTACTTATTATGCTTTTCACTTATTATGTTTAAAATCCTTATAACAGTAACAGTTTTGATCTTAGAAAAATTTTGTATTTTGTTTTTTATTTTATTTTTATGAAACCTAATAAACACTAACTCATAATACTGTTATAAATAAATAGAAAATTAATTCCTTCAACATGCAATAGTATATACCTACATATGTAATAATAAACTAAACTACAAACCTTAAGAAAAAGGATAAGTGTAATAGGTGTTCATAACGAAATAGTTGTAAATAAACTAAGTTTATAGAAAACCCAATTATTGGGGAAGATGTAGTAGTGTTTATGATGTCTGAAGGTAGATGAATAAAAATAGTTGTTGTCTGGCACTCGGTCGTTTCACTGATAACACAACACCACCTTTCTTGTAAAAAAAAGTACCAGTGAAGTGGAGAGAATGACAGTCACGTGAACTGGTTCAAGATGTTATCAACGCTTCAGAGATTGCAAAATGTGCATAAAATTTATGACAGGTCATTGTGTGTGAGGCCGAGGCGGGATTTCGAATTCGGTGTTGGGAATCGGTGCCCGTAGTTTCAAAAACAATGCTATTTATGTATAGCTTTAGTAACTGGCAGGTATTTATACAAAAGCTACGCTATCCTATGCTAGTTAAGTCGGTCCAAAAATACACAAGGCTATACAGTATATTAGCATAGCGTATGCCTTTGATTAGTTCCATCCTCAAAACAGACCGTATCTATTTTTAAATATTTTAAGAAGAGAAAAAGAGTCGATTAATTTAGCATTCGATTGCATGCAAAAGTCCAGGGCCCATACCGTGTCATATAATTGCGATCATTTTTAGGTTCACCCGTCGACACTGCGCGACTATGAACCTTATTGCGCGGCGATACGATTCGCGGTTGCGCAGAGTCAGCAGCTGAACCTAAAAATCATCGCAATAATATGTCGTGGTACGGGCCTGGTTCGTGCAACACAAGTTTAGTTAGAACTTAGATTACGCGACTCACAACGAAAAAAAAAATTGGGATTATTTGGCCTACCACTAATGATCATCACCGACGGCCGGTCTCGCCATCGCGACCCTCACCAGATCGTCGACCAACTTATAGGGCCCACGTTACGTCTTCTGTTTTTTTACCTCAGTCTTTCGAAGGTTTCAGGTAAAGGTGAAGGTTTTTCCGAAGGTCAGGTTTAATAATTTTATCTACAAATGGTACGGAAGACGCAGCGTAAGGCCTCCTAGCAAGGTGGACCGACAATTTGGTGAGAATCGCAGGAACCCGATAGATGCGGGCAGCGCAAGACTGGTTGTTGTGGAGACAATTGACGGTGGCCTTTGGCTAGAAGTTAACGTCTTTCGGCTAAGATGATGATGATAATTCGAATGACCTATGTTTAATAGGATAGTTTTTAGAGGTTAATTTACCTCAGTCCTTTCTAAAACCATGGCTCGCACCCTAGTGTAGAGCGCCTCTTCCCTGATCCTGGCCGCGTCTCGTATCTCCCGCACCAGGTCCGTGAGGAACCCTGGACTGTACTGGCCGCCGATCATGCCTGGAATCAAATGAAAAGAAGCCTTAGTGAGAGATTATAAGGTTCAAATTGTTTCATTTATTCGACAAAAGGCTCGAGTTTGGCTGCCATCTCGGGTGATGTTAAGAAACGATGGTGCACGCTTGTCTAGAGACACTGATACAATCGACCCTTAACTTCTTGATTACTTTTGATGGGGTTTATGTGAGTGAGAAGACAAAGAGTCTTATCACTGGTGCTGGTAATCGCATGCTATTTCGCTCACTTTCGCTTGCAAGAAGATGCCGCGAGCGGGATGGCATGCTAAAATCATAAATGAATAAACTGAGAAAAAGTGCGGATAAGGAAAAAAATATTGAATCTCCTCTTTTTTTAAGTCGGTTAAAAGGGCCTATCACCATAATAGAGGTATAAAAAGACCTTACTTAATTTGATAATGAACGTCGTGACTTTGCACTTTTCACCACGTTCGATAAGATCCTTGTCAGACTGTATACCATTGCTAAAGATACGCTCGCTATCTTATCACAACAGATTGTCAGTCAGAGGTGATAAAAAGATCAACATGACCATTTCTTTGCTCTAGTTATAAGACGTACAAAAAAACAGAACTGTGTTTTGTGAAAAAAAAATTAGGCTTCGTCTCGACTATGCATAATGTGAGCGGTTGACCGTCCCCCGACTGACTCTGAGTTGCGAATCGAGCAAACTCAATATTTAGGAAGCAGCGAACTGTGTGGCAAAGATAATATTAAAGCAAATCTTAAAAACCGACTTCCCATCCTGTAATTCCTCATCCATGTAAAACAACTTGCTGAATTTATCCGAGTGACATTATTGGTCATAAGACCAGGGGCCCTATTCGGAGATTTGAGATTTTCATCTCACCTTTTTTTGTCCTTGTTGCTCTCGTTTGAAACGTCATAGGTGTGAGAGTGACCAGGGACCCTATTCGGAGATTTGAGATTTTCATCTCACTTTTTTTCGTCTTTGTTGATCTCGTTTGAATAGTCATAGGTGTGAGAGTGACCAAGATAAAATCTCATCTCATCTCACGCGTAGGAATAGCCCTCCAGTTCATAAGAACTTCGCTGTCTATGTCGCTTGCTGTTACCGCCCAGGACTTGCTTGCTATTACCCGGGATGTTTTATGCAGAAGGTGCAATGCAAACAAATAAGTCAAAATTTTGTAGGTGTTAGACTTTTGATAATATTTTAAAAACTGCTTGACTAATTTCAATAAAATTTATATGGGACCACCTCTGAAGTATGATCGACCAAAAAAAAATCATTAAAATAGATTCACAATTGGCTGCGTAATCGCGTAACAGACATTAAAACAAAAACATACAGTCGAATTGGAGAACCTCCTCCTTTTTGGAAGTCGGTTAAAAATGGAAATCAAAGCAGCAGTCAGCAAACGTCACACACACCCCAAACTGCGTACAGTACGCGCTGTTGGACACTCCATTTAAAATACATCGAGTCGAAAGGCTAGCTAGAGGAAAACAGTCAGCCGGTCACAGTTTGCTTAGTTAATTAGGACGAAGCCTTAAATCTTAAATTTTAAGTATAGCTTACTATATAGCTAACAGCTTTTCGAGTAAAGTGCACTATCCGATTTGTGTGGCTCCAACACAAATCGATTTGATTGGTATTATACGCGTCTAATAATAAATAGTAGGTAATCGATACGGCTATGGTGTATTGACGAAGTCGAGCTCATTTTCGTACACTAGCTTAGAGCACTTTTCATATAGGGTCACCTGGGGCAAATGCGTCTGTGGGGCAATTGCGTCTTTCGAAAATTGCTGACAAACCCTTCACAAAGCAGGCTCCACCTACATCTTTTTTCTATCTTTAGTTGCAATAATGTGTACAAGATTGAGTTAGTTGCCTAATTTGTGAGGGGTTTGTCAGTAATACTCGAAAGACGCATTTGCCCCAGTTGACCCTAATTATATTTTCGTTTTGCTCTACATGAAGTAACTTATATTTTACTCTATTCTGACCCTGGATATTATTTGGTCACTCTCACTCTTGACTTTACAAACGAGAGAGACAACGACGAAAATATCTCACGCATCGGCATCCCTGTTATGCACATTTGCACACGTAACAATTAAGGTGAGCGCATATTTCGACCATACCGCATGCGGCTTACCTGCGCATGCGAGAACGCGATGCATAAAAAAAATCATAATATCTATTTATCAAATATTAGCAATTCCCCTTACTTAGTATGTTTTTTTTTTTAATTTGTAATGCTTGCATTTTGCGGCCATCCCGTACTCCATCGTAGGCTGCATCGTTGCTAATCATCAGTGGCCCTATTCGAAAATTTGAAATTTTCATCTCACATTTTTTTGTCCTTATTCCTCTTGTTTGAAACGTGATAGGAGTGAGAATGACCAAGATAAAAGCTCATCTCACCTCACGCGTAGGAATAGCCCCACTGGGCCTCGATTCTACTAACCAATTGTTTTTAAATTGTTAACGAATGTCTCTTTGTTATGTGTCACAAGTAGCCAATTCATTACCAATTAAAAAACAATTGCTTGGTAGAATCGAGACCCTGATGATAAGCAATGATGCAGCCTATATACGATGGTGCACGTTAATACAGCATGTAATTAGGTAGTATATGTATACATTTTGTGAAATGCTGAGCAAACGGAGAGGCATGCGGTGCAGATAAGTGTACATTCACCTTTAGGTTACTTCGGCAGTTTAATTTCCTTTAATGCCTACTTTCTATAGTAAATTGGCAAATGAAAGGGACTTAGCGAAATTGGACTGCGGTCGGAGTAATACATGTGAAACTGAAGAATGAAGAATGTGAAAACTCTGCGCATTTGTTAGTTTTTCATGACGCAAAGTTGGGCTTGGTAAAATGCGGCATGGGTGTTATGTCAAATTTGAGGAGAGACCGGAAATCTCTTATCTCTGGAAAAAATGTGCGAAAACTAAGAAATCGAACGAAACTGTTTCCCATTTCATTTATCTAGCGTGAAGCGTAGAAGCCTATCTCAAAAGTTAAAAGTTACAGAAGAAATCTCCAATGTCAACGAGTTGGAAGCGTGCTGGGCCCATAACCTGTAGAATTGTAAATAACAACCACGATTTGGCACTATAATATTAGTCAGGTTTATTTCAGTAGAACAATAGGAGCACAACTTGACACACGGTTAGACGACGATTGAACCATGGTATAGTAATATACTCCGCCAGGTATATATTCCATATATTCCAGGTATATAGTATTAGGTCCTTACGTATGAAATTAGCGTTTTGTCGTACTGATCAATTCGATCTGGAATATCTCCTCTTTGGTTAAGTATTCAAAATTCAAATTAATAAATTCATTTAGCTGGTTTTTTTTTCTTTGGAAAACCAACCCCGTGGACTGCCGGAGATCAAAATGAAAAACGAAGAATTAAAGGCTATTGTGGAAGCGGATCCATCACAAAGCACTTCAGAGATAGCAGCAGGCTTCGGGGTAAGTGACAAAACTGTATTAATCCACTTGAAGCAAATCGGGAAAGTAAAAAAACTCGAACGATGGGTACCTCATGAATTGAGTGAATCAAACTTGCAAACACAGGTCGCCTGCTGTGTTACTTTGCTCAACCGACACAATAATGAAGGAATTTTAAATCGAATCATTACTTGTGATGAAAAGTGGATATTGTACGATAATCGAAAGCGCTCATCGCAATGGCTGAACCCTGGAGACCCAGCCAAATCCTGCCCTAAACGAAAATTGACTCAGAAAAAGTTACTTGTAAGTGTTTGGTGGACAAGCGCCGGTGTCGTTCACTACAGCTTTCTTAAATCTGGCCAAACGATTACGGCAGATATCTATTGTCAGCAACTGCAAACCATGAAGGAAGAACTAGCTGTTAAACAACCGAGATTGGTCAATCGCTCTAGGCCACTGCTGCTTCACGACAACGCAAGACCACACACTGCACAACAAACAACCACTAAGTTAGCTGAGCTACAATTGGAATGTCTGCGACATCCACCGTACTCCCCGGACCTTGCTCCAACAGATTACCATTTCTTCCGGAATTTGGACAAGTTCTTGCAAGGAAAAAAATTCCACTCCGATGCAGCAGTCCAAACCGCCTTCAAAGAGTTTATTGATTCTCGCCCCCATGGTTTTTATAGTAAAGGGATCAATGAACTACCCATAAGATGGCAAAAGTGCATAGATAACAACGGTGCATACTTTGATTAATTAAATATATTTTACAAAAAAAATCGACTTTTTATTCCTCCCGTACAAAACGCCAATTTCATACGTAAGGACCTAATATACCTAGTCTAGCCATAAGTTCTGTTACAAATGAAAATGCATTTATTTTTTTATACAGTAATGTAATGTTAATAAAAATTATATGTACACATGTTTTGAAGTCTTAACAAAAATATAACTATTATTTTATTCAAAATTACCACCTCTGGCTTTGATACAGGCCTTTAGTCGGTCTGGCCAAGAATCTATGGATGTACGGACTGTTTCCATGGGAAATTTAGCCACTGCTTGCTTCAAAGATTTCTTAAGTGACTCTATGTCGGCGTGTCGTTTAGAGCAGGCCATGCCCTCTAAAACTGATCATAATTTGTAGTCCAGGGGGTTTAGATCTGCGCTAGAGGAGGGCCAGTCTTCAGCCTTTATAAAGTCCGGAACATTGGCTTACAGCCAGGCTTGGGTAGTTCGCGCCTTGTGACCAGGTGCAGTCTTGTTGGAAACTCCACGGTGGATTTTTAAAAAGTGTATTGCTAAGGGGTTTTACACCATCTAAGACGGTCTTGATACACTTTGGCTAAAGTTTTCACCCCTTTTTCACAAAAATGAAGCTTTGTGACGCCGTGAAAGGATACCCTCTACCAAACCATGACTGACGCAGGATGATGACCACGCTGTACCTTTCCAACCACTTCCGTAGCTTCTTTAGAGCTGTGAGCGTACACTTTGTCGTTTTGCTTGTTGTAGTGCTCTTCTATCGTGAAAATGTTTTCGTCGGTAAAAATAATATTTCTGTAACTTTCACCTGCGTAACGGGATAGATGACGTTTTGATCTATCCACTCTCTTTAACTGCAGCGATTGATTAAGGGCATGTCCTGTATATCGATGATAAGCACCAAGCTTCAGGTCTTGTTTTATTATACGCGATAGAGTCCTAGCGGGTATCTTCATTTCTCGCGATAAGATTTTTTGTTTCCTCATTGGGTTTTTTGGGAATTCTGGCTTTAACAGCATTAACAGCCTTAGTAGTCTTCATCACACGCGGCCGCCCCGATTTTTTATGGTTTTCAACAGAGGAAGAGTCGGTATATATCTGTCGATACTACGATATACGAACATACGGCTGATACCAAGATTTTGAAGAGTCTTGAAAATGACCGACGGTTTCATACCCCTTTCGTGCAACGCAATCACTGCAATCCTGTTATCTTTGACACCCCATTCCATGTTGTAAATTTAGTAATAATCACGAAAAATATATGTGAAATGGCGGGAAATTGATTGTAGTTTTCAACACAATAAACGCGTTCCAAATTTAAATGCAGAAAACAAAATAAACGAAGGAGTTTGTATTGTAACAATATTTATGGCTAGACTATGTATTCAGCGACACGTGGTGACGCCAATCAATGCTTAAGCAAGACTGAAATAAGTCATTTTCAACAAGTTCGAAAGAGAGGGATGAAGATGACGTCATTACGTGTTTTATGAATGCTAGACCTTGTTTTTTTGTATCATGGATTGAACATTGCTAAAGTTTTTATAGTAGTACGAGTAAGTATAAACGTTTATGAAGGCGGCTCGATTTACTTCGACAATATAATAATAACAGGGTTTATTTTTGTTTCTTAGCGATGTCAGCCTAGTTGGGAGAAGGTCCGCCTCTCAAGTTAGAGGGAGCGGGTTCGAAGCCAGCCGACGGCACGCACCAATTTGTTCATTGTGTGAACATATGTGCGTTTTGTATGTCAACTGCTACATGACTGGAGCTCGGTGTATGGCGACAGGCTCGCCCCCTGTCACATTTGGGACTGAATATCGTCCGGCGAAATGTGGGTGTTGTATTACACCTCTGCACGACCCCTCGGGGGAAAGGCGTGACGATATGTTATGTAATGTTATTTTTGTTTCTACTAAAAGATTCTCACGACAAAAAGCTACAGGGTGGCCTAAATATTCAAAGACTATCCATTCAGCTAATGTGTATTTCTGCAACGTCCATTTAGCAGTACCATTGTTTACAGCTATCTCTAGTAAATAAAACAATAGCCCGCCGGTCATTTTATAATCGGATCACGAAATCGGAGACAGCCGTAGGTATCGCCGTCACTTTCACTCGTATACATTATGTTACTGGAGAAACAGTGATGGAAGAAGTCTAGCGAGAACAGAGTCCCAGGCATTGGATTCGGTTGTGTAATTGTTTTCTATTTTATTCACAGCACGTTGAAGTGACAAATAAGTATTGTATTTTGGCATTCCGTATTATAAATTCGCACGGAAATCCATTTACCTACCTACCTACTCTCATTTCACTAAAAGTGTCTTATGTCTACCAAACTTTTAACGCTCGTTCGTCCTACCATAAAAATGCTAGTAATTCGGACCACCTACCAGTTTTCATTATCTCCCTAATCTCTTGCTTGATTAATTTCACTTAAATTCGAACTTATTTTTTTTCTCGACTGCGCCAGAAGGAGGGTTATGTTTTTCGAGTGTATATTTGGGTATGTATGTGGGTATGTATATGTCTATGTAGGTATGAGGTTTCTTTGGCAAGCCCTACAGCCTAAACAGCTTGATGGATTTCGACATGTGAGGTGTCATTTGAATCGTCTTGATAGTGGAGGTGACAGGGTATTATTTTGCAGCCGGGTTTTTTATTTTTGTTTTAATAATGTTACTTGATGATTGAAGTGAATTTGTAAGGGGTCACTTTTGACTGATTTATTTAATAGATAGATAAAGCAAATCAAAAATCCCTTTACATGGAGAGGTCGTCTACATCATTAGGTTTTAAATTAATCCATAATTTTTAGTTAAGTATATATTTTTTAGATAGTCCATAATTTTTAGTTAAGTTCATTAGTTTTTTAATTATATTTTTTAATTCGTTATTTAAAAAGATTAGAGGAGTGCAAAAGTCATAAAATTGCACTTTGTCACTCCGTAGATAACTTTAGAGGCTCGTCAGTATCATTACTTGCTCTCTTCGCTCGTCGTCTTCTTCTAGATGAAATAGCAATAGAAAACCTTTAGCCAATGCGAAGTTAGTCTAAAGTGGTTGCCGGACCCTTAAAAAGCTTTTTAACGACCAAAGTGAGTACTTTCGCGAGCGTTCGCGGCAATTGTCTGGTTCCAGCTTAACATCTGAAACACTACGTCATCGCCAGTCCGACGCGTGATCATTTAATTCTCAAGCGACTAATCCGCTTACAGTATATCCTATTGGCATGTTATTACAAACAAAGCCGGTGTTCATGACACTATTCTGTGCGCTGACATTTTTAGAATTCAACATTTTTTTTAAGTAGCTAGCTGTCACCCCGCGACTTCGTTCGCGTTTATTTTTTATATACATAGAGGTATATATCTGTGAGCTATCCTATCTGTTAAGTTAGATCGAACTGCACACGGTGTGCAAATTTGATTGAAATCGGTTAAGTAGTTTAGGAGTCTATAGCGGACAAACAACGTGACACGTAATTTATATATATTAAGATAAGATAGGTCGGCGTTTGACCACCAACTCGCCTGATGTTAAGCGACGTTGTGGTCTAAGATGGAGCACGACGACCTATAAGGTACTTATTCACTCTAGTCTTGAAGTTTTGTAGAGTGAACGCAAGTACAAAGACGGCAGTCGAGTGAGGCGCTACAAGTGCGCTACTGCTCAGACCCGTCTTCGGAACGGTTACACCGGACTACATCCCGAAACACGACTACGCCATTTCACGGCATGGCTTGGTCCGGTGGGTGGTAACTAGCCACGGCCGAAGCCTCCCACCAGAGTTTGCTACCCGGTTAGCACTACCTGGGGACCATCTGTAGGGAATCAAAATAGAGTAGGTACACTCCTACGGACGTGGGTAGCTCAGCTTCATTAAAAAAATGTTATTGTCGTCTATACTTTGTAGTCACGAAGATGTACTTAATCATAGTATATTGATCATTACTATAATTTATTACAGTTATTAAGTAAAGTTTAGGATTATTAATGCAATTAATAGATTTCTGGAGCGATAAATAATAAAGTTTATAAATTTCTTGAGACTAAAACGTTCTCTCTAACTAAGGGATCGTTCAGGGAAACGCGTAGCGCTACGCGGCGCGTGCAGCGTCGCTGTCGCGCAGCAAATCGCTAACGTATCATAGAGAGTTCAGGCAGAAGCAAATTCATGTTCATTTTGGCTTTAACCCCCGACGCAAATACGACGGGGTTTTATAAGTTTTACGTGTGTGTGTGTGTGTGTTTGTGTGTGTGTGTGTGTGTGTCTGAGGCATCGTAGCTCCATATCGGATAAAACCGTTTTAATTAATTAATTAATTTACTTAATTTATTTTTTCCGTTTCAAAGTTGAATTAGTGGGGAGTGTACTTAGCTTGTCAAGGTTTGTTTTAATTTTTAATTTATCTTGTGTTTTTGTTTCTGACGCTGCACGCCCCGCGTCTTCCTGGACGTGGCCTAACTCGAAATGAAAGCAGATCTAATACCTTTGCTATCTTCAGAATCTAACGGTTAATAATAAATAACAGAAGTACCGGTACCTTTTATTATTGAAAAGTACGTCTCACTTATCGCAGTTCTATTGTGAGAGAAAATTGATATTCTTAGCGTATTCCCACAGGGGCCGTTCAAGTATTACGTGAGCAGATTTCTTACCATTTTTTACCCCCCCGCCCCCCTTGTCATCAAAAGTAAGCAAAGCACTTACCCCCTCCCCCTATGCTTACGTAAACATTTTTAGTAATAAATGTTTTTTTATATTGTTATTTTTAAAATAGGAAAATTCATGAAAATATTAGGTTTAACTGATACACATAGAGTAAATGACAAAAAAATATAATCAGAAATAAAGAACATAACTAACATAAAGAATATTTTCGGAACACATTAACAGTCTTCAGTCCATGAAACCTGAATCCATGATTCTAAGTTATCGATGACATTGGATTGCTGCTCAGTGTTGTGAGTCTGCTCACTTTCATCCGATTTTGGAATGTCTATGTCACTCTCATCGAGCCATTCAACATCTTGGTGCTCTAAATTTTGAATAATGCACATCAGTTCATTAGCACGACGAGCAGCGACTCTTACAGGTCTAACTTTTCCCTCTGTGGGCGTGTTCTAATTGCTTAAATTATATTATATATTAAATTCTAAGTGGTCTAATTGCATCAACATAAACACAAATGATAACTTTCAATGCTTACAATACGTTTAGAATCCAAACAAAACAATACTGATAGATGCGCACTTGCAGCCGGCCGGCACGAGAGTAAATTATTAGACAAGTGAATAGCGCACGGTAATTTCCCTAATGCGCGGTAATTCCCCTAATCAGTTCTCAAAGCGAGAGCCTACGCATATGTATTATTTGCGGGAATCCCCGAAAAAACTTAAATAACTAACGATGACGTAATCATCATCTAGACCCCCCCACCCCCTATGTCATCCAAAATAAGCAAAACAGAGACCCCCCCACCCCCCCTTGGTGCTTACGTAATACTTGAACGGCCCCACAGCGCACAGCCCGACAAACTCATCTGTACAGGTGGTCAATTAACGAACTAACATTCTTCTTGAAGGGCTATCAGTTTTGTTAGGAAAATGCGATGGTAGCTCCCTCATTCAACTCTTAGGATAAGTCGGTTTTTTATACGCAGACTTGCAATATGCAAGGCTATCACACAGGTCACGAGAGATAGCATTTATGTTTGTACTTACTAAGCTAACGCGAGGTGGATTTCAATTAGCATGTGAATATTTTATTCATAGACATACTGCGCCTTGTTTTACCGTTTCCCAGTGCTATCGTATTTTGTGGGATTGAACAAGTAACGTTATTAGTAGAATAACAAATAACCCGGCTGCAAAATGTTGTACCCTATGTCACTTCCACTTTCAAGACGATTCAAATGACACCTCACATGTCGAAATCCATCAAGTCATTTTAGGAGACCTAAGGCTGCTAGATTTAATAAAACGCTGGGATACGATTAAATCGTAGAATGACCATTTATTAATTTAAACTTTTATAAACACGAAATCTTACAATAAACCTAGACTATAGTATAACATTTTTATAACAATATAGTATATTTTCCAATGAATAAAACTAGACGTTAGGCTGTAGAGCGTGCCAAGAAAACCTCATACATGCATACTCACATACATTTATTTATTTGTTTCACAACTTACAGCTATCATTACAGGTATACCTAATGCGATAGTGTAGTAATAAGTACTAACTAACTATATCCTTTAAGAAACTTACGGTAACACAATAAATGTAGTGCTATCTTTGTGAATTCACCCAGAGTACAATAGAACAAATCTGTATCAGCCGCGACAACGTTGAAAGTACGCAGTGCGCGCGTCAGCGGCGCTTGGCCGAGGTTGGTGTGAGCGCGCGGCACCGCCACGAGCTGCGGCCGCCGCCGCCGCCACACATCTGTCCGGGACGTTGAAACATACATACATACTTACATACATACAAACGTACACTCGAAAAACATAACCCTCCTTATTGCGAAGTCGGGTAAAAATATCCTAGACTAAGTCTTTGATGTTGACTTAACACACCACTTCCTTGACTTCATAAAGATCTGTTTAGTGATTGCTTGTTTTTGGGGGAAAGAAGCAATGTGTTAAGAGTCCGGCGACCACTTTAGACTAACTTCGCATTGGCTTAAGGTTTTCCATAATCATTTCGTCTAGAAGATGACGAGCGAAGAGAGCAAGTAAAGATTCTGACGAGCCTTTAAAGTTACCTACAGAGTGACAAAGTGGATTTTTTTTTAATGACTTTTGCGCTTCTGTAATCATTCTTAAACAACTAAGAATGTCCCGGATTGTTATGGATTCATTTAAAAGCTAATGATGTGGACAACCTTCCTATGTAAAGGGATTTTTGATTTGCTTTGTCTATCTATTGAATAAATCAGTTAAAAATTACCCCTTACAAATGCGGAAATTTTTCATAGCTCTATTTTAGCTTGAAAACGTTTTTTAAAAAAACCAAGTACAAAAACCAAGTACGTAGGGGCGAAGATATTGTTAATTTAATTGTACATGCTAAATTTCATCATAAGCTGACAAATGGTTTCCAAGAAATTTGAGAAGCGCGTTTGTATGGACATTTCAGAGCGTCGCGGCCCTCTTAAAATAATGGATTACTCTTGACAGTGCTGAAAGATTACACGCAAAAGTGCATATCACAATGAAAAAGCATATTTTGTACTAATTGAGTTTGGATTGCTGGTGTCTTTTCTGTGAACACTGTTCACTGTTAGCCGTCATATAGTAAATTGGTCTAATATATTTATTAGTAAAAAGCTTATCAATAAATCTTCATTACTTGGTTCTTTTTACTAATTTATCTATTTATCTGAAACGGTATTACGGAAAAGCTTACTTTCGAATTCACAATGCAACACGTAGGTGTACAATATGATCAAATACCCTATTCTGGCGCGTGCAATTATAACTCTCTCTCTCTCTCTCTCTGTGTGTGTCTCTCGCATGAATTTTGTAACGAAATAAACAGTGACAAAATATGGCTCTAGTTATTTTTGTGTGGACAAGTGGGCCCAAGTGGAAGGGAAATAAATAGTTCCAAACCCGAAACGATGATCGAAACAAGTGTCCTAAACAGCCGACACCAAAATCAGTGACGGTATGCATGCATTAAGCCGCTGATTGGCAATCGGCATAGATACCGACAAATTGACCAGAAAAATATCGGTGGGATTCGGGATCATCACAGTGCTCTTCTCTTACTCTTTGAGTCGTACTAGCCCTACGACTTTGAGTCGTACTAGCCCTACGACTCAAAGAAAAGAAGGAGAGAACATTATCTTAAAATTTAAGAACCTAGCCACCTCTCACTCACGCACTTTTCTAACGGTTGCGTGTTCCCGAACAAACGCTCAGACTTCAGACAATATTAAAACACAATCGATCATAGCATTATACCTAAAAAAAAACTTGTTAAACTTCACAAATAGAAGCAATAAAAATGTAAGGCAAAGTTCACGAAAGTAACGTTACAAACATAATTGCACGTTAGGTTTTTAGAGTCCGCAATTTCGTACCGTACCGTAGCATTCCTTATGATAATTCCGTTTCTAGTTTAAGTACAAAACTTGTGCAGTAAATTATTTACGAATACTTAACATGCGATTGTGTAGGTAATTGAAACGTTTATTGAGTTGCTCGCTAATTTCAGGTAGACGATAGGAAAATTGTAGAACTTGCCTTGAAGTGGGAGTTTACTTTGTTACAGCAAATTTAATAACTTGCCTTTGATAATGTCACAGAATAAAAGTTTAGGATCTTAGTATAATAATATGATCCGCCGCCAGTTATAGCGTTCCAAGACATAAAAAGTTACGTGAGTGATACACAGGAATACTTATTCCTGCGTATCACTAACGTAACTTTTTATTACTTTTAATTTTAGTACTTAACTTTTAAGTACCTGGATGGCCGAGCTTTGCTCGGTATTTTTTTTTTTTTTTTTATTGTGTTTTTTGGATAATAAACAATTGATTTTAGTCTAACCTCAAAGCAAACACTCATTGACTTCGTGTTACTTAACAACGCCATCTGCTGTTGTGTCGTTAAAGAAATTACTCGTAGTTGCTCACAAAAAATTGTATTATTGTTCGCCAATAGATGTCAGGAAGAGTCATATTTTTCAGTTGAGATTGATTATCGATAAAACACGAATAAAATTACATTTTCTAAAAATGATCCTAGCTAGATCGATTTATCGCCCCCGAAACCCCCTATATACTAAATTGTATGAAAATCGTTGGAGCCGATTCCGAGATTCCAATTATATATATATATATATATATATATATACAAGAATTGCTCATTTAAAGATATAAGATTTGCAACAAGTTTGAAAGAGTATGAAGATTGACGAGACGAGTGACGTACCTACTTGGTGTCAATTAACTCTCGGAGTGCTAAACCTTGTTTTTTAACTCCTGACGCAAGAACGACGGGGTGTTATTAGTTTGATGTCTCTATCTCTCTCTCTCTCTCTCTCTCTGTGTGTGTCTGTGTGTGTGTGTGTGTGTGTGTCTGCGTGTGAGTGTGTGTGTCTGCGTGTGAGTGTATGTGTCTCAGTGTAGGTCTTCTTTTTTATTTGTTTGAAAGGTGAATTAGTCGGGAGTGTTCTTAGCTATTTATGTTTAATTTATACTTATACTAGCTGTCACCTCGCGACTTCGTTCGCGTTTATTATTTATATATACATACATATATGTATATGTGAGCTATCCTATCTGTTAAGTTAGATCGAACTGCACACGGTGTGCAAATTTGATTGAAATCGGTTAAGTAGTTTAGGAGTCTATAGCGGACAAACAACGTGACACGTAATTTATATATATTATTAAGATATTATTATTGTAACTTTGGACTACTAAATTGCTGCGTCAAGTTATCAATGTGGGTGATTCTAATCACCCACATTGATAACTTGACGACTTGACTTGATGACTTGACTTGACTTGACTTGACTATCAAGTATCATTGGGGCATAGTGGATTTTTTTGCCAAGTTTTCCGTGCTAATTCGTTTAGGTGGAACAAATAGCACTTTTATAAGGGTTTGTAAGTAATCCCTTGTGCGGCAGAATTAACCTAGAAACTGAATTACGGGAAAACAAAATACCTAATCAAATAAGCAAATGATTTATCTGAATCTGATATATAAATGATTATTCTGAAGCTACTTTTCTTATTAATTATTGTAAATCCGAAAATAATCTGTTTGTCTGTTACCTTTGCACACCTAAATAGTTGTCATAGTCTTGATAACATTTAATTTTAGCAAGGAAAGTGCATCATTGGCACATTGGCTATTTTTCATTTTGAAAAATGCAGTAGAAGTCGAATTTCAGAGACACCTCGACCGCAGCTAGTCTACACATGTATTAGAAGGAAAATCAATAAAAACTAACCATTCAAAAGGACCACTGATGGTATTGATTGATTTTAAAATTTCTTTATTAACAAACACATGAAAAATTTTTTGTACACTCAGCGTTAGAGACTAAGACACAAGTAAACAAATTAAAAGTTATTTTGTAGGCTAGGACCGCCTTTTAAAACTTAATTGCTAAACTGAACTGATGGTATTACCTACCATCATTCTGTTCTGTGGTCCAAAATCAATAAATTACATATTCTCTTCTCTACATAGTATAAAACAGAGTCGCTTTCCTCGCCTGTCTTTAATTACTAATAACATATGACATAGATAGGTGCGTATTTATACATACATAAATAAAATGAGGTTATAAGTAATAAAAACAATAATGTAGGGTATATGTGTAACATTGACCTAAAAAGCACTGGTGTCCTCAGCTGTTCTTCGCCTTTTTGGTGATCAAAAATAAATTTCTTCAGTTTAAATCTAAAAGCTTTTATACCTACTATTATATTATTTATTTTATATTATATTAGTGTGTTGTTAAGTGTGATATTAGTGTGATTGTGGCGATTATCAGTTAAATAGTTTCTCAAGAGGTACCGTGCAAAGCCGGTGCGGTCGCTAGTTAACAATTAAGCACGTACAGCGCATTGATTGCAAACGCAGTCGGCGCATCAAAGTACCGTCTGCCAGTTGTCAGTTGAGCGTAAAGTTGTAAAAACAACTAGGTCTACTTAGCTAGTAGTTTTTAAGCAGGACATACCGGTATTGGAATATCGATAGAGGATGACCAAAGAAACTATAGGTTAAGAGTCCGGCGACCTAACTAACTTCGACCTAGGCGACCTAGACTAACTTTGCATTGGCTTAAGGTATTCTATAGCCATTTCGCCTATAAGAAGAAGACGAGCGAAGAGAGCGAGTCATGATACTGACGAGCCTCTAAACTTACCTACAGAGTGACAAAGTGCAAATTCGATTTTTTTTATGACTTTTGCACTTCTGTAATCATTCTTAAGTAACTAAGAATTTCGTTTGTATTATGGATTCATTTAACAGTTTATAATGTAGACCACCTTCCTATGTAATGGAATTTATGATTTGCTTTGTCTATCTATTGAATAAATCAGTCAAAAATGACCCCTTAAAAATGCAGATATTTTTCATAACCTCTATTTTAGCTTGAGAACGTTTTTTAAAAAAAACCAAGAACATAGGGGCAGAGATATTGTTAATTTCATTGAACATGCTAAATTTCATCATAATTTGACAAATGGTTTTCAAGAAATTTGAGTACCTAGCGCGTTTGTATGGAAATTTCAGAGCGTCGCGGCCCTCTTAAAAACGTCCCTCGGTTCCATAATGTCTTGTACCTACTGCCGAATGATATTTATTATTTTTCTGTTTGTTTCGATGGCAGCCTAGTTGGGAGAAGGCCCGCCTCACAAGCAAGAGGGAGCGGGTTCGAAACCAGCCGACGGCGCGCACCAATTTGTTCATTGTGTGAGCAAATGTGCGTGTCATCTGCTACATGACTGGAGCCCGGTGTATGGCGACAGGCTCGCCCCCTGTCACATTTGGGATTGAATATCGTCGGGCGAAGTGTGGGTGTTGTATTACACCTCTACTAGCCCCCCGGGGTAAAGGCGTGATGATATGTTGTATTATGTTATGTTGTTTTACTTCGTTTTTGGTATGCAATAAAGATGTGTTGTATTGTATTGTAATGTCCCTTTGCCAAAATATTCTTTTCCCAAAATGAAATACGTGAACGACGACATTTAATGTGAAGCTATTGAATTCATATAGGTAGGTATGACCTTATCCAAAACTATTTGTAAATGACTTATTTCGGTCTCGATTGACGTCACTACGTGTTGCCCACGTGGCTGGAATGCTATAGCTAGCGGAGTAGGTATATATTATTAAACCATGGGTATGACAAGCGATAGAGGCGAATAGAGAAAACGATTTTACAATTAAGAAACCACCTACGTCGTCGTGCTCTGAGTATTGCAAGGGCCTCGTAAACGGTTCGCTCCCCTACACCACATAACACCTAATAGCCTACTTAGTGCTTGCAGGAAATCCTGCTTATCGATTAAGGCCAGAAGATATCGCCAAGTCGTAAGGGGAAAATGCAGCACGTATATCATTAATTTGAACTACATATGTTTTGTTACTTTCATGACCATTATATTATTTTATTATTTCATTTTTAACTTATTACGTATATCGGACTTTTTATTGTGATTATTTTTACTTATGGACTCTGTCTGAATTAAATGCTATTTGAATTTTTTTGAATTAAACAAACCATTGTTACGCCAGTCGCAGCCGATGAAGAAACTATACGCTAATCTGTGGCGATGATTACAACTACCGATAGGTAACGCAAGGTAGGTGTGCAATTTTTGAGTTAATTATTTTATACTATTTTATTGTTTGACATTTTTTTTTTATTATTTATAAGTTTTGTATTTTAATTGTAATTTGATTTTTGACCATTTCTTTGCTATATTATTATTATTATTTTTGTTTTTGTTTGACATTTTTATAGTTATATATTTTAATTTGATTTAATTTTTAACCAACGAATGGTATAATTTGACTACTTATTTATTATTATTATTATTTTTTAATTGCTTTCGGCAAATTGATTTTTATGTATTTAAATTTTTTTGTCATTAGCTTTTCACACGCCTTGGCGTTGCTGTAAGTGTGTTAAGTAATTGTTAATAAATGAAATGAAATGAAACGCAGATTAGACAATGGTAGCGGCTCGAGTCGCGCGCCCCATTGTTAAAATCATTCCTTTTATCCTTTATCCTAGCCTAGCTCGTAACAATATAATCACATCACGCTCTATATTTAGCTAAATCGCGAATTCGAATCTAGTGTAAAGTACTTGAGATAGGAGATGAGATAGCTGTCTCTATGTTACACGTAGCTATTATTTATTGTGCTGTTGTAGTAAAGGTCGATTGACGTTGATAGTGTATTAATCCAGCGTTTAAAACTTTATCCAGTGTAAGCCGGATCTTTTATTCTGAATTTAGGTTTGCGAGCCACATCAATGCTCATAACACGAGCTGAGTACGCCATTGACGGATACGTCAACCGACGCCGATATTTAATTAGGATATAGAACAGCTGTGGTGATGATGGAACTTTAATAGACCAACGTTGACACAGTTCCCTCCAGTTAGGTATTTGCTCAATCGTCCAATCGTTTCTGAGCTGCACCAATGCTGAATTGCAACACTTTATCGATAGTTAGGTACCTACTAAAAAACCGATTTAAAAAAAACCTACTGTTACTGTACCACGGAATATTGTTAAGAATTTTATATCAGCGACAAAACAAAGACACGATCGTTTTAGACTGCCTAAAAATAATCTAGATATTGGCACAGATGCCGAATGGATAAAAGTGTTGGATTAATTTCTAACTCTAATTTATAAATTCTGCAAGTCATGTTTTATTAATTCAATAGAGAAAGTCTCGAGTGCAAAGCTTTAATGGCTAGCTTGACATGCCGTAAAAAGCTGCCTAGAGGTAAACACTGTACAGCAAGAACTAGGCAAGTTTCTCTGCGATCTTGGTGTGAATTCCTGGTGAAAGGCCTTAATTATTATGGTAGAAAATAGCACATTAATTTTATATTAAACATCTAAATGGTGTTTGTTATTGCTTTTATAGATTTTTTACTGTAATTTTGTCTTGTACTTGCTACTGCATTGCAAGATAATTAAACATGACATGTGAATGTGTGTAATGTACACACACACTTCTGTTCTTTTTATTCAATTATGTAGATGTACATTACCGTGTTATTAAATGCATAATTTCTTGTAATTGCTTTCTTTTATTTTGTATATTAAAGTTATGGGTGTTTCTGCATTTGCTAGAGCAGTGAATGAATAATTATTACAATTATGACATGATGTATATCATAATATCATTATTATCATATTATACATATGATATTATGTATTTTCAGAATTGTGTTCTTTTTAATTGTTTCCTAATGAAATTATAGAAAAAGCATTGTAACACATAATATGGCAATATTTCTGGTATCTTTACTAAAAACGAGTTTTAAATCGAGATTCATATCTGAGCGTCGTTTTAGATCACCGCCTTACATTTAGTTGATTCTCAAAGATAAAACAAAGCCAATCTTAACCCACGCAAATTAAATTATAAGGTGTAAGAAAATAGTGTTTTTATGAGAATACTCACCATTATCAAGGGAATGGTTTGATGTATGTCCCATACTAGAACTCGTCCCTTTGTGCAGCAGCGCATTGTGGTGTCTCATGTTATCTAATTCCGCTGCAAAAATTCAATTTTATGAATAGTCTAAGTATAATATAATTTAACTAATACTTAATCAGATATGTATATTAGATCCATATCTAATGATCAGATTTAGATTATTTCATTTTAGACTTGCTGTGTCATGTAGTCAGCACCTACCAATAGTTCTACAGGAATTGTTTTGTATCTGGAATATAAAGAAAAAGTAGCCTATGTGACCTTCCAGCATTTGCACTATACCCATGCAAAATATTATGTTGATTCATTGCAGAGTAAAGAGGAACCAAAAAATACATGTACTTATACACTTTCCCATTAATTGGACAATCCTACTTAACTAATATTTTATAAAGTCGAAGGTTTGTGTGTGTTGTTTGTTACTTCTTCACACATATATATATGTATAAACAGATTTTGATGAGATTTGTATGGAGGTAGCTTATACCTTGAAATAACACATTGGCTACTTTTTAGCTGCTATGGGTGCAGTTAGTTTCTTTAATTCTGGGATGGTGTGGTCTCATAAGACTTCAGGAAAGTTTCAGTGTTATTTTGAAATATTTTAACTAAGTAAGTCCAAAATCAATGTTTTCTACGTCATATGCCACAGGTCTTAGCAAAGATTATAGATAGAGGCAAACATTTGACTACTGGCAACTATATCTATTTGTTTACAAAATATTCTGTGCAAATGATTAAGCCTGTACTACACCCATTTGACCAGAAAATCATTTTCCGCTTCAAAAAACCCAAGCCAGACTAGGTCAATATTGAGACATAAAACCATTAGTATGTAACACATGTTTTGTTTTGTGACCTTGACTCACTAGTGAGATAAGTCTATGTGGGTGAATTTTTAAGCTGTAGGTGTGAAAATGAAGGCCTTTTGATTTATGTGGGCTGGAAACATTCACAAATAAAAATAACACCTTTTTAATTCAATATAGATGCTCAATCATTGAGAATTAAATCTTATTTTGTTTAACATTCAGTTCATATTGCAAAAGCAATAATGAAAGCAGTGTAACCAATTAGCAAATAAAACTCAATCTTCAACGGTTCACTCAATATGCTTGAAATTTAATGTACCATAAAAAGCTGCCGCTTTTACTTACCTCTGGTTTCCAATAAGTCTTTATTCAGTCTTTCATTGGCTCTTTTCAGAGCTGATATTTGGTCAAGGAGACAGATTAGAAGCTTACTTCCCATTTGGCTGTCAGTTGAGTCTGAGCCAGTATCGGAATCAGATTCAACGTTAGCCGGCTGGGCTACGTCTGGGAGGCCTCCGATACAGGGATCACTGAACCTACGATTACTAGCATCATCCTTGTCTTTCTCATGCCTGTCGCTGTTCGAGTTAGTGTCGCCGACTGACGTGATAATCGGCGGTAAACTCGCGTAATCTAAATTGTCCGTTGAGATTTTAGCTTGGGCATCTTGATCGTGGTAGTTGACTTCTTCAGCTTTGTGCTCCCTTCGGCGGAGTCTAGGCCGCTGAACTTGAATGCTTTTATTGACGTTCTGAACGTATCGATGATCTTGTCCATAAAAATGCATCATCGGTGGATTGTGGTAACTGGGAAGGGTAGGGAGCGATAGTGGTTCTGAGGTACCATACATGTTTCGATATGGATCGTAGCCGGGGGCAAACTGAGCACCTACAGGCCAGTTGACATTCATACTCGGTGCTACAAAGTCGTAAGTATCCATGCTAGGAGTCACGTCTTGAATGTGGCTCATCGTCTTGTCTAGCCATTTAGAGAGGTACGACGACTTCCCATGAGATTTTTTCCGCTTTCCCGGGGAGCTGTTGTTACTGGAACCGTTGCCGTTCACTTGTTTTGGTGTTGAAGCCATTTATGTAAGCGACCACTTTCAAGGAAAAAAAAGTTAAGAAGACACTCGAAGTTTTACTTTCTATTTTACAAAAACTTAGCACATTTTCACTGGCTGTAATCGAAAGCTAAGAAATCATGTTAAAATAATTAATTTTCGATTTTTTCGCAGCGATTCGTTCGTTTCACTTTACCGACGGACTTGAAAAAGTAAACTGACGTTTGACGGAATTTCGATGAAATGTCAATGTCATTTGTCAAAAATTGACGTAAGCAGTTGATGAATAAATTGCTGTTCCATTTCACGCAGAAAGCTTGATGAAATTCTTCACAAATTCTTTACTACGTTATTACACTAGATGGCGTGTCTCATAGGCGTAATTCAACTTAGTAGTACCATGAACATCTTACAGATGGCGCATGGCGGTCTACTATGCCGGTTAACTGATAATAATGTTTATAAATGGCTTTACCATGCATTCTGTAGTCTGGCCATCTACTAGGTAGATAGTAGTAGATACAAATTATCACTCCTCTTTCACCACCTTCCTTTCCACTTGTTACGATCCTGGCATAGGTACCTAAATCTTTAGCTTCTTCCACTTTTGCGAGTCTTGGCCTGGCCTGGACCTGTGGCCCTATTCGGAGATTTGAGATTTTCATCTCACCTTTTTTCGTCCTTGTTGCTCTCGTTTGACACGTCATATGTGTGAGAGTGACCAAGATAAAATCTCATCTCATCTCACGCGCAGGAATAGCCCGGCCTTTCTTTAAAAAGTTTTTGATTTGGTCGAGATACGTGCGTCTAGGTCGACCCTTACCGACCTGACCATCACACTGGCTTTGGAAATCGGTTTCGTTAATCTCCTTTCATCCATTCTGTCAATGTGTCTAAACCATCCAAGCATCCCTTTTTCAATCTGTATCACTATATTCTATCAGCCTTCAACACACCACAACGTTTTTTAATTACATTGTTTCTCATTTTATCCATCAATTTATCCATCCAAGCCAATTCTAACGCGTGAGATGTTATCTTATTCACTATGACTTTTTAAACTATTTCTAGTTTAAAACAATGATCAAAAAACATCTCACGCGTTAGACCTCTAGGCCTTAAGAGTCATAATTATTATGTCTTAAAAAGTCTGGTGCTCTCTGGACATAATACGCATTATTTTTATGACACAACTTTTGAAACAGGAGCAAGCACAAATGTGATTTATTTTTTTATAAATCGTGCCACCCAGAGTAGCAGTCACAATAAAAATCATTTAAGAAAACTTACAATAGTGCTGAGATGCTATTCCTACGCGTGAGATAAAATTTTATCTTGGTCACTTTCACACCTATGACGTTTCAAGCGAGAGCAACAAGGACGGAAAAGATGAGATCAAAATCTCAAATCTCCGAATAGAGTCGCTGGAGCTTCTCCTTTTTTTTTTACGTAGAATAGGTCGGCGTTTTACCACCAACTCGCCTGATGTTAAGCGACGTTGTGGTCTAAGATGGAGCACGACGACCTATAACGTACTTATTCACTCTAGCCTTGAAGTTTTGTAGAGTAAACAAGTAGAAAGACGGCAGTTGAGTGAGGCGCTACAAGTGTGCTACTGCTCAGACCTTTATTGTTTTTAGCAAAATCTAGGGTACCTATTAAGTATTTTAAATAAGTTGGGATAGGTAGCTGGGTTTCGACACTAAACTAGGCCAGTCACACAATTAATTGGAAAAAGCTACTACAAAATAAAACATTTGTACTTGAATGACAGAAATTTTATTTTCTAAATATATAAAACAATCTGATTTATTTACAAATTTAGACTTCATCGGTTTTCATAATATATGCATGATAAAAAATTTAAAGGCAGTCTATGGCACAGTGCGGATTTCCAAACCAAAAAATTAACTGTGTGCTTAGATAATATTGATAGATGGCAGTACATTTAAGTTTTTCAACTAGTTACTTACTAAAAAATTTAATAAACTATAACTACGTTCGAAAAGTTAACAAACTTCATTACTTCTTGCAACAGAGCATGTTAAATTTTAAAACTTTTTAGAGGGTACTTTTTAAAATCAATCGAACAGAATTTTAACTTAAAATCTATTTATTTACTTATCGATTACATGTCAATAAACCTAACGAGATTTAATTAATAATAACAAAACAATTGCATTAAAATGGAAGTAAGAATATTGTACTTATTGTGTACGATGTTATATTTGGCTAAGGTCGTGTCTAGATACATAAATATCCACTCGTATGGAAAACAAAACGATTATATGTATTTTTAAGATTATTCGAGTGTAGATAGTTCATAATCGTGCCCAACAATGTTATGACAGAATTAACATTATGTACTCTGTTTCATTAAAATCAATGCTATTAAAGTAATCTGTCAACCTTTCGCAGGAGAATTAGCAGCTGTCACGCGCAACTTTTCATTATTTCCGGTACAGATCTAGAATTATGTGAGTTCTGGTTTGATCCAAAAAAACAAGGTCTAGCATTCTGGGAGCAAACACGTAATGACGTCACTCGTCACCGTCAGCCGTCTCTATCGAACTATTTGGAAATGACATTTATTTCGGTCTTGCTTATGCAAGACCGACGGTTGACGTCACTACGTGTTGCCCACGTGACCGGAATACTATAAGTATATTATTATACCATGGGTTCTGAGTATAGCTATAGACACACTAGAGTAAAAAGAGCATTGCATTGCGCGTAAGTAGTAGCGATTAGAAGGGGTAGGGCGAATCGTTGTAGATAAGAACTATCTGTAAAAGCCGCCGATCTCGTAATCTATGACTTTGATCTAATAGTTTTGACTGACCGAAGAGCTTTCCGACAAAATAAAAGATCCATTTAAGACTCAAAGCCTCGCTAAAATAGCGAAAACCACGTCCACCATAGACCAAGTCTAAGACAGGGTTTCTCAAACTGCACCCCTTCAAAAAGACGTTACAAAAGACGGAAATCAGAGTTAGCACCAGTCACGTGCAAACCTCACCAGTGCTTGGGGCTAACAATTCGCCGTAATGTAACTTTTATAGTGAACCTCAACTGTTAAGTCCCGTAAACCCCTCTTTGAGAAACCTTAGTCTAAGGCGTTTACATAAGAGATCAGCGGAAGGATTTAAAAAGTAGCCACCTTTTATATTACATTTCATAATTTTGTTGAATTGTGACTTGGAAAAATTCATACAATATAGGTACGTAAATACATGTAGGTAAAAACCATAAGAACATTATAAGAACCTCCTCAGTTATGTCCCGTTCAAAAATTAAACATTCTTGCATTACATTCTGAGGAATACATAAATAAAGATTTACGAAAGATAAATGTGTCTTAATCTACATCTGAGTATATAATTTTGATCATAAAATATAATTTATAACTTAAATAATGCTCGTATACTTTCTAAACTTTGATATTTGAGAGACTAAATTTAAAGATTTTTATAATGATTAGAAAAAAATGAATACCAGGCCAATTAATACGAATCTAGAATGATAATTAAATTATATAAATCATTTAACGTTAGCAATTTATATGAATGCCAACTTAATATGATAATGCCATCTACATCATAATGAAACTAGACAGACGTAAAGATCTAAATTCAATAAAAAAGATAAAATCTATATCTTCGTATATTTTTTAGTATTCTACATCTGTCTACTAAACTACGTTTAATAAACTTTTTTATCTTAACGCTATAATCTATTATGTTACAACCATTCTTACACGTATTGTTGCTACATTCACACTTGATTACAATCACTAACATCTTTCGTCAAGTCACATCGTTGCATCTAATTAAACCTAGGATTCCATACAAAACAGCTTCTAGGTAAATACCTATTAATAAAATACATTAACAAATAGATATAATATGACTGTATGTCCCACCTCAGTCAGGATAGGTAGTCAGTAAACTTTGTCATGCAAATAGAACACTGCACATGTAAATAAATATACAGAGAAATGTATTAGTTTATGGTATGGGAGAACTTTGGTTCATATTAAAACTCCTTTCTCTTGGAATCCCTTTGGCTCAACCCTTTCCGACCCTGCATTCATTCGAGTGATTTCCACATTTATTTTTATTGGAATGCCTGTGAGAACTACTGAACTTTCCGTACAAAAATTGCAAAACATACAAATGCTTTGGTTTTTGGCAGTGTTCAATGTTTTCACACTTCCATCTGAGAAATCACCCATCACGCACTCCATCTTCGTATCAAATGACACTACAGTTTGACGTCATCGAATGCTGTGAGCAAATCGTTTGTGCCTTGCAGCATTTCCGAGTCCGGCCAGAAGTCTGACGAGCTGAGCTGCACGTTGGTGTCTATCAGCTCGCTCTGCATGTAATTCGGACTCGGTTGCATTTTTGTGGTCAAATACGGATCGTTGCCTTGTATAACCCCTGCTGGGGATAGCAGCCTATTTCCTGAGCTGTAGACCTGATGGAACTTGCCAATTGGAGACATCGATTGGGGAGTGTAGGGGCTGTAGGGACTCATCACGCGGTCTCGTTGAGCGGGACTCATTGCCGGGCTGGAGTAGCTGTTCGGGCTCGATGGAAGCGAGTACATCGGACTGCCTATGTTGAGACTTAGCGGGGACATTGGACTGGTCATGCTCGAGCGCATGACTTGTTGAAGCGGGGTATTGGTCGGCACCATGTCTCTCGGTTCAGCTTGTATGATGTGGACGATGGGTATTGCAGTTTTGTTGAGGGCCGTCTGTTGGGTGCGCTGCGGGGGGTAGCCGAGCATCTGGCGGCTGGCCATGCGAACCTGCTGGCTCTGCTGCGATGGTTGGGGCTGCGGTATGTCCTGGAAACCACAACAGTTACATATTAGAATCATTGCAGTAATATGTATTATGTGAAACCCGATCTATAACGAGACACCTGTAAATTGTAAAACTCAGCTAAACATGTGGAGATTTATCTCACCAAATGTATCGCGCGTCTTCTGACTGAAAACTGTGATGTCTACAGATGCATAAATGAAAAAATAAGTCATACACTTGTAAAAATATGTAGAAATCGTTATTTTGCTCATCCATCATCTAACATTCGTTGAACAAAAAATTACGCTGGTACAAAAGGTGCATATACAGGATGTAGGATAGATTAAGACATTAGCTTTGACCTTGATCTTTAACTACATACAGAAACAATGAATATTCCGAACAGTTCGTATAATCGCACGAGACGTGGTGTGCTGAACGTATTTGCCTAACGAAGCTACTGTGTGCTCGAGTTATGCTAAGACTGATGAGCATACATCACACCTACGTTTTACTAGGCACGTCATAGATTTAATCGTCAACATAGAATTTTCCATACATGAGTGCATTCAGTCTGGCGGCGAGATGGGTCGACTTATTATTGTACAAATCGTGGGTCGGGCTTGACCCGATTGTCGCAGAACCGAGACTGATGGCTCAGTTAGAGGGAGACCTATACTCAGTAGTGTAATAAAGGCTGTGGATGATAAGAGCATCCATGTGTTGAGAATTCAAGTATATTCTAAGTTCTCTCTTAGCTTAGTTTATTTTCCATAAACTTTATTTTTTACTTCCCAACCTATTATAAGCATGCATGCCAAGTTATTTACTGCATTGCAGTAGTTACTGTCGTTAGTTGTTAGTTAAAAATCGATAAAAAATCCTAAATTGCCTGCGGTTGCATGACGCGACACAATGCAAAGCACTGACCGAAAACTGTGCCAGATTTATTTACCTAATACTACTCGTACTTAATTTACTGCTATCCTAGTACTTGCTTGCTAAGGTTTCTGACTAGCACTACATTTATAATATACCTTTTATTATGCAGATGTGTAAATTTAAAATACCTAGTCGCTATTATAATCTGCTCTATTTTAAATAAGTTACACCAAGAAGTCAGGTACTAATCTTAAAAAACCTGCCTACATTGTAGGCAGTTTGTCAAAGATTGGGTTTAGGTTAGGTTCGGTTTAGAACAGGTTGGGCGCCTAGACATGGGTGTGTTGGCTGGTGCCCATGGGCAAAATTGGTCCCCGAGGAGGTTTATGATGACAATGTATCTGGTGTTTGACACATCGTCATCGAGACGGAGAGAGCGCAAGCTCGAGGTGATGCCCGAAGGGGCTGGCGCTGTCAGGGCCGTGGAACAGTGCGTAAGCGTCCCCGTAGCCCCGACATTATGCGACGAGGTGGAACACCCTTGAGTTTTTAGTGGGTAGGCCGTCAGTGGCGGGAGTTCCACATAACCACTTGTGCCTCTGTGAGATCCATAAAGGATTTTCCCCAAGGTAAAAAAAAGGTTTAGAACAGGTTTAGGTTGGTAACTCGGTTGCATCTTTATCTAAGCTCACTTAGGTACATATCAACCGCAGTGCTGAGGTAATAATCTTTCAGATGCTATAACACATGTTACGAGTATGCTAAAAGCATTGTTATTTTCACCTGCTGCCTCATAAAAATATTCCATTTCGTCACATAAGAGTAGACTTGTACGACTTCATAACTTTTTCGAACGGGGTAATTCCAAGTTTATAGTCCAAAAAGTAGGAACGAGGTTTACGGGTAAATGCAAGAGTAAGTGCCATAAACAGGGGGACAAACGAAGACGTATTATGGCACATTCGTTTCCATTACTGCAGCCATGGTTTCGACCTTGGATGTTAGGAAGTTTCAACTAAAGGTCTTGATTTATTTGACGCCATTAATCTCGTCTACCAAGAACATTGGAGCATTAGAGGCTGGATTAAGACAATAAGTAACGAGCGCATACGGCAATAATAGCTAAGATAGATAGATAGTAAACAGCTGTTCAGTGACTTGGAAAATCAATCGCAATTGAAATTCAAGAAGAGATTGTAGAGTGTGCGATGTTGATCAGACCACCTGAGCTTGCATTATCTTGATTGCTTTTTGCTCTAGAATTAGATCTTGTGAAGTGGAAGGTAAGGAACATTGTGCAAGGTAGAATAGAAAGTACCTGATCTAGGTGACGAGTGTGAAGTTGTTCGTATTACCATTGTATAGGAACTAATTTATGTTATAAACAGCTTTATGTTATAGTCTTTTACTTAGGGTTTTATGTTGGTTTTTCTACTATTTATGTTTTTATCTAGTTTATTTCAATTCTTGTTATTTAGATAATATTTATGTACCTAACACTTTCTTTCAGTTAATTTATTAGTGAAAACTATCTAGGCTTAATTGTTTTATTTCGTTATGATCGGTCGAACTAATAACTATCGGATTATTTACATTTGTGTATAGGTAGAGTATTGGTGTTATACGCCTACCTACGCAAATGTTTGTGAATGAATTATTATGCAGTGTGTAGTGAACATTTCGAACATCTTCACGCTGAAGAGGCTCAATAAGTTTGGATTAAATTATTATGTAGATAGCTTGTAAGCTACTTTTAAAAATAGCTAATAATAAATATAATTAGAAAAATAGCAGGGGAAACCGCGAGTAGAATAATATTCATAGAACTTCAGAGCTAAAACTAAACAAAACAACGCCCAAAAACATCTCTCTCAATCAACACCAGAATAGACAAAAAGACAAATTGATTCCCGCCCGAGGATCCGTGGCCACATCCGGGATTTATGGGACAGACTGATAATTTAGTTTACAACTTATCTATACCATTCAATGGGGAGCCACTGTCCAATTTGCTGAACAAAACTGACGACCATCCAATCAAAACTTTTAGTTCCTTCATTTGGCCATCAGTACAGATAAGTTGGTCGATGGTCACACTGAAACTGGTATATCTCTGGGGACCCGTTGTTCTCAGATTTTAGCGGTTTCGGATAACGTTATCTGGCTAATAGTTAAAGGGTGTTATTAGCAGGGATTCGAGTATATGAAGCAGATAATGGGCTCCTTGACCATTTTCGGTTACGAGGTTTCTTTCCTCATTGTAGATATATATCTACAAGTATATACAGGGTGTTACAAAAACCCAGTTATATAGTTTCAATTCTATTTCTATTATGCTAGTTTCAATTAAATATTGTCTCTAAAAATTTTAGACACCCGTCGCTCTCCGTTGTCCTAAAAGCGTGAAAGCAGCTACTAATCGCGTCGGTTATATTTGTAAGCTATTGGCGTCGTGTCGCTACTTTCTTAGAACAAAAGCCGACATGTGATACAGGCTTGTTACCATTTTTTGTAAAATGTCCTTTTTTTCTTGCGTTCTTAAACCGGCCATAACTCATGCTATTTTTAACGTGCATTTATTTTGTTATTTTTGCATGAATACTTTTAAGAGTATGTACATGCCCTTCAATGATACAACAGGGTTTTCGTAACATGCCGTATAGAATCTAACTACGCCAATATGTTATGTACATTACGTATAGATAGAGTCCAACCAAAAGCAAACAGGGAATTGTGGAAGGAAGAAAGATAGACCTCAACAATCGGACACAACGGGCTTACATAATTATATCCTCGAGATGTATGTTTAGGACAATGTGAAACATTATTCGTCACAAACAAACTTTAGATTCAAAATCAGAAAATAGGGAACGACAAACATTCATGTAGGGTCCAATAAAATCTGTTTCGGAAATGAGGCGAAGCAACATAACACTAGAAGAGTCTCAGTTCGTCGCCGACGGCGTCCTATCTCGTCTTCGGAGGGTCTTATCGCTGTAGGGCTTTAAGGGATTCAGCCTTACTTATTGTTCTAAGATCCCTACTTCTTGGCTTAAATGTATTGGGACGTTTGAGGCTTTAGAATGGGATTGCAGTTCAGATAGTCTTTGAGGGTTTAATTTATTTGAGATAATTATCATCTGCTGTAAATGCCAATAAAATCGTAGGTGTCTTATGCTCCCTTTTACTAAAAGTATAGGAATTGCCTAAGTCATTGCTTAACTAGTTTAAGCTACTCCTTAAATTTTCTTGCACGAACCTTTAGCCATTCCTTAGGAGACTCTTAACTTTATGTCCCCGATAAGCAAACATTCATCTAGAGCAGGGATTCCCAAAGTGGTCGATATCAACCCCTCGGGGTCCCCTAGGGGTCGACATAAACGAAAACTGATTTTGGGGGTCGAAAAGGTCTAAAAATCGACTCTTATTAAATTAACACAAGTTCTTAACTAACTTAGCACTTAGCTTTAAGCTAACTTAAAGCATTGCTAATTCTCACTCTGTCTTCTTCTATTGACCTAAGTCAGAACGAAAAACAACAAGCAGCTGTTTTAAGTTAGCGGACCATTATGAATAAGGGGGTTGATCTTAAAAGTAGGTAATTTGGCCATAGGGGTCTGAGGTAACAGTTCATTTTGGAACAGGGGTCACTTGTCCAAAATAAGGGATCCCTGATCTAGAGTAATTTAAAATAGTTAAACAAGGACTTCGGCAATTCTTATATTCCGTGCAAGTAGTAGTGTATTTTCGTAGTAGATTTACATAGAGGAACCCTGCAATAAGACACGGGCAATAAAACTAAAAGATTCTAATGCCGCCACTTGTTCACTAGTTTTTAAGCGCTTACAATTTCTAGTGTAAGCAATAAATAGTTTTTCTATCTTATTTAGTAATGGGAACTGGCGTTTTTTTAATCTCACTTAATCGTGCGTGAATAATTCCCGTATCATAAAATCATATTAGTAATATAGTAAATAATCCGAAATCGGTATAGATAGATAGCTATCTATACCAATTTCGTATTTACTTGTTTCTCTCAGCACTTCCCTATCGCATTTTCATAACTAACTTAACTTTCCTTCCCAAGCGTTTACTTCCAAATGAATTATACGTAAAAACAAAGTTCTTTGTGACGACAGGAAGCACGGAGTGATAAAAAATTCTCAAATTCTCATCTCAAATTTGTAAGTACATTACTTAATTTTTATTATTTTTTCTTTAGCACACACCAACGTCCATGCTTAATCATAATGGTTTTATTCTATCCAAAGGTTGTCTGGAAGAGATCGCTCTTAAGCGATAAGACCGCCCATTGCGCCTATAGTTTAGATTTATTTTGTATTTGGTGTCAATAAAGAGTTTTTGTATTGTATTGTAAAAATCTCTGAATTGATCCCGATGGGAATTCCCACAAAACTTTGCATGTTCCTAAGATAGAAAATAGACTATTTTCCTCAAAACTTCTAGAACGTTAGCAGAAATTCACAAAACTAATATTTGTGTAAGAGTTTGACCATTACCTGTGCTACGAGTATTATTTATTCTGTTCTATTTGAATATTTTTAGGAAATGATTTCCATTTTACCTGTTCACGGGCAAAATAGTCTGTGACGTTGACAACATTCAGGTTTTGATTAAATAATTACGTGCACGTTTCAATAGCATGATGAGAACGGAACTGGTTAGTGTTTGATTCTCAGATAAGCCTAGAAGAAAAGATGGAACACTCCGTTATAACTCGCTGAAGCCACTTCTTTTTCAATGTGTGTGCGTGGTAATGTTGCCACGAAAAACATTTACAATTGCACGAAAACTAATTTTAATTCCTAAACCCTACGTTAGCCATTTCCGTTCCAATATACAACTTTAGTAGATTTAATATTTTAAAACTGCACATATTTGTAAGAGTTTAATGTTACGCATTTTTCAAAATTAACTTGTAAATAACTATATCCTACTTCCTATCCTACTAATATTATAAACGCGAAAGTTTGTAAGAATGGATGGATGGATGTTTGTTACTCTTTCACGCCAGAACAGCTGAACAGATCTGGATGAAATTTGGCACAGAGATAGATTATAGTCTAGAATAGCACATAGGATACTTTTTAATCGCGGGTGAAACCGCGAGGCGCAGCTAGTAATATTATAAATGCGAAAGTTTGTTACTAAATAACACCAGAACACCTGAACGGATTTGGGTGAAATTTGGTTCAGAGGTAGATTATAGTCTGGAATAGCGCATAGGCTTTTTACTTTTTATCCGCGGGTAACACCGCGGAGCGCAGCTAGTGATCATTAATATCAAGGGCGTCCGTCCACTTGCAAGCTCAGCGCTCGCGACTACGTAATGGTATTCATGAAAAGGAGCTCAAGCCTTTGTGATTTCAACATACCTACCTGCTTAGCAATAAACGTTGTTTAGCATCAGAATAGCTATACGGTGTTTTGTCTTTTTCTTTCTTCAACATTTTTGGACTCGATCGAATGAAACAAAACATTGCATAACTATTCCGAGGCTATACAACGTTTATTGCTAAGGGGGCTAGTCTTTTTTAGAGCGGTCCACGCTCACCGCTCGCCGACAGTTTGACGAGTATAACTAAAAAAGACATTGTCTTGAAGTATTATTAAGTTCATTGCTCATTGATATCATTGAGAGGCAGTCCGCCGCTGAGATTGCAGGTGGGTACACCATGACTTCACTTAAGAGTCCGGCGACCTAACTAACTTCGACCTAGGCAACCTAGACTAACTTCGCATTCGCTTAAGGTATTCTATAGCCATTTCGTCTAGAAGAAGAAGACGAGCGAAGAGAGCGAGTAATGATGCTGACGAGCCTCTAAACTTACCTACAGAGTGACAAAGTGCAATTTCCATATTTTTTATGACTTTTGCACTTCTGTAATCATTCTTAAATAACTAAGAATTTCCCTTGTATTATGGATTCATTTAACAGCTAATGATGTAGACAACTTCCCTATGTAATAGAATTTTTGATTTGCTTTGTCTACCTATTGAATAAATCAGTCAAAAGTGACCCCTTAAAAATGCGGATATTTTTCATAGCTCTATTTTAGCTTGAGAACGTTTTTAAAAAAACCAAGAACACAGGGGCGGAGATATTGTTAATTTAATTGTACATGCTAAATTTCATCATAATCTGACAAACGGTTTTCAAGAAATTTGAGTAGCGCGTTTGTATGGAAATTTCATAAACGTCGCGGCCCTCTTAACCTACATCATCAATCCATCATCGATAGCTTTCTTTATATCCCGTATCAAAAATGTGTAAAAATGTGCATCAAATCATATCAAATGTCTTTATTAGCCGACTTCAAAAAAGGAGGAGGTTCTCAATTCGACTGTATGTTTTTTTTATGTTTGTTACCTCATAACTTTTGACTGGGTGAATCGATTTTGAGAGTTCATACTTTAGAGGTGTTCCCATATAATTTTATCGAAATCAGTCAAGCAATTTTTAAAATATCAACTAAAATCTAACAACTGTTCACATGGATGACGAATCACAGGATGGGAAATCGGTTTTTTAATCTCTGCTTTTTATTTAATTGGGTAAGTATCGAAAATACACTTAATCTGTCAAAGTTATAAAAATGCCTACCACCTTGTTCGGAATAAAAGAAAAAAACATAAAAACGAATTGAGAACCTCCTCCTTTTTTGAAGGCAGTTAAAAAGAGTCACTACCCAGAAAAACTGGCAAGAAATTGAGGCTCTTATTGTGCTATCTGCCTCGATCTAAGTCATTCTAAGTAAACCGACATTAATATTTGACTATCTGAACGTACCTAGTGTTTTTATGACTGACATAGGCTATAGCGTTTGCTAATTTTTGCACACCCATGTCCCATACTCCTTCATAAGTATCCTCTCCATCCTAAGGTTGCCTGGAAGAGAACGCTCTTAGTGATAAGGCCGCCAGTTGTTACACTACAGTTTAAGATTTTTCTGTTCTTTTGTTTTGTTATTTCTGGTGTGAACAATAGAGTGTTTATCTATCTATCTAGCGCCATAAATAATACCTATTTAAAAATATCTATCTTATCAACAATTTTAACGCGCTGTGTGTTTTTTGCTAGCTTTTTTATTGAAACATCTGTATAGACGTCTATACAAGCAAACAACATGTGTCTTAGTGTTGCATTTAAGTTTGAGACCTAAGTAGGTATATGTTATTAACTAGTTATAAGTATATACATTTACAACTATATACTTTACCTATATGTATTTCCTTTACTTGTAAATAGGTAGCCAACCTACGCTACACTTTGTGTATAACCTATTCTGATTAGGTTACCGGTAGTTATATACGAGTAACAATAAAAAAAAACAAGTTAGTATAGGCCGAGTAGCTAGCCCTGATGTCAGAGTGTCTAGGTCGCCCGACGGCCTCTCACATGGCTTGACGATTGTTGTCATAGAACAAACAACCGGGGCCTACAATTTAACGTTTCATCAGAGTCACGGTAACGCTCAGTAAAGTAGCTTGACTAGGTGTTCGTAGCCGATCACCGATGCAAAGCAACGGACAACACGATCAGTCCTCGGATGGGTGACCGCGGGAAGCATTTCCGAGTACAATTAGACAAATACTAAGTAGGTTTTTATCATTAGAATATGGAGTATCTCTCTATTTGATTCATTATTTATAACAAACACTTCATCTCTGTAATAAAAGGTTATCATTTAGTGATAAAGTGATAACCTGATAACTGTTTTGAAATATTCAATGTTTATATTTTTAACTATATCTATGATATTGTTACGAGATGGGTTGGATTAAAAGGAATGAAACGTCGATGTATCCGAAGATTCACTTTATTCACCAGTTACACAAACACAAACACTTGTTACACTACACTAAACACTTGCACTATAACACTCTGAACACTACTTGTACAATCACTTCGATGTTAGCACTTTGAACGCGTAATCAAAACTGACTGCCGAGTCGTCGGTCGTCCGCGTATTTATACAATTTAAGATATCCAGAGCATTCGATTTAACAATAGCGCAAACACACAAAAAGTTGTTTATCACGTGGAGCCACGCGTTCAATCTAGAACATTCGGATTCAAATAAACACCCCATTATTAACTAGATAAAAACATCATAAAAACGGTGCACAATAATTGCTTTCCAGAAAGATTTCTTTTGTTCCGGATTTAACAATGGAACGCGCGGCTCGAGCGGCTACTATTGTCTAATCTGCGTTACCTATCGGTAGTTGTAAACAACATCGCCACAGATTAGCGTATAGTTTCTACGACTGGCGTAACACTACCCCCCTCCTAAGACATGCTCGTCCCGAGCATCGTTAGTCCCGTGATATCGCGCCAGTCGATCAACGTGGACAATCTTAGGTGCGCCTCGCTGACCCTTCTGTATGCGATATGTGACGTCGTTGATTTTGGTCACCACACGGTATGGTCCATCCCATTTGGGTTGCAGCTTTGGAGATTTCCCTTTCTTGCGTACAGGATTATGAAGCCATACTAGCGATCCTTCATCAAACCCAGGGTCGTTAAACTTCCTGTCATATCGAGTCTTCATCTTTTCCGATGCTTGTTGGCCAGAATTTCTAACAAGTTCGTAGATGTCGTTCATCTTATTCCGTAGATCCCTGGCGTACTCGTTTATTGGTTGTGGCGAGTCTGGTGGAACACCAGTTATTAAATCTGCAGGCAACCGCAACTCTCTTCCAAAGTTTGCAAAGGCAGGAGTGACGTTTGTGCTCTCGTGAACAGCACTACGGTACGACAGTAGAAATGGCTGGATGTGCTTGTCCCAATCTCGCTGATTGTTTTCGACCACTTTTGCTAGATGGGTCACAAGAGTGCGGTTGTACCGTTCCACCATTCCGTCGGACTGTGGGTGGTATGACGTAGTCCTTGTTTTGTGAGCACCCATCACTTGACATACCTCCTTAAACAGTTGAGATTCAAAATTCCTTCCCTGATCGCTGTGAATTTCCAGTGGTACTCCAAAACGGCAGAACACTTCATGCACTAACTTGTCGGCTATTGTAGGAGCCTCTTGATTTGGAATTGCAAAGACTTCTGGCCACTTGGTAAAATAGTCCATAACCACCACGAAGTATTTGTTTCCGTTATCAGTAACAGGAAATGGCCCCGCCACGTCTAATGCTATCCGTTCCCACGGCGCTCCGACATTATACAACTTCAATGCTCCTCTGCTACGGGTGTGTGGGCCTTTCACTGCAGCACAAATTGTACATTTCCGTACCCAGTCCTCTACGTCATCTCTGCAATTTATCCAGTAAAACCGTTCTCGTATCTTTAGCAGGGTCCGTTTTACTCCCAGATGTCCTCCTGAGTATCCATGGTAAAGATGTAAAACGTCAGGTATCTTGGCTTTAGGCACAATCATTTGTAGATGACAGCGATTGCCTCGTGTATTTTCCCATTTGCGGCACAATACTCCTTCATGGATAAGAAGACTGTCCCATTGTGCCCAATAACTCTTCGCCGTTATGCTCATGCCAGCCACATCACTCCAATTTGGCTTAGAGGCACCAGACTCCATCCACTCGAAAATTGGCTTTATGTCCGTGTCATCTTGTTGTGCTGTCTGGAGGGTTTGCTTCCATTCATCACTAAGATCTGTTTTGAGCATCCTGACGGGTACAACTTCCTTAGCCTCTTGCTTTAGACAATGCTTACAGTCTTCCGGGCAAGGTCTTCTAGACAATGCGTCCGCGTTACCATGTGCCCTGCCACTGCGATGCTCCGCTGTAAAATCAAACTCCTGCAGCTGCTCAATCCATCTTGCTACTTGTCCTTCAGGGTCCTTGAATTGAAGCAACCAAGTTAATGCAGCGTGATCGGTCCTCAGGCGGAATTTTCTTCCCCGCAGGTATTTGCTAAAATGCCGCAAAGTCTTCACTACTGCCAGCAGTTCTCTCCTTGTCACGCAGTAATTCCTTTCTGGTTTGGATAAGGATTTGCTGTAGTAAGCTATCACAACCTCTTGATCTCCTTTTCGTTGTGATAGTACGCCGCCTATACCAATATTACTGGCATCGGTGTCAACGATGAATTCATTCTCAGTGTCTGGGAATCCAAGAATTGGTGTTTCACACAGATGCTTCTTCAGTTCTCGGAAAGCGGTGTCGCAGTCTTCATCCCAGTCGAAGATTCGTTTTTCTTCAGTTAGTCTATGCAACGGTTTTGCTATATCAGAGAAGCCTTTCACAAATCGTCGGTAGTAGGAGCATAGACCCAAAAATGATCTGATTTCCTTTTTGTCTTTTGGAACCGGCCAATCCTTGACCGCGCTGATTTTCTCTGGATCTGTCCGCACACCATCTTCAGAAACTACATGGCCCAAAAAGTTAACTCGTCGTTTGAAGAATGAGCATTTCTTCGGGCTCAACTTAAGGTTGGCTGCACGGATTTTCGTCAACACTAGTTCCAGGTTTCTGAGGTGGTCTTCAAAGGTTTTTCCCACAATTATGATGTCATCCAAATAGACCAGGCAAGCATCTCCAATCAACCCTGCAAGCACTAGCTCCATTAATCTTTCAAAAGTTGCAGGGGCATTGCACAATCCGAATGGCATCACATTGAATTGCCAAAGCCCTTTTCCCGTAGAAAATGCGGTTTTCTCTTTGTCTTTAGGGTCAATTTCCACTTGCCAGTAACCACTTTTCAAATCCAAGGTTGTGAACCACTTCATTCCCGTCAGCGTATCCAATGTGTCATCAATTCTGGGCAGAGGGTAACTGTCTTTCTTAGTTACATCGTTAAGTCTTCGGTAGTCCACACAAAACCGCATACTGCCATCTTTCTTCTTTACTAGCACCACAGGAGAACACCATGGACTGGATGAGGGCTCGATGATCTCGTTCTTCGCCATATCCTCAATCATGGTCTCCACTTCCTTTTCCTTGGCAACTGGTATTCTTCGTGGCCGATGGCGTATCGGTTGCTGGTCGCCTGTATTTATCGTGTGCTTAACTAGGCCGGTTTTCCCATTGTCCGCATCGGTCGAAGCAAATATATCGGCGTAATTTTGTAACATCTTCCTTGCCATAAAACGCTCCTTCCCAGTAAGATCTTTACAATCTTCTAAAAGTGTAGACACGTCGTAATTCTCACGAGGTATATTTTTGCTCGGTAGTTCTTGACATCCGCGCATCCAATCTACTTCCTCGCAAGTGCCCATTACGGTTCCACCTTTTATGAGATGTTCCTCATTACTGGGATTTAATACACGCACTACACCAGTATTAGTTGTCCTCACTAGAGTCCGTGCCACTATCCATGGATGATTATTTTCCAATTGTTCAATCAGCACACATCGTCGTTGGTGTCTTAGCTTTGGTGGTAGTCTTACTACCACAACGGTTTCCGTCTTCGGTGGAAGGATAGTCCTCTTCAGACAGTACACTTTTCCTGCTGTAGCACCTTCCATAAAGATTTCCTCTGATCTACACTTTAAGATTCCTTGATTGACATCGATCTCACAATGATGTTCTCGCATAAAGTCGAGTCCCAGAATGCAATCATCGACTATATCAGCCACAATCACTTTGTGTTGGAAATTTTCCTCACCCAGCTTCAATACCACTGATTCTTCGCCTCGGACGGGTATGTGCTGACCGGTCGCTGTCAGGAGTTGAACTTTGTTGCAGCCCCGAAAATCTTGAAGGTAACGCTTAGCAAATCGGGAACTGATCACTGTTCGAGATGCTCCAGTATCCAAAGTCAGCTTGCAGGGTGTTCCGTTAATTTCACCTTTGATGATCAGGCTATTTCCATCCTGAATTTGTGAGATCGAAATCTCCGGGGCATTTATATAACCGGCCAGCACCCGCCCCTTGGTCCTGGCGTTTATTCGTTTCCCTGCTGCTGGGTGGGATTGTTATCCACTCGTTCCTCAACTTGATGATGGTCCCTCCTTTGCCGTGGCTTCGAACAGTTGCGCCATAGATGACCTCTTTCGTCGCAGTTGAAGCATCTAGGGCTAAACCGGAAACGATTTTGGGATGTTTCGCTCACTTCCCTGTTGCGTTGGGTTTCTCCCGTTGGATTTCGTACAGCTTCTACTTCCAAAGCGTGAGCTAAAGCGTCCTTTAGAGATTTGTGATGTCGAAGCTGTACTGCTACCCGCACTTCACTGTCACGTATTCCATCGGCGAATGCTTCAACCAGCTGCTCGTCGTTGGGTGTAGGTGAAGACTGGTGAGCCTTCCTAAATAGTTTTTCTATCTCGAGAGCCCACTCTTGCAGATTTTCTCGGCGACTTTGAACTCTGTTCTTTATTTGTGCTCGAAAGACATGCTCTAGGTGTTCGTCTCCGTAACGACTTTCCAAAGTTTCTAGAAGCTTCTCATAAGTGACGTCCTTGCCCAGTGCTTCAAGTACAGTCAAAGCCTGGTCGCGGAGGCTTACTGTGAGAGCAGTCATGGCTTGATTCTTATTCCATCCATTGGCTTGGACGATGGCATCAAATTGGATTTTATATGCTGACCACGAGGAACTTCCGTCGAAAGGTGTAACCTTGAATCCATGTGTTACAGGCGCAGAAAACACAGGAACTGCTATTCCATCTGCAGACTTGAGAACATTTAAAGATTTTCTAACGTCGGCGATCTGTGTCTCAGCCTCGAAGATGCGGGTTGCGTGGTCCTTAACAGTGACGTCAAGCTCTTTCACGGTGGTTTCATTCTGGTCAACTTTGTCCTTTAATTCTTTGAATTCAGTCTTCAATGATGTCCGCAGGCTAGTCATCTCGTCTTTTAGCTGAAGACTGTTTTGAGAACTTTCTTCCTTTCCTTCCTTCAGCTGACGAGTAATCTCTTGTAGTTGACGAGCGTTCTCTTCTTCTCGACGACGAGCATTTTCCTCCATATTCTGAAACATTGTCATCAAGGCAGCCATATCGAATGAAGTTGGTGCCGCAGCTGCTACTGAAGCCGCTCCCAAATTCTCTGATGGATCGCCGGTTGCTGGTTCATTCACATCAACCAATAACGAGTCGTTTCCAAACCGTCTCTGGTCAACGTCTTCTTGTCGCCGTGTCAGTTCCTCTAACCGGCGTGCCTCCTCTTGTCGGCGTTGGCTCCTGGTGCGAAGCGAATCGTCGTCGTGCGGAGTTATCGGCATTTTCCTTTTATCCCACTTCTGACACCAAATGTTACGAGATGGGTTGGATAAAAGGAATGAAACGTCGATGTATCCGAAGATTCACTTTATTCACCAGTTACACAAACACAAACACTTGTTACACTACACTAAACACTTGCACTATAACACTCTGAACACTACTTGTACAATCACTTCGATGTTAGCACTTTGAACGCGTAATCAAAACTGACTGCCGAGTCGTCGGTCGTCCGCGTATTTATACAATTTAAGATATCCAGAGCATTCGATTTAACAATAGCGCAAACACACAAAAAGTTGTTTATCACGTGGAGCCACGCGTTCAATCTAGAACATTCGGATTCAAATAAACACCCCATTATTAACTAGATAAAAACATCATAAAAACGGTGCACAATAATTGCTTTCCAGAAAGATTTCTTTTGTTCCGGATTTAACAATGGAACGCGCGGCTCGAGCGGCTACTATTGTCTAATCTGCGTTACCTATCGGTAGTTGTAAACAACATCGCCACAGATTAGCGTATAGTTTCTACGACTGGCGTAACAATATTTTCACAGTACAAGCAGGATAGTAAGGTATATGAATATTTTAATATCTTCTATGTAAATCATTTGTAAAAAGATATTGTTATACAGGAGTACTGGTGATCAATTATAATCCTTTTAAGAGCAGATTCAGTACATCAAAACAAACATCTTCTGTTCTACGACTTTTAAGAACTTGTGTTCATTTTCTTCCACATAACATATACATAAAAAAAGTAATTTGACCGGTCTAAACAGAATTTAATCTAAGTAAAAAGTGCGAGCGCACTTTGATGCGAGTGCCAACAGGCCGACAAGCAGGCAGCGGCTCAGATACTATAGATTTATGAAGTGTTAGAGAGAACCACAGAAACTTTAAAAACATTTTTTGGGAAATTTGTTGAGTTTTAAGAAAAGCTGTAAAACAAAAGTTGTTTGTATTGATGAACAGACTATGCTCTTAAAAGGATGCTTATTGATTACCAGTAACACTGTACAGGGGTTTTTTTTATACCGTAAGGAAATAAATGAGTTGTGATAGGTGAATGGTGTAGAAGCTATTTATGTTTATCCCTATGGTAAAAATGACAGACTGTACTTATTCAAAACATCCTGTTTATTTTATAGGTAGTAAATACCGACCAAGTCAAAGCTATTGTCATAGAAGGAAAAGGATAGGATTCAGGTAATAAAATCATTTTGCACCATTTGACCAGCACTATTTTTTGTCTCTTTTATTCATTTCCTTCAACACTACGACATGGTATTTCTCTCACGAAAAATAATTTATACAACCACTCTTCAATACAATCATTCGCTTAAATTACTATAAAGTTTTTAAAAATAACAGATACAACAATATCATCTACAATTTTTACGTCTTTTTTAAAATTTTGATTATATTTTTGTGATTTCAAACTCCGAATTGTCAACACCTAATAAAGTCTCTATATTACTATAAATATATAATTTATGTATGTATGTATATTAATGCTATATTTTAAAACGATTGTCTTGTAAAGGTATCGAAATTTGAGGGCCGAACGTAAAATCCTTAGGACAACTAAATTCTTTGTTCCAGTTGTACTTCTGTATCGTTTGGCAGTGAAAATATATAAAAATAATTTACGTTCGCACCTAAATATTCGATGGCCACATTTAAAATCTGAATATTACACGTTTTATTGGAACAGTCTAATATCGAATGATACCTAGCTATCAACGATCACTATCTCTAACTCGATGTTAAAAACAACGCAACTACAACTTAAAATGAATAAATAACGATAACCTCTAGTAACGGAAATAATCTAATAATATTGACTCGGTTCGAGTTTTACGAACATAAGACTGAGTGCGGCGTGCCCCCCACATTTCGGAGGGCAATCGGTAACTACGTAAAAATCTAGGAACGATTCATCACATAACCACAACGATATGCGCACGTTAACTTACGAGTAAGCACTAAAATCAACGACTACTATCGATTGTTTCGAAAATATACACCGGTAATATAAAACGCGTAGGTTTACCTACGCGGCCTACGCCTATTTGTGGTTAAAGCCCTCGGAGGCGAAAGTAGGAGATTACAAGTCTGTAACTACACTATCCAGCACGGGTCCCAAGGACCGGCTGACCGCCGATTTCAACTCGAATCGCCCGACTTTTAACTTTAAATCGTCCTTTCGAAAGCCCGACGACGTCGAGTCGTAAACTGGTATAAAGGGTAATATCACAAGTATCGACGGCACTGGATGCTTAATTCGTATGCACGACATGGCTAGAGGCATTGAGTTTGAACACTGGACGCGCGTTATCACAGTTTTTTGTTTGAGGCAGGCGGAGCTCATGCCTTCCCTTTCTGACGCGGCCTACACTGCACCATGCAGATGTAGCCAGCGTCCACATCGCACCCGCTCACCAGGAGGTTCATGAGCACGCTCGAGGACTGTGTGCTCGAAGGTTTCTGCAGCACCGGGGAGGGGCTGCGCCTCGCACGCTTCGCGCAAGGCATCGCGGGCTCCTGTTTCAGCCCCCTCTTTACTCCCGTATCCCATGTTGACACTGTTCTGCTCGGTATTAGACCTAAAATCAATGGAGAAGTTTAATTTGACTGCAAAATTTTAAGACTGAATCAACGAAGATGTGAATATTGTACCTGGATCTGAGTATATATTTGTTATGAGATCCTGAGGTGGAGGGCCCGTCGTGGATGCTGTGAGTAGACGCTGGAGTGCAGGCGCCGGCGAGGCCTGCGGCTCCGGGGGCTGTGGCCTCGCCAAGCTGACGCTGTCCGGCAGAGCACCCCACATGACTGCCGGCTCCAGCAACGGAAGCTCATCAGTCGTGGGTATGAACGGTGAGTTACCATCGTCAATGTCATTGTCAGACCTAGTACTATCAAACGCGTCTAGTGACAATTCCGTCAATAACGAGGGTTGTTCGCAGGACGAGTCATTTTCCTAAAACATGAATATCAAAGTTAGAACAAAATCAGAATTTGAATTAAGGTGTTTTGCCACTTCTTAAAACTCTGGTTATATTTACATGAGGTTCCGGCGAAGATAGTAGTAACGAGTCGGGTGCCAGAGAGTCCACTGGCGATCCACTGCCCAACTCCTCGCCCAAAAGACTGCAGTAATTATCGTTCAGTATGAATTCATCGAACATATCGAAGGGACTGTTCTCCAGTGGGATACAAGCGTCTCCGGCCGTAGGTGCCAAATGAGTCAGATCTTCCGGCTCGTCTTTAAGCACTGCAAAATAAAGAGTACGAATCGTTAATTTAGAGAATGATTGTGTTATCGGATAAGCAGCAATGAATCAGAGCGGATACCTAAGCATGTGTGGTTCGAGTGGCACTCACTTGTAAGTCCCTCGTCTTGCGAGAACATGAGAAAGCCTTTGTTCATCTCTTTCTTTCGCGGCGCGAATATGAGCTCTGTGACAGGTATGGGGCGCTCTTCCTCGGGTGGTATGATAGCCACAATGGCACCGTTGGGGGCTGGTTCAGCTAGCGCCAGAGGCGGTACTTGTCCCAATGCAGGTTTGGGTACAATCGGCTCCACAACCGGCTTCAGATCGGCGTGCTGCACTTGGTGTGCGGCGAACACCTCATCTTTGCACTCGATACCGCTGTGGACAAACAACTGAATAATGATACGCCTGTTGGATAGCCCAACGACGGCGTGGGAAGGATAGATTGGTCTACCGTCTATAGTAAGTAATCGTGCCTACTTTATAGTAGTGCCCCTTTGGTGATAATGATAAGTAACTAATCTACGTAATCTGCGTGCTTGTTGGCTATAGAATTACAACTGAGTTTATTAAAAAATTCAATTCTTATCGCCCGCATGGATTAAAAACAAACGTGGAGTGAAAACACATAGTTAGAAAATTTGCGACGCGGTTTTACGAGGAAAAGGAGCAATCAGTCAACTAGCTTTCAAGGTCGATATTCACTTAGGATGATGTGAAACGAAGTAAAGATAATAAAAAACTAATTAGTCTCATATCCGTCTAGACGTTGCGATTAAGTGTGAATAAGCAAAACGTTGTTAACAGATTATTTCGTAAATTCATAACTACATACGTTAATGAGGAAAAACGAAGAGCTAGCAACGGTAATAAATATTGTTAAGCAATTTAATTAGACTGAAGCCGACAAAACATATGACAAAAACAACTACGCTTCTCAAAGAATCCTTAACTTACGTAAGAGAACAAACACAAGCCGAAATTCCGAAGTTATCAGATTTACTCTTTAACAGTATTGAAGACAAGCTCTTCAAGCTAACCAAATAATGTAATATTGAATAGTTGATAACTAACAAAAGGAAAATACTACTTGTTATTTACAATGTGCACCGTGAGGTGTAACATTCCACACGATTCCGAGGAAATCGTAACAGAAGAAATTGAACCACGTGCAAATTTTGAAGTCAGACGTCTGCACTCAAGTACAGTTGAAGATTATTTGATCAGTGTGGTTTGATAGTACTAAAATAAACGCAAATAAGATAGAAGACAGTGGTAATAATTAGATTATCTTCGCGGTTTCATAAGTAGACTTAGTCAATTAATTAGCGAACATCTTGCGATCAGATAACCTAAGGGTCCTAAGGCATTCGATTGGCCCTCCAGCACTTGCGTCAATCGATATTGGAATCGAAGCCGATACGCTGCGCACAAGTGATAATGCTAATGTTGTTGACGAAGTGGTTCAAGTTTTCATTAACCTCAAGATTAGAGCTCCTACCCCACTTGGCAATCTAGTCGGAAAGCTACATAGTAGAGTAATTTTAATTAAACCACAGACGTGAGATGCCTAATCGAGTTAAAATTAAATATATTTATTTTCAACAATTATTTTGGTAACAAGTAATTTTTACTTTTTTTTAATTTGAGAACAATAAGAGTTTTTGTTGAGTTTCGAGTTACTCGTCCTACGTTGCCAGGAAAATTAAAGTTAAATTTAGTTAGGTACGTTCAAAAAACTGAATATAACGTCATGATATTTTATTATAGGTACCAGTTAGAAGTACAGAACTGAACCTTTTAAAAGTTTGAAAAGTACCGATTCATCGTACACAAAACATAAATCTTCTAAGGGGTGTGTTTTTGTCGTTGCATTTACGCGATATTTCGAAAGTGAATTTGTTGAAGTAGGATGGAGGAACGCTGAAAGTGTAGGCTAGAGGGAGACGTGTAGATGATAGTAAGGTCGGCCTTGTTGGCGACCTTCACTCTCACCCCCTCCGAACAGCCTCCCTGTTTTCAGTGGACGGGCTCATTCACTACCAGCTGACGGTGAAAATATAGGCAGTATTGCAGTTTCCCATAAAAAAAAAAACTTAAACCTGTTACAAGCTGCAAGTAAGCAGAGAGTAATTGTTTGGGATTATGAGTTTTTTTAACCTATGCGCAAAGTCCTATTACGCAATAGCATAAAACTGCAATGGAAACGTATTTTTTCTTTTAATAGGTAACTGTAGCCATTTCGAATCACATACCAATTTGACAAAATTGGCAAGTCTACACAATAGTGAGTGTATGTATGCAGCTGCTTTTATGGAGCTGCCACACTGTCTACAGCGTGCAGTGCTTGCGCGCGCAACCAAGCCACGCGGAGGGTCGTATCGATTGCACGAAGAAATTCCTATTCAGATAGGCCCCCCAAATTCCGAAGTCTGGGACTGCATTGCGAAAATAGAACAACAAAACTTCGTAAGAACCTTTTGACATTGACTCAAATTAAATGGATAAAGGTCTGGGTTAAAAGAATTAAAACGCGAAAGGTACTTTCGTGTGTGAGCCTGCGTGTGATGGGAATCGTAATCATTGCATAACGTAGATTTAGGTGGCAAAGAGTTAGAGCAGCTGTTCAAAGCAGGTGACCTTGGCCGTGATACCGTTCAGTGAGCAATTCAACAATTACATCTATTCCGTCACGGTCGAGGCCGAATCGTGACACAGACGCCACTATTTTAGGCACATACATCTTATGGACTACTACGATAAGAGTTAAAATAAATCTGAAGGTGAACAAGTTGGAAAGCAGCTTACAAACACGTGCAGCGTCAGAGGTTGACGACTTTTTATTTTATGTAATGTCTGGACATAACAAATCTGATATCGTGAATCGTATTTTTTTTATTCATGCTGATGGCGCTATCGTTTTGTTATTTTTTATTTAGTTAATAATGATGAAATATAGGCTACAAGTATTTTTTGATGAGAACAACAAGAATTTTCCACGCATTCCTGAATTTTATCGAAGTGATTCGTCAGCGCAAGCTTGCAGTCTGGGCCAGACCGACACAATCGATGTTATATCATTTGATAAATATTTGCAAGATAATAATATCTTGAAGGTTGATAGAAAGATTAGATAAGTCGATGTAATTACGTTGTATCAAGATCCACCAGTGTTTAAAAGTTTAGACGAGAGACGAGTTAATGTCTAAAATGTAAAAGATACAACAGTCACACAGACAACAAGTAACACAGAGAGATAACCAGTTTTAAATCATGATAAATTATAGGGCATTGCCGTCACAGGAAGGGTCCCAAAATTACCATAGCGTTGTAGAGTGCACGCATTAATGTTTATTCAACGATAGCTACGTACGTGCCTATAACACTGACTGAAAACGCAAGTCACTTAAAAACTGGTATAGTAAAAGCAAAGATAGCAAGTACACATACGAGCAAGTGTCTTTTGTATTTTTCAATACTTATACAAATACAAATTAGCAAAAAGGTAGATACGAATCGTAAAACACCAAGGCAGACGTATAAACGGCGGACAAACAAAACCATTTAGTCGTCTACAGAAGCAGCCAAATAGAACATCGAAACGTCTAGTCTCCCTACATGGATAAAACCCATGGCTCGTCTAAGTTCAATTTTCATAATAGAAGATTTTAAAAGCTCTTTTAGAAAAAAAACTAGCATTGGGACTGCATCAAAAACGAAAGATACGGAGAATGAGATTTACGTTTTTCAGCTAAGCACTGAATATTTTGATCAAAATCGCGATCAAAGTAAATCCAAACAAAACAAATAACCATCTTAAAGAAATGACAAATGGTATTGACACAATCGAGTGGTTGAGGAGCATCAGATCAACGCATCGGCTGGCAGCGGCGCGGCGCGGGAGTCAAGGCCGCGGTGGCGCGGTTATATAACTCGCCGAGCTGCTGCGGGGGACGAGGACCGCTATTTTAGTACACTCATCGCAAGCCCATCGCAAAGACAAGACATGAGAATAGATAGCGACAAATAAAACACACGCGATATCTCAAGTTTGACAACAAACCACGTGATCGAAACATTGAATGCAGCGATAAGAAATGCATTAAATAGAAAATGAAAGTAGAAATTGTAGAAGTACACGCAAATACGATAAACATAACAGCTTTGAAAATGCAATTACGATGGTTATATCACTCCCGGTATCAGGTTCGCTTTTTACTACGTTCGACGGCATAAACGAAACACAATAAAAGAAAAAGGCACTGCAAAGAAGGCACGTCCACTTAAATGCACTGAACACCATCACTTTCCGCACTGTTTCTTACCATGATGCGTGAATTTCCGCGTTGTTGTTAAACAAAGTTTGGGCGTCGGTAGTAATGCGTGCGGTTACTAGGAACAGCTGATCGAGATCGCGTCTCGTGGGGTGGCGAGCGGCGGGTGGCAAGGGAGTGCTTGCGGCGACGTCTGTAGCGCGAATGATGTGAGCAGAGCGCGGCGGCGCACTCGTCACGCGGCCTACCTAAACACACATTACATCGCGCGATATAGCCGGCTGATAAATTTTTTGAGGATAGCCGGCATTCGACAGCCACGCGACTAGATAGCCGAGTTCACGAACCACCGGTGGTCCGCGGCGCCACCGATCACGGACAGGTTAATGAGATATCACTTGTGATCGAGTGATACCCGCATGTAACCCGAGGGTTTATGGCAGCCGCTTCGTTTTACAACCCATTCATAAGACGCAGATAGCGCAACGTTGAAAGTTGACGTAAAACTTCTTTTGATCGACGGTACGGCTAAATCTTTGAGCCAAAGTATGGATCAGGTGAAATGACGGCTCAGCAGGCACTGCGTATAATAAAGATAGCTATTCTTGGAGTATTTGCAAAGGTTGACGACCTGGCTATCGTCATTAATAAAATTGATATCTAAAATTATCTGCATAGAAACGCTCATTTTGAATCTGGCGATCGTGAATTGATTCACTGATTGAAGCAAATGGGGCAACTTCACCACACGATGTGTTTTGAACAATATAACTATCGACCGCGGTCAACATCGATTCACTGATTCTTCGTATAACTCTATAATTTAGGTTAAACGAGTAGATACTAAGCTGTGGCGTTGATAATTATGGGAATGATTTTTACAAGATAAACCTAATTTTTAGATTAGATTAGGCCGGATCTAATTTTAACCGTGATATATATACAGTCGCGACTTCGCAAACAATATTATCCAACTAAAAATACTATCGGATACAATACCAAATTTATAATAGAAAATATTTAAATATTAGTGGACTCAGAGGAGCAGCGTTGAAACGACGCTCTTAGTTTCAAAGTATCCTACTAATATTATAAACGCGAAAGTTTGTAAGAATGGATGGATGGATATTTGTTACTCTTTCACACCAGAACGGCTGAACAGATTTGGATGAAATTGGCACAGAGATAGATTAGAGTCTAGAATAGCACATAGAATACTTTTTAACTGCGGGCAAAACCGCGGGGCGCACCTAGTTCTTACATATACGAGTAAATAGATATTCATGTATAACTATACGAATAAACGTAGCAAGGAGCTCTTCAGCATACAGTACCTCGCTTCATCAATCCATCACTAGACAGCAGGACACCCGATCCGTCCCGGCGCTCAAACCGCGTTGTTCCACAATTTAGCCGCGTAATCCGATCTCTACCACTAATGGCTGTTGTGAGCCACTGCACAATATCGCTCCAAGTATCGGCCACGTTAATAAGCCAAATGCAATTTATAGAGCAAATGGCCGTGGAAATCACAATGGTAACGTTACACAGATGCTGATAATGATAACTGGGGATAAAGCTGGTGGAATTATTCACAGGAAGTGTTCTCTTAGTTTTAATAGATAGCCAACAGTTTGGATCTTCGGTCTCTTCCGATCGCTTTAGGAATATTTATCAGAGCAGCAATTACGTTCAGAATAAAACATCACTTAGATAATGTTCAAAGGTATAGTGATAGATGTGAACTCGGTAAAGCCAACAGAGAGTCTACAGGTCTCACCGTTCCGAACTAGGATATGAATGGACGCGGAGCGTGCGCTCAAAAGAGTTACACAAAATTTCGCAAGCTGTTGCTCAACGTCTGACGCAATTTTGAGATTGAAATTGATAAAATAAATCAAGTAATTACAAGAAAAATTGAAATCAGTCATCAGATAACTACTATATCGAGTACATACGAATTACTTTAAATTTTGCTATTTAAATAAAGTGATGCGACAAAATTGTATCTTGATGAAACCAGTAGTAATATGGTTACTAATAAGTTAACAGGAAATTGCACTTCTCACTGTGATTCAGTAAGCACCGGCGATTTCCTCATTTTTTTCCGGTCACAGAGCGTTTTAGTACAAAATCCAAAATCAACAAATCATCTTGATTTCGTCATAGTTATTAACGCGTGAATTTGATTCTCAGCTAGCAATGTGCACTACGTGACTTGAGGAACGTTGACGACGCTTTTCGATATTGATTCAGTGGAGGCATCAAGAGGGGAAACCAAACTTGTCGAATCTAAAAGTTTTATTTAGTAAGAACACACGTGCTTGTATGATTACGTTTTGTGGTTTGAAAGTACAAATTAACATTTATATTCGAACCCTTTAGCTAGACTTTAGTTAGTATGCTCTTAATTTTGTAGTTGAATCAAGATACATTTAAATTTGATATACATTATTGTAACTACTATTGCTAAATTAAATCTATTGTATTTACTGCTCAATGTATTTGCGTCTCTTAAATGAGATAAAACTAATGCGACCTCGATAAACCAGTCGATTACCGTTGTAATTATGACAGTTAGCGGTAAAGAGAACATTGTATACGTGCTAATTGGTCAGTCAGCTTCAGTCGTTTGTTGGCACTAGGTGAATGCAGCATGCATTCTCGAAATGCAAGCTATTGTGCAATTAAGGCCGATGGTAGTGGTTATTGACCCCGAGGCCCCACCCTCGATCCAGCTCGCTTTCTGGCAGGCTACGTGACTCCACCGTCGTTTCACAATTTACATCATCACCGTTATAAGCGGTGGACGTCATATCCTGAAGCGCATTCGGAAAATTACTCTGGTCCAGATATATCATGTGGAGATTAAAATGCATCTTGTTGTCCATCATAATAAATCCAGATGTAATAAGTATGGAACAAAAATTAAAAGCGCCCAGGTTAATTATATGACTAAGGAGGCACCTAGGGCAGTCAATGCCCCAAGAATCACGTCGGCCTAGCCTTTGAATAGTCATCCAAATTATCTGAGCAGCATAGCAATGAGAGGCGACAGCAATGCAGCTATACTACGAGTATGTTGTCACCCAATGATCCCTAACGGTTCTTATTACGACATTGATAATTGCATGAAGTATAATAGCAAAAAAAGTGAACCGTAGTCGGAATACTCGGAAGCAATTATTTTTTTTAAGTGAAGATATCAACCAACATGCAAAGAATTTTCTGGACCGGTTTATGTGGAAATGATGGGAGCGAGTTCAGTTCATCAAAAGTTTTAACTTTAGAGGTTGAAAGAAAAAAACACGCAAACATAAAGCGTAAAAAACATCCACATTCAGAGTCGATACTAAATACATAGATTTCTATGGACATAATTGACAATATACACATGCATTAACAAGATACACTGTTTACACTAAAACAAACTGTCAATAGACATATCTAATAGAAGATATACATTCAAGAGTTCAAGGCACAGCTCAAGATACCAATATAAATCAATGACAAGAAGCAGCTGCGGTAGACCAACGCGACACTTTATAAATGAAAAGTCAAATCAGTCAATGTCTAATAGTAGACTAGCCATCAATTGCGGCAATGAAATTGATGAACAAATTTTATGTTAAACAAAACGAAACGTCCCACGTGCCCTAAGCATAAAGACGATTTTATCGAGCTTCCTTATATAGTTTATTTAAGGGCACATGAAAAATGAACGCCACGAAATGAATTCAATCTCGAAGATAATATCGGCCGCTTTGTTAGCTTTGCGAGGCGAAGAAATAAAAGACTGCTCTAGGACTTCGTTTGGTTTAATATTGACGCATGAAATCGATAAAAAATCGTGTTAATGAACTCAGGTACATTAGCGTTAGTTATTTTAAAAACTGGAGACATGCAATTATTGACCAGAGCATAATTTTTGCGTTAATTAACGCCTAGCCTTGTCAACCAAAAAAAAATCGGATGAAGAAAGCTAAAGTGACTTGAATGATTTTCAATGACGTGACCATACATACATTAGGTTAGCAACTAAAAATACGCCGGTCATACAGGTGATTGATAATACATGCGAAAAACTTGTTTTCGTAATGCGGATAAAACTGGCTTCCTAATATCTTATATATTTAAATGAGCAATTCTTGTATATATATATATATATATATATATAATTGGAATCTCGGAATCGGCTCCAACGATTTTCATACAATTTAGTATATAGGGGGTTTCGGGGGCGATAAATCGATCTAGCTAGGAATCATTTTTAGAAAATGTCATTTTATTCGTGTTTTATCGATAATCAACTTAAACATAAACTTGGAAGAAAAATAACAAAAAGGAGGCGTTTGAGTAGTACATAACTCTTCCTGACATCTATTGGCGAATAATAATACTATTTTTTGTGAGCAACTAATTGCTTTAACGACACAACAGCAGATGGCGTTGTTAAGTAACACGAAGTCAAAGAGTGTTTGCTTTGAGGTTAGACTAAAATCAATTGTTTATTTTCCAAAAAACACAATTTAAAAAAAAAAAAAAAAATACCGAGCAAAGCTCGGTCATCCAGGTACTATCAAATAATAATAGGAAATTTCCAATATGGTGCTGCAGTGAATATGTGGAAATATGACTTTAAAAGCCGCTGGGCGAATATTAAAAGCAACATTTTAAGATGATAGATGATATTCTTAACAATATTTCAAGGCCTCGAGCGAGCTACGCGCAATTATTTACAATAGCCACATTGACGTCAAAGCTATTGAACCTTCTCAGCCCACTCACGTTGCAATTTTCTCATCTATGATCGCTCGACTACCATTGCACTAGATAAATAGAGCGAAAATTTAAAAATAAACCTCTGAACGATAAAGGAATGGAAATGAAAGAGGTAGATCATTATCCTGTTCGTAATTCTAGAATGTCTAGATGTTCCAACTTATGTCACAAGTCAGGTTCAACAAACGTACCGACACCCACGCGGCACATTCAAGCTGAAACTAAACTACTGTTCTAGGAGGTAGGAGGTAGCAGGAAGGTTGGTTGAACGACCTTAAATGAGAGACCGTCATCATGTAATTTGGAAAGGATCACTCCATATTTAAGAGTTATGCTACGAAGGGAGTGTTTACGATTCTAATTCATTATACGTTTCATTAGCATTATTCAGGTGGTGTTCAGACTACAGAGAATTCTGCGGTCGCGAGTTTATGCAACTCGGGCGATTGCACCTCCACCTCCCTCCCCTTAACCTTCCAACTGCTGACATCGATTTAGATCAGAAATAGGGAGTAATCCCGGGAAACGGCGCCATAAAGAAAATAGCGTGTGAAATGTGTGGAGACACTAAAATATCTTCGCAGCGACACGATAAGACCATTGTAAAAACGTTTTTAGATGATGGAGCTATTTATATAGGTATCTTTTAAAACTAAAAAACATGTTTTGCAATGGAATGGATTTTGGAAAAAATGCTAGACCGATGTTGACTAAATTTAAATGGGACCACCTGGGAAGAATACCATTTGAAACAAAAAACAATATTTCCATATCGGTTTATGCGTTTATTGAGGACCAAACATACCTTACAAAAAACCCGATGAATTGTGAACCTACGCCTGAGGTCGGTTAAAAACGATAGCAGAGAACAATGATATAGGAGTCCTATTATATGAGATACATTTTGGTCATTGTCTCTCTCGTTTAAAAAGTCATAGGAGTGAGTGACCAAGAAACATCTCACACATCAAGAATAGGGGTCTGGCGTTATAATGTAAGTAATAGAGAAGCACGACACAAATTCAGGTCATCATACACTGAAGCAATCAGTATTCATTGGAGTAATGAATATACTTGAAACCATTCTGATACTTTGTTATGGGTCCAGCTTTGTTTATTTATTGACCGATTTTACGAGGTATAGCGGCGCGGTTTATTAAATCGTTTTATTGTATTTTTACAGCCCAAATTCAAATAACATTATGCCGGGAGAAGAAGATAGGGTTAGGATAGCTGTACCGAGGTTTAGACTGACTAACTCAAATAAGTCATTTTTAGGCAACTGCGTTCATTTTTACAATAAAATCCCGAAAAATATGACGGGGCTTACTGAAGGAAAATTTAAATCACATGTAAAAACTACATTAATGAAAAGAAGATATTATAAGTTTAACAATTATTTAGAAGACAAAGATAACTGGAGCCTTCCACGTCCGCCGAGTAGCCACTAGTGCATAAATATTACCTAGTTGTAAGCAAAATTTGTAAGACAGTAATTTATTTATTATTTTGAAAAAAATAATGTCTCTCAGTTTCTTGCCTGTTTTTCTGAATAGTAGCTCTACTTCCAAACAAGGCGGTCGAGTCTATTAAAAAAATTGACGTTCTTAAGTGTATCTTTGATACCCAATTGAATAAAACATTTTGGCTTTGACTTTGGGTAATATTTTGTTCGTGTCTTCTTTTATACACGTTTGTAAAATAAAATACAAACATTGTACGCAAAGTAACACGAACATGTCGAACATGTTTGTAGATTGTTATTATTGTTACTCGTGTAGGTTTGAGCTCATTAAAAACTCATATATTACCTCTGTATCTTAAGTATAGCAGTTTTCTAGAATACTCTCTAGGGCAATTTGTTCTTCGTTTAACTTTTAAACTTTTTCTTTATTCCCTTTATTGCAGTACAGATTAAAATTTAGCACCAAAATTCTGTATCCATTAAAAATTAAGATGTGAAAGCCAGGAGAGATAATTTGGTACGTCATTTTAAAAAGTTACGTCCCTTGAGCAACATTTGCATCCAGTGTGACATTACATAGTCTAATTATAGAAAAACGAGGCGTGTCTGTTCAAATGCATTAAACAGTGCACTATAGTAAGATAGTATAGTTCTCACATTGACCCACATGTGTTGAAATAAATGGCTACGGTATGCAATCCACGGCTTTATGGTACACGATCGTGTCCAGGTGTGTAGTCTAAATTGTAGTATCTGTAACCAACCTATAGTGAGATTTTCAGTATATTGCTATCTTATCTATACCCAGGGCGTGCAAAGCCGTAGCAAGGTTCTTGGTACTTTAATAAAAGTTGGTCATTATGATGGTAGTTTGTGATTTTACCCGACTGCGCAAGAAGGAGGGTAATGTTTTTCGAGTATATGTATGTATGAGGCTTCTTTGTCACGCCCTACAGCCTAAAGAGACATGTGAGGTGTCATTTAAAGCGTCTTGATCGTGGAAGTGGCATAGGGTACAAACATTTTGCAGCCGGGTTTCTTTTGTGTTTAAATGTTGTTACTTGCTCTATTTAGTGTAATGATGAGTATACTTAATGCTATCCCAGAGTATATCCATCGTTTAAAGAAACCCCCTTAAGTTATATCTACAGTCTAGTCATTAATCACCCATAATAACCAAGACATTTTAGCTTGATCGTAATTTTGTTCTGTTATGTTTTATCTCTTTATATGTATCTATTTATATGTACAGAATAAATCATTTACAGGTCACATATCACATGATACCGTTAAATCACGAACTTACATGACAGCCATTCACTTTACCTCCAACCACAAGACGTTATATATGATTAATATATGTAATATTATTCGCATGATAAATAAATAACAGGCCGCAATCGACCTACCCAACCTCCCTAAAATAGGCCGATTATAAACATCAACGAATTCTTTCCAATTCTAATAAAAACGCATGATTCCTCCTGAGAAAGGTCAAGTTAAAACTAAAAATATAATTGAAGCGCAAACTTAATTACTTATCATCAGGTAAACCAATTTGCATTTGACCCAAGTAAACGTATCTCCAAGAGTTTATTTGTAATTGTATTAAAGCCAATTGAAATATTTAATGAAATTACTGTAGTGCTAACTGAAAAAAGTTATGAAACTTTAAATTGATTAATCTTGTCAGATGTAAAGGTCACTAGCAATGTAACTGCAACTACTATCTTTAACGATCAAACTAAGAGCATGGCAACTGGTTGACATGTGAGCAACAAATAGGCCGCATTTAGCAGCAGCTTCACCCTAGATAACCTACACATGCTCACATGCGTCGTTTACAGAGAATAAACAGTAGAATTCAATACGAAACTTACTACTACTACTACTTAATACTTGAATCAGAGCGGAGAGGGAATTTACTCCATGTTTATCAATATCCATTATTATAGGTACATTTGAAAGTCTGACCTATCATTTAATTTAATTTGTCGTATATTTGTAGTCTCCTTTTTCGTATTTTATACGTCATCATGTATTATATTGTATCATATTGTTTTATATTGTATTATATTGTAATTCAATTATGTATGTACCTAAGTACTTAAAGTGTGTCATGTAAACTTAAGACTTTACTGAAGCTATAATGCACACATGTTTTGATTTACAATCCAGATCTTATTTGTGTTTCTGGCGATCCATTAGGATCTATTACTAAGTTCTTTTGATTGTAACTTGTTTTGTGTGTTAAATAAATTTATTAAAATTAAAAAAATTCTCAATCTACGAGTATTTCTATCCGAGAATCAAAATTTTGTAAAGTCTATTTAGCAGCATCAAAGCAGTTTATCGTTGGCTGTGTTTTCGAAGTTATTGTAATAATTGCTATGCATACCATTTAGATTTATGTTCAACTAGATGTATTTTACAAAAAAAAAATATTTTGAGATTGTCATAAAAGTTAGTGAGCTTAGCACTGACAAAACCAAGAGCTTTACGTACGCTTGCTTATTTTATTGATAAACCATGAGTAAATGACTTTTTCGAATGTTATTTTGTGACCTTGTGTTATTCAAAAACTGTCGTACCTTGTTACATACACTAGAAGTTATGAAATTGGTCTCCAATCGTTTGAAGTATTTCGTTCGTTAAAGTATTGAATTAACCATCAATAAAGTATCCCTACTGTATTGATGGTTTCTATGTCAGCTACTTCATTGAGTATCAGTTAATAGGTACAAGATAACTTCACAGCCTTATCTTAGAATGTGATAAACTTTACTATTACTATATAAACAAGATGTTCCTGCTTTCTCAGTGTCAATTAGATACTCTTATGTGTGGAATGAAAATGTTAATAAGATTTACGTCCCTCTTTTATTTTGCCTTAAAGAGAAAATGAGAATTTCCTAATATACATTTTGTGACGTCAAGTGTCAATATGTTGGTAGGAAAATTTATATTTTTGCAACTCACATCAGCAGATAAGAGATCGATTATTCAGAACACTGAACATTCAATTTTATCACAAATATAATATGTACGTTAATCAACTGGTACGCAACAGGAATTTAATTTATGGCTTTCATGGAAATATTAAGATTTAACAAACTGAAAGTCTCAAAGGGAATTTTTAATAATGGAGACGCTAGAAGTTCTAACAACAATGAACCAAAAAGCTCTAACGCACACAGTAATAAAGGTGAACGACGTTAGCAAATCCAAATTAGTGCCAAGGGTGGTTGGATAACCGAGTTGGCAAAACGTATGTAATTATCTCTCTCTCATTATAATACCCTCAGGTGTGTGCTGAGTACTCACTCTTGGTACGAGGTATTTATTCAGTCGAACCTTCCTTTTATCGTCTATCTCTAGTGTGCCCTTACTAGAAGAAATTCCCAAATTGCAGAGAACTTTTCTTCACATTCTGACACACGTATTTTGAAATGAAAATTAATGAGATCAAATTAACGGAAAGCAATGGTGGCCGATTCATTATTCGAAGTACAATACTAAGAATTAATAAAGACAAATCCGAATTAGTACAAATCTCATAAAACGTGATAACAATAAATTACGTTTCCATGTTTCGTGAATATTTCAGTGGTCGTAAACAGTAAATTACAGGAGCGAGCGACCAAAACACCAATTCCCATAAATTTAGGTTTTACTCGCATTCTTAAGATCTTAAGTGCAATTATCCTTAACTTTTAAATTCTTGTTAAAATACATTCGTGACGAATCCAAGTACACCCTCAAAGGTTCAGAAGCCCAAACGTATTCAATGTTCTAACAATGGGCCAAAAATAACTTTTCCAATTGAGGAGGTTAATAAGTAATTAGCCGGGGTGATGTAGAATGGATACGAATTCTTTACAAGTTTTACCGTGATAAATAAATTAGCTGGAGCCAAGTTCTCGGACAAAATAAATTCAAGCCAAACCTAGTAGGAAAGCGCCTAAGTTAAACAAGAACACTGAAACTACGAATTCTGGTTTTTTTTTTACTTTTCGTTTTCTTTTTAACACAAAAAAGGCCCAGACAGCGCGTCGCATGTCCGACAAGGCGAGAAAAGATATGCAAATAAATGCATTAGTGTACGCAAGAAATGTGCGATCCGCCTCGGATCACGACATAACGATATTAGAATCACATTAGTGTTTTTGAGACGGAATTTGGAATAAGAAACTATTTATAGATTTCCAAATATGGCGCTATTATAAGATATCTAATGTATATGCGAAGAATAGCTTAGCAGCACTAGCGCGCTAAAATTATAACCTCACAGCCTTACTTTAATGATAGAACTTCATCTCATGTCAAATTCCGCCATTAAATAAATCAGAAGCTACATCACATCTGACGTAGTTCCTCACAATGTAAGAGTCGCTAATGCCTCCATAGCGCTTGGCGTGACCCCAAAACGTTGGCTTCCTCGCAAACGGGGGCGAAGTGCCCATAAAAGCCCTGCGATTTACGGAACACACCCGACGAGACGGTATTCCGTGCAGAAACGCTTCCGAAAGAGACGGCTGTAAAAAAACGTGATTGAACCCACACGGAATCCTTGCAAATGAAAAGGTTACGAATGCTGAGAAAACTTGGACAATGAAACTCGTTACCGAGAATTAATTTGAAATTGTAAACAAGGGTTCAATTTCATGACAAACTCGAGGGTTATATACTCGTAAGTCATATTTGAGATATTTTTCTTGTTTTGACGAAACGTGATTGCCGAAATCAAGGACGTAATTCATACTATTGTATTGTATATTGCCAGGTTTTGTTTTCGAAAGAAAAACATTATTGTACAACGGAACTCCATTAAAAGCCCGAGGCTGTTAGCCGTTCGAAGAAAATATTTTTCTTGTTTGTGATACCCGTCACTCGAGTGTTGAATTATTGCCGAGTGAAAAGACATCGTAAAACTGTAATGAAAACGTCGTTCTTTTATTGCTGAAATTACTTAACGACTTCAATAACAAACAATTCCTAATAACACATAAAGTAATAAAGACGCCGGTCCTAATTCGAGTCCCTGAGGGACACCTTTAAACGACATTAAAACCCCGAGATTTAATCTCGTAGATCAAATATCTGTTAACGATTAAATATTTATCGGGAATTCTTTGTGAATGATAGGACCTCGACGATTTTTTAATGGGCTTCAGAGTTTGTGACACAATTTTAACTAGACCCAGAAAGTTTTTTATCAAAGGAAGGTTTGTAACACTAGTATAGCAAGAAAAAGCAGATTGTTAATAACAAAGTAACTCAGTAAGGTTTCTGGGGCAAGCTAACGTTTACAAGAGATAAGGATATTTCAGTTGACACAACGAAAGGCTTGTGATGATAATGGATGTTCGGCAATAAAGTAGTGGTTATGAGCGCGTACAATATCATGATCAATGAAATCCCCAATTTTGATGACATTTGTTTGACTTAGTACTTATACCCTGTTACTACGGGTTTATTAGCCTTATGTGTAAGTGTTTAAGTAATTATGTAAAGAAATTTCGGAAGTTCAGATTTTTGCTCTTAAAAAATTGTGGGCAGCGAATTGTTAAGTGATTGGCTACAAACAATACTTCGACACGGTAACAATGATTACATTCCGGAAAAGTGGGCGTAAAATATAAACCCATCCAGTTAAATGAACTTTGGAGGGTTGTTTTACAAAGTTGTAGAGCTTCCCAATTCCATCAAACTTTGACTTAAGTGGAGAGTGGAAGGCTTTAGAAGGCTTAAACGTTTTCAGGCGACTTTAGTTTTAGCATGTTTAATTAGATTTAAAGCCGCGTGATCGCGAATAATGACTATAAGACAATAATTAACTTTTTAGATGAACCTTACTTTTTTTAACTAAAGGTTAACGATGTAAGTTACCAAAAACATGTCTAATTAGCGATTTCATCTATTTATGTGCATCAAAAGGAGTTAAATAAGTAATGGCAATTTTTTAACGAAAAGGAACGCTTAAGAAAAAAATTAAAGAATCTGGTTATATAACACGAAAATCTTTCGTATTTCTATGTATTTTTCCTGTAACGTTTACAAGAAGTTTTAATTGCAAGTTAATAAGGATTTAGCTAAACAGTGAGGCAATCGGTATAGGCTCTTAATTATTCTAACGAAGAATATTTCCATACCGTAGAGAATCGCATCAACGTTATATGTATAACTATATAATAGAGGTACTATCAATTAATTTTCCTGTGATGAATCGCAAATTGTTGCGCAATAAACTTAATGAAAGTGCTGTGGGACTCAAGTGGGAGTGGTAGTTAGATCAAGATAATACTTAACGATAGGTTCATTACACGTTCTAGGCATTACACATGGGCACTACACTACTATACGTCTGATTGGCAGTTACTACAAAAGTAGGTTACGACGGCAGACCGTTAGGTAAACTTAAAAAATTGAACAAAGTAACGAAATGATATATGTACTTACCTTACAATTGATATCATTCGTGATAATCATTTTGATGAACTCGCTGAAATGGTGATTTTAACACTTGATGACAAAAAAGCTTTCAATAAAAGAGTTGTTATCCATATTTCTGTAAAATCCTTACATCTAGCCTTACCTGATGATGTAGTTGACGCACACGATGCTGATGGGTTTCTGCTGCTTGTCGGTGATGACAGTGGCCTGGGTTTGGACCCAGGCGTATCCTCCAGCCTTGGCGAGGAAGCGGTACTGTCCAGTCTCGCATTGTCCTTTGGAGAACACTGGAAAAGAAAATAATAAATAAAAATAAGGAAAGGAAAAAATAAAAAAACATATATAAACGCCAATCATAAGGAAGTAATGCTTAATTAAAGAAATTAGTTTTGAATCAATTAATATTCACTTCAATTAATATTCGAAATAATATTCACATCTTCAATTAATATTCGAAGTATTCAAGATGATGAGATGGTACGAGTAGCAAAGGTTTTAGCTATCAATTATATGAACACCTCTGATTAAAACAATCTAATTTAGAACTGGTAACCGACAGTAATAAATGATTGGAACTGATGAACAGTCACAGATTCAATAACGAATAGCCGTATACGATTGACATTAACGACTCATTAACAGGGAAAAGTAAATTAGATAGAAAGAAGACAGACTTTTTGAATAATTTGGCTGATTGAGTTGTAAAACAAAGTTCTTATTACATATAACTTAGAAATTCAATTAAAGATTAATTACCTACTGGTTAATGTTTGAGTAATGTGACCAAAAATGCTCCTATTCTTGTTAGGAGTCAACCCAATTCAAAGTTCCCTTTCCAAACCACCATTAAACATATATTTATGAATTCTCGTGTTTATAATTTACATTTTATCGTCTTTAGTGAAATATGGAAAGGAATCAGCATAAAAGTATGTGATGGAAACTTCTGTTGTGACGATATGAAGAAAATGACTAAACAACTTATGGGTGTGTACATAAAGGTTTAATATTTTTGTAATTAAGGGTGTCTTAATATAAATGACGGCGACTTAGGTGTTTAAACGTAGTTATCTGTATTCATGTTAGCAATTAATAACAAAGCGAGATTGATGTATGGATTAGACGTAAGAACTTCTCTCGGTTACGAATTAATCCAAATACGAAGGTCGGTTTATATTTAAGCTTTTGCTATCATACCCAGTAAATTACACTTATATTCACGTACGTAGTTAATGTTTAACATTGAAACTAAACGCTAGGAGAAAGCCCACTCTAACTTCACCCGACTCCAATATTTTTAAATCCCAAAAAAAGTCAATGCATTCTCGTTATCTCGTGACCCCAGGGTTCTAAGTTGGGATCAGCGTAGAAACTGCCGAACGTTTGTTACAAGTAGATTACGAACATTCCGAGGGTTCCCTTCGGCAATATTCTGGACACACAAGAGATTGTACCTACTAAGAGTTCCCCGACGACGACCTCAAGCAATTATAATTACTGTCTAGATATTTGACTTAGTTTCAAATTTTTCTCCCATGTGTTTAGTCGTAAAATTTGCTGCTTATAATTCAAGCCAGAATTTAAGACGTGAAGGTGACTTCAAAAATACGAGTGTTTTACCAATCACGTAACTAATAAAAAGGATACCATACAAACTCTAAAGCGGTGTTCTTTAATAATTTAAATAAAACGTAGCGTAAGCCGAATAAAGGACTTCATTTGAATAATCCCTGAAGCTCGAACTCCCAATTATTTGATACCAAATAGAATCAACCGCTTATAACCCCAAATATCCGAGCACAATAATTCAGAAATATGTCCGATATCAAATCCGAAGGCCGAGAAGAAACTAATAAAGATTAATAGCTACAACACCAGGCGTGGTAATAACCAAACCCGAGGGACCAGTTAATTCATCCAATGTTTGGAACTTACAGTGTTAACATTATGTTCCTCTAGAACTATAATCGCGTCAATATTTTTAAACGCGACGTTAATATAAACGACGATTATAACAATTTACGTAATCTCAAAGATAATTCTTAGATATCTTAATAGATAGCTCATTAATTATTTCACGTGAGAAATACGTGATCGTTATCTGCTTCGGAATAAAACTAAAGAGTTTATCTAAAGTCCTTGCATAGCTCTATTGATAAACCTAAATCATTTAATCGAACATACTGTCGGTGAACTTGACAAGTCTCACGAGAGTGCCATGAAATCGTAGCGTGATGAAATCATGTCAAAAAGAGCGATCGTATTTCAATGAGAGCAAAGTAATAAATAACGTATAGCGAGCACAGATACCTGACCCTTAACTAGTTTTTCTGTTTCTAAGGCAATCAACAAGCAACACAGCTGCAAACACATATAAACAAGACAATACTGAATGCTTTACAACCACTATGAGCACCAAAGTACCAAGTAAGTTTGAGAATGAGAATCATTCATCAGGTTCTATATAACTGGCGTGTTACTAAAATAAAAGCTGAAATGCCCGTGGTCACGCGAAATACAATAGACAGGTCAGATAGGAGCAACGGCCGATTATCTTATCGAAATCGCTAATGAGCAAGTATTCATGAGTCTGAATTTGATTAGATTAGGTTGAAAGTGAACAATTTTGTAAGAGAATTTGTAGTAAATATAAGAAAAATTAGAGGTCAATACAATTTACCTATAGGATAGCATACAACAGGAAAGGATGGCGAGCTAAAAATAAAACGAATACTCAGCTTTTGGTGATGATAAAAAAAACAAGGAGAAAGTGAATGAAATATACAAGAAGATAGAAGAGAAATAAAGAAAGATAAGGGCAAACATTTGTAAGTTTCAATTAGCGCAATGTTGATTTTAATGTGGACAAACAAGTTCATTATGTAACAAGCAGTTGACAAACATTTCGCGGAAGGAGGAAGAGTAGACGTAGCTAAGCACTTGAGCCAATTTTCTCTGGTTCAGTCAAATCCAAAACAATTGGAGGGGAGCCAACCAGTGCGGTTGGTAACATGGAAATAATAGACGGATAAATTATAAAGATTGCGAATAACATTGTTTAGACGATCATTGCATAACACATCAGAATAAGCACATCTGGATAGCGAAAAGGCCAAGTGATCCATGTGAGATTTTATAAGTTTCGAGATATTAAACAAAACGCGTTTTGCTTATGGCGTCCATCCAAGTAGCTCAAATAGGTACTTATGTTATTTTAACAAGCCGCAATGCATTATTTTTAGCTCAATTTTTTGGAGACAGTTATTGCTATTGATTTGCGATGACAGCCTAGTTAAAGAAGGCCCGAAGGCCTCAAACCAGAGGGAGCGGGTTCGAACTCAATCGATGGCATGCACCAATTTCTTCATTGTGTGAACATACATATGTGCGTATTGTATGTCATCTGCTACATGACTGGAGCCCGGTGTATGGCGACAGACTCACCCCCTGCCAGATTTGGGACTGAATATCGTCCGGCGATGTGTGGGTGTTGTATTGCACCTCTGCCAACCCCTTCGGGGGAAAGGCGTGACGTAATGTTATGTAGTTATAGCTCTCCTAATGCCAAAAATACACCTAACTCACCTAACTCAGTTTTGAATCTATCCATACTAATATTATGAAGAGGTAAAGTTTGTGTTTGTAATGCTCTGAACCACTGGACCGAAATTAAAAATGCTTTCGCTAACAGAAACTTACGCAATCACTCAGTGCCATGGACTAAAAAACGTGAGCGAAGCAACGTGCAGATGAGGTCGCCGTTTATATATGGTTATTACTAGCTGCGCCCCGCGGTTTCACCCGCGATTAAAAAGTACGCTATGTGCTATTCTAGACTATAATCTATCTCTGTGCCAAATTTCATCAAGATCTGTTCAGCCGTTCTGGCGTGAAAGAGTAACAAACATCCATCCATTCTTACAAACTTTCGCGTTCATAATATTAGTAGGATGGCGCTAAAGTGGCAAAATGTTGATATTTGTTGACAATTTTTTTTTCAAATAAAAAGTACTTACCCTATGTTACTTCTAGTACCTCCCAGAACATGTGTACAAAGTTTCATGATGATTCGTCAAGTAGTTTTTGCGTGAAAGCGTAACAAACATCCACGCTTTCACATTTATAATATTAGTAAGGATGTTACATTGTATTTATTTAGGTTATTCAGGTTTAGCGGCCTTAAGGCCGCTAAACCTGAATATTTACGTTTTTGCCCGCTGTAGATGTTTGTTTTAATAGGCAAATTATTACATTTGGAATCTGAATTAAATACATGTTTTAGATACATTATTTCCCCGTAGATTGTAACCGATCAATACACGATACGGTAAACTTTTCTCGATAGAAAAAAATACCGAAGTAAGTTCGATTAACAGTTTTTCACAAGCTAAATTTCATTTTAAACAAGTATTAATACCCCATTTCTTATAAAAATTATATCGACATATAGGTAATTCATTTTAAAATCGATTCTACCCGATCGTTTTTTTTCATTGTGTGTATTAATTTTTTGTTAAATTATTCAAGTAATTTTCGATCCGCGCGTCGCTCGCCACTCGCCAGTGTCTCGCGGGACGTTACCGAGGATAGACCTGTGCCAAGTTTTTGCGCGCGTGCTACAAATTTATTTTTGTGGTATTTTGTGAAAATGGCAAATAAAAGAAACAAAAATAGGCCTAAAACACGGTTGAAGGCAAAAAAAATTGGGAAAGCAATATGGTAAGTAATATTTTTTATTCATTTATCCCATAGACGTACAAAAATTTACGTGCATGATTTATCCATAGTAACCACAGTCTAAACATAACAGTAGGTTTATTGAGTGGTAAAAGGTTACGTAAGTACTGTTTGTACTTTTACTTATCTATTTTTATTGTTTTAGTTCATAATGGCCTGCTCTGACTCATTATTTTTTAATATCATAAATTAATTAAATTGTTTCAGTTCAAAAATGAATCGGAATGCAAAAGGGTTAATTGTTCGGGGAAAAACCACAGAAGAACAGTAAGTAACGACTTTTGTTGTTTTGACAATCGAAATATAGGCAGGACGGCCGCGGTGCGAGATGTTAGTGTAGTTGGAGTCACTGTTAGCATTTACCGGGGTGGTATCGCTATCCTGAAAAATGTCTGGAATCAAAATGCTTAACGGTAAAAATGTCTTAATATAAAATACAAATTCAAAGTAAAATACTAGATTTTTTACTTTTTAAGTATAAATTTTGTTATGTTTTTTCTTCAAAGAGCCCACTGACGTTTACAAATTCTCAAAAAAACAATTGTGTACGTAACCGAAGTTACATAATGTTTCGTCACGTAGTTCGAAAATGAATATGTAAGTAAACTAGTAAATTATCTTTTTTATTATTACAGATCGCTTAATTTTTCCAACAGTTCGAACACAGAGAAACATTGTCAAACTACCCACAGAGAAGTAGAGGAAGACCCAGGTGCTTTAGATGTGAGTATATTAACCATTAGTAACATTATTTTTTTATGTACTTAAATCAATACAGTACACTTCCAATATAACCACTGTGCACTTGTTTCATACTTGACTTGAACTAAATTCTGTCAAACGATTTGAGGATTTTTCTTCTCCCTTCAATGTGAGTCCAATTTATTTTTTGTCTAATATAATTTTGGTTGGTAATAGTTGGTATACAATGTTCATGATAAGTACACTAAATAATTATAAAAACGTGACAAATAAGACAAGACAAAACACTTTAAAACTATTCTGACGCTATACAATGTTTATTGCTAAGGGGGTAGGTGTTTCAAGTGCCGTAAATTCTAAAAACTGCAGCTGCGTGCTTTTTGTTTGTTCTAATTGCCCAGCACAGCATGGATTATCTAGAACAATAAGCCATGTTTATGGCTATTTTTGGTAATGAACAATAGTTTTATTGTTCATTACCAAAAATTGCGACCATACAAATTGCATTTATTTTAGGGAAAAGCTGGTGGAAACATTTCAAAGAATAACTCAGTACCCGCAACAACCTCTGAGCGTGATGAAAGCGCTGTCGAACAAATAGAAGATGGATCTGCCTCCTACGATGTGGGTTCCAATTGTACAAGTAGCATGGTATAGTATATTAGTATTGCACTAGCTTATTCGATGATAATAAAAAATAAATTCGGGACACTCAGACGACCGTGTGTGCAAATGTCCCGAAAATTATTATTATTATTATTATTATTATTATTACACTTCCACACACGGTCGCCTGACCCCAAACTAAGCAAAGCTTGTACTATGGCTGTCAGAGACTGATATACATACTTAAATATTTTTAAATACATACTTAAATAGATATTAACACCCAGATATAGAACAAACACAAATGTTCATCACTTGAATGTTTGCCCTAGGTGGGAATCGAACCCACGCCCCCTAGCTCGGAAGGCAGGTTCACTACCGACTGAGCCACCGAGGCAGTCAAATATGATAATGATGATGATATAATGTATTATTTGAAATAATATTTAATTTTTTTACAGATAGAAAAGTCAAAGTCTTCTCCAGAAGCATATCGACTTGACGGACGACGAATACTCAATGTAAAAACGTTTTACTCAAAACTGCAAGATGTGGCGACACATGGTCCTCTGAATTGCGGTCTCGGGAGCGTTGAAATTGTATCGGAAAAACAAAATGGCTACCATTCTACTTTTACACTTCAATGCCAATTATGTAATGTAAAATTTTACATTTCCAGTGATGAAGGTAGTGGAATGGATATTAATAATTGTGCAGTTTTAGGTGCAGTGGCAATTGGTTGTGGTCATTCACAGCTTCAAGAACTATCTGCTGCATTGGATTTGCCTACTATAAGTCCTAAAACTTACCGACAATGCCACGAAAATATCGCCAATATGTGGAACAAGATTTCTATAGAAACAATGAATGATGCCGCCAAAGAGGAAAAAGAATTAGCTATAATGGAGGGTCGAGTTGATGAAAATGGTGTGCCGATTATTGATGTAATTGTTGATGGATGCTGGAGTAAACGGACATACAAAAAAAATTATTCTGCGTTATCTGGAGCAGCCGCCATTATTGGTAAAAAGAGTGGCAAAGTGCTTTACCTGGGCATAAAAAATAAATATTGTTGTATTTGTGCTCAAGCAGAGAATAAGAATGAGACTCCTCATGAACACAAATGTTTTAAAAATTATACTGGTCCTTCAACTGGCATGGAATCAGCAATTCTAGTCGAAGGCTTTAAATATTCCATACCAATGCATGGATTGATATATGGCAGGATGATAAGTGATGGAGATTCCGCTACCTATTCAAAATTAATTGAAACTCGACCATATATAAATACAACAGTTCAGAAGATTGAATGTAAAAATCACATTATGCGAAACTTGTGCAACAAACTGACTCAATTGAAAACTGATAAAAAGTACCCTGTGCGCTTTAGAAAAATCATAACAGACCAAAAAATTATAGCTATGCGTTCATCAATTAAAAAAGCCATAGATCAACATACTTCTGATTCGGAATCCGAAAAACGAGCACATGTAGAACTCCTTTATAATGATATTTTGCGAACCCATTTACATGCCTTTGGTGACCATAGTGGTTGTAAAGCATATTTTTGCAATAAGATGAATAAAGACATAGAAAATATTATCAATGAAAACGACAATCACGAATTCAGAAAAACTACCCTGTGGAGTAGAATTTGCCAAATAATATTAAGCGTTGCCTCCCATGCACCAAGCCTTATTCACAATGTAGAGAGCAATAAAGCTGAAAATTTTAACAGCATCATTGCTAAATTGGTTGGTGGAAAAAGAATAAATTATAGCCTAAGAGGCTCATACCAAAATAGGTGCAAAGGCGCAGCAATATCATACAACACGCACACATTATTGTCGTCAACATATAAGCACGCAACTGGCAAGAGTCCTAGAGGAAAAATGAAAATACTGGAGCAAAGGCGACTGAAAAAAAAATCCGGCAGAAAATTGTTCAAAAAAAGACGGACGACATTAAAAAACAGAAGTATTACAGACAAAGGAGAAGATGTACATTATGGTGAGAATTGTACAAAAGAAGATATGATTCCTGAAATAATGGAGAAACAAAAAACAACTTTTCTAAATAATTTGCACAAAAGCAAGGAAGAAAGGGAATACATTGAAAGACAAACTGTATTGCAGAGTTCATGTGGTGAGTGGCTGGAATTGAGAAGGAAACTGTTGACAGCTTCCAATTTTGGCCGTGTAATAAAAAGACGTCCAAATATAAGTTGCAGTAACCTTGTGAAAGACTTGCTGTACAAAGACAGCATCAGTCACGTAAGATCTATAAAACATGGTGCTGAAAACGAAAAAGTCGCAATACAACAGATGTCCCAGGAGACAGGATTAAATATACAACCTTGCGGTTTATTTATTGACGAAAACTTGCCATACTTGGGTGCAACTCCTGATGGAATTTGCGGCGACATGACCGTTGAAGTAAAATGTCCTGCTTCAGCCTACGAACAAGATTTTTTGGAAGCAGTAAAAAACAAAAAAATACAGTTTTACAAAATAAACAAAAACGGCAGCATTACTATAAACAAAAACCATAATTGGTATTTTCAAATACAGGGCCAGCTACATATTGCAAAAAAATCTAAATGTTTATTTGGGTTGTGGTTGAGCGAAAAAATACCTATTAGAATAGAAATAATTGAAAAAGACGACGAATTTTGGCGCAAAGTGATGGAAGAGAAACTAAAACAATTTTATTTGAATTGTATACTGCCGGAACTGATTGATGCAAGGCATCCAAGAAAAATGGAAATTAGAAATCCCTCATACATAGAAAAAGCTATTGAAGAAAAAACCAATAAAAAGAAATATAAAAAGAAAAGAAATAATAAAGAACAGAATGATGTCAAAGGAAAAGATAAAAATACCTACCCACACATGGACACTAAAAAAGATGAGGGTATCGAAAACAAAAACAATAAGAAAGAAGGAGAAGAAAAAGATAAAGAGAACGAAAAGATTGATAATGTTTGTCTACCTAATTTTCCTGAAATCACCGTAGTCAAATACGGAGAAACAAGTGACGATGAAGAAATTGAACCACCGAAACGAAGAAAAATATTACATCAAATTAATTTAGATTTTAGTGAATATTGAATTCAGTTCAGTTTTCATCATTTCAGTTTCATTCATCATTTCAGTTCGAAATTCATAACAAGATGATAATTTTGTTTTGGCTAGAATTCTGAATAAAATGTCTAAATCCATAAACTACTAAAATAACCAAGTTCAAATAAAACTGCATAAAATTTGTACTCACCTGAAGTTTTATTTTCTACTAGCTGCGCCCTGTGGTTTTACCCGCGGTTAGAAAGTAAACTATGTGCTCTAATCTATCTCTATGTCAGATTTCATCCAGATCTGTTCAGCCGTTCTGGCGTGATTGAGCAACAAACATCCATCTATGCATCTAAACTTATAATATTGTCTAGTGAGATTATAATAAGTAAGTAGGTATATAGAATTAAAGATTACACGTCGAACTTATAGCACTCGTTTTCGTCAGGGGCTAAAAAATAACAAACGCTATGTTAAAAACAAACATCGTTTTGTTCCCGTAGATTTTGACCTAAGCTTCACTTACTACCTACTCTGCATTATTGCTACACTGTGGCACTAACACAGGCAACACGAGACCGAGTCGCGGTCAACGCGGGCGGTTCGGCGCGGCCGAACATTGCGATCTTTTGATGCGGGGAGGCGCGGTGAAGCGCGGGTAGGTGTAACTAGCTCCACCCAATTCCTCAAGGCCGTTGGCCTGGTCCCAAGCCTTAAGGAATATTGGTTTTACTTTAACAAGTAAACGTCTATGAAGTTTTAATTTTATAATTCTGTTCGAGATAAGTATTTTTGTATTATTTCGAAAAATGTATCAAGGAATCTGTACTATATGTGTTGTCAATTTTACCGCTTAAATAAATATTTTGAATTTTACATTACATCTTACTAGTAAATGCGAAAGTTTGGATGAATATTTGGATGTTTGCTACTCAATCACGCCAGAACGGCTCAACGAATTTGGATGAAATTTTACAAAGGGATAGATTAAAGCCACAAATAGCACAAAGGACTAACTGTGGGTGAAACCTCGAGAGGCAGCTAGTACTACATAATTTGTTTGAGAGAATCGATCAATTATAAGTTTTGCCGCAAAACTAAATACTGAAGTTTTAGGTTTATTAAATTTAAACATTGGAAATAGAATAGATATTGGAATAGTAGTACTATTAGCAGTAGAAGTAAGTAGAAATTAGAGGCTTGGTCACTACTCATCAAAGTCACTATCACTATAGAGCATTTCATGGAAAAACTATAATTACTTAACAAGCGAAATGGATTACCCGTATCAATAAAATCGATTTTATTGATACCCGAGCCGACAAAGCGTTTTCTTGCAAATACTTGCACTCAGAATGGAAATGAAATGAAATGAAATGAAATGAAAATATATTTATTGCCAAAGAAATAATTAGTTACAATAGTTAGATACATACGGTGACGGTGGCAAAGGGTGTAAGCTCAGCACTGAGCTGCGTAAAACTAGATCAGTTTAAGCAAGGCTGATTTTCAGCTTACCCCTAGACTCGAATTAAGATGTTCGTCGAGGGTATAGTCATGCGAGTGTTCACTTTATACATTATTTCGAAAAATTACAGCAAGTTCTTTAATTATGTCATATTGAGTACTTATGTAAATGTTGTCAGCAGTGATGTGTGTGAATTTAGGTATGTGTGCAAATGTGTGTGTTTGTTTGTGTGTGTGTGTGTGTGTGTGTGTGTGTGTGTGTGTGTGTGCGTGTATGTGAGAAAGTGTAACTGTGAGGATTGTATGGTGGTATTGTCATGTGAGTTTAAAGGTTGCTTTAAAATTATTTTCAAGCCGATCCAGTAGCAAGATTTTGTATTTTGCTTTGAAGTTATTACTACTTATTTTATTTCTCATAGGTGGAGGAATATTATTCCACACTTTTGCTGCACTGTACTTAAAGCAACCTCTAAAAATGAAAATGAAAATGAAATAAAAATGAAATGGAATCAATATCCACTTAGCCTAATTCAATAGACCCAAAAGCCGCGATGAAACAAAGTTCGCCGCGTAATTTGCTAAGTGCTGAAGTGTTACCTACACCCGGTTAACGTCCATCTGAATCAAATATTTCGGCCTTTTCTAGAATATTCTCTGAGAACCAAAGAAAACTCTCTGCTAGATTGGTTCAATTGCCTAAAATATTTTAGCAAGCTATACCCAAGTTTATTTTTGGAATCGAAACTTTAAAGCGAAAGAGAACATCGTATTTACCAAAAGTTTTGAGGGTTAGTAATTCTACAATTCGCATAAAATGTTGATCTGAAGCACGAACTTTTAAAGACTTTTTCTGTGAGATTTCTTTTTTTCTTTTATTTTATTTTTATAAGAGTTTACAATCTTAGACAAAAACAAGCGAGTAGAAGTCTCAAGAAGCTGGATCTTGCTTGGGAATACTTGGGATGTATTTCCAGAGCGATGTCAATGACCTGCGGCACAGATTACCTAGGAGTTCTTACAAACCAGGGTAGCATGAGTTACGTGCAGAATAATATTCAGGTATTCAGATAGCTTTTAATGCAAGTATGCGGGTTCATTTACGGGTACTATAGGAGCTTTGGAGCTTCTGCTTATGATTTTGTCCAGGTTATTGTGAGATCGTGGATTTCAACAGCTGCCAACTTTGTGTAGCTAGTTTTGTTTGATGCATAAAGTAAATAAATAATTAAATAAATTATATTCGGGACACTTGCACACACGGTCGCCTGACCTCAAACTAGCAAAGCTTGTGTACTATCGCGGCCAGAGACTGTTATACATACAAATATATATTTTTAAATACATACTTACATAGATTATTAACACCCAGGCATTGAACAAACACAAATGTTTATCACATGAATATTTGTCCTAGGTGGGAATAGAACCCACGCCCTCTAGCTCAGAAGGCAGGATCACTACCGATTGAGCCACTGGAGGCAGGTATTTTTTCGTAAACGTTTTTTTTTTTTTTTGTAAAAATGCTGCGTTTTTTTATTCGGTGCTGCTCGATAGTATCGACTTCGCATCATCAGCTTACTTTAATAATACACCTTTACTTAAAACCTTGGGAGAAAAACATCATAGTGGCCATCTATATTGTAGTTGTAGTAGGCCCTTCTTTGAGTCAGTTCTTCTTTAGGGCTAATACAATACACACTCCGTTAGATCATATTCTCGACACATTCCTACGGCTGTAACTTTTACCTAACAAGCAGTAACATTGAAGGAACTACGAGCAATCCCAAAAAACAGTGACAAGCGAAATGGGACAGAATTAGCATAAAGCGGCGGTTTCCGCATGATTTAGAAGGCTGGGACGAGACCAGGGGTCTACCACGACAACTCATTGCCAAGGTTACCTTTTGTTATGGACGCTGGATCTTATCGACGTGCAATATGGTTCATGGTCGCGCAGCGTCGAAAATAAAACGTATAGTCCAGTCGGGGTAGACATTTAAATAGAAAAATTCCGGGGAGCGATTTTTTTTTAAACGTCGTGGGGTTGGAAGTATAAATCTCGATTTTCTAACTAATCCCGGTAAAGGGTTCGCCGCCATCTTGTTTTAAAGTTCAATTTTTTCGTTTTTCTGAAATAACTCATTAATTTTCAATTTTGGAGCAGAAATGGCATGAACCAAAGTTGTTGGAAATTTAATTCCTCACAAGTTTGGTCATGATCATTTTTACGCTAGGATCAATATTTGCAGAGTTATACAATAGTTGCCATCATGTCAAAAATATGTCAAGGTAGGCCCCCAGGTTAGGCCTATCTTATCATCTGTCCATGTTTTGTCGAAAATGTACGCGTGGGGAGCATAATAATGACATAGCATGCACATACCGGGGCAATATTACATGAAGATAATTACTGCTTAGAAGTTTGAAGAATGTAAAGATTTGATAATAAAAAATACTGAAATGGAGCCTAAAGTCAGCAGTGGGTGGAAAATGGTAAATACTCGTATTTAAGTGATCGTAATTATGAAAATGACAGAGAAAATAAAAATTTTACATACTAACACCTGAGAGTGTGAAATATACACTCACTTTTATCAAATGCCTACCTAATTTACATTTTCTACGGTTAGCCGTCTAGGTCGTCTAGAATTCACAATTTTTGACTTCATTGTACCTGAATAATGATAACATAACATAACATATCGTCACGCCTTTCCCCCGAGGAGGCTGGCCGAGATGTAATGTAATACAACTCCCACACTTCGCAGGACGATATTCAGTTCCAAATGTGACAGGGGGCGAGCCTGTCGCCATACACTGGGCTCCAATCACGTAGCAGATGACATACAATAACATAATTATGGAAAAATTGTGCAAGTATTCAAATGATCATATCAAGTATGTTGATATCACTAAGGCTACAAAAGTTATCAATTTTATAAACAGTGGAAGTCACGAAAATAGAAAGACGAAAATATGTTTAGTGTTTTTTTTTTGTGTTTATGTAATGAATTTGGTGGCGTGCCCACTTTTTACTCCGATAAACTAATAAAGAATTTTACGGAATCGGAATAGTTTGAAAGCACGTTTGCCACCTTTTCGTCTCTGAAGCAAATTTAATTTACAACTTCTAAATATAACTCGTTTTTAAATTTGTGGGTGAATTACGCACAGTTCTGAATGAAAAGTCGTAACTTTCCCATTTTGTAAAGATAACCTTGCCGTTTTGCATCAAGAGCATATTCTGTACTAGCTATGGTCCCCGCAGTTTCACCCGCGGTTATAAAGTATCCTATGTGCTATTCTAGACTATAATCTATCTCTGTGCCAAATTTCATCCAGATCTATTCAGCCGTTCCGGCGTGAAAGAGTAACAAACATCCATCCATCCATTCTTACAAATTTTCGCGTTTATAATATTAGGTCCTTACGTATGAAATTGGCGTTTAGTACGGGAGGAATAAAAAGTCGATTTTTTTTTGTAAAATATATTTAATTAATCAAAGTATGCACCGTTGTTATCTATGCACTTTTGCCATCTTATGGGTAGTTCATTGATCCCTTTACTATAAAAACCATGGGGGCGAGAATCAATAAACTCATTGAAGGCGGTTTGGACTGCTGCATCGGAGTGGAATTTTTTTCCTTGTAAGAAGTTGTCCACATTCCGGAAGAAATGGTAATCTGTTGGAGCAAGGTCCGGGGAGTACGGTGGATGTCGCAGACATTCCAATTGTAGCTCAGCTAACTTAGTGGTTGTTTGTTGTGCAGTGTGTGGTCTTGCGTTGTCGTGAAGCAGCAGTAGCCTAGAGCGATTGACCAATCTCGGTTGTTTAACAGCTAGTTCTTCCTTCATGGTTTGCAGTTGCTGACAATAGATATCTGCCGTAATCGTTTGGCCAGATTTAAGAAAGCTGTAGTGAACGACACCGGCGCTAGTCCACCAAACACTTACAAGTAACTTTTTCTGAGTCAATTTTCGTTTAGGGCAGGATTTGGCTGGGTCTCCAGGGTTCAGCCATTGCGATGAGCGCTTTCGATTATCGTACAATATCCACTTTTCATCACAAGTAATGATTCGATTTAAAATCCCTTCATTATTGTGTCGGTTGAGCAAAGTAACACAGCAGGCGACCCGTGTTTGCAAGTTCGATTCACTCAATTCATGAGGTACCCATCGTTCGAGTTTTTTTACTTTCCCGATTTGCTTCAAGTGGATTAATACAGTTTTGTCACTTACCCCGAAGACTGCTGCTATCTCTGAAGTGCTTTGTGATGGATCCGCTTCCACAATAGCCTTTAATTCTTCGTTTTTCACTTTGATCTCCGGCTGTCCACGGGATTGGTTCTTAACACGTTGCACGCCATAGGACCCACCGGTGAGCCTAGCGTACCTTTCCGTTCGGGCCAAGCCAAAATCAGGTAATCCGTAATTTTCATCAACTTGAGATTTTTATCACAAAGTATATAAAATGCGATAATTCGTATGGAAAATAAAAAATAGCGACTTTTACCGCCTAGTTTTAGAGATATAGCATAAGGCTCACGGGTGAGTCCCGTGGCCTTCTACGAACGATTTTTAAATTTCCGTTCCCGGAGGCCGCGGGGTCACCGCGTGGCTCACCCCGTGCACTCGTTCCCCGGACGCAGCGATCGAGTCTAACTACGAAGGATAAACTAGTAGCCCGCGAGCCAGGAACAAATTTAGTCAATCATTTCCTCCCGGACGAAAACTCGTACAACAATTAAGATTTATCATGAAGCCTAGTGGGAACTCACTTTGACCAGCTCACGGTTCGGCTGCTAACTTCTTCACCATCATCTACATTAGTCAGATGTACACTCCTTAAAGCTAGTTTTGGAAACGATTGACTATAGAAAAGTTATGAACACCCTCCAACTCCATCATCAGACCATGAAGCTCATGGCTCATGGTCCATATTAAATTGGCACCGAAGATACGCAAGTATACCAAATTCCAGTGCAATCGAACTTCAGGAAGTGGTTCTCATGTGACCTATACAAACATACAAAAAAAAAAAAACGGCAGGTCAAATGCAGGCTTGTTTATTTGTTTGGCGGGAAATATAACGCACTTAGCCACTTGATTGGACCATTGAATGAAAGCTTGTTAAAAGCCTAGCAGTATGCCAAGGAAAAACTGGTTAGTTGATGCATTCAAATAGGCGATAGAAGCTCTTGCGTAGCTCCTGCTTTGCAATCATCAGGGCATCAGCTGACGATATTTCTACCGCGATACAGCCAGCTGACTTTTTTTCGGGTTTGAAAGCTTTATCTTAACACAACACAATTTTCAATCGGGAGGAAATGACTGTGTTTTTTTCTACGTGTTTGGGAGGCTTCTTCTTCTTTATGCTCTTCATTACTGAAGGTCGTGCCCATCTTGAAATGCCTTCACCGCGGCGTTTACTAGCTTCTGCCATACCACTCTGCTGTCGGCTTGTTTCAGGGCTACTAATAATTAGTAACGGAGAGCTGTAATCGTCTTCATTTGGTCGAACCATCGGGTCAGCGGGCGACCCCCTGGTCTCTTCTTGCCCTCTATATTTCCTACAATAACCAGCTTGTCAAGATTATCTGGTTGCCTCCGGGCAATATGACCAAAGCAGCTCAAAACTCTTTAGTATCAGATTGTGGATAACCGTGGACTTGACGTTGAGTTGGCTGAAAATAGATTTGTTGGTACGTTTTGTTCATGATATGCGCAACAGTCAACAGTCTACTATATCATCCAGCACCACATTTCAAAGGCTTCTTCTTTTCTCTTCGTTTTTTCTGTCCACTGCTCGTATTGACATCATGGTCAAGCTCCTCGGAGCCGTAAAGAAATTGAGAACACGATACATCGTACAAGTCTCATTTTGGTGTTTTTAGAGAAGATGAAGATGAAGATGCAAACAATGTTGTGTCATCTGCATATCGTAGGTTGCTGATCTTATTGCCACCTATTGCGATATCTCTTCCCACTGTCCTAGGGCTCTTCTTATTATATACTCGCAATAAAATGTTAAAAAGAAGAAAAGACTAATGGTGCAAGAGGTATTCACCCCTGACATACTCATTTTTTCTTGTTTGAAAGATCCTGACACACCATCATTTATCTTGATGCTTGACTCTCCATCTTCGTACCGATTGGCAATCAGTGCTATTAGGTGGAAAGGGACGCCCATTTCCTGCAATGCATGCAACTCCACCTAACACATTCGAACGCCTTTGTGTATAATCTATGTAATGCTGCTAAACCCACCACCGGATTCGCTGCTGACGACCACAATAATTTATGATAAATCTATCTTAATCATTTGTACGAGTTTTTGTCTGGGAGTAAATGATTGACCAAATTTGTTCCTGGCTCGGGAGCTATTTTGTTTACTTTGTGTTAACCGAATTCACCGGTAATTTTTAGGTTTCTTATAAAAATGATTAATTATTTTAACTAATGTGATATTGAAAAAAGTGCCATTGTGATTATTAATCTTCATAAATAACTGAGAAGTTTAAAAAAATATATTTTGTACTATACCGTTGACAAATCGTTGACCAACCCTAGTATCATAACAACAACCTTGATAAAAACCTGAGTTTCAACTGGATTTGAAAACCACGCTCTCCGATTGTGCTACAGGGCCACACGGCTCACTTCCATTCGCGTTTTGTTTGGTAACTGCTCTTTTCGGCTTGTGGGAAGCGTTTACATTGAACCTCGCACTCGGCTCACGGGTGACCCCCGTGGCCTGAATGGTTCAGTATGGTAAGGCTCACCGGTGAGCGCCATGGCCTGAACGGGAATACTCGATTTTTCCCTCGGCGTTCAACGTGTTAAGGTCGAAATTTCCAGAACGAAAACGTTGAAACCAAAAACGTACCATGCTGTCTTTAGCGACACCAGCGCCGTACACATCATTAATTCTTCGAGCTGTTTCTGCAGCACTGGTGCCACGGTAGAACTCGTACTCGTAAATATACCGATATTTCATGTTTTCCATTGCGCGGTAATAAGCGACGCCAAAGAAAAAATAATGAGGAAAATAACAAATGAATGACTGTATTCCAAAGAAAAAAAAACCAGCTAAATGAATTTATTAATTTGAATTTCGAATTCTTAACACGTTGCACGCCATAGGACCCAACCGGTGAGCCTAGCGTACCTTTCCGTTCGGGCCAAGCCAAAATCAGGTAATCCGTAATTTTCATCAACTTGAGATTTTTATCACAAAGTATATAAAATGCGATAATTCGTATGGAAAATAAAAATTAGCGACTTTTACCGCCTAGTTTTAGAGATATAGCATAAGGCTCACGGGTGAGTCCCGTGGCCTTCTACGAACGATTTTTAAATTTCCGTTCCCGGAGGCCGCGGGGTCACCGCGTGGCTCACCCCGTGCACTCGTTCCCCGGACGCAGCGATCGAGTCTAACTACGAAGGATAAACTACTAGCCCGCGAGCCAGGAACAAATTTAGTCAATCATTTCCTCCCGGACGAAAACTCGTACAACAATTAAGATTTATCATGAAGCCTAGTGGGAACTCACTTTGACCAGCTCACGGTTCGGCTGCTAACTTCTTCACCATCATCTACATTAGTCAGATGTACACTCCTTAAAGCTAGTTTTGGAAACGATTGACTATAGAAAAGTTATGAACACCCTCCAACTCCATCATCAGACCATGAAGCTCATGGCTCATGGTCCATATTAAATTGGCACCGAAGATACGCAAGTATACCAAATTCCAGTGCAATCGAACTTCAGGAAGTGGTTCTCATGTGACCTATACAAACATACAAAAAAAAAAAAAACGGCAGGTCAAATGCAGGCTTGTTTATTTGTTTGGCGGGAAATTTTACGCACTTAGCCACTTGATTGGACCATTGAATGAAAGCTTGTTAAAAGCCTAGCAGTATGCCAAGGAAAAACTGGTTAGTTGATGCATTCAAATAGGCGATAGAAGCTCTTGCGTAGCTCCTGCTTTGCAATCATCAGGGCATCAGCTGACGATATTTCTACCGCGATACAGCCAGCTGACTTTTTTTCGGGTTTGAAAGCTTTATCTTAACACAACACAATTTTCAATCGGGAGGAAATGACTGTGTTTTTTTCTACGTGTTTGGGAGGCTTCTTCTTCTTTATGCTCTTCATTACTGAAGGTCGTGCCCATCTTGAAATGCCTTCACCGCGGCGTTTACTAGCTTCTGCCATACCACTCTGCTGTCGGCTTGTTTCAGGGCTACTAATAATTAGTAACGGAGAGCTGTAATCGTCTTCATTTGGTCGAACCATCGGGTCAGCGGGCGACCCCCTGGTCTCTTCTTGCCCTCTATATTTCCTACAATAACCAGCTTGTCAAGATTATCTGGTTGCCTCCGGGCAATATGACCAAAGTAGCTCAGAACTCTTTAGTATCAGATTGTGGATAACCGTGGACTTGACGTTGAGTTGGCTGAAAATAGATTTGTTGGTACGTTTTGTTCATGATATGCGCAACAGTCAACAGTCTACTATATCATCCAGCACCACATTTCAAAGGCTTCTTCTTTTCTCTTCGTTTTTTCTGTCCACTGCTCGTATTGACATCATGGTCAAGCTCCTCGGAGCCGTAAAGAAATTGAGAACACGATACATCGCACAAGTCTCATTTTGGTGTTTTTAGAGAAGATGAAGATGAAGATGCAAACAATGTTGTGTCATCTGCATATCGTAGGTTGCTGATCTTATTGCCACCTATTGCGATATCTCTTCCCACTGTCCTAGGGCTCTTCTTATTATACCGGGTGTAAGGAGACCGTTCTCGAAGCCGAAACGCCGTTATTATACTATCTATACACAACCCGAAACCACTAACTATTAGCCATATAACTGTTATTTTAAACTTTTAGAAATTTGCAAACCAGCAATGTAACGCGTTTATATCGCGGGGGTCAATGGTCGGCGCCAGTACCTACGGAAAGTGCGACGACGCGCCGCCTCGGGCCGCGCGCGCGCCGAGACAGCGGAGGGCGCGGGCGGCGCGGCACCTAGGTCGCGACCGCGCGCAGCTGTGTGCGGGCGTTCACCTCTAGCGTCAGCTGTTAGGCATTTAGTATTAGACTGCCGTTAGGGTACATTTTTTTTTTTTTTGGTAATTGGTGTTTAAACTAGCTTTTTAAAGCTTGTATAACTTGTGTCGATGTTAAAATATCAGATTTTAAGTTTAAAAAAAAAGTCTTTTTTTCGCGTTTTTTTTAGTCGCTTTGTATTAGTAATCCCCACCACTATTCCCAGTTTTCGTTTTCGAGAACGGTCTCCTTACACCCGGTATACTCGCAATAAAATGTTAAAAAGAAGAAAAGACAAATGGTGCAAGAGGTATTCACCCCTGACATACTCATTTTTTCTTGTTTGAAAGATCCTGACACACCATCATTTATCTTGATGCTTGACTCTCCATCTTCGTACCGATTGGCAATCAGTGCTATTAGGTGGAAAGGGACGCCCATTTCCTGCAATGCATGCAACTCCACCTAACACATTCGAACGCCTTTGTGTATAATCTATGTAATGCTGCTAAACCCACCACCGGATTCGCTGCTGACGACCACAATAATTTATGATAAATCTATCTTAATCATTTGTACGAGTTTTTGTCTGGGAGTAAATGATTGACCAAATTTGTTCCTGGCTCGGGAGCTATTTTGTTTACTTTGTGTTAACCGGATTCACCGGTAATTTTTAGGTTTCTTATAAAAATGATCAATTATTTTAACTAATGTGATATTGAAAAAAGTGCCATTGTGATTATTAATCTTCATAAATAACTGAGAAGTTTAAAAAAATATATTTTGTACTATACCGTTGACAAATCGTTGACCAACCCTAGTATCATAACAACAACCTTGATAAAAACCTGAGTTTCAACTGGATTTGAAAACCACGCTGTCCGATTGTGCTACAGGGCCACACGGCTCACTTCCATTCGCGTTTTGTTTGGTAGCTGCTCTTTTCGGCTTGTGGGAAGCGTTTACATTGAACCTCGCACTCGGCTCACGGGTGACCCCCGTGGCCTGAATGGTTCAGTATGGTAAGGCTCACCGGTGAGCGCCATGGCCTGAACGGGAATACTCGATTTTTCCCTCGGCGTTCAACGTGTTAACCAAAGAGGAGATATTTCAGATCAAATTGATCAGTACGACAAAACGCTGATTTCATACGTAAGGACCTAATATTACAAGCTGCGCCCTGCGATTTCACCCGCGGTTAAAAAGTATCCTATGTGCTATTTTAGACTATAGTCTATTTCTATGCCAAATTTCACCCAGATCTGTTCAGCCGTTCTGGCGTGAAAGAGTAACAAACATCCATCCATCCATACATACAAACTTTCGCGTTTATAATATTAGTAGGAAGTAGGATGGGATTTTCAATTTATTGCGGTTTATTTATGAAGTTAATTGAGTGTATAAAATAAATGAGTGCAATACGATTGGCCGAGTATCGAGTATTGATTTATCGATAACTGTTGTATAATAATCCATACTTCCATACTAATATTTTAAAATCTTAATTATTTTAATATTTAAAATATGTCTGTATGCTTGCCTGTTTGTAGGCTTTTTCACGGCTAAACGGATCATAATAAACTTTGATGATTAGTTACAGTATATCAAGAGGAAGGTTTTAGGATACTATTTTCTGAATAAACGCGAACGATGTCGCGGGTATCAGCAGCAGCAGCAGTTAGTTGTATTATTTTACAGACAATATTACACACTCATAGCTACGCACGCGGTTCCTCTGTGTCGGAGCTTCTATGGAACACACACAAAGACATACATATAACTGGCAGCTAGACGCAGAACAGATATTTTAAACAAGTACATCATTCAAACATCAGCCTCCGGGAATTGCTCAGGACGTGGGTCCTGAGCAATTCCCGGAGGCCGAAAGGCTAGGCTAGAAGTGGTCCTAGCCTAGTCGGAGTTCGACTACCTTATAAGTAGAAGGGTTGTTTCAAGGGTCTTAAAATAATCGCCTCGTTTAGTACTTCAATATCGACTACTAAAACGTGTATTCGAACAAGTTTTTTCGTGATTTTTTTCCCAAAAGGCCGTCGTAAACTAAAATAGCTTCCTATCAAACAAGCCCATCAACCTTGTCCCATTTCCAAACTTTTTCAATGGGGACACTTTAGGGGCGTTGGTACAAATAATCGCACCAATGACCTTTGATCTAAATTTAGTCTTCGTAATGAGCCCGCTGAAGTGGACGGAAAAGAGAACCTTATGCTCCGTATCCATGGAAGATGTGCGTGAAAAATGAGCGGTGCGAGAAGAAAAAACCACCAATAGGGTCTCTTCTGAAGAATCACTTCGCAAGCGTCCCCGTAGCTCCGACATATAGTGCCGAAGTTGAACAACCTAGGGTTTTTGGTAGGCCGCCAGGAGCGGGACTCCCACATAACTACCCTGCCCGACCCCGGGGCGCGATGGTATCCATAAAGGATTTTTCCTAGGTAATAATCTTTTATATAAAAAACGACTTCTCGTCAACACCAAATTGGATGGCGTAAAAAACCGTCCGATCAATTTCGACAAAATTTAAATGGGGCCACCTGGTAAGGGACCATCCTTATAAACAAAAAAGAATTTTCCAAATCGGTTTCGGTGTCTTCAACTAATCATCTACATAGTAAAACATAATAAAAGATTCCTACGAATTGACAATCATTCGGAAACGTTTCCGATCGGATCCTGCAAATTTCAAACTCAAATTGTTCGAATCTTGGTACGAAGTTCGAAAGTTTACTTTAATAAATTTTGGCAATGGGAATCGAGTATAAATCCGTTTGGAAGAATGAATCACGTTTAAAAATACAGACTGAGATTCAAATAATTTGAGTTAGAATTTTGTTGAAATCCGAACGGAAACGTTTCCGAATTATTGTGAAATACCCATACTGAACTCGTTTAAAAAGGGGGTTACTTCGCTATGTAAGTGAAGTAATTCTATATGTAGATTTTTCCTCACATACCGCCATCCTCACATACCGCCATCTTCTTCGCACTTCATCTCCGGTGGATACGGAGCCTTACAGACAAAGCGGCATGGATATTGTTATTCTGCTCGAATAAAGCACAGTTCAATTGAAAGATGGGACACAGGTGCTCGGTCGATGACATTATAACCCCAACGACGCTGGAATACTGATGGGATGCTGAAATAAGGACTAGAGGAAATAATAAGGAAGCTTATTAAACAATGAGCAATAAATGAAATAAGATACAACTGGGAAACTCTGCTAGCGTTACGGTACGTTTTGGGCGAAGTGGGACGGACAGATAGTCACTGTTTTGATGAAATAATATGAAATAATTTTACTATCTTATTTTTTTACAAGAAATTATTAAAATAAACAATTATTATTAAAAAGTAAGGTGCCACTGACAGCGAGGCGACATCATAACTACCGGTGGTTAGGCCTCAAGGATGAGGAACCTCCTGACAATACGGCACGTGTCTAGGATTACTGCCTTTTGTATCCGACCCTTGACCCAACCTTACGAGAGTCTCTTGAGGCGAGGCTCTTCGCTATGAGATCGTTGGTCGTGACGACTATCGGGACAATGATCGTCGAGTCAACATCCCACATGGCGGCTACCTCGTGCGTGAAGACAAGTGCTTGCTGAGTTTGTCCTTCTCGGCCTTCATTATCATGACTGTTGTATCACTTGCAACTTAATGACGAATATTATAATTTGAAAAAAAAAAGTTAAGTAAATAATGCTTTAGTTTCACAATCCTATCCTCTCTAGGTGTCCGTGTCGGAGATGCCATGGGACACACACAAAGACATAAACGATGGCATAGACATACAAAGACATAGACAAGTACACCCAGACCCAGAACAGATATTCATCATTCAAACGTCTGTCCGTCCAGGGGGCCTACCATGACATCTTATAAGCCATGATGGCTACGTTTTGTTTCCGACGCAGACCGACCGCGAATCTTATCGCTGCGCAATAAGGTCCATGATCGCGCAGCATCAGAAACTAAACGTTACCATTATGGTAATAAAATATCATGATAGGTAATAATTAGTATATTTTATTAACTATATGTATTTTAAGTATTAGAATGATATGTTTATTTTTGTTATTTTTGCAAACCCTGTCCCATACTCATTTGTCGTACCCTCTCCATCCTAAGGTTGCCTGGAAGAGATCGCTTTTAGTGATAAGGCCGCCAGTTGTTCCACTATATAATAAGTTTTATTACATGTTTTTTCTTGTTGTTTTGTTATTTGTGGTGTGAACAATAAAGAGTTTACCTATCTATCTATCTAGGTCACCAAGAATCGGACTCGAACAGCATCTGTTCATAAAGTATGCGCAACCGACTTGGACAATAGGGGCGTCAAAATGGAAGACTACACAATACTTACACATTATAGTAATAGCGACGTAAAGTTAAATGTTTTGCAGTAAAATATTAATAATTGTTTTGAAGCTTCATAAAATCAAACAGAAGTAAACACTTGCTTACTTTGTATGCTGTAGGATGAACTAAACCAATAAGCAATACATTTTATGGGTTTCATACATTTTCCATTACAAAATTTAAATTAGGGTGGTTATTTTAAAAGAATGTAGGGTCAACTGGGGCAAATGCGTCTGTGGGGCAATTGCGTCTTTCGAGAATTACTGACAAACCCCTTCAGAAATTAGACAAGTACGCCATCTGGTACAGATTATTGCAACTAAAGATACAGAAAAGATGTACTTAGGTCATTTGATGATTTAGATGGTTTAATTTGTAATTTGTGAACGCCAGTAATTCTCGAAAGACACATTTGCCCCAGTTGACCCTAATTATAACACTGTTGCAGAACACTTTAATTTTCATACAAATAACTTTAACGGCGACAGTACATTTGGCAAAATTTGTGCAATCGTTAAAAATAAGATTAAAACTACACAGAGATAAGTGATGACTTATTGAGGTTAAAAGCAACCGTAAAATTTCACTTTCGTCCAAATATTACTTTAGTATATTTGAGAATATCCACGTTGAAAGAATTAAATGGAACAGGAAAACTTAAGAATATCCACGGTGAAAGGATTAAATGATACAGGAAAATTCAAGAATACGTCTAGAATAAGAGTACTCTACCACGTAATATTATAAAGAACTATTACTATAATTATTCATGTTGTCGCACTGAAACGTTCTGGTCTACAGGGACTTAATTTTAAAGTAATAAAAAAGTCCAACCACGTTTTCATACATTTATTTGTGGTTGGAATTTATATTCACATTAACCGAACTATCTCAAAACTAAATGTTTCACACTCGAAAATATTACAAGAATGTGACACAACTAAAAATATTGGACACACATCTAATGCTATATCGATTGACATGCTGCTATAAACAAAGACTAGTATTTTGCGTGGGTGCGCGGATCGCATGCTTTCCGCGATGTGTTCTCACTTTAGACAAAATCAAAAGCGCCATTGAAACTATCATTTGCTTAAAATCAAAGCATATACGTGATTAATTAATTCTCTACAACCAGTTATTTGTTACCAGCCATAAAGCAAAGTTTTTGGCAATTTTTAACATTCCCAACTCTTCTCTTGATGTAAACGACGTAATCATAGACAATTAGACAACATAAAAGTGCCTCGTGAAAAAGAAAACCCTCAAAGTAAAGAGAAATCTCCATCAAAGGAGCAACGAAATAAACATGAAATGTTTACAATATCAGCACATAAGAAATTTACTCCAGTGGCACTTGAAGTACATTTACAACACCTTTACAGCCGCCCAGGATTCCAGCGATTATGTAAAGGCAAATAAATTTTACGCTCCCCGAGTACGGCACGCTTGCGGAATAAAACTAAAAGGTAATGTAGTTGAATTAATGAATTAGGGTTTCCTCAAACTTTCGTGTTTAACTAAAGGTGTAAGTGTACCTAGACATAGCTTGGCCTTGATTACAACTAAAACTAAGATGAATAAAGTTAGTTAGAAATAAGTTAAACTCCTCGCTCGTTTCAAGAGCTCGCAAAAAACAAGTTTCAAAATTGTTGGAGCTGGTTAAAGAAAATGTCCTAGAAGAAATCTAGTAGTCTGTACAGAATTGTGAATCAGAGACACATTATGAACATTACTAATGTAATCTAGGCTAAATAAAGAACAATGAGACGTGAACATTACTGTTAAATAAGCTAATTGTGTTCAACAATCAAATGAATTCGGACTGAAATATCAAATAAATTCAGGGTAGACCAATATTTGCTTTCAGCAAAGGTTTTACAACATTGAAAACTTAGAAAGTCTCACGAGGTATTTTATGAGGGCAAATATTATGAGACCTAGCATATGTAATTAACACACACATTTAAGGCTCGGTCATTCCACGATATCACACACAAACGTTACGTAACCAGCTTTATTTTAAAGTTGAGAATCGTAAATCATATTTGATGGTAAAATGAGATCGGCGCTTAGAAATCAATTATTTGCCATTTTTATTGGTATCGTAATCGTAATATCGTAATAAGAACACAAATAATAATAAGTTGCTCGGTTAAACTTTAGAGAACTAATCTGGCTATTCAATAATCGAAAAAAATGTGGTGTGATCCCTGAAAATTTAGAGAACTACGTTCCGATAGTTTTTTTAAGAAGATACTTTTTGTGATTTTTTTTTTCCAAAATGAGAATGATTTTCAAAATTGTACTTCGGTTAAACTTTTGTTGGTTGTTTTTTCTACGAGCTGTATTTTATTGCACCTGATCATCATAATTCTTTATGTCAAATTAAGCGCAAAAAAATACTAGTCTTTGGTGATTTCGTGTGATACGGGGCCTTAAATTAAATTGCCCAATTTTATTAGAAAAGTTTAAATTAAGAGTACCATTTAATTATCCCAGAAAACACATAACTCCATTTGCTCCTATCTATCGAAGAACAGTTTTAGGGGCCAACTCGCCTGTTCCTAGAATAAGCAGACTCATTAATGTATATCATAATAACAACTTAGATATTTTAGGAGACTCACATGGTACATTCAAAATTAATTTAAATTTAATTTTAAATATGAATGCCTAAATTGTCGATGTTTACATGTTAATATTTATGCTTAATTAGAATAATATTTCTTTTAATATTAAAATTCATTTAGAATAACTTGTGCATGCTGTGCTTCCTTCAACAGACAGCACATTTAGTTTAATTAGTTTGTAAGAAAACAGAGTATTTATGAATGTAGCTGTAAATGTGAAGCCTTATTAAATAAATAAATAAATAGCAAACAACCATAAGAAAAAAAACGAGAAACCAAGAAAATAACAACAGAAATACAATTGTGGAATGCCGGAGAAAAATCTTATTGCCACTGTATAATGGTCGGTCGCCACAACACTCATAACAATAATCATTTCGACAACAATGCTGGACGAAGTAATTCGAAGCCAACGCTGCTAGGGAACAACGTTCCGTACTCCTGCACTAAAAACATTAAGCGAAACAATTTCACCGCATCCAAAACTGAAATAAATCATTTAGAACTTTAAAATTAAACAGATACCTATCGACGAGGTCAATACCCGCAGATGACAAACCGAGGACATGACATTGGAAATTTCAGCACATTAAATTTAGAACTGCGATAGCTGAGAGCGAAAGTTGCGCTCGTAAAGTGGAGATGCTGGAGAGCAAAACAGAAAAATCGAGTAGAACAGTGCGTCATAAAAACCTCCCTGCCGAGGCAACAATTCCAACCGCTCGTAAACCCGCCGCTTGTTATCTAGGATTGAAGTAAGTCTGCGTAATTCAATTGAAAATATTCCCTTCGTATCAACAAACAGGTCATCGAGATGGTCATATAATGATAAATTTTACACAACTAAAACATCTTTTATAGTAGTATTTTATGGAGCATATTAAGCAACGCTATAAATGTTTACTGTGTCACAAACGATGACCTAACTGATAAAACAATACCTTCAAGATCGATTTAAAAGTACCCATTAGGGTTGGTTAGTTCGGTTAGCCGGAAATATTCTAGCTAGGATATCATTATACTCGTCATTTCGGGCAACTTTTACTATGGCACTAAGGAACAAACAATTTTTAGTTTTTTCGCGATTTTTTATAAATAATTTAAAAATTAAAGTTGTTTAGAATAATGAATACGATGATTATTCTGAACCGACTAGGGTAGTCGGAGAAGACTCGCCTGTCAAGCTACAGGGAGCGGGTTCGGAGCCAGCCGAAGGCACGCGCCAATTTGTTCATTGTGTAAACATATTCGCGAATTGTATGTAATCTGCTACATAACTGGAATGGTATACTATATACCTGGTGTATTGCGACATGCTCGCCCGCTGTCACATTTGGAACTGATTCTTTCCGGCGAAGTGTGGGTGTTGTACACCTCTGCCAGCCCCTTCGGGGGGAAGGCGTGACAATATGTTATGTCATACTATCGCATCACACTAATATTACAAATGCGAGTGTTTGAAAGGAAGGAAGGAAGGATGGGTGGATGGATAGATGAATATTTGTTACTCAATTACGCCAAAACGGCTGAACGGATCTGAAATTTAGCATAGAGATCCTAACTAATATTTAAAAAAATGCGAAAGTGAGTTTGTTCATTTGTTTTATTGTTTGTTTATTTGTTTGTTTGTAACGCTTTCACGTCTCAACTTATCAACCGACAGTCTTGAAATTTAGCATACACGTTGTTCGGTTGTACAGAAAAGGACATAGGGTACTTTTTATCCCGAAAAAATAACGGTTCATGTGGGACCGCGGGTGAAACCGCGGGGCGCAGCTAGTAGATTACAAACTGGTATGGTACATAATTGCTACTTTTTTACCGATAACATCGCGGGGCGCATTTAGTTCTAGAACATATCCGTCGTCTAACTGAACACCCAGCATAAGGTAACCGAAAATATGTAATATAGGGTTCGTAGTACCTATTCTTAACGCTTAACAAACTTGTTTATGACGAAACGCATTCACATGTAAATAAAGACGTTAACGTATGTAGATTCGATGTCGGTGCCTATTTTACCTTCAATGATCATACGAAATCAAATAGCAAACGTTGAGTTCAATAATTTCGCTGTATGAATATAGATACTGAAGGAATTTCACGATCTTCGGCAAACCCCAACATTTAATTATGTAACCACACAGTTTTGTAACTAATTTATGACGTAGCATAACGTTCATTTTATGACGTAGCGTAACATTACAAAAGACGGATCTTAAAAATGTGTAATTGTAATTTGCATAGAAAATCTGTGTGTCATTTTCTATCACACATTTTTTTCATATCCACACTACATTAAAATCCGTATGTACAAAAGTAACTACGCAGAAACCGTTACAAGTTTACAACTAGCAATCCTTAAGATACCTTAAACGCCGGTCTGATTTAAATAATCCTTACATAACAAGTAGTCTCATAATACCACTTTGATACGACGAAGCACGTATCATATTATAAACGGGGTTTAAGTGAATTGATAAAATATATTCTATTATTATATTGCAACTTCTTCAGCTTCCAATATTAACCGATGTTGAGAGTTCCGCAAATAATCGGATCCACCGACAATCGTTGATAGGATTTTGTTCCGAGTTTAACTTTACATACCATAACATACACCACCATAACACCTTTCTCCCGAAGGGGCTGGCAGAGGTGTATTACAACACTCACATTTCGCCGGACGATAGTCAGTCCCAAATGTGACAGGGGGCGAGCCTGACGCCATACAGTTACAGATAGTTCCAATTATGCAGCAGATGACATTAAATTACGGACAGATGTTCACACAATGAACAAATTGGTGCGTGCCTTCAGCTGAGATCAAACATGCTTCCTATGACTTAAGAGTCGAGCCTTCTCCAACTAGGCTTTTAAATCAGTCAGAAGAATGTGAATTTCTTCTAACATAGGAGGAATACTATTTAAAATCAAATAATTTGCCTGTAAATAATATCCGTATTGAAATATATCGGAGTCTATAGCGACGGAAATATCGAAAACTTGTCAAATAATAACAGCGTCTACTTAAAGCGAAATCATTTGAGGATTTATTATACTCAGAAAATGGGGAACTCGCTATTAAATATTGTTGCGAACACAAAACGAGGAAAACGAAAATGGAAAAGGTAATTCTTCGGATATAGAAATCGGAGTAGCTGTCAATAAACCGATATAATACAATACAAAACTCTTCACTGACACAAAATAAAATATAAAACTAAACTAAATATGCAAAATCCGATATTTATTTACTGTTTTTTATCGTCAAATACAAAAACACCAAATAGAGAATGTAGGCTACAAACACATATTGGAAAAAGGGACATCTCTCCCTGCGAACAATGATACTGTAATAAAATGAGGACCACGACCTCTCTGTCAAGAGCGTAACGATTAAGAAGATTGATAGAAAGAAGCGCTAATACATTATTTCTTACGAAAAGAGCATATTGAAAAGCTTCTACGCCGAAAACAGTCCGCAGTACATCGTCCTTATCTTCCATTACGTTATGTCACGTAATGTTTACGCGGACGTTACGTCTCTGCGATATTTTGGTCTACAATGCGACCTCTCTACAACTGAAGGTCTACTAGTCTCATGCTAGAAATGTTTTCGGCGGCTCTTGTATTATTTGCCAAGTTCATAGCGAACGGAATGCTCCTCGGGCATTATTGGTCTACTGAGACAGGATAGTTCAAAAAGGTCTCTGTTTTCCGGATTGTCGTATCGTTCGACTTCACAAATTGGATTTAGGATAAGAATGGATTAAATTACACCTACATTTCATTGCCTGCTTTCGCTCTCAGCTTTATTTGATTTTGGATACGTGTTATCAACATCTGAAATGGCTGGGGGATATCTTGTAACTTGATTTGGAGATCGTGTGACTCCGCTTTGATTATCTTTTGATGCCTTTCAGAACTATTGGAATTTAGATTGCCATAATATTGCCGAACTCAGTTCATATCCAGAGGGCTCTTTTTAGTACACATTTCGGAGAGTATACAGTTTCTAAAGACTCGTGTACACAAACCACGTTTCATATTAAATGTGTTCATTTAAATAATTTACTACAACCCAAAATTCTTTAGAGCTTTAAACTTACACGATGTTGAAACTGATGAACTTTCGGGAGTCAGATATTTACCGATCATTCAAAGAGCTACTCAGAATTGTTATGAGATTGATTTTATCGTAGAATTAGGTTAGGTATTATGATTGCGGAGAGTTCCAACCACGTGTCACGACCGTGTGTTGCCAATGAACACAGCTGAATGTATTCTATAGTGAATCATGTAGATTTATGTAACGCATGCCCAAGTTCAAGGTCACTGAGATATTCGTGATCGGTGCGTGGAAAGCGCGGAAGTTTGGAAAGATAGGTAACCGATAAGTTCCATTTAGATTGTATAGTTTAAAAACTACATAATTTTTGTTAGTACTATATTTATTGTAAGTACTAGATGTGCCCCGCGGTTTCACCCGCGTTCCCAGAAGAACTGCATTTTTTTCGGGTTAAAATTACCCTATGTCTTTTTTTGTGACCCAGATAACGTAGATGCAAAATTCATAACGATCCGTTGAGTAGCTAGGGCGTGAAAGCGTCACAAACAAACTCACTTTCTCATTTATAATATTAGTTAGGATTACATCATTGAAACATGGTAACGGTTTTAATCAATTAGCCGTTGTAGTTTAAAAATAAGATGTCATTAACCGAGTCAGATAAATCACTCTAATATTATTAACGCGAAAGTTTGGATGGATAATTCACCGAGGGAAAATTCAAATCACATGTAAAAACTACATTAATGAAAAGAGGATATTATAAGGTTAAGAATTATTTAGAAGATAAAGATGTCTGGAGCCTTCCACTTCCGCCAAGTAGCCACTAGTATTTATAGATATTACCTAGTTGTAAGCCAAAATTTGTGAGACTGATATATATTTATTACCTATTTGAAAAAATAATGCCCCTCAGTTTCTTGCCTGTTCTTCTGAGTAGAGGCTTTTTGTCCGAACAAGGCGGTCGAGTCTATTTAAATAACTTTGACGTTCATAAGTGTATTTTTGATACCTAAATTGAATAAAAACATTTTGACTTTGACTTTGACTTTGATATTTGGGTGTTTGTTATCCAATTACTTCAGAACGGCTGAACGGATCTGCACGAAATTTGGCACAGAGATAGATTAGCCTAGAATAGCACATATACAATTTTTTAAACCGCGCATTATTAGGACGCAGTTAGTTTGACATTAAATCATAACATTCCATTTCAACCCAACTGACAGCAAAGTGCGTATCTACGTTAAGTACTGAATTATTTTTGTGGGCCCAAAAATAAGTTTAGCCCATTGTATTGATTCAAACAAGTAACATTTTAAAAGAGAAACAAAAACCTGGGCTGCAAAATATTGTACCAAATGTCACTCCCACTATCAAGACGATTCAAATGACACCTCACATGTCGAAACCCATCAATTTGTTTAGGCTGTAGGGCGTGCCAAAGAAACCTCATACATACATACTTACATAACCCCAAAAAACATAACCCTCCTCCTTGCGCACTCGGGTAACAAACAAAACAGATATAGATATTTGCACGTGTGCCAGAAGAGCTATGAACCGTCATCGCCTGAACCAGATCATGTGACCCGAAATTGGTCAAGTGAGGGGGGGTTCTAAATTCTAATACACAGTTTCCTCACCGCGGTGCGCACTCAAAAGATTTGCAAATCTACTACTCAATTGACAAATTACACCGTTAGGCTACATATAAGTTGGAATAAATTGCAGTATGAAAATTGACCATCAGTTTTAAAAAGAAATGCATTTGTTTACAAAGGCAAAATGGTGTTTGACTTCATTATCTTCAGCTAATGAAATACCTGTTCTACGTACGAACATGAAAATAGAAAATAAACGTGAGCAAGCCAAGGAATATCAACATAAATTATAAGATTTCTAAAATCTGAATTCGGGATAGATAAGTATGTATAGTAAACAGGTAAACTCATGTAGATAGAGTCACTAGAGATCGTATTCTGAGGCGTGAGATGTTCTCTTGTCACTCACTCTTGTGACTTTTCAAACGAGAGAGACAATGACCAAACGCCTTAGAATATTGCCTGCTGTATTGTCACCCCTCTGTAATAAACGTTGTAGCCTTAAGCAAAAGCTTAGAAGATAAAGAGTGTTGAAACTTTAAGCAGTTACTACGTGTCTTCTTCTACAATATAGAAAGCTACCAAGTTCGAGTCGGACTCGCGCACAAAGGGTTCGGTTCATTAACTATAAAACCGGCAAAAAAAATCGTGCCTGTTGTATGGGAGTCTCCTTAAATATTTATTTGGTTCTGTTTTTTAGTATTTATTGTAGTAGCGGCAATAGAAATACATCATCTGTAAAAATTTCAACTGTTTAACTACCACGGTTCATAAGATACTCGTACAGCACGATGACAGACGGACAGACAGATAGACAGACGGACGGACAGCGGAGTCTTAGAAATAGGGTCCCGTTTTACCCTTTGGGTACAGAACCCTGAAAATTGAATTTGCCCGAACATGATAAAAGATGAAGTAGGTACTTTTCCAAGGCTCTGTTTATTGATAGGCGGAGAAAGTTTTAAGGTCACACGAAGGCAAAGTCCGAAAGCTTCGGATATTGCTTAGCATTGATCATTGTGCTATAGAGCATGTATGTATAGGACAAACCACTGCGTATCAAATTGCTGACGTATAGGTGAGAATACACCAGCAATTTTGCAACAGACGAATGCAACAACAACGTATAACCAAAATAATTTATTATTATTTTATTTTTAACTACAACCAAAGAGAACTCAATCTCAATATTAGCCAGCCAGAATAATTTTACAGAAGTCCTAAACCATTGATTCCCAAAGTGGTCTATATCGGCCTCCAGGGGTCGACGACGACTTACAAAAGATACATTTATTTGAAAAAATGCAATACTAGCTGCAGTCTACCCAAAACCGACAAACATGGCAAGTGGTCTATGAGACAAAAGTGTTTGAAGACCACTGTCCTAAACGGCTTGCTCCCAACGACCACCATACAAAACAGCCACTAGGTGGTGGTCGTTACAACAAAGTTTTAATTTTTGTCTCAACTGCCGCCAGGTGGGCTCGTTGGGTCATAATAAATAACTGCCTCGGTGGCTCAGTCGGTAGTTAACCTGCCTTCTGAGCTAGGGGGCGTGGGTTCGATTCCCACCTAGGGCAAACATTCATGTGATGAATATTTGTGTTTGTTCTATGTCTGGGTGTTAATATCTATTTAAGTATATATTTAAAAGTATATAAGTATGTATATCACTCTCTGACCGCCATAGTACAAGCTTTGCTTAGTTTGGGGTCAGACGACCGTGTGTTCAAGTGTCCCGAATATTATTATTATATTATTATTATAATTATTGTTTTTTGTGTTTTGTCATTATAATGTAACTATATAGTAAAGCTGTGTTATAGTGTTAAAATTATCAAAAATTGGTTAGAGTTCTATCGGTTTGACTGTAGTTTTCACCAGTAGTGGTGTCAGTTTGGTGGTGGTCGTTGGCACAGAAAATAATTTAATACCCAAATGGAGCTTCCATTGGACAGTTGAGATAAAATTAAAAATATGGTTAGTTAAAATATTCGACCACCACTGGGGGGCTATTCCTACGCGTGAGATGAGATGAGATTTTATCTTGGTCACTCTCACACCTATGACGTTTCAAACGAGAGCAACAAGGACGAAAAAAGGTGAGATGAAAATCTCAAATCTCCGAATAGGGTCCCTTGTTGCTGTTTTCGTGGTGGTTGTTGGGAGTAAGCCTCCTAAACGATTCATTGCGTGGAGCAGGTTGCGTAGAAGATACCTATTATTGTAAACAATATTGCTCGTACGATGTTAATCACGTGTAGTAACGTAGGTGGGTTCATTATCTATCACATTACCGGTGCGTGCTCAAAACGTGATACCCCTGTGCTCGTTACCTGATTATCCTAATTGAGGATACGTATCTTCTATCCCAGACTAACTAGATCTAGATCTGTATGAAATCAGAGTGGCCTCACTCACTCACTCAATTCACTCAGTTCGTTCTTAAAGTTTCATTTAGATTTATTACAATAGATCGTCGTAGTATCGTCGTGTTTCGGGATGTAGTCCGGTGTAACCGTTCCGAAGACGGGTCTGAGCAGTGGCGCACTTGTAGCGCCTCACTCAACTGCCGTCTTTGTACTTCTTCACTCTAGTAAAATTCAAGACTAGAGTGAATAAGTACTTTATAGGTCGTCGTGCTCCATCTTAGACCACAACGTCGCTTAACATCAGGTGAGTTGGTGGTCAAACGCCGACCTATTCTACATAAAAAAAAAAAAAAGATACTAATTGGATATAACGTTTTATTTTAATGTCATGAGCATGACACAAGAAACAAATCTGAAAACAAATGTACAGGATGACCAATGATCTGAAGATGTCAACTCCTCTCTTCCTGAAACTTTTCTTTCTATATAGATAAGGCGAAATGGGTTATCTATGTAGTGAACCAGTAACTCTTAGTCTAATAAAAACGACTGGTTCACTAGCAATGATGATCAACTTAATCTAAGCTAAGCGATGCAAGATATTTGAACTGGAGACAGATTAAAGTAAAGAGTTCGAGAGGAACAGACCTTCAGATAAGATTTACAATGCAAGAACTAGAAGATTCTGCTACCTAGGTAACTAGAGCCCGGTGTGTGGCAACAGACTCACTCCCAGTCACATTTGGGACCGACTATAGTCCTGCGAAGTGTGGGTGTTGTAGTACACTTCTACCAGCCCTTAAAGGCAAAAGCGTGGCGTGGCAAAATCTACTTTACGTGTGTATAATTACAGCTCAATCGGACATTACAAAGTGGTTCAAAAATTGCTCATTAAGATCTGTACTTAACACACATTACGAAAATTAGGTAAAACCTTGTTTTAACAAAATAAGACGAGTAACATTATTAAAAGTTAACAAAAAACTGAAAACAAATGTCGTACCCTGTGTCACTTCCACTATCAAGACGATTCAAATGACAGCTCGCATGTCGAAATCCATGAAGATGTTTAGACTTTATGGCGTACCAAGGCAACCTCATACATGCATGCATAACCAATACATACATACACTCGAAACACATAACCCTCCTTGCGCAGTCGAGTAAAAACCAGAAAACATCAGTGCAAAGTCACTGATGAAAACCGACAAACTGCTCACAGCTCATGAGTGATTCACTTAATCACTATTCTAACGCGTGGGCGACGCGTGATATTTGTTTTTACTGTCATTAAGTCTCGATAAATTGTTGCTATGTTAACAGCGGTGCAATAAACGTTATCTGCTATGGAATATTTACGCTCTACTTGCTGATTATTATCGCTTTACATGCTCATCAAAACACGTTGTAAACGTAAAACGCTTTTACGATGCAAAATTTGAGGTAGGTCGTGACGTAGTACAAAAACATGGTTTTTTTTTTAATGGACAATAGGTCGGCGTTTGACCACCAACTCGCCTGATGTTAAGCGACGTTGTGGTCTAAGATGGAGCACGACGACCTATAAGGTACTTATTCACTCTAGCCTTGAAGTTTTGTAGAGTGAAGAAGTACAAAGACGGCAGTTGAGTGAGGCGCTACAAGTGCGCTGCTCAGACCCGTCTTCGGAACGGTTACACCGGACTACATCCCGAAACACGACTAGGTCAATTCACGGCATGGCTTGGTCTGGTGGGTGGTAGCTAGCCACGGCCGAAGCCTCCCACCAGAGTTTGCTACCCGGTTAGCACTACCCGGGGACCTGTAGGGAATCAGAATAGAGTACACTCCTACGGACGTGGGTAACTCAGGCCCCAAAAACAGGATATAAACAGAATAAGCTGTAAACTCAGGTAACTCTAAAGCCTAGTTAATTACTATCAATATGATTAGAAACAGACTCAAGGAGATAATGAATAAAAAAAAAATATTCGGGACATTTTCGTACACACGGTCGTGTGACCGCAAACTAAGCAAAGCTGTACTATGTCTGCAAGATACTGATCTACACTTCGATCATGTATCTAAGGCCCGTATGCTAAAACCAGTTTTAAATCGAGATTCATTACTGCGCGCGTTTTAGCATGATACATGAATTTGATCGAAGGATCTACATACGTATATATTTTTAAATAAATTCTTAAATAGACATTAGCACTCAGACATAGAACAATCACAAGTAGGTATTATATTTATCAAATGAATGTTTGCCATAGGAGGGAATCGAACCGACGTCCCCAAGCTTAGAAAGCAGGTTCACTACCAACTGAGTCACTGACGTAGTCAATCAACAAATACTTAGTTGATAGATTTTTTCATAGCCAAAAGAAAAGGAATAAAGTAGTCTCTTTTAAATCGAGAATTCAACGTACAAATAATTCACAGCACATTACTGTCAAGTGTCAACGTATTCAACGGCATATTATGAGTATTTGAACCATCTTATTTGGGAGTACATACATAAAATATTTTTCAGCAGCTTCACGCCGCCGTCACTTGTTTTTCACTAAAAGCTTTGCAGATATACATAAGCAAATTCTTGCCTACCATGTATCTAATTATCCGCGTTAGAGATAAAAGTGAAAATTACTATAAGCAGCGAGATTATATTGAATTTAACGATCGACTTACGCATCAAATTAGATTACTTAGCCGTCAAATTTTAAAAAGCCTATTGCCAATCAGCTGATCTTGACCTACTGACAATAAAATCCGTTGTGAGTATACGTACTGGTATACTTACCCTAAGAACCAAAAATTGAATTTTGGTAATCGGTCTAGCCGTCTCTTAACAATCGGGGATCAAATTAAAAAATAAAACGACATACTGACAAGCTCCTCCTGTTTTTGAAGGCGGTTAAAAATATGTAAAACAAAAAATGGTAGGTATCTATGAAAATAGAGGAGTAGTTTATACCTACCAGATGTCATTTTTTGTTTTATTTAATTTAATACCAGCAGATTAATTATTTTGATTTGTTCCCCGTTCGTTAAAGAGCGTGTTCGTCGTTTGTTAAAGAGCTCCAAACTCCAAGTGAAAATAGAAGAAGAAAAAAAAACTAGTTAATCATTTCACCTGCCAACATTCACCATTAGCGTCACTTGTTGTTCGACTGATCGCTAAAACTGATATAAATATTCAGTTACGTAATTTAGCTCCGTAGGTCAGCGCTTCGTCGGCCTTCGGTTCTAACGAATCCGATCAATAAATACTTTAACACACGTGGGGACGGATATAACTAAAGTATGATAATTTTTTATGACAACCAGTAAAACTTCATCAACGAACAAATAAATAAATAAATTCGGGACACTTCCACACACGGTCGCCTGACCCCAAACTAAGCAAAGCTTGTACTATGGCTGCCAGAGACTGATATACATACTTAGATATTTTTTTAAATACATATTAACACCCAGACATAGAACAAACACAAATTTTCATCACATGAATCACCCACGCCCCCAAGCTCAGAAGGCAGGTTCACTACCAACTGAGCCATCGAGGCAGTCAAACTTGTGGCTCTGCGCTAGTTTTACGAGTGCATTGCTGCACAACGCTTTCTTATTAGTTAACCCGACATAAGAAAGTATCCTACATGCTTGGTAATCCATGGACCATGGTACGAGCTTAAGGCTCGGTCAATCCACGATTATCTACCCACACATATGTTTACGTAACCCTCTTCGTTTAGAGTTGAAAATCGTAATTCATATTTGATGGTAAAATGAGATCGGCGCCTAGAAATATTTTTTTTTGCCGTTTTCATTGGTATTAAAGCGATGACAGCCTAGTTGAGAGAAGTCCCGCCTCTCAAGCCAGAGGGAGCCGGTTCGAATCCAGCCGACGGCACGCACCAATTTGTTCATTGTGTGAGCATACATATGTGCGTATTGTATGTCATCTGCCACATGACTGGACCCCGGTGTATGGCGACAGGCTCGCCCCCTGTCACATTTGGGACTAAAAATCGTTCGGCGAAGTGTGGGTGCTGTATTACACCTCTGCCAGCCCCCTCGGTGGAAAGGCGTGACGATATGTTTATTGGTATTAATCTTAATAAGAACACAAATAAAAATAAGTTGTTCGGGTAAACTTTAGAGAACTGATCTGGTTATTTTATAATCGAAAAAAAAATATGATGTAATCACTGAAAATTAAGAGAACTACATTCCGATAGTTTTTATAAGAATATACTTTTAGTGTTTTTTTTTCAAAAATGTGAATGATTTTCAAAATTGTACTTCGGTTAAACTTTAGTCGGTTGTTTCTTCTACCAGCTGTATTTTTTTGCATCTGATCATCATAATTCTTCAAATCAAACTAGGCGCAAAAAAAAACTTGTTTTTGGTGATTTCGTGTAATACGGGGCCTTAAGCTACAAACATACTTGTACCAAAGATTAATTTCATCAAACCTTTTTAGCGTGAAGAAAAAACGAACGTGCACACACTGACAATCAACTAACTCACGTCCGCGTCAAGTGGAATTCTTGTGAATTCTAAACTGCTGTCGTAAAAAAATAGTGACGAAAGAAGTTGAGTGTATTTATTTTATAATTTGACAAGTGTACGAAATAACTAAAAATATTTACGGACACCACTAGAACGTTTTTCTATGATCGTTAACCTAAGTACACTACACATACCTACTACAATTTAACTAGAACCTGGGTGTTTTCAAGGCTAGAATGAATATATAGAACCTAGAAGAACCTAGGAAATATATATAAGTCCTAGTACATTTTAGGTCTTGTACTCCTTCTTAGACCGCAACGCCGCTCAACGTCAGGAGAGTTAGTGGTCAAACGTCGAACAAAAAAAAATCAGTCTTGTGGAGTTTCAGACCTTTTCACGTGTTTCTACGACAGTCATCGCCAAATTTTCCATTCTTGAATGTACCAAATTTCCACGGTATTGTATTGTATGTATTGTCCAAACCTACCACAGACTACGCAACTACCATCGTAAAAAAAACGCTTTCAAAACAAAGTTACCATTACATTTTGTTAGAAATAAAAACGCCGTCTGCCCACTCGTGACATTTAATTTAATTTCGCTAACCGAGTTGACTTGATAAGCCAAAAAATTGTTTTAAAAAGTTTACTTTGCGAAGCCATCAGATGTATGGACGTGGAACGTGTTTTATAAACTCTTTCGGGAACAAACATTAGAGAACAACACGTGAACCAGGAATTATTCAAAATGTTATGAACAGTAATAGACGGAAAATGTAAAAGAAAAACTTTTGGCTATTGGCCTAGGGCCTAGCCCAAAGCATACACGATACACATGTATCGTGTATGCTTTGGGTTAGGCTATTGGGCTTTTGGCTAATAATATACTTGTGCTTGAATATCGCCAGAATGGTAGTTCCCGTGACAGTACAACACTATAAGATTAAACCCGTTTATCTTACAAGTTTTTTTAAGCGATGCTTGTTTTGACAAAAAAACGTTGCGGACGTTTTTTCCGTGCGTCTAATTCTAGTGTTTTGTTTAGTGCAGTGGTTCTTAACCGGCTATTGATGAGGGACTAATAGCTCCTTAATATTTTTTGTTTTGCAGAAGTAGTTAAAAAGAATGTTGCTAAATTTGAAAGAAAAAGGAAACATACAAACAAATACGAGTGAAGCATGAAACCATTCAAAAACTCAAAATGTTTTCGTCGTTTTCATTTCCACAAGTTTCTCTTTGACCTATTCTCTTCCCTTCCAGTTGACCTACGAAAAAAATCACGTGTATCGTCGTATTTGTTACATGACTAAAAATTTATACCCCGTTTAAGATGTAACCGTGTCAGTAAAAATTCAAATCATGCTCCAGTACTTTTCAACTTACAGTTACTGCATCAAACTGCATTAATGTAGATCGGAATGACGTCAATAGGTGATCGATTGATAAGGTTTTGTTTAAATAAATAAATGTATGTATTAGAAAATTATTATACCACGTACTTTTTTGTGTGGTATTTTATTGGAGTTTACTTCAGATTTATATTATACTAGATGCGCCCCGCGGTTAAAAAGTATCCTATGTGCTATTCTAGACTATAATCTATCACTGTGTCAAATATCATTCAGATCTGTTCGCAGCCCAGGAACCCATGTCCTTTTCTGTACCCCTAACAACGTTTATGCAAAATTGTATGATGGTCGGGCGTGATAGCGTAACAAACTCATTATCTTTCAACTTCGAATTAGGAAATTATAGGAGAAGTTAGGACTAGTTAATACAGTTTCCAACCCATGTTCAATTTCCCACGTTTCATACTCTATCTATACATATATATGGCATTAAGTGATTGTGTAGTTTTTTTTAAATGAAAAAACGTTTATAAAGGGACCAGAACTTCCGGATATTACACCCTTCATACTAACCTACCCCAATAGCCTCACTACCTTAGCAATAAACGTTATATAACCTCAGAATAGTTTTAAGTCCAGTGTTTCATCTTTTTCGATCGGATTAAATTTTTTAAACACAGAATTAGACAAAACTTTGTTTACTAGTCCTAGACTGTACAACGTTCATTGCTAAGGGGGCTAATCTTTTTAATAATTTTAATAGTTTTTTGTAGAAAATTGTAGGATGTGAGGAAGTTCCGTCTTGAAGCCCCCATTTTTCGTAGTTAACGAAAACTGTTTTCGTTTGGCTTCATACATCTAACCAAGCTCCTTAAGGTAAGTGCGCTTTATTGAATTGTATTGGAGCCAAACGACAACATAAAAAGTTTTCTTGACTATTAAAACTCATGGCAAAGATGGACGAATAAGTAAGTGACTATGGAAACTCACTATGCTATTCCTATCTGCCTTGAACCCGTGTTAATCTGTTTCAAGTTCGACGCCGGATAGAAATAACTTCAAGTTAAGAATATTCCTCGAGCAAACGAAAACAGAAGTTTAGTGTGTACTTTGTAATTCAAGGCCTTAATCGTGCCGTAATTTAAGACCCTTGAAAGAGCCATAACCTGTTATTTAACTGTTCCATAAAACGAGCAGCCATTTTCGATAACGCGGTGTTGTGGTGAAAATTATACGTCTAAACTAGAGAAATATAGAAGAAAGCGAGAGAGAGAAGAATAGTGTGTGTGTATGTGTCTGTTAGAGAGAGAGAGAGTGAGTGAAGGTGGGGGGGGGGGGGGGGGGATAATAGTAAGAATTGCAGTAAGATATTTTTAAGAATTCAAAAAAGTTTTCCTACTAGTTTCCGCTTCTAAATTTCGAGGCCATCGGGCGGACCAAAAACTGACATCAGAGCTAGTTACACGGCCTATATGAACTTGCTTGTTTAGTACTTACTAAGCACGAATGGAGGAACTATGCTTCCAATATTTTGTTTCTTTTATGAGACTAACCGCCTTAACTTTTGTCAGCTAAGCCAAAGTTAATAATTCACAAAGCGATCAAAGAGAGATCATAAAGCCTGATACGTACGAATATACCTTTACCTTGTTACCAATAAACGTTGTATAGCCGCGAAAAAGTTATACAGTTACTCTGCAGTACAGTTATTCTTACTCTTGTTACTCTTGAAGTACAGTTATACAGTTATTCTTGCCTTTAAATTTTTACCTCGAACAATTAAGACAAAACGCTGTATTACTATTCCGAGGTTATACAACGTTTATAGATCTACCTCCTTACGAATAAACGTTGTATACCTACCTTCAGAATAGTTATAGTGTTTTGTCTTTTTATTTTATTTTCTACTAACTGCGCCCCGCGGTTTCACCCGCGCTTTAAAAGTATCCTATGTGCTATTCTAGACTTTAATCTATCTCTGTGCCAAATTTCATCCAGATCTGTTTAGCCGTTCTGGCGTGAAAGAGTAACAAACATCCATCCATCCATCTATACACACAAACTTTCGCGTTTATAATATTAAAGTAGGATTTTTAACTCTATCACAAAACACAAAACACTGCATTTCTAGTCAGAGGCGATACAACGTTTATTGCTAACGCTATACTTGTCTAACAGTTATCATCTCAGACAATGCAAGAAAACCTAAAAAATATTACTTTCAAATACTTTTAATATTAAAAGCAAAGCTTAAAAAAACTGACTTCCCATCCTGTAATTCGTCATCCATAGTAAACAAGTTTTAAACTTGATATTTTAAAAACTGCTTGACCGATTTCGATAAAGTTTGTATGGGACCACCTATAAAGTATGATCTACCAAACAAAAAAATAATCATCAAACTCGATTCACCCAGTCAAAAGTTACTAAGTAATAACAAAAAAAATAAAGTCGAATTGAGAAACTCCTCCTTTTTTGAAGTCGGTTAAAATCTCCTAATAAAAAAAAACAATCAAAGTAAGAGCCGTTTAAAATTGAGAAAGTCGTTCCCCAGTTGAATGATTTAGAACATTTTATAGGTATCGAGAAACGTTAAAATTTACCGCTCAACGGTACCAATCAAAACGAGTATGAGGGTAACGAATAGTCCCAAACAGACCCTAGTGTCATTTGATCTCTTTTTATCGGCTTGTTTACGATGAACTTGATTGATATAGCGTGGGTTAATAAGCGACAATGTTGTACTAGGAAAATTACTGAAGGAATTCGGTCAACATATTTTCGTATTGTGAAACAAGTCGCTTACGAATTGGAAAAGTTTTTGTGAACATATCGTCACGCCATTTCCCCCGAGGAGTCTGGCAGAGGTGTAATACAACACCCACACTTCGCCGGACGATTATCAGTCTTAAATGTGACAGGGTGTAGCAGATGACATACAATCAATACGCACATATATTCACACAATGAACAAATTGGTGCGTGCCGTCGGCTGGGTTCGAACCCGCTCCCTCTGGCTTCAGAGGCGGGCCTTCTCCCAACTAGGCTGTCGCGAGCGAGCGAGACAGCTGCTGTTCCTTAACTAAGTTAAAATACTTATTTTCCAGGCAAAATCAAGAAGAGAAAAAGAAACACACACCGAAAACGAGGGACGCACTCACTGATAACATTGCATCATTCCCAAAATAGTCGTGTTATCGCACCGTTCATCATCACCGAATAACGCGCGATTCCATCCAAACCTAGGAGATTGCGTCGGTAAATCATGAAAGATTGAGTGAATTCGGATTGGAACTGGTGCGATGCGGTAGCGATTCATTCGCGAATCGGTACCTATTTACAATCGGAGAATAATACTGTATTGTGTAATAGCTGATGTCAGCAACGTACGCACGTCTACTCGACTTTCTACCTCTCATTATGCTTGTATCATTTCCAATTATCATTTTTAGTTTAGAGACAAATTTATAATAACCTATCTTAGAGCTCTATAACACTAGCTATTCGCGAGCGATTTAAAAGCGAGGCGTTAGCGCGGCGCACTCGTCGCGAACTCGCGGCAATTATGCCGCTCAATCGACTTCCTTTAAAATAGTTCGCTAATCGATAGTGTAATAGAATTCTTAGTGCTCATCTACATTATAGGTACTCCAAGAAATTCCTGAAATGTCATTCTACTAAAACTTTACTAGACCCTACGGTATATAGTGTGCGTTCTCTGTCAGTCAGCTCAACAGAAGTAAATGATATTTTTATTTCATAAGCCGCCAAAAGCATACAAATTAAATGGAACACTCCTTATAAGCCAAAATGTAAGAGCAAACTCGAGTCCCAAGTGCTGGAATATTAAAACAAATAGGCCCACCGTATACATGGCAGTTACTAGGGTAACATTGAAAAATGGCTCATCAGCTGTTACGCAACATTTAGGTCGACTCGCGAAGGTAACGAAGCTCGAACGAACTGCTCGTGAAATACCAGTATTTCGGAGATGTTTAAAAGCCCATACATAATGCTAGCGGAAATTTCTGGAAAAAACGCGATTCTCATGTTTATTCTCTTGGAGAGTACATAAAAATTTGAATAAGATGAAACCAGGGCTGTTTGCGGAGATTTAGGGTCAAGAATATTGTGATGTTTTATGCGAAAAGATGTTTTTATTTAGGGCCTCTTTTGAGTGGCCAGCTGACATTGAATAAGGGTCTGAAGATATCTGGCGGTCTATGAAAACTGTATTGTGTTGTTTTGTAACGCGTAGGAGGGCTCGGGTTCAATTTCCGGTCGGGCAGACATTTTGAATTAAGTACTTATAAACTTTTACAATATACTTTTCATTGTCTATTAGTTACCTAAACGGCGTTTCCAAAATATGTAATATCAGTAGAAAGAGGAGATTATAGGTCTCTAAATTCCTATTACGAATGAGTAATAGGAATTCAGCTTAAACATTATGTAGGTACATCCTGCTTGACATAAAGCAGAGTAATACAGAGTAAATACTCTGCTTTTGAATATTTTTTAGACTTTTTTGTGAAATAGGTATGATCAGTAAATTAGGTAGGTATGGTCAACTGGGGCAAATGCGTCTGTAGGGCAATTGCCAACAAATCCTTCACAAATTAGGCGCCACCTACATCTTTTTCCTATCTCTTGTTGCAATAATTTGTACTAGATGGCGTTAGTTGCCTAATTAGTGAAGGGTTTGTCAGTAATTCTCGAAAGACGCAATTGCCCCACAGATGCATTTGCCCCAGTTTACCCTATATATCTATACATCTACTCTACTTTTAGTATTAATACCATTTTTTACTGGAAAGTGCTTGACCACAAACCCTAACCGCAACGTAAGCGCAAGTGTGACGTTAAGTTGAAAACTTTAACAGCTATCAAGACAGCCATTAATCTAAGAGCGCTCCTAGGCGGGCCATATTTTCACTGCAACACTGGCCTGGCAATATTGCAGACGGTGGCCCGGCCATATTATGCCATGCTAATAATGTATGAGTACCTATATTCTCGGGCCACACTCAAAATATAGCCGGCCCAGTATTACAGTGAAACTATCGCCCGTCTAGGAGCGCCCTAAGTTTATACAAAGCAGTAAATGACTTTTTCCTTCCAAACTTTTCTTTATCAAATTAACAGTAGCTTTATCCCGGTTTTGTTTACGGTTCAGTAATTCTTTTATAGATTCTGATCAGCTGACTAACAATGTTGCCGTCTTGCGAACACGGCCGTCAATGTACGGGCGGCCGGCCAACTATGCAGTTCAACAGAAATAAGTACCGAACTGACAACAAACCGTTTGGGAAGTGGCAAAATCACGCTGGTGGGTTGACAACTATTTTCATAATTCAGGTGTTTTTGAATTCCTTATTATTTTTAGATTATCTTCTGAGTGTTACTTACGGGTGATATTGTAATCGTAACAAAGAATGAATAATTGAATGACCTGTAACCACTGCAATAATATTTATAAATACCTAGTATTGGTTGTTTTTTTGTTATGAGTAATTTAATAATATTTTTAGATTATGTAACTTACGGGTGAAATTCAGTAGAGTAAGCATCTAATTATAATAAGTACAAGATGGATGATTAGGAGAGACGAAAGTCCTGATACTAGGTACCTACTTCAAAATAATAATTACTTCAAAAGAAGTAAAAATGCGAAAATGCATTTCCCTTTTGTTATTCATAAGAAACCCTATGAATAAACAAAAGGGAGATGCTTTTTCGGCATACTGAAACGAGTTCCACAAGACTGAAAGACTGACAAAATTTCAAAGAATTTAAAAATAAAATCTAGCACCCATGTAACCCTAAACCACAGAATAAATCACAGCACGACCTAGACCCAGATTTACACAAAATTAAATGTGCTGCCATCTATATTTGACGCACGCAAACAGGTCAACAAGCGCTACAGATGGCGCTGCAGTAGAAAACCAAACACTACCACTCGCCTTTCTAACGCAGCGCGCTTCGCATAGATGGCGCTGTAGCAAAATAATAAAAATCTAAAAAATTCGAGATACGATCAAAAAATGCTACGATAAAATAATGTTGTATCGGTGACCTTTACTTCATTATAGAGGTCGTTTATTGGTATTCGTTTCCAATATCGACGGTTATTATTTGATGGTTTTCTTATGTATGTTAAAACGCTAAATAATGAGACTTACATGATTTGAACTGCTGAGACATAGCAGCACTGTCCGCTGCATGATGGTATTCGTACAGCGAATGGCCTACTAGCTCATCCGACTCGAAACCCAGGGTGTTCGTCAAACTGTAACAATGTACAAAAACATACTTTATTACACTAATTTAAACAAAAAGAAGCTCTGTTACACTTAAAATAATAACTGGACAAAAGTCTTGTACACCATTATGGGGTAAGTACTTATTAAATTTTTTATTCCACAAAACTTCAAAATCGCGATCGCAAGCCGCGGAATAAAGTTTGTCAGAAGTTGTTAGGAAAATCAAATCAATAGGAAAAGGAAGTTCATTTTACTTTCAAAAAGTTAGTTCCAGTTTTCAAGGTGACTTACAAACCTGATAATCCATTGTAACATAATCTATTGATCAAACATTTCTGTGAATTCTCAATTAGTAGTTTTGATTTTAAACAATAGTATGTTATTAAATAAATAAGTAGTAACTAAAACAGTAAGACTTCAGTAGTTTTGACAGTCAAACAGTGCTACCATACTTTCATACATTTTATCATGGTCTACTAACTAATTTCTATCATAAATGTATTCGAAATATTTCTTAGAATCTCATGGAATATCAGAGGTCATTCCCAATGTGACCTAAACTCCCATGCCTAGGTTATGTTTACCGGCACCTATAGATAACCTTGAATGACCTACCGTTACAAATACCTCCTTTACCGCCATACAACATTCGCTTACATTAAAAATATCAATAAGACTGAATCAGAACTCCAATTAAACAATTTGAAGGGGGCTAAACTTTTTGGAACTTACTAAGTAATTCGAACATCCCGCCATTTGATCCAAAAACCGGGAACAAATCCAATCAAGTAGGAAACCACTTTTGCACACAAACACACATTTCTAGCACACTCATTTTCACAGCCCTGTAAACAATTTTACGAAACATTTCACACGAACGTCGGTGTACCGCGTACTGTGTACAAAACCGCGAAATCACATCATGTTTAACCTACAAAATAGGTTTGAAGGTGATATTTTTGTTGATATAACTCGGTCGTTTTAGGTGGTCGGCCGTGAAGGCTACAAGTCTTACGTGTAAAGTATAGTATTCTTTTTGGTAAGGTAATACCGGCGAATACTATTCGTTGGATACAGCGCCATCTTTTAGAGCTTTCGAACAACACAATGGACAGGTTGCGTCTAAACTAGAACCTTCGAGTACAGTGGTACAGGACAGAATAGTATTCATTGTGATGTCAACGTTGCATTAAAAAAATGAGGACACGAATTATCTAGAAGTTTCAATCCTCTTTCCAATATTGATAGTTCACCCAAAACATTAACAAAGGATGGAACGAAGCCGACAGATAACAAGTTTTGATCAGATGGCGCCACTAGTTGCTATCTAAAATTTAAGTTTAGAATCATGAAGATAATGTCAAAATACTCATGATCCAAAATACCAAGATCTAGCAATACGGGAGCAAACACGTAATGACATCACTCATCATCCTCATCCATCCTGTCATCCGTCTCTTTCGAACTGTTTCTAAAGGACTTATTTTGGTCCTGCTTAAGCATCGGCTGACGTCACTACGTGTTCGCCCACGTGACCGGAATGCCTGGCGGAGTATTTTATTATACCATGAAAATACTCACGTTTCGTCCACATAAGTAAACTTCATGTCCAGACTGTGTTTAGAGAGGAAAGTCTTGCTGTCAATCGGTATCTCTATGTTAGAGGGGTGCGGGATCGGTCTCCCGACGGCTACAAGGGACCCGTTCTTCTTCTTCTCTTCTGCGTTGTCGTCAGCATTGTTGTTGCGTTCTTTGTTCTTTGTTGTCAGCATGTGACCGGTTATGTGGATCACCTGTGGGTTAAGAATTTCTTTATTGATATTATTTTCAAAATTGGCTTTCGCATTTGCATGTAAGCAGTCATACACAGTTCCCTGTGGGAATTCCGCAACACGGTAATACGGTCTACATAAAGGTATAAAAGGAAGTACAAAATTAAGAATACTAGAAAAAAATGCATAACAAACTCTTCAGCGATAAGTACTACAACCGTTTGTCATATAGGAACGTAAATAGATATACAGGGTTATCAGTTTAGGGTGTACTAAGCCAAAAAAGGGTATTAAAATAAGGTCATAAAAGGGTAAATAAGGTCATTGTATTCATCATCATGAACAACTTTTACTATGGAGCCAACCGAAAATCTCGTAAAAAAAATAAGCTGTTCCATACAAAATGTTCATTGATTGTCGACAAAATGTATGGAACAGCTGCTATTTTTTCCTCGATTTCGGGGCTGACCCCATAGTAAAAGTTGTTCATAATGATGGGTACAATGACCCCCTTTCGTCTTAGTACACCCTTTCCTGATAACCTTGCATACACTAAAGACTAACCACCAGGCCTAGCAGACGCGACAACGGTATGTCGAATATATTATCGATACAGACGTATGTTTACACATAGCTTTGTCTCGTTCTCACACGACAAAAAAGTGACGAGAAGATTTCGCGCGCGCATGCTATTAGGGCCAGAACGACGGCACTCAAGCCTTCTTGCGTGGCCTGGTGGCATTGCGATGGTAATTATATGCAATCCCGCCTACCGCATGGTACTGAAGCTGGCGCGTCCAGAGTTGAACACGGTGACCATCCATACTAACCTATCCTCACTAATTTTAAAAAGAAAGTAACTGTCTGTCTGTTTGTAGGCTTTTCACGGCTAAACGGCTGAACGTATCTTGAAATTACATAAATATAGTTACAGTATATAACAAAGGAAGGTTTTTCAATACTTTTTTCTGAATAAATAAATCTTTTCGTCATGAAATTCTGTAATTAATAACAAATAACGCGCCGCTTACCAAATGCGCCAGACAACATCACAGAATACTACGTAGTTGGTACTAAAATAACAACTGACAACTAAAATTAAAACTCCGCTCAAAGCCAGCCAGTAATTTTTTATTAAATGTTGGACTTTGATCTCTTTTGTTTATTAATTTGATAATTAGTAACAGTATTTCACGAGGAGGGTTCATGGATACCATTTTCTGAATAAACGCGAACGAAGTGCGGGCAACAACTATTGCTTACTAATATTTTAAAATCGAAAGAACAGTCTGTTTGTAGGCTTTTGACAGTTAAAACGCTGAACGAATCTGGATGAAATTTGACAATTAATTACAGTATTTCACGAGGAAAGTTTTTGGATACCATTTTCTGAATAAACGCAAACGAAGTCGCGGGTAACAGCTAGTTGCATGTAATCGCACCATCAGACAATGCAATATGGCCCAGTTCTTTATCACTCTACAACACGAGACTGCTATTTGTTGACCGCTTCTTCGCATAATATTCTTTGCGGGTACGAAAAAGTATTATTAAGGCGCCGTCATAGCACGATTTTTCACCCACACACACACTTAAGCTGCTTCATTTAAAGTTGAAAATCGCATAAAATTACATATTTATGATAAAATGAGATCGGGGCGTAAAATTTAATTTTTTGTCGTTTTTAATTTTATTAATCGTAACAAGGACACAAATAAGAATAATTTGCTCGGTTAAACTTTAGAGAACTAATCTGGCTATTTATAATAGTCGAACAAAAATGTGGTGTAATCTGAAAATTTAGAGAACTACGTTCCGATAGTTTTTTTTAAGAAGATACTTTTTGTGATTTTTTTTTTCCAAAATGAGAATGATTTTAAAAATTGTTCTTCGGTTAAACTTTAGTAGGTTGTTTCTTTTACCAGCTGTTTTTTTTTTGCACCTGATCATCACAATTCTTCATATGAAAATAGGTGCAAACAAAATACTTGTTTTTGGTGATTTCGTGTAAGACGGGGCCTTAATATCCCGAAGAAAATGATACGTGTAAAACTAATCCTACTAATATTATAAACGCGAAAGTTTGTAAGAATGGATGTATGGATGGATGGATGTTTGTTACTCTTTCACGCCAGAACGGCTTAATCGATCTGGATGAAATTCGGCACAGAGATAGATTATAGTCTAGAATAGCACATAGGATACTTTTTAACCGCGGGGCGCAGCTAGTGCTATGTAATTAAACTAATACATCAGATCTGTAAGTAAGTTTGTTTACTACCTACACTCCGTTGTAGTACGTAGGTAGTAGATAACGTAACAATGGCCTTATTTGAGTGGTCATTGTCATTATAGATTCTCAAAGATAGTTTATCAATGTAATTGATATACTAGCGCCGTTATGTCTAACGAGGACGAACCGGTTTACTTTGAGTATCTTGAACAAGACGATGTAATATTTGAGAGTCCCGAGAAGCTCTGAATTTTCCCTATAAACGCGCTTGTCGAATTGCATCACAATCGGACGAAACTATTCGTCAGGTTGTAATGCAATTTGGCATGTACAAATAAATTAATTATATCTCCGACTATTTGTTTTTTTTTTTTAAAAAAAAACGTCCTCAACAGTAAGTAATTAAACGCTATGTAACTTCCACTATCAAGACGATTCAAATGATACCTCACATGTCGAAATGCATCAAGCTGTTAAGTTGTGGGGCGTGCCAAAGAAACCTCATAAATACATACATCCTACTAATATTATAAACGCGAAAGTTTTTAAGAATGGATGGATGGATGGATGGATGGATGTTTGTTACTCTTTCACGCCAGAACGGTTGAACAGATCTGGATGAAATTTAGCACAGAGTTGGTTATAGTCTAGAACATCACATAGGATACTTTTTAACCGCGGGGGAAACCGCGGGGCGCAGCTAGTACTAGATACATAGACTCGAAAAACCCTCCTTCTTGCGTAGTCGGGTAAAAATATCCATTCTTTGTAAGGTGTCACTTTAGACTGATTTATTAATAGACAGACAAAGCAAATCAAAAATCTCTTTTCATAGTGATGTTGTCTACACCATTAGCTTTAAAATTAATCCATAATACAAGGGAAATTCATATTGATTTTAGAATGATTAAATAAGTGCGAAACTCATGATTGAAATTGCAATTTGTCACTCTGTAGATAACTTTAAAGGCTCGTCAGCGTACCTTTACTTGCTCTCTTCGCTCGTCGTCTTCTTCAAGACGAGATGGCAATAGAAAACCACTATTCAATGCAAATTTAGCCTTAAGTGTTAACTAACTTTATCTGTCACTAGCTGTTGCACGGAACTACGTTCGCGTTTATTCAGAAAATAGTATCCATAAACCCACCTCGTGAGATACTGTAACTATTTATCAAATTATGAATAATCATCCGTTACCAAAGAGATCAGAGTCCAACATTAAAAAATAAATGCTGGCTGGTTTTGAGCGGAGTTTTAATTTTAGTTGTCAGTTGTTATTTTAGTACCAACTACGTACTATTCTGTGATGGTGTCTGACGCATTTGGTAAGCGGCGTGTTATTTTGTTATTAATTTACATCCATTTTGTTAGTTTGATGACAAAAAGATTTATTTATTCAGAAAAAAGTACCTAAAACCCTTCCTAGTGAAATACAGCAACTATTTATTAAATTTATTTTATCAAGATACGTTCAGCCGTTTAGCTGTGAAAAGCCTACAAACAGACATTACTTTCGATTTTAAAATTAGTAAGGATGTTACACAACATGATTTCAAACTATCTGCTAACTGTTGTGCTGACGTGTTCTATCTTTCTAGTACACAACTGCTTTACGGGTAAATAACTGGCAAGGATGTGGTTCTTCCTCCATACAGAATTTGTAAGAGTCCTAAAAGTACTAAACGAAAATGATAACGTTAAACCAGAAATGCAAACTGTAGAGGCCGAGCCGGCGAGACGCTGAACAGACGCCTGACAGACACCGAGCAAACGAAAGCTTTTTAGACAGATTAAAAAAAAACTTTTTTTTGGATTTGTTTTTGCGAATGCTCTTTATGGCTTATTCCTGCCTCACCCTCACCTTGTAAGAAGCCGATTTCAAATGCACGTTACGCCCCTTGCTTGTAAGCGTGCACTTAAGGCGAAGCAGCAAGTCTCTGCGGCCGGTCGCCTTGTCGTTGACGCGCAGCGCTTCGCGAATATCTTCGTGATCGCACGGGTGGCTGAATTCGAACACGCTCTGGCCCATAATCTCCATCTAAAAAGAAATAAATATCATTAGAGAGTAGAATTTTATTGATGCTTTGTTTTGGGTAAATGCTGTGCGATCGCGAATCGTATCGCCGCGCAATAAGGTCCACGGTCGCGCAGCGTCGAAAACCAAACGTAACTAACATGGCCATAACATATCATTGTATTCTCTTGTACTCTTCTTCCGCAATTTTTAGGGTTCTTCTTTTCGGTGGAGTAAAGCCCAATACCTAAATCTGAGTCTCCTGTTATCTGTTTTGCGTTTACATTATTCCTTTTATGTAGGGAATACTGGGGGCCGACCATATCTTAGTGCCAAGATGGTTACGATTTCTTTTCGACGCTGTGCGAACGCGAATCGTATCGCCGCGCAATAAGGTCCATGGTCGCGCAGCGTCGAAAACAAACCAATATCGCAATAAGATGTCATTTTAGGGCCCATATACTTTTAATCAATTAAACAGACACAAAATAAAATGCTGTTGCATTGGTAACAAACCGCACTTTACTGAAATAGGGAAGGGGGAGGCAATAATCATCGTCATCATCACTCCATCATCTGTAAAATACTATAATAACTTGGCACTGGCAAATGCACAAGACGTGCGACGTCATTTTCCCCTGAGTGGGGTTGCAAAACAAAAAAAAACTAGCCACCGAAGGATAAGCCGAAAGTTATGACAAAGTTTATGTCACCAACCAAATATCAGCTAAGTATAAGCAAATATACCTAACTGAGATTTTGCAATTATTTTTATAGCTCTCTCTATACGAGTATGCAATTAACTGAGATTTTTCAATTGTTTGTATAGCTCTCTCTATACGAGTATGCAATTTACCTATACATTACCCCCCTTAGCAATAAACATTGTTTAGCCTCGACGGAATAGCTGTACACTCTTTTGTCTTTTTCAATCGAGTTCAAGAATTTAAAAGAAAGAAAAAGACAAAACACTGTATAACTATTCCGAGGCTACTCAACGTTTATTGCTAAGAGGGTATATCGAGATCTTTTCCTTAGAATGAGAAAGTGCACTAAAACTCAGGGCCACATTACATGCAAAACCAATACTGGCAAGACAAAGGCACAATGGACAGAAGTGATGATTTTAACTTACACAACTGCATAGGTCAAGGCTTTTTTTAATAAGTTTTTCGTACATTTCATATAAAATAACATATCGACACGCCTTTCCCTCGAAGGGGCTGGCAAAGGTGTATTACAACATTTACAACACTCACACTCCGCCGCCACACTTCTTTGCACTTTTCTTCATTCATTCATTTCTTCACACTTTGGGGGCTGAGCTACCCACGTCCGTAGGAGTGTACTCTATTCCGATTCCCTACACGTGGTCCCCGGGTAGTGCTAACCGGATAGCAAACTCTGGTGGGAGGCTTCGGCCGTGGCTAGTTACCACCCACCGGACCAAGCCATGCCGTGAAATGACCTAGTCGTGTTTCGGGATGTAGTCCGGTGTAACCGTTCCGAAGACGGGTCTGAGCAGTGGCGCACTTGTAGCGCCTCACTCAACTGCCGTCTCTGTACTTCTTCACTCTACAAAACTTCAAGGCTAGAGTGAATAAGTATCTTATAGGTCGTCGTGCTTCATCTTAGACCACACCGTCGCTTAACACCAGGCGAGTTGGTGGTCAAACGCCGACCTATTCTACATTTAAAAAAAAATAATATAAAAAAATTTTAAAAAAAAACTTCTGAAGATATTTAGTGCCTTATGTGACAGGGAGCGAGCTCGCCATACACCGGGCTCCAGTCATGTAGCAGATGACATTAAATCGCACATACGTTCATATAACGAACAAATTGGTGTGTGTCTCTGGCTGGGATCGAACCGCTCCCTCTGGCTTGAGAGGCGAGTTCTCCAACCAGGCTATCATCGCGTAATTTCATGGCTTCGATATTTAGGTTGGGAGTTCCCTTATTTCAGTAGAATAATCACTAAATTTCATCTGAAATTTGTCTCCATCATTACAAGTCTGATGCTTCATTGAATCTATTCCTATGTCCTACTAATATCCTGACTGGCTCGGTGGCTCAGTTGGTAGTGAACCTGCCTTCTGAGCTCGGGGGCGTGGGTTCGATTCCCACCTAGGACAAACATTTATGTGATGAACGTTAGTGTTTGTTCTATGTCTGGGTGTAAATATCTATTTATGTATATGTATTTAAAAATATCTAAGTATGTATATCAGTCTCTGGCACCCATAGTACAAGCCTTGCTTAGTTTGGGGTCAGGCGACCGTGTGTGGAAGTGTCCCGAATTTATTATTATTATTTATTATCCTATCCTACTAATATTATGAACGCGAAAGTTTGTAAGAATGGATGGATGGATGGATGTTTGTTACTCTTTCACGCCAAAACGGCTGAACAGATCTGAATGAAATTTGGCACAGAGATAAATTATAGTGTAGAATAGCACATAGAATACTTTTTAACCGCGGGGCGCAGCCAGTGGTATAATATACCTATATTGCCTAGAAATAAGTTCAACATCCTAGATCCTATATCTATAGACATAGGTTATACAATGACTTTCCTGTTTATTGTGAATTAAATACCTATCCCATAACATGATGTACATATGTATTCATAATTCTATTTAAAAATTTATTTATAAGTACGAGTATGTAATTTAAAAATATTTAAATGTATGTATATCAGTCTCTGGCCGCCATAGTACAAGCTTTGCTTAGTTTGGGGTCAGGCGACCGTGTGTGCACGTGTCCCGAATATTTATTTTATTTATTTATAATACCTAGCTGTGGATAACACCGCCATTTTCCATATTCTTAAACGAAACAACAACGAACGAATTTTATGTCATCTGCTACATGACTGGAGCCCGGTGTATGGCGACAGGCTCGCCCCCTGTCACATTTGGGACTGAATATCGTCCGTCGAAGTGTGGGTGTTGTATGACACCTCTGCCAGTCCCCTCAGGGGAAAGGCGTGACGATATGTTTATGTATGTTTAAACGAAACAGTTATTCATTTAGGTGAAGTGACTAGTTTTCCGTTGTTATTATGTAATTTACTCGTACTATCTTGAGGATCGGATCAGCTCAGTCATCATGCATTGTAACAACCGAATTCTAAATCTTTAATAGTAACAAGCTAAATTATTTTATTATTTTCATAATAGTACAAGCTGCGCCCCGCGGTTTCACCCGCGATTAAAAAGTATCCTAAGTGCTATTCTAGACTATAATCTATCTCTGTGCCAAATTTCATCTAGATCTGTTCAGCCGTTCTGGCGTGAAAGAGTAACAAACATCTATCCATCCATTCTTACATTCTTACAAACTTTCGCGTTTATAATATTAGTAGGAGACATTTATACCAACGATATAAATGTATAGGTAATCTAATGACGTCACAAAGACGTTGACCTAAATACACACAGATTCGTTAACAGTTTCCTAGAATCGATTTTAACAAGACTGAAACCAATATCAAAACAAACAGGAGAACTAGAAAATAGCCTCTAAGACTCTAAACTTAAACATCATGCAAACTGCAAAAAACGCGTTGTAGCACGTTGTTAAAAATTGCTAAGCAAGTAGAAAAGATAACGCTGATAAAGTTTCGTGGTGCTGATGACAGATATTCTGACGTTAGGTAACAATAAATCATACGATGCTGGCCCGAGCAAAATATGAGTGTGCAGCAACAAGTAAGCCTCAAATGGACGGGAGTGCCCATTTACGTAACGCCGTAAGCATTTTCTATGACATATTTGGACAGTTAGTGTCATTGAAAACAGCATACGATCTGAGAACAGAACGCGAGTCCGAGCCAATCATCAGGGCTATTCACAACCATGCATTCGGAAACGTTTCCGTTCGGATTTCAATAATTTTAAACCTAAATTATTCGAATCTCAGTCTATATTCATAAGTTTTTAAACGTGATTATTTCTTCCGATCGGATTTATACTTGATTCCCTATTCCAAATATATTAAACTATACTGAGATTCGAACAATTTGAGTTTGAAATTTCTGGGATCCGATCGGAAACGTTTCCGAATGATTGTGAATAGCACCGCAGATCACACTAATATTATAAATGCGAAAGTTTGGATGGATGTTTGTTACGCAATCGCGCCAGAACGATCTGGATCTGGATGAAATGGCACAGAGATAGATTATAGACTACAATTACAGTTAGGAATAGAATATAGGATGTAGTAAGTAAGAGACGAGAAGAAAAACCGGCCAAATGCGAATCGGACACGCGCAGGGTAAACGGCAAAAAATCACGTTTGTTGTATGGAAGTGCCCTTAAGTATGTTAATACTATTTAATCCTGCTTTTAGTTTGTTGTTTATTGTGTAAAGGTAACAGAAATAGATATAATCTGTGAAAATTTCAACTGTCTGCCTATCATGCTTTAAGAGATACAGCCTGGTGACAGACGGAAAGCGGAGTCTTAGCAGTAGTAATTTTACCCTTTGGGTATGGAACCCTAAAAACGGAAAAGAGGAAAAGAAAAATTGCGGATCATGATGTTTGAGGAAATTGACGAAATCAATTTAAACAAATACGAGTAGGTACAAAACTATGAATTGTTATGAGTAGGTACATCACAAACATAACTCATTAATTACTTGTTATTTAGTCTAGCTTTACATATGGACTTATGGATAATATTAAAACGTGGAAAAACCTAAAAGTATTACAAATGAACCTACACCGGAAATTCTGCTACTTCCTTAAACTTCCTTGGTTAAACAACTTCATAGGCAAGAGTAGCGTACATTTTTCAGTGGTTTTGTACCACTATACTTTTTATCGCACCTAGAAATATCTAGCCTTGAGACCGTTGCCCTCGCAACAATCTGTTGATCGGAGTCTATCGGTTCTGTATGTTACATTTTTAGTCACAATACACCTTTACAGGGAGTTACGAAAACCCTATTGGATAATTGATTGGGCACACACTTGAGTATTCATTCAAAAATACCAAAAAAATGCTCGTTAAGAATAGCAAGAGAATTATGGCCGGTTTAAGAACGTGAAAAAAAGAAAATTTTACAGAATGTTAAGAGTCCGGCGACCACTTTAAACTGCGCAGTATAGCCATTCCGTGTAGAAGAAGAAGACGAGCGAAAAGAGCGAGTAATGATACTGACGAGCCTCTAAAGTTACCTACAGAGTGACAGAGTGCAATTTCATTTTTTTTAATGACTTTTGCACTTCTGTAATAATTCTTAAATAACTAAGAATTTCTCATGAGTTATGTATGGATTCATTTAACAGCTAATCCTGTAGACAACCTCCCTATGTAATGAAATTTTTGATTTCCTTCCTTCTACTTATTGAATAAATCACGTCAAAAGTGACCCCTTAAAAATGCGGATACTTTTCGTAGCTCTATTTTCGCTTGAGAACGTTTTTAAAAAAACCAAGAACATAGGGGCGGAGATATTGTTAATTTAATTGTACATGCTAAATTTCATCATAATCTGACAAATGGTTTTCAAGAAATTTGAGTAGCGCGTTTGTATGGAAATTTCAGATCGTCGCGGCCCTCTTAACAAATCTCTATCATACGTTGGCGGCTTTTATTCTAAGAAAGTACTCGTAGCAGCACGACGCGAAAAGTTTACAATTAAAACCGACGCGATTAGTGGCTGCGTTCGCGTTTTTAGGAGGGGGAGCGCAATGTATGTTAAAAATATTCATAGTCAATAATTAATTTAAACTAGCATAATTGCATCCTTCAGTCAATACTGGATGTACCCCTCGCGGATACAAAAGGGTTTCTGTAACATCCTGTAGATGTTATTGGTTTCAACACAATTGGCATTGGATTAGATAAATATCAATCTTTCAACAGATTTTAGATCAACATCATCAAAGAGGCCTCTCTGAAGTGCTTTCGAACGATGAAAGGTTGTTTTTAAATATGAAAATTGACGGAAAATTTGATGCTTCTTTTAGATTGTAACAAAAAAATAACGACTGTTACATAATTATATATCTTTTGCATTGTTAACTAAAATGTAGTAATACAATTATTTTGGCTTGATTTCAATAATTGTATTGTATCTGGAGGGCTATTCTTAGAGTGAGATTCAATCACACCATTTCTCGTCCTTGTTGCTCTCGTTTGAATAGTCATAGGTGTGAGAGTGACCAAGATAAAATATCATCTCATCTCACGCATAGGAATAGCCCCCCGTCATTTTTAAAACGTGTTATCATTTTTTGGTCACTGAGATAAGCTAAGGTAATTTTCAGTAGCGAATCAAAATAGCACCGCGCTTGATTGTTGGACACCAGGGGGGCTATTCCTGTGCGTGAGTAGAAATGAGATTTTACCTTGGTCACACTCATTTGAGATTTTCATCTCATCTTTTTTCGTCCTTGTTGCTCTCGTTTGTAACGTCATAGGTGTGATATGGGCGTACCCAGGGGGGGGGGGGGGTGCAGAGGAGGGCAGCTGCCCCCCCTTGAAAATCTCGCAGAACATGTATGAACTCGCCTAATTACTAATTAAAGTGTAAACGGGTTATGCTATAACTTTTAAATAAACCGCGCAGTAGACACTGACAAAATGCACGATGCAATAGGGACCTTGCATCCAAATTTTAATGACATGCACAGAGGATGGCCACCGAGGGAGTTTTAGTGGGGCAATCCCCACATAACCCGGATGCACCCCAATAACATCCGGGCATCTTTTTGAAGATTTCCCCCCCGTCAACAAAAAAAAAAAGGCGTGTTTATGTAGTGTGTATGACAAAACAGCCGCGGACGACCCGACCTAAAAAATCTGACTTGCCCCCTCCTACGCCAGAAGCTGGGTACGCCCATGGGTGTGAAAGTTACTAAGATATAATCTCATCTCATCTCACGCGTAGGAATAGCCCCACTGGTCCGTGGTAGCCCTGCAGGTCGCAGTATTAGCAATCAATTCATTCAAGTTTCACTTCGAGAATGATTGTTAAAAAAAGAAAATCTTTCATAAAGGGATACATAGTGAAGTGTACTAAGCCAATAGTATCATTATTCAAAGGAAAACAAAAAACTCAACTGCAAAATGTCAAGCTTAGACCACTCCGGATACTAAAACGAACCCTTACGGGGTAAGGCCTCTTTGGCATTCGAATATTAATACTCAACTCATAATTCTGACCAACATTTCCTATGAGGCCAACGCATAAATTGAAAAAAAGATTGCTAAATAAACAGTTCAAAGAACTGGTAAAAACAACAGAAATGAGCTATAGTAAGAAAAGTTAGCGCCTGAGTTCTAATTAAGTGCTGTGACCGGACCAATTAGCGAGATAATTTTCCTCAACCAAGGGTTTTCATGCATTTCTGTGTCTGTCTGTCTCAACTAACGTCATCGTTGATCATGTGATTCTTCATTCCTCTTAATGGTTGGGTAACTTACAGGAAACTGTCTTTGCCTATGTATTTGATGAGATATATTATTTCCTGTAACTGTGTCTGCTACATAACTAGAGGCGAAATTATGGTGACAGGCTCGCCCCCTGTCGCATTTGGGACTGAATATCGTGCGGTGAAGTGTAGGTGTTAAAACTGAGTTTTAACGGCCGATTTTTTTAAAAAAGGGCCAAGTTTTGGTGTTTGTAATACACCTCTGCCACACCTTCGGAGGAAAAGCTTGACGATATGTTTTCATTAAAAAAATCTCAAAATCCTCACCTGAGATACTCCAAGGTGATCAGCAATGTTCTCGCTACAGTACACGATGTCGCCTTGCTGAGAGAGCACGAAGACGAACCCGTCCAGCGCCTTCATGTACGACAGCTCGGAAGACACCTCCTCCAGCCCGTCGGGGTCCTCCACCTTGGGCTGGGTCGTCTCGGCTTCGGGTACTGGAAAGAGACAGAAACAATTATGTAGATGCGTGGGATGAAAAGGGAGACCACCAGTACCAGGCACACTAGTACTAGACATTCTCTTACGAGTATGGTGGAAATTCCGCATAAATCAAGTTAACTTTTCTTGTAAGAACAGCAGTGATATAGAACTCGCTGCCTACGCCTGTCTTTCCACCTAAATTACAATTCGGGGGTATTCAAGAGTAAAGTGAGTAGGTATCTCCTTGGCAAGCGTGTTACACCTTCGATCACGTCGACGCTTTCCATCAGGCGAGTCTATGGTGAAACGCATGCCTAATCCGTTGTAAAAAAAAATGTATGACATGGTATACAAAGTTCATGCATGTTTACAATCATACATAATTATATTCACGCATCTTTCCAGTAAGCAGATACCACTCTCTCCGCTTGCTACGATCCTGGTACCTACAGATCTTTCGTTTCTTCCACTTCTTTGATTCAAATCAAATCAAAATTGTTTTAAAGACACAAAGATCCACATATAAATTATATTTTTAAATGTTTAGTTTAGATTTATTTTGTATTTGGTGTCAATAAAGAGTTTTTGTATTGTTTTGTATAAATTATATTAAGCTAAGCTAAAGGTATTGTGATAAATGATAATAGGTACTTACTAAACTTACTTTTCATTGTAAGTTTGTATAATCCTAATTTGAATGTGTAGATATTAAAACTGTATATCATAGTCCTAATTTGCATGTGTTGACATTAAATTAGAACTATGTTTCGAGTTCGCTGTGCCTTTGTGTCAATCGCATGGATGTTTTACAATGCCTAATCAAATAAATCACAGCAATTTTAAAAATACATATTACGACGTTTTCGGGTGTTAAAGTAGGTATAATGATTATCATTGAACTTATTTTTTAATAACTTTTAGATTTACGTAAGTACCTAAAGATAATGTGATAGTGAACTTTAATCCGTTCGATTCACTTTTGCCTAATCAATTTGATAGTTCTGGTTCATTACATCATGGAATTTAGTTCAGTAATATTTAACACCTACTCGTATCTACGTTTTAATATAACTTTTTTATATCTCAAGTCATTTATCACAGATCATAGAAGAAGACTTTCCATACGTATGTCGTTAGCTTTAATAAAGCCCGGACAAAGCAATTACAGAACTCCTTCTTAACAATAACTGCCTATGTGTCTATGTGGGAATCCCGCCACTGATGGCCTATCCACTAAAAACCCTAGGGTGTTCAAAGGCGCCGCAAAATGTCTAGGCAACAGGGACGCTTTCGCACTCTTCCGCGGGCCCCGACAGTGTCAGCCCCTTCGGGCACTTCCTCGAGCTTGCACTCTCTCCCTCTCGATGACGATATGTCGAACACAAGACACATCGTCATCATCCACCTCCTTGGGTGCATTAGTTAGGATTAGGATTTTATTGCACGACAACCTACCTCAACACTATTCTTAATTCCTTATCTGTGAATATCAATCATATCTAACATTATCTTTTGACGATAACTTGGTTTATGTATAATGTTAGACAATGTCAAAGTTAATTGAACTGATGTTCAGTAAGTACTAGCTACTTACGTACGCTTTGCACAAATTTCACAAATAACGCTACTGTATCCAATTGGAAACTAAAGTAAACTAAAGACTAGCCTTCAATCAGATGTACCACATAAATGTCGTGTCTCATTGAAAATCAAGCCTCTATAATGGCATCTCATCGACACTTACCAATCTATTCACAATAATCAAATACATTTACTTAATTAACTTTATGTGATAAAACAAAGACATGCCAATTAAAGATAAAAGGAAAGTTTATAACATGTGCATTTTGCCATGTTTAACAAACGTGGGCATTAACAGAGAAATTAACAAACAAAATAACTGTACGTCAAAATGGAATAGAGATAAGTGTATTTGGAGTAAAAAGAAAAGACAAGGTAAGATAAAAAAAAAATTAAAATGTTACTAAATTTAAAGATGTGAATAAAGTATGCAAAACACTAAAATGGCAATGGGCAGGACATATGTTGAGAGAGGAAAATAAGAAATGGATTAGAAAAATATCAGTGGTACCCCTGGGATGGCAAGAGAAGTAAAGGTAGGTATATTCGTTGGGAAGATGACCTCAAAAGAGTTGCTGGTCCAAAATGGATGAGAATTGCAAAATACAGAGATAGAAGAGATAGAGATGGAAGTCTTTAGAGACTTTATATTATTATTATGTGAATCTAAACCTTATCATTCCGCAATAACGTTGATGACATTTGCAAAAGTGTTTTAGGATATTGTGTTTGTTTGTTACTTCTTAACGCTCAAACGGATAGACGGATTTTAGCGTTTTCTTTTTAGCTTATACCCTGGATTAACACATAAGCTATTTTCAAACCACAGGTCACAGCTAGTTAAAATATCCGGCTTGAATTGAGAACTTCTTTTGACGGTTAAAAATTTAAAATTCGAACGTTACCACATCTCTCACGCAGGTAGCTGGATGAGTCGATACAGGCTGATACCCTTTTGGATCATCGTCGAAGGGTATTATACAAAAATATAATCCGACATTGACAGGCATCGGTAGCCATACCACAGCAAAGGGTAAAGATATAGATAAATAAAAAAAATGAAGTTCGGATTTATTTTGATTCACAGAAAGAATGTTTTTAACTATTTAGTTGATTGAATCAGGCGTTACTTTGCGGAAGTTCATCTTCAAAATGGTTACTTGAACTAATCTATCGTATTTCCGTTTTAACGTCGCATTAAGTACACCAAGAAATATACTTAATTAATTTTATTCTATTTTTAACTTGGAATATTTTAAATTAATAACGTTATAAATTTTCATATTTAAACTAACGAATTAACGAACAGACCTAATTGAATGAAATCTACTAAAACACTTTATACAATTTGATATATGAAGCTAATATAATAAGGAATTTAACAGAAATAATGTCATGAAATTTACATCAAAATTTTATCTAAAAAATTATACAATAAAAAATTATGTCGTTTTAATAAATAATAATAATAAATAATAAATATTCGGGACGCTTGAACACACGGTCGTCTGACCCCAAACTAAGCAAAGCTTGTACTATGGCGGCCAGAGACTGATATATATACTTATATACTTTTAAATACATACTTAAATAGATATTAACACCCAGACACAGAACAAACACAAATATTCATCATATGAATGTTTGCCCTAGGTGGGAATCGAACCCACGCCCCCTAGATCAGAAGGCAGGTTCACTACCGACTGAGCCACCGAGGCAGTCTTAGAATGCGGCCCTGAGTGTGCGAGCTCAATTTTATAGCATTGAGAGGTAACATAGACAGAATACTATGAGGTGGACGCAAAATCGAATCTGTTTCATTCTACCCCCTGGGCCATACTTCCTCAATAATCCTCCTCTACTAATAATAATTCTTCCCAATAATTTCATTAAGCATATTACATTCCCATAAGGTAAACTACCAATAACCATGAAGGAAACCCCACTTAAACCCTGGGTGGGTTTAGGTTGATTTTCCTTCAAGCTTCTAATCGGAAATCAGTTTCCTCTGTAAATCAATCCAGAGCCAAAATGATAAACAGATATGCGGTATCACAATAGGAATCGATATGCGATGACGTCTTGCGGTTTTTACACTGAAGACGCCATGAGTGTGCCCAAAATACTAATTTTATAATGTGCATGTTAACACGCTCATATGAATTGTAAATAAGCTGTGGTGATCAATCTTACTTGTTTTCGAATTTTTAAATGTTTAGATGTCCGTGACTCACTTCAATCGTTTTTAGAGTTCCGTACATAAAGGGTAAAATGTGATCGTATTTCTAAGACTCCGCTGTCCGTCCGTCTGTCTGTCTTTCCGTTCACCAGACTGTATCTCATAAGCCGTGACAGTTCGTTCAAATTTTCACAGTTGACGTATTTCTGTTTCCGTTATACATATAATTATAACAACAAATACTAAAAAACATAATAAAACAAATATTTAAGGGTGCTCCCATACAACGAACGTGATTTTTGACATGACTGGAGCCCGGTGTATGGTGACAGGCTCGCCCCCTGTCACATTTGGGACTGAATACAACAACAACAACAACAACAACTCTTTATTAAAAACATAAAATATTATAATAGTACTTAAATAAGGCTTAACTAAGTTTTTAATGGGCGGCCTTATCGCTCAAAGCGATCTCTTCCAGGCAACCTGAATGGACAGGAACATTTATATGAGTTGAGGCCTTGAAAATTCTAATACTAATACAATAGTAATATCGTCCGGAGAAGTGTGGGTGTTGTACACCTCTGGCAGCCCCCCGGGGAAAAGGCGTGACGATATGTTATGTTTAGTAGATAATGGTACGGAACCCTTTGTTCGCAAGTCTGACTCGTACTTGGCCGGTTTTAGTAATCACCTTAATGTTATCATCATCATTGGCCTAGTTACATCTACATGAGATGATCGTTTTGTAGCGTTAGATTGATTGCACCTGCAGTCGTTTCCACTAAGTAGGTTTACACCTAAATAAAATAATATGATCGCAAGTTATTATTCATCTTAAAAAAAAAAGAGCCGAGTAAGTATACGTTATTAGAACTGGATTTAGATAAAAAAAGACTCAATCTGTTTATCCTTCTAAGTAAAAAGCATAATATTCTAAATAAGTTTATTCATAACAGAGTCATGAGATGAGGACGTACATTAAAATTACAACCAAATTGAGAACCTCCACCTTTCATGAAGTAACAAGTAACATTATTAAAAATAAATAAAGACCGGCTGTAAAATGTTGTACCCTATGTCACTCCCACTATATCAAGACGATTCTAATGAAACCTCACACGTCGAAATACATCAAGTTGTTTAGGCTGTAGGGCGTGCCAAAGAAACCTCATACATACATTACATATACTTGAAAAAAATAACGCTCCTTCTTACGCAGCCAGGTAAAAAATCGAAAATCAAACCAGCAAACGATATCTGATCATAATTCTCGCGGCGCATTTTTCTCTTGGTCTGAAGTTATTTAAATTTCAAGCGGACCTCACTAAAACGACTACGATGTCATTGTGGTCCCCACTACTGAGAAAATACATAAAATGTTAATATTTTAGTAGTAACCTCTATGCAAGGCAACCGATAAATTGCTAGCATGGGGTTTAATGGCGCCTATGAACAAAAGAAGTTTAAAATAAACATTACAATGCATTAAGAGACACTAACAGTCATCAACTAAACTGACAGTAATACCAGTCCTCATTGATTTTATACTGATTCTTGTAATTTTATTTATGTCATATCCTTCATTGAACATTAGTGTTTGTTCTATGTCTGGGTGTAAATATCTATTTATGTATGTATTTAAAAATATCTAAGTATGTATATCAGTCTCTGGCACGCATAGTACAAGCTTTGCTTAGTTTGGGGTCAAGCGATAGTGTGTGGAAAGTGTCCCGAATTTATTATTGGAGAGGATCTACGAAAAAAAATAATTTGTTTTTTACATTTTAATAAGATTTTCATAAACCACCTTGTAAATTATTATCACTCATTGACCGAGGGAGCACGAAGTGCCTCCATTTAAACTTGGGCAAAAACGTCTGGCTGATCCTCTACATATCGCATTTTTCTGCTGATTCTCGTGAAATTTTGTGTACAGTTTCGACAATAATAAGGATTTTTTTGTGGATTAATTTATTGACAATTTTTCGATATGTCGGCGATAAAGGTGAGTGAGATAGACTTGCTAAGTTTTCAGCTCACATAGCCACAAGTTTATATGTTTTCAATATCGTCAACTTGTTTTTATTTCCATAAATACACATTTGTTCAAAAAAAAGGATCGAAATAAATGCTTCTAAAAATTTAATAAAAAAACCATTCAAATATTACATTGGGGTACAATTAGATATATTTATTAGCGTAATTCGGCTGCATACCTACTCCTCGTTGCGCGTTTAAATTTTAAGTCATTTCCTAAAAAATGTTAAATAAAGTTTTTTCGTAGTCCAAACGGAACCAAAATAATCACGATGCACATTTTCATAATGAACGAAATTTAATCATGATATTACTAAAATTAATCCAGTATGATAGCGTCCAAGATTACAGTAAGACTATATTCCAATACACATAAATGCTAATATTGACGGTTATCATATCATCTGCTTTACCTAAAAATACGAGTAATATTATCGATCTACGTCACAAAGTAATTAAGTAAATATTTTGTATCGATAATGGCGGTTGTGTTGTGCAATATTCATCCAAAATGCTGCTTCAGAAATTGCTCGTCTTAACTCATCATGAAATCATCATCATTTAAATCATTAAATAATGCGAATCCATATCATGCGTTATTTAGCAAAAATATATATCTCACGTACCGAATTTTAGTAGAAGTAACTTATAGAAGTTTTTTAGAATTACAAGTCAATTTTGCACTTTGTCTACATAGCGTTCTATGTAGACAAAGTTCATAGCCCGTTTTTATATAAAACAACCAAGGGTACAAAAAAGCGGCATCGTTTTATGGTCGACATACCTACAACACGCACGAAACGCTTTGGTTCCTCATTTCTCATACGGACCGCTGGAGTGTGGAATACTCTACCAGATTGTGTGACACTTATAATCTGGGTGTCTTCAAGTATCGAGTGAATCGGTTTCTTCTAGGCAAGCGTGCTCCATCGTAGGCCGCATCACTGCTTATCATCAGGCATGTTGGCGGCCAAGCGCAAGCCTATTAAGTAATAAAAAAAATCTCCACGAGCCTACGTACTCGTACCTGTCTACTTTTTTAAAATTCAACAACATATGCTTGGCCTCACTTGGCATCATGGATGTTTTCGTTCTGCAATGATGCGGGTTAATACGATGGGCCACTGAGGGCGCAAGACTGTACAACTCGCTACCCTCACATACGAGTACAAAAATTTAAACTTATTTAACGCTTTTAAAAAGTCTTTAGGTAAAAAGTGAACATAATAGCAGATCAATCGTTGTTTTAATAAAATAAAATAAGAATTAATACAAAAAATTAAAAATCATTTGTACTTAGTCCGACAACTCCATTGTATTTTGGTTAGTAATATAATCGCGTAAATAACATGTCTTTCTGATAATCAATTCTTTGAAATTGAATTGAAATTGGACCACGCGTACCTAGAAGAAGTTTCTTGCTTATTCTTCTGAGTTGTGGCTCTTTTTCCGAACAAGGCGGTCGAGTCTATTATAAAACTTTGACATTCATAAGTGTATCTTTGATACCCAATTGAATAAAAACATATTGACTTTGACTTTTGACGTTTAGCAATGATAACGATAACGTAGACAGATCAATACTTTGTTTCATACTAGCCTAGAGGCATCAGATAATAGTTCTAACAACAAACAGGACTTACGCAAAGACACGACGTCCCTGACTTTCAAATAAGATATGGCCAGGCGCATCACCGATGCCTTGTCCAGCTGCTCCACTTCCTCCTTCTTGGCGGGCAGAGCGGCAGTCAGCTCGGAGAATATCTGCATCTCCTTCGTCCGACGGCATCGGGCTGCGACGCGGGACTTCTCCTTCCGCTTTTCATTATTCCTGAAGATGGAAAAAACAGGCTTTAAACACCCCTTTTTACATTTACACTAATAATATTCCGACTAATACTATAAATGTGAAAATGAGTTTGTTTGTAACGGTTTCACGCCCTAACTACTCAAGCGAACGTCATGAAATTTTGCATACACGTTGTCTTGATTACAGAAAAGGACCTCATCTCGAAAAAAAATAACAATTCATGTAGGACTGTAAGGCACAGCTAGTAATTACATTATAAAGAGGAAATATTTTCATTTTTGTGTGTTTGTAACGAATTTAAACTTAAAAGCCACTGGTTTGAAATCGTCAAAGATTTCACTATTAGAAAGCTATATTATTCCACAAGCATACATAGGCTATGAAACGCGAGCGAAGCCGCGTGCAAGAGCTAGTTGTTTTTTTTATATTCTAGCAAAATTGTATAGGCTTATTTTCTAAATCTCTACCTACATCACTATGGGACCAACCTCGAAATCGCAAAACAAATATCAGCTGTTTTATACATTTTGTCGCTTTTCAATTAACTTACGTATAACGCGAGCTTTGGGATTTGCTTACCGTTGTAATAAACCTTGGTTGTAAACGTTTTGCGAGATTCTGTGATACAGATAATTCTGAGTGGTAATTTGGATAACTACAAATTGTCATTATTTTCTTGCTCTTATTTCTCTAGGTTGAGTCGGAAAATGCATTGTATTTTCACACTAGTACTACATATTTTATTGAACGTAATTTCTGAATCTTTCCCGATTTATCTAAAGTGTGATCATGAGTCTAAATTAAGTCAATACTTAATCAAATCCAATTGATAATGACCTGGCGACAACATTCTAAACCCAAACATCGCTAGCAACATGTTCAAGTAGTCAAAAATGAAAGTCATAACGTATCGTTTTCCTATCAAACAATGATTGACTCGAATAAATGCAGGCATTATAGAATAAAAGTAATTAAATTACCGATAATTAACGATTATCCACATCGTATTAAGATTGTGAAAAATATACTCAAAAACATGCGATTGAGATATCCAAAAACTTTTCGGTAAGTGTTGTTGGGCTGAATTAGCATAAAGCTGGACTGAATGGCGAATAATGGAGGAGGCTATTTCTGGTTAGAAGATTGAGTTCGGTGACGATAATAAGTCGGTAAATAATAATAAATTTTGTCAAAATTTCGAAAATATTAAGGCTTGTCGATCTATCTACAAAGTATGTATCTAAAAGTAACTAGGTCTCACCACAGTTGTTGACGTCACAACCACATAGATTGGAGGAGCTATTCACTAACACTATTAAAAAGAATACGGTACTAACACTCATTTAAAACAATAATTACATGAGTTACTTAATTTTTATGTAAGTAGTAAGTTTCTATATCATATTTAACGTATTTGAAATGAACGAAATGAATTTAAGAACATTGGAATTTTACAATTAGGTATTGCAGATAAAACCAGATTTCAAGCCAGTATACGCGGGTATGATTTTAAAACGCTGGCGATTATGTTTAAGTTTAATATTTTAAGTACTTTTTACATTCCGTTTATTATGATAAACATACGACAACCACTAATAAACCTACCTAACCAACCAATTAAAAAAAAAAAAACAAAAAAATACCTTTTCTTCACCGAACAGAGCTTATAACTTTCTCTAATTAAATCTGGGACTCCCGGAAGGCACATTTTTATACACTTCACAAAATAAAAATATAACCACAAGACAATGTAACATGACTCCTCAGAACGTTGTGGCCGATAATGTGGAATTAGAAAAACTAAAGCCCATTAATTTGTCATTAGGACACGGCGGCCATTTTATCGTTTGAACCAAATAACATATTACCTATATTAACTGCGTCACCGGTGCATCTTTAAATGTTAACATTGTAAAACAAGTTTTAAACGAGGTACAAAAGGTTCCTACAATGTTTCGTTTTACTGTTTACGGCAAAACAAGGTGTTGTCACTTAAAAAATGGCTATGACTAGCCATTATTGTAAATAAAAATTGAGGTAAACGAGTTCAGAGATAACTAACAATACCGATGGAACCGTTATAGGCGCCAATGACGTAGACGAGGAAAGAAATTAACTATGTATTGTACCTGCCCTTATGACGTCATACTTCGCGGCATTCATAAACTTTTAGATGAATCGTATGATTTCGGTAGCTCCAAGAAGAAATAATAAAATATATCTTAAAGAAAGATAATAGTTTTCATGAAAAGAATTTGATGAAGTAATAAAAACAGATCATGTAGTGGAACAAACGCGAAATCAACTGACTGAATAACTTTTTCCCCATGAGGTGGAATATTTTCTTCAAATTTAAACGGAACTACTTTCGATATAATTATAACCTATTCAATAAAACAAGTATTATTAGAATCGGTACCTATTCATAAAACAGATATGGCACATGGAATCTTCCAACAATTTATCGGAAAAATCCACGTATCGTGTTCATTTAATAGATGATGGTATATCTACCTTATGTGTGTGTATACTGTATACTATTACATGTATTGATATCGCAACAGTTTGTAACTAAATAGTAGCATCCGCAACAACAAGGCAACAATGGCAAGTGAGAAAACCGAGCATCATGCATTGAATGGACACAATTGACGCAAGTTGGACCTCAAACGTGATCGGCATTCATAATCGTGGACTTACATGGGACGCCATAAAGTACGGATGCCATCTAAATTTAATGATTTAGAATAACTTGTTAAGACGTTCAAAAAGCGTTAGCTTTAAATTCATAACAGTTAAAATATCATCTACATGATAAATCGATAACAAAGTCTTCCGGTTAAGATGATGATGACATAATTAACGTCGATACTGTGTCCCATTTCCATCATTAACCATTTTCCACCCACTGGTGACTATAGTCTTCCGTACGCCATTCGGAGATTATGCAATTCATTTACATTTTCAAGTCAATACAGTTAAGTTATCTAACAAACCAAAGTACAGTCCAACTTTAGCTGCATCGACGAGACAGATTAGATTACAAGACAGGTTCGGTGGCTTATCAGACGCTCCATACTGCATTGAAACGAAGCAATCAGAGAAGATAATGCAATTCCTAATCTTTTATTCAAAATAGCCACCTATTTGGAAAAAAAGAATGATAACATTGATTTTTATTCAAATTAATTCAAATTTGAGAACATTACGAACGAGTTCAGTGTAAATATTTGTTTATTTGCTTCTAAAGCCACTAAAGTTCCGACAGATCTTGTTATGGACTAATGGCCATAGAGTTGTTCAAAATAAATCAGATTAATTAGGTAACATGACAAGACACGGTCATAAAATTAAAAAATAAAATAATTTTGGAAACAAAATTTTCCAAAAACATTGCTTAACATGCACAGGTATTTGTATAAAAAGATGTCTTTATATTCATACATGCTACAAAATGAACTTTGAATTTTAAACAAAGAAAAAGGCAATCGTCCATTTGGGGTTATAAATAATTGTATTATTAAAACCCCAAATTAACGATTATGATCCTTAAGTACCTTAAAATAGGTACTTTATCAATAACAATATTTAAATTTTAAACAAAAATGTGAGGAAACGATATGCCAGGTTTCGACCACGACCGATAAGGACGGCCATGCAGACAAGAGTGCAACGCATTGAGGAAAAAGTTGAAACTATGGAAACGAATCGGCCAGGCGTAAACAAGACGCGTATTAATAACCGTTATTCTTAGTAATTTGATCGACACGAATTGAACGCATCAAGGCGCTACGAAATCCCCTAAACCGGTTAGCATAATTGAATAAGAGGAAATATTAACAACGCGAATAAATTACGTATTGAATCAATCAGCTAAGCAACATAAACACAGTTAATCAGCGTTGAGCTTATAGGGGGGGCCTAAAGATGTCTAGCAATAGACGAATTATTATGGTGTGAATTGTAAATCAGTGGGCACTTATTAACGCCAATTATTGAATCTGTGATAATTAAACACTCACAAAGGCATAGCAACTTTTCATAATTACTGTTGCTAAGGAAGCCTACCAAAGAACCTATTTTGTAACCTCGAAGATCTTGACGAAGTTTTTGACAGTCTTTTATTTAGTGCAAAAATGTTTTCGCAAAGATTAGCCTAGTTTTTGAATATACAAAACCCACTCTAAATAATGAAGTATGGTTAAGTTGAGGTTAAAACATGCTGTTTGGTACAAGCATTTCACAAAGTTCAATACCAGGTCTTTCTCTATCCCTTGCCAGACATTATGTTATCAATAAAACATGCAAAGATAAATATGATAATAATTACTTATACTTACTATCATAATCATCTCTAATTATGATTGTACCCTAGTTATTTGATAAGTATCTAGGACTAAATCCAGAGTAGGTACTATACTTTCGTTCGTCCTTAAAATATATTATTTCATTGACATATTAACAGTGCGGCAACCTACCATAAAACCGGTGAACAGTAAACGCAAACTGATCGCAATAACCACATAAGTAATACAAATTATAATCTTATCTATGTAAAAAAAGAAAAGAAGAATTCTCAGAGCTGCAATTTACTAGAAAGAAAAAAAAACGGATCTTTATAGTTTTCAGGCCAATGTCAGACGAAGAAGCTAGTCTGGTAGTTGGTTGAGATCGGACGTCAGAGCAAGCAATTGCTTCTGATTGCGAAAATAATCACGTTCCCGTTCAGCAATTGGCGGTGGACGTGAGTTCTGCAATGTTTGCTGAACACTGATGTCGGGAATATAATTCACAGCAGGTGTCAGGATCAACACAGTAAGTCAGTAACTACATTACGGTAATTAGAAAAATGCATATTTTGAGTGATGTCTTCATTTTGAAGTGTGTAGTGTGCACATTTACAAGGTGTACATCTAATCCCAAAAAAACATGATTATTGTCGCGTGAGGGAAGCTCAGTCAGTCTTACGCTGTAATAAACTTCAGCATCATGACGCAACAGGTGGTAATTTTGCCAATCACTGTCAACCACAGTAGTTGCATCAGTTTATCGTTTGTCGCCAAATGTAAATGCGACAGAGATCGTATCACAGGTCCCCCACCCCAGAGTAAAAGCTAAAATTGCTTTGATTGCTCTATTTGATGACGAGTCTGTTGCCAACGTAATGGTGATGGTAAAACAAGGAAAATTGTACAAAATCACTTATCGGCCGGAAGTTTTTATGCAATATGCATATTTTGGTGTAGCATACTTTTCTGTCCGTTATCTCTGATTATTATTAGAACCACCATTTTGAACTGGATTTAATTAATTTATTAACATAAATAACTACACATCAGGTAAGTAGTTAAGTACTAACATAATTCCATGAAATAGTGTTTTGATATTTTGAACTCTAAATGGGGAAAACACACCGAATTGAATGGAATTTATGATTAACCTAGTTGGAGATTCAAATGAAAAATGTTTTATTTATTAAGTAATTAATAGAACGATTTTAAACGGATTCTACATTGTAAGGATTGCAAGAATAAAATAGGATAAAAAGAATAAGAAAATTAGGAAAGTCTTCCTTTATCTTTTTCTTTTTCACCCAACAAAAGCTACCACTATAAGATATTCAAGTCTCAAGTAATTTCCTTAATCGTTCGTTATTATGTTCTGAAAACAATTTTAATGCCATTAATAAACAATTGATCTCAATGTAGAACGTGTTATTTATACGTATATAGAGTTGGAAACGTCGCCATTTTGTTTGGTAGTAACTAATCTTTGCAGACAGGCTGTAATTTATGACCATTATAGCTAGGCTATAGGTTGTACTGCGAATATAAATTATACACTTCTGAGAAATAACTGAATTGCGCTACAAAAGTCTTTCAAAGGAGGAAGAATAAGAACTGTGAAATACAACGTGATGTTTTGCATTCTCTCGGAACTTGCAGACATACAAAGTTATACCTACTCTTATACTTCACTAGCAGAGCACGAATAAATTATGGAACAACCTTAAAATCGAAATAAAAGCAGCTGTTCCATAAATTTTGCAGATGATCAACAAGGTTTTTGTATGGAACAGCTGATTTTTTTCTCGATTTCAAAGTTGCCCCATAGTTTATTCGTGCTCTGCTAGTGGAGTTAACTACCTCTACAAATTCCGCGGAAATGCAAAGCAACACGTTGTATAGACAACAACTACCGACACTTCTTTTTTAATTAGGTATCCTGTGTGTTGGGCTTTTATGTCTTTAGTTCTGTCGGATTGGATTTGTATGGACCTTTTCTTTGAATTTTTCTCATAAGGTAAGGGTTTTGTGAACATGACCTATACACAATGCCTTATTTTCTGTGGCTCCGTCTGATGTGGTTTTCTTGCCCTCCTTGCTTCGTTTATCTCATGTTAAGGAGTAGTATAGGCACAGCATATCCATATGGATTTTTACACTGTATTGGTGATCCATCATAGTTTCGCACTTTCATCCGTACGATTGATCATAATCTGTATCGGTTTTCGATAACATGAACCGTCTCCGGGACGTTGATGCTAAGGATTTTATGGGTTTGCTGTCTACAGCAGTCTTTATAATCTGTGCCTTTTAGTTTTCCTTATTGGAAAGAAGAAAGATGATGCCCTCAAAATTAATTTTGTTCAGTTTATCTCACGTACGCTATGATACCTTGATTATCAGGTTAATAAAGTTTATGTAGGAAGGTTAGGTTATCGGCTATTGCTAGTTCTATAGTCATAATATTTGGTAAAAGCTTTATCAGAAATGTTACTCGAGGTGACTTTCTTTTGAACCTCAAATAATTAACTATCCGGTTGGCGTCAATTTGATCATGTACGTGTAACTATAAGCTAGCTTTGAATCTTTAAGATTCCCAATAACGTTTATTTTCACTCTCTTTGTTTAAGGAGAATAGGCCGATGTAATAGGGTGTGGTCGATGTAACGTACTGTTAAGCAGTCCTATCCTTGGCCCGATGAAAAGCCTTGAAGAAAGCTACGACAAAACGAAATGCCTGTTTACCACAGGGTATCAGGAACCTTCAAAACAGGTATTACAATGTGTACTTACATCTAATATATCTCAATGTAGCAAGATTGTGCTTACGTCTCCGAAATACCAGTGGCGAGGACAATTTATTTAGACAATTAATCTTCCGTATAGGACCGTAGCCGTACGTACATGTATACGAGTTCAAGGCCTATCGAAATTCTTGTTTATTTTTATGCTCCACGTTTTGGACAATGTTGGATACAGTGTTTTGATACACTGTTGGATACATTGTTTTTTTTATGTTGGCGTAGTGTTTGAGTTGTTCTCACAATTGAGAAGCCTCTGTCATATTACTTGTGCGTGATTTTGACATATTTTTTTTAAAGAATTTTGATAAATAGGTTGTAATAGGGACTAGCTTTCTTTCTTCTTTACCCACACTAATATATAAAATCGAAAGTAACTCTGGCTGTCTGTTTGTGGGGCTTTTCACGGCTTATACAATATACAATTGTATATTGTATAAGCCGTGAAATTGTATATTGTATTAAGTGATGATGATACAATTTGATAATTAGTTACAGTAAATCACGAGGAAGGTTTTTAAAAACTTTTTTCTGAATAAACGCGAATGAAGTCGCTGATCACACCTATTAAATATATATCACGATAGGCCCATACCTGTATAGCGACATAGCTACTATTCAGAACTCTTCAAAACACACCACTTTAAATAAACAAAACTTCAGAAGCTTCTCAGATTTGAACTTTACTACACAAGCTTCAGTCGAGTTTTGAACAGAACTTCCAGCAAACATTATGTTACGTGTTAAGTATCCACGCGATTTTTCAATAGTTTTCCTCTTAGAGATTGCAATAAAAGCACATCATGTGAAAGCACCCGGTCACGAGAGTCGTTAAATATGAATCCACTGACATCACGGGTTTAATCACCTGATAATCTTTACCGGAGTTTTGGCATACTTCCAAACATTAACAAACCTAAAGAACCACATTAACCACGTGCCTTGCATATGACAACTGGAGGCAGCGATAAGCCCGGACGCAGACTAATCATCGAATCACGACTCAATTGCCATGTGCACAAGATACAAAACGAGCTGACTAGTAATCGATTAGATAACCTTAACGCCGTATGTAGGACATTATCATTTCGGCTATGACGAGGGGCATATTGATCGAAATGGCTGGGTAAAGAAAAAGCGATGCGACTACGACAGCTAAATACCACATTGTTGCCTACACGTGGACTAACCGAGTAATAATCTGAATATTCGACGTCTAATTTCTAAATAGGTTGATAGCAAATGTTTATAAATACAATCGAGTTTAAACTGTCGGAAAATTTTACTGTTCGGTCAAAATAGTCTACGTCGTAAAAGTTGGAGACGACGCTATGAACAGATTTTGGTTTTAATGGAAATGAGGATTTTGTAATTGCCGTATACTCATGTAATGTAAGTAAATAAAGTACGTCACTAATTAAACTCATGTAAATGTGATATTTGCGTTGATATGACTGATTTAATCATTACAGAAGATCACAAACTTATAGCGACCTTACGAGCATTAGTAAGCGCAGCGTCTATGCTTCAGCTTTAGTAAAAATGGTTTCATCCGGCGCCTGTCCGAATTCTGTCCCGCTGTCATTCTCTCAATTTTGATAAATTTCCAAATACTGACTTGACAAAAAAAAACTGTATAATTTTCGAACCTACTTACGAAAGTTCACGAGAATTTGTTGCGACCTGTAGAGCAGGACAGACGCAGGCGGTGAAGTGTTCAGCTCACAGTCACTAGTTGATTAGTTAGCCAATAAATCTACGATTGGTCACCAACTTGCCTGATTGTAAGCAACAGTGAAGCCAAATGGAGCGTGTCGATCTAGAAGACAATTCACTTCACTCTAGCCTAGCAGTTCTCAAGCAAGAACGTAGAAGGTAGGGAGTTCCAATCTTTGACAGTAAGTACAATCAATCGAAAACAGAGTTGTTGAGAACGAATTTGTGACATGTTAATTAATATTGAATCATTGCGTTGTTGGTTATCAAACAAAGGAAGAAGCTTACATGAAATCTTCCAAATCGACGACGCTCGTATACTGGCAAGGCTGACCATCCACATTGAAGCACATACTATTATAATCCCATTCCGAATTCTGATGGCACGGCAAGCTCGGAATTAAGGGTGGTGGAGCCACATAAACTGGCTGCTGGTACACTTGCTGCGGAGGGTAATAATGAGGCATCCCTGTCTCCGGGACGTAGGAAACGTAAGGATTGTTCCTATAGGGCTGCGTCGGTCGGTTGACGTAGCCCGCATTGTATATCCCAAAACTGCACACGTTGTCGGCCTGCCGAGACCACTGGCCCGTCACAGGACACTGCATGTTCCATCCCGTCTCCTCGAACTGTCCCACCACTGGGCACTGCCCCGCAAAACCCTCACTGATCCCGTTCACGAGCATTATGGGGTTCGGATCCTTAAATCCGGTGAAAACACAGCGGAACAGTCCATCGAGGTACGAAATCGACGACCGACTGATAATACACAGATGCTCTTATCATCAGCCAGTATAAAGCCATGGTAGCAAAAACTTGATAAAACAAAGTTATTTGATAACGGACTCGCGACAGTCGCGACCCTGGCGAGTGTATCTTTAAGATATTATTATTTGGTACTTGAAAATATAAAATTCTGATTTTTATGTAAATATAATTTGGATGATATCTAATCATCGTACGTCATCGGTGTGATACAATGCGTTGAACTTTTTTTTACATACATTTTAATACATTTTTTTAGAACAAAAATTTAGCCAATCATGCGCAAGTTATTAGCAAAAACCTCCAATCAACGAATGCTTCTTATCAGTTGTTTGTGTCGTCAAGAATACCCTGTAAACTAATTTTATAAGGCAGAATATTATGAACATAGTAGGTACTTATTTCATATTTTTCATTATTCTTGTTACCCGCGACACAGTTTTTATTAACTACTGCGGGTAGCATCGATACACTTTTATTAATGTACCTTTATTATAGTTCCAAATAAAGAATTTTGTATTTGTATTTTGTATTTGTATTTGTATTTGTATTCTCATCAGCGCTGTATTCCATAACAAACTGCAATTAACTTATCATATTCCAGAATAATCCACAGCTTTGACAGAAACATCAAATTAGTATTTACAATGACGATAAAATGTCAATTTAACAAATGCTAATGTGACAATTAATTTCATAATGATATTTCGTATTTTCACAATTGTGGCTAGATATTCCAGCCATTATTATTAGGTCCTTACGTATGAAATTGGCGTTTTCTACGGGAGGAATAAAAAGTCGTTTTTTTTTTGTAAAATATATTTAATTAATCAAAGTATGCACCGTTGTTATCTATGCACTTTTGCCATCTTATGGGTAGTTCATTGATCCCTTTACTATAAAAACCATGGGGGCGAGAATCAACAAACTCTTTGAAGGCGGTTTGGACTGCTGCATCGGAATGGAATTTTTTTCCTTGTAAGAAGTTGTCCAAATTCCGGAAGAAATGGTAATCTGTTGGAGCAAGGTCCGGGGAGTACGGTGGATGTCGCAGACATTCCAATTGTAGCTCAGCTAACTTAGTGGTTGTTTGTTGTGCAGTGTGTGGTCTTGCGTTGTCGTGAAGCAGCAGTGGCCTAGAGCGATTGACCAATCTCGGTTGTTTAACAGCTAGTTCTTCCTTCATGGTTTGCAGTTGCTGACAATAGATATCTGCCGTAATCGTTTGGCCAGATTTAAGAAAGCTGTAGTGAACGACACCGGCGCTAGTCCACCAAACACTTACAAGTAACTTTTTCTGAGTCAATTTTCGTTTAGGGCAGGATTTGGCTGGGTCTCCAGGGTTCAGCCATTGCGATGAGCGCTTTCGATTATCGTACAATATCCACTTTTCATCACAAGTAATGATTCGATTTAAAATCCCTTCATTATTGTGTCGGTTGAGCAAAGTAACACAGCAGGCGACCAGTGTTTGCAAGTTCGATTCACTCAATTCATGAGGTACCCATCGTTCGAGTTTTTTTACTTTCCCGATTTGCTTCAAGTGGATTAATACAGTTTTGTCACTTACCCCGAAGACTGCTGCTATCTCTGAAGTGCTTTGTGATGGATCCGCTTCCACAATAGCCTTTAATTCTTCGTTTTTCACTTTGATCTCCGGCCGTCCACGGGGTTGGTTCTTAAGGTCGAAATTTCCAGAACGAAAACGTTGAAACCAAAAACGTACCATGCTGTCTTTAGCGACACCAGCGCCGTACACATCATTAATTCTTCGAGCTGTTTCTGCAGCACTGGTGCCACGGTAGAACTCGTACTCGTAAATATACCGATATTTCATGTTTTCCATTGCGCGGTAATAAGCGACGCCAAAGAAAAAATAATGAGGAAAATAACAAATGAATGACTGTATTCCAAAGAAAAAAAAAACCAGCTAAATGAATTTATTAATTTGAATTTCGAATTCTTAACCAAAGAGGAGATATTTCAGATCAAATTGATCAGTACGACAAAACGCTGATTTCATACGTAAGGACCTAATATAACATACAAACATAGTAAGTAACCGCACAAACAGTTAAAAAATAACTTTGTGGGCGCAGTGACCCAAACCGTGTCCAGGGCCCGCTCCGTGATTTCTTATTGCGATGATTTTTAGGTGCAGTCGCTAACGCTGCGACCGCGAATCGTATCGCCGCGGAATAAGGTTCATGATCGCGCAGCGTCGGCGGCTGAATTAGATGTCACGTTACGGGCCTTGGGCTCCAATATATTTGTTACACATATGAAGATACTAAAAAGCGCGATCTTCTCTATCTTGAGGAAATACTCAAAGTAGAGAAGAGTCGCGCTTCTTAGTACTCGACTATTGAGAATTTGATAGAGTTCTGGCTAGGCATCAACTTGTACTTCACTTTTGCCACTCATTCCCGTACAGTTCAGTCAGTGGTCAAACGCATGCCTATTCCGTTGTAAAAAAAGACTTTTGACTTTAAGACTCTCGTCGCACACTTTTTCTTTCTTTACCAACTATGTATCCTACATGATAGCCTACATGACAGGGTTAGCCTTCTTCACCTTTCTTTTCCTCATCTCTTACTTCGATTTATTCTCGACATCTCCTTTTTTAATCTAAGATGACTTTAGACTAACTTCGCAGTGGCTAAAGGTCTTCCATTTCCATTTCGCTAGTCCCTTTAAAGTTATCTACATAGTGACAAATTGCAAGTTTTTATGACCTTCGCAGTTAACTAATAATTCTTAAATAAATAAGAATTGCCCTCGTATTTTGGATTAATTTAAAAGCTAATGATGTAGACAACGTCTCCCTGAAAAAGAATTTTGGATTTGCTTTGTCCATCTATTAAATGAATCAGTCAAAAGGGACACCTCACAATTTCAGATACTTTTCAATCTATTTACTTTGTGAGTGTTTTAAAAAAAAAACGAAGAACACAGGGACGGAGCTATAGCTCATTTAATTGTACAAACCAAATTTCATCACAATTTGACGAATAATTTCCAAGAAATTTGACAAGCGCGTTTGTAAGGAAAAATCAGACCCTCAGACAGTTAGACATTAGCTTAAAATAAAACCTGAGATTCTAAAATCTAAACAAACCAGCTAGAACCAAATTCAACACAGCACGTGAAGTAGCCTTAGACGATTAGTCGTGGCATTTGAAACCAGTTCTAGTCAATTCGATGCATAATCATTCATTATTATGGCGAACTCTACTGTAGCTAAATTAAACTCTAACTAGACGGAATAAGATTCACTGGATACTAGGAGCTGATCTGTATCTCCAACAATAATGTCGACAATAGCGTTTGTTTTCTTGTTTGTACTGAATCTGGTAGCAGAGTAAGAATCATTCTTCTAGTTAGCCAGTAGGCGAATATTAAAAGAAAAAAATTTAAGTAAAAATGTCCACAGACACAGTCCACACAGAAACTACAAAGTTAAAGGAATAGATCTAAGATCTTTAAAAATTACTACCGTCTTTTTCGGAAAAAGAGACACTACTAAAAAGAACAGGGAGGGGGGAATTGCAATTTTTGATCTGCTTCTCAGCTATTTTAGCTGTATATGGACTTTCAGACTGCTGGTGAAGGAGGATACGGGATTTTCGGGGTCAACTAATAAAATTTCTTCTTGGGAGCGATGCCATAAGAAAATGTCGGCGACTATAACGTGTTGCAGCTGGTTTGATGGTATAAGCTGGCTTTGGGAGTCAGGAGAAGAGTGTTCAGAAAAAAGAGCGCCAGTCACTTCTACTTTCAGAATTAGAATTAGATCCTGTACATTTACGAGTGCATTATGTTTATGTATGCTAGAAAAAATGCTGATAACTTTAGGAAGATGTCCGATATTAAAGTTAGGACCCGACATGTACATAAGCTCGCATTCCCTCAATGTAGGCTGCGGAAAACAAATTCCTCATTTATTGGCAATTGTGTGCGTTACTATTTTAACATAATTCCAAAACAGATAGTAGGTCTCAAGGAAAAAACTTTTAAAAATGTTATTAAGAAATATCTAATGAGTAATGCCTATTATAATAGAGAAGATTATATCAAAGACAAGAAGCAATGGGAAAGAGCTGTAGTGGAGTCTAAACTTGATGATGATGATATGATGATTGATATGATTTTAATTACTTTTGACATTTTAGAATATAATTAATTATTATTTACTTATTTTACTATTTAATAATTCTTTAATTTAATTTTTAGAATTAAGAAATATTTTATTTATTTTTGTGACAAGGCCCCTTTACAGCTTCTTCAAATTGACAAGGCATTGTAGCCGCTACTAATTCAAATTGTATTTTTATTACCTACTAGCTGCGCCCCGCGGTTTCACCCGCGGTTAAAAAGTATCCTATATGCTATTCTAGACTGTAATCTATCTCTGTGCCAAATTTCATCCTGTTCAGCCGTTCTTGCGTGAAAGAGTAACAAACATCCATACATCCATTCTTACAAACTTTCGCCTTTATAATATTAGTAGGATAGTAGGCTCAATTCTGGCGTCACATCTTAAAATTCGTAAATTTTCTAAAAATTCTAAATTTAAGTGACAGAACTTAAAATCGCAATTCAGGGGGCAACGTAAGGCTAAAATATTGAACGGAATTATCCTTTTTCTTGTTCACTTAAGTTGAATTCACAGATAAAATAAACCTTCAAAAAAGAATGTAAAAGCGTCCCGTACACTGGCGTATTAGAACGATATTTTCATCGATTCATTCAAAAAAATTTTGTATCTGTAGCTTCGTCCATGCATGAAGTTGTTAGTGTTGCAAGTTTTATGCCACTAACATAAATTCGTGGAATTATTTGACGGGTGTGTCATGTATTACTGAATAACCTACGCTTATTTAATACGCAAATTTTTAAGAAAAACATTAAATTCTCTGTAATAAAATAATAAAAAATAATTAGTGCTCTGTAATTAATGAATAATTACAGAGCCCTAATTATTTGCAAATAAATCGTGATATTTCAAAAATCTCAAGTACTTTTGGTGTTTTAATACTGGCAATTCACTATGGAGTTTTACAAGTCATGGAGTTTTGGCGGGAACCGAAAAGATGGTGTCGTGTTTTTGTATTATTTTCTAAAACTTGTGATTCTTCGAGTGTTAAACTGTAATAATGGTGGATTATTAACGTTTACCGGTTCGTCAACGTGCACGAGTGTGGGCAAATGATACAAACATCGCGAAACGCGATTTTTCGTGTTCTCTACAAAACTTCACTTAAAGTTTCAGTAAAGTATCCATAACTTTACTGGAATGGGAAAAGGGGAGGGATTCATCGTCTTCATCATCATCATCCCATCATCTGTTACTGAAGGAAAAATTATTACTAAGAATCCGACTGAAGGACGAGTATCCATGGTCATGAATAAATTATAAAAAAAAAAAAAAATTTACAAGTCTTTGTTTGTTTACAATTTCGGTATCAAGAGTTAAATTATTGTGCCCAAAAATTAAGCTAAATGATGATGTGCTCATGAAATTCTGAATTATTTTACGTTCGTATCACTGCGCCTAATTTTCTACAAAAACTACGGAAACGCTGTAAAGGTAAATAATAAACTAACCTAAAATCCGAACTACTCATTCGATTTTAGAAGTTCTGTCTATACTTAATAGAAAGCTACACATTTACTGAGTGCTACAGGCTATGCAACGTGAGAGAAGTTGTGGGCAGATAGCTAGTCTAAAATATTGTAATTACAGAAAGTCAACTTGTAATACTTGGTAATGATAATTTAATTGTATCTTGCCTACACTAAATAAATTTGGTTTTAATTTTCAGTGCCATGAGGAATGCTACCAGAAACACAACCAGTCTAAAAGCGTAAAATAAACAGACTTGAAAACTGTGGAGACGACTTTCCAGTCTGTTGTATCTATCATGAGTGGTCCAAGTACAGTAGTAACTGAAAAAGCTATGTTTGTGCAGAAAAGGCTATGACATAAATTGCTGATGATGCAACTGCAGCTCCTGGACTCAATGTGCTGAAGATTAAAGCCCTATTTGCTGTGGGTTTTCTGCAAATAACAAGAGTTACTTCCCAGTAGCACTAGTACACCAGCCATTTGGGCTAGAAAAGGGAAGTGACACACTGGCACACAAGTGACATACTAGGAAGTAACACAGCCAGAAAAGTCCCAGAGACCATTGTTTTATATAAAATGTGTATGTTGCTTTGCAAGGTTTTTTAAACATGGGCCTGTATTATATGTCACAATAAACAGTGCCCGCAATAAATTACATTTTTTTAAATAACCAGAGAGATCTGTTAATAATGAAATCCTACTGATTGTTTTTCTATTTACTCTATCTGGTATCTGCTTTTGTCCATGCCCAGGTTGTAAAATATGGAAATTATAAAGTAATAAAAATTCAACAATAGTAGGTATTTCAAGTATGTACAGAAAAAGATGAAGGTTATTGATAGCAAACATTTAATTTACAATAAATTTTTATTATTTCAAATTGAATTTATAAACTGTAATTTGTATTATTTGTGTTGTCCTTTGAGCTTGTTGGTATAATGTGAGTATCAGAGAGTGCTTGGGCTAGCACGCAGGTTCTTCCATGAAACCTCTTGCCAGTACTTAAACAAATGACCTCGCATCTGAAAGTAAATTTATAATTACACCCGCTACTAAGTTTCCGTGTCAGGGATGCCATGGATAACAACACCTAGCACTAGATCTAGATTTTTTTAAATCCATCATTTAAAATAGCATCCTCACCAGGAACTGCTTCCAAGCTGTTTCATAGATATACCTATTTAGAAACCAGTAGTGTCTACATGGCACTGCTGCTACAGTTCGCTACATAATTACACTTTATGAAGACACCAACTAACGCTTCAGGGTTCAATGACTGGTAAACTGTTATGAGAGGGGTAAGTACAGTGCTTGGCTTCGCGAGTCTGTCACAGTATAAACTTTCTGACACAGCGTTATGCTAAAACAGGCCAGCTGCGATGCACCCAGAGATCTTAACAACTCAAGTCACCTCAATTGATTATCCTGTAATTATGGAGGATAGAAAGCCTCCATACATGTAATACATACGAAATAACAATGGAATAATTACTTACTAATATTAGTACCCATATGATGTACCTTGGAAATTAAGCGCTCTCTCTTTTGATTTTGTTATGAAATTATGATCGTTTTTGTGTTAATTTCTCTTGGGGTGGGTTTTGATGCACATCCATCGCTATTGTTGCATGCATGTTCTATAATATAGGTTCTTGCTGAGATTATTAATGAGATGAGAGCTAAGTACACTTCCAGATTTTGACTTTTTAATCTTGTAACAGTGCGTACTTTGATCACATATCGTGCCGAACTGAAACGATTATGAGGCAAATTATACACTTTACACATTTTTCTGAATCGTTAACTTTGCAAAGGTTTACCTAATTTAAGTAAAATCAACAAAATACAGAGATTTTTTTCACTTTGAAATTTTAGTTTTTTTAACAGGATTCCAAAATGGTGCCCTCTAAAATTAACCTCAAATTCGATCTAAACAAGTTAAAATCATCTAAAATGTGGGCGCAAGAATAGCAATTTCAGCTAAATTTTCTAAATTGAGTAATTTTACGAGATTTTGTTCATTCTATTTAAAAATTTGAATTTGACATTTCTAAATTAGTTAAAATGTTGCCCGCAGAATAGCATTTAGCTAATTTACGTTTTTTAGGATTTTTAGCAGATTTAAGTGGCTTAGGAAATTTATGTGTGACGCCAGAATTGAGCCTAGTAGGATTGTAAAATGTGACGTTACCAAGTGTTGTTAATAACCTATGGTCTGAATAAATTAATTGAATTGAATTGAATTGATCCTATTTAGAATTTTATTTGAAAAAAGGTAGTTAAGTAGGAAGATTAAGAAAATATGCTTCTGATGAAGATGTCCGATGAAGAAACCAGACAAGTACGAGTCGGACTCGCGCACGAATGGTTCCGTACCATAAAAACGACAAAAACATCACGTTTATTGTAAGGGAACTTCCTTATTTTTTTTTTGTATTTGTTATGTTGTATTTGTTGTACGGCAACAGAAACACATCATCTGTGAAAATTTCAACTATCTAACTACGGACGGACGGACAGCGGAGTCTTAGTAATAGGGTCCCGTTTTACCCTTAGGGTACGGAACCCTAAAAATATCAAGCCGATTTCTTGTCAGACACGTGTAGGACGGCGTAAACAACTCATATTTTGAACAGCCGGGACAGCCACAGATGCAATAACAGTTCATGCAGAACAAAGACTCTTTTTACACACAACACAAGAGTTGGCTGTGTGCGTTGTCAGTTCAAATACTATACATACACATTTAAATGACTATTTGTACATCATAATGATAAGCCGCAGACAAAATTAATTAAAGTGAGAACTAGAAGCAGAGTAAAGCAAGTAAATTAAAGGGCTCAAGTACGCAAACTTTGGGAAGTCTTTGCGCAAAACTCTGTTTAGAATATGAGATCATTTTTTCGTATTCAAAAACACAATTCAACTAGGAAGGATAATGTCCAAGGGCATGTAAAGATAATAAAAAATATTACTTACGTATTACGTACTTTAAAAAAAAAAAGTAAAGTGTTAAAGAATATTTTACTCTTGTTAAGCGGTGGTGACCTAGTAGCACTAATGAGCTACAATAGTACAATGTCAATAATGGAACGATGAGGCAGAAAGATTCTTGACGACCACGAACCGGAAGACGCAGAGTGGGCATGCATCTACAAGGTAGATCGACGATGTTGTTAGCCGCGGGAATCTGATAGATGCCAGCAGAGCACGACCGAGTATCGTGGATGTCTTTGAAGAAGGCCTTCGTATAGCAGTTGACGTCTTCCAACAGAGATGATGACGATTAATAATATAACTAGACGATTACGCTTTCGCCAATAAAGGACCAACCTACATAGATCATTGTCGCAGTCAGCAAACTGCTTTCAAACACTCAAGAAAGCACTCCATCGAGTCTAACAGCTTGAGGAGTTCCAGCTGCATTGCATTGTAAATTGTAATGTATTGATTTCACCTAGTCCTAGTACTACGTCCTTGTAATATTATTATCAGCCAGCACTGTCCCACTGCAGGGCAAAGGCCTCTCTTCCCCCCTCCTTCCATGTTCCTTGTATGATCAAGCAAAATATACGATCTATGTATGAAAAGGCATAAGCATGTATAGCCTTAGAAGAGTATAGAGTAAGTAGTTAAGAGTATAGCCTTAGGGTATAACAATGATGAATGCAGCAGCTACTATGTGTAGAGTTCAGTACTACAGGTATTTCTGTTTTCTGAATGGAGTAGAAAGGATACAAGGCTTACTGAATACAAAGCGACCAATTTATTTGTACAATTCAATGAGGGAGCTACCGTCGCATTTTCTAAACAAAGGTCACAGCCTCTAATAAAAATATCAGTTAGTTACCTCACTGCGTCAGCTCTACGAGTCTGACAAGTTGGTCAGATGATGAAAATGACACGAGGAAGAAAAAAAATAATGTTTTTTTCTGTTTTCATAAACTATGTACCTTAGTACAGTATGCTGCAAACATCGATCACTGATATATCACAAATCTTACGATACCTGAATTATCAGTAACGCTACGTCAATTGTTTTCATGAAACGCGAACTCACCTGGCTGGCTGTCTACATTTCGTACTTTGATCTGTTTGAATCGTTTCAGTAGAGCTATTTTTGTACAAGAAAGTTCTAATTAAAGCTCTGGATTCTGAGCTTTTGTAGCTTGAGCTGATATTGGGATTTGGGATGGGATCATGAGAGTGATGAAGGTAGAGATCTATAATATCAATTGCTTTGGATAGACTGATGAAATGATTCGAAGTGAAGCGCCAATGAAAATGAACTGATCGTGTATGTAGAATGTAGACTATTGTAGACGCTTTCGGTCAAGCCAAACTGAGGCTGATTTAATAATGTTCACTTTGATTTTAATTTCTGGTCGGTTTGGCCATCAATATCAATTTATCCCATTTCTTTAATTTCGTTGAGTAAGGACTAAGGTGTTATTACAACTGTGAAAGCAAACCGAATGGAACATCCCGTAATGTTAACATCGATTCATTTCCACGCTGCATACGATCGATTTTCATTTTTCACCATAAGATAGAATATATGTTATGTAGGTATCCCATGATTCATAAACAGGTTGGTGTTGATACCGGTATCATTCCTTATCTAATAATTAGTTATTGTTATTTTTAGTTCCGCAATCATTATACTTAAGTAGGTATATGCAATTGTATCCATTTTGGTAAATTATTTGAAAGACGCTAGAGATTACTTAGTATGAGAGAGCCATGGAAGAATTTGATGAATTGGGAGATGCCTTTGGCCAGAGTAGTAGATTGTTAAATTTAGAGTTAAAAAATTCGGTCAACCGAAGCAGCACATGAACAAAACACAACAACAATTGCGGCAGACGAGAAGTATGGAAAGACAGAAGTATACTGAAATACAGTAATACGCCGACTTACGCTATCCCGTTTTACGCGAATTCGAAGATACGCGGTTTTTCATTTTGATTGCCGCGCGCATCGGCTCTCTCGCTCCGCCCACTCAGTGTTCAATTTGCGACAGGTTTAAACGTTAGACATTGAACAAACTGATTCGCTAGACCCAGTTGAATCGGTAAATCAAATGACAATTGCAAGCTTAACCGAAGGGCTCAACTCAATTGAAAAGGGGTTACAAATTTTAGAAAAAATTGATTCTAATGAAGAACGCGTTTCTACTACAAAACGAGGGATAAAAAAATTACTGGTATGCTACAAGGAAATTTTACGTGAAAAGAAGAAAAATTTAACTCGTCAGGCAACATTGTTAGAATATATGAAGCCTTCGACATCAAAATAACTTCGGTTTAGCTTACTTTATTCATAACAATGTAATATTTTTTTATTATCACACTTTATTAAACATTTTTCTTCTAAATTATTGTTTTCTTTAAACTCTGGTCCCGATTAAACAAACTTTATATGTATTTATATGCAACGTTGAACCCCGACTTACGCGAATTCGACTTACACGGCAACCGCTCGGACCCACCTATCGCGTAAGTCCGGGGTATTACTGTATACCACAACGAAGTTACTGGGGGCTCAGACCAACCTAGAGAACAAGATGGCGCACGGCGTAGGATTTAGGTGAAGCCAAAAACCATCCAAAAACTACGCTACTGTCGTACATGTACACAACACGCACACATTGACGCAAAAAAACTACGCTACTCGCTTGGTCATTCTTACCTCGACATTATGTGCATTGGTTTATGGTATAATTTCGTGTACATAAATAATACATAGTGCATTATAAAAGTGTGGCCAGGACTAAATTTAAGGATCTTTTTAAAAGCTGTACAGTTTTTTTCCAAGTCAATTTTGAAAAAGCCGTAACATTAAACTCTTACAAATAAGTGCAGTTTTAGAATATTAAATCTACTAAGGTTGTATATTGGAACGGAAATGGCTAACGTAGAGTTTGGGAATTAATATTAGTATTCGTGCAATTGTAAATGTTTTTCATGGCAACATTACCACGGACACAAGTTTAAAAACAAATGGCTTCAGTGAATTAAAACGCAGTGTTCCATCTTTTCCTCTGGGTTGACTAACACTGGGGGGGTTGAAAATGGCCTGAATGGCTTCGAGAAAATGGTGGTACGGCTGTGTCTTTGTAAACTCGACTTAACAGGGGCACTGACGTGCGTCCAGATTAATAACCGAAAAATATGAGCACGCTAGAATGACAGCTAACTGGATGGGACAATAGCCGAAGCGGACGCCCCTCAAGTGCGTCAATTGTTACCCAATTAATATGCAGGTCAATTTCACTATAACTATTGCCTGTTGACCTGTTCCAAGAACTATCATTGCAAAACTGTGTTTACACAAACAGTTCTGAACTTTCATTTTTCATTCACTCATTCACTTTAAAATGAAAACTCCTAAACTAGAAGACACTCTTCTATCTTCGATCTTGATATTTTTCATGACTCTTTGAACGTGTTTAAAAGTAAATTGACGGATTATTTGAATGGCATTTCTAATAAGTTACTTAAATTGTTATATCATCTTAGGTGTAAATTTAATTTAATTTGTAATTTTTTTTTTAATATTGTTTCTCCTACTGACTTGAAAACTTTAAAAAATAAAAACAAACCCACCATACTTGCAATAACTTTAGTAAATAAATATAGAAATTGTAATAATTAAATGAAAAATTGTGAACATGTGCAATAATTAGTTAAAAGTATTAGAAAAAGTATGTTGTAAATACCTATAATAGGTTTTCATTTCAGAACTCTGTTATTTAGTAAGTGTTTTCTTTTTTAATGTCTAAAGTGTAAACTGTTGGTATTTCTACCTAAATAATTAGATACTCTAAACATGTTTTAAGTTCAACAAATTTTTAATAGGTATCTGTACTTAACTGTAAATTCTGTAAAGAAGCAGTGTTTTGAAAAGTTCTGCGCTTGTGCAGAACTTTTCAAAACATTTACAATTACTTAATTTATAATTATACACAGCACAAAAGCATAACCATTAAAACAACTAAACAATTTTATTCAATTCAATTCAAAAGCTCAAAAACTATTTTCACAATAAGTACCTGTATATCATATCATATCATACCTGTTCATTCTACGAAATGTTCACATAATAAATGAAAACATAGCTTTAAATTATGATGTTCAATCATCAACATCATAATTCAACAGCTGAAAACATTGAAGCCAAAATTAAATCCAAAATTAAATACCCATAGGCTGATTCCTAAAAATGTGTAGGTATGTTTATTTACATAGACTATATTGCATGGGGCCGGACATATATCACGTTTCACAGACAGTCGCTGAACATAACTCACAACTAAATGGATACGGTCTACAGGAAAGAGGAGGGTTGGAAGACCTAAAAGAAGGTGGGAAGAAACCGATGATCTCACAGAAATGGCAGGGAAAGATTGGTGGAAATTGGGCAGAGATAGAAAAACATGGGCAAATTTAGAGGAGGCCTTTACCCAGAACGGGATCCATAGGAAAAACTAATGTAACATTTGAAATGTATTTTTTTTATTTAAAATGGAATAATAGAATAATACCTATAGGTACTTTCAAGATTGTTTTTCCCTAACCAGTTGGGAGGATAGTGACCTGCCCAAAGTTTGGCCTTTAGGTTAATCCGGAAAATCAATTTATACATACTAAGTAATTAAACATAAGTTAGATACTATCTAAGTTCTATTTTAATTGCGCAATGGTAGACAGGCACAAATCTATTTATTGGCCATAATTATGTAATGAATTTTATTGTGTAAGTAAGTAAGTAGGTACCTAACTTTGAGGCGTCTTAATTCAGTAACTTACAATGAACACATGTTTTTAAATTTTTGTATGTAATAAAAGATTTATAAGGTTAAAGAATCAATCCTCCTGTAGATTGACGGCCCCTATAAAACGCCTTAACTAAAACCACATCATTGCATCATGCAAATATCATCACTAATCTTTTGGCAAAAATCATACAACCCAGAAATTACTTGAAGCCCAGAGAGTTCAAAATTGTAATAGACAATGGTCGTTTTTTGTTAAATCATTTAATATTAGTACAGTACAATTAATGTACAGTCAATTTCTTGAAGATTTTTTCTATGGTAAATACTAACGTTATTGACGGACAAACAAATGTTGAGATTTCCTAGTAGACTCTGAGACCTCCTATTGTTTGGTCAGACTTTCAAACCTCACCAATACCTAATTACGTTATTCACATTTTCCATAGCAATGAACGTCAAATTATCATCAATCATCTTGATACAAAATTTGTAATAAATCTTTGTACCTATTAGGGAGACTCATGGGCTACTTTCTTTTCCAGAAACATGAGTATAGTGCATCATCGCACAGAAAACTATTTGGTGCTGTTGGATCTATTTGTGTATGGGTTTTTACACATTAAATTTGAATCAGGATAACATTCGGAGTTCGAAATAGTAAACATGGCTTCAGTGTTGCTATTGCACAACTTCTATCTCTGCCAACAATGTGGAAATACAGAAATGGGACAAATCACTGGAATGCCAGTATTTTTTATTGGAAGAGAGTTAAAAATAAGACAATAAAGAGCATAGTTGAAGCTCATTCTACTTAATATCTATTCCTACAAAATCAACCCAAAAAATAAAATAAAAACCTGGTACCTTAAGTTTCTTTTTGTCACATTTAAAATGTCATTTAATTTTACGCTTAGCAAAATTTAAACATTTTAATTTCATATTTAATCACATTTCATTGGAGTAAATTCCACTGAGTCACAGAAGAATGAAGCAAATCCGTAAGATGTTAAGAAATATAGATAATTAGCACATTAGACATACAAAATATATCCCGACTGGTCTTAGCTTCTGCAGTTTTATTCTGTTTTCAAGTAAATCAAAATTTTGAGAATACCTAAACCTAAATAAAGTACCTAAATGGTTTTGATCGGACCATGCATAATTTAATGTCACAGCTTAAAAATTGCATCTTAACTATTCAGTCCATAGTGGTAAAGGGGTGAACTGACAAAATTAGATAGTGGTTCTTTATTGGTATAAAAAAATTAACAGAATATTAGGCCTACTCAGAACCCTAAATTGCTAAATCTACAAGCTAAAAATATATCTGTATTTGTTATAGCATCATATTTAGACAAGGACAAGGACTTCGCAATTGAGTATTTTGAATTTGGTGTATTACCCTTTCTATAATTTAATTTGGGCAGTCCGGTAAACATTTTCAAGCTTTAATATTGGCCACATCATCAATTACAATATAGGTAAACATACTTACTCAAAATTAACAAGAAACATGATTATTCAAACATGTAAATTAGCAAATGGCTCAAAAAATACCATGTGAATTTGAAGTAGTGTTGTCATTAGGCAACCTGCTACAATTTAGGTAGATTTTCAAATCTTTGATAAGGAGGTTGCTGATACTTAAGCTTTGTGACATCATTTTGTTTACAGTAAGTAACACCGTTTTTTATCATTAATTTCAATGACATTGAGTATTCTAATATTGATTCTATTTTCAGACAGTAACTCTTAGCCCAAAGAAGAAATCCAAACGGGCATTGGTAGTCATTTTACTTCTAGCTATTATTACATTAATAGGTAGTTAAATAGTGATTTTAGCTAACCAAATTCTTGATAAACTAAGTCCAGAACTAACCAAAGAGAAAGTTGTCTCGAGGTGACACTTGGCACCCTAACAGGAAAATCTCAAAGAATCCTGTAAACGCACATGCTTAACACGAAGTCTCTGCCATAACACTGTGTAAGAATCTCATAAATATGATCGTCACTCACCTTCTCTTCTGGTTAGCAGGTTTTGAAGACATTTTATCACGACACTGTTATGAAACTTCACGATATGAACACAATCTTAGAACACTGCCAAGGAGAGTATCATATCGCTTTTCACGATATTCCTGTTGATTTGTTTACTACACCACTTTTAAGTCACACTAATCACAATTTAGGTCATTTTACAATGCACTAACACATGAAATGCACTTTGTTATCATGAACTTGCACAGTTTAACACGAGATCTATAGAAACGAAACGGAGTTAAACATCCAGTTAGTTTTCGTTTGCTTCATCACTGCTATTGTGGCAACATAATTTGAAAAATAATTGTTTGATTGGCAGTATTAATTTCGAACCAATAATCGTAATGAAATATTTGAAGTGAGAAATTTATAGACATGGGCATTTTACGACAAAGAGAACAGACTGTCTGTCAAGTTTAGTTTCAAAAACCGCCGATAGATGTCAGTAAAATCGAAGTGCTACTGTTTAAAGGTGAACGTGCACTTTAAAATTCACACCAGCCCCAATTGGCCCAATAGTATGCGCGCGCGACAAAATCCTTCTCGACAGTTTTTTTGGGTGAGAACGTGACTAGACTATGTACATACCTACGTCTGTCTCGATAAAGATATCGTTGCATTACGCAAGAAAGTTGCATCCCTACGTCAGCGGGTGCGAGGCAGCAGCAACGGCATCCTGCAAATGATTTTTGGTCGCTTGGACTGTCCCTTTCAAGACAAATGGATGCATGTAATGATGGGCAAAAAGCTTTATCTAAGTATAGTTTTTTTATTTGACATTTTTTATTTTATTTTAAATTTTTATCCAAATTTTCATACGTAAATCTAATTATACTGTTCAAATTTTAGTAATTAAATATTAATCAGCTTTGAATATAATGAATTATTTTGTGTTTTTAATTAATTTTTAAATGTGAATTTATGTTTTGTATTTTATGTGATGTGTGATTGAAATTTCCTTTTGTAATTATGGACATGCTTTCTGAATTAAAATTATTATTATCATTACGTATGAATTTTACGTACAAGCGACGACTAAACGATTTCTTCCTTGTTTTATTTTCTCATACCTACATATCGTCACGCCTTTCCCCCGAGAGGGCTGGCAGAGGTGTCCAACAACAGCCACACTTCGCCGGACGATTTTTAGTCCCAAATATGACAAGGGGCGAGCCTGTCGCCATACACCGGGCTCCAGTCATGTGGCAGAATACATACAAAACGCACATAATTAAGCTCACATAATAAACAAATTAGTGCGCGTCGTCGGCTGAGTTTGAACCCGCTCCCCCTGGCTTAAGAGGCGGGCCTTCTCCCAACTAGGCTGCTATCGCTTTTTATCTCATAATAATACTAAAGTTTTTTGAATTAAATATTTAAAATAAAGATGAATATAATGCGACCACAAACTATTTTTATGCTAATAAAATAGCTTGTGCTAAGAGCCCAGAACATAATTCAATGCTTAGGTTACTGGCGTACATGTCTGTGTGTTTGTGTGATAAAAAAGGACGATGTTCTCATCATTACGTTATTTAAAAACCGATTTGAATATTTCAATCAATAGATAACTTGGACTCTTTAACAATTTCGGTCGCATCGGTTGGGTGTGCGGTGCAGCCAAGTGTGCGTTCACCTTAAAGTTTAGCTGTCATGTTGCTCACCAACAGTATTGTTAGATGGCGCTAGTAAAGACTAGAGTCCTAACGGTCCATTTTCCAATCTTTTTAATTCTACGTGTGATGTTGAGACCACACTCAGATTTGTAAGTAGTTTTTTTGCGTTTGGTATCGATAGATGGCGCTGGAAGTGGTAAGAAAAAAATAGTTCACAAGGTCCACATTAAATTGGACCAAAAATCAAACTTATAATTTTTAATTTTACCACAGTCAGAGCAAGTGTGTACCAATTGTTTTTTTGATCTTATAATATTATTATGTTGATTATTACAACTTATTCACGACGTATGTACCTACCTAGCAGTGTATACCTGCCTGTGGTACCTACTCTTACAAAAACATATCATAAAACTCATAAAAGATAAAAGTAGGTACCAAGGCGCTCTTTCGATTTGGAGTCGGGAGATTGATGTGTCAAACTTCAAATTTATCTTTTTATAAAGTGTGCCATAGATCAAGTGAATTATTGATATTACTTTTCCGAGATACGGCTACGAGCCGTCGCTGACTCAACAAGATTAGATTTGCAGATAAACTTAGAATGCGTTTGAAACATTTTAATTTATTGGATTATGTATATGTACCTAGATACCTACGTATTCATGACGAAATACCATCAAACAAAAAGCAAATTTTCGTAATAAGTTAATTGGGCTTAGCTTTACTTAACTTTTTTTTTGCAAGCAGTACAAACCCTGATAGGTATTCATTCAAATATTGAAGTAAGATGAGATAGGAATACAAAAGGTGCTAAAAAGTTAAGAATAAAAAATAGGAAATGGGTGTCGGATGAGTTGAATATAGAAATGGGTTGAGTTAGGAAAAAGTAATAATAAGACGAAATGAGACGTCATGTGATGAGTAATAACAGTGATACCAACCCGTACGTACGGACGTACGTAGATACTTAGTAAAGCCTATTATTTAGTCTGTGGTAAAACTAGTAAGTGTACATTAGTAGGTTTTTATAAATAGTTAAGATTCGTTAGCAATTTAGCTACCTAGATTACCTACCCTACCTAGGTTTGTAGAGGATTAGTTACAGTGCCCGATTATACTAGGTAATTATGAGACTGCTAAATGCAGCCCGCGGTGTTACCCGCGGTCAAAATCTAAACTTCATCAAAATACGTTCAGCCGTGATTGAGTAGGTAGGTAACAAACATCCATCCATCCAAACTTTTGGATTTATAATAGGTAGTAGGTAAGGTGGGTAGCAAGAAGTTGAATGTTGCTTTTGAATTATGTACTAGTAGCATACTTATGAAAGTCTTAGTATAGAATAGGTAATAAAGTGCATTGAGCATGTAGGACACATACATACAGGGTGTTACAAAAACTCTGTTATATTCACGAGGTGCGCAACCAGTATCGACTAGAGGATGCAATTATGATACCTACTTTAAATTAAATATTAACTCTAAATTTTCGTAGGTTTTGTTTGTAAAATATTCGCGTCGTGCCGCTTATCAGATCCTAGAATAAAAGCCGCCAACATATGATACAGATTTGTTAACACTTCTGTAAAATTTCAAGTTTTTCTTGCGTTTTAAACCGGTCATAACTCTTGCTATTTTTAACGTGCATTTTTAGAAGTGTGTGTACCTGCACATCAATTATCTAATAGGGTTTTCGTAACTGCCTGTATAAGTAGGTACATACTAGGTACTTACCTAAAAAATAAGAACACGTGTCAACCGATTAGTTTTTATCCAAAATTAGTTTTAGAACCTCTCTTTTAACACACCTATGGAAAGAGCGTTTCCAAAATATTTAGCCTAATAAAATATACGATTATTTTGAGAGCGCAATACCAGCAGAAATGTTGCAGACCAATAAACATTTTATGGCAGGAAAGGTGTCAGTACCGCTGATAAACTGGGCTAGAGGGCCAAACTAGTGAAAGTGATCGTCCCACGCACAAGTTGGTAGTCAAATAATGAGAAGAGGGCAAAACTAAGTTACGATAGTCGAATCTGAACTATCTAAAGGTACCTAGTATTGTATTGTAGTGTGTGGAATAACTAACCCCCCTCTACATGTATTTCCTTTAAATAATAATTTAGATTTTTGTTAAGAAATGTCACGGTCTTTGGAGTCCTTAGAGTGTAATTTTTAAATAAAAAAAGGTAGTATTGTTGGCATTAGAAATTTGTCAACTTTTTTGTATAGGTAGATAGGTAGATCTAGAACTAGAGGTACTAGAAGTACTTAGTACTAGAGTCACTAGAGGTACATAGTACTAGAGCCACTAGAGGTACTTAGTACTAGAGGTACATAGTACTAGAGCCACTAGAGGTACATATAGTACTAGAGCCACTAGAGGTAATTAGTAATAGAGCCACTAGATGTAAATAGTACTAGAGCCACTAGAGGTACTTAGTATACTAGAGCCACTAGACGCACCGTTTACCAAATGTGTAAGACAAAATCACAGAATAGTCCGTAGTTGGTACTTAAATAACAACTGACAACTAAAATTAAAACTCCGCTCAAAACCAGCCAGTACTTTTTTTTAAATATCGGACTCTGATCTCTTTGGTCAAGGATTATTATTATTTAACCGCGGATAAAATACCGCGATTTCAGTCATCCATGTAAACAATTTTTAGACTTTTGATATTTGAAATTTGATATTTAAAAACTGAAACCATTTCGAAAAAAAATACATGGGACCACCTCTAATGTATGATCTACTGTTTACAATTTGACTACTTATACAATTTGGATATAATTTGAGTGCCTCGGTGGCTCAGTTGATAGTGAACCTGCCTTCTTAGCCTGAGGGCGTGGGTTCGATTCCCACCTAGGGCAACTATTTATGTGATGAACATTTGTGTTTGTTCTATGTCTGGGTGTTCATATCTAGTTACATATGTACTCGTATATCAGTCTCTGACAGTCATATTACAAGCTTTGCTTAGTTTGGGTCAAACGACCGTGTGCACGAGTGTTCCAGATATTTATTTTAGGTATTATAAGCATCTCTCCTTGTACGCACTCATCTCGGGAAGAACGTGTTATTTAATAACTCTCATAAAATCTCACCGATTACAATTTCACGAAAATTTAAAAACAAAAGCTTAACTTTTAAGTCTTCAGCTGATAAAAAGTTAATTTTAAATTTTTAGAGCACAAGCTTATTTTCATCAAATTACACACTCGTAGATTCTTTTTACGATGTTCATAAAAGCAATCTAAAGGCGTTTATTAAAACTGTATTCAGCAACGTTTACTTGCTAAAGGCGTTCATTAAAAACAATTTTTGAGGTCAAAGAGGCAGCTGATCACAATATTGAACCTTTGTAATTGTATCCTCCAAGATTATCCCAAGTATTTGGTGAATACAGTGCAGCTACGATAAGTTACAGTACGAGAATAAAACTTTCACTTACCTAGTAAATGTAAAAGAGATTTTGTCCGTTTGATTGTTTGATACTTTTCTAGTCAACAGATCGTCATGAAATTTTGCATAGGTACACGTTGGTAGGGAAATAAGACATAAGTATAGAACACCTATCATGCTGAAAAAAAAGGGCGGTGTTGTTTTTATAATTAGCGGTTCAAAGGAGGTTCATATAATATAATTTGGCCGAAAGACATGAGAGTAGAAAGAGTGTGAGGTTTCAGAAGGTTGTTAAGTGATCAGTCTGAAAAAGTAATGTAAAATATGTTCAGAAATTTTTTTTCCTAACATCCGAGACGAGTCTGAATTGGACTTCTGAAGGTCGAAATCCATCTATCCACTTTCAAAATTACGCTCTACACTTGCTCTACATATTTTTGTAGTAAGTTTGAGCGGTCGATAATCAGCTGGTTGAATATGTCAAAACATAGTGGGACTATTTGATATAATCAGCTAGTTCAGTAGGTCAAAACATAGTGCGATTAATAATTGTCTTGTTGTCGAAACTACTCTCGATCCATCTTATAAGCACACTTAGGTATATATATCTGAATAGGTAGGTAATTTTTTTTTAAATGATGCCCCTTTACAGCTTCTATAAATTGACAAGGCATTGTAGCCGCTAGAAATTCAAATTGGATTTGTATTAACCACTGCAAAACGTGACGTTACCAAATATTTGAAATATCATATGGTCCGAATGAATAATTTGAAAATTGAAATTGAATTAAAATTGAATATTATCGTGGTCACACTATGAGAGTGGATACCACACCCGGTACTTTGTACTCGTTACGATGAAATATGGTGATAATGAGCCCTCGCCGACGGGTTAACAAGCCCTTTCATCCGGTGCGGCCCGTGAAATGCTTCTTTTAATTATATTGACAGGTGCTGATGTGTTTACATGTACATGTATGGAACAACCAATTTATCCATACACCCAAGCGGTGGCGCCACCATCGTTTTCTCTAAAGCAAATGAAAGCTTCTTTTGTATTTTTATTAGTTATCTCGTTTAGCCAGTTTTACATATAAATTGGTCGAATTGTGTGTATGTATCGCTTGTAAAGTTCGGGTTCTTAATGAGGAACACACGTTTGGGGATTATAAATTTATAATGAGATAGAAATCTACTTGGAAGGTAATGTACGATAATTATCCGAGAAATTTGGATAAGTAGATATTCAGGTGATTAATTATCATATGAGACAAACTTATTAATAAATATTTTCCTACATAAGGATTTTTGAACCCAAATATTTTGTCATGTCAAAGTTTTAACAACACAACAATTTTTTAATTCCACCGTTTATAGCCGCTATGAATTAAAATTTTATTTTTATACCTAACTAGCTGTTACCCGCGATTTTGTTCGCGTTTAATACGAAAATAGTATGCAAAAACCTTCCTCATATACTACGAGTAAGTATAACTAATTATCAAATTTCATCTAGATCTGTTTGGCCGTTTAGCTTTGAAAAGCCTACAAACAGACAGACAAAGTTACTTTCGATTTTATAATTATGTAAGGAATATTATAAAACTAGCTGTTAACCGCGACTACGTTCGCTTTTACTAAAAAAAAACCCAAAAACCTTCCTCGTGAGATACTGCAACTAATCATCAAATTTTATCAAGATCAGTTTAGCCATTTACTCGTGAAAAGCCTACAAACAGACGACAGAATTAGTTTGGATACTTAAGAGTCCCGCGACGCTCTGAAATTTCCATACAAACGCGCTTCTCAAATTTCTTGAAAACCATTTGTCAGATTATGATGAAATTTAGAATGTACAATATTAATTGTACATTCTAAACTTTAATTACAATTTAAATTATTAAATTAACAATATCTCCGCCCCTATGTTCTTGGTTTTTTTTTAAATTATCATTCGCTTTTAAATGAATCCATAATACAAGGGACATTCTTAGTTATTTGAGAATGATTAGAGAAGTGCGAAAGTCATAAAAAATAATTAAATTCCACTTTGTAACTCTGTAGGTAACTTTACAGGCTCGTCAGTATCTTTACTTGCTCTCTTCGCTCGTCATCTTCTTCTAGGAAAACCTTAAGCCAATGCGAAGTTAGTCTAAAGTGGTCGCCGGACCGGAAAATAATTTTATTAGGCATACCTAATAGAAGCTAACAAATTGTTTTCTGATACTAAGTCCAAACTAAAATCTGTAGTGTACAGCGTACAGAGAATAACAGTTACGCTATCAGTTGCCGACTGCTACCCATTTTACCACCCCTGGTAAAATGGGTAGCAGTGTATGGGTAGAATGGCTATTCCTGCGCGTGAGATGAGATGAGATTTTATCTTGGTCACTCTCACACCTATGACGTTTCATACGAGAGCAACAAGGACAAAAAAAAGTGAGATGAAAATCTCAAATCTCCGAATAGGGCCACAGGAAGTTTGTACGTTATTTAGGTACATCTTAACGAAGTAAAGTACAGTAACTGAACTGTGTCGAATATTAGACCCCAAAAATCCCCTCGATCCCACATTAGTGGGTACGTAATGTATACGAGGAAATTCTGGGAAAAGGCAATTAGGAGTAGCTCAATGTTCAGCCAAAAGAGCAACTTCTTGTTTGATTTCGGAGAGGAAATAAATTTCGACAGCATTAATAATGAATGATGTTCAAATTGAGTAATAGTGTACTTAGCTAAGTATTGAAAATAAAATGGTAAAGAAGTACTTTTTTTTTTTTTTTTTGTTGACGGGGGGGAAATCTTCAAAAAGATGCCCGGATGTATTGGGGTGCATCCGGGTTATGTGGGGACCCACTAAAACCCCCTCGGTGGCCATCCTCTGTGCATGGCAAGAGGGCACCGGGATCTCCATAGGACCGCACCGGTGCCCCCCTAGCACGTTGCCTGCAACAGCACCTTTCCCAGAGATTGGTCTCCTGTCTGTCACCACAACGATGCAGGCCACGCCACACCGTTGTCTTCCCCGGGCTCGCTCGTTTGGTAGGGTAGTCAGATCCCCAAATCTGCCCACCTACGAGCCCAAGGTCCCCCTTAAGTCGGCTCTTACGACGGGCAGGGGATACCGAAGCCGTATTCTAAAACCCCGGCTCCAGGGTGAAGTACCTACATCAAACTTCATAATTAGGTGACTATACAGGGTAATATCCAATATTAACAGTCAATAAACTCTCTTAAGCAGCTTAACAGTAACTTCATCTTACCCGACAAATTAAATTCCATAGCTTTCTATAAATTTTTATAGTCTTATTTGATTTCCGCCTGTAGTGTTCCACTGTTAGAAAAAGGCCTCCCTTTCCTCCTTCCAGACTGCCAGGGTAGTCTTCGGCATTGGTTGCCGAATACATAGTAGGTTTATAAAAAAAATAGTTACGAAGGTACCTAATATGACAATCTCAGCGTTTTCCTAAGAAACATGCTTTACGTACTCACGTACGATTAAAGCATGTTTCAATTGATCGGTAAACATTGTCCTGCATTGATTTAGTTTTGTTTAAACGTTTGTGAAATTAATTTCGCATATCGTCATATCATATTGTCACGCCTTTCTCCCGAAAGGGCTGGCAGAGGTGTAATACAACACCCACACCTCGCCGGACGATTTTCCGTCCTAAGTGTGACAGGGGGCTAGCCTGTCGCCATATACCGGGCTCCAATTATGTAGCAGATGACATACAATACGCACATATGCTCATACAATGAACAAATTGGTGAGTGCCGTCGGCTGGATTCGAACCCGCTCCCTTTAGCTTGAGAGGCGGGCTTTCTCCCAACTATTGATATAATTATATTCATTTCGCATTCTACATAAACCTAAATAAACTAATATTACAGATAGAAACAACTCAAGCCTACGACGTACGAGTAGAGAAGCTGTCTAATAAAAGTCATCTATAAATTGAAAACAACCCTATATACATAAATAAAATACCTACTTACCATTAATTCCTAAGCCTCGTAGTTGAAGTGGTAGGCCACACTACTTCATCATGAGATATTGCTCAGACAAAAGCACGTAATCCTACTTAAACATAAATAAAATGTTACACAGAAAACGAGAGGAATTTGGAACCTAATATTTTGGAAGCCGATTAAAAAAACAGTGCTCATGTCTAGAAAAAAGTATAATTCCGCGGCTGTATTTGCTTTAATTTAGGGTTTAAGCTTAGTTTCAATTTGAAACGGTCAATATTGAACCTTATTACTGCGTGACACATTGGCTTCAAAATTAATGCAGTGTCTAAAGACTGATACATGCATTAGTGTCATGGCCCCAAGACCCAAATTGGGGCAAACCAATGTGTGGCTAAAACTTCCTGCTAAAAGTTTTCGATTAATTAAAAATAACCCTGTATACAATACAATAATAAACCATCAATTCCTAAACCCCGTGTTATTCAAGAGGTACGCCACACTGCTTCATCATGAGATATTGGCTAGACGTGACCCCATTACCTTTGTGTCCCATTCTCGGACGCAGGGAAATAAAGCCCTACCCTCAGATTAAAATACTGTTATTATAAGTGGCTAGAAAGGTGGTTCTCTCTGTATACTCGTATCTGTACAGGAGTGCTCGAAACAGATTTAGATTGTACTCATTATGGAAGTGTATTTTACTGTGGGACTGATCCTGAAATCTCTGAAAAACTGAACTGAAACGAAATGAAAATGAAAAACTCTGAAATGAAAAACTCTACCAGCCCTCTCGGGGGAAAGGCGTGGCGACGATATATGATATGTAAATGAAAAAAAAAGGTAGTTTGTTCTAAAGAAAAGTGATACGTAAGCAAAACAAAAAAAAAATGGGACATTTTTCACACACTGTTGTCTGACCCCAAACTAAGCAAAGCTTGAACTATGGCTGCCAGAGACTGATATACAAACATACATATTTTTAAATACATACCTAGATAGATATTGACATTCAAATATAGAACAAACAGAAATGTTCATCAATGTTTGCCCTAGGTGGGAATCGAACCCACGCCTAAGCTCAGAAGGCAGGTTCACTACCAATTGATCCACGGAGGCAGTCGAGCCAGTCGAATTATTGGAATGTACAAATGTACTTATCGATTTTTTCCTTAATTATAAACTTTAGGATTTGTTACTTCTATATAATACCTACTCGTACTTTACTTTTTAGGTTTGGACGGAGATTGTGGGAATCTCACAGTTTGTTCAACTTCACAAACGCATAATTGTCCAATAAATTTTAAACGATCATTTTGTCCCACAAGATTTTCACATTTAGAAAAACATTTATTAGCTATCTATAATAACAAAGTAAATCAATCTATTTGGATACATTTTACTACTTTAGCGGTTGTTCTAGTAGACTCAAATAAACTTTTACAAGAAGAAACGAGATTGACAGCTTTACGACTACTGTTTAGGAGTTTTCTTAACCGTGACCGATTGAACTTGATTTTTAATTAGATAAAAGAAACGTTTAATTAAGTTGGTAAAAGTAAATTTAACTTAACTTTAACTTTCTTTAAATTACCAAATTAATCAAGTACCTAGTACCGTCCCACAATGGGTTAACACACTTACGGTTAAAGGTAAAATAAATAAATAAAGGTAAATCTGTAATTGACCTGTCTAGTTTTGCCCATTTTGTTATAAGGCCAATAAAGCACTCTATTACTCTATTACTCTCTAAGGTCGTTGCACACTTATCAACTCGGAAAGGGATCGTCACCGTATCGCCTTACCTCGTCAAGGCAAGGCAATTACGTTACGATTCCGTTTAGTGTGCGTTGCAGTGGGGAGTTTATAAAAAAACTACTGCACGGCTCGAGTAGATACGGTGACGATTCCTTTCCGAGTTGATTTGTGTGCTACGACTTTAAATTAAAAATGGTACGTCTGTGGTTCTTATAATAAGAAAATTATGTAGGTACTTACCAATAAGGTGTAAAACACACTGCACCGAACACCGTTCCGGTGTGCGGTGATGCGGATTTTAACTCTGACTGTAAAATCTCGATTTGTATGCAAATACTGCATACAAGAAAATTATGTAGGTACTTAAGGTGTAAAACACACTGCACCGAACACCGTTCCGGTGTGCGGTGATGCGGATTTTAACTCTGACTGTAAAATCTCGATTTGTATGCAAATACCGCACACAGACACACTGACACCGCGTCTCCGTGCGGAGTAGCGCATGCAAATTTCCGTCGCTCCGCACACCGCAGCGGGATGCAGCGGCATTGTGATATCCCCTTATGTGTTGGGAATACTAAGCACCATATAATTACTCTAAATAATTATTATTACATAGAATATTACTTACTTTAAATAATTATTTTTACTTACGATAGAAAAATTGCAAATACTTTCAGCATTTCATATCTATTGTTACGCTAATCAGCGGTCATCCAATATAGTAAACAAAACTAACCCATAACAATGCTCCAAAATAAATTAGGGTCTCATTAATATTATTGAATCAAATTTCCACGGAACCGCACAACTTCGGGAGTGGGGACGTTTTATTTATGGCCAACTAGCTGCTCCCCTTCTCCATTTCTACTTTTGGATGCGTAACTACGAAATAGGATAAATTCTGAGTACTCCTCTATATATTTTTTTTCTCTTCTCACTTCACATAATCCAAGGATAGGTACCCCATTTCACATTTCTTAACCGCCGCCGTCCACTTCCGCCAAGTAGCCACTAGTATGTATAGATATTACCTAGTTGTAAGCCAAAATTTGTGAGACTAATTTCTTTATTATTTGAAAAAATAATGCCCCTCAGTTTCTTGCCTTGAGTCTATTTAAAAAACTTTGACGTTCATAAGTTTTATCTTTGATACCTAAATTGAATAAAAACATTTTGACTTTGACTTTGACTTTAAGCCGTCAGTTCTGTCGGCCTGCTTACAGCTAAGAGTGTTCTTTCATTTAAGCTTGCTATGTGCTGTATATTTTCTTTTTGTTTCTATTTGTCTGTGTGTTTGATAATTTAGGGTTTTGGTCCTACAGAACTGTTACTTTTTCGATGTAAAAAGTACCCTATGTTTTCTCTGTACCCCCGACAAGGTGTATGCAAAATTTCGTGATGATCGGTTGAATAGTTATCTAATTATCGTGAAGGCGTAACAAACAAAGAAACAAACAAAAAAACGAACGAGCAAACAAACTCACTTTCGCATTACTAATATTAGTTAGGGAGTTATGCAGTCATTATATTATCTAATTCGGGACACTTCCACACACGGTCGCCTGACCCCAAACTAAGCAAAGCTTGTACTACGGCTGCCAGAGACTGATATACATACTTACATATTTTTAAACACATACTTAAATAGATATTAACACCCAGACATAGAACAAACACAAACGTTCATCACATAAATGTTTGCCCTAGTTGGGAATCGAACCCACGCCCCCAAGCTCAGAAGGCAGGTCCACTACCAACAGGTCCACTACCAACTGAGCCACCGAGGCAGTCAATTTGCTGTACGCTAGCTGTCCTAGCTGAGCTAGCGTGCTAAAATGGAAAGTGGATAGTATAATGGGTGTTAAACAGTTAGCAATCTATTTTTTGTCTATTGCACGGGCTTATCCACGCTAAGTCAGCATACTGCAAGTTGGATAGTATAATGGCTGCTTTAGGATTATTATTGCCTCTCCTTTTGGCGCCAGCGTGACTTCTTTCTGTGTTCTAAACAGACTATTCCTGTCTTCTCCACGTGTAGCGATGGTCGTATACTCCCAATGAGTCGTCCAACTCGACTTGTGAGCGCCGACACTCTTCAGACCGTGTAAGTACCGGGACGGACGACTTGCATCGAGCCGCATCCCCATTTCGCTTGCACTGTTCAATACCACCCAAGAACTGTTCTGGGGGCCTACCATGATATTTTCCATGATAGTTACGTTAATAACTAATGCTGTGCGACCGCGAATCGTGTCGCCGCGCAATAAGGTTCATAGTCGCACAGTGTCGAAAACAAAACTTAACCATCATGGTAATATCTGAAAACCAGCTCTGCGTAGGCTGGCCAGCCTCCGCAGTACATTGCTGAGAGTATCCCAATAGCCAAATTAAAAATGTTGCTTGTTACATACTTATTTTTGTTTAGTAATTTGTCTTTGTTTATTTTTTTAGTTTTGGCAATAAATAGCTTTTTATTTATTTACTAGCGTCCCGCGGTTAAAAAGTATCCTATGTATATTCTATGTGCTATTCTAGACTATAATCTATCTCCGTGCCAAATTTCATCCAGATCTGTTCGTCGTTCTGGCGTGAAAGAGTAACAAACATTCATCCATCCATTCATCCATCCATCCATCCATTCTTACAAACTTTCACGTTTATAATATTAGTAGGAAGATGTCATTGTAGCCCCTCTGATACTACTTTGCGCCACGCATTGATTCGCTTTTTAAAAAGTTGTTCCGAGGTATCCCAGTTTGTGTAGGGTCTATTTTCAAACGACTGCTATTAGGATATTATTGCACCCATCATTATGACCAACTTTTACTTTGGGACTGACCCTGAGATCCTGAAAAAAAAAATACCAGCCAAGTGCGAGTCGGACTCGCGCACGAAGGGTTCCGTACATAATCAACTTTCTAAAAAAAAAATCAACTTTCTAACTATCACGGTTCATGAGATACAGCCTGGTGACAGACAGACAGACGGACGTACAGCGGAGTCTTAGTAATAGGGTCCCATTTTACCCTTTCGGTACGGAACCCTAAAAATCGGCTGTTCCATACAAAAAGTTGTAGGGTCCCGTTTTCCCCTTTCGGTACGGAACCCTAAAAATCGGCTATTCCATACAAAAAGTTCATTAATCGTCGACAAAATGTATGGAAGAGCTGTTTTTCTCTTCGGTTCTACGCGCGGGAGATTGGGTCCGGTTTACCACCGATTAAACAGGTCCAATCCACAGGCGACAGAGGTCGCTTACTATCAGGCAGCCCATCTGCTTGTTTGCCACCTACAGCATAAAAAATAAACAGTTTTATCAGCAATAGCTCTTTCAGCTGACTGGGTAACGAGCTACGTCCCAGAGAGGCTAGCAGAGTCACTGACGATTGAGCCGATAGACTTCTCTTGCTTGACCAAAAATAATTGTATTATACGAATACTTTGTACTTAGCGAAAATGATTTAATTTCGCCCACACATTATAGAGGGTTATCGATATAGGGTGTACTTAGCCAAAAGGGGGTCGTTGTACTCATCATTATGAACAACTTTCACCATAGAGCCAACCCAAAATCTCGTAAAACAATCAGTTGCTCCATACAAAAATTCTTCATTGATCGTCGACAAAATGACTGCCTCGGTGGCTCAGTTGGTAGTGAACCTGCCTTCTGAGCTTGGGGGCGTGGGTTCGATTTCCACCTAGGGCAAACATTTATGTGATGAACATTTGTGTTTGTTCTATGTCTGGGTGTTAATATAATATCTATTTAAGTATGTATTTAAACTTTGCTTAGTTTGGTGTCAGGCAACCGTGTGTGGAAGTGTCCCAAATTTATTATATTAAATATTAATGTATGGAACTGCTGTTATTTTTTTATGTGTACAATGACCCCCTTTCGGCTTAGTATACCCTTTCCTGATAACCCTGTAGAATAATAAATCGACGATCAAAGGTGAAAAGGTATGCTTGAGTCTCGATAATATAATATTTTTGTTAGGTGCCTACCTAGCCAAAGTGTGAAATTTTGAATGTTAACCTATCTTGTTAATTTTACTCAGTCAAAATGTTTAATTAGTACATGCGTAAATATAAAAAAGAATCTCTGACTTGAAAGAAATTTTAGGAAACTTGTAGTCTCCTTGGAGGAAAACTAGTTAACTTTTAACGAATCGGACTGTCTTGAAAGACATTTTGACAAGATAGTATCGTACTTTCAAACGAAACGTTGGTATTTTCAATTTTTATCACGAGAGATAAAAATTGTATGTTTTACAGTTCTCTGTCTCGACGGAGAACTGTAAAATCGTAAAACCACAGGACGCTAATCTAATCGTAAATTCACGCTCAATCGACCAGGATGTAAGGTTTTGTTGTCCTTCACGGACTTCATTAGCGAGATTGGATGGCGGTCCCCATAGTCGTTATTGGGGACCTATTTAAAAATAGGATAATGTGAATCCAATAAATGTATAAGCAGGTACAATAGGGCAAATACAGAAGGATTTAGTTGCCAGATTTGTACAGAAATCTACTTACAACTTACTTTGTTGGCGCAGTGACCTAAACCGTGTTTTTTAGATAAAAAAAAGCAAAACCGGTGGTAAGGATCCATAGGGCTCACCGAGGGAAAATTCAAATCACATGTAAAAACTACATTCATGAAAAGAGAATATTATAAGGTTAATAATTATTTAGAACATAAAGATGTCTGGAGCCTTCCACTTCCGTCAAGTAGCCACTAGCATTTATAGATATTACCTAGTTGTAAGCCAAAATTTGTGAGACTGTAATTTATTTATTATTTGAAAAAATAATGCCCCTCAGTTTCTTGCCTGTTCTTCTGAGTAGAGGCTTTTTGTCCGAACAAGGCGGTCGAGTCTATTTAAATAACTTTGACGTTCATAAGTGTATCTTTGATACCTAAATTGAATAAAAACATTTTGACTTTTGACTTTTGATAGATTCTTGGCCAGACCGACTAAAGGCCTGTCATGTCAATCATGGCCAAAGGTGGTCATTTTGAATACAATAATAGTTATATTTTTGTTAAGACTTCAATACATGTGTACATTTAACTTTTTACTGTATAAAAAAATAAATGCATTTTCATTTTTGTAACAGAACTTATGGCTAGACTAGGTATATATAGGTACTAGGTATATATATGTTAAACGGTTTTATTACAATAAAAATGATGAAGGTTATGTACTAAAAGCAAAAAAATAATTCGGTAAGTCCTAGCTACCGGATCGCTCCAATCTTCTCATCAATCTGGGGTATTGATCAGACAAATCGATAAAGGGAAAGGGTCAGGAAGGGGGTAAAATTCCGTTTACTAAATTTGACCCAAACAAACAAATAAACTGGGAAAGCTAAATAAAACTGTTTAAAAATACTTAGGTAAGTAGGTACCTACTTACTGAGCCTAATTCTGAATGCTTGATTGATTTATTTAAAGATATATGTAAATCGTCACGCCTTTCCCCCGAGGGGGCTGGCGGAGGTTTAATACAACACCCACACCTCGCCGGACGATATTCAGTCCCAAATGTGATAGGGGGCGGGCCTGTCGCCATACACCGGGCTCCAGTCATGTAGCAAATGACATACAATACGCACATATGCTCCCACAATGAAAAAATTGGTGCGTGGCGTCAGCGTGGCTGGGTTCGAAGCCGCTCCCTCTGGCTTGGGAGGCGGGCCTTCTCCTAACTAGGCTGCTATCGCTATTTTGAATTTAATTGGTCTCTTTATTATTAGTCTCTTCAAATACTGTGAGCGCCGAGTGTTCTCGTATCTCCTCATACCTCCTCGTACTTACTGTTTATCTTGCTATGAAAGACTGAAAAATAGAAGCAGAAAGATGAAAAATGCGCACCGTGTGGGTTTCTAGAAAACTTTTAAAGTAAGTGCCACTTATGGAATTGCACTCGCTGTACCTACTTAACACCGCATAACCGCTAAGGGCCTATACACGTAGGAAGCAGGTTACTCGCGCCGGTTCACCAGCGCTTATCGGTGTTGGTCTGCGCAGGTCTCGCGCAGACAGTCTCTATACTTTGTGCCGAACCAGCAACGAAAATTTCGGAGCCGATCAGCGCTGGTGGGCTGCCACGCCATTTCTTACTTAATTTGGAAGGGCCAACGTGTGGCCCCTGCTTGTACCCGCTTGCTTTATGTACCGGTTACCTGCGCGCGGATCAATACTGTTACGCCAGTCGCAGCCGATGAAGAAACTATACGCAAATTTGTGGCAATATTCACAACTACCAATAGGTAACGCAGATTAGGCAATAGAAGCCGCTCGAGTCGCGCGTCTCATTGTTAAGATCCGGAACAATAGAGATATTTCTGGAAAGCAATTTTTGTGCACCGTTTTTATGATGTTTTTGTCTATTGAATAATAGAGTGTTTATTTTGTACTGTCCGAATATTCTAGATTGAACGCGTGGCTCCGCGAGATAAACTACTATTTGTGTCCTTGCGCTACTGTTTAATCGAATGTTCTGGATATTTTAAAATTGTATAAATGCGCGGACGACCGACGACTCGGCAGTCAGTTTTGACTACGAGTTCAAAGTGTTAACATCGAAGTAATTGTACGAGTAGAGTTCAGAGCGTTATAGTGCAAGTTTGTGTCTATTGTAGCGTAACAGTGTTTGTGTTTGTATAGTTGGTGAATAAAGTGAATCTTCGGATACATCGACGTTTCATTCCTTTTATCCTAACCCAGCTCGTAACAGTACCAATAACAATAGCCAATAATAATAGCTTGCTTTCTACGTGAATACACCCTAACACGAGATGCACCGTCTATTGGCTCAGCTGTCGATGCTCGGTACAAATTGCTTGCAATACACGAGAAGTGCACTTAATTGTATCGTCCGATCGAAATTACTTTATTTTCCGCGCTACATTATTTTATGGCTCACAATGGACGCTATATTGGTTGGTAGTTGGTACGGGTTTTTACCCGACTGCCTAAAAGAAGGGGAGTAAATACTGTCGAGAGTCGGTATTTACTGAAGTTTCACGTTAAAGAATAACAAAGTGAGTGACAAAAACTGATGACTTTTCAATAAGAAAAAAAATTAAGGAATACACGTCTTTAATATAATAAATTACATATCGTCACGCCTTTCCCCCGAGGGGGCTGGCAGAGGTGTAATACAACACCCACACTTCGCCGGACGATATTCAGTCCCAAATGTGACAGGGGGCGAGCCTGTCGCCACACACCGGGCTCCAGTCATGTAGCAGATGACATACAATACGCACATTATGTTCACACAATGAACAAATTGGTGCGTGCCGTCGGCTGGGTTCAAACCCGCTCCCTCTGGCTTGAGAGGCAGGCCTTCTCCAACTAGGCTGCCATCGCTATATAATAAATTGCACAACATTAATCAATTACTTAATGTATGCATAGATATAAATTGATGTATTAAATCTTGATGATAATTGTTTATTACCAGATTACGGTAACATGGTTGAATGATGGTTGATTCACTAATTAGTTTATTTCTATGCGCCCTACGATTTCGCCCGCGTTCTCCATTTCTAGACTCCTGGCAGCGTACATACCTACATACAAAACTTCATAATGATCGGTTGAGTATAATTACCTGAGGCGTAAAAAGCTCACTTAGGACGCGTATCTGCAAGTGCCTTTATAGGTACTTAGTTCCTATAATCCTGTTGTTCACGGCTCCTGGGTTCCGGTTCCGTGTTCAGTTTTCGCACGTTTCCCAAACGTGACTGGACACGAACAACTCCCTGCAGCTTACTTCGCACGCACCTCCACGTGACTAGACACGAGCTTCGCCCAGCCGGTCACGTAGTCCAACTTCGCTGGGTCTCAACTCCGCTGGTGAAATCCCACTCTCTACCGCTTAGTGGGGGCAGTTGTGATGTGCACGACCACCCTCCGGTTCAGTGCGCGGCAACCCTTGCAGGTCTGCTGGCTGTACGGTAATAGAAAGCGCACCACCGCACTGTACCGTAAGCTATCCTCCTGGAATGTCACACGACAATCCGGCTCGAAGGACCAATGAATATGCTTATCCTATCAGGGGTAGATTTCATAAGATAGTGTAAATGAAACAATGCAAAAGCCTAAGAATCATCACTAATTTTAAACAGCCTTCACCGTTGGCTTAGGTGGATTCGCGGAGAATCTCGTCACCACGTGTTAAGAGCTTGACTGATTTTACTAGCGCCATCTATTACAGAACTTATGAACTAAAATGATCGATTTGGGTTCGATGCTAAGTGAGGAGTATAAATCATGTTAGATTAGTAATTAAATGTTTCAACATACACCCGTATGATATTAAGGATGCGCCGTAGCGGAACTCATTAAAAAAAAGCATGAGCAAAAAAATGGCTTGTTTAAGCAGGCAATCTATAAGGTGAAAGAATTTCTACCTAAAGTAGAGTTAGTGCCTAACTATAATATGTATTTTAAATGATTACCTGTTATGTATTATCTGACACAGTATTTTGATGAACATCAATTAATTTTATCCAGCTATTATCTGACATAGAAAAGTTTTTTTTTTAAATTATTGTCCTGACAATATATTGTACTCTATTTTATATTCTCAATTTAATTTAGTAAAAATGTTTTTTTTTTTTAAATTAAGTATTATGGTAAAATTGTTATTTTATTTTATTTTATTTGGTTAAGGTACAGTCACAGACAAAAAGTTAATTAAATACATCAAAAATACACATCAAAAGGAAACTCTTTAAACTTTAAGTCCACTTACGACTATACACAACTTACAATTTAAAACTTGACACATTCAAATAAAAATACATTAAAATGGATTATAAAATTTACAAAAAGAGAGACAACTATTATCAAAAGAATTTAGAATAATAAAATTTTGAACTTAAATTAATTTTAGACTCTAGCTACTAAGTACTTTGTTTAACATTGATTTAAAAGATCCATAAGAATGCGAAAAAATGTCTTTGTCTTTGCAAACACCTTGAGGAGATTCTTCAGGGAAACGTATACGTATTATGGTGAAATAAATTTGAAAAAATAGGTACGAGTACATGTGAGCAAAATTGGTCCAAGGATCGCAATATATGTACGAGTATGTAGGTCGCGGGGTCCTAAAATGTGCGGCAAACTATAACCACTGGTTATCCTACTATAAACGCGAATGTTTGTATGAATGGATGGATGAATGGATGATGGATGTTTGTTACTCTTTCACGCCAGAATGGCTGAACAGATCTGCATTAAATTTTGCACAGAGATAGTTTATAGTCTAGAATAGCACATAGGATACTTTTTAACCGCGGGCGAAACCGCGGGGCGCAGCTTGTAAATCATATTTGAAGAAGAATAAGAGGAAATTATAAGCACCTTCTATCCTATACAGAGTATACAGGGTTACCAAGACATGGTGTACTAAATCGAAAAAAGGATCATTATACTCGTCATTATGAACAAATTTCACTATAGCGAACCCCGAAATTGAAAAAAAAAAAACAGATGTTCCTTACCAAAAGTCCATTGGTAATCGACAAAATGTATGGAACAGCTGGATTTTTGTTCGCGATTTCAGGCTTGGGCAAATAGTAAAAGCTGTTTATAAAAATTAACACACTTATTACTTACACCCTTACCTAATAACCCTGTCTAAACGTTTCGTCTCACATGTCGTACCTATAGGTACCGATACCTACGTATTTAGCTCCTAATGGAAATTGATAAAAGGTCTTAAACTCGAGACCTTTGAAGTCGGATTAGGAAACCAGGTCATGAGTTTATGATGTTAACGCACCTACCTTGAAGTTTGGCAGCTAACGTACACGTGCATGTGATATGTTATAAACAGTGTTCTTGAATATTAAAAAACGGATTAATAAAATCCTAATCCTTCCTCGGTGGCTCAGTTGGTAATGAACCTGCCTTCTGAGCTTGGGGGCGTGGGTTCGATTCCCACCTAGGGCAAACATTCATGTGATGAAAAATTGTGATTGTTCTATGTCTAGGTATTCATTTAAATTTAAGTATGTATTTAAAAATATATAATGTATGTATATCAGTCTCTGGCAGCTATAGTACATAAGCTTTGTTTAGTTTCGGGTCAGGCGACCATGTGTGAAAATGTCCCGAATTTATTTATTTATTTATTCCTAACTAAAATTATAAAAGCGTAACTGAATTTGTTTGACTGTTAGGCTTTCTTCTACTCGGTCGTTCATCATGAAACTTTGCATGCACGTCCGGAGTACTGCGGGGTAACAGCGATGATAGCCTAGTTGGAGAAGGCCCGCCTCTCAAGCCAGAGGGAGCGGGTTTAAACCCAGTCGATGGCACGCACCAATTTGCTACACACATACCTATGTGCGTATGTTTGAACATATGTGCGTATTGTATGTCATCTGCTACATGACTGGAGCCTGGTGTATGGCGACAGGCTCTCCCCCTGTCACATTTGGGACTGAATATCGTCCGGCGAAGTGTCGGTGTTGTATTACACCTCTGCCAGCCCCCTCGGGGGAAAGGCGTGACGATATGTTATGTCCGGGGTACTTAAGGACATAATATCGTAACTGTTGATCCGGAAAAAAAATACGGTTTAGTTAAAAGCCTTTTAAACCATAGGGACGGCGTATCGGCGCCTTCGCCGGAGTTCGCGGAAATAGTCTGGTTTCAGCTTAAAGATCAGACTTCCATCATGCAAGTTATCGTCAAAAAAAGTTACACCTAAATATATATTTACAAACACAAACAAGCGCAGTAATCTTTAGACTCAAATCGTCGCTTCGCTTAGTTATTTTTGCCAATAATCGACCGAGCGAGCGTCAGCGAACGAAGCATCTATAAGCTTAAAAAAAATGGATGTGGAAACAAAAAAAAAATTTTGTTCCCACATCCAGGGAAATTTGGCGTCACATGTCTCGGGCATTTGCCAGTGTCAAGTTAATTTAGTTAATAACAAATGATGGAGTGATGATGATAAGGTGATGATGACGATGATGAATCCCTCTTTAGTAAAGTGATGAGTGACTTTAATGAAAGTGGAGTTTTATAAAAAACATGAAAAGTCACGTTTCGCAATGTTAGTATCAATTGCTCACACTCATGCACGTTAACGAACAGTGGGGCTATTCCTGCGCGTGAGATGAGATGAGATTTTATCTTGGTCACTTTCACACCTATGACGTTTCAAACGAGAGCAACAAGGACGAAAAAAGTGAGATGAAAATCGCAAATCTCCGAATAGGGTCCCTGGATAAAGATTAATAAATTCACCGTTATTACACTTTAACACTGGAAGGATTCTTCGATTATACTTTTACAAAATTTCTAAAATATTACAAAATTACGACAACACCTTTTCGCTTCCCGTCAAAACAGAACTTTGTCTTCATCTACAAGGCCCCGATTCTCTTGAAATTTTGTGAGTAGGTTCGATAATTAAATAGATTTTTTTTTCAAAAACTGCCTTTATTTTGAAAATTTTTCAAAATGGCGGAGATATGCTCCAGCTCACAGAACCACTAACGCTAGTAGATACCTCTACAAAGCAAGACAATCCGTCTGATGGGACCAATTACTACTGCAGCAGTCGCAGGACATCTGTAACACCGGTGGTATCGTAAAGTGCGCTTAAATTGGTTTTATTTCCCATCTCATGGAGTGTTCCATTACTCTGAACTACTATCTGTATCTGTAGGTAGCCAGATAACCACTTCTGCTATCGGAGAGCAAACTTTTTCATTTAAGACGGGTTAAAAGGTTGGGGCCCTACAGACTACGCGATATACAGGGTTATTGGTATCTCACTAAAAACCTCTTAACTTGCGACTGTATAGGAAAATTTATGATATAAATGGTTATATGCAACTAACCAAAAACCTCTTAAGGGTTCATTGTACTCATCAATATGAACAACTTTTACTATGAAGCCAATCCTGAAATCGCGAAAAAAAAGCAGCTGTTCCATACAAACAGTTCATTGGCCTGAGACAAAATGTATGGAACAGCTGATTTTTTTTCGTGATTTCGGAGTTCGCCCCATAGTAAAAGTTGTTCATTTTGATGAGTACAATGAATCCTTAAGAGGTTTTTGGTTAGTTACATATAACCATGTATTGTTACTTGGAACTAACATGTATAATATGGAATAATGGAATAATATGGAACTATAATGTATTTCCGTTTTAACGTCGCATTAAGTACACCAAGGAATATGATTTTTTTTTTATTCCCCGAGAACGATTCTCGGCCACGCGCTCGGAGAGTCAACACGTCCTGATGATGCCTCGTGTAGAGGCGAAATACGTGTCGACGAAGTGCTCGAAGAATAGGAAATTTTATTGCTTTTTTCATAACATTATTTCTGTTAAATTCCTTATTGAATTAGCTTCATAAACTTATAAAATTGTATGAAGTTTTTTAGTAGATTTCATTTAATTTTAAGGTCTGTTAAATTCGTTAGTTGAAATATCAAATTGTTTAACGTTTAAAATAGATCCAAATATCAATTTGTTTAATAATTTTCCAAAATTAAAAATAGAATGAAAATAATATTCCTTGATGTACTAAAGCGTCAAACAGACAGAGGCGGCCTGACAAGGCGGCCTACTGTCACTGACTGTCAGCCGCAGCTCCAGCCGCGGCGACAACACACTGCCGCGGCCTTTGACAGAGGCGGCCGGAAGCGTCAGCAGTGTTGCCACATTGGGTTTTGAAAAGGCCTAGTTGGACAAGGTAGAACGGGCTAGATATACCAAATTTTAGCATCAAAAGTGGTGCTAGAAAAAAGAGACTAAAAAATAAACACTTTTAACGGGGGAAAATCTGCATTTTGTGTTCGCATTTACATAGGTATATTTCGGGCAATTACAAATACATTACTTACAAATTGATTTTCGAAGAATGATCACGATCCATACAAAATAAACCCAGCCCCGGCGCAAATTAATCATATCGAATAAATATAGTTGTTTTGTTATTTTATGTAGGCAAGTACTTACATAAATTTTCAGTAAAAAAAAATTATACAATATTTCTGTGGCTAAGTTACTAAAGTTGCCAAAGTTAAGATGTATTGTCGTTGACAACAAATGACGAAATCAAGAAGACAAACCACAAACCGATACGTAACTACCATCCCCCAATCGAACACGTTATATTTCGGTCGGACGAGGTTGGGCATGGTGTTCGTCTTGCCGGATTACAGAAATCTCACCAACTTCCAGTATGTCTGGTGAGTCGGGTCTGATCTCTGAAAGTAGGTAATTTTTTTTTTTAGTAGATATATAATAAAAGCCTTTTAATCCATGCAAAAACTAAGATGCACACAAAGCTTAAAGAAAGAGAAAAAAAAAGATAAGAAAAAAAAAATGTTATTTACACGTATTTCACTATTTAAAAAAAAAAAATAATAATTCTAGATAATAATATTGAAGTTTGTTTGCCTGAACCCCTCCTCCAGTGAAGGTGAAGGCCTCCTCTAAAGAATACCATGTGTCTCTGTCTTGAGCTATTTGCGGCCAGCAGGTACCAGCTATTATTATCAGTCTAGTCTCGTACTCGTCTGCCCATCTCATGTGGGTCTGCCTTTGAGACGTTTGCCGATTGGACCCTTCCACGTTGTTACCCTGTTGGTCCATCTCTCGTCCTTTAGCCTCGCTACGTGCCCAGCCCACTTCCATTTTAGTTCGTCACTTTGGTGGTTTCTCTAATTTTTGTGTGACGAATTTTTTGCATCTTTTTAATATTGAGCATACGCTATCTATTCCGCGTTAGCAGGTTAAGTTGGACGTAAATTTCCAAGTTTGACATGCATAGGTTAAGCAAGGTAGGAGGCATGATATCATGACTTCAGTTTTGATGTTTGTTGGCATGTTTTGAATATTTATTTTAAGGACCAGTACTTTTTCCAAGTATTTATTTATTAATTAAAATAAGTCGTTTCAGAAAATGTAACAAACTAATGCTAGTGGCTCTGTAAGCTGTAGAGCTCGAGGCTCGGCTGCAAGTTGCATTTTTCAACCGATTCTCATAAAATTTTGTGAGCAGGTTTGATAATTATGCCGATTTTATTTGCGTCGAGACAGTTCTTGGAATTTTCAAAATAGCGAAGATATGATTCGAAAAAATCATCGAACCTACTCATGAATCGGTTAAGAAATGCGACCTGTAGACAAAGACTAAGGTGCGGAATTTGGACATACGAAAGTACTTTTGTCGAAGCATAGACGCTTCGCTTACTAACGCTCGCTCGGTCGAAAAACTAAGTTATTATTAAATTGTTAAAAGTCGGAATCTTCATCAAAATCTTCTTAAAATAATATCTACTGGCTGAAGTAGAGCAAGTTGATGGCTGATTGAACCTGCTTTTTTTGACAACTTATAAATTATTACAAAAAACACAACATTAAAAATGCTAGATCTAGCCCGAAAAGTGCTAAAGTGGCAACATTAAACGTCATTCACCATTTGTCAACGCGGTACTAGAGATGAGCAATGAATAATTTTATTCAGTTAAATTAACGCGTTGAAAAAATATAACATTAACATCGTTAAAAAATATTCTTCAAAACGTTAATCGATAAATCCAATTTCCGGTTTGCATTTCTTAGAATTTAACGTCATCTATGAGAATATTGGTACATCATTCACTGATTGGGCCACAAAAGTCTTCGAATTGTTGTTAAAATTATTATTATTATTTGTTTTATTTTATTATTAACATAAATTTAACTACAATTTAAACTAAATATGCCCTTAAAACCAATGCGGTTTGTCTAGGACAAACAGTTCTCACCCCTAATTAACTTAAGTTTGCCATATTATGCCTAAATATAAATATTTAAAGAAACGTTGATTTATCGACCAAGCAATTTTAAACAACATGATAATTATTATTTTAAACATTTTATTCAAAATGTTTTTTAACAGTTATCAGTTTATTTTTTTTAACGTTTAATCCCATTTCTACGCGGTATCCGCGGCTGACGTAGCTTGTTGTAATAAGTGGTCAAGTGCAAGCCGGGCTCGCGCACTAAGGGTTCCGTTCCAGCATACCAAATAAAATACAAAAGTACAAGGTTGGTATCGAAAATTAGACAATACTAGAGTCTTGCGCAATTAGTAATTACCTAAACTTTTACAGTTATCTTTCCACAAACGTAACTTGATATATATTATAGTACTTTTAAAAAAATAAATATTATGTACGTATTTCAGTCTCTGGCAGCCAAATTACGAGCTTTGCTTAGTTTGGGGTCAGATGACTGTGTGTGCAAAAATGTCTCGTTTTTTTATTTCAAACAAAGATAACTGACCATCACCTCATGTCTCTCACTCATCCGTCTGTCTTTGAAGGACAGGCAATCAGACGAAGGGACGGACAGAGGGCGTAAGCTTAATATTATAATATGGTTCCGTTTACAACGTTAGGGTACGGAACCCCAAAAATGTTTACGACGCGCGGCCAGCCGCCTGCAAGCCGCGTGGTGGCCGCGCGTGTGTGAAGACTCCCATACATTTCAATGAAATACAACTGGCCGCTCTGTCAGCCGCCGCGCCAGGCCGCCTCTGTGTGTTTGACGCTTAATGCTACGTTAAAGCGGAATTACACTAGATATTAGTTCAAGTAATAATTTTGAAGATGAACTTCCGCAAATTCAAAACGCATGATTCAATCAACTATAACCATGTATTTCATAAATTTTCCTATACAGTCGCATATGTGTAACAAATATTTAATCACGTAGAAGTGTAAATAATAATCTTTCCGTGACTTTCTTTGCGTTTCGTAGAAGGTACTCACTCATAGATTGCGCAGCTTTCAATAAGTATCAGTAGTATTGGTAAATATTACCCAGAAAAAATCTCTTTAAAACATTAATATAGGTTATATCTAGTGGTTCTGTGGGCTGTAGACCTCGCAGCCGACGTCTAGACATAGACAATACATAGACATAGACAATAATTTATTTGTGGCAAAAAACACACAGAATACAGACAAAAACTTAACTAAAAAAAGGTGGAAACTTGGCTTTTTGCCACAAACCGGCCGCAACTCAGCATGGTGCTGATTGTGTCCAACCAGCGCTGGTCTTCCGTTGCGACCGGCACGTGACGTCACGCACGAGCAAGAGCTACATGGACTACGACTACGAGCAACAACGATAACATAAACATAGCGCAGTACTGAACATAATATATAATTGAATTGAATGAATATACAGTGTAAACTCTTTATAACGAAACTCAAGGGACTGAGCATTTTTTGTCGTTATAGAGAGTTATATCGTTACATGGAGTGAACAAAAAAAACAACCAAATTAACAAGAATTTTTAGTATGTATGTCTTAGATAATACATGCTTATAAATTACTTAGTTTCAAAGTAGGTTTACGACTGATAATACAAAGCGTCAAAAGCAATGCGTCAAGCACGTGTTCAAGGCAATTAAGGATAACAAAAGCTAGACCGACCTCGGATGTTTCGGAGCTTTAAAGTCTTTTGTTACCTGATAACATGACATAAACAATAATATCGATTATAAATAATTATTTACTGTCTAAAAATATGAACACATTTCTTCGTAATAGAGAATGGCGTATCGCTATAAAGAGTGTTTCAATATGTGGGTTTTAACGCAAACCAACCAAGTTGGGCTCACTTCAACGTTACAGGGAGTTTATTGTTTTAAAGGATAACGTTATAAAGAGTTTACACTGTATATGTATATAAAATTACACAGAAGTCTGTCTCCTCTACAGGTCACATTACTCAATCGATTCAGAATCAGTTATTATATAAGACTTTTACATCAAGACAAAGATCCGGACAGAGATCCACAGGGTCGGACTGAGCTGGAAGGGCCCGGGTGGCTCCCCACAAGTCAGGGGCTCGAGACGGGGTGTAGCCCGTAACTTACCTACCGTCCGGCTTGCGGCAAGCCTGGCAAGCCAAGTCCGGTGGGGGCCCGCGCCGGCTGGGGCCCGGATGGCAAATGCTTCCCTGACTATATCCAGTCAGTCCGACATCTCGACTAAATTCGGACATATGGAAGCATTTTTTTTTACTGCCTCGGTTGCTCAGTTGGTAGTGAACCTATCTTCTGAGCCCCCACGCTCAGAAGATAGGTTCACAACCTACTACTAGTAAATAATTGACTAACTAACTACTACTAATAAATAAATTCGGGACACTTTCACACACGGTTGCCTGACCACAAACTAAGCAAAGCTTGTACTATGTCTGCCAGAGACTGATATACATACCCAGATATTTTTTAAATACATACTTAAATAGATATTAACACCCAGACATAGAACAAACACTAATGTTCATCACCACATGAATGTTTACCCCAGGTGGGAATCGAACCCACGCCCCCAAGCTCAGAAGGCAGGTTCACTACCAAATGAGCCACCGAGGCAGTCAAACACAACGTTGCGACATAACGTAGCTTGGTCTGAAAAGTCCAAAGTCCCTCTTTTGTTCCATTTCATGGCGATTTCCTAAGTGCTCTGGGAACGAGTTAGTTGCAACAAACTCTCGAGAACTGCTTGTTTATAAGATTGCAGTCAAAACCTACTTAATGTGGCACACATACTGATCTAAACCAGCGCCCGATACATAGGCTACCATTCCACCAGGAGACGAGCGGTGCGAAGATGGAAAAAATAAGGAAAGAAACATAAAATCAAGCACGAAACGCTTTTGTTCCTCATTTCTCATACGGCCCGCTAGAGTGTGGAATACTCTGCCAGACTGTGTGTTCCCTGACACTTATAACCTGGTTGTCTTCAAGTCTCGAGTGAATCGGTTTCTTCTAGGCAAGCGTGCTCCATCGTAGGCCGCATCACTGCTTATCATCAGGCATGTTGGCGGCCAAACGCAAGCCTATTATGTAATTTTAAAAAAAAACATTGGGATCACTTTATCTGGTTTATCTACAGAGGGAACTGGTCTTAGGGGTCATCCATTAGGTAATTACGTTTTATTGCGTTTAAAGGTCGTAGCACACATCAACTCGGAAAGGGATCGTCACCGTATCAACTCGAGCCGTGCAGTATTCTTTGTATGGAACTCCCTACTGCAACGCACACTAATCGGAATATAGATCAGATACGGAGACGATCCTTTTCCGAGTTGATATGTGTGTTACGACCTTTATGAGGCGTTTGGAGAGGGACGATCTGCGAATTTCTCCCGATCTCACGTGAGGTGAGGAGGGTGGAGGAGAGGGAGGAGGGTCTGCAAACATCACTATTTTCTTCCACAATGTTGGGAATAAAACTGCGCCGAACTACAACTAACACAATAGTACAGTTACAGTGCCAAATTGGGAGCAAACTGCGTTGGCAGATGGATGAAAAAAAGTGGAAGTAATCTAGCATGTGCCAAATTGCAAGAAAACTGCGTTAACCGATGGATGAAAAAAAAGTCCAAGTAATCTACCATACAGATTAATATTCTTACGAAAATATTTGCAGTTTGAACAATCTCACGTGTATTAGGGAGGAGGAGAGCGAGTCGGAAAGTCCCCAAAATCACCTCACGTACTCGTAACTAAAGAAGAATCCCTATTGTCGGATGATTTTCCACCAGCAGATGAATGCAAACGAAAATATTACCCTAATCACCCTATAATCCTACTTCCTACTTATATTATAAACGCGAAAGTTTGGAAGAATGGATGGATGGATTGATGTTTGTTACTCTTTCACGCCGGAACGGCTGAACAGATCTGGATGAAATTTGGCACAGCGATAGATTATAGTTTAGAAAAGCACATAGGATACTTTTTAACCGCGGGTAAAACTGCGGGGCGCAGCTAGTATTAATATTATAAAGACGATAGTTTGTGAGTGTGTTAGTGTGTATGTTTGTTACTTCTTCACGCTCAAACGGAAAAACGAATTTTGACGAAGTTTGGCATGGAGGTAGCTTAAAGCCTGGATTGACACATACGAGTAGGCTACTTTTTAACCGCGGGTAAAACCGCAGGGTGCAACTAGTGGATAAAATAGGTAAGGGATGTCTCCTTAGCTATATTTTGGTGCATTTTTAATCGCTGTGCATCTTTCCATCGCCCATCTGCTAGTGGAAAAGCAGCCTTAACGGAGCTACGGTGAGTATCATTGTTTGTTTTCGGGACTTTGATGTTAGATGTTTCGTAAATATTGACGTCGATACTCATTCGATTTTTCTGGACAAAACAATTTTAAAAATCTATTTTTGTTTTTATTTATTTATTGGAAAAGCTTGTTGCACTGAAAATATACAATGGAAAAATTGTAGAAACACAATTACCTACACAGGTTCTCAGGAATAGATATATTTTTAAAGTTTTACAGTTTAATTTGACAAGTTCTATTTTTATATTTATATTTGTTGTGCCTTTTAATGTTTAATTCTATTTAACATTATTTTATTTTCAATTAATTATAGTTTTGGCAATTTTTGTTTTCTGACATATCTGACAGATTCAGTCATTCAGTTTTCTGACAGACGTGTACTCTGATGTACCTATTTGAAATAAATATTTTTTATTAATAACTAACCCCCCTCTACCTGTATTCCCCTTAAATAATAATTTAAGATTTATGTTAACAAAAGTCACGGTCCCCGGAGTCCTTGGAGTGTAATTTTTAAATTAAAAAAAAAAAAAAAATTGAATTTGAATTTAAGTTAAACATGGATGAAATGTGGCCGACGGAGTCCGTTGAACTAAGTACCTAATGCAATATTGTGTTTTGAAACAACATGTGTACCTACTGTACGACTTAAGGCAATGAATAATCTGAATAACCTGACAAACAAACACACAAACTTTCCCTTTTTTGACATATTTGCTCTTTTGCTCGCGGTTTCGCTCGCGTTTCATAGCCTGTCACTCAGGGATAATGTAGCTTTCTAATGGTGAATGAATGGAAGGACCGATTCCGATAAAATTAATATGGGACTACCTCTAAAGTATAATGTACGAAACAAATCAACACAATCCAGACAACAGAAACAAATCAAAACAATCCAGTTATCACCGTTCTTTTATAATTGTACCAGGCGCACCAGTAAGAGACACCCTCTCATGGTGAAAGTTCCGCCAAAACGCACTAAGCGTTTCAAGTCAACTTTTCTTGTAAGAACTGCAGAGGTGTGGAACTCGTTGCCTGCGTCTGTCTTTCCACCTAAATACAATCCGGGGGTGTTTAAGAGTAAAGTGAATAGGTATCTCCTAGGCAAGCGTGTTACACCTTCGATCACGGCAACGCTTCCCATCAGGCGAGTCAGTGGTCAAACGCATGCCTAGTTTGATATAAAAAAAAAAAAAACTAAAATCGATTCACTATTGACAGAGTAACCGCGTAACATACATACAAAAAACAGTCAAATTGAGAACCTCCTCCTTTTTGGAAGTCGGTTAATAAAATATTAAACACTATGCAATCTTAAAGTTTAAATATTGTGTTCGTCCACAAGTTTTGATAACTCAATCTACGAGTATGTGTCTACAAACTTATCTTCAAACAGATGTGATAGGAATCTTTAGTGGAATGCAAGTGTCAAATTGCTTTAAGCTACTGTGTGGCTACACTTCCGGTATTTTTATCTCAAAAATATTTGTCAAACTTTCTTCCACGCACCTGTTCCACCAGTCAAGTGACTACTGGATAATTAAAGAAATACATAATCAACCAATAAATTACTTACAATTCAGTTAATCACCAGAAAGATTAATGCGATAAAGCGACATAAAACAACACATAAATATTATTTATTCGAATATTCGTTTTTATTGTTTGATCTTAAATTTCGTGTATTAATTGTCAACCATTAATATTCTATGAAATTATGGTTTTTAGGGAACAAGGTTTGAGAGAGCGGTAAATTTCTTCGAACAACATAGCGGAATGTGAATTACTTATGCATGAGTCGCCTTTGGCGTTATCCACACACATGTAGTGAATGATTTGTTGTCCCATAAAACGCCTTTACTTACCGAGAGGGAGACGGCCACAGGTTTTACCTCTATAGACTCCGTAGTTCCGTAGCGGTCATACTTAAAGTACGCCTCCACTGGGTTGGAATCGTCGGAATCGTCGGATTCGTTGCTTTGTAGTCAAATCAAATCAAATATGTTTATTTTGGCACGAACAATAAGTGCAACATAATGATATGAATCCACTGACTCCGAGCTAGTAAAACCTGTGTTTCGGTAGCCAGTGGCTACTCCCATAAAAACACCATGGAAATAAGTATTTCATAATTATAATCATATATTTCCTTAACATATCCTACACTTTGACACATCCACACTCTCTCTCTCTCTCTCACACACACACACACACACGACTGCACATATTATTTAATTAATTAATATAATATACTCGTACATTCTTTATTGGCTGTAAGTTTAGTTTGTTACTGTTGTATTTAGTTTTTTAAGGGCTGTGAATGTTGTTTAATAAATAAAATGAAAAAAAATAAAAATAAAATAGCTGCCTATCGTACTGTATGCAATGGATTGGCAATCGGAAAATGAGCGCCATAGACATCAATACAAAGCAACGTATCTGTTTGCTGCACGCTCTGGGGGGCTATTCCTGTGCGTGAGATGAGATGAGATTTTATCTTGGTCACTCTCACACCTATGACGTTTCAAACGAGAGCAACAAGGACGACAAAAGGTGAGATGAAAATCTCAAATCTCCGAATAGGGTCCCTGATTCCGACTCAGCTATCGAAGCTCACCACTCATCAGTATCAGTCAAAACAAAATAATAAAAACTCACATTCGTTCTCCCTTTTTCGTATTTCCATAAGTTCCTGTCCATGCAAAGGTTACCTGGAAGAAATCGCTTAATAAATCGCGCGTGATAAGGTCGCCCATGTACTGCCGAAAAATGTATTTTAGTTTTTAAGATTTTCATGTAGTTTTTCGTGTGCAATAAAGTAATATTGTATTGCATTGTATTCATTGGGTCATGTTAAATAATAAATAAAATAAAAAATAGAAAAGTTTTATTCCCCTTACAATTAAATTTATGAAATAGGATATAATAATCCATGTATCAAAAGGAAATAAAATTTTCAAGTTGCATAAATTCATTTAGGGCACCCAAATCTGGGTGAAGGCCACCTCCATGCATAGCCATGCGTTTCAGTCTTGTGCTTGACGGGTCCAGGTTGCACCTGCAGTCTCCACGATGTCGTCGCACCATTGTCTACGTGGTCGTAGTAGCGTCTCTCGGATGCCAGTGGACGATGCGCTCGCTCCACCTGCCTGCCGTTGCCCGGGCCATTGGGTTTTGGGGGCCCGGCATTGGGTTATGTTAGGCGTGGTTAATGGTTATAGCTAATTTTGATAGTCAAAATGAACACTTCGTCTTAGGCTGACAACCCGCGTTCCGCAAAATTCAAGGACTTATGGTCGAATTTACAAATAGCTTAATTGCTACGCTAAGCTAACATAGAAATAGAGTACCTAGTGAGAACAGATGCAGGAGATGCAAGATGATCGAGATCCTGGATCACATAATGCCTTTAATATAAAGTGTGGTAGGTCCACGGATACACCCCAGATCCATTACTGTACTACACAGCCCTTAGTCCTTTCCGCTAAAGTGCTCAAGCCCTCTTCCAAAAACTTCTGAGTCCACAATAATCTTAAATTGTTCCCCCAAAGCCCAAAACCTTGAACACCACTGGAGTTTTTTTTTTTTTAATGTAGAATAGGTCGGCGTTTGACCACCAACTCGCCTGATGTTAAGCGACGTTGTGGTCTAAGATGGAGCACGACGACCTATGAGGTACTTATTCACTCTAGCCTTGAAGTTTTGTAGAGTGAAGAAGTACAAAGACGGCAGTTGAATGAGGCGCTGCAAGTGCGCCACTGCTCAGACCCGTCTTCGGAACGGTTACACCGGACTACATCCCGAAACACGACTAGGTCATTTCACGGCATGGCTTGGTCCGGTGGGTGGTAACTAGCCACGGCCGAAGCCTCCCACCAGAGTTTGCTACCCGGTTAGCACTACCGGGGACCACGTGTAGGGAATCAGAATAGAGTACACTCCTACGGACGTGGGTAGCACAGCCCCCTAATAATAATATAATAGCCCACAGGAGTAATATCTGTAAGAGATCATCTGTGGCGACAGGAGACGATGGGAAGTCGCTACTAGAGTCCGAACAATCCTGCCTCTAACCGCTTTTATGGCCACCTTCGAAGAAACATCCACGCGGGAAGTTGGCTTTCCGAAGCCGCGCTCGCTCATTTCATACATAATACACGTTTGGCTGGACAAATAGCTGTCGAGATTTAAAGGGAACGCCTGCTCGCACTCCATAAATAACACCGTATTTACTGTAAAGTACAATCGTGTTATGACCAGTGCAATGTTTCTTTCTGTCCGGTTCGCCCTCGAAGTAGCTTTTACGTCCTCCGGAGAAAAAACATACATATCGTCACGCCTTTCCCCCGAAGGGGCTGGCAGAGGTGTAATACAATACCCACACTTCGCCGGAAGATATTCAGTCCCAAATGTGACAGGGGGCGAGCCTGTCGCCATACACCGGGCTCCAGTCATGTAGCAGATGACATATGTTCACATAAATACCAAATTGGTGCGTGCCGCCGGCTGGGTTCGAACCCGCTCCCTCTGGCTTGAGAGGCGGGGCTTCTCCCAACTAGGCTGCCATCGCTTTTTCCGGAGAAAAAAACATGCTTATAAATCCTAATCCAAATCGTAACTCCCTAACTAATATTATACATGCAAAAGTGAGTTGTTTCGTTTGTTTGTTACGCTTTCACGCTTTAACTACTCAACCGCTCATCATGAAATCATACACGTTGTCAGGGATACAAAAAATAACATAGGGTACCTTTCATCCCAAAAAACAAACGGTTCCTGTGGAACCGCGGGTGAAATCGCGGGGCGCAGCTAGTAGTTTAATCGGCCGAACGAGCGTTAGCGAGTGAAGCGTCTATGCTCTAAACAAAAAGCTTTGACAAAAATGCTTTCGTAAAGAAAGAAAAAAAGAAAGAAACCATTTATTTCACCGTACAAAACACTACAACAACAACAAACAAAATACACAATAAAACATTAACAGACAAAAAATAATAACTTCGAATTAGTAAGTCCGAATTCTGTCTGGATCTCTCTTGTCTTCTTTCTCTTGGTCTTCTTCTTGTCTTCTTTTTTCTTAGTCTTCCTCTAGAGGTCGCATTTCTTAACCGATTCTCTTAAAATTTTGTGAGTAGGTTCAATTATCCAGGTCTCCAGCTTACAGAGCCACTACCTGTAGTAAGTTAATGGTCAACTCGGTTAGGGACCACCTAGCGACCTAGGTGAATTTATCACGATCAAATCGAAGACGAATATAAGAAAGGCCAGGTCAAGAGTACCCGCAATCGACGAGCGTGTATGAAAAGACTCATGGAAGTCGAAGAAGAGAAAGAAGTGTGCCAGGATCTTATAGTAGTAGTAATCGTAGAGAAGTAGTCTCTGCCTACACATCAAGTACATCACGGAATATGAATTTTCTATTCTATTCTTATTTTTTTTAAATTAATTTAATGACATTAAAAAAAAATCTAAATTAAGAATAGAATAGAACATTCATATTCCTTGATGTGACTTAATGCGACGCTAAAGCGGAATTACACTAGATATTAGTTCAAAAAACAATTTTGAAGATGAACTTCCGCAAAGTAACGCCTGATTCAATCAACTGTACACATGTTATTTAAATTTATTATGTATTTATTTATATCCCCCCCCCCCCGAACCCCTTCATTGCTCCCCTGGAGTAAATTGTCTGAAACACTCACTACCTACTCGTTACTGCTCTATGAAAATTGGCGTACGTCAAAGCAGCGTTAAAAGTCAAAGCTTCAGTTTATTTTCAACCAGAGAAGGCATGCTAAATTTGCAGCTTGCTTAGTTAAGAATAGGAATGTTTACGTGCTAAAATTTATGAGATTACAAACAAAATTCTATAGTCTTAAAACGTTACTTCATAAGGGAATTCTTACACTGCTCTGACACGTGACATGACGACTAGTGTATAATTTTAGGGCCCGCTCCCGCCGCGCCGAGAGGTATACCGTACTGTTCTGTACTGTACCGTACCGTATGTGTTTTCTAAAGAAGTTGAGATACTTTGGTATAAAGTTTAAAAGAACGGTTCCACCATGGCAGTATTGTGAGAACCGCCTAACTATAGCGCTACTTTCAACACATCACTATGTTTTCCAACAAATGACTAATTCACATAAAACTCACCAAAAGAGCAATCTTAAACTGATGTTAATTCGTATTTCTTTTATTTATGGCTTATCTAATTGAGATTAACTTGATTAACATATTAAATTTAATATTGCGGCAGAGCAGCCTTCATTTGCATTTGAGAAAATTTAGAATACGTCACATATATTTCTCTTAATAGCATATTAAGCCCAGTTGGACTGAATATCTTCAACAGAGGCCTGTTAACAGAGTAAATCCAATTTTCAGAAATGTGCTGTTTTGCTTATAAAAGATAATAATATTCAAATACCGGAAATTAAAAACTTCGTCTAGGGGAAATAATCTTTTATGGCTTATTTGTATTAGGTAATTCAAAAATATGGTTCGGTAGATGGAATTATAGAGGTTTATTTAAGAGGGTCTTGGTTTTACTATTATATTTGGGACTTTTTTGCACAGACGGTTGTCTGACCTCAAACCAAGCAAAGCTTGTACTATGACTGTCAGAGAATGATATACGTACCTACCTACATTTAATATTTTTAAAAGTTAGTACATACTTAGATAGATATTAACACCCCACATACTACAAACGCAAATTTTCATCACACGAATGTTTGCCCTAGGCGGATATCGAACCCTCGCCTCCAAGCTCAGAAGGCCAGTTCAGCACCAACTGAGCTATCGAGGCAGTGAAGTTTTGTGTTAGCTCTCCCAGAGGAACCGTTCTTTTTCCGGGGTATGAAGTATCCTTGTCATCTTCAGCTGTCAAACTCTCCAACTACTCTCATAACATATATCGTCACGCCTTTTTCCCCGAGGGGGCTGGCTGAGGTGTAATACAACACCCACAATTCGCCGGACGATGTTCAGTCCCAAATGTGACAGAGGGCGAGCCTGTCGCCATCACCAGGATCCAATCATGTAGCAGATGACATACAATACGCACATATGTTCACATAATGCACAAATTGGTGCGTGCCGTCAGCTGGGTTTGCAAACCCGCTCCCTCTGGCTTGAGAGGCGGGCCTTTAGCAACTAGGCCATCATCGCTGTCAACTATTCTCGTACTTAAAAAATGTCAGTTCGCTCACATTTTGCATCATTTACTAGATGAATAGGACTAGATGCGCCCCGCGTTTCTTCCCGATTTATCACTTTTCCTTCAGAATGGATAAAATCTTTTAACTTACAGTAGCTTAAAAACAATAAAACTACGTAGGTACTTGGTAAGAAAATGTAAGAAATCAGAATTTATTTATAACTCCTATAGTTACACGTCCCAGTTGAATATTTATAATTAAAAATGAATGTCAGAACAATTTATGAACAATAATACTAAACATATCTATAATAATTAAGTCAAATAAAAAAAATACATTAATGTCATTATACAGTTAAGTACTTTTATAAAAATTACTATGTTTAGCTATTACGAGTATTAGACAAAATAACAATAGTTCAAAAATAAAATTAGCTTCAATGTCATAAAACATGTTTTCTAGTAACCAAGCTCTCAGCTTGGTTTTGAAGTCGGTAAGTCACCGCATCGTATCAGGCGTAAACGGAAACATTTTTTTTAATCCACTTACGTATTTTTCGATCATTAGTTACTGTGCTAAGGGTAATGACAAGGTATTTTACCTACATCTTTAATGAGACTCACTAAGTATAAGTACTTACACCATAATGGACTCCTCAGCTCCATACCAAATTTTTAATATTCAATAGGTAAGCCATAAAAAGACAACAAAAAAACAAGTTTGACAGAGAGGCACAGATGATAATTACAACATACGATTTAATCATCTTGTCTGCATGGTCACATCACGTCACAAGTACATACCAAAGGAAAACCTTGGTAGAAAAGGTACCCATTGCGTAAACAGAGGTCAAGAGTTAGAGCAAAGATTCACAGCCGACTGATTTTGGAGAATTTCTGAGGAAACTGCAAATAAAATGAACCTACCACATTGTTAAGATGGTAGTCAAGCAATACATAGGTATGTGCACACCGACTTCAACCATGCTAAATAGATAAAAAAATATTGGTAAAAATATCGTAAATACCTCGGTATCCTAAACATTTAGAAATAATATTTCCAAGAGTTTTTAGCGCGTTACCGTAATGGGACGACACATTTTAATAAAAAGGTATCTTCAAGTTCTGGTTTTCCAAATTTTAAAGAAAATTAAGTGCTGCTGTACGATCATAAACAAAACAATTTCAAGCCATTTATTAATTAATAATTTAGATTAATATAGAATTATAATTAATAATATGTTAAAAATACAACAAAAATGAATTTAATTGTGTCTGTGTGTGGTCGGACTCTCAGGCAGTAGATAATAAATAACTACAACAATCTTTTGATGACATTGATTACCCATTAAATATTTCGGACGATTAATTAAGTTCACCTGTCACAAAACAGCTCTATAAAATCCTACTTTAAAATTATAAACGCGAAAGTTTGTAAAAATGGATGGAACTCTTTCACGCCAGAACAGATCTAGATGAAATTTGGCACAGAGATAGATTATAGTCTAGAATAGCACATAGGATACTTTTTAACCGCGGGTGAAACCGCGGGTACTAACTAGGTAAGTAGTACACTTTCATACTCTTATTAAGTGAACTTTGACATCAATTTTTTCCGTGTGCATATACATATAAGCAGCACGCACACTTTTAATAACACTTAAGGACCTTACTAACTTTAAGAAGAGTTTGATAGGATAATTATCTAGGTACTAAATTAAATAAAATTTGTAAAAAACATGAACGTAGAAAAAAAGTTCTACGTTCATGGTAAAAAAGTTATTATTTTTTTTACTTGAATGGAGAAAAAGTAATAAAAAAATTAAGTAAGTATCTTGTTGCATGAAAGACAATGGACTTACCCGGACTATTATAATACGCAAGCTTGTACCAACCATTGTCAGTTATGCAGTTTTCCTTCACCATAGAATAGATGTACCTACCTATAGGTACGGTCAACAATGTAAGCGCCCGTTTAGCAAATGTAATAAATTCCCTCAAGAAATATTTATAGACGTAAAGACGTCGAAGAATGCAGGATACAGTTGTTTTGCTTGCCCTTGTGCAAGCAATGCATAAAAAGTATTTTAAAAATACAAAAATAACAAACTAATTTATTGTTGCTGAAGGGTTGGCTTACAATGTTACAAAGTTATGATAGGAACCAAAAAGAGTAAATTTATGTTCGTAGCACACTCGAGTATTGCTCTCAAATTAGGAATCCTCAGTATGATATAAGTATATATTAACAGACTAGAATCAATCCAGCGTAGATCTGTTAGAAATCTCCAATACAAGTGCAAAAAATATGACAATGATTATGAGGCGAGATGCAAGAGACATCACATGCTACCACTTCGTGAGAGACGAAAAATAGCTGCACGGAAAAAAAAAATTAGCTGCTGTTACTACATTTTAGTTGTAGTAGCAAATATCCTTTCAAACTATAGGGACAGCTAAGTTTTTTGTTAGCGTAGCAAATTGTTTTTAGCTGAACGAATTTAGCTGTTGCAGCTAACAATCTTAACAATACTTAGCAGTAGTTGCTAACAATCTTAAAAATTAGCAATAGCAGGTAAATATTTTATCCTAAAGTAGTTAAAATATTTTGCTCTGATAGCTAATTGAAACATTCGAATTTGTTTTGTTTATATAGATAACAAACTTAGTAAACTCAGTTAAGTAATTTGCAGTAACTGCAACTTGAGTGTGATTCTCCTAGCAAAATTTTATTTTGAATAGTAGCTAAGCAGTCTTCGTCGTAGTCAACAAAACTTTGCCAGTGTTTCGAAGATATTTGGTGCAGCAGCTAAGACATAGGCAGCAAAACAGATTTAGTTGCCACAACTAAACCATTTTTTTCAGTGTGATATCTTATTTTTATCTAAAATGGCGCAAAGTCATGTTGACTCTCCACATCTCCTCTCTAAAATACATTTAAACGTCCTTAGAATAGCAACAAGATATCCTAAATGCTTATATTGTACCCTGTAGTACGACTAAATACAGGCGAAACTCTTTCTTCAAGAGCATCTAGCTCCGTAAACAAACTGGTAGACTTTCCCGGCTTTGACCTGTTCAACACATCCTTGAATTCAATTAGACAAAATATGGCTAAAAACTGGTTTTGTTTGTCTCCCTGACTGTCTTATATTTTTAGTGTACCTAATATTAATAACGTTTCTCTACTTTCATGAGCATTACAAAAAAATGTTTCAATATGCGAAAACAGATAAATGGTGTCTAATTATTTAATTAATTTATTAGTAATCTTGGTACATACTCGTAACACTATATGTTTTCCGAATAAAATAAAATAAACATGATGAAAATTATATTAGCACCTACGAATAAGTATGTCAATTTTTTTTTTGTATACTTAGATAGTTTGTAATTATAAGTATTATTAAGTACTAGTGTTACCCGTGACTTCGTGTGCGATTGTCAGAAAATAGTAGGTATCCAAAGACCTTCCTCGGTTCCTCGTGATATACTGTAACTAATTATAAAATTTCATTAAGATCCGTTCAGCCGTTTTGCCCTGCTAAACTTACAAACATACAGACAGACAGAGTTACTTTAGATTTTTTTAATATTAGTGTAAATTATGTGCGCCCCGTGGTGATAACCGTTGGTAGCTCATGTGTTATTCAAGGTACAAGCTACCTTTGTAGGTACCAAATTTCATCCAAATAGGATGAAATTCCTATTTCCAATTTTTTTATCATCCGTTTCAACGCGACCTTGAAGAAGTAACAAGCTAACATACTTGAGATTACATATTTGAGTGTAAATGAATTTTTAATATGGACATGGTCTGAAATAAATAATTATTATGATTATTATACAAACTCTCAAAGTTTCGCATTTGTAATCCTACTAATATTATAAACGCGTTTGTAAGAATGGATGGATGCAAGGATGAATGTTTGTTACTCTTTCACGCCAGAACGGCTGAACAGATCTGGATGAAATTTGGCACAGATATAGATTATAGTCTAGAATAGCACATAGGATACTTTTTAACCGCGGGTGTAACCGTGGGGCGCAGCTAGTACATAAATAAAATACGATTATTGTGATTATCACCATTAACTTACATAAATATGTATTTAAACATAGCCATTCAAAATCATTTATCGTCTAATGATTTATTTTTTAACAACATAAACACATTGAAATACAAACAAGCCTAATAAAAGTGTCGGCAATTATGCAGAATACTGGGCGTCATAAAATAAATAACGAAGACCGTCCTATTAGAGATCATTACACTTTACGTACTCTATAAACTTTCATTAAACATAAAAACATCGTTAAAACGGAAGACCTTTATTATATTTGATGATACGAGACAGAAAGTAAGTAAAACACGCGCACCGATCATTAGATCCGCATGGCAAGCATGTAGCTTGTGGAAAGATCAAACCTTGTTAACTTTCCTAATTTAACATTCAAATGATTAAAAACATTTGATTAAACACTTTAACTTTAAACGAACTCTACCTCCTAGCGCTTAAAGTGAATTTTTCGTTTAACGGCATTCCTTTAAATGTTAGAGCGGCATTTCAAAGCTGTGGAATAATTCGATTGTATTAAACTATTTAAGTTCCCGAGTCGTAAAGAACAGAATTTTAGCAGGAATTTATAGAGAAAATCGAGTTGATTCGTTTTACTTTAATGATGGTTGTATTTGTGTGACCAAGGACGTTCAAAAAACGCGGCTCAAGTTGAGGCACCAAAGTTTTTTTTTTGCTCCGCCATCCAGGGGAATTTGGCGTCGCACGTCTTGTTCATTTGCCAGTGTCACGTTTAAATAGCATTTTACAGATGATGAAAAGGTGATAATGACGATGATGAACCTCCCCTTACCACATTTCAGTAAAATGATGGTTATTTTACTGAAACTTCAAGTGGAGTTTTGTAGAGAACACAAAAAGTCACGTTTCGCAATATTTGTATCATTTGTAACATTCGTTCACCAAGCAGTTACGATTAGGTGGACTTACAAGGACCTACACACAAGGTGGACCGACGATCTGGTGCGAGTCTAGGATAGAGAGTCGACGATCAGGAGCTCTATTCTGAGTAATTCTGACGCGTTAGATATTATCTAGCTCACTCACTCTCTTTTTTTTTTTTGGCTTTTCAAACGGGAGCAATGACAAATAATTTTTCACGCGTTAGAATAGGGCGTTGTTCTAGGCTTTCTAAAACCTGGCTTATTTTCAGATTACTCCAAGAAAAGGTTTCAATTTAATCCACGAAAAAAATATGAAAATAATTAATAATAATTTTGGTTACATTTTGCTCCATGGCATTCTCAAAGTACTACACGCTACTGGTTTCGTAAAATTAAATAAGCCATCCATTCATTCTCAATCAACTCCACGCATTTTTTATTTCATTTAGAAATACTGTTTTTAGGTTTCGTTTGACTCCAAAAATCTGCCGTACAGTCAGATGCAAAATGTCTTTTTTTTTATTTGCAATAAAACTCTATGTTTAACTATGAGGAAAATCTTAAAAATAAAATACAGTTAGTTATTATAAATATTTTTTAATAAAAAGATTTAGGACCAAAAAAAATTTAAACCATTTCAAAACGTAAATTATTAGACTAGAATAGTAAATAATTGTAAAAATCAGACTCTGTATTTTTGATCTTTAAACCCCCTAATAATTAAAAACAAATATTGATAAAATATGTAAATCAAACGTGTTAAATAAAAAAATAAACTTTAACAATCATCATAAACAAATAAAAATCATACATCATCATCATTAACTTACAAACCTAACCTGAAACACTAAAAAATAACAAATAATAAAATCAGCTAGCCCTTTCTAACCTTCTACATATTAGTCAGAGTATCATGTATAAATCATCTGATATTAGATCATAACTAATCTTACTAAACTAACTATCAAAAACACAAAAAATTAAAAAGTGGCTTATTTCACGTAAGGCTTGACGCAGAGGTATTTTTTTTTTTCTTTGAATTGTTTGACAATCAGTCTCAATTTCAGGTCCCTGTTAATAGACTGTCGGCTTCTGTTTCCGGTGGAACAGTAGCGTTCAAAATTACTAACACTACTAACAACGTTAGCATTGCCGAAAATTCTAAAAACTGCAGCTGCGTGCATTCTTTCTATGTTCCCAGTAAATGTATGATAAGTAGGATAGTGTTAGTTATAATTTTGTTACTCAGTATTTCTTAATTACTAGCTAATACTGTGACTGACTGTACCCCTCGACATCTCGTGGAGTCGAATGAAACCTTTTTTTATTAAAATAAAATGTCTATTGTTTTCGATGGAGCAGTTTGAGGATAGATCCTGAAGTACTTAAAAATGATCCCAGATAGCCGTGGAGTAAAACGAAACATAAAAACAGCATTTTAAAATAAAATATTTTTAGTAATAATTCTGTGGAGCAATTTGCGAATGAAAGTATGAAAATCTTATCTTTTTTAAACAAAAGAATGGAGTACTTTGAAAATAAGCCATCTAGAACAGGAAACGCAGCAGTTTTTTTTCGTTCAGTCTATAAATTAGGCCACTTTCAGCAAATTTAGGTCTGTAAAAGTTCCAGAACTAATTCAAATATATGAGTTATGAATTGTGTATCATGAGCTGTGGGTCTTATATCGTCGCTTAGAGCATTTATCTAAAAGCGATTTCTAGAATAGATTCCTATACAGCAGCTAAATTACCTACTATTATCAAATCTGCTTATTTTCGTAAAACCGCAAATTAATTCGGTGAATTATGCCGAATTTTACTTATTGTAGTCGCTAATACTGCCACACATACAAACAGACAGCGAAATGAATCGTAATACGTTTCCAACGGAAGATCATGCTGAGTTAGGGTCGGACCATGGTACCATGTTGATTTGTGATTTTATAACATTTTGCCTTTGTGATTTTTAATTTTTAAAATGGTTACTTTAGTTGGTGACAAATAAACTTTTTTCTTTCTTGAAATAGTAAGTAAGTATCACTTTTTTGATTCGAGGGGGGGGTCTCGCAAGCCACCCCCCGTCCCCCCCAAGTTAGGTTCTACACTCCACAACAGTCTAAAATGTCAACTGTTAATGTATTTTAGTACCTTAGTTATGGTGTTTGCTAGTGCTAACAAGTACTATTATTTATTCTGTGGTGCTACGTCTATTTTATTTAAACATCTTTGTATGTAGCGTTGTAATAATAATTAAGGATAATGTCTGTGACGGCCGTAACGCCGCAGGACTACCGCAGGGGGCAGAGTTTTATAGCTCTACCAACCATATATCATTCATTAATCCGTAATTTCCTGGTGACAGCTGTCTATTTACACCCGGTGGTTTATTTTACTACTTATTCGTTAGTTTTACGACATCTAAGTATTTCATTTTTATTTTTATCCGACTGCCAGAGTTATGTCTTTCGCGCGTATATTGCTTAAATGGCTTCCCATTCGTCTGCGTCGGGATAGCCGCATCCTTTCGTTTCTCTTTACTGTTTTGTTTAACCCTGCCACTCCCAATTATCTTATGAACTATTCCAATTATCTTTTGAACTATTATTATTTTGTATAATAATAGCTATAAGTACATAATATTAAACTATTTTTTCTATACTTATCTGTATAATGACAATAATGAATAATTTTTATATTTGACATAATTATCAATTATTATTGTTCTGACATTTCGTTTTTAATTATAAATATTCAACTGTGAAGTGTAACTATAGGAGTTATCAATAAATTCTGATTTCTGATTTCTGATTTCTGATATCTAAAAGAACGTTTCCAGTACTTGCACTCCTCCCATTCCCTTTCTCTCGTCTTTCACTACTGATGCCGTGCGACTATGGAATTTACTCCCAGTTAACATTAGATGTGCTCAATCACTTCATAGTTTTAAAACGCAGGTCAAAGTATTCTACTTTTCCAAACTGGCTCATTAAAGGTAGACTCGATTCCTTTTTACTATCTGTCAAAATATACTAATATATATATACATATTATATATATTAGTATATTTATTGATGTAGGTACTTGTGTATGTTTATGACTAGGTAGTTTATTTGTATATTTAGTAATTATTTATGTAGGTATTAGTTTGTATGTATTAGTTTGTTTGTATGTTTATTATAATTCTCAAATTTGTAAGTACATTGCTTAATTATTATCATTTATTTATTTTCTTTAGCACACACCACCGTCCATGCTTAATTATAATGTTTTTATTCCATCCAAAGGTTGTCTGGAAGAGATTACTCTTAAGCGATAAGACCGCCCATTGCGCCTATATTTTTGAATGTTTAGTTTAGATTTATTTTGTATGTGTCAATAAAGAGTTTTTGTATTGTATTGTATGTTTGTTAGTGTATTTATTACAGGCCGATACAAACTTATTGGCGGCTGTGAAGTTAGGCACGAAACGCTGTGAAGTTAGGCGCGAAACGCTGCGCAGTAGCGAAAACGAAAGTATGCGGGCGTCAGAGAGGCAAAACGCTGCGAAGTCTCGCTTGCAGCGCACTTGACAGCCGGCATTAAGTTTGAATTAGTATGTACCTCGAATCTTCCAAACCGCTGGATAGATTTCGACAGTTAAGCGATACTTCACAATCATTCGGAAACGTTTCCGATTGGATCCCACAAATTTTAAACATAAACTGTTCGAATCTCAGATTACTTTTATAAATTTTGGAATAGGGAATCGAGTATAAATCCTACTAATATTATAAACGCGAAAGTTTGTATGTATGGATGGATGTATGGATGTTTGTTACTCTTTCACGCCAGAACGGCTGAACAGATCTGGATGAAATTTGGCACAGAGATAGATTATAGTCTAGAATAACACATAGGATACTTTTTAACCGCGGGTGAAACCGCGGGGCGCATCTAGTACGATATATTTCTCTCTATCGTATCGCAACGATGCGTCATTTTTCCACGAAGTTGGTAGTCACTTACCTATCTGCCTTTTGTTACCGATATGTTTTGCTACAGAGACTCTATGGACCTTATTCTGTAAAAAAAACATTATACTTCAACGTTTTCCATAAAAAAATCAAAAGTAGTAGATAACTATTGACTTACTGTTTTCTAAAATGCCTGAATAGTTTGTTTACTGTTTCTACCAAAATCCTTATCGACCTATGTACCAAAACTTCCTATCGTAACAATGTAGGGTTTGATTCCTACAGGAGATGCTGCTGCTGACCGATAAAGGAAAGATGCTTGTCTCCTTAAACGGTATTTAATTCGATAATAGCTGATGGTAGGATGAGTGCGAATGTCGCGGCGATTGCATCAGACTTGCATTGCACTGACTGAAGCAAATCTCTCGAACCACTGATGTCGGCTCGTGCGACCTACTTGAGTCAAAACGCTGCGTGTTCAATGATTAACCGAACAAACAATAATATTATAAATACGAAAGTGAGTTTTTCTTTGTTTGTTTATTTGTTTAAGCTTCATGACTACTCAACTGGTCGTCATAAAATTTCGCATACACGTTGTCAGGGGTACAGAAAACGACAAAGGACAACCTACCTTCCATGTCAAAAATTAATAACGGTTTCGGTGTGACCGCGGGTGAAACCGCGAGGCGTAGCTTGTACCTACATATACCTATAATACGATAGTAATGCTTAGATAATATTAAGGGATAATCGACTCATTATATACCTACCATACTAGGAATATCTACATATCCCTAGATATGTTTGTTTCCATACTCAATACTCTCTCAGCTTTGTTTTGATTTCAAAGGAAATTATTATGTGTTTTGATTTCAAAATTGATTTCAGAGGAAGCTATCATATGGGCATTTCAATTTCATGTTTTCCAATTAACGTTTGATGTAAATACCTTTTTAAAACTGTGTTAACACCGAATTTACAATTTCCTGTAGCTGTCAAAGATTGATTTATACGTTCTCTAGTGGAAAAGTGGAATTTTAAAACTCTCGTCTAAGACTTGTTCTTAGGTAAAACCTGTTGGGCACTTAACAGACATTAAATTTAAAGAGCATTTAATTTAAGACGAGCGGTCAATTTATCAATTTATCACTGTGATGGAAATTAGGTAGATAAAGACCAACTTATTTGTAAAGTTGATCGAAAGCGGAACTAAAAGTTTCTGTGGAAGACTTTTCGTATGATTCAGGAAATGCGCTAGTGGCGACCCCATTTATGTATCTAATTAATAAGTTGGTTTCGTTGTAGATATGGCTATCGACAGGTATAGAGATTTCCCAGCAGAGGCTCCGGTACTTATGAAAGTCGTGAGACCATAATTAATTTAAAATGAGATGAAAATTGTCTTGTAGACTTTTATTGCTTTTCAAATATCAGGGAATCTTCATGGTGTCACAAACAGTATCAGATAGATAGTACAAATAATATTATGGACTTTTATGTGTGTCTGATGGAATAACTTGTCGTAAGCTGGCTTAATCGACGGAGCGAGCGTTAGTGAGCGAAACGTCCATGCTCCAGCTTCGACAGAAATGATTTCGAATGTCTCAATTTGTCCGGATCTTTGTCTTCGTATACAGGTCGGTCTTTCAAAATGGCGGAGACGTGATTTATTTTCCAAAAAAATGTTATCTCAGCCAATCCGAAAAATTCTGTATAATAATTACATTACAATACAAAAACCCTTTATTGACACCAAATACAAATAAATCTAAACTAAACACTCAAAAATAAAGGCGCAATGGGCGGTCTTATCGCTTAAGAGCGATCTCTTCCAGATAACCTTTGGATAAAATAAAAACATTATGATTAAGCATGGACGGTGGTGTGTGCTAAAGAAAATAATACTGAACATGCTCACACAACTTCACGCGAATCAGTTAAGGAATGCGACCTGTAGGGAAGGACAGACGCTGGTCGCGAGGTCTCCTGCTCATAGAGCCTCACTAGTTAAAGCGGCAATTAGGCAATGAAAAAATATATCTGTGAGAATCCGTTGAGTTTGAAAGCATTTTGTCAAAATCACACAAATTTTAGCCTAGGTCTGTCCTTTTATTTAGTCATCCTTTTCGCTTTCATTTCTGTTTAAACTGCTTGACTGATCTAGATTGAATTTCGTAAACAAGTAGAGTGGTCTAGAGCCGACTTTTTAAGTAAGTATTTTTTGTTCTTAAGATTTGGAAAATACAAAAAAAAAAAACAACACAAGACAAATTGCATTGCGCAGCTGCATCGAATATAATAAAATTAATCTTCTTACACAAATAAACACTCAAAGCTAATTACAGTCATGCAAAGAGGCGAGTTTTAGCAGTGAATATTAACAGTGCCATAAAATTTAATTTTAAATTATAGCGAAAGACAACCGTCTCATGTTATTAGACTTATCTGCTCTCCAAATCGTACACACTGACTAAATTATCTGTAGAGGTGGCCAAATGATTGAACTACATACATACTTTCTACATGGCTATTTCGTTTTTAGAAAATACGGTAGTGGCGCCCCATTCAACTGTACAGTTAAGTTGGTTGCACAAACAGATGCATCGGTGGATAGTCAATTACGCACTGACTCAAACAAGTGCGTTCGACCACCGCTAATTATGGGTAACGAGCCGACAATCTAGATATCTCGGTCAGTGTTGCCATACGATAGAAATTATCGTCTAAAATACCATGTTTGGTAAAATGTAACATGGTGCATAGAATATTGCTAGCCGTCCATATTGTAGTCAAAAACAGCTTATTGAAAGTGTATGGCCTTGTTGAGTTCCGGTGTTTTTTTTTTTTTTTGTAGAGTAGGTCGACGTTTGACCACCAACTCGCCTGATGTTAAGCAACGTTGTGGTCTAAGACGGAGCACGACGACCTAGAAGATACTTATTCACTCTAGCCTTGAAGATACCCAGGTTGTAGTTATTTTGTCTTACACTAAGAAAGAAAAAGTTGTTGAAAAATACTTTCGTAAACTAAAACAAGAATTTTAAATTTTTGTCACTGTATACAATATATACAACTACTTGTTTACTACTTGACATTTCTGTAAATAGTTACGAGTAGTCACTAGTAACTAATCGTTGAAAAGTCGTGAGACATAGTTGTAGTTTCTTTGTGGTGTTTGTAAATAAATACCACTCTTCTAAATATTTTTAAATGCCCAATGTACATTGTGAGTTGTGATATTAGCAGTTTTTTTAAATAGGTATATTTTTTCTGTCCATCATGGCAACCCTATCCTTTGTTCGAGTACGTTATTTGTGTTCGCAGCCAATAATCGTAACAACACAAGCACTGCGAAATCCAGCTGCACGCATATTGAGTTTCAAGGCTGATATATGTGAATGCGAAGCATATACTAGATGCTACAAAAGGCTGTAGAAAATATTTAACGGTATTGTTCTACTTGTCAAAGTAAACATATGTATATATTAAATAAATAAATAAATTCGGGACACTTCCACACACGGTCGTCTGACCCCAAACTAAGCAAAGCTTATGCTATGGCTGCCAGAGACTGATATATATACTTAAGATATTTTTAAATACATACATATTAAAACCCAGACATAGAACAAACACAAATGTTCATCACATGAATGTTTGCCCTAGGTGGGAATCGAACCCACGTCCTCAAGCTCAGAAGGCAGGTTCACTACCAACTGAGCCACCGAGGCAGTCATATTAAATCACGAGTTGGCTAAATTTGGATTTAAATTTGGAAGTTCTCAGTTCTCAGTTTCTTGCCTGTTCTTCTGAGTAGAGGCTCTTTATCCGAACAAGGCGGTCAAGTCTATTTAAATAACTTTGACGTTCACAAGTGTATCTTTGATACCTAAATTGAATAAAAACATTGACTTTGACTTTGGAAAAAAAATGAGTTTCCAGACAAAATAACTAGTTCCCTTCATGATAAATTTGGTATGGAATGGAAACTTGATTTATTTTTTAAAGCGTTTTGTAGCACCTTTTATGTGTATAAAGAGTTGATGAATAAAATTGAGAAGCAATAATTGTAGATTCTAAATTCTGAAGAATCCTAGAGATTACAAAACTTGAAGTGAGAGAAGATGTGTAAATGTTTGATTATATTCACACGGAATTTGAGTGAAATTTAAATCTAGAAATGTAGGTAATCCATATCTTATATCTTTAAATGAGCAATTCTTGTATATATATATATATAATTGGAATCTCGGAATCGGCTCCAACGATTTTCATACAATATAGTATATAGGGGGTTTCGGGGGCGATAAATCGATCTAGCTAGGAATAATTTTTAGAAAATGTCATTTTATTCGTGTTTTATCGATAATCAACTTAAACATAAACTTGGAAGAAAAATAACAAAAAGGAGGCGTTTGAGTAGTCTCAACTGAAAAATATGACTCTTCCTGACATCTATTGGCGAATAATAATACTATTTTTTGTGAGCAACTAATTTGCTTTAACGACACAACAGCAGATGGCGTTGTTAAGTAACACGAAGTCAATGAGTGTTTGCTTTGAGGTTAGACTAAAATCATTTGTTTATTTTCCAAAAAACACAATTAAAAAAAAAATACCGAGCAAAGCTCGGTCATCCAGGTACTTACAATTAAACGTACATTATACATACCACGTTCAGCTTACATATACTTTTTATCTCAGTAAAATTGTAGATAAAAATAGAGTAGAGTAGAGTAGGTAAAAATAGTTAATTAGTTTGTGTTAGATAACGGGTACAACGCTGGGCAGAGGTGATTTTATATAGCTACGAGTATATCAAAGAAACTGTATTACTCACAGACCTAAGATTTTTTTTTGCTTCGCAAGTATTACTTACAGTTCTAGCTCCCGCCTCACGCTTATAGCTTCCCACTCGGTTTCCCTGTGTCGAGGATGCCATAGAACACGCACCAGACAAACAACTAACATCCAGATCTTCAGATCCATAGAATTCACATGTATTTTGATTCAAATATCTATTCGGCTAGAAATCTAAACCTGGCACTTCCTGCTCATAAATCCATAGTTTGGTATTGATATTCCACGTCATTCCATAGTGGTTCCGTGAGCTGGATACCTCGCGGCCGGCGTTTCCGCCATTTTGGAAAAAATCAACTCAAAAACTGACTCGACAAAAACAAATCTATTTAATTATCGAACCTATTCACAAAATTTCAAGAGAATCTGTAAGAAATGCTACCTGTAAGGAAGACAGATCCGGACAGAATTCGGACATACGAAAACATTTTTGTCGAAGCTCAAGCAGAGACGCTTCGCTTGCTAACGCTTCTCGGTCGATTACATATTTGTGGTACCCATTTTTACAATGCATCTACCTCTACATCTACGAGTATATATCTACATACTAGGTAGCTATTACCAGAAACTCTAGCTAGTACAGTCTTAGGTTACCTGATATAGGTTCTCCGCCGTCTCTACGAAGGGCAATTTTGTATGAAACAGTAGTATGATTATGTCGTTATAGGCAATTTATGAGTCTAAAGTCTAGGATTCATTAATCTTGTTTTATTCATGTTAAAATGTCGGCCGACACACCACTTTATGCTAGTTAATACTCGGTCGTTCATTTTGAAGTAAAATATGACTCTGTATTGACATTTACGTGAATTGAACGTATCTAGAAGATATTCAAGAAGTATAGTAGGTATCTAAAATTCAAAAAAGATGTATTTTTATTAAAAATCAACTTTAGTAGATTCATGCTGAATTGTCTGATAGCTGCTTATTTTAATTTCATAAATAAATTGTCAGAAGCGAATTTGTTTTTACCCGACTGCGCAGAAGGAGGGTTATGTTTTTAGAGTGTACGTATGTACGAGTATGTAAATAAGTTTAATATATGAGGTTACTTTGGCACGCCCTACAGCCTAAATAGTTTGATGGATTTCGACATGTGAGGTGTAATTTAGATCGTCTTGAAAGTGGAAGTGACATAGGGTACTATATTTTAATTATATCTGGAGTGTCAGACATTTTGCAGTCGGGGATTTTTGCTTTCCTTTTAAAAATGTTACTTCTGAATATTATATCGTCTGCGAACCTCGATTGTGTTAGGGAGACTCGGTCGACAGTGATTCCGAGGTTTTCCCAGTTAAGTCTCCTAAAGATTTAAAGGAAGGACGACCGCCGCTTGGCGGGCGGGCAAGTTCCCTTAATGAAACACCTTCTTGTTCTCTTGGCTGGTGTACTTTAATTAGCCCAGTTATATTCTTAGTGCCGACATTATATACACAATTGAGGTCCCAAAAAATTCTGCTCGTAAAGTTCACAGTAAAAAACGCAGTGAGCTTGTAGTGACAACACCATAGAGAAGAGAGATCCGGAGAGGCCGGTGTCTTGTCTCTGGTATGGTGTTGCCACACCACCCCCCCACGGTGTGAGGTTAGCCCAGATTCAACTTAATTAATACGAATAGTACACAATAAATGAAAATTTTAAATAATACTTTACAACCCTTACTAACTTACTTATTAACATCATAAGATAGGTATAAAAAAAATATGCAATACTACACATCAATAGGCAATTTAAAATGTACATGGCGACCTGAACGTGTGACATATTTCTGAGGGCTTGGCGTGCTAACAGGTGATGGAGGTTTTACTGAATTTAAAGATTTGGAGGAGAGTGAAGCTGGGACTACCGGGGGAGCAAGTACCGGCTTATGAACTGTTGGTGCCTGTGGTGAATCTTCAATAAAAGCTGGTTTTACTCTGTCGAGGCTGACGTGAACATCTTTGTTTCCTATTTTGATGGTTATGGTCTTATCGTTTCTATTTATGACTTGATGTGGTCCGGTGTAAGGTGGCTTTAATGATGGTCTGACTGTATCATCTCGCAAGAAAACATGAGTTGCTGTGGGTAAATCCTTAAACACGAACGAACGTCGCTCCGTGTGGTGGGAAGCTGGTACTGGTTTTATGCTCGCCATGTGTTTTCTTAGCTCGGAGGCAAAATCCGAAGGCTCGAGGGCGTTCGTCATTGTTGATGGATCTATAAACTCTCCAGGGAGTCGTAAAGGTTCCCCATAAACCATTTCTGCAGAAGAAACTTTAAGGTCCTCTTTAAGTGCCGTCCGCATTCCAAGGAGAACTAAAGGCAGGGCCGTACACCAAGTACCTCCGTGGCACATGAGTGCTGCTTTTAATTGGCGATGAAGTCTCTCCACCATTCCGTTAGCGCATGGGTGGTAACTTGTGGTGCGCGTTCGTTGGGCCGAACATTGTTTCAGCAGGGCATTGAATAATGCAGATTCGAATTGACGACCCTGGTCAGTCGTGACTATTGAGGGGACGCCATACCGGGCAATCCACCCGTTTGTGAATGTTTCAGCTACTTCTTCAGCTGTAATACCCTTCATTGGCCATGCCTCTGGCCATCGAGTGAATCTATCTACCGCTGTTAGACAGTATTGATGTCCTTTGCTGGAGGGCATGGGTCCAATGATGTCGATATGAACATTGCGGAACCGATTTGTAGGGGCTGGAAACTTTCCTATAGGCGTCCATGTGTGTCTTGATATTTTACTGCGTTGGCAAGCAATGCATTCACGGGCCCATCTGCAGCAGTCTTTATTCATTGAGGGCCATACAAAACGATCAGCTACTAATCGTGCAGACGCCTGCGCACCTGGGTGACTGAGGTTGTTGAGTTTGTTAAAAAACTTGCGACGAAATGAAGGAGTTACATATGGGCGTGCTTTTCCAGTTGTCATATCGCAGTAGATGGACACTTCGGTGCCTGGAATGGGAACTTTCTTTAGTTGGAGGGAAGAACTTGTCATTGCATTCTGTAGTTCTTCATCAGTTGTTTGTTCTTGGGCCAGAGAAGAGTAACTGTCCTCAAGTGAAATTGCTTCAATTCTGGACATGGTGTCGGCGATCACATTGTCCTGGCCTTTAATGTGTACCACATCTGTGGTGAATTGAGAGATAAATGAAAGCTGGTTTAACTGGATTGGAGGCAGTTTTTCACGGCGCTGGGTGAAAGCATATATTAGTGGTTTGTGATCTGTGTATATTGTGACGTGCTGTGCTTCCAGTATATGGCGAAACTGTTGTACGCTTTCATACACTGCCTGAAGTTCCCGATAATAGGCGGGCCATTGTGCTTGTTTGTTTGTAAGCTTCTTACTGAAAAATGCTAAGGGTTCCCAGTGATTGTTTACTTTTTGCTGGAGGCAAGCGCCTACTTGTAATGTGGAGGCATCTGTGAACAGACCCAATGTAGCGTTGCATGCAGGGTGGACAAGCAGAGTAGCATTACTGAGGCCCTCTTTACATTTTTGAAAGGAGAGCTCTAATTCTGGTGTCCAGGGCACTGGTTTGGCGCCTTTGAGTTTGGAATCAGTCAGAGCATTGATTAGTGGGGCTTGTAGTTCTGCAGCATTTGGAAGGAATTTCCGATAAAAATTGATCATTCCTAGAAACCTTCTGAGGCCTTGTACCGTCTTTGGCAAGGGAAAACTCTGTAGGGCTTCAATTCTTTCAGGTGGAGGGCGCGTGCCGGACTTGTTTATGTGATAGCCTAAGAATCTCACCTCTTCAGCCCCAAAAACACACTTGGATGCGTTAACCACGACGCCATACGCCGATAGCCGCTGGAAGAGAGTCCGCAGGTGTTCTAGGTGTTGAGTTGTGGATCCTGAGAACACTAATATGTCGTCCACAAATGGATAGCAGAATTCGAGTCCCCTCACAACTTCGTCGATGAAACGCTGGAAAGTTTGTCCAACGTTCCTTAGACCAAAAGTCATGAAGGGAAACTCGAATAATCCAAATGGCGTTGTGATTGCTGTCTTGCAAATGTCAGTGTCACTAACGGGCACTTGTTGATATGCTTTAACCAGGTCGATGGTGCTGAAGATGCAAGATCCTGAGATGTTATGAGAAAAATCAGCAATGTGCCGCACTGGGTATCGGTCCGGGACAGTCCTTGCATTTAGAGCTCGATAGTCCCCGCATGGTCGCCATCCATTTTCACCTTTCTTGGCCATATGTAGGGGTGAAGCCCAGGGGCTATCTGAAGGTCGAGCAGTTCCGCATTTTACCATGTCTTCAAATTCTTTTCTGGCCGCAATTAGCTTTTGGGGGGCCAACCGTCTTGGACGGCAGGCTACTGGTGGACCATCTGTTGTTATGATGTGATGGACAGTGGTATGCTTAACTTGTCGTGGAAACCCTGGCGGCCGTGTTAAATCTGGAAATTCCAATAGGAGCCTGGTAAATGGAGAGTTGTTCTCGATAGACACAGATTTCACACTGACTTGGCTTACTTGAGCAAGTGTTGCAGGGGTGGTTAGGTTGGTATTTCCATCGATGAGGCGTTTATGGCGGAGGTCAGGAAGTAAGTTATAAAAACTTAAAAAATCTGATCCTATTATTGGGTTCTCTACATCGGCAATGGTAAAGCTCCAATGGAAATCTCTGCGTAGGCCAAAATCAAGGTGTAGGGAGATGCTGCCATATGTTTGTATGATGCTTCCGTTGGCTGCAGACAATTGATATCCAGATGTGCTACGACCCCTGGCTAACTTTTGAGGAAAACAGCAAAGGTCACTGCCTGTGTCAATCAAAAATCGTCGTGCTGTAGCTTTGTCAGTTACAAATAAACGGCGGCTTTTATTTGTATCCCGATCAGTCGCCGCATCTACTGACCGTTCTTGTTGTTTTCCTGACTTATCCACTTGCAAGGAGTAGTACACCTGTTAGCTTTGTCGCCGAATCGCTGATGATACCAACATATGTCAGGCGAGTACCGAGAAGTCGAACGGGACCTGTTGCTTTCGCCTCGCGTTTTTGAACGCGATCTTGACTCTGCAGTGAGTGCTTCCACTGACTTGGTTAATGCTTCAACACGAAGTGTGAGTTCCGCCACTTCAGATGACTGGCCTTGCACTGCATTAACAGTTGTCATTGGTGCTGCAACTTCTATAATCCTGTCTGCTATTTCAGCTGCTTTATCCAATTCCAAGTCTGCTTGAGCAGCTAAAATGGCCTGTGCGGTGCTTGGAAGGCGGCGAATCCATAATTGCCTTATGATGTCATCATTCTTAAAAACTGTTCCTGCCAAGCTGCGAAGGTGGCGAAGAAACTGCGATGGCTTCCTGTCTCCAATGTCTTCATCACTTAAAAGTCTTCGCACTCTGTCTTCTCTGGAAGCGGAAAGACGTTTCAAAAGTTCATCTTTCAGATATTTATAGCAGTCAGTTTTCGGAGGGTTCTCTATGATGTCAGCCACCTCACTTGCTGCCTTCGAGTCCAGTGTAGCAATTATGTAATTGTACTTTGTCTTGTCTTGAATGATGCCAGCAATTTCAAACTGGGCTTCGGCTTGGCCGAACCATACAGAAGGTTTGTCTGTCCAGAATGGTGGAAGCTTTACAGAAACTGCCATTACTTTTTGTTCTTTTGCTTGCAACACCTTTAGTTGTTCTTTTAAAACATTTACTTGCTCCTCCGGTGTCGCCATTGTGTTTAGTTAAGGTCAAGAAAGTATACAAGACGGGAGCTGTGGAGGAAAACAAATAAATATAATAAAATGATTGCAGGAAATGGTGAGAACAGATATCAAAGAATGTAGTATTGCTGTTTTTTTTTTTAAGGGGAAGTCATACAATATACAATTTAGTATTGTGTAACTTTTCCTACGTGAACACACAAATTTGAAATTTAAAAGATCCACAAATTTATTGTTATGAGTCTGTAATGCCACATGTAGCGATCTTCGAGTGTTCGATTTATGATTATGTTCTAGTCTAATTCGACGTATACATAGGTATTCATTTTGCGTAATGCTATGCGGCGGTGCATATCCTAGTTGTGTAAATTTTGGTGCAGTTCATAGCTTTAGGACAGAATGCGACATCAATAGTGAGTTGTCAATTAGCACGTCGCGGAACTGACAGTCTGTTTGCACAAAGAAAATTTTCGAAAACTCACCGGCGGACAATGAACTTTACCAACGATTTGCTAGTTCTGTTAAAAATCACAGGAACGCGCCACCATTTTAATTGCACTATGTATTTTTTTTTCACTGCACTGTTTCAAAACGCAGCATGAAACGCGAAGCGTAACGCGCGAAGCCGGGTGTACGCGGACTGCGCACCCGCAGGAACATCTGTAGCCAGGATGCGGGGCTCTGCCCCCTCGAACTGCGCGTCGTAGGAGTCACCAATAAAGGAAGGACGACCGCCGCTTGGCGGGCGGGCAAGTTCCCTTAATGAAACACCTTCTTGTTCTCTTGGCTGGTGTACTTTAATTAGCCCAGTTATATTCTTAGTGCCGACATTATATACACAATTGAGGTCCCAAAAAATTCTGCTCGTAAAGTTCACAGTAAAAAACGCAGTGAGCTTGTAGTGACAACACCATAGAGAAGAGAGATCCGGAGAGGCCGGTGTCTTGTCTCTGGTATGGTGTTGCCACAGATTGTTTCGACAACCGCTGAGAAGTTTTGGTTAGCTAAATGGTTTACCTTTCTTTTCTAGTTGGATTCTCGCGGTGCTATGACTATTATTTTAATTAAATAAAGTGAAAAAAAGGAACTTCTTATTCTGATTGGCCATCATTGGTGTTTTTCCCCAAAAACCTTAAAACACAGATTTAAAAAATTGTCAGACTTCGTCTTAGACAACCATGGCTCTAAAGGGTCTAAATGATCTATGCTAGCGTCTCTTTACGGCTTTGCACCCCGCTATTCCGCTATTTTTTTTTTTTTTTTTTTATTGTACAATAGGTCGGCGTTTGACCACCAACTCGCCTGATGTTAAGCAACGTTGTGGTCTAAGATGGAGCACAACGACCTATAAGGTACTTATTCACTCTAGCTTTGAAGTTTTGTAGAGTCAAGAAGTACAAAGACGGCAGTTGAGTGAGGCGCTACAAGTGCGCTACTGCTCAGACCCGTCTTCGGAATGGTTACACCGGACTACATCCCGAAACACGACTAGGTCATTTCACGGCATGGCTTGGTCCGGTGGGTGGTAACTAGCCACGGCCGAAGCCTCCCACCAGAGTTTGCTACCCGGTTAGCACTACCCGAGGACCACGTGTAGGGAATCAGAATAGAGTACACTCCTACGGACGTGGGTAGCTCAGCCCCCTAATATTATTTATAATATATATTTATACATAAAAAATATCCAGCTCGGGTAGATAACAACTTGATATCTTGCTATTGCAGATGAAAACTAAATCACCACGGCAAAGGTAAAAGTGAACATGTGATAATGTCACTTTTTAAACAAAAATATTTGGCTTGCCATAACTTGACATCCCGATTTGTCAATGGAGGCAGAAACAGGCTATGTGTATAAGTCGAGATATCCAGTATTTTGGATGTGAGTGTAAGTTGATAAATCAAGATGACAATTATTCATACACAAACTTATGCTTGACATCTCAATTTGTCAAGTTAAAATTAATTTTTGCAGAAAAGGCTTAGGTGTATAAGTCGAGATCTTCAATATTTTGAACAAGTGTTGATGTTGATAATTCAAGATGTCAACATTAGTAAGCAAACACACACTTGATAAGTCGTTTTATCAAGTAAAACACCATAAAATGCAAGGGTGTCGAGATGTACAAAACGCGATTGCTCTAAAACTATTGTATATTTCGGGCTGATTTTTTTATACATAGTAAAGCGCATACGAAGGAAGCGTTTAAGCCAATAAAAAAAAATCATGCAAGTCGAGTTGTTCAGTTCAGTACGTGCCACGGAATTAGTTCCATTGGTTTTTCAGCAATGCTGCCAGCAATGAAATTAAACTTCAAAGGTGGCTTATAGTAAGTTTAATCTTACTTAACAAAAGTGTGGATAATCTTTACGGTTTTTATTAAGCAAATTATTCTTTATTAACCGTTATCTCTACTGCATTCAGAGCTAATCTTAGTTCGATAGACTGAGCAGGTATATATGCGCCTTACTTAATTATTTTCATACATAATATGAGCTGAAAATCACTAATGTGGTTCCATTACACTCGACATCATAATACTATGCGGTTCGCGACCATAAATTTATCTCCACGGTCCGGATGACCTGTGATTTATGATTGTATGCAAATTTTAATTCTCTCCATCTTTCAATGGAGCTATGACTGGAAAGCCTGCCATTTAATTTTGATTAATACGTTCATATTAAAAGCTTAATGGACATATTGTCGCGTGATGGAATGACACATCTACCTACTGTAATTTAATGAACAGTGGATTAAGGTGTATAAGATGTGGTGTTACCTACTGTATATGTAATAGGGTCCACTGGGGTAATTGCGTCTTTCGAGAATTACTGACAAACCTTTCACAAATTAGGCAACTAACGCCATCTCGTACAGATTATTGCAACTAAAGCTAAAAAAGATGTTGGTAATTTGTGAAGGGTTTGTTAGTACTTCTCGAAAGACGCAATTGCCCCAAAGACACATTTGCTCCAGTTGACCCTATATTCGGATTATGTCTGTGAACATCGTTGTAAAAAAAACGTAAAAGTAGTCGCGTGGAAAGTCTTTGGTAGTCAACGGAAAGCTCTAGTAGAATTATGTAGCAACTTCTGACTGCGAATGTAGATGATGATTCTAGATGAGTCTTAACACATTATAGCTAGGGCATAAATAAATTCACGAATCACTCTAGGGCTCAAAGAAACCTAGGCTTGTTTTAACTTAAACCTAAATTGAACAAATCTTTTTATTAGCTCTCCTGTTTATAATTGTTAGCGAAGGTTTTCTTGTGTATTAATATGACTTTTCTAGTTTTTAACTTTGAGTAGGTCAAACTAAATTACGTGATTTATCGGACGAAGATTGAAATATTTGATCAAGGTTATACATATAGCCAGTTTTCGTTTTAATAACAGCTTGACAGGTTAAAGCAATTTCTTGATTATTAAGTACAAAAATCCTAAAAATTTATAAGTAGTACCTGATGTAACTTCTGTCCAATAATAGGTACGTATTAACCAGTACCTATTAAAATAATGTATGAAAAATGCATTTTCGATGTATGACCAAGAAGAGCGCTGTTGGCAAGTACTAGCACACTGTATCGAAAAAAACAAAACACTGTAAAACTATTCAGAGGTTATACAACATTTATTGCTGAGGGTAAGTAGGTATGTACGTTTAGACCCTATAGTAAACTTAGGTAAAACTACAAGGAACATTAGGATTAAGGATTAGGACTAAGATTAGGACAAGGATTTAACTAAGCGTTATTGATGTACTAGAATTTATTTTCTTAGCTAAGAATGTTAATTAATCTCTTTTCTTAATATTTAGTCATTCTTAAGGTATTTTATGGTTACATTATAGTATTATGGACAGGACAGGCGAAAGTACATAAAAACGCCTTTTTATTCAAACACAACCGGTAATGAACATCCAATTATCTAAATGATTGAAGAATTCCGCTAACAAACGTTCCCATACCATAACAAACCGAATATTTGTTTAAATATTATAAATAACAGATAATTAAACATGAAGCAATCACAGTTGGGGACCTCGTTCGTTCGTACATCTGTTAATTACTTTGTAATTCAGAGACAAATTTTATGTTATGTTCGAAAAGGCTGGTGGAATATTTGTATTAATATGATTTGGTGCTGTTACAATTTGGCATTTATTTTAGCTTTTCTGTCCGTCTAAGGGCTGTATTCGGAAACGGCGCTTGGTCATGAGTCTCGATTTAAAACCGTTTTTCACCGCTGACGCAAAAAAGATAGAAGTGTGTTATAAGTTTGACGTGTCTCTCTCTCTCCCCCCCCTCCTCTCTCTCTCTCTCTCTCTCTCTCAGGTGTGTTTGTGAGTGTGTGTGTCTGTCTGTGACATCGTAGCTCCCGAACATATGAACCGATTTTGATTTTTTTGTTTGAAACGTGAATTAGTCGGGAGTGTTCTACAGCTACGTCTGATGACAATCGATGTAAAGGTTTTTTTTTAATTTTTAATTTATACTTACTTGTAATTATTATGTATGGTAAAACCAATTTTAGACAATCAAGGCTAAGCGTAAAACCACGCTTAGTCTTATTAATCTGTGAAGGCTTTACTAATTTAAAAAAAAAAAACTTTTTTGTTAAGAAAATGCTGGGCAATACTAGGCTTATGAAAGACCCATTCGTATGCATTTGTTTTGTCCTTGGGTATGCCTGAGCGTTTACATATTATAAAAATGGAGCGTATTATTCTAAATTCGGAGGCATCTGTGTCACGCTTGCACAATGAAATTGTAGCAGGAGGGCTATTCCTACGCGTGAGAAGAGATGAGATTTTATCTTGGTCACTCTCACACCTATGAACGAGAGCAGCAAGGACGAACATGGTGAGATTGAATCTCACTTCGAAAGAACAGCCCTCCTGGTATAGATGTTTATGTTTTGCGGACTTATATAAGTCATCAAAATTAAGTAGCCATTACACTATCCAATTTGCAGTATGCTAACTTAACGAGGCTTAGGCCGTGCTATAGAAAAGAAATAGACTGCTAACTATCTTACAGTCACTACACTATCCAAATTTGGACGCTAGCTTAGTTAGCGAACTGCGAATTGCATAATGTATTGACCGCCTTACAAAGAGGTGTATAACGTCACTAACGTTATACCTGTCAACGTGAACAACTTTCAGAATACATGTTTGCGAAATTAGAAAAAAAAATAGATGAATTTTGTATGGAGGTTCCTTCTACAAAATTAATCAAGAGTCACGTGACTAGTTATTTTGTATGGAGACTCAATTTTTTTATGTTTTAGCAAATTTGTGTTACAAAATTTGTTCGCTTTGACAGATAGAACCACACCCTCAAGTATTACTACTTAGTATCTTATAAATTATCTCTATAAGTACCTTCTAGGTCGTGCTCCATCTTAGACCTCAACGTCGCTTAACATCAGGCGAGTTGGTGGTCAAACGTCGACCTACATAAAAAAATACTAAGTACACCTTTTTGGACAACCCTGTAGAATGGAAGAATATTTTTATTTAATGAAAAGAGGATAATATAAGGTTAAGAATTATTTAGAAGATAAAGATGTCTGGAGCCTTCCACTTCCGTCAAGTAGCCACTAGTATTTATAGATATAACCTAGTTGTAAGCGAAAATTTGTGAGACTGTAATTTATTTATTATTTGAAAAAATAATGCCCCTCAGTTTCTTGCCCGTTCTTCTGAGTAGAGGCTTTTTGTCCGAACAAGGCGGTCGAGTCTACATAAATAACTTTGACGTTCATAAGTGTATCTTTGATACCTAAATTGAATAAAAACATTTTGACTTTTGACTTTTTGACTTTATGTGCAGATGAAGATGATGCAGATTTACCAAATTAATAGCTCTATGTATAATCATCTAACTAGCCTTGAGAACAGACGCACGATCTTAGACATGGTATTTCTGCACGGCTTGTGTAACGGGTGCATTGATTGCCCTGCCCTGATCAGTAGTATTCTCAGCTTTCGTGCACCTCAAAAACGAACTAGAAATATAAAATTATTTGCTGTCGCACAAACTCATACCAACTATGCACAAAATTCAATAATTAATCGTCTACATAGAACCTATAACCTAACATTTTGTAACTATACCGATATCTTTCACTTAAAAAAAGGAGCTTTTAAACTTGAAATAACCAAATTAATACATGGCACAAATATTTCATAGTTATAATAATATCCCTATATAATATAATAATATACCTATCCCACTTTTACACAACCACACACACACACACGACTGCACATATTATTTAATTCATTAATATAATATACATTCTTTATTGGCTGTAAGTTTAGTTTGTTACTGTTGTATTTTGTTTTTTAAGGGCTGTGAATGTTGTATAATAAAAAATAAAATAAAAATGTATGTTTATTCCTTTAGCTTTTCTCTGTCCAATTTAAAGTTTGAAGCTAGCTAATTGAACTTAGCGCAACACGTCATAGTATTATTCTTTATCACAAAGATGCTAATGGGGAGGTTTTGGCGGGAACCGAAAAGATGATGTCGTGATTTTGTATTATTTTCTAAAACTTGTGATTCTTCGATTGAAGTGTAATAATGATGGATTATTAACGTTTACCGATTCGTCAACGTGCACGTGTGTGGGCAAATGATACAGACATTGCGAAACGCGACTTTTTGTGTTCTCTGCAAAACTTCACTTAAAGTTACAGTAAAGTATCCATAACTTTACTGGAATGGGGAAAGGGGAGGGATTCATCATCTTCATCATTCACCATCATCATCCAATCATCTGTGAAAACGAATGATTAGTACTTGACACTGGCAAATGCACAAGACGTGCGACGCCAAACTCCCCTGAATGGGGGAGAAAGAGAAAAAAATGATGCTAATGACATAGGTATTTGAACTCCCATGTCCCTAATCACCCCAGCTTCCTAGGACTCTTCGATACGATCTCCATTAGTTAAAGCATATTAACAGTCATTAAAATCGTTTCTCCTATCTAGTCTGTGGTATCAAGACGATAACGAACGAATTTATGCATGTCAAGATAACAGAGGAATGAGGTTCTATAGAAATCTACGACTTCTACAAGACCCAATTAACATTGACAAGGTTGGGACTGTGTAAGTGGCTACCGTTGGAATTGGATTGAAGTTTTTTCGAAAGCCAACATCTTCTCATTTCATTTGTGAGTAATAAAAGAAAGTCTGTAAGTATTATTTACTGAGTAAGTACTTACCTAAGTTTTGCAGGCCAAAGATACGGACTGAGTAGATTTGTCGATCAGATTACGTAGCAAGTATCGGAGAACATTCTACTTACTTCAAGCATTATAATTGTCGTTTTACACGATTTCTTTTCCAGGGTATAAAGTGCCCAGTCTACCTATCTCTACACCTTAGTAAGCTTTACCAAGCCAGGTCCGGATTTCCTCTTACACCAAAAGGCTCGGGCCCCGATGCCGAGCGGACCCTGATTACCCCAGTTGCTCAACGATTATGTAACCTGAAACGTTGTGTTTGGCGTAACCACAAAAGACTGTCCTTCTGTAGTGTGAAACCCTTACTGTCTGTCTCGGGCAGAGGTCTCTTAATCCGGGCCTGAACTACCTGTAACCACAAACTTACAAAGTTTAGTAAAATTTTGTGATCACTTTCAAAAATAAAAGAGATAGGTAGAGACAGGTAGAGATAGGTAGTTAAGAGATAGAAATAAAAGAGATATAAGACTTCTACAATTATATTTATGTAGGACATCTCGCACCTGATATTTAATCGTTCTAACGAATACCTTTCGATTTCAATACGACTTTGCGTAATAATTTCAATAGGCATATACATATTGCGTTATCCATTCAAAACTTCACTTCACGATGTCAGATTTCTTACATCATTATGCCCAAACACTTATCCGAAGACCGTTTGAACGCACAATGGTCCAACATTTTCCGGTAGCTGTACAAACACGCGGTCAATGGAAATGAGTATAGTGCAACCAACACCAACTTTTATGTGCAGATGGCTTAGTAAACGTACTAAAAAAACATTGGTATCGCTGACAGCTCTCTTCAAATTTACGCTAGTGGCTCCTCTGCTCAGCTATCCCAATTTAATGGTCGCACTGAATAACGGATTACAAAAGAATGTCTGTTAATCTGTGTGTAAGTGAAAGTTAGGAACAATAAATCAATATTGGTTCTCCTCTGTTCAGCTGTCGTTAGTTCTAAGGGCTATTTTTCTTGTATTGTCCGAAGAAAGTTATTGTAATAAATCGGGAGATCAATGTTTATACTAGTACAGTGGTGTTATATAACTTATACATTAGTTTGAGTCAAACTTTGGAAGGAAATGTATCTGCTATCATATCTGTATGAATGAGAACTGAATTAAGGAAAAGGGATACCTTTGTGAGAGTAATTGCCGAGGGCTGATATTTTTGTGCAGCCCCACGCGTGAGAAAGTAAAGACCTCTATTGAGAGAATCGTTTGCCCTCCTTCGATCCCAAGCTGTCTCATCTTACTTCTATCAGCAGAAATGTCACAGAAGGAGATGTGGAAGAACAGACAAACTCTATAATGTGAAATCAACATGAGGGCTTCGCTGCTGAGTACACCTTAGCAAATAATAATAAACCATTTCAGCCAAAATAACTTGCATACAATGCAAGTTGAGGCCCATTGAAAAGCTAAGGTAGGCAGGTAAGCTAGGTAAGGAAGAAGAAGAAGGCCAAGAAGGCTGTCAAATATCATGTTTTCTATTCCAACTCTTGACATATTTTTTCCATACGCTTTGTAGAATCCTACTCCTACTAATATTATATACGCGAAAGTTTATAAGAATGGATGGATGGATGGATGTTTGTTACTCTTTCACGCCAGAACGGCTGAACAGATCTTGATGAAATTTGGCACAGAGATAGATTATAATCTAGAATAGCACATAGGATACTTCTTAACCGCGGGTGAAACCGCGGGGCGTAGCTGCGCCCCGCGGTTGCTGTGCTGAATAATTTGGATTAATCACAAACTTTGAACAGAACAATTGCAAATCTTGTGCAATTCCTCAAACTAAATAAACTGCAGTAAAATATTCGTATAGTACTTGTTTTCATTCATAACTATTCATAGCGCATCAAATTCTCCAAAAGGGAAAAGTAAAGTATCTCTCGTATTTGCCTAGCGGTGGGTGCACACGAGACCGGAATATTACGGTGTTTGTCTTCTGCAAACACGCCTACTGTGTGCCACTGTCCTAGGCAGGTGCTATTACTTATTCTGGGAGTATAGAGCCGATGCCACAGTATAGATAACAGTGGTAAATGATGCCCGATGTTACAGACTAGTCAGCAATAGATGGACAAGTCGCAAGGTGTTTCAAAGGATCTCTTTGAAACTCCCTGGCGACGTCTTGTCCAACGAAAGACAAACAAAGCGACGAACCGTTCACGTAAATATAATAAGGAAAATTCAATGCTTTAAGCGGGCTATTTCCAAAGTACTGTACATAATTTTGCTTATCGTGTTTTGACAAATACATACATCTATTACTTAATGTAAAAGCAAGAGTCTTGTGCTCTTAAACCTCAGATATAATATACACATATCTCTTATCACAGATCCTCAGTTCGATAATTACTGATATGGTTTGTTCAAATTATTGGGTGTATTTCATCCAATGGCATCCCCGATACAAGACATTGTAATTGAGTAGGTATGAGTGTGTAACTTTCTTTATTTATGGTACGCATTCATTTATTTATATGCGCATTCCGCGATGTGCGGTTGTAAGATATTGTTTTTTTTTACAATTTGGACCCCGTCAGGGTCATCTTAGCGAGTAGAGTCAACTGATACGAATGCGTTTGTGGGGCAATTGCATCTTTCGATAATTACTGACAAACCCTTCTCTAATTAGGCAACTAACGCCATCTAGTACAGATGATTGTAACTGAAGAAAGAAAAAAGATGTAAGGTTGTGCTTAATTTGTTAAGGGTTTGTTAGTAATTCTCGAAAGACGCAATTGGCCCACAAACACATCTGTACCAGTTGACCCTATTAGGTAGAGAGAAGAATACTTAGTCCGAAGTTAAGTTTCTGTTTCTTACCGCCTCTGTACCGTTGTTGAATCATCGAATTGATATCCGATAGCTGCGTAGATATCGGGATATCGGGTTCCAATACAGGGAGTCGTTAGGATCGAGTGCTCCGAACACTTGACCAGCTGAAAGCGCTGGATTAAACTTCTGGACGTATTCGGATAGAAATAAGAAAATTGTTGGCATTTATTTATTTACAAGCTGCGCCCGCGGTTTTACTTGCCTACTGGATCTGTCACTTTTTGCGGGTTCAAAGGAGCCTATGTGTTAGTCCAGGGTAAAACACTTTCTTTGGCAAAAAAGTTTTTACCTTTTTATTTGGTTTAGTTATTTTGTTTAATCTGTATTATGTGTGTTTTTTGCCACAAATAAATATAAGTATAAATAAATTCGGGACACATCTACACACGGTCGCCTGACCCCAAACTAAGCAAAGCTTGTACTATGGCTGTTAGAGACTGATATACAATACTTAGATATTTTTAAATACATACTTAAATAGATATTAACACCCAGACATAGGACAAACACAAATGTTCATCACATAAATGTCTATTGTCTATTGTTCATAATTATATATTTTTTACCCTGGTTAGCTCGCACCTTGTCACGTTTGTGACTGAATATCGTCCGGCGAAAGTGTGGGTGCTGTTCACCTCTGCCAGCCTCTTCGGGAGCAAGGCGTGACGATATGGTGATGATATGATAAAAAAACTTTTTCAACAAAAATATTTCAACTCGCATAGCTCCCCACTAGGTTTGCCTGTGTCGGGAGTTCCATGGAACACACACATAGACATAGGCAATGAACACCTAGACCCAGAACAGGTGTTTTAAATTAATCATATAAAGATCTGCCTGGCCGGGAATCGAGCCCGACCTCCTGCTTATAAGGCAGTCGAACTCTGATTAAGCTAAGGAGGGTCGCCCGGTTTAAGAGTAAAAAATCCACGAATAGTCGAACGATCAGCATCAGCAATCATAATCAGCATTAATCTAGCATAAATAACAGAATGATCTTTTTGGTAATATTTTTTTCATATCGGTAGAGTCCGTAGCTTCTTCACTACGACGAGTTAAAGACACGCGCTTGGCGAATCTTTGTGAATCTTTCTAGTCTTTGTTAGTCAAGCTTTTTCCCATTCCCATTACATTTTATGTGATATTCCCTACCTTCATATATATTCATATAGGTAATATGTGCTTTTACATTTCGATCCAAATGTATTGGCAGTCACGAAACTCTACAAAAAAAAACCATTTCAAATGTTTTATAGCTTTGAAAACCTATAAAAGTTGATTGCCGCAGTAGCAGGCACAATATTTTGATTTGTTGATGTCTTTGTCATATTCTACTGCAGGCACAGTTTATTAAACTCTACCATTCGGATAAATAAACAAGCAAGATTTTTCAAGAATTTGATATAGGTACAATTTACATGAACATGATTATTCATGTCATGTACCTAATTATTGTTGGGTAACTTCCGCGAAATGAAAGACAATTTGAGACATAAAATATCATATTTTTCCTATATCTTCCTATATATTGTTGTTACAACATTGCCGATTAATTAATCTTCGAATAACTTTTTGGAATCGTTTACCTTAAGCTACAAAAAGTAATAAAGACTAATTTTCTAACAGCATACAAAGTGCAAGTACCTGTCTTATTTTTCGTGTGATGCTCTACTAAACTATACATCTATCTATTTTGTAATTAAACACCTTGAACTTCATCCTTTATTAGTGCTTCCGTTAATCGATTTTTCAAGTTGGATTTACGTCTATTTCATCCTCTCTAAACTTCATTACAAACAGACTGGGTACCATTAAAAAACTTTAAACGGCTTACGAGTCATTAAAATGTCATTAGACACAGAACTACGGGAATTAAAAATGTAGGCAGGCCCATGTCTGTGTGACACACGGCTGGTTAAAATGGGAGCTTTTAAAAGCTTAATTCAACTATTCACTATACTATAGAATAGACACGTATACGAGTACAATACAACGTGCTGCAAAAGGGTGTAGTAATACTTAAGGGTGTTGTTTACCAGTCAAATTGACCCACCTTTAAAAAATAAAAGTTAACTAAATTCAATAATAACAATAGTTGCAAGAGTTTAGGATCTGCTTACAAAAAACTAAAACATTAAAATAACTAAAAAAATAAGGTTAAATTTAAGTTACATCTAAATCCCTCACCGCATCTTTTCGTTTCTCTTTTTTCCAAACCTAATTTTTCCTGCTAAATCTTATTGAAATTATTTTGGCACATCCGTGACCATCTGAAGCTCATTCTGCAAGGTTGGATCTCCCATACTGTCTGCTTTCGCCGTTTCTTCTTACCGCGTACCTACTTGCAGAATTTGGAATGACCTTCCCCGAAGGTCTTTCCGCCGAGGTGCGACATAGATTATTTAAAAAAGGATGTCTACAAATTTATTTTTTAAGGTTTAAAGACATTTATTCTTATTAAAGATTATTACATCACTTACATGAGAATACATCGTATTAAGTAAAGTACCTGGATGACCGAGCTTTGTTCGGTATTTTTTTTTTTTAATTGTGTTTTTTTTGAAAATAAACAATTGATTTTAGTCTAACCTCAAAGCAAACACTCATTGACTTCGTGTTACTTAACAACGCCATCTGCTGTGTCGTTAAAGCAATTAGTTGCTCACAAAAAATAGTATTATTATTGGCCAACAGATGTCAGGAAGAGTCATATTTTTCAGTTGAGACTACTCAAACGCCTCCTTTTTGTTATTTTTCCTCCAAGTTTATGTTTAAGTTGATTATCGATAAAACACGAATAAAATTACATTTTCTAAAAATGATTCCTAGCTAGATCGATTTATCGCCCCCGAAACTCCCTATATACTTACTAAATTGTATGAAAATCGTTGGAGCCGATTCCGAGATTCCAATTATATACTCGTATATATATATATATACAAGAATTGCTCATTTAAAGATATAAGATTAGGTAGTTCGTCGTCGCACAAAATTATAAATATAGGTAAAAACAATTCAGTAAACAAAACAAAACAATACAATTCTTAACAATAACAAAAACAGTCTACGAACACCAAACAAGCATCACTTATAGCTTAAGATACGAAAAACTACAAAATACGCTTTTAACTTCCTGGCTACCATCATCAAGTCAGCTCCTAAACACGAACTACATAATAATAATCATTAAACAAGCACACAAAGTTTCATTTCGATACGACAATAAAAAGTAGGTTAGAAATTACTTGTAAAAATTATTGTATACTAAATACTATACGATACATTGTTTGTTATTTGGTCATTTGCTTAAAAGTTTAGTTTAGTTTAGTTTGCGTGTTAATTAATGCAGATCTAGGTACTCTTATTTTCGGGTTGGTAGAGCATCAACAGCACCGCTAGTGTTGCAGGTGTCCATAGTCGGCGGTTACCGTTTACCATCAGGCGTCTGCTTTCCACTATTTTTATTTATAAAAAAAGCACTAGGGTCAACTGGGGCATATTCGTCTGTGGAGCAATTGCGTCTTTCGAGAATTACTAACATAAATTATGCGCCACCTACACCTTTTTTATTTCTATACTAGATGGCGTTAGTTGCCTAATTTGTGAAGGGCTTGTCAGTAATTCTCGAAAGACGCAATTGTCCCACAGACGCATTTTCCCCAGTTTACCCTACCTACTTTTATGCTAAGAGAGAATGTCTACTGACACGTCCCATCAGACTTTCATACTCAAACCAAGCATTTTACCGACTAGTTTAACAAGACCAACACGGAACACCAGCCAGCCGTGCTAATCGCCACCGCCACAGGCACAGCCCATCGAGGTGATCATTATCTATCATAAACCCGATATATCATGCCGATACCAATTATATCGTAATAAAAAGGTTATCGGATCTATGGGAGAGGAAGTAATTGATACGAATTGTGATAATTTTGACGTTAAGTACTTTATAGGCGCTGCAATTATTTCAATCGAAACAAGGCTAGTGAAGCGTGAATTCATGTTCTTTTGATATTCAAAGTTGAATTATTAATTTAAAAATAAAAGCAGTTAAATGCTTATGACCAACGATGCTTAACATCGTTGGTCATTGGTTAACATCGGTTACATATGGACCTAACATAACATAACATATCGTCATGTCTTTCCACCGAGGGGGCTGGCACAGGTGTAACGCAACACCCACACCTTGCCGGACGATATTCAGTCCCAAATGTGACAGGGGCGAGTCTGTCGCCATACACCGGGCTCCACTCATGTAGCACATGACATACAATACGCACATATGCTCACACAATGAACAAATTGGTGCGTGCTGTCGGCTGGGTTCGAACCCGCTCCCTTCTCCAACTAGGCTGCCATTGCTCCAACATCAAATGCTGGAGCAATGGCAGCCTAACGCTCGCTAAAGCGGCTTTCAGACCAGCGTTGGTTTGCAAATTGCATTGTTTAAGCGCGTACGCCGAAATGAACCTTAACGCACAGAAAAACGTCAGTTTAAAAGTGCTCAACCCAAACTTAAAAGTGTTTTTATTGCCTTGCTTACTAAACAAAAAGACTGTATGTCGCAACTCAGAACATACTTTCGTCACATAGAACGACATAGAAAATTAAGTGGCAACACGGAACGACCTCCAGGACTAGATGCCACCAAGCCTCCGGGTAGTTATCATGAGAACTGAATTGGACCTCTATTTTAAGCCTTCTGGCGCGTGACAGCAGCTTTTTTATTGTCTGGATGGGTATGGGTGAAATTGGCTGCTACAAAAGTACATACTTTTTGAGTTCTGAAGTATCTAAGTACATAATGATACTTACAATCGAACGTTATCGACCGATCGAGCGTTTACTTTCTCGTTAACTTTTTTTTTTTATATAGAATAGGTGGACGTTTGACCACCAACTCGCCTGATGTTAAGCGACGTTGTGGTCTAAGATGGAGCACGACGACCTATAAGGTACTTATTCACTCTAGCCTTGAAATTTGTAGAGTGAAGAAGTACAAAGACGGCAGTTGAGCGAGGCGCTACAAGTGCGCTACTGCTCAGACCCGTCTTCGGAACGGTTACACCGGACTACATCCCGAAACACGACTAGGTCATTTCACGGCATGGCTTGGTCCGGTGGGTGGTAACTAGCCACGGCCGAAGCCTCCCAGACCGGGTAGCAAACTCTGGTTTGCTACCCGGTCTGGGAGGCTTCGGCCGTTCGTTAGCACTACCCGGGGACCACGTGTAGGGAATCAGATGCTTTCGTATGTCTGTCGAAGCCCCCCTAAAATGTTTATTTTATTCTGTTTTTTAGTATTTGTTGTTATAGCGGCAACAGAAATACATAATCTATGAAAATTTCAACTGTCTAACTATCACGGTTCATAAAATACAGCCTGGTGACAGACGGACAGACAGACACGGTGGAGTTTCAGTAATAGGATCCTGTTTTACCCTTTGGGTACGAAACCCTAAAAACTAGCAACAAGTACCGTTTTTTGTACTGTACAGTCAGAATGAAAAGCAAAACAAAGATTATCCATCAACCTACTAGCTACATAATGTAAAAATGTCTAATCTAATCATGTCACGCGCCCTGTCTTAGCAGGTGTCTCAATTTTATTATTTTGTTGCGGTTTTCCCCATCCTATTGAGGAAAATAAAGAGAAAATCTATTTTGTACATTTTCGCTGAGATATTTTTGATAGGCGGACTTGGAGTGATCGGGTGAGTTTGTTTCATTTTGGTAAGTTAATACGTATACCCAAGATCAGGGAACAAAATTAAAGAAGGGACATTTGATTTCAGATACCGGGAGACAAAATGCTAGCCAACAGATATCCCTGCCTAATAAAAATTACACTCACGGCTTTAATATAGCCTCGGTTGCTCAGTTGGTAGTGAACCTACCTTCTGAGCCAGGAGGCGTGGGTTCGATTCCCACCTAGAGCACACATTTGTGCGATGAACATTTATGTTTGTTCTATGTCTGGGTGTTAAATCTATCTATGTATTTATTTAAAAATATATAAGTAGCTATATCAGTCTCTGGCAGCCATAGTACAAGCTTTGCTTAGTTTGGGGTCAGGCGACCGTGTGTGGAAATGTCTCGAATTTATTTATTACTAGCTGCGCCCCGCGGTTTCACCCGCAGTTAAAAAGTATCCTACATGCTATTCTATCTCTGTGCCAAATTTCATCCAGATCTGTTTAGCCATTCTGGCGTGAAAGAGTAACAAACATCCATCCATCCATTCATTCTTACAAACTTTCACGTTTATAATATTAGTAGGATTATTATTTATTTATTATAGGGTCAACTGGGGAAAATGCCTCTGTGAGGCAATTGCGTCTTTGGTTAATTACTGACAAACCCTTCACATTATGTTCACATTATTAGTTTTAGACTAGTACTAGCTGCACCCGCGGTTGTTACCCGTGGCTAGAAGGCGCTCTATGCCCTTCTCTATAGTCCTGACACCGTGTATGCAAAATTTCTGGATGATCGGTTGAGTAGTTAAGGCGTAACAAACAAACTCAATTTCGCCTTTTTAATATCAATTAGGATCAGGATTATAAAGGTACATAGTTTGTATGAAGGAAATATTTTGTCCGAAACTATTAAAAAAAAAAATACCAACAAAACGCTACAACGCTATGCTATGAAACGCAAACGGAGCCTCGGGCAGCTGAACTATATACTTTATAACACTGTGTTATGTGATGATTGTATTCTAACTATGGCAGCCTAGTTGGGAGAAGGTCCGCCTCTCAAGCCAGAGGGAGCGGGTTTGTTCATTGTGTGAACATAATTATGTGCGTATTGTATGTCATCTGCTACATGACTGGAGCCCGGTGTTTGGCGATAGGCTCGCCTCTGTCACATTTGGGACTGAATATCGTCCGGCGAAATGTGGGTGTTGTATTACACCTCTGCCAGCCCCCTCGGGGGAAAGGCGTGACGATATGTTATGTATTCCAACTACTTATGTGATTTAAAAGATAGACATCTAATTTTGTTTCTCCTGTCTTTCTATTTAAACTATTCTAATTAAGCTTATCAAGTTGTATAAAAGCGTTAAATCCAGCGTATTTAAATGTTAAACGTCTTCTTATAAAATCAGACATCTGTATACGACCCATAATATCATTTCGATCAACCGTTCCCTCATAATGGCCGCTATATCTTCTTTATGGGTTTGTTATCAACGGAGTGAGATACATAATATTTTCACGAAATAGTTGTGTTTAGAAAGTAGCCCGATATTGGCCCGGTAGTTGTAGGGTTGCCGCGGTAGAAGACTACACTGATAAAATGTGCCGGGTGACATTTTGTGCGGAACGAAACATTTGGGTGTGATGTGTGACGAATAGAAAAGAGAAGCCTAATCATGGCATACCTATTATTTAACATTTTTAAAAGTTTTAAATCTGCCGTATTTCATTAAAATCGGTTGCTATAATACCTAGTTTAATACGTTAAACCTTGTTCCTAATTGAATATTTTATGGTTACATGTTTTACAGCATTGACGTATGTAGCTATTCGACTACCTCAGCTATTCGATGGCTCAGTTTATAGTAAACCTGCCTTTTGAGCTTGGGGCACGGGTTCGATTCTCTCCTAGGGCAAACATTCATGTAACCGGTAGTTGGACCACTGGATTTTGTCAGTGGCGCTACTGGCGCTACTGGCGCTATTTGGCGCTATGTGTTCCCGTGGTCTTAGTACCAATAGTCTCCGCCGCGCGCGCTGGTATATATCTACCAGTGGTTCAACTACCGGTAAGAACATTTATGTTTGTTCTATGTCTGGGTGTTAATATCTATTTAAGTATCTTTTAATAAATAAATGTGTTTATCAGTCTCTGGCAGAAGTGCAAGATTTGCTTAGTTTGGAGTCAGGTGACAATGTATGACGAATGTCCCGAATTTATTTATATTTATTTTATTTATTTATCCACTTTGGCACGTAATTCATGTCAATCGTAATCCAATATGAGTGTAGTGCCCTTGTCTCTTCAAGACAATAGCGAACAGACACCTCATGGGAAAGCGTGATTCGTCTTAGACCGCATCGTCACTTTCTAGCTAGGTGTGTTGTGGTCAAACGTAGGCCCATTTCATAATAAAAAAAATTTAGTCGTGAGACAAAGTCAAAGTCAACATGTTTTTATTCAATTTAGGTATCAAAGATACACTTATGAACGTCAAAGTTATTTAAATAGACTCGACCGCCTTGTTCGGATAAAGAGCCTCTACTCAGAAGAACGGGCAAGAAACTGAGGGGCATTAACATAGGGACAACCCTACATATCGGTCAAACGGGCAGCTCCCTAACGTAGGTATCTGCTCATCGCATTGTGACGGTGTGTTAAAGTTAATGGCAGTATAGATGTTCACGCGGTCGTGTTAGTGATGGGTATTGGGTATCGGTCCCGGGCCCTTTTTGGGTCACGAAATTCTGTCCGGAAAATAACTTTGCGCAGATCGTTTACTACGAGTAAGCGAATAACTCTTTACGGAACAATCTTTCGTCTTACCTCACCTTAATACTTATTCCGTAGATTAATTAATGACGAAAATTTTCACGGGAAGTTTCCTGAAATTACGATGCAAAAGTTGTTTCCGGTTGAAACCACGTCCGGTGAATTTTCGTACACCCCTAACATTTTTGGGACACGGACGATTTAGCGACAGATGATGCGTACAAAATCGTACCTACCCTTAAAATTGCTGGCCTTTATTTAAAAGTAAGCGATGAGACGGATGGAAATAAATTTGTCTGTATGAAAATGTTTAACTTCAATTAGGCTGGCAAATATGACGATAAAATATAACCGCCTCAATTTTCAAGAGAAAATTTGCTGGATATTCAGGTATAGCTGTGGGTCTCGGTTGTTTTTATTACACAGTTACTCGTTCGATCTAACTGGAACTGCCAACGCGCGACATTTAACCGGGAAACCTTTTTAACCGATTGCGCAAGAAGGAGGGATAAATTTTTCGAGTGTATGTATGTATGTAAGTATATACCTATTTATGTACGTATGTGGGTATGTATGTATGAGGTTTCTTTGGCACGCCCTACAGCCTAAACAGCTTGATGGATTTCGACATGTGAGGTGTCATTTGAATAGTCTTGATAGTAGAAGTGACCTAGGGTACAATATTTTGCAGTCGGGTTTTTCATGTTTCTTTTAATAATGTGACTTATTATTAGTTAGTTACTCGATCATACCTAACTGGAACTGCCACCTCGCACCTTTAACCGCGAATCCTTTTGTCCTTATTTTTGATTTAACAAAACCTGCTAGAAATTTCTTCAGAATTTCATTTCTTTGTCTCCGAATATCACTTTTCCGATGAACTTTCCGGATCTTAAGCCGAAGTTCGGATTTATTTAACTTTGTCATCGATACCGATCCCCAAAAAAGATTTAACTTTCGTGACCGTAATCCCTGTAAGAAGTCTTTTTGGCCTAAAGATCAAAGGACTTGCGGAACAAATACCTGTCGACCTTCGGACTTTGACGGCCAAGTCAAAGCACCAAATATAGTTTATGTATATGTTTATGTATAGACATAACATGTATTTCGTACTAGACTTGACATCTCAAACTGGCATGCCGGTGAAATGGTAAGCCGCGAGGATGCTAGCCAGGGCCCTCATTCACATGTTGTTAGGCCCTTGAACTGACAACACGCGCTCTGTTAAAAAAAGCGTCATACAAAAAAAAAGGAAAAATAAAATAAAAGACAAAGTCACTTCTTACAAGTAAGATATCAGAAAAAAAAACCGACTACGTGGGAATCGGACTTGCGCACGAAGGGTTCCGTATCATTATGTATGAAAACGGCAAAAAATCACGTTTATTGTATGTGAGCCCCCTTAAATATTTATTTTATTCTGTTATTTAGTATTTGTTGTCATAACGGCAACAGAAATACATCATCTGTGAAAATTGTGACTGTCTAATTATCACGGTTCATGAGATACAGCCTGGTGAAAGACGGACAGACAGACGGACGGACAGCAAAGTCTTAGTAATAGGGCCCCGTTTTACCCTTTGGGTACGGAACCCTAAAACACCCGAAAATATTCACTGCCTCGTGCTCCTGCGTGAAATGATAGCTGTTCAACAAAATGTGTAGCATGTATAAATGTGTATGATAGCAACTCTATTTTTTTTCCCAATGTTTATGAACGAGTTTTGCGAAAAGATTTTGTTCGCTACATTGAGATTGTTGGAATTCCGACTTTGCCTTGTAGAGGGAGAAATTATGCAGAAATGAGTAACCAAGCTGGCCGCCGGTTTTAGATTAGTGGATGGAAATGGCTGGCCATGGAGCTGGCTGGCGCCAGCGCCTAGTTACCTATACCTCTCTCTCTCTGGTCAACCTTCATGGCTGAAGATCGCGACAACCATTTTCCTTCCTCCAGCGATTTGTCAGTATCCTCCACTTATTCCAGTCTGTAGCCATTCGCACCACTTCCTCAAACCTGGACGAGCTATTTTTTTTGAGCTGGTCTGACCACCTCATCGGGGATACCTACCTACACCTACATGAGTAATATTCCCACCTAAAATGAAATAGAAAGTCTGATGCAAAAACGCGTAAAAGCAGCGCTTCCAAAAAAAAAAACCGGCCAAGTGCGAGTCCGACTCGCGCACCATCCGGGTTCCGTACAAACCTGTAGATATAAAAGTAATTGTTACGTATTTTTATTGCAAAATTAAATCCATTTGCGTTGACATATTCGTAGACGTTTGCTTTCGTTGCAGCTTACACGTGTATTTTTTATAAATAACGTGTATTTGAGGCACCTGAGTATTTGATTTTCAATTTAATACCTTTACGCGTTCATGGGGAAGGGGGTAAGTAGTAAGTTTAAAATTATTTTTATTTATTGATGTAACTAAAAATGTATGCTATTTGCATTATTTCTTAATAATTATATTATTATTATTATTATTATTATTATTATATACCAAATTTCAAGATTCTCAGTTCACGAGTACCTTGCGGTTTTGTCTCCCTTGCGAGTGTCGAAAATTTGCAGCATAAACGGTTGTATAGTTTGATTGCGTTGGCTTGGAAGTTTCATTTTTTCACAGCTCCAACAGACAGTAGACTTGAGTATTTGATATGAATTTCAGCTTGATACCTCCACGCGTTCTTGTAAAAAAGGGCCCTGACAGACAAACAGACGGACAACGACGTTATCCTTTAAGGGTTTCATTTGTTCCTTTTGAGGTACAGAACCCTAAAAAACGCCATGAGCAAGAACCACTTTTGCTGTAAAAATTAACAGCAATAAGACCAAGTGCGGATCCGGGTCGTAGGAGTCAAGCAAGACCTCTTTCCTGTCAACACATTTCTTTTTTCTCTAGAAGTCTGTTAGACCAATAAAATTATCTGATTTCAAATGTTTTATCATCAATGCAAGGCTATATCTCCTACTGATATGAGTTACGCGAATAACACAAGTCTAGACTAGTCCAGATAAGTGTAAGACTCGAACTACATTCCCCTGACTCGTAGGCTAGATACCTGTTATTATTTTTTTTTTTTTACAACAGACCTGCTTGGCCTGTTGTATAAAAAAAAAAAAAAAATTGCGTTTGACCACTGACTCGCCGGATGGGAAGCGTGGACGTGATCGAAGGTGTAACACGCTGGCCTAGGAGATACCAATTCACTTTAAGTACTCTTAAACACCTCTGGATTGTATTTAGGTGGAAAGACAGACGCAGGCAACGAGTTCCACACCTCTGCAGTTCTTACAAGAAAAGTTTTCACCATAAGAGTGTGTGTCTCTTACTGGTGCGCCTGGTATGATTATAAAAGAACGGCGATGGCTGGATCAGGTCGTGCAGTTCTTGTGCACACTCGCCGTAGTGTATTCTGTAGAATACCGACAAACTGGCCACTTCACGCCGGTAAATGTATTAACCTAAGACCCATTTCAAGTCCTGACAGAAGACTTCTAACACAAAGTATTTTGTGCTCTCTAGTTTCACATCACCAAAACTCTAGTGACAAATGTAACTTTATGTAGAATCGATGGGAACGCCAGTGTAGGTGCCAGTTATCTTAATTGCCGTTTCGACATTTTCTTTGATTTATTGCTTCAGAAACTTCAAATAGCGTTGAATTCATTTTCATACATTATTCAGTGAAACTGAGCGGTCTGGCCTTATAAGGTTTTATTAGAGTATTGCCGTAGTAGGACATGTTTGATCGATATTAACGTAGGTAATAAACGTAATAAAGTATGTGTGAAAAGCCCATATAAAAAAGTACCTATACGTAGGTACTATACCGTACTATATCTAACCAGGACAGCTATGAATGAGGTAGGTCATAAATTCATCGTAATACTGCTACGTAAAAGTAAGACAGTTATTTCGATTAAATAACGCACGCAAAATGAAATATTAAATTCTTGTACCCTATACAGTGGAGATATACTCCATACGTCGTACATTGTTCGCACGCATGCAAGGTGCTTGTGTAGTAATACTTAAGAGTATTTGTTCTACCTGTCAAAGTTATACGTTTGCGAAATTTTAGAAATAAAAAACAATCGAGTCTCCATACAAAATTACGTTCTCCATAAAAATCACGTGACTACTCGTCACAGTTACAGTATCATGTCACAATTACAGGTCATAGTTACAGTTACATGTCAAAGTTACGTGTACACATGTTACTTACGTACAGTTACATGTTGCAGTTGTTACAACATGTCAAAGTTACATGACACAGTTACAGTTACATGTTACTGTGACAACAATTACAGTTACATGTCACAGTTACTGTGATGGCATGTTACTGTGACAACAGTTATAGGTACACAAATACAGTTACAGTATCATGTCACAGTTACATGCCCTAGTTACAGTTACATGTCATAGTTACATGTCACAGTTACAGTCACAGTTACAGGTGCAGGTACACGTCACAGTTACAGTCACAAATACAGTTACATGTTACAGTTACATGTCATAGTTACATATCATAGTTACAGTTACATTTCAAAGTTACATGTCACAGTTAAATGTTACATGTTATTATGACAACAGTCATAAGCACATTTATAGTAACATGTCACAGTTACATGCCATGGTTATAGTGACGTGTACCTGTACCTGTAACTGTGGCATGTAACTGTAACTGTGACATGTTACTGTAACTGTGCCTATAACTGTTGTCACAATAACATGTAACTATAACATGTAACTGTGACATGTAACTGTAACTGTGACATGAAACTTTGAAATCTAACTGTAACTGTAAGTAACTGTATTTATGACGTGTTACTGTAACATGTAACTGTGACATGTAACTGTGACATGTAACTGTAACATGTAACTGTATTTGTGACTGTAACTGTGACGTGTACCTGCACCTGTAACTGTGACTGTAACTGTGACATGTAACTATAACATGTAACTTCATAGTAACTTGTAACATGTTACTTGTTATTAAATAATATAAAACTGTAACAGGTAACTGTGACATGTAACTGTGACATGTAACATGTAACTGTGACATGTAACTGTAACATGTAACTGTGACATATATAACTGTTACATGTAACTTTGAAATCTAACTGTAACGAGTAACTGTATTTATTACGTGTAACTGTAACATGTAACCGTGACATTTAACTGTAACTGTGACTCTATAACTGTTGTCACAATAACATGTAACTGTTTGAAATCTAACTGTAACGAGTAACTGTATTCATGACGTGTTACTGTAACAGGTAACTGTGACATTTTACTGTGACATGTAACATGTAACTGTGACATGTAACTGTAACATGTAACTGTGACATATATCTGTTACATGTAACTTTGAAATCTAACTGTAACGAGTAACTGTATTTATGACGTGTAACTATAACATCTAACTGTGACATGTCACTGTAACTGTGACGAGTAACTTTATTTGTGTACCTGTAACATTTTACTGTTACTGTACCTATAATTGTTTTCATAGTATAACTTGTAACATGTTACTTGTTAAATAATATAAAACTGTAACAGGTAACTGTGACATGTAACTGTGACATGTAACTGTAACATGTAACTGTGACATATATAACTGTTACATGTAACTTTGAAATCTATTTGTAACAAGTAACTGTATTTATGACGTGTAACTGTAGCATGTAACCGTGACATTTAACTGTAACTGTGACTCTATAACTGTTGTCACAATAACATGTAACTGTGACATGTAACTGTTACATGTAACTGTTACATGTAACTTTGAAATCTAACTGTAACGAGTAACTGTATTTATGACGTGTAACTGTAACATGTAACCGTGACATGTAACTTTGAAATGTAACTGTATTTGTGATTGTAACTGTGACATGTAACTGTAACGAGTAACTGTAACGAGTAACTGTATGTATGACGTGTAACTGTAACATGTAACTGTGACATGTAACTGTAACTATGACATGTAATTGTACCTGTAACTGGTTCATGTAACTTATTTGTACCTGTAACTGTTGTCACAGTAACATGTAACTGTAACATGTAACTGTGGCGTGTAACTGTATCATGTAACTGTAACTATGACATGTAACTGTGACATGTAACTGTGACTGTACCTATAACTGTAACCTATAACTATAACTATAACTGTACCTATAATTGTAACATGTATCTGTAAGTATGACATGTTACTGTAACTGTGCTTATAACTGTTGTGACAATAACATGTAACTGTAACATGTAACTGTGACATGTAACTGTTACATGTAACTTTGAAATCTAACTGTAACGAGTAACTGTATTTATGACGTGTAACTGTAATATGTAACCGTGACATGTAACAGTGACATGTAACTGTGACTGTACCTATAACTGTGTCACAATAACATGTAATTGTTACATGTAACTTTGAAATCTAACTGTAACGTGTAACTGTAACACGTAACTGTGACATGTAACTGTGACTTGTACCTGTACCTGTAACTGTAACTATGACATGTAACTGTGACATGTAACTGTAACTGTGACGAGTAACTGTATTTGTGTACCTGTAACATTTTACTATAACTGTACCTATAACTGTTTTCATAATAACATGTAACTGTGACATGTAACTGTTACATGTACTTTGAAATGTAACTGTAACGAGTAACTGTATTTATGACGTGTAACTGTACATGTAACCGTGACATGTAACTGTAACTGTGACTGTACCTGTAACTGTTGTCACAATAACATGTAACTGTGACATGTAACTGTTACATGTAACTTTGAAATCTAACTGTAACGAGTAACTGTATTTATGACGTGTTACTGTAACACGTAACTGTAACATGTAACTGTGACATGTAACTGTGACATGTAACTGTGACTGTACCTATAACTGTTGTCACAATGAACCTACATGTAACTGTGACATGTAACTATAACATGTAATTGTAACATGTAACTGTAACTATGACATGTTACTATAACCATGGCATGTAACTGTGACATGTTACTGTAACTGTGCTTATAACTGTTGTCACAATAACATGTAACTGTGACATGTAACTGTGACATGTAACTGTTACATGTAACTTTGAAATCTAACTGTAACGAGTAACTGTATTTATGACGTGTAACTGTAACATGTAACCGTGACATTTAACTGTAACTGTGACTCTATAACTGTTGTCACAATAACATGTAACTGTGACATGTAACTGTGACATGTAACTGTTACATGTAACTTTGAAATCTAACTGTAACGAGTAAATGTATTTATTACGTGTTACTGTAACATGTAACCGTGACATGTAACTGTAACTGTGACTGTACCTGTAACTGTTGTCACAATTACATGTAACTGTGACATGTAACTGTTACATGTAACTTTGAAATCTAACTGTAACGAGTAACTGTATTTACTACGTGTTACTGTAACATGTAACCGTGACATGTAACTGTAACTGTGACTGTACCTGTAACTGTTGTCACAATAACATGTAATTGTAACATGTAACTGTAAATATGACAAGTAACTGTGACATGTTACTATAACCATGGCATGTAACTGTAACTGTGACATGTTACTGTAACTGTGACGAGTAACTGTATTTGTGTACCTAGAAATGTTGAATTTGTGTTGCACAAATTTAATTAAATCTCCAATTCACATACCTCCTTAATATACAAACAACTACATTAATATAATAATAATAATATTAATTAAACGAAATGAACCACCGAACCTCAGATGCTTTCAATGGGAATAAAATAGTCTGGGAGCCCAGTACTAATTTCATTACGATAAACCAAGAGGAATCCTGATATTATAAATGCGAAAGTGAGTTTGTTCGTTTGTTTGTTTGTAACGCTTTTACTCTTAACTAATCAACCGATCATCATGAAATTTTGCATACACGTTACCTGAGATACAGAAAAGGACATAGGGTACTTCCTATCCCAAAAAAATGAACGAATCCTGTGGGAACGCGGGTGAAACCGCAGGCGGAGCTAGTTATAATATAAATACTTAAGTTATGGTATCAACTACAACTGCATCTAGCTGCCAATAAAGAGTAACTGAAAACCTTACTTACATACTTACTTAGCGACCGTCCGCCTATAAATAGAGGTAGGGTTATGTAAGATTTGAATTCAGTATACCATTAGAAAATGATTAACATTAGAAGATGATTAACTATGACATGTAACTGTGACATCTCACTGTAACTGTGACGATTAACTGTATTTGTGTACCTGTAACATGTAACTGTAACTGTGACTGCACCTACAACTGTTGTCACAGTAACATGTAACTGTAACATGTAACTGTATTTGTGACTGTGATTGTGACGTGTAACTGTATTTGTGACGTGTCACTGTAACATGTAACATGTAACTGTGTCATGTAACTTTGAGATGTAACTTTAACTGTGACATGTAACTGTAACTGTGTGTTACATATTACAGTTACATGTTACTGTGACAACAGTTATAGGTACGTCACAGTTACAGTTACATGTTACAGTTACATGTCACACTTACAGGTACAGGTACATGATTAACAACATTTTTAATTTGATGGACTCATTCTATAGGACATCATTGTAATCTGGAGTCAACTTTGGAAACGGGGAAAAACCAGCTTGCCCATACTTTTTGTTGACGATCAATCAACTTTTTGTATTGAACACCTGATTTTTTTTGGCGATTTCAGGGTTTTTTTTGGTTGTCGTCTTACCCCCGAATAATGTTCAGGATTATACTACTTATAGGCGATTTCAGGGTTGGCCCCACAGTAAAAGTTAGTCACAAGGATGAGTGCAATGATATCCTTGAATTTATCCGTCGCTTAAAACACATCACTAATATTATAAAGGCGAAAGTTTGTGAGTGTGTATGTTTCTCACCTCCTCACGATCAAACGGATGGACGTATTTTGACAAAATTTGGTATGGAGGTAGCTACCCTGGATTTAGACATAGGCTACTTTTTAACCGCGGGTAAAACCGTAGGGCGCTACTAGTTCTATTTAATTATTAGCTCTCCGACTCTATCCTAAAATGGCCGTCGATGACTCGGTATTTCGATCCCTCCCCTCAAAGCTTCATAATTATTATGTTCCGACTGGCCCTTATAATTAAATGAAGAATAATCAACACTTGTCATCGCTTATTGTAATTAAAAAATAATGATGTACCACCAGGACGGTTGCTTTACTGGTTTTTATGAAATGTACCTTATGGCGAGTCCTTAGGGTTGAGGCTCACTGAGACAATTGTTACGGACATTATTAAGATAATTATTGCAATTTTTTATATCTCGTTTCAAACATTAAAATGAATGAAATTAAATGATGACGATGGCAGCCTAGTTGGGTGAAAGTCCGCCTCTCAAGCCAGAGGAAGCGGGTTCGAACCCAGCTGACGGCACGCACCAATTTGTTCATTGTGTGAAGATATGTGCGTATTATATGTCATCTGCTACATGACTGGAGCCCGGTATATGGCGACAGGCTCACCCCATGTCACATTTGGGACTGAATATCGTCCGGCGAATTGTGGGTGTTGTATTACATCTCTGCCAGCCCCCTCGGGGGAAAGGCGTGACGATTATGTTGTCGGGGCACAGATAAGGACTTACTTTTTATCCCGAAAAAAATAACGGTTACTAAATATAAACTTTGAACACCTCGTTTTCTTGTCAGAAATTTTTTGTCCATCATTTCTTCACCATAGTGCATACAGGCCCTGATAATTGTGTAGGTACCCTTTCTGTAAGGTTATCGAATATTTTTCCGAGATTGGATTACGGGCATAAATCAGAAAGTTACCGCAGCGCTATCCTGTTTTATCCCTCGGTAAATACTTGGGCGCACCTGGACGACATCGAGAAATATCCCCCAAAATTCCTTCAATCTTTCTTGTAAATAGACGAATTCTTACGCAAATATAAAGGTTTCTTGGTATTATTTCTAGCAAATCATTATCATCATCTTTTAAACGGATGTGCAGTCGGTACAGTGTGTAGGTATATTTTTAGGGGTATCAGATCTCGTCTGTCAGACGAGAGAGGTATCACAAAAATCAGTTTAATTTAAAACCTTCACTGTCCCGGAGTCAGTTGAGAAATTTTAATAGATTTTCAATGGCCAGCATCAATAGGACAAGGCTTTTTATCCAGCTCTTAACTTATTTGAAAACCAGACGTTTTACGATCCCTCTCGTTTTGCCGTACTTAGTAGCGTTTTGCTACAAAGTCGTTCTGCTAAGTCACTAGAAGGTACGCCACCACATAAAGGTACAATGTTATGTCAATAAAAAGTTTATTATTATAGGCCAGTCTAGAATCTAGATCATTGGGCTATTATGCTGCAGGTACGTGTTAGAGATGACACCGCGGTACATTGCAATGCTCCATATAAGGTCACGTATGCCACATTTCATTCTGTCATTCGCTAGAAAAATAAAGCTTAGCCGCAAAGACGTGACCAATGCCTGTCGCTGTATTTGCCATAATACTTATTGTATAATTATGTAGATAACAAAACAGTACACAGGATCGTCCCACCGAGCATTCTAGCGAGTGACTGAGTAAAGTAAGCAAGTGGATTCATTTGAAAAAAAAAAAACATTGTGCGTGGAGTCTTTCGCGCGGAAGAAGTGAAACTTCGTAATGTGGAAATGAAATTAGGAAGGGCTCGAAATTGATTTTAAGTGAAATCATATTGATTTTTGTAAGACAAATTTACTAACAGTGCTTACAGTACACAATTGATTGCATCGGAGCGTTGAATGTTTAACGCAACAGTGGTTTTATACCTCCTCCATGTTTATAGAGCGCAACGCAACCTTGTTTATAGCCAAAGTCAAAATGTTTTGTGTTTCAAAGATACACTTATGAACGTCAAAGTTTTTTTTTTAAATAGACTCTACCGTCTTGTTCGAATAAAGAGCCTCTACTCAGAAGAACAGGCAAGAAACTGAAGGGCATTATTTTTTCAAAAAATAAATAAATTAATGTCTCACAAATTTTGGCCTACAACTAGGTAATATCTATATAGTGGCTACTTGGCGTGGAAGGCTCCAGCCATCTTTGTCTTCTAAATAAGACAAGTCTTAACCATATAAATACCCTCTTTTCATTAATATAGTTTTTACATTTGATTTGAATTTTCCTTCAGTGAGCCCTGTTATATTTTTCGGGATTTTACTGTTGGAAGTGGCATTAGAAGTTTCACCTTAATAAAACATTTCAGCGTAATCGCCATCTCTAGTACATATATTGCATAGTAATTCAAAGGTCTAGATCCATATTTGTGCCAGTCTTAGCACAATAAAACCCAACCCCAGCTCGTGATAATAATATTTGTAGATCATCTTTAGAAAGCGGTCCAACAATTCCGAATACATTTCAATTGTCATTCCGAGTCGTGATCGAGATTACAAACGATAATGACTAGCGGTACAGCCCTAATCCCACTTAATATGTCATTCTGTTTATTGTAAACGATCAAGAGCGTCTGGAGCTGACTGTGAGAGGGTTCAGTTAATTTCTTGAACGTCGGTAATAATTTTATCGGTGCATTCCTGGGTTGGATTCTAAAGGAGTAATCCTTAGAAAAGAAAAGATCAACATGAAAATATGAGTATCATGTCTTTGTGTACGGTTCTAGAGATTAATTTCTATAAACTAGATCAATCTAAACTAATCTAGATCAGACTCTCAGTTCTACATAGAAGATTCTATATAGGTATATTCTAAATATATTCTATTATATATTCTCTATTCTATTCTATATGTTCTATATAGGTATATTCAGACTCTATTACTCTATAGTCAGACTCTATATTCTAGATGATTCTAGATTCGTTTATAGAGTCTCGTCAAGTCGAAGAGGTCAGTGTATATTTTAGGGCTTGCGGTCTATAACCGTATACCACTTCCGTCGGGATGCGCCTCCTGTCACGTCCTTCAAAATATCACATAATATATATTACTTAGAAAATTTATGTTTTATGCCATTGAAGCTTATTTTAAATAAGAGATTTTTTTTACTATTATCATTTTGTATAAGAATAGTTTTACATAAAATATGATTATTATTACCATTCTTAATTGTATTTTTATTATATTTGACATAATTATTATCAATTATAATAATATTATTGTTCTGACATTAATTTTAAATTATAAATATTCAACTGTGATGTGTAACTATAGGAGTTATCAAAAAATTCTGATTTCTGATTTCTGTCTATTCAGAAAGAGAACTGTTGTGAGAATGAGGACACCACTTTGCATAATCCTTTATTCTGTTCGACGAAAATTCGTTTTATTTTATTTGAGACGTTAGTTCCTGTTTCCGCCACGATAATTATATTTCCGAAAAGTCTCTACTTTTGTATATGTTACAGAGAGTTGACATCTGCGACTCAGTTTTAAACTTTTGCTGGTGTCATCGATACTCATCTTTTGTAATACCTTGTGTTATTGTTACAAAAACTTAACTTTTCTTATTTAAAAAAAAATAATTACAATGTATTTACACATGTATTTAATTACATTAAACTACGAAGAAAAGAAAGTTCTTCGTAACTTACTTAACTTCCTACTTTCATCCTTTTACATTTATAACTTTTCACCAACATCAAATTAAAGCGAGCTTTAAAAAGAACGAATGGATTTATATTTAGCCAAAAGAACCCTAAAACCCATTTGAATTATTTAATTAAATAATAATAATTGTTCCTAGCTTGATTAATAGACGTGGTCAACATTAATAACTTGTATTATTACGTTGAAAGCTTTTAAATTGTTTGCGATGGCCGCTCGATTAAATAATTTATTACAAATGTGAGTATTTTATTATGGAAACTGACATGGTTTTCACACATTATGATTTAAAACACGGGAATTACTCACGTACGATGACTCTCGCATGCGAGACGCAGCCGCGCGCGCGCACTCGCTCTAATGAAGACCGCTGAATGCGGTTGAAACTATAGTCGGAATTATTAATTAATGACCAGGCGCTGGTAAAGAGGAAGATGGCGCACAGTCTCCAACACAGGCGGCGTGTGGTTAGTTTGTCAATTTTTTACCGCCTCCATTTTGGAGAATGTGCACAGGAACTATACGAGCTGATTCCGTCATCTGACTTCCGCCACAGGTCATCGAGGCAGACATTCCATCGATATGTCGTCAGCTTTAATAAAGCCCGCACGAAGCGCTTTCAAAACTCCTTCCTAATCAGAACTGCCAAGGAGTGGAACGCGCTTCCTGCCTCGGTGTTCCCCAGCAATGGATACAACCTGGGTCTCTTCAAGACAAGAGTGAATAGGCACCTCATGGGCAAGCGTGCTCCATCTTAGACCGCATCCTCACTTTCCATCAGGTGTGTTGCGGTCAAACGTGGGCTCATTCAATCATAAAAAAAAAAGAATAATCGACTGAATCGTACGTGAGTAATTCTCGTGTTTTAAATCATAATGTGAGTACTGTAATAAACGTGAGGTTTATCATCATCCTCATCAGGCTGGAATTGCCCACAGCTGGGCATAAGTCTCTCTTCTCGAACGCAACTCATCCCGGTCCTGTGCATCTTGTCCAGGTTCGACCCGCGACATCCTTATATATCGACACCCGCGACGAACAAGGTTGTAACTCAGGTTACGTCTAATTTGAATTAAAGACTCTAAAACTATCACACTTTGGTCTATTCTGCATTGTGACTAAATCAATGTCAGAACCTTGTTCGTTGTGGGTGTCGATATACTAACGGAAGCAACTCTGTCTGTCTGTCTGCTTGTTTGTAGGCTTTTCACAGCTAAACGGCTGAACGTATCTTAATGAAATTTGATGAATAGTTGCAGTATGTCACAAGGAAGGTTTTTGGATATTTTTTTCTGAAGAAATAAATCTTTTTGTCATGAAACTCTGTAAATTAATAAAAAATAACGCACCGCTTACCAAATGCGTAAGACAAATTCACAGAATAGTATGTAGTTGGTACTAAAATAACAACTGACAACTAAATTTATAACTCCGCTTAAAACCAGCCAGTATTTTTTTTAACGCTGGTTTTAGATACAGATTCAGATTATTTGTTGCCTTATGCCATACAGTACACATGTCATAATGTTCCAAAACACAATATTGCATCAGGTACATAGTTCAACGGACCCTGTCGGGCACAGCAACTTAGAAGAGAGGAGGATAATTAATGAAAGGATAATTAATTAATGAAATTTTATTATGTCCGTAGTAGAGTCGTTATAATACTCTGATCTCTTTGCTAACGGATTTTTATTCATAATTTGATAATTAGTTACAGTATATCACGAGGAGGGCTTAAGGTATCTATTTTCTGAATAAGCGCGAACGAAGTTACGGGCAACAGCTAGTTTACAATATCGTAATTGAGGCTTCGGCCGTGGCTAGTTACCACCCACTGGACCAAGCCATGCCGTGAAATGACCTAGTCGTATTTCGGGATGTAGTCCGGTGTAACCGTTCCAAAGACGGGTCTGAGCAGTAGCGCACTTCTAGCGCCGCACTCAACTGCCGTCTTTGTACTTCTTCACAAGTTTATTGCTAGAGTGAATAAGTACCTTATAGGTCGTCGTGCTCCATCTTCGACCACAACGTCGCTTAACATCAGGCGAGTTGGTGATCAAACGCCGACCTATTCTACATTAAAAAAAAAAAAAATCGTGGACCCAGTGTGCTGGAGACCGACCAACGCTTCGTTTGCTGATACGCGGCCACCAATCCGTCTACATTTTAGTCCATCTGCCATCAATCTGCCTGGCAACATGTCTTGAGTTTTATACGCACTTCAATATTTCAGTGAGAATTATATGTATACAGACCGAATATGTACATCCTTTAATTCAAATTCAAATTCAAAATCATTTATTGTCAGCTGTGTAGTTACAGGTCACATTGAATATTATAGGTTTCAACAGCTACCCTATTGGGCATACAATATTTTGAGAGATCAGTCAAGAATTTATTAAAGTTAAAGATACAATTAATGTCAATTTCATTTAGTTTTTTCTTTGGTTGGAATGTCAAAGGTTTTATCATAAGGAATTTGTCAATATTATAATAACATTTGTCAATTAGTAGTTTCGTTTTAGATTATATTTAAATTTTCTAAATGTCATGACTTTAATTATGTCTGGTAAATGATTAAACAATTTGGTTTACTCAGCTTCGAACAGATATTGTTGTAAGTTTTTTTGCCATATGGCTCCCATACTATAACGATGATAACGCATGGCACCAAAGTTGGTACTCACTTGAAAGAAACGGCAGCTAAAATAAATTATAAAAAATTCGGGACACTTCTACACACGGTCGCCTGACCCCAAACTAAGCAAAGCTTGTACTATGGGTGCCAGAGACTGGTATACATACTTAGTTATTTTTAAATACACACATAAATAGATATTTACACCCAGACATAGAACAAACACTAATGTTCATCACATAAATGTTTGCCGTAGGTGGGAATCGAACCCACGACCCCAAGCTCAGAAGGCAGGTTCACTACCAACTGAGCCACCGAGGCAGTCAAAGAGTATTAGTATTAAAGTAAAAGAGTATTAACACCAGCTTTTTAAATTATTTTCGATCATCCTTTGCGGGATAAATAAACATTTTGTAAGTATACCTCCACCTGTAGTGAACCATACATTTTCCACCACAGGTGGAGTATATACTACACATATATGTACACTAGTATATTTATTTAGTAGATACGATTACTTAAAGATTCTACTGGACCCACTAGTTAGTACCAACCAATAGTGGAACCAACACAACAGTCCAATAATTATTTTTTCATCTCTTCTACTTTGAACTCAACACTTTGGCAAATTCAGTTTTTCTGGAATAAAGGTTGCTCTTTTTAATTAGTGCTGTCTTATTTATTAGTTTTATTTTTCATTAAATCAATTGTAGGTACAATTTATTAAAAAACAATTTCCTTTAGCTTAGACCTTCTGACCAAAGATTTAAGTCAATTAGTAAATTAATGTTAAAGATTATAATTGTTATTTACCCGACTACGCAAGAAGAATGTATGTACTACATATTTATGTCTGTATGAGGTTTCTTTGGCACGCCCTGCAGCCTAAACAGCTTGATGGATTTCGACATGTGAGGTGTCATTTGAATCGTCTTGATAGTAGAAGTGACATAGGGTACAACATTTTTAGCCGGCTTATTGTTTTTTTTTTTAAATTATGATATTTATTTGTCTATTTATTCGAAAACTGTATCGCTTAACCTATAAGTATAGTCGTATATGTAATGGTATAGTACGTGAGAACAGCACCTAATTAGGCAACCCACACTCTCTCCAGTAAGTAGACGCGTATTTGCTTAAAATAAAAGACTTTTAAAAGAAAATATTCGTGTTCTGTCAACAAATTAGTGGGTGAACGCCATCGAGCGGCGCATCTCGACGTGAAATTAATTTTAATGATCGCGGCGTCGAGTGGCCTCAGGCCTGATTCTGGCGTGTGTGACACTCTCATAAGTTAAATCGAAATCTGACTTGATAGGCTTTTTTTTTTATGTAAAATAGGTCGTCGTTTGACCACCAACTCGCCTGATGTTGAGCGACGTTGTGGTCTAAGAGCACGACGACCTATAAGGTACTTATTCACTCTCGTCTTGAAGTTTTGTAGAGTGAACAAGTACAAAGACGGCAGTTGAGTAAGGCGCTACAAGTCCGCTACTGCTCAGACCCGTCTTCGGAACGGTTACACCGGACTACATCCCGAAACACGACTAGGTCATTTCACGGCATTGCTTGGTCCGGTGGGTGGTAACTATCCACGGCCGAAGCCTCCCACCAGAGCTTGCTACCCGGTTAGCACTACCCGGGGACCACGTGTAGGGAATCAAAATACAGTAGACTCCTACGGACGTGGGTAGCTCAGCCCCCAAAATAGATTAGTCAAAATAGTTGATAGACACAAAAATCCAAAATGTAACACTAACTGGTCAAAGTTTGGATCTCAAATAAAATATTTTACTTACCTACTATCCTTCCTACTAATATTATAAACGCGAAAGTCAAAGTTTGGATCTCTAAAAAAATATGTTACTTCTTACTCCTTCCTACTAATATCATAAACGCGAAAGTTTGTAAGAATGGATGGATGGATGTTTGTTACTCTTTCACGCCAGAACGGCTAAACAAATTTGCATGAAATTTGGCACAGAGATAGATTATAGTTATACTTCGCTGGACGATATTTAGTCTCAAATGGGATGGGGGGGGGGGGGGGGGGGGGTTGTCGGCATACACCGGGCTCCAGTCATGTAGCAGATGACATACAATACGCACATATTATGTTCAACTCACAATAAGCAAATTAGTGCGTGCGGTTGGGATCGAACCCGCTCCTTCTAGCTTGAGAGGCGGGCCTTCTCTAACTTGGCTATCATCGCTTAATTTTTACTTACACATTTACCTGCAACACAAGCTCTGCTTAGTGTAGGTTCTGTGGACCAACCTACTCGTTACCGCCGAAAATATACTTTAAAACTTTAATGTACATATGTACAACAAGCTACTTTCTTTAAGAGTATTATTGTATCTTAGGTAATTTTAATTTTTCCTATGTATTATTGGCTTGTATCTATGCAATAAAGATTATTATTATTATTATTAGTTCAATTATTTATCAAAATTTTCGTTATTTATAAAATAAAATGAATTAAGCACTTCATTCATTTTCATGTTCATTCATATTATATTTTTAATAGTTAAATTCTAGATAAAGCCCGATGTGATTTTGCAGCCGTTGCTGGAAGGGACAATCGAACTGGTCCATGATCGCATTCATAATACTGTTGCCATTTGCATGTACTTTACAAACCAATGAAGCAACCTTTTTAATACTATCTCGATCGCTTTTACTCTTACCGCTTTTTTCACGAGACAGACAGTGACCGAAGTAATCTCGCAGGCCCCAGAACGAAGCCTCTGAGTGCGTCGTTATTTTAAGTGAAAAATACCCTGTTTCGAGAGAAGACATCGGAGCGACGCTCGGCTGCTCGATGAGAGTGTGTTATTACAAGACCTACTTGAATCCTACGGGAAACTCAAACAAAAGCAAATAGCGAGGAGTTTTTTGATGATGTCCTTGTACCGTTTGGAATTTGGAAGGGATTGGAAGAATGGCGTAGAAAGTTTCTGATTTTTGATAGAAGGCAATAAAACTAACAATAAGTAACTTTAAAGAAAAACTAAAAACTCGGTTGCAAAATGTTCTATCCTATGTCACTTCCACTATCAAGACAATTCAAATGACACCTCAAATATCGAAATCCATCCATCTGATTAGGCTGTCTGGCGTGCCAAAGAAACCTTATATCTTATATCTTTAAATGAGCAATTCTTGTATATACAATTCTTGTATGTTGACTGCCTCGGTGGCTCACTTGGTAGTGAACCTGTCTTCTGAGCTTGGGGGCGTAAGTTCGATTCCCACCTAGGGCAAACATTTATGCGATGAACATTTGTGTTTGTTCTATGTCTGGGCGTTAATATCTATTTAAGTATGTATTTAAAATATCTAAGTATGTATATCAGTCTCTGGCAGCCATAGTACAAGCTTTGCTTAGTTTGGGGTCAGACGACCGTGTGTGTAAGTGTCCTGATATTTATTTATTTTATTTATTTATTTATTTATTTATGTAATATATAATTGGAATCTCGGAATTGGCTCGAACGATTTTCATACAATTTAGTATATAGGGGGTTTCGGGGGCGATAAATCGATCTAGCTAGGATTCATTTTTAGAAAATGTCATTTTATTCGTGTTTTATCGATAATCAACTTAAACATAAACTTGGAAGAAAAATAACAAAAAGGAGGCGTTTGAGTAGTCTCAACTGAAAAATATGACTCTTCCTGACATCTATTGGCGAATAATAATACTATTTTTTGTGAGCAACTAATTGCTTTAACGACACAACAGCAGATGGCGTTGTTAAGTAACACGAAGTCAATGAGTGTTTGCTTTGAGGTTAGACTAAAATCAATTGTTTATTTATGTTATTTGTGCACTGTTCACTTAAAAATGCCTAAACGATCTTGGAAAAAAACGCTCATAAACAATCTAACTTCACGAAGCCGCAACTCGTCTCAAGAACACCTAGAAGAGCATCGTCATCAAACTGATCAGGATTCTCAAACTTCTCACAGTGACGATCATATTTCATCATTGTATTAGTAATTCGTACTTAAATATAATTTCCAAAAAACACAATTAAAAAAAAAAAAATACCGAGCAAAGCTCGGTCATCCAGGTACTAAACCTAATACAACACACACGCTGTTACGACTGTTTGCAACTTTGCTTACCGTCTAATAAATTTTGAATTATTCGTTTTAATATAATTCTTTGCTTGTGAATTCTGCATAATCATTTTCACTAATGGCTCTATGTACCATTTCCGCACCATATCTAGTTATTCACTTATCATTAAACGCAGACGTCGAGAGTCCTGCGATACAGGTTCGCCTAGTAGTAGTAGTACTCTCAAGCACTCTGCTGACCTTATAAACATTGTCTAGTGTAGCTCGTTTTTATTTATTTGTAAGTTTAGTTTTTATTGTAATGTAATGTAAATACACATACACTCGAAAAACATAACCCTCTCTCTCGCGCAGTCGGGTAAAAATACTTGAAGATTTTTTATGAACGTCAACATAATGTCATGGCATCATGTCATGACATGATGTTGACGGCTGGCGGATGCTGCCTATAAAACGTATTGAATTCGCTAAACATAGGTGTCTATGTCTCAGATCAATCTAGAGAATAAGATGGCGCACGGCTTATGATTTAGGTGAAGCCAAAAACCATCCAAAAACTACGCTACTGTAGTAAATGTACACAACACGCACACATTGACGCAAAAAACTACTCTACTCGCTTGGTCATTCTTACTTCGACATTATGAACATTGGTTTAAGGTATAATTTCGTGTACATAACTTTACATAGTGCATCATAAAAATGTGGCCAGGAGAACATTTTGAGGTTAATTTTGAAAACTATGCAGTTTTTCTACAAGTCAATTTTGAAAAAGCCGGAACATTAAACTCTAACAAATATGTGCAGTGTTAGAATATTAAATCTACTAAGGTTGTATATTGGAACAGAAATGGCTAACGTAGAGTTTGGGAATAAATATTAGTTTTCGTGCAATTGTAAATGTTTTTCATGGCAACATTACCACGCGCACACGTTTAAAAAGAAGTGGCTTCAGTGAGATATAACGCAGTGTTCCATCTTTTCCTCTAGATTGATCTGAGGTCTATGTCTACAATATTTACTAAACAACAGAGTGTTCAAAGTCGTAAGCGTGTCCAAGCATTTTGCCACCACCGTTAAAACAGTGAGAGGCGGCGTCATACCGCCTCTCACTGGTTTTTAACTTTGGTTCCAAACTTGGTTTCAATTTGAAATGGCCAATACTGAACCTTATTCCTACGGCCATATTAGCTTCAATATCATCTTTGTATTATCGCATTCAAAGACTAATACACGTAATTAGTCTCTTGGCCGTAAGACCTAGATTGGTGCAAATATGACCAATGTGTGACCACTGCATTACAAGAAGCCGTACGAGCCAATAGCCAATAGAGCCAACCGGTCAAAAAGTAAGAGCCTTACATCATAATTGGGGATATCTAACTCTGTGACGTAGGTACATAAATAATAGTAAAAATAGACAAGAAATAAACGACCACATACATTATCCAACCATCCACAGCTACCTGTGTAAGTAATGAACATTCCATTTGCTCACAATCAATAAATGGCATGCGACATCTCCATGGGCCGTCGTATAACATTATTTACGATGTCTCACTACAAAATTACTTTATTCCGTGTCGGCATGCCGCGGGCGCTCGCGATTATCGCCTCGATTGTGTTACTAGGAATAATGTCTTTGTTGGACATTCGAATGTTGAAAGTACAGTCGTGGAAGAAACTGAGGGAGTACTTATAGGATATTTTACTACCAATATGAACTAGTAGCTCCGCGAGCCTTGCGAAAACCTCGTCTGTCTTTGCATAGCTCAAAAACTATCTGAAATATGTTTTTTTTTACGTTTTAAACCCTTATTATCTCACCCATTTCACAAATTTCTAAAAACTGACTTGACAAAAAATTATTAACAATTATCTAATAAAATTTCACGAAAATCGGTTGAGAAATGCGATCTGCACCCATTCATAAGCATTAGGAAACGTTTCCGATCGGATTAAAAAAAATTTAAACTCAAATTGTTCGAATCTCAGTCTTCTTTTATAAATTTTGGAATGGTATTTGAGTATAAAACCGATCCAAAGAATAAAACACGTTTAAAAAGTTGTACATAAATCCGGACTGAGATTCGAATAAATTGAGGTTGAAATTGGTGGGATCCGATCGGAAACTTTTCCGGATTATTGTAAATAGCAGCGCTGTAGAGGAAGACAGCTAGAAGAATACATCAACGTTTGACCATCAACTGCCTGAGATGAAACGACATTGTACCCTAAGATGAAGCACGAAGACCTAGAAGGCGCTTATTCACTTCAGCTTTGCGCCACCGCGTCTAAGCATTTTCCCATTTCCTGAGCGAAACCACAGGTAATTAATAAATACTACAACCTACGTGATATGTGTATGTGGTGTTCAGGTAATATTGACCTATCAATTCAGGGACCTACGTCTGTTTGGTATCGGGCTGTAATTTATACAGCTCATTATTTAGTTGGACAGGTATTGTAGTAGTTACTTTTGGTCTGGACTTAGGAATTTTTGTGTAAAGCTCGATTCACATTCTCTACATCAAGCCGCAGATGAAGAACTTGCCCAACATTGAAATGTGAGCCCTGTTCACATACACGCGTACATAATACACATCGTATTTAACTACATTTTTTACATTAAGTACAACCATCAAATTTAAATAAATTTTACAACTTTATTTATTATATTTTTATGAAATTAATAAAAACGAGGTTTATCAAAGAAATTTCACTGTTTCGGGGTATAAATCGGAAAATATCGATCCTGGCAAAAATTATAAGAACTAATTATAGAAAATTTAATTCTAAACAACTTGGTCAGCGAATTAGCATTGCTATTCAGCGAGGTAAGGTTGCCAGCCTTTTGGGTACTTTACCCGCGGATACTGACCTGAGCTCTGTTTATTATTTGTAATTTGTTATTTTTGTTTGGTTTATTTTAGGCTTATATTGTTTCAACAACTTTTGAATTTACTGTATTCGTACAAAATTTAAAATAAACACGTTATTCAATAAACAAAAGTTAAATTGAAGATGGCTGATGACGCAACGAATCGATTACCACCCAAAACAAAATTTAGACTGCCAGTGTCCCCATCCAATGAATCCCGAAAGAAAATTGCAACTTTTTCCGGGTCAAATCCTAATTCGACTGTTCAACTAATCATTATTCTACAACTACACCTTACTTAGTTACTGACGTAAATGAGCTCATTTTAATGTCAGATCTCGTTCAAAACCTTAACGAAGTCCACGGTAGTGATGTGAATCAAGCTTTAAGCTACACCAAAGACTTATTAAGCAGTTTTATGCCAGCTTAAAAGCTTTACTTACGTTAAAATCGTGTCCACCTGTTTCACGTCCTACAGTTACTAATTTGCGTGTAATTAATGAACCACCAGAGGTTCGGCCCTTGACAAAGATTAGTTAACCTTACAAAGGGCGATGAACTGGACCTGTGTACCTATTTTTTTTTTTTAATTTTATTGGCAACTGGATACAAAGTCCTTAATGCCTAACTTAGTTATTGTCATGTCTTGATATTGAATATGATGAGATGATAAAGGAGAGGGTGGTAAAAGTTGAGATGAATCCCTCCCCTTTTCCAATTTCAGTAAAGCCGTAGATACTTTACTGAAACTTTAAGTCGAGTTTTGTTGAGAACACGAAAAGTAGCATTTCCTCATGTTTGTTTCATTTGCCCACACTCGTGCACATTAACGAACCAGCAAAGGTTCGTTAATGCATTGCATTAACGAACAAACGAACGATAACGATAACGAATACGAACATTAACGAACGAATTGCAAGCATTGTGGATTATTCACAATTATTACACTTTAACACTCGAAGAATCACAAGTTTTAGAAAATAATACAAAATCACGACACCATCTTTTCGGTTCCCGCCAAAAACTCCTACTTGTGTACCTATTCCGCCAGTATGTGTAGGGTGGCTTTTAAACAAAAGGAGAGAAGCCGAAACGGCAACACGCGTGTGTAAGGGCCGCATGCTAAAACGACGCTCAGTTATGAATCACGACTTAAAACTGGTGCAATGTTTGTGTGTAAAACTAGTTTCATATTTCAGAATTCAAGATTCATGACTGAGCGTTGTTTTAGCATGCAGCTCTAGGTGTGTATCTGGGTGTCTATGTCAGTCAACCTATAAATTGAGTTAGATATAGGTACCTACCTACCTACGTTCATGCATACTCTATATATCTCTATAGTCTCATGTAGAGTCTGAAATCCTATAGCAAAAAATATAGAATTCAATTACTAGTTAATTGAATTCTATATTTTCAAATAATCAAACTATTTCTATTCTATTGTTTATTAATTATTATTAATTATTTATATATTTTTTATTTATAGAATTCAATTACTAGTTAATTGAATTCTATATTTTCCAGTACCTGTCACTGCAAATTTGAATTTTGTCACACAACACAAGTTCAACACAAGTTGAATTTCAGCTATTTTTTACTTCTCAATAACACTTAAGTATAGTCCCGTATAATTAAAAATCCGGCAATACTTCAAAAATTACCTTCAAAGGTCTTTTTATGCTTCTTCATTAAAATCATGATTTCATAATCACAACACAATTATCATAATAAACAATAAACTCAAATCGAAGTCGTGAGTAAACAATATCAACATCGGAATTTTATAAAGAACGCCATCAATCAGAGCCTACATTTCTTTTAACCACGGTCATAAAACAAATGTTATTTAATTTCCCATTGTTTCCTCATAATAACTGGAAGCCAGTGGAGGTCACAAGGTCGACGTCGGGTTTTGTACAGTGTAATTCTGTATAAGGAGTCAACTTGAAAAAGGATTATATTTAGACCTATTTTTTGAAGAACGAAATTGATTTTTTGTTTTTATTCCTAGTACAAGTACAAATAATTTGTTTGGGTATAAAAACCATGTGACAATTTCAAATTTGATTCCAGAGGCTCCCGAACTAGTCAGTTAAAACAAATAAATTGTATTGTTAAAATCTTGCATGTATAGACACAAAAAAAATTGTTAAGTATGCGGATTACAGGTAGTACGAAACTAACCATTACTTTGCGCCCTTGGGATACAAGCTCGAAGTTGCTCTTCAATGAGCTGTCAAAGCGGCTGATAGAGAGATCAAACGACCAAAGGGCAGACGCACCTCAATCAGAGAATTAGTATCGCTATTCTGCGAGGTAACGTTGCCAGCCTTTTAGGTACTTTACCCTCGGATATTGACCTGAGCTCTGTGTATTATTTGTAATTTGTCGTTTTTGTTTATGTTAGGTTTATTTTAGGCTTATAATAAGAGTAAACAAAAAAGAAATAACACAACAAACAACAAAGAAATTAAGATATGCGTAATATTTGGGCATTTTGTAAGATTAAAAGTTGAAATCAAAACTTGCACTGAGGAAGCCTTTTTTTTAATAAAATTCTTTACAGCAAAACAACAAGGTTAGGAAAAATCAATTTATGATCTTAAAAAAAAATTTGTTTAAATTCACTTAATATTCAAATTTTTTCAGGTTTGTACTTTATCAAGAATTATACTGTATGACGGTACGCGACTTTGGCTACATCAAACGTCGATTTTTCTCTTCCATCCCTTCAATTTTTCCCGCCCGCAGGCTATGGCTCTTTTGATGAAAAACAAAAGGGCTAGGTAAAGGTCTTAAAATACTGGGTATGTTTGGAAGAATCCGTAACATAATCCTTCATTTTGGGGAAACCCCAAATCGGTATCATATTTAAGACTATTGTAGGTTAAGTATTGAGATACGAGTGAAAAAATAAAATTATAAAACTGCTTTTTTATTGGTACCGGTAGTGAGGGGTTTACAAACATATAAGTTGGGTGATGGGTGACTCGATTTTTGCCGTGCGGCGAAAATCAACCATTTAAATTGCAATTTGGCTAGGTTGCAAGTGACTAAAATCAAGTGATATCTCCTAAGGGAGATATAGTCGTAGTCGTCGTCGACCAAACTTACCAACAGCCACCATTTTTATTTTATTTTTTTGTTTAATCATTGATGTCAGCGGCTTTATTTCAAAATGAAATCAATCCAAACATGAATAATAATATTGTAACTTGATTTACGGATAAGTTAATCTAGCAGATTGATCTATTAACTTGTGGGCAATAGGTAAATTATTTGGTTAGCAATACTGGCCAATAAAAATGCTGAAATTTCCACTTCCTAACTTTGTCCATTTCAAATAAGTGGCATTGTGGTAGAGATAGACCTAACTATTATCCCGTGTCTGTTATTATTTATTTGTCACATTATAACGAAAGGGAAGAAATTACTATTGATGAAAATTGACAGCCAAGTAGTGGACTTTATAGATAATAAAATAAAATGACGACGGACATAGACATAGAACATTTTTTATACTTATACGAGTATGTAGAGAGTATTCTGACACTACACTTTGTGCTGGAGCCGTGTTGGCCGAGTGGGATGGACAGCGCTTTCCGAGCTGGAGGTAGTGGGTTCGATCCTGGCCGTGCATCAATGAACTTTTCCCTCGTCGAAAAGTTTGTGTACCTACATTTAAATGTTGATACGCGCTAAGACGGAAACATCGGAAGGAAACCGACATGTCCTAGAAGAAGTCTAAAGGAACAATTCTCGGACATGTGACATCCACCAACCCGCACTCAGTCAGCGTGGTGGATAACGGCTCAATTACCCCCTTCGTAGGGCAGGTCGGAGTCCCTGCAGCGAGACGTAAAAAAACTGTGATGAAGAGAATACCCAGTGCTAAGGTAAGCAATAGATATTCCAGTAAGCAATAGTGACACTGAAAGATCTACTTGCAGTTTATAGCCCTTTTCCTGTCATGCGGATTTCCACCCGCGCGCGGATCTTATCCGCATGCAGGCTGCCCGCATCCTATCATTTCATACATATTTTTCCTATCATGCGGGCAGAACGCGCGTGGAACGCGGATTCAGTGAAACGGTCAATCAGTGGCTCAATCTAAAAAAAATCCTTAGTTCATTGAACAGTACGAGTATTTACGTTCAAAAAGTCTCCCAGAAAGCTTAAAAAAACAAATTCAACGCAAGCTAGGAGGTAATTCGTCATCACGCTTTCTTTCGGGAACCAGTCCGCCGGAAGCCGATGCTACGGTAAATACCGCATTTCATTAGTTTTTTAGATGACCACCTATTGAGAGAACCCGGGCCTGTTGTTTTTTCTTAATTAATATGAGAGCGGACCTCTACAGGTGCTTAAGTAGTTTTTTAGAGGCTTGAGTTCTCTAATCTGAATCTTGTACCGTAACAATAAGGTGGTGACAAAAAATGCTTTTGTAATTAACGTAACGGTATCTTGTTTTGGGGCCAGTTAGTTTTATTTAATTTTTTACTAGCCCCCTAAAAAGGCTTAAAAATAATATATGTAGACCTAGATACAAGCTACAAGAATTGGATGTGAAAAAATAACCTATTTGTATTTATGGATGCTTTTTTTTTTTTTTTTTTTTTTTTTTTTTTTTTTTTCGGCCGAGGGTACTTGTGAAGTTAACAGTAAAAAAATATCGAAATTCTTTTTTTTGTATTTAAAAATATATTTTGCCTGTTTTACACAAATATTTTTATGCATTAATAATAAGTAACTAATAGTACCTGCCTGGATAATATTTTCCTATCACACAAACACAAAACACTTTTTTGGTGCACTAATTGTTTTCTCACATCATAACTGAACAATATGGAGGCTGTAAAGGAGTCCATGTCTCAAATGAATGAAGTCTTCAATAAAAAACTGATGGAGTTTGAAGAAAGACAACAGAAGATCTCAAGTAAAGCACCTCCATCTCCACGTGAAAGTGACCTTGCTGCGGAATTTGCCATTTTCAAGGCATTTACTCTGAATGCTCTCCGGACACTGCAAGCACAAGTTGCTTTATTAGCTCAACAGTATGACAACTTGGAGATGCACTCTAGGCGCAAGATACTACTGCTGCATGGTGTACCAGAAGACAAGAAGGAAGACACAGTGGCTGTAATTGTCAAGCTTGTATCACAGAAACTGAAGCTGGGTGATTTTACTGCCAGTGATGTGAGCCGTTGCCATAGAATGGGTGCATTGCCCAATTCAAATCGTCCTAGACCCATTCTTTTTAAAGTGCGTGAGGTACCTCTTCGGGCAAAGATTTGGGCTACAAAGAGCTGCCTCAAGGGTTCCGGCATAACATTGTCGGAGTTCCTAACCAAGGCTCGGCACGATACTTTCATGGCAGCGCGGCAGCGTTTCGGTGTGGCCAAGTGTTGGACCAGGGATGGCTCAGTATTCGTACTAGGAGCTGAGGGCGTGCGCCATCGTGTCAGCTGCACTGCAGAGTTGGACAAGATCGGTGCCCCGGCGGTGGTCGAGCCCCCAGCTAAGGAGACCTCTACGAGTGAGCGGCAGAGGCGCCCACAGAAGCCCAAGCCAAACAAGTGAATTGAACTGTGTTGATGATCCTTCCTTTTCGGCGTTGTCTTTTTCTTGATGATGTAAAGTAAGTAGGTAGTTGTAACGCAATTGGTGTATTGTAGTCGGCTACTCACTTCTTTTTTATCTTTCAACCGATACAGGGGGGTAAACTTATTGTCTTTTCAAAAAACTTTAGTTTTTAGCTCTGATAGTGGGTAACAAATATTTTGCAAAAGTTTTTTATTTAGAATGTTTTGGATTGTTCTTGTATAAATTGTAGATTGTGAGATTTATTGACAGTTGACAGTCATAGATTGTCATTATAATGTTTTTTTCTTGTTTTGATATCGGCCTCTCACGATAAGCGCATTCAGCCAGTTCTAAGTGGGTGTATCTGAAATGCTTTCTTTAATACGAATAAAAATACTTTGCAAGATACACACGTAGCTTAATATAGCCCACACAGTAATCTTTTGTTTCCTAATAATTTGTTTGTAATCTTTGAACTTTGTACTGACCGGCAGGTCAATTATTAGTAAAAACTTATTAAATTTTTATATATATTTATTTATTTACGACTTTTATACAAGTAATTAAAATTATAGATATATTTTAAATTGTATTTATATATTTTATTATGTTAAATATTTTTAATGAATGTAGTGCAGACAGTGATGAGTATTTATCTATTTCTTCTTCGAACTACAATAGCTGTGACGATAGTTTTTCTAGTATTCCGTCTCTCTCCGAATTGTTAGAAGCTCAATTCTCTGATGTGCCTAAAAACTTTAACCTTGTTCACATTAATGCTCAGAGTATTCCTGGCCACATATCCGATATACAGGCATCACTTAATGACAAAAATATCCACGGAATCTTAGTTTCAGAAACGTGGCTCCAAACTTCTTTGCCATCTATTTCCTTCAATCTTCCTGGTTTCCATCTCATCCGTAATGATCGAGTTGGGCGTGTTGGTGGTGGTGTTGCTATTTATCTCCGTTCTCATATCCCCTTTTCCGTAATTAGCACATCCTCGCAGCCGCCCCCCGATCTAGCTGGTGAGCACTTGTTCATAGAAATTCTTCTCTCGCACACAAAGATTCTGCTTGGAGTGTACTACAGTAATTCTGCCACTAATAATTATTTCTCTTCCTTTGAAAAAATTCTTGGAGACCTCATGCCCTCGTATAGTCATTCCATAATAATGGGTGACTTTAACACTTGTCTCATTAAACGTGACTATCGTACCCTCAAATTGCTTAATTTAATTCAGTCCTCTAACATGCACATTCTTCCTCTTAATGCAACTCACCATTTTCCTAATTGTACTCCTTCTCTTCTTGATCTAATTATACTATCTTCTCCTCAGCACGTTGCAAAGCACGGGCAGTTGCCGGCTGATTTCTCATATCATGATCTCGTCTTTTTATCTTATAGAGTCCGTCCACCTAAACCTAAGCCTACTATAATTCTGCAACGCAATTTTAGTGGTATGAATCAAGAAACTTTTGTCAATGATGTTAAAGGTATTGATTGGTCGCCTGTGACAAGCGCTAGTTCAATAGATGAGCAGGTTGCCGTATTTAACTCGCTCCTTACTCAGCTGTACGATGTTCATGCACCATTACGTGCTATAAAAATTAAACACGTCCCAGCGCCTTGGATCACTGATGAGATTAAAGTATTAAAGCACCAAAAGGCCGTGGCTAAAACTAAATACAAAATTCACCCAAATGATTATAACAAAGCACGGTATGTCAAATTGCGAAATCGTTGTAACGTAGTGTGTAGGGACGCGCAGCGACGCCATATTTACGAATCTGTCCAGAATACTGATCCAGCGAAAGTCTGGAAATTTCTGCGGTCCTTGGGAATTGGGAAATCTCGTCATGAAACTATTTCGAATAATTTAGACATTAACTTGCTAAACCAGCATTTTTCTGCGTCTTCTAAGATGGATGCTACTACTAAAAACAGCTCTCTACTGCGCCTTTCCACCGTCCCAACTCATGATCTACCTCCTTTTGTTTTTCGCCAATTTACCGCTTCTGATGTTAGGAAGAGCATCCTCTCAATATCCTCAAATGCTGTTGGGCTTGATATGATCAGCCGTAACATGATAGTTCCTATCCTTGATTACCTGTTACCTGTCCTGTGTCATATTTTGAATTTTTCCATTTCCAGTGGCACTTTTCCATCAATATGGAAAGAAGCCCAAGTTATCCCCTTACCTAAAAAAGCTAACCCTAAGTCCTTTGCGGAGTACCGTCCGATTTCTATTCTTCCTTTCCTCTCCAAGGTTCTTGAGCGTTTGGTCGCTTTCCAATTAAATGTTTTCCTGAACAGAAATAGTCATCTCAATCCTTTTCAGTCAGGCTTTCGTTCGGGGCACAGCACGGTTACTGCACTGGTCAAAATTACTGACGATATTCGTCTAGGGATGGACAGCGGTCAGTTGACCGTTCTGACACTTTTGGACTTTAGCAATGCTTTTAACTCTGTTGACTTTGACATTCTCCTAGCTGTTCTTCGCTCCATTAACATTTCATCAACGGAAATTGACTGGTTTCAAAGTTACCTGTGCGGTCGGCGGCAGAGAGTTCGCTTTGAAGATTCCTTTTCTTCTTGGTGTGACACATCTGCTGGTGTACCTCAGGGTGGCGTTTTATCTCCACTGCTATTCGCAATCTTTATACACTCTATCTCTGACAATCTCACATCGGCTTACCACCTCTACGCAGACGATCTGCAGCTATATTGCCAGGCTCCCTTGGGTTGGTTGGCCGAAGCAGTGGAAGAAATGAACCGGGACCTGCGTAACATCTCTCAGTGGAGTAAATCCTACGGCCTTAAGGTTAACCCTTTGAAAACCCAGGTAATTATTGTAGGAAGTTCTCGTCAAATATGCCAAATCAATTGGGACTCCCTTCCGCAAGTGGTTTTTGACGGAGTTAACATCCCTTATAGTGATACTGTCAAGAATCTGGGCATAACGTTCGATCGATGTTTTACTTGGGGTCCCCAGATTACAGAAACTAGCCGAAGGATTTTTGCCTCTGCGGGATCTTTGCGTAGATTACGAAATTTTCTTCCGATTACCACTAAAATTGCGTTAGCACAATCCCTCTTACTCCCTATCCTTGATTACGGTGATGTCTGTTATCTTGATCTCACACAGGACCAGTTCAACAAACTTGAACGCCTTCAAAACCTCTGTATTAGGTTCATATTTGGCTTGCGCAAGTATGACCATGTTTCCGAGTTTCGAGCCAAACTCAAGTGGCTACCCATTCGTCGTCGGCGTGATGTTCATATTGTGTGTCTTCTCTACACTGTGCTATTTCACCCTTCCTCCCCCCATTACCTCCAGGAACGTTTCAAGTACCTCCACAGCAAGTATCCTTTTTCCTTAAGATCGGCAGAGAATCTTAAGTTAGCCATTCCTTCACACAGAACCAAGTTTTATTCCTCCTCTTTTACATTTCAAGCAGTTATTTTGTGGAATGACCTACCTATCGACGTTAAGCGTGCTCCTTCGCTTGACGTCTTTAAGAGTCGTGTCAAGGCTCACTATCTTTCAAAACAATAGCCGTTTTGAAAGATAGTGAGATACTCGTATGTATGTCACAAAAGTCGCACTATTTATTTATATATTAGTGACATTTATTTTTTAAACATTTTTAAAGTATTTATATTATATTTATTTCGTCTACTTATTAGTATTTATTTTGTGTATTTTTATTATTTTTATCTTATTATTTTTTACGTCTTGTAAAATTATGTATTACTATTGTATTAGTATTAGAATTTTCAAGGCCTCAACTTTTATAAATGTTCCTGTCCATTCAGGTTGCCTGGAAGAGATCGCTTTGAGCGATAAGGCCGCCCATTAAAAACTTAGTTAAGCCTTATTTAAGTACTATTGTAATTATTTTATGTTTTTAATAAAGAGTTGTTGTTGTTGTTGTTGTTGTTGATGCTTGGATTTTGAAGACAAATATACACAACATATCGTCACGCCTTTCCTCTGAGGAGTCTGGCAGAGAGATGTAATACAACACCCACACTTCACCGGACGATATTCAGTCCCAAATGTGACAGGGGCGAGCCTGTCGCCATACACCGGGCTCCAATCATGTAGCAGATCACATACAATACGCACATACGTTCAAACGACGACGAATGATATTCAGACGAATATAAGAAACTTTAACTGTCGAAATCCGTCCAGCCGTTTGGAAGATACGAGGGAAATAATAAAGAAATTTACAAACATAGTTACGAAATACTAATACGCACGAAAAACACAACCTTCTTAGCAGTTGGATAAAAATCACATCTTGTTTTAATAAACTATCTGTTACCCACGACTTCGTTTGCGTTTCAGAAAAAAGTATTCAAAAACCTTCCTCGTGATATCCTGTAACTACCTAACTTAACTAACTTCAAAATTATGAAGTTTCATCAAGATCCATTCAGCCTTTTAGCAGTGACAACTCTCTACGAATATAACTAAACTGTAAAGTTATTATAATATTGGTATGGAATATGGATGCAGGGTAAGTTCGTCCCAGTCTGTCTGTCTGTTTGTTGTTTAGCTGAGTGCGTATAGATAACTGCTAACGGCTAATAGTCAACGGCTAATAGCCAACGGCTAATAGTTAACTCCTGATAGCTAACGGCTGATAGCTAACTGCTAATAGCTAACTGCTGATAGATAACTGCATAATAGCTTACTGCATAATACACTCTAAAGACAGACTTAATAGATACTTTTATCCCAGACTAGCTCTTCTGCCCGCGGCTTTGTTTCATAGCCTATTGTACTCGCTGATTGCGTACTTAGTTTGCTTTTAGTAAAAGAGTGCTTAAAATCAAGCCAGTATTTACTGAAATTACCACTTCCTCTATAAACATACAAACTATCATTTTACAAATTAGTTTAGAAAATTGTTTTTTTTTTTCGTTGAAAAATGTATTTTTACCCGACTGCGCAAGAAGGAAGGTTTGTTTTTCGAGTTTTTGTATGTGTGTATGAGGTTTCTTTGGCACGCCCTACAGCCTACATAGCTTCATGGATTTCGACATGTGAGGTGTCATTTGAATCATCTTAATATGGGAAGTGACATAGGGTACTAAATTTTAATAATACAATCCAATACAACAATAATTTATTAAAACATAAAATGATTACAAAAATACTTAAATAAGTAATTAATTATTTTAATTATCAGGAGTGTCAGACTATATTTTGCAGTCGGGTTTTTTGTTTACTTTTTAATAAATATTCCTTGTTTTTTTTTTTTTAATTTAAAAATTACACTAAACGGACTCCGGGGACGGTGACTTTTGTCTAACATAAATCTTTCTTATTATTTAAGGGGAATACAGGTAGAGGGGGGTATTATATATAATAGTTATTAAGTCTTAATCTAAGGTTAAGTCAAAGGTTATCAGATTTACTTATTACATTATGAGTACTCCACGAGCAGACCAGCGACCCGAAAGCAGCACCCGACCACGAGTATGACGCATGTGCCAGCCTTCGCTCTCCTCAACCATATTAGAGGGAAGAGAACAAACTGACACACGACGCCGCCGCAAGAAGGTGCCTTCGATAGTGAGCATGAATGCTCGAGATGGATCCACAATTTCTATAAAACGCGAAATTATTACAATTTTTACTAACAGGTTATACTCCTTGATGGTCTTCGGTGACGCAGCCGATGCTCGCCGTAAAAACCGGCTGATGGCATCGTCTTCGATGTCATCGGCGTAGTAGGTGAAAGTCCCGGTGTGCCGTGATATGGCGACGACTGTGTGGGACACGCTCTCAGCAGCAGCTTCATTTTGGGCTTAGTCATTATGGCGATAACCGACTCGAACGTACGAATGCTACTTGTTTAAGAGGAGTGTCCACCTAAAGTTGGTAGCAAATCCGTGAGCTGATCATAATGAGCTCAAACACGGTTAGTCTACTGTTAACTATCGAGGAGTTCCTATGACCACCTTCTGACTTCATCATCAGACCAGCTCCATGGTACAATATTATTGCATTGTTACTGAAGATACGAAGACAAACCAATTTTGAATCCAATTGAACGGAAGGAAGAGATTCTAATTTGCCATAAAGATTTGACCCATACATACACCAACCTACTAACTAACACGGCAAGTTAAAAGTTAATGGTTAGTAAAGTAGCTGTAAAAGTAAACTCTAAAGTAGTAGCTAATATGTACTATAGTTCTCCAAACGCACATAATCAAGTGCTAGATTAAAACAATATCAAGTGCCTAAGTTAAATAATTAAACCGACTCCTTTGATCCGCTTTGCCTGCGTTTCAAAAAAGCTCAGACGCTCAAAGCTTAAGGGCGAAACTTGTATCCCGAAGTCGGTCTAAAGCCGAACTTAAAGCAAACTTTATTGTTTACTGTTAACGTATTTCTCGCTTCATTTGAAGTTACGTAATATCACCTAACTCGACTTGGTTTGCTGAATTCATAATGAAACAGTTAAACTTTGGTATCGATCGCGGACGGGTGCTAAATATTCGATTTTAGGGTTAATCAAATGGAATGCCACCCACACGACGTGCCGTGATGTTTTAATGGAACCGACTCGGTTCAATTAACATCTTAACATCTGAGTAATATAGGGTTACATGAAACGGTAGTGCTAATTAAAGAAGCTCATTCGCACTGTACTCATCGTTATGAACAACTTAATTTTTTTTAAATAGATAGATAGATAAACACTTTATTGTTCAAACCAGAAATAATAGAACAAAAAAACGTAAGCTGTAGTGTGACAACTGGCGGCCTTATCAATAAGAGCCATCTCTTACAGGCAACCTTTTTTTTTCACGTGACAACGTCTAATAAATCGGTGAACGCCTGAAAAGGTTGACTAATTGTCCCGTTACGCTCGTTGTAACGTTATGATCGCAGCGAGAGTGCTACACTAGCGAGCGAAAGGCACGATCGGCTTGAGCTCGATTGGCCTATGCTTCTGAGGAGAAGATTTCATCAATGTTTTGTTATGACGTTGTCACGTTAAACTATCGTCCGTAAACGGACTTTACAGACAACCTATTTTTTTTATTCAAAACATACATTCCACGGACTCCGGGGACCGTGACTTTTGTTAGGTATCTTAATGATTATTAATTAAGGGGAATTCCACTTTTACCTTGGAAACGGGAGCTCCTAAGATGATTTTTACTTAGTTTACCCTTAACCTTTAGTTTTGATAGTTACATATACTTTTTTCGTTTTCGTTTGGCTCTATTCACCTGGCGGAAACTTTACTACGTTATATAGGTAAAGCCAAACGACACTGTACTGATTAGGTGCAAGCAAGACGTACGTGGCCCAAACAAGTTGGTGTGAACGGGATTGCATTTTTATCACAATTCCGATCAAGTTCTTTAACTGCTTTAAAACCGATTTAGTATAAAAAAACACCAAATATTCAACAGAAAAATTACATTCACACTTCATCCTCAAAAAAAAAATTGGAACAGCAAATTTTAATTTCAATACTGGTTCCATAGCAAAAGTTGTTCATAATTCTTAATTATTATAAAAAACATAATAGCACCTTTCTTCTCAATACCACCGTTCCGCATAACCCAGTATAACTACTTAATAATATACCTTTTGCGGATGTTACGAAGTGGTATTTCGTAAAGAGCGAGAAAGAGAGAGAGCCTCATAATTTGATCATTTGGTTCCTCGAGATGAAATAGTTCAACTTGAAATTGAATTCGATAAAAACGACTGTAAAACTAGCTAGATACCTAAGTATAACTAACTAGGTCCCTAAGTATAGCTCAATATTAAAGCTGCTGGCTGGCTGATTCTAGAGCAGTCTACGTTATTTATTACCCCGTTTCTATGTCAATGAAAAACAATAAGAGTGACAAGGACAGATAATACCTATAATAATTAATTATTCCATTGTTAACAGCGTTTTCCTACCTACAGAAATAGGTACTCTCAATTTGAACTTGCTTTGTCTTTCCGCCCTTTTAGGGCTTCGCACCAAAATGACAAAAAGGCACCCTCATTTTTAAATTGCCTGAACATAAGCTGAAAAGCTTATAATTTCTTGCCAGCGTACGGTTTCGTTCTCGTAAAATGGCGACCTAAAACTGCCAAATTAATTTTAACAATAGAATGCTACCTACATAGCATTTAGCTTTTAATAACATCCTGTGTGGGGTAAAAGACTTCATAAGGGAAAAAATAATGAATGTCAGTTTAATGGGAGTGAGTGAGGTGTTTAATGTGAAAATTCAATATGGAAGGTCAAAATCCGCATTAATCAACCTACGTAGGTATAAGTCAAGTACGGCTTATTATTTTTCTATGGCAACTTTTACTATTATTTATTTCGTGGCTTAAGGCCCTGTCTTACATGAAATTACCAAAAACAAGTTTTTTTTTCCACCTAGTTTGATATGAAGAATGATAGACTGATTTTTGATATGACTGACTGATAGTTTGATATGATGCATGATCGGGTGCAAAAAAATAAAGCTGGTAGAAGGCTGGTTTTTGGGGGCTGAGCTACCCACGTCCGTAGGAGTGTACTCTATTTTGATTCCCTACACGTGGTCCCCGGGTAGTGCTAACCGGGTAGCAAACTCTGGTGGAAGGCTTCGGCCGTGGCTAGTTACCACCCACCGGACCAAGCCATGCCGTGAAATGACCTAGTCGTGTTTCGGGATGTAGTCCGGTGTAACCGTTCCGAAGACGGGTCTGAGCAGTAGCGCACTTGTAGCGCCTCACTCAACTGCCGTCTTTGTACTTCTTCACTCTAGTAAACTTCAAGGCTAGAGTGAATATGTACCTTATAGGTCGTCGTGCTCCATCTTAGACCACAACGTCGCTTAACATCAGGCGAGTTGGTGGTCAAACGCCGACCTATTCTACATAAAAAAAAAAAAAAAAAAAAAAAAAAAAGAAACAACGAACTAAAGTTTAACCGAAGAACAATTTTGAAAATCATGCTCATTTTGAAAAAAAAAAATACAAAAAGTATCTTTTTAAAAAAACTATCGGAACGTAGTTCTCTAAATTTTTACCACATAAAAATTACACCATATTTTTTTTCGATTATTAAATAGCCAAATTAGTTCTCTAAAGTTTAGCCGAGCAACTTTTACTTATTTGTGTTCTTATTACTAATAACAATAAAGACCAATACCAATAAAAACGGCAAAGAAATGTAATTCTAGGCGCCGCGCTCTCTCATTTTACCACCAAATAGAAAAAAACGATTTTCAACTCTAAATGAAGCTGCTTAAGTAAACGTCTGTGTGGGTGAAAAATCGTGCTATGACGGCGTCTTAAATAAAGTTGGAACATAAATACGTACATACTCGTACCTATATTCCATACCTATACTTAGGTCAAGGTTATCAAACTTATACCAAGACAGTTTAACTTACTATATTCACATCAAAGCTAATGTACATTGGTAAGTATGATTATTTCGTTGGACGTCTGGCGGTGAGATGGGTCGACGATAAGTATTCTTAGGCCCGCATGCCAAAATGACTTAGTCTTGAATCTCGAGTTAAAACTGGATTTACCATACATAAAAACAGTTTTAAATTTTAACGTTTTAATTTTTATTTTAAACAGACAAAGCGTCGTTTTTGAATAAGGGCTTTAGGCCTGAATTATACAGGCCAGACGTAAGGCTAGGAAGCGGCGGCGCGGGCACGGTTCGTGCTTGGAAACTAAAGCAGCGCATTTTCTGCGCCGCGTCGCTTGTTTCAACTCAAAAAACAAATTTCAAAAATTTTCAATTTTTATCTGAAAAAAAAATGTAAGTGGCAACGCGCCTGAACTTGTGCGCCGCATCTCCGCCTTATGTTCGGCCTGTATAATTCAGGCCTTAGAATCGTGGGTCGACCCCAAGCAGATGACATGAAGCACATGAGCGGAACAAAGAAGGATGTAGATGATGAATTTTGGACATATTGAAATTGTATAAAATATCAATGGAATCAGTCTTGGAGTGGATTGTTAAGATTGTTGTTCCTCAATGATAATAAACATTATTTTATTAAATTCTTTATTAACAACAAACTTACTAAATTAGGTAGCGTGAACGATCAGTTTAATTTTTAAAGCACTCAAACAAAATGCACTCAAACAGTTTTCCAATTCATTACTCTCTACGACAGGAAGAAAAATTGATTAATTAGCGTTATTAGAGCAAAGCTCACATTTTTCAATATTTGATTAGAAGAGGGTGGAACTAATAGAATCGGTTTTCATAATGCAAATAAAGGTGCTATTCGGAGACCGACTGCGACCGCAGACAGCGGCCGCAAGCAGCATTGCTGAGTGTAACATACATATCAACACGCCTTTCCACCAAGGGGGCTGGCAGAGGTGTAATACAACACCCACACTTCGCCGGACGATATTAAGTACCAAATGTGACAGGGGGCGAGCCTATCGCCATTCACCGGGCTTCAGTCATGTAGCAGATGACATACAATACGCACATATGCTCACACAATGAACAAATTGGGCTGGTTCGAACCCGCTCCTTCTAGCTTGAGAGCTAGGCCTTCTCCCAACTAGGCTGCCATCGCATGAGTGTATACGTTACTAAAATAATGCGACGCTACCGCACGGGACTAAATACCACTGAGAACAAGTAACATTATTAAAAGAAAAACAAACACAATATTAATAATATATTGTACCCTATGTCACTTCCACTATCAAGACGAAACAAATGACACCTCACATGTCGAAATCCATAAATCTGTTTGGGCTGTATGGCGTGCCAAAGAAACATACATACATATTATATTACACACATACATACAATTACCACATACATTTACACATACATACAAACACTCGAAAACATAACCCTGCTTCTTGCGCAGTCGGGTAAAAAGAAAGACCAGAACTGCTAAGTTGTGGTATTGCGAATCATCAAAATCCCTAAAGCATCCGTCGGCGGATGCGGTTGACCGCAACGATACTACTAGTTTATATGTATGTATTTCTATTGAGCTGATTACAAGCGCGGTGCGGCTCAGTTGGTAGTGAACCTACTTTCTGCGCTTGAAGGCGTGGGTTTGATTCCCACCTAGGGCAAACATTCATGCGATGAACAGTTGTGTTTGTGTCTATGCCTGGGTTTATTAATAACTATTTCATCGATCTATCTATTTAAGGATATGTTTAAAACTGTGGATAGATACTGAGTCTCTGGCAGCTATAGTGGGTACAAGCTTTGCTTATTTTGAGGTCTGATAACCACGTGTGCAAAAGTACCGAAAATGTATTTATTTTATTTTAATGACGCATGCAATCATTAATTAGAAATCATAAAAATCCAATGTGTCGCTGCGGTCAACGTTTGTATCGACAGCAGTGCCGCCTGCAGACGCAGTCTGCGGTCCTTCTTGCAATGGGACCTTAAATAGGAAGGGCAGAGGGACGTCATTAATTTCTCTCTTCAAAAATATTATAATTACGATCGAGCTTTAATGAACCGGCAGAAACGATATTAGGCGGGGAATTTTTTGAATAAATTGGAATAAGTCAGATAACATTACTTTTTTATTACACATTCCAGATCAATACTTGGATAAGTAGGCATCTATTTATAGCTACTTTGCAAGTTGGTATTTAGAAGTGGCTAAAAAAGGAACATAGGCATTTTCGACGACACAGTCCTTAAGTATTTATGTTCAGAAACTGTGACTCACTCACACAAACTTTAGTTTAGTCAGATTGTGAACTTTGTGATTTTGTGATTGTGTGGAGAGGTAATTAAGCATAAATGATACATCATTGACTAGGTTTACTTGGTGTTTCAAAAAAAGTGAGTTTTTTGAGATGAAAGGTATATTCTTTTCAGACTACCTGCTTGACTATGACTAATAATTACATATCACGTAGTCTTAACGTAGAGCACGGCATTGCCTCCTAAGGAAAATAAAGCTGTATGCAACTCCCAAGGGAGTTTTCGAGAAAAGAGGTTAAAATTGAATAAAAATTCAGCAAAGGGTTATTGTAAAAAGAGTAATTTACTACAGGCGATAATAAAAAAAATAAGAACGTATAGGCACATAAAATAAAATTTTAAACGCTGTTTTTAGGTTTTATCATTTTTGGTGTTCACACGTCACACGTTACACGTCGTGTGCATTTGACAGTGTCTAGTAAGTTACGTATTGCGTATACTTAGTTGTAATAATCAGTGATTTCAACGATAAATCACTCTTTTTGTAAGGAACACGAAATGTAGTGTTTTGTAATATTTGTATCATTTGCCCACACTCGTGTAGGTTAACGAACCCATAAAAGTTAGGAATCCAAAATAATTGCACTTTAACACTCGAAAAATCACAAGTTTTAGAAAATAATAGGTACAACGTCACGATAGGTACGTCGTTAACCTACAAACTCACGACGCCTCATTTTTGGTTTTCAGTCTAAACTAAAAAATAAACAGTGTTTGATGTAAAACGTATTTTCGCAGTTCCATTTTATTGTTTCGCAGAAGGTGTGAAAAGTAGAGTATTCATCACTGGGATAAACCAGTGTCTTCGTCTTGGGCGGCTTTAATCCCTCGCTTCACTCAGGACTCTACATAACTCCCTCGCTTCGCTCGGGCGTTATATTTTAGCTCCCTTGCTGCCCTTGAGAGTTAACTCTACAGTCCCTCGTTACGCTCAGGGTTCAATAAGCCGCCCGTGACGTAAAACACTGCTTAACTCCTTTGTGCATCTGCTATTATACTGTTTTTCTTTTATATAGTAATAAAAATAATACTTGTTACACTTCCAAATCACTAGCAAAACTCAGTAAATTTTAGGAGCAATCGAGAGAATTGGGAGAGCCAATAAAATAAAAAAGTTATAGCCTTGTCGCTGTCGTCAATACCGTTTAAAACGACTTTCAAATTATACTTGTCCCACTGGGAAGGACATAAAATAAAGGTTTAAAAGAAAAACAATAAGTATTTTGAACCCTGACGGGGTGTTTTTAGATTTGACGTGTCTCTCTCTCTCTGTCTGTGTGTGTGTGTGTGTGTCTGAGTCATCGTAGCTCCCGAACGGTAGAACCGATTTTGATTTTGTTTGAAAGGTGAATTAGTCGGGACTGTTGTTATGTTTGATGATTTTTTTTAATGTATACTTGTTGCTAATATATTCAATACAAGCTGTGCCTCGTGGTTAATCATATTCATAGTTTAATCATGGGTCTACTATTTCCATACAAATTTCATCAAAATTTCCACCCGGTTGAAAGTGACAAAAAACACACACACATAAACTTTCTCTTCTATAATTTAAGTACTAGCTGCGCCCCGCGGTTTTTTTTAAATTTATTTATTTATCTAAGTTAATAACATACATAAAATATGTATAAAAATACAACTCTGCCAAACTGCGTAACAGTTTGTAGGCAGAAATATACTCTCATTTCATTACATTATATTGTGGTTACAACGAAGCATCATGAGGTTACTTAAAAATGAGTTTGTCAAAAACCAATAAATTAAAAAAAATAATAATAATAACTTTAACATGTTAAGAATGAAGTTGAGAATGAAGTTGACTGCAAGAGTTTAAAACCTTAATACTTTTTATTGTAAAGTATTAGGTATTTGTAGGATAAAATAGGAAGTAGGATAGGATTGGCTAATCATTAGGCTTTTGATAATCTCATTCAAAGTCAAAGACAAAGTCAAAGTCAAAGTCAAAATCTTTATTTGCATGTTAGTGGTACATGGTCTTAAGTATTGCGTCCACCCATTAACAGCCGTCAAATTAATACATAATATCCATCCTGAGAATCTGAGTTTGTCATACCAACTGTTAAACCCTACCTCCTCTGACGCCTTAGCGGTAGCGTGAGTGGGTGGGTGGTAGGGACCCCCAATTTACTTTTGACAAGGTGACTGACTCGGTAAATAATCCAAGTTACGAGAAGTCTGAATGTTCATTTCCAAGTAGTACTTCAGTATATTTCAAGCGACATTCTTAAATGTTTTTCCTAATTGGTACCCTTATGTTCTCGCAACCTCTTGACTGATTTTGTTCTTAATAAAGTTAAACTGTAATTTTACGAAATATTTGGCTGCAAAATTTAGGTTTTAAGGTTATGATTACATTTCGATAGGATTAGAAAACAGGTATCGCTTTATGACTTAAACTCAATGACCTAAGGCTCGGTCTTTTCACAATAATCTACCCACACATACGTTACCTAACTTAAGCCGCCCCATTTAGAGTTGAATATCGTAAATCATATTTGATGATAAAATGAGATCAGCACCTAGGAATACATTTTTTAAACAAATAGTTTTTATTGGTATTAATCGTAATCATCACGCCTTTCCCCCGAGGGGGCTAGCAGAGGTGTAATACAACACCCACACTTCGCCCGACGATATTCAGTCCCAAATGTGACAGGGGGCGAGCCTGTCGCCATACACCGGGCTCCAGTTATGTAGCAGATGACATACGATTAAACGTAAAAAGAACGAAGGAGAATGAGAATAAGTTGCTCGGTTAAACTTTAGAGAACTATCTGGCTATGTCGTATTCGCTGAAAATTTAGAGAACTACGTTCCGATAGTTTTTTTTAAGAAGATATTTTTTGCGATTTTTTTTCCAAAATGAGAATGATTTTCAAAATTTTACTTTTATCGGTTTCGTATTTTGGTTATTTTTACTACCAGCTGTTTTTTGCACGTTATCATCACATTTCTTCATATCAAACTAGGCGCAAACAAAATACATGTTTTCGTTGATTTCGTGTAATACCGGGCCTTAATCACTTTTACTCGAAGACTAAAAAGTGTCTTCAAATCTCCAATGAATTGGTTTCTTCTAGCATGTTGCATCATAGGTCACATCAGGCGAGATTTCACTCTGTTGAAAAACAACTGGAAACACAATGTTATCCTGACCCAAAATATTATCCTAAACTTTTAAATACAGCAAAATTGAGTTTGAATGATCGTTTGTTTGTTATACTTTTACGCCTTAGCTACTCAACCGATTATCATGAAAATTTTCATACACGCTGCCAGGAGTACAGAAAAGGACATGGTATACCTTTTATCCCGAAAAAATAATAGCATCTGAAATATTACAACAGTACAATTAACAAACAGTAAATTAAAAAAACTCCGACACCGACTTTCATCAACACCGATTTTCATCAAACACGTGTTCAAGAACACTTCCGACTAATTCATCTATAAACAAAAAAAAAGCAAATCAAAATCGGTTCATTCGTTCGGGAGCTACGGTGCCAAACACACACACACACACACAGAGAGAGAGAGAGAGAAACACACACACACGCAGACACGTCAAAAAATTAAGATCGTATCAACCGTTAGCACGTCATCGTCGACCACACACACAAGAGCCAATCCATCCTTCAAGACTCGCCACTGGAGACCGTAACCCCACTTGGTCAAATACACCCAAAAAGGCCAACTTAAACCCTAAGCAAATTCCTGCCTCTCGAAGTATCTCGACATATTTTATTACCCTTCTATCGAGTCACCAATCAAGCGGAACAGAACCGGCCTCGACCTTCGTCTTGGCATAAAATATACCCACCTGTCTCCGAGGACCTATTTGAGGAGTCGTTGCCTCGGGATCCCTTTGTAGCCAAAAACTAGTTAAGCACTCTTTGATGATAAAGTTTCAGGGTGGAGACAGATCGAGGCTAGGCTTGGGTTGGAGGATACCTATTCGAACTTTACTTAGAAGTTTATATTGAGTTCTTGCGAGTAAATATTAAACTTCCTTTTTTATACAACGGACTAGGCAGGAACCATCGATATACTCGTACGAGTGTGTATTAGTACTTTGTACTTACACTTATATTTGAACTACCTGCGTCCAGCAGTTTTACAGGAACCGTTTATTTTTTCGGGATAAAAAGTATGTCCTTTTCTGTACCCCAAATAACGGGTATGCAAAATTTCATGATGATCGGTTGATTAGTTAAGGCGTGAAAGCGTCACAAACAAACAAACAAGCAAACGAAGAAACTCACTTTCGCATTTATAATATTAGTTAGGATGGCAGTAACTGAATTAAAACTGAGTTCGAGCCAACCTCAGCTTCACACAGACAGACAGTTGTTTTCTATGGTTGAGAGGCTAGGTGTTTGACCACAAGCCTTAATTTAACTTGCCTGGTGAAACATAGAAAACATCCAAGATGTGTCTCACTCCGTATTCACAAAGATTACTAGAGCGCATGAACCATTGAAAAACTTAACTAAAAGCGATGGCAGCCTAGTTGGGAGAAGGTCCGCCTCTCAAGCCAGAGGGAGCGGGTTCTAACCCAGCCGGACGGCACGCACCAATTTCTTTATTGTGTGAGCATATGTGCGTATTGTATGTCATCTGCTACATGACTGAAGCCCGGTGTATGGCGATAGGCTCGCCCCCTGTCTCATTTGGGACTGAATATCGTTCGGCGAAGTGTAGGTGTTGTATTACACCTCTGTCAGCCCTTTCGGGGAAAAGGCGTGACGATTAGAATTTACTTAGAATTAACTTAGAATTTACTTATATATGTAATGTTTGTGACTGTAATTATATAATTGTACGGGGATTAGTAGTATCTTAAAATAATGTCAAACTATAATTCCATTCCATGTTTTATACATTTAAATTGGGTCGACGTTTGAGCCACCAACTCGCCTGGATATGAAACGACGATGCATATGACCTAAGATGAAGCACGAAGATCTAGAAGATACTGTACTTAATATTCTGTACTAGCTCCGCCCAGAAGTGTTACCCTCGCGGTTAAAAAGTATGATATGCGTTATTCCTGACTACCTATCAAATGATTCCAGATCCAATCAGCCGTTCTGGCGTGATTGAGTTACAAACATCCATCCATCCAATCTTGCTCATTAATCATATTTGTGTGATTCAGGAATTTAAAAAATAAAATAACAAATAATTTCTAGACATTTTTCAGAAACGGTCGCCTGACCCCAAACTAAGCAAAGCTTGGACTATAGCTGCCAAAGACTAATATACGTACATCCTACTAATATTATAAACGCGAAAGTTTGTAACAATGGATGGATGGATGTTTGTTACTCTTCACGCCAGAACGGCTGAACAGATCTGGATGAAATTTGGCTGAGAGATAGAGTACAGTCTAGAATAGCTTATAGGATACTTTTTAATCGCGGGTGAAACCGCGGGGCGCAGCTTGTAATTATATATTTTTAAATAAATCCAAACATAGAACAAACACAAATGCTCATCACATAAATACCTATCTTATACCTTTAAATGAGCAATTCTTGTATATATATGACGGCGCGAGATATAATTGGATAAAGAAAATCAGTTTATTTTGAGAGTTGTTAATCGATAGTTTTAATCTGTGGTTTTTGACGATTAATCGATTTGTTTATGGTCATTTAGAGCGGTTAACACCGAATGGAGTTGCGTTTGGGATTTCGGGCGAACGTCATGTCTGTCAGTCAGTGGTTGACAGGACTGGGCTGAAAGCGGTCGCACGCAATGGTCATTCGTAAACCCATTACTCTAAATCGCCAACTATCTTTGTGATCATTCACTAAATAAGTAGTCTAAGTGACTGTATAATTAAATTAGTGAAAAGCCTTCAATGCTGTCCCCTTATTTCAACGTTCCTGAAGTTTGACGCCGACCATAAATGATAGCGAGTTCACGGATGAGAAATCAGATACAACACCTCGGCCTACTAGATTTTCTCCGTCATCAAAAGTGGAAGGTCACAGCGCGGCGGCCTTTCCTATGTTTCTCCGACATCAATGAGATCGGGATGTCACAGCTTGGCTCCTATTTCCTACATTTCCCCGACATCAGAATTGGGATCAGAATAACGTCCACAGCAACAAGATATGGCTCCGTCTTTGGCTACAATTGTGCAATGACCTGGAAGCGAAGTGGCATAGCAACAGACTGCTGATAGGGTCGCCCCTACGTGCTATTATTGTGGAGTGTGAGGACTGTTTCTTCGTGGTGCATGAAGGGCAGCAGAGCGGCAATGAGAGAGTGAGCATCGAGTAGACGTCTGCATTATCTCGACGGCGTTTGATTACACCTAGTCTATGCTATGTGACGCAACTAACAAACAACGAGAGACGAAGGATAGTAGTGTACCGAACAAAACGTCGACACCTACGTGTTACTACTGCAACGAGGTTACATCGCCACTCGTTGATCGAAAAAGGGCACCAAAATTAGCAGCAGCAACGTGCGAGATCCGGTCAATGCCTGGAGGGCTATTCTTACAACTCGAGATTCCATCATACCTCGAAAAAAATGGCTGAATTCGAGATGCCTTATTCTATACGCTCTTGATCGAGATAATCTCGATGGCTGGGGCACGAGATGTCTCGAGTAGTCGGAGGCAGTGGAGACTTCCAGGAATCGAGATCGAGATGAGATGAAAATCTCCTATCTCCGAATTGGGCCCCTGCACTATGAAGCAGCCATTGATCACCTACGAGTAGCAATTGAATCCGGTGAGAAGTTTTCATTTTGTTTGATATTCGTACACTGTGTATGTCAGAGTGCTATTTTCTATTGGAGTTGCTTAAAGTTTAGAAATACCCACAAACAGTTTAGTCATACGGCCGCTTGCGGCACATGTGAGTCATGCAGTTAATAGATAACTTACTAAGTGTCAATGCTTTTGGTAAAACTAAGCCTGGAGGGCAGTAGCCGGTAGGATAGTAGCCTGTGTAGTAATAGCCTGTGTGGCAATAGCCTGTGTGGCACTCGCCTGTGTGGCACTAATCTACATGGTACTATCCTATGTGGCTCTAGCCTGTGTGGCAAGCCGGTGTAGCAAGCCTGTGTGGCAAGCCTGTGTGGCCAGCCTGTGTGGCAAGCGTATGTAGTTCTAGCCTGTGTGGCAAGCCTGTGTGGCCAGCCTGTGTGGCAAGCGTATGTGGTTCTAGCCTGTGTGGCAAGCATGTGTGGCAACCCTGTGTGGCAAGTCAGTGTGGCAAGTCTTTGTTACAACCTTACTTTTGTTGCATTATAGTCTGAGTGACGACCTAGCCTGTGTGGTCAGCCTATGTAGTAAACTCCTCCCGGTGTAACATTAAAGTACGAGTAAAATTAAGAATCTCGTAAAATGTTGACTTTCGTACTATTTAAAGTTATAGTTGCACTACACAAATCCCTATTAGCACATCTCCATACAGTTGTGTTGTTATTGTTAAATTTCATGAAATTGTATTTGTACTCATTACATAACGTACAGTCTTTCCCTTTTTGTGATTTTATGAAATTAATTATTATTTAATGAAAGAAATGAACACTATTTGCATTTTAGGATTGTCAAGCTGACATACTTTAAATATGCCAGTAAGACCAAAGAGTTTAAGAACGCAATAGCACCTTTATCATAGAGTTTCAATGAGGCAATTGAGAAAGTAGCATTTTGAGAAAAGTAAAGTGCACTACATGTGTGATGTGATATGAATTGTTTGTTAATTTGTTGATATACTACACACTAATGAAGTGGTACAAAGGACAAAAACGAATGAAAGTACAGTCTGCAGCAGTTATTTAAAAAAGGGTCGAGAATACGCGTTGTCGTTTCAGGAAGATCTCAATTTTGGCGGTTGTCAATTTAGGTAGATGACGATTTAGGATGTTGTCACTTTCGAAAGTCGTCGTTTTCGGAAGTTGTCAATCTGGGAAGTTTCACCCTGGGAAGTTGTCGTTGTCACCCTGAGGGACCTAGCCTGTGTGGCAAGTCTAAGTGACAACTTTAATGGCATGTTATTAGTTTGAAATTGGACACAGCAGTTTTCATAAGTCCAAACCGCGTATGTGTACTGTCATTGGATTTTCAATGTGGCTTGATTAAATTCTTGGAACATTGGATGTATGATTAATAAGTTAGTTTTAGCCTCGATTATTCGATTGGTCCCAATACAATTTATTTCACTAAAAGTCAAGTTGTTATTTCAATTATCATGACAATTTATGGGGATAGGTAACGAATATGAAGTTACTGTTGGAAGAGTCGATTATACTCTGGTACGATGTTTATGGTTGGTAGAATTGGGTTTAACTGTGTTTTGTGTTATCCCATAACTGTGTCCGCTTTCTGTGAAATTATGGAGTTAGATTTGACGGTCAGAATGACCGAGCGTTAAGTGGTTACTTGAGCTCTTTGATGATTGTCCACAGATGATGAGATGAACTATTCACCCGAGGACGTGTGAAAATGCAGGATGGCCGTGACGGCGCGAGATATAATTGGATAAAGAAAATCAGTTTATTTTGAGAGTTGTTAATCGATAGTTTTAATCTGTGGTTTTTGACGATTAATCGATTTGTTTATGGTCATTTAGAGCGGTTAACACCGAATGGAGTTGCGTTTGGGATTTCGGGCGAACGTCATGTCTGTCAGTCAGTGGTTGACAGGACTGGGCTGAAAGCGGTCGCACGCAATGGTCATTCGTAAACCCATTACTCTAAATCGCCAACTATCTTTGTGATCATTCACTAAATAAGTAGTCTAAGTGACTGTATAATTAAATTAGTGAAAAGCCTTCAATGCTGTCCCCTTATTTCAACGTTCCTGAAGTTTGACGCCGACCATAAATGATAGCGAGTTCACGGATGAGAAATCAGATACAACACCTCGGCCTACTAGATTTTCTCCGTCATCAAAAGTGGAAGGTCACAGCGCGGCGGCCTTTCCTATGTTTCTCCGACATCAATGGGATCAGATGCGACGGCGTGGCTCCTCCTTTCCCTACATTTCCCCGATATCAGGAGTGAGATGTGAAGGCTCGGCTTCCTATTTCCCTACATTTCCCCGACATATATATATATATAATTGGAATCTCGGAATCGGCTCCAACGATTAGGGGGTTTCGGGGGCGATAAATCGATCTAGCTAGGAATCATTTTTAGAAAATATCATTTTATTCGTGTTTTATCGATAATCAATCTCAACTGAAAAATATGACTCTTCCTGACATCTATTGGCGAATAATAATACTACTATTTTTTGTGAGCAACTAATTGCTTTAACGACACAACAACAGATGGCGTTGTTAAGTAACACGAAGTCAATGAGTGTTTGCTTTGAGGTTAGACTAAAATCAATTGTTTATTATCCAAAAAACACAATTAAAAAATAAAAAAAAATACCGAGCAAAGCTCGGCCATCCAGGTACTATATTCCCTAAATGGGAATCGAACTCACGCCCCCAAGCTCAGAAGCTACTACCACTACCTCTACTAACCGAGCCACCGAGGGAGTCGAAGTCTATTGGTAATAAAATGTCTTCTCAATAATTATCAAAAATTACTGCGTGCAGATCCAACAAACAATGAAAATAGGAAAAAAGTGATGAAAAGCCGACCATCAATCGTAAATTGAGCGAAACATAGAAGCGTGCCAGCACGGCTGTTAATGCTTGAACAATTTCCAGGCTTGCCAAATTCAAGCGGATTAAGTTACGGACGACTAAAAATAGAATAAAACTCTCGTGCGGAAAATAAAACGGAGATATTGTATTCAAGAAAACCTTTATACTCGTAGTAGAGCAAAAATCATATTACTCATCTAACACGGAAATAGTAAGTAGGCACGTGTAGTATAACGCCCTAACTGACTGGCTCGGTGGCTCGGTGGCTCAACACATGCAGGGAGCAAGCTTCAAAATATCTCTTTGACAATACGAACCGCAATCCCATTGATTTTTCTTTCCATCAAGTGACGGTATCCACTATCATCAAAACCTTTAATTCTTTGAAGTCGAAAATGTCAGAAGATATTTGGGGTTTTTCTGTTAAATTTGTTTCGAATATTATAGAAGTCCTAGCACCGTATCTTGCGGAAATCTTCAATGATTGCGTCGAAAAAAACATCTTCCCTGACTTGATGAAATGTGCTAAAGTCTTGCCATTGTTTAAGAATGGGAATAGCAAGATGCTAGGTAATTATAGACCTATTTCGATCTTGCCAGTGTTTAGTAAGGTTTTTGAAAAACTTTTATTGACACAACTCATTGCATTCTTCAATTGCAAGGGTATCCTATATGACAAGCAGTTTGGGTTTTCCAAGGGCTGCTCCACGACTGATGCTGTAACAAACTTTGTGGAAAATATTTTTGACGCTTGGGAAAAAGCACAGGACGTTATAGGTATATTCTGTGACTTGTCAAAAGCGTTTGACTGCGTAAATCACAATATCTTACTAGATAAACTGAGTCATTACGGTGTCAGAAGTGGCTCTCTGTTACTTTTGAAATCTTATTTATCTGCAAGACCTATGCAAGTTAACATTAATGGTGCACTGTCTGATGCCATGACTGCAGGTGTAGGCGTTCCTCAAGGTTCAATTCTGGGTCCTTTCCTTTTCTTGGTATACATAAATGATTTACCGTTTTATGCCCAAAAATATGCCAAAATAATTTTGTTTGCGGACGATACATAGTTATTATTTAACATCGCGCGTAATACTAAAACTTGTGATGAGATAAGTCAAGCGCTGAGTGCAGTTTCAAAGTGGTTCAGCACCAATAATTTGGCCCTAAATGCACAAAAGACAAACTGTGTAAACTTCACTCTGGTAAACAACAGAGCGATAAACCTTATAAAAATTAACGAAAATACTTTGACATACACCAATGAAACTAAATTCCTGGGCTTGACTTTAGATACAAAGTTACAGTGGGGACCTCACATTAAGAGACTGTCAGGTAAACTGAGCTCAGCTGCATACGCTATCAGGAAAATTAGGGATTGCTCGGACGTCCATACTGCTAGGTTAGTTTACTTTAGTTATTTTCACTCGCTCATGACGTATGGTCTCTTACTGTGGGGAAATGCGACGGACAGAGATGTGATATTTGTGCTCCAGAAGAGAGCAATTAGAGCTATTTACAAGCTTAGATCCAGAGAATCTCTGAGAGAATTATTTAAAACTATTCATATTTTGACAATGCCATGCCAATATATACTTGCTTGCATTTTATATGCTAAAAAACACAAGTAACTATGTAGAACGCAGTGTTAGTAATACACGTAAAAAAGAAAAATACTTATTACCCAAGACTAGACTTAAGAAAATAGCAAACTCCTTTAAATCCAATGCTATTAAATTTTTTAATATTTTACCCGAGTCATTAACTAACCTTAAAGAAAAACAATTTAAAAATACACTTAAAAAACTTCTTGCGGAGAAAGCATATTACACCGTACATGATTTTGTAAAAGATAGGAATGCATGGCGGGATATTGACATGGCTGCGATAAGTAATAAAATCATATTATGACATAATATTATATGAAATTATTTAAATTCATTGTGATAATTTTATTTTATTGTATTTTTATTTTTTAAATGTATTAATTGACCAGCTATCGTGCATTGTAACATTTATAAATTTTTGGTAGTTTTATAAGACATGTTTTTGGCAACTTGTGTTGATAATCTAGTAAGATTTTTTTTTGACATTCATAAGTGTATATTACCAATTAATGTAATTATACCCATTTGAAACAATAAACTGAAACTGAAACTGAAAGCTCAGTTGGTAGTAGTTGGTGGTTGGGCAAACAATAATGTGATAAACGTTTGTGTTTGTTCTATGTTTGTCTTATGTATGTATTAAAAAATATTTATGTACTAGCTGCGCCCCGCGGTTTCATCCGCAGTTAAAAAGTATCCTATGTGCTATTCTAGACTATAATATATATCTGTGCCAAATTTGATCCAGATCTGTTCAGCCGTTCTGACGTGAAAGAGTAACAAACATCCATCCATCCATTCATTCTTACAAACTTTCGCGTTTATAATATTAGTAGGATTAGTAGGATGTATTCCAGTCTCTGGCAGCCATAGTACAAGCAGGCGACCGTGTGTGAAAATTTATTTATTTATTGGGCGAAGGCTAGCTAGACGATCAATAGGTATTGTGATCTGCTGCTATTTATTGCATATCGTGATATTTAATAAGCGTATAGACATCTCACCTCACGGGATCTCACCTCAGCCCTTGTCAGACCTCAGTCCAGATCGTAATGTTACATATCGTCACACCTATCCCCCAAAGAGGCTGGCAGAGGTACCACCCACACTTCGCCGGACGATATCAGTCCCAAATATGACAGGGTGCGAGCCTGTCGCCATTCACCGGGCTCCAGTCATGTAGCAGATGACATCCAATAATCTTGTTCACACAATGAACATTTTGGTGCGTGCCGTCAGCTGGGTTCGAACTCGCTCCCTCTAGCTTGAGAGGCGGGCCTTCTCCAACTAGGCAATCATTGCTTTTATAGTAAAGTACCTTTGTAGTAGAGAAAAAATCATATTACTCATCTTACACGGTAATAGTAAGTAGGCACGTGTCGTACAACGTCCTAACTATTAGGCGAAGGCTAGCTAGATGATCAATAGATGTTGTGATCTCCGGCTATTTATTCTATATCGTGATAATATTCTAAGCTTATAGACTAAAGTATTAAGGGATCTCACCTCATCATTCGGAAACGTTTCCGATCGGCTCCCACAAATTTCAAACTCAAATGTTCGAATCTGAGTCTACATACTTTTATAAATTTTGGAATAGGGAATCGAGTATTAATTCGATCAGAATAATTTGAGTTTTTTTATTTTTTGGATTCCGAACGGAAACGCTTTCGAATGATTGTTAATACCTATGCAGATGATATAGATCATAATAGTTACTTTACGTGAAGCCTTCGCCTTAGGATAGACTACGGCAGAAAACAGTTATTTGTTATGCAAGGCTGCAAAGTTGTTTTTTGGGGCGAGTACTTGTATAGAATTTGCTCATGGTTCAAATATGGAACCCTGAGCGTAGCAACGGTTTCAAAAGTACGAGACGCCGAATAAATTTTCTGCCGAGCGAAACATACAACTTTTCAACGAGGAAAATTTGGTTTTTTTTTTGTCGTGCTGGCCAGTGCGAATATTCTAAGGTTTTAATTATAATTATTTATTTTTGCGCTAGCGGATAAAATGCACTTTTCCACTCAGATTTAGAACTACTGTTTATCTTTTGAAAAAAAAAAAAAATGCATTTTTCACCTCAGAAGCTCGTAAAGATTCTTCTTTCCAAGCTTTTCTCAGCTGAACAATGTTTGCTGAGCTGAAATTTTTCAATGTTTATAAATTAAATTAATGTTTATTTAAAAATATTTTATTGTGTATTATATCTTGTGTAAACAATAATCATTGGATGACTACTAAAGTCAAGAAATTTAAAAAATCCCGTTAAAAGAGAATTTACCTCTACAAATTTGTTTTATAACGACCAATAGGGTTTAATTGGTAGCGCGTCTATTATTAAAGTAGTAGTAGAGCTTCGTCCCGACTAGGCAAATTGTTAGCAGCTGACGGTCCACTAGTTTCAAGTAGCTGACCGACAGTAGCTGACCGACAGTAGCTGACCGGTTGGAGCTGACTCAACTTTGTTTTCACCCATGCAGTAGGTACTGTCCTTCAGCTACTGGGTCCGTGAAAACCAGGCTTGAATCACATAAGTATTAGGTAAACTCAATATTGAGTAAGCAGCGATTAAAATGCGATTCGGCAGCTCAGTGTATGAGTCAGCAAGCGATATACCGCAAACTGCGTGCAATACGCGGTGTTTCGGCACTATGCTATAGTTATTGATATAATTACGAGGTAGAACATTTGTAAGTTTGTTTGTAAACTAAACTCCAAAAGTACTGAACCGATACTAAAAAAATTTTTAATACAAGAAAGCTACATTATTCCTGATAGACATAGGCTATGATAGGCGAGTCCGCGGTTAGAAGAGTCAACTTAAAATATTTAGGGTAGCTAAGTGGATGCAAATAGTCAGCCGCTCACAGTTTGCATTTCCCTCCTTGCGTGACTCATAATGATTTGCTTAGTTAGGACGAAGCTTTTCTACTTGCTTGTTAAGGTATTTGTAGAGTATATACGTATTTTAAAGAGAGTAATACAGTACCTCTAAAACGATTAAGCCTTCATAATCCATGTATAACATCGTTATATTTGTTTTCTCATTATAAATTTAACTTAAATATTATGCAGCTTATTTAACACGCAGCTAGCTGAGAACATTTTTATAATGTTGGCATTACGGCGCGGCTCATTAACAACATTAATTACGAAACAATGAAAAATATAGAGCTTAAACATATTTTTGGAATTAAATGTTTAACGTGTTGATAGCTTATTTCACTCTGTTAGTTTTTAATGCTCAGGAAAATACGAGTATGAAATACATACTTTGTGGAAATTTGATGTTTTGTAAAGTGTTGTTAAAGTAATGATTACTAATTTAGTTGTAAGGAAAATTAACAATTGTGGATTCTCACGATAAGAGACCAATAAATTACCCCTTTGCTAATAATGGAACAGTTATTTCAGTGTTTATATTTTTCTCTCTTCTTAACCGGCTTCAAAAAGGAAAAAGTTCTCAAATCTGTTAATTTTTAACAAAGGTTGTTACCGCCTAATTCCATTATTTATTAATAGATTTAAAAAAAAAAATGATGGGATATGCTTACAGATTGGTCACTTTTTTCCAAAATCTAATCGACGGGAAATCGGTATTTTATTTTGCAAGACATTTTTAACTAGAGTGATAAGGACAAGACACCATTTAACTATTCCGGGGTTAGACAACGTTTATTAGTAAGGAGTTTAAGTAGGTATACTTAATACATTTAATTGGTTTTACTTTTTCATTCTGACTTGAATCTTGCTCGGTGCTCGATGCTCGATGCTCGGGTCATTCGGTCTGAACAAACTTACTAACTGTTTACTTAACCTATGAGGGCTTTGTCATCAAATTTTTTATTGAAGTAAAAGTTAAATTATTGACGTAACTTTTTGTCTCATCAATAGCTCAAACACAGAGCTATTACAGAACGCTCTCCCTAAAAATAACTTGTCACGGTCAACGACTTCCTGGATCCGCCCCTGGATCTCTCCATGACTCCACACAATTACCATCAATTCGAAAAATCATCCAAAAGAGAGCCATTATCGTAAAAAGTCAAAAACTATTGAACATCGTCCATATTTAAATACTAATTAACAAAATAAATATAAGCCGGAGTGAATGGCCCTTAAACGAATGTTTGCAGTCGAAAATATGGATTTTGGAGGCAATAAACGAATGGTAAATAATGAAATGAATGAACAAAGATTCGAGAGCTGAACGATATTTTACGAAGGATTAAGTATGAAATTACTTGTGAACTTTGGTAATTTATCTTTAGCTTTCATACGTCTACTTTGTAATCCTTGCGTGCGTTCAAAACATATTTTAGTACTTAGCAGTGAATGTTTTGGTTAAAATTACGTTTGATTTTAAGCTTTTGATAAACTACCTCAAAAAATTATAATAAACGAATGATTTTACATTATACAAGCATGATTAAAGTATTTAATCCGAAAATATTTTAACTGGAAAGACGCAGAAAGCTTTGTCGAGGTTACGTGTCTTTAAACACCGGTTTAAATACTTACATAAAGTTGTGCCCGAAATTTAACACGTTAATTATTTAACCGTCTATTGTTGAAGTTTGACTTAAAACAGGAGGTTATATCTCACCATTTTGTTAGCTTTCAGTGAACATCGGCCCAAAAGTTGAATATTGTAACTAAGTGAAAATTGAAAAGTCTTTTGGTTGAACTAAACAAATATAATATTTATAAATTTACATTTGTAATAAATGTATTTTGAACTACAGACCCGGCTCTAGCTGATAACTGACCGTAGTAAATGTAATCAATTAAGTAGATATAGTGAAATTCCGCACGAGTTTACAGCCAATTTGAGTAGATTTAGTTTATATAATTTAACTAACATTGCCTTAAAGTTTCTGACTACATAACTACATTACAACAATGTAAATAACTCTTGATTAATCTATGACTGGGGACTAAAGTTATGTGTACTGTTTCGAATAACGGTAAAGTCTAAAATAGAAACACTTTGGTGAATATACATATTTTAACGAAGGCCTAGTTTTGCTCTATTTTGTTACAATTCTGTGTATACAACATACTTTATGCGGTTTACTCGTGATTTTAGAATTGACATAAACTTTTTTTGGATCAGGCATTTTATTCGCTATTTTTATTTTTATTTAGCACACATAGAACCAGTAGAATGTATGTATATCTAAATAAAGAAATTCAAGTATAAGGAGAAAATATAACTATAAAAATATACTATAATTATACATAGAGTCCAGATTACGCACTATCTGTGTTTCAAAATCTAGGCGCTCTTTAAGCTTTTTAGCTCTATTAAGCGCAATTACGATGTAAATCACACGTTAAACAAAGATGAACAAGTGACATTATTATAAAACAAGTAACATTATCTTCCTCATTAATTTCTTTGTCAAATATTAAGTACTAGCTGCGCCCCGCGGTTTCACCCGCGTTTAAAACGTATCCTATGTGCTATTCTAGACTATAATCTATCTCTGTGCCAAATTTCATCCAGATCTGTTCAGCCGTTATGGCGTGAAAGAGTAACAAACATCCATCCATCCATCCATACATACAAACTTTCGCGTTTATAATATTAGTAGGATGTAGAATGGCGTCAAAATTCGCTCAGAAAATAAAAAGCCCGTACCAGACCATTGCCGCGGAAGCTCGCCAAAGTATGCATGTTGGTTGTTAGGGCTTTTGATCAATAGAAACGGCGTATCGCCGCTTTCACGGGCGTTCGCAGCATAAGTCTGCTACGGGCTTTACACATCGAAGCGCATGTGTAAACTCTGTAAAACATATGTGTGTAAGTGCCATAATATTATAACACGAGACATGATCTAGCGAAACAAGAATTATCCATCCATACTAAAATTATAAAATCGAAAGTAACTCAGTCTGTCTGTTAGTCTATCTGTTTGTCTATCTGTTTGTCTGTCTGTCTGTTTGTCTGTCTGTTTGTATGTCTGTTTGTCTGTCTGTTTGTCTGTCTGTATGTTTGTCTGTCTGTTTGTCTGTCTGTTTGTCTGTCTGTCTGTCTGTCTGTCTGTCTGTCTGTCTGTTTGTCTGTCTGTTTGTAGGCTTTTCACAGGCTAAACGGCTGAAATCTTGATGAAATTTAATAATTAGTTACAGTATATAACAAGGACGGTTAATTTGTGGATATTATTTTCTGAATAAACGCTAACGAAGTCGCGGGTAACAGCTAGTATTATAGATATCTAAGAGCCAATAAAAAAAGATACAGTACCTATTAAAATTGAGCAGAGAGTTACAATCTACTCAAATTAAGCACTCTCTTCACTCGTACCAGCCTCTTGACTTGTGAAGCCGGATTGAATCTTCAAGTAGTCAGGACACGTGGCTGAGTATCATTTATAAGTAAGTACGTAGTTTTTTTCATCTCTTAAGGTCTTTTTTACCTGTCCTTATGTCAGACGTTATCCATGTCCGCGTGTTATGTTCTCTCTGTCTTTGCCTTTTTGGATGTCTCTCTATTTTCTCTCCGCAAATTATTTAATCTCAGTATCTCGGTCTGTTACTGTTTATCTCTCCCTCTCTCTCGGTCCTTCTTTTTTATCTCCCTCTTTGTTTATCCCTCTTTTTCTTCTTTATCTGCGCCTCTTTCTCTCTTTGTCTGTAAATACCTCTGACTTTCAGACCATCTTTCCCGCCGTCTGTTGCTCTCTTTGACAGCATTTACGATTCCCCGCAGCACCAATTTTGATGCTAAGCACGGAAGTATGCATCATTCATAAGAACAACACATGATTTACGACAGAAACATGAGAGAAAACAGGATAGTCGCGAGAAAAACGAACTCACATTTTGACTTACAAATAACGCCGGCTATATGCTATCAAGGCCATTCGTATTCCCCGATTCGATGCGCATCCCGACGCACACCGAAAAGTGGACATAAAACCACTAAGGGCTAACCGAACCATATTTTACTTTGAAGAAAACGGCGACACATTCGGCCTTATCTTTAAAAAGGTATTTATAACCTATTCCCCTCACGTTTCGTCTACAAAAGGTCTTCATATAGAATGTAATATTCAGCAGCAGGTGAGTTCGGTGACATAATGTTATTTATTCTAGAAATCTAATAATACCTGTCGCGTGCAGCCAGTTTCTATCTAGACGCTAAAGACGGTAGTAATTAAACGCTCACCAAAAACTGCTTTACTTTTTAGCTTTGTTCATAAAGCCAAAGTCAAAGTATTTATTCCGCATAACGGTGATTGTTGCGTGAGTTCACAAGATCTTAAAAGTTATAATATAAGTATCTCAAAAAGGACTCTATTAGGGCATTGGAATATCATGTGGAGATGAGTCAAGTTCATAAGTTGGAGATCATTACATATATTCTATACTAGCTGCGCCCCGCGTTGTCACATGCGCTTAAAAAGTATCCTATGTAGTAGTCTCCTATGTAGTATCCTATATGCTATTCTAGACTATAATCTATCTCTGTGCCAAATTTCGTCCAGATCTGTTCACCCGTTCTGGTGTAAAAGAGTAACAAACATCCATCCATCCATCCATCGTTACAAACTTTCGCGTTTATAATATTAGTAGGATCATTTACCTAGTTGATTTATATTTCGTTTTAAGGACTAATTTATATTTCATTTAAATATTACCTCATGGATTTTTCTGAATAAGATTGTGTGTTGGTGAGTTTAACAAACCAATACGTTTTTACCCGACTGCGCAAGAAGGAGGGTTATATTTTTCGAGTGTATGTATGTGTGTAAGTATGTATGTCTATATGTGGGTATGTTGTATGAGGTTTATTTGGCACGCCCTCCAACCTAAACAGTATTGATGGATTTCAACATGTGAGGTGTCATTTGAATCGTCTTGATAGCGGAAGTGACGTAGGGTACAATATTTTCAGCCGGGTTTTTTTGTTTTTGTTTTAATAATAATAATAATAAATAATTTCTCGTCTGCAGGTACTTGACAAATGATTCTATAGTAGAGAATAGCTTATCGAGGTTCAATCTTCTTTCAAAATTTGAAGTCAAAAGGAAGCTAACGTCATGGTTGCAAACTCTTAATTATAACGAAACAGAAAATTTACTAGTCTGATTCTCACCCTAAATTGTGTTTTTGGTGCATATTCCTAAAAACCTCCACCCCTACCACGGTATTCCCTTTTTTTACCTATTTGTTACCTTACACTGTCCTTGTCCAAACACTGGCAATTAGTTGTCCCTGATGTACCCATCCTACTGAAGAACCAACTGTCTCCCATAGCACAGGATCACCCTAGTTTGGGAGACAGGAAATCTCATGTAATTGTATAACTATTTTTAAAAGCAAATAAACGATTATTATTATTATTATTATCTTTATCGATGCCAAAAAGGAACGCAAACAAGATCAACCAACAAAGTTAAATTGGAAACATTTCAATTTTCTTAAGCGATGATAGCCTAGCTGGAGAAGGCCCACCTCTTGAACCAGAGAAAGCGGGTTCAAACCCAGCCGACAGCACATACCAATTTGTTCATTGCAGTGTAAACATATGTGTGTATTATTTGTCATCTTCTACATGACTGGAGCTCAGTGTATGGCGACAGGCTCACCCCCTGTCACATTTGGGACTGAATATCGTCCGGCGAAGTGTGGGTGTTGTATTACACCTCTGCCAGTCCCCTCTGGGGAAAGACATGACGATATGTTGTTTAATGGTCTTTCAGTATTTCTGATGTGCAAAAAAATATTTACTTATCTCAAAATAAGCGGTTTCTAGAAGTAGCTACTTACTTTAACGTCGTTACAGTTACATAAAACTTGGATTACCTAATTTGTAATTCATTTTAGTTTTGTCGTGCAATGTTAAATCTTCAAACGCTATTTTAATTTATTTTCGCTTTGTTACAGATATTTTGTTATATAACTCTCTGAACCGAATTGCTTTACACAACATTTTATCTCACAAGCATTTAATCTAAACTGGTCGAGTTATTTAAATTTAAATGTATTCTGACACAATTTAATTAAATTTAACTAGGCTGAAATATCAATAACACCTGGATTGTGAATACAGGAGGTATTAACAATCCAGGTGTTATCTCTTCGCTTAAAAAAACCGTGAATATTTGCTAGCAGCTGACTGCTTTAATATCTCCAACCTGAATACTTTTTTCATGTGATTTTGAATACTTTTTTCATTCTATGATGGTGATGATGATGATGATGATGCAATCCATGCCGATTTCGGCATCCTCGATCATTTCCTATTGCTGGGTGGATAACTTCTTGACATAACCTAACATCATATCGTCACGCCTTTGCCCCTAAGGGCCTGGCAAAGGTGTAATGTGTGCTGGAAGAAATCGCTTTAGGCGATAAGGTCGCCCTTGTACTGCAGAAAAATGTATTTTAGTTTTTAAGATTTTCATATAGTTTTTGGTGTGCAATAAAATAATATTGTATTGTATTGTATTGTAATCCACTTCGCCGGACGATAATTATTAGTCCCAAATCTGACTGTCACAGGGGGCGAGCCTGTCGCCCTACACCGGGCTCCAGTCATGTGGCAGATGACATACAATACGCACATGTGTTCACATAATGAACGAATTGGTGCGAGCCGTCAGTTGGGTTCGAACCCGCTCCCTCTGGCTTGAGAGGCGGGCCTACACCAACTATATAGGCTATCATCGCTTACATCCTGACATGGCTGTTATAAGTAGGTAGGTAGGTACCTATATACCCAATCATTGCATGCCGTAAAAGTTCAATGATCTCTAAGTAGGCCTACTTATAAATATATTTTAGCAAATTTAGACTGTAGAGATCCAGAGAAGATAGATAGCGAAAGTGATTAGCGTGTTCAGATCTCACGCCGAGAGCATGGGGTTCAAATTACAATAAAGAAACCTATTACCAATCATCCTTAAATTGAAAATTGTGTCGAAAAATCGTAATATATAGTTAGTACCTTAGGTAATTCATGTACAACCTTTTTTTTTTTTACCTGACTGTACAATATAAATGTTGTCCGCATCGTCAGTAAAAAAAAAAACTAAAATTACTTGTCAGTCTGGACATCGTGTCCGAATATTTTGTGTCCGAGTCGTCAGCGACTCCTAAAATTGAAAGTGTCAATTCAGACACTGTGTCAGAATATTTTGTGTTCGAGTCATCGACGAAAGAAAATCTGTCGTCATCAGTGGTACCAGGATGTTCCGTCACGCCGCGAGAATTGGCCTCACAGATTCCAATTTCATCAAATTCATCCATCCATCGATCCATCCATCCCTTTTCCAAGTAGAAAATCGGCCCTCTACCACCATTGTGGATTTTCCTTGGATACTTGTACTAAACGTTTCGATTCTACCTTTTTAATCCGTCCGGCAAAGGATTTTAACAATCAGCCGGCTTGCTTATTTCCTGAGATTAAATCTCGGCCTTTTCAGGGACGGAGTGATTATGATATCTGCTAAGTTTGCATGCTTCTTCTTCGGCCTCATCATCGCTTATCGACAAGCTAATTAGTTTAACGCATTGACGAAAACAATAAAACTTTTTAACAATAAATTCAACCTCTGAAAGAACTGAAAAATCATGAATACCTAACTAATTTCTTAAACTAATGTAAGTAAACCTAAGTAATTTTGAGTCGACGTCAAACTTAGGTAGGTACGAGTAGGTACCTACCGAGTATATACGCCGCCGCCGCGCATCACGCTTCACGTAGGTAATTAATTACCTAATTTGCTTGTTAGGCGCCGACTCAAAATTACTTAGGTATACTTACATTAGTTTAAGAACTTAATTATTAATGATTATTTACTTTTCAGTTCTTTCGGCGTTTTCATTTTTTGTTGAAAAGTTTTTATTTAAATTTTTTTTTGGTATAAAAGAGACTAACCGGTCTAAACTCAACATTAAAATCTGTGAGTTAATTTCCCACCCTTAGGGTAGGACTTTTTATCCCAAACGTATATGAGACTAACTTCGAAGAATACCATATTCAATAGAATAGAATAAAGAATATTGTAGAATAAAATAGTAGAATCATAGAATAGAATATACAAATAAAGAATTATCAAAATCGGAAAACTCTATAAAAAGTTATGCGTGGTCATACATTACAATCAGTGAGTGAATAATCAATCATCCCCTGTTTTCCTACCCTTAGGGTAGGTTTTTTTTTCAAAACTTATATGAGACCATCTTCGAGATATACCTTTTCTAGACAAAATATTTACCCACGCGTCGACTTGTTCGTCGAACCTCCTCTGTTTCGTTGGTTAAAAAAAAGATATCCAGTAAAGTACGCAACCGTGAAATTTAACGCAGTAAACCCTGCCTATCATTTATCATACACATCAGTCTACTGCTGGACAAAAGCTTCTCCCAAATCCTTACTGATCCTGTTCCTTATCCACATCTACGCTTCGCAAGAAAAACCTACCTAAGTATAAATGTATATAACTACACATTACGTTAAAAGAAAACCCATTCTATACTTAGATTTCATAAATCTAAAAGAAACTTTCGCATCTTACCTAAATCATCGAATTCTAAACAAGTCGTCGTGGGAAAGAAACTGTAAAAACTCTTTACAGCAACATTTCTAAGCCATTAAGAGCGTAGGTGCGTTTATCTCAAGACCCATTTGCAAGAACTTATTCAGCGTTAACAAAAGAAAAATACCCGAAAAGCTATGGCGCGGCCGGCGGGCCATTTCGTCACTTTATCTTTCCCAATTGGGCAACATTCCCGATACGCTGGGTATTCCCAAAACGAACATTCTCGGAGCACTTCATTCATTACCGAGTTCAACCACTCCTTCTTTGTCTTATTGGGCTTCTGGCGAATTTAGGCCGGCTGGAAGCGACTTACGTAACCGCCTTTTTAAAGTAAGGGTAAAGCAATGATTATACTTACTAATATTATAAAAGTAAGAAAGTACAATAAATGCGAAAGTTTGTGAGTTTATTTAAGTGTTAGTGTGCTACTTTTGTATCAATCTTATGTTTATTTTAGTTATTTTTGCACACCCTGTCCCATACTCATTTGTCGAATCCTCTCCATCCTACGGTTGCCTAGAAGAGATCGCTTTTAGTGATAAGGCCGCCAGTTGTTACACTATTTAATAAGTTTTATCATTATTTTTCTCTTGTTGTTTTGTTATCTGTGGTGTGAACAATAAAGAGTTTATCTATCTATCTATCTATCTTTTTTACACTCAAAAAGATGGACGGATTAGAATGAAAATCTGAACGGAGATAGCTCAAACCCTGGTTTGTCAAATGATGCAAAACAACAAGGTCTAGCCGGGAGCCAACACGTGATGACGTCACTTGTCATCCGTCTCTTTCGAACTATTTGTAAATTACATATTTCGGCCTCGCTTAAGCATCGATTGACGTCACTACGTGTTGCCCACGTGACCATTTTGGACTCGGAATGCAATACCTGGCAGAGTATATTTACAAAGCATGGTTTGACACATCATTTCAGTAGGCTGTAGAATAGCGGGTGAGACCACAGGGCGCAGCTAGTGGGTAAATAAGGCCTTTTCTAAATTAAGTATATGTGTAATCTTTATATCTAAAATTTAGTATATAAGCGATAATAGCCGAGTTAGAGAAGGCCCGCCTCTCAAGCCAGAGGGAGCGGGTTAGACCCCAGCCGACAGCACGCACCAATTTGTTCATTGTGTGAGCATATGTGCGTTTTGTATGTCATCCACTATATGACTGGAGCCTGGTGTATGGCGACAGGCGCGCCTCATGTCACATTTGGGGCTGAATATCGTCCGGCGAAGTGTGGGTGTTGTATTACACCTCTGCCAGCCCACTCGGGGGAAAGGCGTGACGATATGTATGTTATGTTTTTATGTTATTTAGTACTAAAATGTGACTTAGGCTTTATGAACAATCTGTCTTCAATTTAAGGCCAGTTTTTTCCCCAAATACTGAATTATTCCCAAATTACGATTTAATAAAAATAAAGATTGATCAAAATAATTTTAAAACAGAAAATAAAATGTTATTAGATCTCGCTGTTGATTTGTAATAAATTAAATTAATGTCTATACCCAAGTGATTTATAAGACACTTTACTAGGATAAAGACGTATTAGTGCTATAAAAATTCAAATAAAACAGCGGATTTGCGATTATAAAAGTCACCAGTTTAGTTAGTTCAATTTAAAATTCAGTTTAGTAAATTTCCAATTAACAATTTTAGCACAATCATAAAAATATGACTCTACCAAAATCTTCGAAATTTGTAGTAGGTTTTTTTATGTTGCTTTGAATAGTAGAATTATTTATTTGATATTAGGGGTGAGATTGAGGGATTATTTACCACCAAAAGATGAGCGCTGCGAGAATGTGTGTGTAGCCAGAAAAATTCCACCAATTGGATCATTTTTTTTAATTTTAATTTATTTACTTCAGTGATCTCATTGGTGTATTTTTTTTCCTTGAGATTCTCGCAACGCTCATTTTCTGGTGAAAAAAGCCACCTTGTGGTTTCCAATTACCGGTTACTTCCAGTACGCAACATTGCAGGTACCAGGGTAACAGAGACTACATAGAGTCTTATCTTGTTTCTTTTCTCAACGTATCGATAATAAGGTGACAATAGAATCAATAGACACTTCGACACACCCGAGCTTATCGAGCAGCGGGACGCCTGACATCTCGAAATAAACATCTCGATATAAATAGGGCCAGCTTAATCGAATGAGGTCCAACTAAATTGTTTGTTGGGTGTTAGCTGCACTCTGTGGTTTTACTTGTGGCTTTTCGGTTTTCTTTAATTTTTTTTCTTCCCCCATCCAGGGAAAATTTGGCGTCGCACGTCTTGTGCATTTGCCATTGCCAAGTTAATATAGTTATTTACAAATGATAGAGTTATAATGATAAGGTGACGATGACGATGTTGGATCCCTCCCTTTTCCACATTTCAGTAAAGTGATGGATACTTTAAGTGGAGTTTTGTAGAGCACACGAAAAGTCACGTTCCGCAATCTTTGTGTCATTTGCCCACACTCGTGCACCTTAATGAACCGGTAAAGGTTAATAATCCACCGTTATAACACTCTAGCACTCGAAGAATCACACGATTTATAAAATAATACAAAATTACGACAACACCTTTTCGGTTTCCGCCAAAAACTCTTTCTTTCCTTTTCTTTTCGCTATCCTTACCTAGGCTCGTTTCGGTACAGTACAAGGTTCTCGTAATTTCTTGCCAAATTTCGTATTGCTTCAGCCGCTAAGCCATCGTTAACCATCTATCTATTATTTGTTTAAAGATCGATGCGTTGAACGGACAAAGTTACTTTCATTTGTTTGTGTGATCGTCGATGTATCATGGTGATCATGGTTGATTGTTTTCTATGTCGATTCAATGAGTTATATGGCAAATAGATTGAAGAATAATCATGCTGTTTGTTGAATGAATGAGTGCTATATTTGCACAATAATGCGCGCAGTGGGGTTCAATGTTGTTATTGGAAAATATCGGAAAATGCATTTTCTTCGAAACAAATAACGCAGAACGTAATAATTTGTACTTTGCTGTGTTAAACCGGGTACTATAAATAAAGACAATACTGTTGCAGATTGCAATTAAATAGTATTAAGCATAATAGCTATTTCCAACTCGTAGATTTCGAGGCAGGTGTAGTATTTCAACTCTAAAATAAATTCAAGTAACTATGAAAATATTCATTCAAATTCCACACTCAGGTGTTTATAAGTAGAGATGAATATATGACGCTATAGTACTTTTAATATTTGTGTATGTAAGTATATTACTTTAGTGCAGGAAAAAGTAGGTACGACATGGAGCGTTTTAAAGAGGGTTTCTACGAATTTCTTTCCGGGTTGGCAGCGCTTCAGCAGTACCCTTTGAGCATATCTGGACTTCCGCCGTTTGCTTGAAGGCAGCACCTAGTTTTGCGGGTGCTTTGCGGGCGGTTACCGTTTACCATGGTATAATAGTATATCCAATAATATAGCTTATCACCTATGCTAAGCAACTGACGACACGGTCAGTGCTAAGATGGGTGACCGCGAAGGCATTTACAACTGAAAGCTACCGTGGCTCGGGTGACACGTTAAATTGTAGGCCCCGGTTGTTTGTTCTATGACAACCATCGTCTAACTAAACTAGAAACAGGAATACTAGAATCAGGGCGAGCCACTCGGCATATACGAACTTGCTTGCTTGCTTATAATATTCTCCGCCAGGTAATTATTCCATTCAGAAACACGTAGTGACGTCAATCGATTCTATGCAAGGCCGAAATAAGTCCTTTACAGAAGTTCGAAAGAGACGGATGACGGATGACGTCATTATGTGTTTGCTTAATGCTGGACCTAGTTTTTGGATCATGCCGTTTACCATTAGGCAGGCCGTCTGTTGATTTGCCTCTTAAATACATAAATTGACTTCTAAAATGGTTTTTCCTGAATGCCTTTAAAAGTTTAAACAAATCACTACCTCCTGTACTTATGGATAATTTGCGAGCACCGATTAGGTAATACTTGGTAATTTCAGAGTGCTCAATCAGGTTCACTAATCCGAACGACACTTAAGAAAATTTAAAATTTAGATTTAGTGGACTTATCTCATTTTAACAGCCGTAATCTGGCCAATATTAGGGTCGCGTCACACTTCACACTTTGTGTTGTGCATGTACAAATAAAAAGTGATAGTTTGTGAGTTCATCATCATCATGTCAGCCCGAAAGACTTCCATTTTTGGACAAAGGCCTCCCCCAAAGATCTCCTCAACGATCGGTCTTGCGCTGCCCGCATCCAACGGCTTCCCACGACCCTCACCAGATTTTCATCCACCGCACCGGTTGATTTACCGATGGCACTATAATTATGTACAGTAGATTATTTTTATTTTATTTATTTATTTGTTTATCTAAGTTAATAACATACATATGCATTAAAATACAACTCTGCCAAACTGCGTAGCAGTTTGTAGGCAGAACTATACTCTCATTTCATAATTACATTATATTGTGGTTACAACGAAGCATCATGAGGTTACATACGAATGAGTTTGTCAAAAACGTGAGTCGTGAGGTTGGATGGCTGGAAAAAGCATACTTATGCTACCTGCAACGCAACGCGACAACGGTATGTCGACTCTTTCTAATCGAGAGTCTGTCTCTCTAATGTTTACACATAGCTTTGTCACGTTCTTACATGACAAAAAGTGACGAGAAGAATCTTGTCGCGCGCGCATGTTAGGCTTGCTGAACAGTTGTAAAGGTCAAAGTATCGCAATACCAGTCGTGACCTAAATATATTTCATACTGAACAAATGATAACAGTAAGTACCTAATCATTAAAATAATAAAAAGAAGAAACGGCTCGAGTCTAATTTCTAGAACACAGCGCGTGGACCCAACCTAACTACAAGCAAATGGACGCTACACAGTTCCGTTGACAGTATTATGATATGTGTAATAAAAAAGATATAGAGACGTACGTACAAGAAACTATAGCGACCACGAGACAACAATAATTATCACTGGTGCGACTGGTTGCGTTTGTTTGTGACTACGGTGAATTGTGTGCAGCACCTAACTTATGCGGTCCATTTTTAGGTGTCGTGCCGTTTCTTCCTTAAGAATAATATATGATCGAAGACCTAGGTATATAAGATTTTCAATGCTTGTCTCTAAACTAAGTCATGTAGGCCCTTTTTGTAGGTTTAACTTAGTTTTCTCATTGTTAGTTGTTAGACATCTCATTGAAATGCTTACACTTACGTAGAATTAGTTAATTTAGGACTAACCTTATACAATTAAGTAGGTACGCTAAATAAATATAAATTGATCTAAGGCGAGTAAGCTATCCGATCAAGATTATTATATACTAGCTGCGCCCCGCGGTTTCACCTGCGGTTAAAAAGTCTATGTGCTATTCTAGACTATAATCTATCTCTGCGCCAAATTTCATCCAGATCTGTTCAGCCGTTCTGACGTGACAGAGTAACAAACATCCATCCATCCATTCTTACAAACTTTTGCGTTTATAATATTAGTAGGACATACTTGTATGTACTTGAGGTACTTGCCTCAAAATATCATCTGTATTAAATAATTATTTTTTGTCCAAATAATAAAGCTTTTTCATGCTACAGTTGCTGCGCCGACGGTTAAACCGTACCGTAGTAATATTTACCGTAACTTAGTAAACTTTGCTACCTAAACTAGCAAATGCATTACTCCAGGACATATTCTATGAAGTATGCCAAATTTCATACAAACACACACAAACAAATTTTCCTTATAAGTAGTTTATGAAGGATAACTCTGGAACTTACTGCCTCGGTGGCCCAGTTGGTAGTGAACCTCCCTTCTGAGCGTGGGGGCGTGGGTTCGATTCCCACCTAGGGCAAACATTAATGTGATGAACATTAGTGTTTGTTCTATGTCTGGGTGTTAATATCTATTTAAGTATGTATTTAAAAATATCTAAGTATGTATATCAGTCTCTGGCAGCCATAGTACAAGCTTTGCTTAGTTTGGTGTCAGGCGACCGTGTGTGGAAGTGTCTCGAATTTATTTATTTACATTAAGGCTCGGTCACTCTATCATCGTATCAAAATGTTTTTCTATTTAACAATAGAAAAACATTTTGATATTTTTTTTAAGAAGATACTTTTTGTAATTTTTTTTCCCAAAATTTAAAAATTGTACTTCGGTTAAACTTTAGTTGGTTGTTTTTTCTTCCAGCTGTATTTTTCCACCTGATCATCATAATTCTTCATGTCAAACTAGGCGCAAAAAAAATGCTTTTGGTAATTTCGTGTAATAAGCTTCGCCTTAAGCTTTCCTTCTGAACCACCTATTCTACTTTTGAAAATATACCTAACACAAATAGTTGGTAAACAAAAATCATTAAGTTTGCGAAGGGCTTTAAATGCCGTTGAAAACGTTGTTTACATCACAATCCAATCTCAATAATCTCATAGACAAGCTGTATAAAATCATCATTAGGGTAATATTATAATCCATGCATGATAAAATGATAATATCGTGGAAAGATCGAAACAAGAATCATTTTCGCTTACTGTTTTATTAGTTTAGTATTAAAACGCATTATACTGAGAATATTCTCTATCAGAATACCTAGTTTAAATTTACAATACGGACGATGAGAAAAAAAAAATCAAACTTGAGTATGAATGGGCATAGCGGTAGAATACGAGCGAAGTATAGCATCTATACAGGGTGTTACAAAACCCTGTTGTATCCGCAAGGTGCGCATTCAGTATCGACTGGAGGTTGCAAATATGCTAGTTTAAATTAAATATTGACTCTAAACTACTCTACTCTACTCTAGTGTTGTTACACTATTTAATAAGTTTTATCATTATTTACTCTCGTTGTTTTGTTATCTGTGGTGTGAACAATAAAGAGTTTATCTATCTATCTAAAAACTTTAAACACACATCGTGGTCTGCCCTCCTAAAAGCGTGAACGCAGCCACTAGTCGCGTCAGTTTTATTTGTAAACTATTCGCGTCGTGCCTCTATTTTCTTAGAATAAAAGCCACAAACGTATGATACAGATTTATTAAATTTTTTTAGAATTTCCTTTTTTTAATACGTTCCTAAACCAGTCATAACTCTTGTTATTTTCAACTTGCATTTTTTTTCGTATTTTTGCTTGAATACTTATAAGGTGTGTATACACGCCCTTCAATTATACAACACGGTTTTTGTAACATGCTGTATACATGTAAAATTCCAAGTCCTGACTGACTGATATATCAACGCACAGCCTAAACCGCTGGTCCTAGAAACATGAAATATGGAGGGTGTATTCTTTGTGAAGTGTAGAACTGTCAACATCCACGAAGAAATGGTTGTTTCCTGTATGCCACGCGGAAGAATCCATGGGCGGAAGCTAATTTAACATACAAAGCATAACAGAATTATATTAGTAAGTAGATACTATTTACGTTTCTTCTTAAATTGTGATCGTATTCTACTTTATTCTGTGGTTAGGGAAAAGTTATCTGATGGCAATTAGAAGATTCCCTAACTGCTCTGAAGCGACCGGTGGTTGACGTTGACCGCGTCGATTTCTTTACAAACTGAGATAATTTGTTCAATGTTTAGTTGTTGTTTGTTCGACGTAGTAGGGTATAGATTGCCACAGACGAATAAATAAAAAAATAATGCCCCTCAGTTTCTTGCCTGTTCTTCTGAGTAGAGGCTCTTTATCCGAACAAGGCGGTCGAGTCTATTTAAAAAAACTTTGACGTTCACAAGTGTATCTTTGATACCCAAATTGAATAAAAACATTTTGATTTTGACTTTGAGACATTCATTAATAAATAAATCTAAGTAAATATATCCTGAACATTTTGCACGCATGATCGTCTGACTCCAAAATAAGCAAAGCTTGCATTATGGCAGCCAGATACTGATTTACATACATAATTATTTTAAACATACTTACTCGTAAATAGGTAAGATTAACACCCCCTGACATACCTAGAACAAACCCAAATGTTATTCAGATGAATTTAATGTTTGCCTTAGATGGGACTCACACTCACACCCCCAAGCTCAAAAGGTAGGTTCACTGCCAATGAGCCATCGAGGCAGTCATCTTCGCTTCAGTCCTACCATGCTATAATTATATACTCCGCCAGGTATAGCATTCAGCAACACATAGTCAATCGATGCCTAAGCATGACCGAAATAAGTAATTTACAACAAGTTCGAAAGAGACGGATAACGATGACGTCATTATGTGTTTGCTGAATGTAGACCTGGTTTCTGTGCCCTAATTTTGCCTACTGCGTATTTTCATTAAAGTAGGTAAGTATTCACCTACTTACGCTAAAAGCGCTCGCTTGCTTGACTTGCCAGCTCTGGTATCGCTAAGTAGTAATCGCCAATGTTGTCATGCTGATTAGGTGACCGTGACCCAATCAGCATGACCGAGTTGTTATGGCTTAACTTCAATGATTTGTAAAGAAAGACCTAACTGTACTTCGTCACCAGCGCACGCAGAAACGACTGAAATAATTCAGTAAATCACAGAACCAATTATTGCCAACATTCACCTACGAGTATGTATAGAATGTTGCCTACATACATACAAAGGGATTTTCAAAAATTTTGAAAAATTTCACACTAGCGACAAAAAAAACTTTTTAGAAATAATTTATTTGTTTAGTTATTTTAATCGATTTTACTTTTATCAAGTAGTGAAAGTACTCTTTTAGTTAATTTAATGCCTGCAGTGTTCACATCAAGATTACCTTCAATTAATATAATACTGTTTTAATTTGACGTATGTGTTTATATAAAGGCCCGTTTTCAGACCAAGAAAAAAAATCCTTACACGTACATTTTTTTTTCATCATCTCTTATAATACGAGTAAATTAAAGAACAAAATAAACTTTTCCACCCAAGGAAATGTAGACTACATTTTCTTCCAAAAGCAACTGCTAAATCTAGAGCTCACATCGCAGTTAGGAAATAAATATTATAGGCATTAGAAATTTCATTTGTCTCAGCCCGCAAATTCGCGGTAAGGACCGAACATCCTAGGCCCGGTACATCGGTCGGAAATTCCTGAGCTTCCGATCTCCGCAGCTCTCCGACTAGGCTACAAGTCCGTGTTCGTTTGGTCAGTCCAAAAGCTTGCACGAGGTCGAACGCACGCCTCTCTCGCTCGCGCTTCGCCGAATTATTCCACGAAAGCGCGCCGCGAATATTATTTACCTTCAATAAATTGGAGGATGTTACCGCGAAATATAATTTAGCTAAATTGACTGTTTGATAAATATGTAATAGAATATCGTGAGTTAAACGTGTTGTGAACTGTTTTTGGGATAAACTTTTTAAGTGTTTGTTAATTTTTTGGATCCTTCGTGATTTGTTTTGGACTCGTAAGTTTTTTTCTGTTCGAATATTTTAAGCTAGTAAATTGCGTAGGTTGTAATAATGGCTTTATTGTATTTCGATTAACTTTTATTGCGTTTCTTTTCTAAAATTTTATGATATTACGATTTGGTTATTGACGTTTTGATAAATTGATAATACTTACAACATCGAAGATAAAATCTACATATTTACATCAGACTTACTGCATTGTTAGTTCTTATTAACGTTTATAAATATTCAAATATATTAATTTTTCTTATGAAGAAACTGGAGTTGACTTATGGCCAGCGGTAGGCATATTTTAAGCTAGAAAATGAAGAAAAATAAAATATTATAAAAACGTTAAGGCTCTATTGCGAACACTAAATTGCTATTAAAAATAAGCTAATAAAAATGGTGTCCTTGTCTGATACGCAGCAAAAACAAAAGACAGGTATATCTTAGCTAGCTTTTATTTAACAATTTAGCAGCCTGAATAGGGCCTAATACGCTAATGTTTGAACATTTTGCTTGTCATATTTGATCAATTTTTTTGCTCTAAAAGCTACAAATAACGGAACTTATTCGTCAAGGTAGAGACTAAAAACTTCTATCATTGTCTATCTATTCATTGAATAATTTGTAAATAACAAAACAAATTATTCAAGTTCCGTTTTAAATAGAACACATGCAACCGCCGCACGACACGACACTGCGTCACTGGATGCAAATTCAAGTGTTGTTAACCACATTTACCTGGTATTCATACACTATAATTTAGTGTTTTTTAAACACCTAGAACCGAGAAAATTTATAGCACAGTGTACCTTTTAGGTCATGCATGAAAACATGAAAAATCTATTAGGAAGGCTTTGTGAAACTCGGATTTGTTATTCTGGTCTTTTCAACCTGGAGGCCTGCTACTATTTGTAAACCTTAGATTAAAGCTTTGGATTTTAAAGGCTTTTTTGTGCTTTTTAGAATTAATGATAGTCTAGCCGGAGAAGGCCTGCCTTTCAAGCCAGAGGGAGCGGGTTCGGACCCAGCCGACGGCACGCATCAATTTGTTTATTGTGCTGAACATATGTGCGTACTATATGTCATTTGCTACATGACTGGAGCCCGGTGTATGGCGATAGGCTCACCCCTTGTCACATTTGGGACTGAATATCGTCCGGCGAAATGTGGGTGTTGTAGACCTCTGCCAATCCCCCGGGGGAAAGGCGTGACGATATGTTTAGAATTATTAAGAGTAGCATGCTCCTGGACTTAATCGTTGATGGATTGGTGGCCGCGTATTGGCCAACAAGGGGTTGGTCGACCTGTAGATTGATTTGGGGATGTTGTTAATATCGCTGGTCGAACCTGGACAAGATTGATACAGGACCAACGTACTAAGCGTACGAGAAGAGAGGCCTATGATCAGCAGTGGACGGTTACAGGCTGAATCTGCGAATCTGCTCTCTCTCAATAAACGTGCCTTTTGGAAAGCTCTATTTCTATAGATAAGCATGCAAGAAACGTATTTTTCGCGCTCAGAGCATGCCTCCTTCCTTCCACCCGTGTTTTGGATATGTATGCTCGAAAATGAAACGAATGTCGACTTATGAGCTACTAGAAATGAATGTACTTAGTTTTGGCATTTATATATTTATAAGGCAAATAAATTTGCTAGCGATGTTTCCTTATAAGGTACTAAGTTTAGCTGGTAGGTAATTGTTTAATAACGGCATGCTTTCAAGCTATTAATGACCGCGTGTCAAAAATAAAATATTAACTTGAATTATTTCTCATTCTTAAGAGTACGAGTAGGTATGTTAAGTCACCCTTTTTGGTGACGCACTTTCTTCCCGTGGGAGGCGTTCATTGGTAGCGGTGACTTTGACTACTTACCTTTTGCTTGTCGCTCGTTTGCCTATTTTTCAAACTCTCAAGGAACTCTCAAGGAAAGGAATGAAGGACTCTCTGTGTCCTTCAAAGGAGTTGTTTCTTTCTACCTATTTTGAATCTACTAAGAAGTCAAAGCATCTCGGACAACCTGCTAAAACACTTCCTCTTTTACTAATAAACGTTGTATAGTACGGAGTGTACCGTATTTTTAACCGACTTCCAAAAAGGAGAAGGTTTTTTAAGTATGTGTTACGCGATAACTCCGCCAATTTCGAATCGATTTTAATGATTATTTTTTGTTTAGAGATCATACTTTAGAGAAGAGCCCATATAAATTATACCGAAATTGGTCAAGCGTTTTTTAAAATATCAACAAAAGTAAAAAAAATGTTAACAGGGATGACGAATTACAGGATACGAAATCAATTCTTAAGCTTTACTTTTTAAATTATGTATTTCAAGTTTATTTTAAATTTTTAACTCGATCAAAAAAGCCAAAACAATGTAAAACTATTGCGACGCTATACAACGTTAGTTAGTTATTAAAGAGGTCCAAATATCAAACCATTCCATAGAAAGTCGAGGACCCGTTCATCACTCTTCAAGTTCCTTAATACCCGTCAATAGTTGAAACAATACAAATAGAGTGGGTACAAGGGCTGCATTACTAACATCCCTGTCGGCACTCAATTTGATTAGTGTCGACTCCCCATTAATTATTCACCGTTTCGTCCCTCGCGGGCTTATTAACTAATTAACTAGGACAAAGGCCTCGATACAACACAGAAACAATTATTTCTAAAGAACAACTTCTACGAAAACGTGTTCTGTGTCGTAACTACCTAAAAATACTTTAAAACATTTCATTTTTCAGTATCTTGTTTACGAGTCTGATGGCTGATTTTAAACTAAGTAAATCTATACCTTTTTTTCGTAAAATTATATATTTTCTAAATATCAATTGTCGAAAAACAATAAAAGAAGAAATTATTTAAGAGAGGCAAGTGGTTATTCTTACAGAATTCTGATCCTTATTTCATCTCAGCGAGTTGAAAACTCGTGGTGGAAAAAAACCAGGGTGGTATACGGAATTCTCAATCACGTTACTTTGAAAGTATAACATCCCGAAACACGCCACACCGGAAGTTCGTAAGACCGATCTTACGCCAAAACTTCGTGACACCGACTCACTATAAGTAATGTAATACAATAATGTGTTTTGCTCTCCGAAAAATCTGTTACACAACCAAAATCCACGTACATAATTCACCAAAATCCATTTTGTTCTGTCGCATCACGTGTCGCTTTTCATTTTTTATGCTCGAACATGTGAACTCACGACACACGTGCCTTCATGCAATAAAATATGCCTGTGACAAAAATAACTGCCGTTTGTTTTCGCACGATGTTATTTGTTAATTGTCTGCTTTTAATTTCAAAGCGGTTATGTACTATACAGGGTTGTCAGAAAAGAGTGTAGTGTGTCGAAAGGGGATCATTGAAATCAGAAATCAGAATTTATTGATAACTCCTATAGTTACACGTCACAGTTGAATATTTATGATTAAAAACGAATGTCAGAACAATAATAACTGATAATTATGTCAAATATAAAAATTATTCATTAATGTCATTATACAGCTTTAGTATGGTAAAAATAGTTAAATATTATGTATAGCTATTATTATACAAATTGTACTCATCATTATGAAAAACCTTATCATAGAGCCAGCGTTGCCAGATGTACGATTTAAATCGCATCCATACGTTTATGTTTTTACAGTAAAAAGTTACAGTTACTTTGTTTTAGGTATCTTTTGCCTCTGCAATTAAAAAAAAACTACTAGTGGTAAGTAGTTTTTTTTAAGTTACGCACAATATTTTTATTCACTTTCCCGAAATATCTTTTTTCCCTCACCAGCGTACAATCGCTCTTAAAAAACATAATCGTAGTATAGAGTCAACCCTAAATTTGTGGACATAAAATCAGCTCGTCTAGCTTTTCTGAGAACCATATAGGAAATTTCTCTGACCCTCTAAACAAATCTTTAACAGTATTTTATTATAGACTAGGTACGCCCCGCGGTTTCACCCGCGGTTAAAAAGTATCGCTATTCTAGACTATAATATCTCTGTGCCAAATTTCATCCAGATCTGTTCAGCCGTTCTGGTGTGAAAGAATAACAAACATCCATCCATCCATCCATCCATCCATTCTTACAAACTTTCGCGTTTATAATATTAGTAGGATACAATCACAATACAATTTAACTTTAATTAATTCAAGATAAACTTCACTGATCTTTTTTATTGGAAACACCTAAACAAAAACTATTACGCTCCCTCAGCGGGAGCATTCACCTGTAATCTGATAATCCAAGATTCTATTTTCTCTCGGCTTTCCTCACTCACCACTGTAATGTTGTAATAATACTACCTACAACTATCCGACGAATTGTCTTATTTCCACTCATCGGTATAGATGTACTACTAGATTCCATCATACGAACATTGACTTTCGTTTACTGCACTGTACTGCAATCCATGCGTACCTTGCATTAGTGTGGCTTCAACACGCACGCAGGGTAGTTGTGCACGGAGAAAGAAAACTGCAATCTAGCGCTGCAGGTTACAGTTTGGAGAGGGCGACATAATGAATATTGTAGCGCTGCAGAAAACTTGGTCAATCCACGCGGTCCCGCAGTCATCTAGTTGCGTAGTTTTCTGTTTAAAACAGCTTCTAAAGTGCGTAGTACTTATATCTCAATGTTTTCACTCAGCAGTTCAGCTCGTATCCGTACGGGCGCATTATCCTTCTGCCACTCCTGACTAAAGGGTTTAATACCATTGTCACATAACGATATCAGGAAAACTGCTCGCGAAGCTTCCAGTGAGCCATAAAGCCTGATGTCCAGCCCAAGGCCGTCGGAATCAATAAGAAATTCATTGGGACATTTGTCTTTATACGGCCGGCTTTTTCTCAACGTTTCGCTCCGTAATATTGACGGATTTGGGGGTTTGAGTGGCTTCAGCGGGCTTACTTACTTTGTTGATAAAGTTTCGGCTTTTTAGAAATCCTAACTAATATTATCATTGCGAAAGTGAGTTTGTTTGTTTGATAAGCTTTCACGACTTGAGTACCCTACCGATCATCGAGAAATTTTGCATACACGTTGTCAGGAATACAGAAAAGGACATAATTAGGGTTCTTTTTATCCCGGAATTTTACGGTTCCTGGGGGACCATGGGGGAAATCAACCACAACAACAAGTTTAGTTATATTTATTAGACTATCTACTTAAATACTTATGCATAAAAGCTTCGAATAGACAAACGAAATATATGTCTACTAGCAGCTGTGGCCTGTTTTTGAATTCAAAAGTGTTTTTATTCGTTCCTTGTTTTTGTATTTTGTTTTCGCAAGCCACAATCACACACCACAAACTTACCAAATTTAAACAAAATCAGATTACTAAGTCACAGTTTCCTAATCGCCACAAAGTTACTTACAGACAACGGCACTGAGTTTCTTTCGACTGATAAATATAACATTATTACTGATAGTGTAGAGTAGTGTTAGATACATACATTTAGGTTAAAGACATTAATTCTCATTAAAGATTAATAAACCACTTACACGAGAATACATCGTAGTAAGTAAATTAGGTAGTTCGTTGTCACCTAAAAATTTGGGAGGTAAGTAATTAAAATTTAGAAAACTTATAATATTATTATCATTAGAAAATTTAGTACCTAGGTATTTATATATACCTATACATAAGTACCTATGTACTTAACATGTACATGTACCTACGTGTACTTGTTTCACTGCGGAGTTTCAAATATAATATAAAGTCATATCCTATAATCCTATTATTCTAAGTAAAACGGTAAAATATTCTGTGGAAGCATTTTAAATAACCTCTCATTCCCTCATACAACGGGTCCAACCTAACTCACAATGAAGGTTTTCTCTTCAAATTAAATTCAGGTAGATATTAGTGGATAATACTTCATTCTCACGGGGCCTAATTAAGCCCAGACAAAGGCGGGCAAAAGCTTTGTACAACTAGACAAGAATTTGGTTAGTTCTAGCGTCTCGAGACGATCAAAAGCTAAAGGTGACTTGAGAAGTGAATAAGATGGAGGTGCTTTAAGGAGGTGCTCTGTGGACGTCATACACGGGTCCCTCAGTAACCTCCTTAGCAATTAACTTTGTGTTTTGTTATTTGTGGTATGAACAATAAAGAGTTTATCTATCTATCTAGCCGCGGTGTTTTGCAAAATGCGAAAAATGGCTAAGAAAGAAGAAAGTGCCACAAAGCCATGATAAGGCCAACTGACCATATCGGGTGAGGATGCTCGAGAGGCCGCCGGCGCGAGCCGGGCTGGCGCTCGCATCCTCCAAATTCCCTGGGGGCAGTGCTCCCCCAGAGCCCAGCCGCGGTAATGAGGAACCTCCTCGAGGCCGCAACCTTACTCCCCCGAACGAGGGAGGGAGAAGAACCCGTGACTGACTGAAAAATGGCTATAACTGACATAACATAACATAACATTATCGTCACGCCTTTCCCCCGAGGGGCTGGCAGAGGTGTAATACAACATTTACACTTCGCCGGACGATATTCAGCCCCAAATGTGACAGGGGGCGAGCCTGTCGCCATACACCGGGCTCCAGTCATGTAGCAGATGAAAACAATACAGCATATGTACAATACGCACATATGTTCACACAATGAACAAATTGGTGCGTGCCGTCGGCTGGGTTCGAACCCGCTCCCTCTGGCTTGAGAGGCGGACCTTCTCCCAACTAGGCTGCCATCGCTATAACTAACACAGATTTCTAAAATGGTTTGGCGAAAAGAGCCCGCTTACCCCCTAGCAAATACTTTGTATTAGCCTCGGTGTTTTGAAAAATGCGAAAAATGGCTATAACTGACACAGATTTTAAAAACAATTTAGCGTAAAAAGCCCGCTGACTCCCTCAGCAATAAACTTTGTGTAGCATCAGTATAGTTATACAGTATTTTGTCTTTTTTTTTACATTTTCGAACTTATTAAAAAAGACAAAACGCTGTATAACTATGACGAGGCTATACAAAGTTTATTGCTAAGTAAGTGCTTAAAGTAACCGTAAGCGCTAAGTAAGCACGCCTTTTACGCCAAACCGTTTTTGAAATCTGTGGCCGGTGTAGCCTTAATTCGAATTTTGAAATAACATTACACGAAAGATTATGCATAGCTTTACTTACTTAAATTTAGTTACGTAAAGATAACATAAAAATGAACAGTTGTTAAATAAATGTTTTTTTTTTCCTCCATGGGGGAGCAAATTAATGTTTTTCCCCAACCAGGTGAAATTCACCTGGATGGGGAAAAACACGAAAAGTCACGTTTCCCGATGTTTGTATCATTTGCCCACACTCGTGCACGGTAACGAATCGATAATGGTTAATAAATCACCATTATTACACTCTAACATTCGAAGAATTACAAGATTTAGAAAATAATACAGAATTACGACAAACTATTTTCTATTCCCGCCAAAAAAACAAAATTAATTATTTTATAGACTTTCTGTGCTCTAAATTTTTTTTAAAGTCCTTTACAGAGGTTGGTTGTCAACACACACAAATTTTCATTGCAGCCTTTAAGAGAAGTCGACGTTTGAAGGGTTAATATTAGAAATGCGAAAGTTAGTTTCTATTTAGTTAATTAAGATCATAAATTCATCAACATCGCTTCACCTGACTTAGAACGGTCTCTGAAATGAAATGCTTTTACCTAGAAAGTTAATAAACAGGTGTAAAGAAAGAGAATTCAGGCACACGTTTGTTGGTATTTAGGCTAAACTAAAATCTATCTCTTTTAAAGAATAGAATAGAATAGAATATTTTTTATTGTGAAACTGTGTAGGTACAAGGTGGTATGTGTTAAGTTTAGTAACAACAGTTTTGTTCATATCGAACATGCAATGTAAATAGGATAGAGATAAAGTTTTCACGACAATTAACAACTTATTAAAATGGAGTTTTAAAATCAACAACAAAATTAGCTTGTACGGTTTAGGTTACAGATTTTAGCATATATTAAAAATATAAGTTATCAAAATAACGTTTAAAGTCATCATATTAATTAATCTGCTATACGAGTATAGCTGGAGCCCGGTGTTTGGCGACAGGCTCGCTCCCTGTCATATTTGGGACTGAATATCGTCCGGCCAAGTATGGGTGGTGTAATACACCTCTGCTACCCCCTTTGGAGTAAAGATGAGATACATACCTATATGTGAAAATTTATAACTGTAGTTTTTTTTCAGTTATAAGTTTCATCGGTGGCAAAATATATCAAAGAAATAATCTAAAATAACTCTATACCAAAAATGTGGACCGTAAGAAGACGTATGGGAAAATTTATTGATTTCCCCATTATATCAGTCCTTGGTCGTAAAGCTTTTCAGATATCCCAGATGTCCTATAAATAATGGACATTCCCTCTTTATAGGGCCTATAAAAGAAGGATTACAGGCAACTATGTAACCACGCGCTCTGAAGTGTCTGGGAAGTGCAATTTCTTAGTGAGAGACAAATGGGTAAGAATAGCCCTGTTTGTTCTAAGGCGGTTTAGTGCCTTAATCATAGTTACAGATTAGTAAAAAATTTTAAGGACTATTGATATTTATTTCTTATTTGATTGATAAATTATTATTTTTTCATCCAATTATTATGATTTAATGCTTTATTATTATCTAATGTTAAATTTAATGTTACTTTATTTTAGTGATATAATATGTAATAAATATTATTGAAATATATATTTTATTAGCTATTAGTTGGGATAGGTATTTTTAGTACTAAAATGTATTATATTAGTATGACATGTATGTTTATGTAAGGATAATTAAAATAGTTTATGTATGTATTTAATACACTCTTATTTTTGTTATTAGTATACATTTTTATTTTTGTTAATTTTTGCTCACCCTATCCCATACCCTTTCATTCGTATCGTCTACATCCTAAGGTGCCTGGAAGAGATCGCTCTTAATGATAAGGCCGCCAGTTGTTACACTACAGCTTAAGTTTTTTCTGTTCTCGTGTCTTGTTATTTATTGTGTGAACAATAAAATGTTTATCTATCTATCTATAATATTATTTTAATAGTTATCACACAAATGTGAAATAAAACACTAGATTATGACTACGGCGACGAGATCAAATCTTCAAAATGTATTTTTGTCATGTCGTAAAGTCTATTATAGGCTCAATGACCAAAAGTTTTGTTTAAATACCAAAAAATCCGTTGACTTTTCTTGTTTATTTTTTATTTAGGTTCCATGAATTTTCATCAAAGTACTTGTTGACAGTACTTTGTTGAAAATTCATGGAACCATTTATTCATGGAACAAAGGTCCACTTAACAAGTAATTTCATATTTTTTTGTAACCGACAAATATTTAAAAAGGTAAAACGAATAATGAAATTGAACTTAAGAAAATAAACTGTTAAACTTTACGTCTAAATACGCTGTAATCCTTTCAAGAAACTTTAATTGCTTTGTATCATTAGCTGCTTTTGTATCAACTTAACAAGGTGTAAGTTATTCTGTACTCCCAGTTCCTTCCTTAAGTAATTAGACGAAAAAAACAAAAGGGTTCGTTACAATCAGTAATACTAAAGTTACCGGCCTCGTAAAAAGTTGGACTCGGAAAAGAGAGTAAGTCACAAAAAAGGCGTAAGTCACAAAAAAGGCGTAAGGAAGAAAAAAGGCGTAACTGCCAAGGTTAACGTGGCTAATGCTGGAATCGATACGAAATTCATTAAGTCTTTCTTCTTATCGACATTTCTTTATTATGAAGGTAAAGGAAGGAAGGGCGTTGTAGAACAATAGGGTTCTTCTATTGCCTACTTATTGGGAAAGTAAATGAAACCGGAACAGTGAAAGGGACTGGAATGAATGCTGGAAAAAAGTGGATTTTACAAAAATGATACGAGTTTATGGATGTCATCTGAATCATGTATATCATATCTATATGTCATCATATTTCTGTAAGTTCCTGTCCATCCAAAGGTTATCTGGAAGAAATCGCTTTAGGCGATAAAGTCGCCCTTGTACTGCCGAAAAATGTATTTTAGTTTTTAAGATTTTCATGTAGTTTTTGGTATGCAATAAAGTTATATTGTATTGTATTGTATTGTATCATGATCCAAAAAAACAAGGTATAGCATTCAGCAAACACGTAATGACGTCATCGCCGTCCGTCTCTTTCGAACTTGTTGCAAATGACTTATTTCGGTCTTGCTTAAGCATCGAATGACGTCACTACGTGTTGCTGAATGCAAAGGATATTATTATACCATGATCTGATACATCTTTGTATCTGACACTTTTTTGTGGTGATGGAAGGTGTGGTCGAAGATAGTAAATCTGAAACACACATACCGAAATGGGGACTTAAATTCCCTTACTTTAATTAACTTTTTTGTAAATCACATTTATGATGCAAATGTAGACGCATCCTTATAATTATTATGATGTCATAAAATATTGACCGACATCGCATCTAAACACGATGCTCAAATTGCTCGAATATATTTTCATCCAAAAAATGAATTTTCAAGAATGTTTAATAGACGTTTTTACTAAATAAAACCACAATATTCCTAGGAAATTTTCAATAGGTACAGAGATTGAAATCATAAATTTAATTAAAACGCATATTTTTCAAAACCTAAACCGTGCCGAGGAGTAAAAACGGAAATACGTGGCAACATCCCCGAAACGTGGCCAGCATTAAAAATCGTTTGAAACTTTGTACAGGGACCCTATTCTTGTGTATGCGATATTATCTCTGTCCTTCTCATTTTTATGATATAACAGTAGTCCGACCGCCAGCAATGAAAGAATGAGTTGCGGAGCAGCGAGAAGCGAGTGTATAGTTCTGACAGTTTGGTCGCTGGGCGAGTGAACTCCGAACGAGGGTTATCTGCTCGTCGAGCTCGCTTGGCGAGTATTGCGACAAACTAGTGGAGCGAGCGCCGCCGGTGTTAACAATTAGCGATTTACTATTAATGTATGTGTGTCTTATTCACACTGGATATAAATCTATTGTACGTTTCTAGAGCCAGAAAATAGTCGATAGCTACTCGCTTTCTCACCGGCGGCGGTCGGGTAGGTGTCTTACTTTTCTAGCGAACGCGACAGTGATTGAGGTGATATCGCCAGCTTCAGAATTAGACCCCAGTTACCAGCTTATTAATTTGTTCCACCATCAGTAGATAAGGAAAAGTTTGACCATTAATTTTTCAGCTTTAGTAAACTTTACACTTCGTTCGTTCGTTTTTACTTTTTACGTTAGTGATTGATTTAAATGTCCATTTGGGAATATATTCGTAAAAATGTATAGGTACTAATAGTATACGCCAAGACAATAAATTCATACTCAGTAACACAGTAGTATCGAATCTGGTGTACCATTCTGTTATCTGAATTTAAATTTGACATCACCTAAATTGTTGCCATCCTTTTCTCGCATATAAAAATAAAAAGACACGAAGATAGTTTTAGTGCTGTTGGTATTTTGAGGAACAACAGAATCGGCATCATCATCCTTTGTCGCAAAATCAAGGGAAGGAACTATTTTGAATCAAAAGTTAGGGTTTTAATTAAATTTACACGATTTTCGAAATAGTTTAGATAGGCTCTACATCAGTGGTTCCCAAAGTTGTATAGACCACGACTCACCAAACAAAAGCTTCCGAATTCAGGACTCACCACTTGCTTGTCATGAATAAAAAGAAGCAAAAGTATACCAATGAAGAACTGTTCTAAGAAAAAGAAGCACTTAGTTCCAATCAAAAATTTACTATAATAATAATAAATAACAATTCATTTACTTCAAGTTACAAGACTCATATACAGGTACACGACACACACAATTCAAATTAAGTACAAAATTAAATAGGTACTTACTAGTCCCTTAAAACAATGTTGTAGATTGCACGCTAGAGACACAGGTGTTGAACATGCAATCGACAACATTGGTTTATATAGGGACAGTCCAGTCTGTCATCGAGCGCAGCCAGCATGCTGTTGGAGCTCCCTCTCACCCGCCGTAGTAGCGAAGTGCTACGATCCAATCCAACCATCGAAATAAAATCCAACTGACATTTTGATCAAAATTGAGTCAAGAGCATTTTCGGATTTAAAAAGAAATTATTTTATCATAATATTTTTTTTTAAGCCAATTTACATAAATTTAAAAAAAAAGTTAAAATATGGACATGTAACGCATTTTGCTTTTTGACTCAAAGCTTATAAAGTGTCAGTTGGAACACATGGCTTCTACACTATCCAATTTTAATACATAAACAGTGCTGTTTTTAATGAGAAGAATGCAAACATGAATGATGCTACAATGACTTTTCAGAGCCCAACCAATATTCACTCGTGACTCACCAGGAACAGTGGGCACTTTACTTTGGAACTTTACATATTTGAGGAACGCTGGCTCTGAACTACGCTACGGCCATTCCCTCTACCTGTGCTAAATAAATGAAATTCCATATTCCTCCGAGACCGAGGAGGTTGCCAGCTTCCTAAACTTTTAATTGCCCAATTGAATATTAAAATACCTTCCACATAACAAGAAGAGGGCTACTACGAATACCAGAGCCCTGAAAATTAACTTTTTAGTAAAACTTTTTACTAAAGTAGAACTCCTGTTTTGAGAAACTTTTTGTTTTTGTAAAGAAAAATTAGTAACATTAAGCTGTCTTAAAATTTTACTTTTACTTTTTTACTTGGAAAATATAGAAAATTATTTAAGTATTTCACAACATAATGGCACTATACATATGTACATTTAGACATAAATAAACTTTTAAGGGGAAACAAAATGGAATTAATCGGAATTGGCACGTCATTGAAATCAGGCTCGCCCCCTGTCACATTTGGGACTGAATATCGTCTGGCGAAGTGTGGGTGTTGTATTACACCTCTGCCAGCCCCCTCGGGGGAAAGGTGTGACGGTATGTATATGAAATCTTTACTTATACGGCAAGGATCTTACAAGAACTGTTAATTTATCTAAGAAAAGCTTTTGTGGTAATCTGTGATATGAGCTGTGTCAAAGGAGAGTAACCATATTCGTATGGGCTCTGGTCCAGGACTTGGCTGCTGTCACCGCACGAATCCTACGATGGGAACTGTTGTTGACTGACTAGTGCCATACCAACATGGGCGTACCCAGGGGAGGGCAGCTGCCCCCCCTTGAAAATCTCGCAGAACATGTATGAACTCCCCTAATTACTAATTAAAGTGTAAACGAGTCATGCTCTAACTTTTAAATAAACCGCGCAGTAGACACTGACAAAATGCACGATGCAATAGGGAACTTGCATCAAAATTTTAATGACAAATTAGGTTAATGATTCACTTAAGAATATAGTAAAATGTACTACTGTGACAGGATTGTAAAATTTTATTTATTTAACTACCTATACAACAGGATCATTTGCGGGTGTTTGCCCTACACACTACACTACATACATCTAATGACTCATGTAGGTGTGTTGTGTAGTGTGTATGACAAAACAGCCGCGGACGATCCGACCTAAAAAATCTGACTTGCTCCCTCCTACGCCAGAACCTGGGTACGCCCATGCATACCAACTATATTATGTGGTGAAATCGAACCCACAGAAGAAATACTAGTTCATCCTAGCTAAAAAAGAAAAAAAAAGAGTTTTTGTAAAGTGAATTACGAGTATGCTTGATTATGAAGTTATGAAACTTCTTAGCTAAATATTTACGTTTCAGTAAAACTGATGTTTTTTGGTTCCATAGAAGAAAATGCTCTATTTGAATCACTCTTTCAAACCACCAATTGATGGTAAACCTGGAGACGCCCTTTTTTGGACCACTTGGGCCATTCTCCTTTGAATTTTCCTTACCAAGGACCGTTGAGCCGTTTCAGAAAAACGACGTAACGAACATGGGTACATACATACTTATAAACAATCTGATATACAATTTTACTAGTGTGAGTGAGACCTATATCTCTATAGATGTCTACTTGTACCTAATAATTACCAATGATACTAATTGGTAAAAATTACTTTTAGTGATAAGACCGCCAGTTGTTAGCCTACAGATTAAGTTATTACTCTTCTGATGTCTTGTTATTTCTGGATTGAATAATAAAGTGTTTAAACTAGTGCCATACCAACATGGGCGTACCCAGGGGAGGGCAGCTGCCCCCCCTTGAAAATCTCGCAGAACATGTATGAACTCCCCTAATTACTAATTAAAGTGTAAACGAGTCATGCTCTAACTTTTAAATAAACCGCGCAGTAGACACTGACAAAATGCACGATGCAATAGGGAACTTGCATCAAAATTTTAATGACAAATTAGGTTAATGATTCACTTAAGAATATAGTAAAATGTACTACTGTGACAGGATTGTAAAATTTTATTTATTTAACTACCTATACAACAGGATCATTTGCGGGTGTTTGCCCTACACACTACACTACATACATCTAATGACTCATGTAGGTGTGTTGTGTAGTGTGTATGACAAAACAGCCGCGGACGATCCGACCTAAAAAATCTGACTTGCTCCCTCCTACGCCAGAACCTGGGTACGCCCATGCATACCAACTATATTATGTGGTGAAATCGAACCCACAGAAGAAATACTAGTTCATCCTAGCTAAAAAAGAAAAAAAAAGAGTTTTTGTAAAGTGAATTACGAGTATGCTTGATTATGAAGTTATGAAACTTCTTAGCTAAATATTTACGTTTCAGTAAAACTGATGTTTTTTGGTTCCATAGAAGAAAATGCTCTATTTGAATCACTCTTTCAAACCACCAATTGATGGTAAACCTGGAGACGCCCTTTTTTGGACCACTTGGGCCATTCTCCTTTGAATTTTCCTTACCAAGGACCGTTGAGCCGTTTCAGAAAAACGACGTAACGAACATGGGTACATACATACTTATAAACAATCTGATATACAATTTTACTAGTGTGAGTGAGACCTATATCTCTATAGATGTCTACTTGTACCTAATAATTACCAATGATACTAATTGGTAAAAATTACTTTTAGTGATAAGACCGCCAGTTGTTAGCCTACAGATTAAGTTATTACTCTTCTGATGTCTTGTTATTTCTGGATTGAATAATAAAGTGTTTATCTAACTATCTAATGTTCTAATTTGATGTAGATTACAATAACAGAAGCTTCAACACGTGGTTACTTATTGTGGGAATTATTTAATTACAAATTATACTCTAAAATAACAACATTAAAACGAAATTGAGATTTATTACAACAGATGTCAGAACTAATTTAGCAGCTGCTCTAAATAATAAATCATAACTTTAACTTGTTAAAATAAATATGAATGCATCCGATACCTCTTTGGTTACTCTACAAAATGGCGTCATGTACAACGTTTGTAATAAATAAAACCAGTGCTAGAATTATACAACAACAACAACAACAACAACTCTTTATTAAAAACATAAAATAATTACAATAGTACTTAAATAGGGCTTAACTAAGTTTTTAATGGGCGGCCTTATCGCTCAGAGCGATCTCTTCCAGGCAACCTGTACCTGTTTTAATGCTTTAACCGGCGAGAATTAATAGTTTCAACATAACTAACAGTAGCGATGCCTTTTGGTTTAACGCGTCATTTGTCTGTATTTCCAATTTTTTTTTTTCATTTTCCGAATTAAAAAGTAAAATACTTTAGCATCGCAAAGAATACAGACAAATTACCTACATCAAACCATTTCATCGATTTAGCCAGTTGGCTGTGATAATGATACGATTAGACTTACGAATTTACGTCTATTGAAGGTGTGAAATTTTTTACTTTTATCACATCGTATCGTCACGCCTTTACCCCGAAGAGGCTGGCAGAGGTGTACAACCTATACTTCGCTGGACGATATTCAGTCCCAAATATGACAGGGGCGAGCCTGTCGCCATACACCGGGCTCCAGTCATGTAGCAGATGACATACAATACGCACATATGTTCACACAATGAACTAATTGGTGCGTGCCGTCGGCTGTGCTTGAACCCGCTCCTTCTGGCTTGAGATGCGGGCCTGCTCTGACTAGGCTATCATCGCTCTCTTATTACTTTTTATTCTCTTATTACTGAAAACCTTATTTACCAAAAACAAACTCAGAACTTAGAAAAAATATTAGGTATTATTTGTTAAATTCCTAAGCTCTGACCATTGAGTTCTATTACTATGTATAGAGAAGCTATCATAAGGAAAGGATGATCTTTCCACCTCCGCTCCGAGTTTGAACTAGTGGCTTTGTGAGCTAGAGACCTCGTGACCAGCGTCTGTCCTTCCCTACAGGTCGCATTCCTTAACCGATTCTGGTGAAATTTAATAAGCAGGTTCGATAATTACATAAAATAGCTTAAGAAATGCGAGCTGTAGACAAAGACAGAGATCTGGACATACGAAAGTTTTTTTGTCTAAGCTGAAGCAGAGACGCTTCGTTCGTTAACGCTTGCTAGGTCGACTAAAGTTTGTTCCTGCGCGTAGCACACACTATAACGTTACCATCCGCCTAGGGCGGGGCGAAGCGCAACGTTTAGTTATCTAGGTTTAAAGTTGAGAGCCTTGCCTGCCTATGTATAGGAAACCTATATATATTTCCTATACTATGTATAGGAAATCCGAAGACGGGTCTGAGCAGTAGCGCACTTGTAGCGCCTCACTCAACTGCCGTCTTTGTACTTCTTCACTCTACGAAATTTCAAGGCTAGAGTGAATAAGTACCTTAAAGGTCGTCGTGCTCCATCGTAGACCACAACGTCGCTTAACATCAGGCGAGTTAGAGGTCAAACGCCGACCTATTCTACATAAAAAAAAAAACCTAAGTTAGGGAAGAAAAACAAGCGAGTTTAGTTATTAAGTTTAATTATTTAAAGTATTAAAAAAAACATGAATTTATCAAAAATCTTAAGACTACACTATCCTAGACTAATAAACCTACCTACCTATCTATCGTAAGGCGACGAAGACGCGATGGTGATTATGGGTAATGCCGAACGTCTGGTCTTCCGGCTCCGTTTTTCTCCGAGCAGTGAACGGGTTTATCCGCTGTCTATCTTTCTTCAGTAATCAAACTTTGTAATAGTTATATCAAACGGCCGGAGACATGCTAGGGTCTCCGCTGGCGTACCTTTCAAGGTCCAGGAATAGTCCAATACCTACCCGTATTGGTAGCTCCAGATAAAACAGGATCAGGTTCAGGTAGGTATTCGTAGCTCCAGATAGATCACTTTTGATAATTTACCTTGGATAAGAGGACTCTAGGTAAGATGACATGAACACTTCCACATCTTTCAAAGGTTTTCTTAAGACTGACGGCATCTTTAACGTTCTTTCTGACTGTCAGATTACAAAATGAATTTGGAATATGTTGGCTGCCGATGTGGCTGTCGAATACTAAAGAGACTTTATTTACAATGAGAAGTACAAAAAGTAAAAGAAAAAGGAGTAATATCATTACAACACGAGGACATATCTAACGTGTCTGAAGATTTTTAAATTCGTTAAGACACAAACTCGCCTTGGGCGCTCGAGAACTAGCAAGAAACTAATCGAAGCATGACCGGGATGGCTGCACTTAAACGGAACACAGTAGTTCTGTGCGGTGTCTTCTCTACGTCCAGTAATAGAACTCAATGGCTCTGACAGTTTTATTGGTTGTTCAGAGCCAAATAACAAGTGAATTCTTTGAAACACCCTGTAGGGGTCAGAGGGGGAGAGCCACCCCGATCGAGTTATAGTTTCAATACCAACTCATGAGTGGGTATAATATTATCACACTAATAATATAAATGCGAAAGTTTGTGAGTTACTTTGTTAAGTTTCTTGTCGCTCAAACAGCTGGACAGATTTGGGTGAAATTTGGTATGAAGGTAGCTTATATATTTATTTATAGGCTAGCAGGTTATTCTCTAGATTCACACATAGGCTCGCGGGGCGCAGCGTTATATTTGCGAAAGTGTGTTTGTTAGTTTGAACTTTTCCATGCTCAAAGGGCTGGACAGATTTTGATGGAATTTTTCATAAAGGCAGCTTACCCTGCAGGCCTTGCATGCGCAACGCGACAAAGGTACCTCGATTCTTTTATTGAGACAGACGTATGTATGCACATAGTCCTGTCACGTTCTCGCACGACAAAAAGTGACGAGAAGAATTTTGTCGCGCGCGCAAGCTAAGGCTAGATGGGTTTACGACGCGGTCATACCACTATTTTTACCCACACACACACACACGTTTACTTATATCAATTCATTTAGAGTTGAAAATCGTAAATTTTGTTTGAAAGTAAAATGAGAGTGGCACCTAGAATTGCTTTTTTTTTCCAAAATGAGAATATTTTCAAATTTCTGCTTCGGTTAAACTGATTTTGGTTATTTTTTCTACCGAAGGTATATGTTTGCCCCTAATCATCACAATTCTTTATATCAAACTAAGTGCAAACAAAATACTTGTATCCGTTGATTTCGTGTAATACCGGGCCTTAACAAAGTAACTTTTAAAAGTAGCCTACTTAAGGCCCTGCGCCATCTGCGCTTGCTTAATGTTGTCCACTGTAGAGGCCTCAGTGGACAACATTGACTCAGTGGACAGTTGGTCATTTATGAAAAAAAAAACCTATGTGTTAAGTCCAGGGTATGCTACAGCTACAGGGTACAGGGTAGGGATTTTTGGGACAAATCCCAAAAATTAACGTTCCTGCAGGAAAACGGATGTGACCGGGGGACGCAGCTTGTGATATTATTATATGAGACAAATCTATTTTACTTCACCAAGTTAATAATAGAATTGTGGGCAGATAAAATGAAAGAAAAATAGAAGGGACTAATCCGCTTTAGGTTTAGCAATATAAGAGCCGGTATTTTCGCGTATTTACGATATTCTGTTCTATTCGGTGTTTTAAGTTTGACGTATCTGTGTGTGCGTGTGTGTTTGTGTGTGTGTGCGGGACTGGAAGTTTGTGGCATCGTAGCTCCCGAACGGATGAACTGATTTGAGCTGTTTTTTTTTTGTTTGAAAGGAGAATTAGTGGGGAATTTGTTGGAGGTTCTAAATTTTTTCATCGAGATTCATGACTTAGCGCCTTTTTAGAATGCGGGCCTTAAACTGCCTTGGCCGATTTTCACACTGTTCCACGCCACGAGAGTGTGCTGAGAGACAGAACGCTTTTTTTGTACTTGTTGAAGTAGGTACCTATCTAAAGATGTCCTTATACAGGCCATACTTTACTGCAGTGTGTAGCTACAAAATACTGTGCTTAAAATATAGCACATTAAGTTAAAATAGTTCGTAAGTTTAAATTATAAAAGTATTGATGTAGTTATCATTGCGAAGCCATAATTTTTAAAAAAATTGGCGACTGTAGCCCGGCTATAATTAGCCGTGCTAGAAATGCTTGACCATATGACCGGGCCACACCGGTCAAAATCAAAATATTGTCGCAATATTGCCGTTAAAAAGGATTGCAGCCACACATTGCAGTAAAAATATGCCCCGTCTATAGGAGCACCTTAAGGCCCGGTATTACACGAAATCAACGAAAACAAGTATTTTGTTTGCGCCTAGTTTGATGTTAAGTATTGTGATGATCAAGTGCAAAAAATACAGCTGGTAGAAAAAACAACCAAAATCAGTTAAACCGAAGTAGTTTTTTTAAATGTTTTTTATTAAAAAAAAAAAATTATTCAAATTCAAAATTTTTTTAAATAGACTCGACCGCTAATCGGATAAAGAGCCTCTACTCAGAAGAACCGACAAATTCTGAAAATCATTCTAATCTTGGAAAAAAAATATCACATAGAGTATCTTCTTAAAAAAACTATCGGAACGTAGTTCTCTAAATTTTTAACGATTACATCACTTTTTTATTATTATTAAACAGCCAGATTAGTTCTCTAAAGTTTAACCGAGCAACTTATTCTTATTTGAGTTCCTATTACGACTAATGACAATAAAAACGGCAAAAAAAATGATTTCTAGGCTCAGCTCTCATTTACCATCAAATATGATGCACAATTTTCAACTCTAAATGATAGCTCTAGATTTTAACTCTATATGATAATCGTGGAAAGGCTCGGCGTAATTCAGTTTGTGTATAAACCACGCGGGGTACAACTCACTGACAACGTCTCTCCGCGAGGGAGATGTAGCGCGGAGAAGTGTGAGAATCGCTTTATTACTGTAAGTTTAGGTTTTTTTTGTTTGTATAGTGTGTATTTACAAATATTCATATAGATCTCTGACAGGCTCGCCCCCGTCATATTTGGGATAGAATATCATCCGGCCAAGTGTGGGAGTTGTAAGCCCAGCCTCTTCGGGAGAAAGGCGTGACGATATGATATGAATTATGTATCTGTCGCAGCCAAATGGAAAAATTTGCCGTATTACATTAATAAAAGGCTCGCAATTTTACAAAATGGGAGCCGTTTTGCATTACGGAGTGGATCGACGGTTAGCCATTTTGTATTATGGCTGAACGAACGTTCGCCTTTTTACCCGACTGCGCCAGAAGGAGGGTTATGTTTTTTCGTGTGCATGTATTGAAGTATATGTATGTATAAGGTTTCTTTGGCACTGCCTACAGCCTTAACAGCTTAATGGATATCGACATTATGAAATATCCATTGTCGCCTTGATAGTAGAAGTGATATAGGATTTTGGGAGCTGAGCTACCCACGTCCGTAGGAGTGTACTCTATTCTGATTCCCTACACGTGGTCCCCGGGTAGTGCTAACCGGGTAGCAAACTCTGGTGGGAGGCTTCGCCGTGGCTAGTTACCACCCACCGGACCAAGCCATGCCGTGAAATGACCTAGTCGTGTTTCGGGATGTAGTCCGGTGTAACCGTTCCGAAGACGGGTCTGAGCAGACTGTAGCGCACTTGTAGCGCCTCACTCAACTGCCGTCTTTGTACTTGTTCATTCTACAAAACTTCAAGGCTAGAGTGAAGAAGTACCTTATAGGTCGTCGTGCTCCATCTTAGACCACAACGTCGCTCAACATCAGGCGAGTTGGTGGTCAAACGACGACCTATTTTACATAAAAAAAAAAGGTACAACATTTTGCAGCCGGGTTTTTGTTTTTCTTTTAATAATGTTACTTGTTGTATGTAACCCCTGAGTTTTTTAATGCAGCTAGCCGTAATGAAATTGGTCATGAACCGCTGATTTGGCAAAATTTGGCAAGAACTGCGCAACCTGATCCAGCCATCACCGTTCTTTTATAATTGTACCAGTAATAGACACCCTCTTATGGTGGAAATTCCGCCAAGACTCACTAAGAGTTTCAAGTCAACTTTTCTTGTAAGAACTGCAGAGGTGTGGAACACGTTGCCTGCGTCTGTCGACTTTCCACATGCATACAATCCGGGGGTGTTTAAGAGTAAAGTGAATAGGTATCTTCTAGGCAAGCGTGTTACACATTCGATCACGTCGACGCTTCCCATCAGGCGAGTCAATGATCAAACGCATGCCTAGTCTGTTGTAAAGAAAAGAAAATAGTTTCTAATTCCGATACTCTCAGCTCTGCCAGCCATAACTATTGAATTTTCAACGTATATCAATAGTTTATTTTCATTTTTATTCAGCAATAATCATCTTTTTTGGTTAAATAATCCTATTTGATAACCTAAGCATTTTGTAATCCTGCTTACTACTTGGTAAGTGGACCATTATAGACCAAAATGCGTCTCAACGTGGGCAGTCGTATTATAAAATAACTTAGAACGTATTGGAATGGGCAAGTGACTAAACGAATAAACGTTGATCCGCCATAATACAAAATACCTCCGTTTTGTAGAATTATAGCCTAAAGGCTATAATTCAGGATATAATTCTATTATTAAGGATATATTAAGGAATATATTAAGGATATATTATTAAGGATATAATTCTATAATTTTTAATTTATAATTCATTTATAAGCCAAATGGTAGAATCCGGCGTATTACAATAAATTGTAATACGCCGGATTCTACCATTTGGCTGCGTAGAATTATCTATTCTACACTTTATCATCATCATCATCATCAGCCCGTAATGGCCCACAGCTGAGCATAGGCCTCTTCTCGTACGCCACTCATCCCGGTCCTGTGCCAATCTCGTCCTGCGGTGCTATTCACAATCATTCGGAAACGTTTCCGATCGGATCCGAGAAATTTCAAACTCAAATTGTTCGAATCTCAGTCTACTTTAATACATTTTGGAATAAGGAATCAAGAATAAATCCGATCGGAAGAATTAATCACGTTTAATAACGTATGAGTATAGTCTGAGATTCGAATAATTTTTAGGTTTATAATTTTTGGAATCCGAACGGAAACGTTTCCGAATGGTTATGAATAGCCCTGCAGGTTCGACCCTGCATTAACAACATCGTCGACCCAACGTGCTGGAGGCTGACCAACGCTTGGTTCACCGATATGCGACCACTAATCCACCAACTCTGTACTTACTATTATTCAAACCCAGGGCACTCGTTGCAAAGAACAGTTTCAATCGGATCTTTTTCAAAAACGGAAATTCAATAAATATTATAACAGTTATATCGGACTATCCATAACATTTTATCTTGAAGCGCGAGTATAAAATCCAATGCTTTTGCTACACCTGTACAGAACTATTTTCATTAAATTGCTATCTTGCGTAAAAATGCGCTTTTAGCCGAGTATTTTGCGAAACTTCCCATAAGTTTTTCGATAAGGATACTTAGTTTTATCTTTGCAAGAAATGTGCTTAAGTTTCTGTGTCTCCGGTATTTGGCAAGAAAATCTTGTGCATAAAGAAATACTCGAGAAATCTTAAATTAATGGAAAAAATATTCTTATCAAGTTCCCTATTTTATTACGAGACCCTATGCTAGCTGTTTTAGCTACGTTTTTAATCAGTTCGTTCATCAGTCGATCAGTTTGTTTTCGAAATTATCAAAATTTCCAAAAATTTCAAATTTTATTAATTCTGTCTTAAAAATACTTAATAGGTACTTAGTAGGATGAAGAATTTGGTACGCTAGTATTCTTATACTAGCGTACCAAATTCTTCATCACCATTTTAGCTGTTTTTAGTCGTATAAATGTCAAAAACTGGCATACAGACAGACAGACAAACAGGCTTTTAAAATTAATTTGTATGATAGAAAAGAATAGAATACGCTCATTCCATTTTTTACGGTTGAAATAAATAACTCACAATACTGATTACTTTACCTAACGGTCCGTTGGTAGTATTTTCTCTGTCCAGAACAAGAAAGGATTTAACAAGAAAGGTAGTATTTTCATTTCTATTTATTATTTATTTATTACACAGTTTTCTAAATATCTCGTCATAATTATTCTTGTATTTGATTGGTATGTGTTTACAATTAACACGGAATTTATTCGTTTTTACGAAGACACGACGACCAATTAGATTTAAACGGCTGTTTACTAAACCTTTCGACTTGACTTGTTTATGACTCTCAAGGTGAGATTTGCCTAATCTCTTGGTTATAGTGTTTTATTAAGATGTAAGCTTTAAGGTGCGTCCTTATACGTAACGTTTATATTTGTGCCATTTTTTTATATTTCGTTGTCGTTATTTTATATGCCACGTTTATATTTCGACTGCCTCGGTGGCTCAGTTGGTAGTGAACCTGCCTGCTGAGCTAGGGGGCGTGGGTTCGATTCTCACCTAGAGCAAACATTTATGTGATTAACATTTGTGTTTGTTCTATGTCTGGGTGTTAAATAACTATCTATGTATGTATTTAAAAATATAAAAGTATCAGTCTCTGGCAGCCATAGTACAAGTTTTGCTTAGTTTGGGGTCAGGCGACCTTGTGTGGAAATGTCCCGAATTTATCTATTAGATCCATTTTACAAATAAATTTGAAAAATGTTTTTATTTTTGATAAAAAAAAACAATTTTGGATGTCTTCGTCGGTTCTTTCTATCCCTCCGATCCTTAGGAATCCTTCCTTTAGGAAAACCTAAAGGTAGATAAAAAACGTTTTTTTTCTTGGGATAAAAAAGAATTTAAATATAACATAACATATCGTCACGCTTTGCGTCTGTAGGGGCTGGCAGATATGTAATACAACACCCACACTTCGCCGGACGATATTCAGTCCCAAGTATGACAGGGGACGAGAATGTCGCCAGACACCGTGCTCCAATCATGTAGCAGATGGCATACAATACGCACATATGTTCAAACAATGAACAAATTGGTGCGTGCCGTTAGCTGGGTTCGAACCCGCTCCCTCTGGCCCAGAGGCGGGCCTTCTCCAACTAGGCTGCCTTCGCCTGTAAATAGCCTTATTTACCCACAAGCGCAAATGCAACTAATCGGATATTACACAATAATCATAATGGTGAATCTGACACCAAAACGCAATGTCACAAAAGAGTTAATCGTCCGTCAAATCTTTAAACTTTAACTACTTACTTAACCAGTGCTTCGGGCACTTCGGTTAATTAAACAATACTTTTTGCCGACCTCCGAACGTCACGTTGAGTCGGTTTTTGTCACGGACTCTAATGAGAATTCGATCTGAGAGGTCAAGCGTCCGCGGTGGACCAGAAAAAAACGTGATTTCGTAAGATAGACGCAACTAATATACAACCTTGTGGCAAACTCGTTTGGTTTTTATGTCTAGATCATAAAATTTAGCAAATTCTTTCTAAATCCACTCCTGTTTTTGATTAGCTCGGGCTAACACTATCGACCTACGCTTTACCTATTTATTAGCGATTACCTAGATTTTTTTTCTTAAAATCCATTTACATTACAGACATTAATTTAAAAATAAGTACTTATACAAATTAGTTAAAATCATAAAAATGTCAGAGAACTATAAATTTGGAAAATGTCGAAAACATTTAAAAATTAAGTGATCAATACAATTGCAAATTACCCACACTAACAAAAAAAACGCAAACACCGATACGAAATAAAATATTTAAAAAAAAAATCATAAAATACTCGGAAAAAAATGTAACCCCTCCTGACAGTCGGGTAAAAAGAGAAAGAAGTGATTAATTTTAAAAATTAAGTCAATTACAAAATTCCAAACCGTTTGTTTGTAATTTCGTAATTGACTTATTCAATAAGCCACAGCTGTGACATACTAAAGCGTCGTTTACACTTTGATAAGTGCGAGTGCAAGTTCATACATATTCTATTAAACGGAAGAAGAAAATGTATGAACTCACTCTCGCAACAATGTGTAACAGGGCATTTAGTAGGTATACAGGGTTATAAGTAACAACAACAAAAACAACTTTTTATTAAAAACATAAAATAATTACAATAGTACTTAAATAAGGCTTAACTAAGTTTTTAATGGGCGGCCTTATCGCTCAAAGCGATCTCTTCCATGCAACCTGTTTGAACAGGAACATTTACATAAATAGAGGCCTTGAATGCCATAATTGTACAAGACGTATAAAATAAAAAGATAAAATAATAAATACATATTTATTCAACTTAAGATTCTAACTGACCAAAAACCTCTCAAGGGTTTATTGTACTCATAAATATGAACAACTTTTATTAAGAAGCCAATCCTGTAATCGCGAAAAAAAAACAGCTGTTCCATACAAAAATTTCAATCACCTGAGACAAAATGTATGGAACAGCTGATTTTCTTTTCGCGATTTCAGAATTCGCCCCTTAGTAAAAATTGTTCAGATTAATGAGTACTATGAACCCTTAAGAGGTTTTTGGTGAGGTACCTACCAATAACCCTGTATATAACTTGTACACACAATACTTAGTCCTAACCATTATCTTCATAAACAGTCCAAACTAAAAGCCAACTCACTAAAAACTAAGTACGTTAAGTAACAGATGATAGTCTGACTGACTTAAAGTTTTGAAGTCATAATCCGAATTTAAAGTCAAACTTTAGACAAAGTGAGATCCATTGTAGGGTACTAGAATTTCTGGACGAACTTTCTTGATTGAGACGAATCTACATTTAGTTAACTTCAGACCGTCTGAATCTGTTTTAGAATCTAGGAGTAGATTAGAATGCATTTTGCATGAGCTAGTCACTTAATCTTTATTTACGTTAAAATTATTGATAACTCCTATAGTTACACGTCACAGTTGAATATTTATAATTAAAAACGAATGTCAGAACAATAATAATTGATAATTATGTCAAATATAAAAATAATTCATTAATGTCATTATACAGATAAGTATAGTAAAAATAGTTTAATATTATGTATAGCTATTTTAAGTAACGTACGAGTTTAATAACAATTTAATTTATACTCATTTACAGCAAAAAATAAACCAAACAAAAATAACAAATTACAAATAATAAACAGAGCTCGTTAAATGTGAACATTTAATATTGACCTCGGTCTCTCCAAACGGTGTAATAGAAACGAAACTACTTAGGTTGGATTATAATTTCGCAAAACATTGTTAAAAGAAAAACATAAACCCCGACTGCAAAATGTTGTACCCTATGTCACTTCCACTATCAAGACGATTCAAATGACACGTCAAATATCGAAATCCATCAAGCTGTTTAGGCTGTAAGCCGTGCCAAATAAACCTCATACATACAAAAATATTCACATACATAATATACACTAGAAAAGCATAACCTTCCTTCTTGCGCAGTCGGGTAAAAAGCAAAGCTAAAATACGCCAAATTCCCGTCGAAAGCTAAATATAAAATTTTTAGAAATCTTGACACTTGCACACATGGTCTTCTGGCCTCAAACTAAGCAATGCTTGTACAATGGCTGTCAGAGACTGATACATATATACGTATGAGTACATAAAATAGAAATTAATACCCAGACATAGATCAAACACAAATGTTCATCACATAAATGTTTTCCCTAGGTGGGAATCAAACCCACGCCCCAAGCTTAGAAGGCAGGTTCATTACCAACAAAGCCATCGAGGCAACTATAGGCTAAATAATTATCTATCTTTGAATTTACAAAAATAGAAGAAGCGATGACAGCCTAGTTGGAGAAGGCCTGCCTCTCAAGCCAGAGGGAACGGGTTCGAACCCAGCCGACGGCACGCACCAATGATGTTCATTGTGTAAACATACATATGTGCGTATTGTATGTCATCTACATGACTGGACACTGGGCGGGCGGTGTATGGTGACAGGCTCGCCCCCTGTCACATTTGGGACTGAATATCGTCCGGCGAAGTGTGGGTATTGTATTACACCTCTGCCAGCCCCTTGGAGGAAAGGCGTGACGATATGTTGAATATACAAACTTCTTTTACTTTTTTAAATTAAGATTTTTTGCCACAAAACGTAATCTTTGGCCTATTCTAGGGGTATAATATTATTATTTCCCTTCCACTTTTTTCCTTCCTGTTCGGCGTTTCGCCTTAGAATTAACCGAAAAAACTTCCTTTCGAGTTACAAGATTTTTTTATTTAACATGTGGATCCTTCACTTTAAAAACAGTTTGAGAACTTGGGTTTACTATATTTTGTTTTGCTCATAGCGAAAATTCCCTAGAAGAAAACCCAGGAGACAAGTAACTTTATTAAAAGAAAAACTAAAACTCGGCTGCAAAATGTTGTACCCTAGGTCACTTCTACTATCAAGACGATTCAAATGACAACTCACATGTCGAAATCCATCAAGCTGTTTAGGCTGTAGAGCGTGCCAAAGAAATCTCATACATACTCACACTCGAAAAACATAGTCAAAATAAAAAAACAACAAGTAATAGTATTAAAAAAAAAAACAAACAAACAAAAAACCCAGCTGCAAAATGCTGTACATACTCTATGTCACTTCCGCTATCAAGACGATTCAAATGACACCTCCCATGTCGAAATCCATCAAGCTGTTTAGGCTGTAGGGTGTGCCAAAGAAACCTCATACATACCAAATACATACAAAACTTAACTAAAAACTGATTTTGTGTGTCTCCCTGACTGTCTTATATTTTTAGTGTTCTCTGTGCATAACAAAAAAAATGTTTCAATATGCGTAAACAGATAAATGGTGTCTAATTATTTATTTATTAGTAATCTTGGTACATAACACTGTATGTTTTCCGAATAAAACAAAATAAATAAATAAATAGACTCGGAAAACATAACTTTCCTTCTTGTGCACTTGGGTAAGGTAGCCCAATTCCATCCCAGTTCTATTTACAGCAAATCAATGTCGAAACCAAACGCAACACCATACATATTATAATGTTTATTTGATTCTAGCACCTTGATGAATTAATTAGAAACCCGTGTGAGATTGCTCGTCATAAAAAAGGGCTAGGAATCTTTTATTTGGGCCCTTTCTTTTGATCTCGCCGGCGCCGCTGTTGAATGGCGAGATTAATGATTTCTCTGCTGTTGTAAATCTCTTAACACATTTTTAACTTAAATAAAACGTCTGAGAAGTAATAAACGGGCTGTGGAGGCAGTGTTGTGCTGTGGAGGTGTTATGGCTTGTGTAAGGACTGTTTATAAATATGCGGTCAGGCGATGAGTCTACATCTCTACGTTTTTTATTATATGGGTACAATGATTGTGTCAGCTTTGGAGATTTGTCTCTTAACAGAGGTTTTTTTTACTAATTTAAAAAATGTTCTATAGTTTGCAGCAACCTCCTGTTTAATTAATCGACTAATACATTTAAACTTAAACTATAGCTTCGCGCCGCAGTTTCATACCCTGTCAAAAAATATCATATGTGCTATTCCAGACTACAATCTATCTCTATGCCAAATTTCAACCATATCCGTTCAGTTGTTCTGGCGTGATTGTGGAAGTAACAAATATCCATAAGTCCATACATTCATTACAACTTTTGCATTTATAATATTACAATATATTAATATATCTTATATCTTTCAATGAGCAATTCTTGTATATATATATATAATTGGAATCTCGGAATCGGCTCTAACGATTTTCATACAATTTAGTATACAAGGGGTTTCGGGGGCGATAAATCGATCTAGCTAGGAATCATTTTTAGAAAATGTCATTTTATTCGTGTTTTATCGAACATAAACTTGGAAGAAAAATAACAAAAAGGAGGCGTTTGAGTAGTCTCAACTGAAAAATATGACTCTTCCTGACATCTATTGGTGAATAATAATACTATTTTTTGTGAGCAACTAATTGCTTTAACGACACAACAGCAGATGGCGTTGTTAAGTAACACGAAGTCAATGAGTGTTTGCTTTGAGGTTAGACTAAAATCAATTGTTTATTTTCCAAAAAACACAATTAAAAAAAAAAAAATACCGAGCAAAGCTCGGTCATCCAGGTACTATTATTAAAGTGTGATGAATCTCTATTTCCCTTAGTCAAGAAAACTTGAGAACCACTTTACCGATTCCATCCATATTTTTAAGTTTTTTTTTTTTTATATTTTGTAGAAGGTTGTATCTCGCTGTAGCCATTTCTTTATTAAACTTGTGTGCGTGGTAATGTTACCATGAAAAACATTAACATTTGCACGAAAACTTATATTAATTTCCAAACTCTACGTTAGCCATTTCCGTTCAAATATACAACCATATGAGATTTAATATTCTAAAACTGCACATATTTGTAAGTAAAACTGCACAGTTTTTAAAAAGTACCTCAAAAAGTAGTCCTGGCCACACTTTTATAATGCACTAGATGTGCATCGTTATCGTGCACTTATGTACACGAAATTATACCTTAAATCAATGCACATAATGTCGAGGTAAGAATGACCAAGCGAGTAGCGTAGTTTTTTTGCGTCAATGTGTGCGTATTGTGTACATAAACCACAGTAGCGTAGTTTTTGGATGGTTTTTGGCTTCACCTAAATCGTACGCCGTGCGCCATCTTATTCTCTTGGTTGATCTGAGGTAACTAAATACGTACTGTAATATTTTAGGTACTGTCGTCTACTAAAGTATTATTTGGCGACAAACCTCGACACATTTCTGAAGTATCTACAGAGCGTCTATTATACAGACCTCTCCTTTCATACCATTATACAGCGTACTCCTACAATCAAAGGAAACAAAATTACACTCCTCTCAAGTTCGTTCCCATAATTCTATACACAACTCGTTTTCATAAGTCCGTGAAACGTATTGAATTGCCGTCATTACGTACGTATTATTATACAGATGTGGGAGATACGGTCTGGGGATAAGGGTGTGAGCACACTGACGGTATGGTTGACAACTGCGTCATTATTAACTTACATAAACCCTTTTACCTTTCCACTTCACAAACTCAAGTCAAAAGTGTGATTACATATTATTGCTTGAATTTTTGGACAATTTTTTTCGAACTTTTTAGATACGTTTAAGCTTTCTAGTATTAATGTTTCTAGTAGGTTAATTTTGTGTGCATTACGTGAAGGTATTCCTATTTTTACTCGTAAAGTTTTATCAGGAATTTCATTTCGCAATTAACCTGCAGCGCAAATTACTTAAACCTTACGTTCAGTTATGTCGCAATACAACACAACATTTAATGGCTCTATTCTTAGAAGTCGGGTTTTTTTGTCTTTGTCTCTCTTGCTTGAAAAGTCATAGGAGCGACAGTGATCAAGATAACATCTCACGCGTCAGGGGCCTGGGGGGCTATTCCTGCTCGTGAGATGAGATGAGATATTATCTTGGTCACTCTCACACCTATGACGTTTCAAACGAGAGCAACAAGGACGAAAAAAGGTGAGATGAAAATCTCAGATCTCCGAGTAGGGCCACTGGTGTTCCGACTGGTTTTTCTTGTGTCTGTTGTGATTGTCTCAACTAGCAACATGCACGTTTATGCAACTTCGCTTCGAACATTTTGTTTTGTTGCACGACAGAGCGACCAACCGATTTTGTTGTCAAAAACTTGTTAATTTCGCGTTAGATGTGTAGATTGTATGATGTATTTCATTAAAATATTTTTATATCATACTAACTGCGCCCCGCGGTTTCACCCGCGGTTAAAAAGTTATACTATGTGCTATTCTAGACTATAATCTATCTCTGTGCCAAATTTCATCCAGATCTGTTCAGCCGTTCTGGCGTGAAAGAGTAACAAACATCCATCCATCCGTTCTTACAAACTTTCGCGTTTATGATATTAAGTAGGAGTAGGATACTAGAATTACAATAATTTATTTCAAAATAAAAAAAACGATAAAAGCCTAGTTGGATAGGACCCGCATCTCAAGCCAGAGGGAGCGAGTTCAAACCCAGCCGACGGCACGCACCAATTTGTTCATTGTGTCAACATATTGATGTATTGTATGTCATCTGCTACATGACTGGAGCCCGGTGTATGGCGACAGGCTCGCTCCCTGTCTCATTTGGGACTGAATATAGTCTGGCGACGGTGGACTGTGTGTGGCGAGTGTGGGTGTTGTATTACACCTCTGGAGTTTTAAGGGTGGATTTTTACTACAATACTGGGCCTAGCAATATTTTGAGTGTGGCTCATGATGGCCGCGCTACAGTCGGTAGTATTTCCAGTGTTGCCGGGCCAGTTTGGCCCGTCTAGAAGCACACATATAACACAAAATTTTAGTTTATGCACTATACTCACGATATTAAAAGTTGAACTCATGAATGAGAACTTCTCTAATAAACAATAAATTTCTTAAGCATATGAAAATATTACTTTTGTTTAATACCTACTTAAAGTAGTTTACAAGTGGGCGTGTAAAATTTCTTTCACCGTACTTTAATAAAATTACAAAGAACTAGAAAACAAATTTTCGCTTCGTTAAGCTTGCTCCGAATATTTTGGCTTCAAACTGTACGTGTGCGTGCAACTTTACTTAAATCTTTGATGCTGACCATTTAATTCAAACATTCAATTTTAGTCTTTACCACCTCGTTTTATGGTGCACGAAATCTGGCAGGTTTTCTAAAAGTACGATCCTAATCACTCTTTGATATGGGCCCGAATGCATGTCACCAACAGAGTTACAAATGTACCCAAATTGGGCTTATTTCTTTCATAACAGGCAGTGCTGGACACGTAAAGAACTCTCAGACTACGCCACCGCAATGATATGTGAGTTACGGAATTTTTGTTTCCATAACGCTTATTCAAACCGACGCGGCGCACCGCGGTTACGAAGCGATACTATGCAGACAGAGATGCAGTTATAGGGAAATCAGAGACAGACAAAGCGAGATGCAGCATAGTATCGCTACGTAACCGCGGTTCACCGTGTCGCGTCGGTGTGGAATCAGCGTATGCTTTTTCCGACCCTCGATTCTGCTAAGCTAATTGATTTTAAACTGTTAATAGAATACCTCAAATTGACACTTATTGTATTCCAAAAGTGTCAAAAGGAAGCAAATAATTAACTGTTTAAAAAACAATTGCCTTAGTAGAATTTAGGCAGGCTTATCACGAGGTTCGATAGTTACCAAAAACTTTTTCGTCTTCGTTTGGCTCTACACATTTCGTTTATGAATGTATGGAGCCAAACGAAACGAAAAGAGTTTTCGTAACTATTAAAACTCTTGGTTAGAATTAAAACTTCTAGATCATGCAAGTCTTGAAAACCTTTCTACAATGGAACTCATTCCATCGAAGTACGCACATCAAGTATGATGCTTCTGCTAAATACTAGGTATATTTGTATCTCACTATGTTATTATGTCAAATAAAAATCGATAATACATGTCTCATAGCATCCTCTGCAAAGCTTCTGACCCGCTTTACAAAAAAATGTATAGATACATGCACGGCAATATCGTTCGCATACATATTTTATGGACGTGCATAATGTATAAGCACGGTGTTACGCTATTTTTATAACATTTTATCGTACATCAGGAAGTGCGAGGACAGCTTAATATTTTTCTTATGGATGTGATTTAGGCAGCGCCATAACAAGAACGGTGCCAGTGCGACCCAGGTACAGGTAACCGATTTAAGAGGTTCGCAAGAACGACCCAGGGGCTTTTTTTTTGACGCGGAGGAAATCTTCAAAAAGATGCGCGAATGTACATAGTACATATTAGGGTGCATCTGGGTTATATGGAAATTGACCCACTAAAACCCCCTCGGTGGCTATACTCTGTGCATAGCATAGGACATCGGGATCTCTATGTAAAGGAACGCACCGGTGCCCTCTATTTTTTTGGGTAGGGGGGGGGGGGGGGTACGAGCCCAAAGGTCCCCCATTAGTCTGCTCTTAAGACCGGCAGGTGATACCGAAGCCGTATTCTAAGACTCCGGTTCCAGGGTGAAGACCCCGGCTCCAGGGTGAGATCCAGGGACCCTACATCTACTTTTTTTTGACAGTGTAGATGTAGGAAACGGCATCTAGCCAAGTTGCAATCGCTCTTACGCAATTCTATTTCTACAACCGCGAACGCTCGAACGTTCAATTAGCTGATTGGACGAGTTGACAATACGATCATTTGAAATTCCTATAACTAGATAACTCGCTAATCAGCTATCTTTTAATCAAGCGTTGGCGATTGAAGAATAAAATCGCTAGGAAACGAAACTTGTAACTTTGCTAGGGGTTCCAAACAAGGGCGGCAAGCTAGAGAGGAAAAGGCCCATAGAGAAACTCACACTTGCAAAAAAGGCTAGTTACGAAACTGTCTTTAAGTTTAAATAATTATTATGGCTTAGTCTGAAAGCCTCTTAAGAATATATTACTCGACCGGCCTAATTTATTTAGGAACGGTCTGAATTATGACCTCAAACTCAGGTTCGCAAACAATGTTCTAGGTAAACGTTGTAGGCAGAATTTTGTTGTACCTTTACTATACCTAAACCTAATGAAAATGGCCAGACTCATTATTTTCAGCAGAAGGTATTTAGTTCTTAATTCGTAAATTAATGAAGAGATACGTCTTAAAATATGACTCGAATTTTCGTAAGTTTCAGCAAAAGAGCAAAATTATTATTTTGGCAACAAAATCTGAGAAATGTCTATCTCTTCATTTTTATTTAGCTGCCTTATTAATTTGGGAGTTGATGAAGAGATAAATCTTATAATATGGCATGAATTTCGTTTTTAAAATGTAAACAATTTTAGGACAAATTTTTTTCGATTAGAATATTTGTGACAACCTTACTTTTATTTAGCGAATTTTCATGATAACAAATAACATTTTTAAAAGTAAAAAAAAAACAATTTCAAAATATTGTACCCTATGTCACTTCCATTATCAAGACGATTCAAATGACACTTCACATGTCGTAATCCATCAACCTCATACATACATACATACACTCAAAAAAATTTAACCCTCCTTCTTGTGCGTGTCGGGCAAAAATAAGAATAATTATAACGACAAATTAGTAACAGTAATAGTGATGACTTCTTAATTCAGTGGTGATGACATTCTTAACAAAATTTAAGATTTTCGCCTACAAAACCTGTCAAAAATATTATCTTTTACTACCCTCATTCCATTATGTCAAGGCGGCATAGAAATCGTATAAAACATGATGTTTACGGCAAATAAAATCACAGAACCCATATTATGGTATTCTTACGCTTTTAGGCTATAAACGCGTTTTTCCCATCGCATAAAAAAAATATAAATGTAAAATAAATATCTATGAGGAACACCGCACAGTGGTCTACTTAAACTCTAAAAGAAGGCAGAAAAACGAGGTGGACAAATTAAAGTTACTATAATTCTTTAAAATACACTTTTTTCCAAATTCGTCGCCTAAGTACTTATTTAGTTCCGATGTTAGATCACTAAACTTTACTAATTTCACTGAGATGAAAACTTTTCTTGCAAGCCAGCAGTGAGCGTGCATAATCGTCTATCAAAGTGACATTCGATAAACGAACGCCCCTTTTTGTAGCTCATTCTGGTAATGCTTTTCGGAAATTTAGACGCAACTTTTCTTGAATGACTCCCTCATAACATAATTTAGGCATTCATAGAATTTATGGCAGAGTACTGTACATGGCTTTGGTGTGCTGATCTCCATTGTTTTCTTCATTGACTCGTAAAACTCTTCTGTAGGTATTTCATCAGAGCTTGTGGTAGGAGCGTATGTTTGAGCTATTATAAAGATCTCCCCGTTAATTTCCACAAAAATTACTGCTGCTCTATCTGATAGAGCTATAAAGTCCAGTACTGTTATATTTTTTGGTTTTTTACGAGGAATCTCACTCTATTTCTCCCCTTAGTCTCGCTATATAAGTATAGCCTATAGTGTTTTCTGTCTTCTACTATGTATCCTTGTCTTCTGGTTTCGCATATACCAATTATATCCCATTTAATTTTTGATAGAGCGTATTCTAGTTCTAATATTCGTATTTCGCTAGCCAGAGATGTAACGTTGAATGTTGCTATGTGTATTTTGCTGTTTTTGCTTTTTGGAGGGTTTTGGTCTGTTGCTCCCGTGGTGACCAGCCATTCTGGGGGATGTTGAGTTTTCTTGATTCTAAAAAGTATAGGCTAAAAGTTATAGAATCATACTCAAAAAAATCAGGAGCAGTTAAAAGAGCTTACAAACACATGCAAAACTCGAAGCAATTAATGAGTCAATTACAGAACCAAGCGGGCGAAGTAGCGACAAACAGAGAAGAACTCATGAAAATAGCAACTAACTTGTACAAATCCCTCTATTATAGTAATGATTGCTATACCCAGAGTAGAACCATCACGTCCAGAAATAATGAGCCACTTCCAGAATTCAACGAAAATGAAATACTTAAGTATATGAATCTTTAAACAAACTGAAATAAAAAAAAGTCCAGGACCAGATGGGATTACTAACGAAATGCTAATAGCGGGTAAAGACTGCTTAGTAAAACTACTAACACCCCTATTCAATCTTATACTTACGAAGAAAGAAATACCTAACCAATGGAAACTCTCAAATATTGTTCTACTCTACAAAAAAGGGGATGCGAAACAAGTTTCCTACTACAGACATATCAGTCTTACGTCTTGCTTATACGAAGTTTTCGCCACTACTCTACTGCAAAGACTTACCAAAATCATAGACGAAAATCAGCCCATCGAACAAGCTGGGTTTGTAAAAAGTTTCTCAACAGTAGACCACATTCACGCCATGAAACAGATTATCGAAAAATATAATGAATACAGTTAACCGCTCTACCTCTGTTTCATTGACTATTGCAAAGCCTTCGACTCTATTCTCTCGAAAGCTCTATCGGCACTAGGCATACAGCATAACTATATAGAATTAATAAAAGAAATATATAAAAAGAGCAAATCCAGGATATCTCTAGAATAAAACAGGACTTAGCTTACAGATAAAAAGGAAAACAAGGAGACCCCCTCTCCCCAAAAATATTCATTGCGGTGCTAGAACAAGTTTTTAGAAACCTGGACTGGGAAAACAAAGGTCTAAACGTATACGGGAAATATTTATCGCATCTGAGATTTGCAGATGACATTGTATTGCTTTCAGAAAACCCAGAAGAATTGCAACTGATGATAGAATCGCTCTGCAAAGAAAGCAAAAAAGTTGGGCTTGAAGTGAATCTGAAAAAGTCGAAAATTATGACAAACAGACAAAAAATACCGATGACTATCCAGTCTGCAAATCTAGAGTATGTTAAAGACAACATTTACTTAGGACATCTGATTTCGTTTTATACATGCACTGAGAAAGAAATTGAACGTAGAAAAAAAACACATGGAACAAATATTGGGCGATGAAGAAGATATTTAAAAGTAACCTACCAACAACACTTAAAACCAAAGCTATGGAAATCTGCTTACTACCATGTCTCACATACGCCTGCCAGACGTGGGCACTAACTGAAAAATCTCTTGAAAAGATAAGAGTATGCCAAAGAGAGAAGTTATTTGGGCTATAGATTAAAACACAAAATTAAAAACAGTTTGATAACAGCGAAAACAAAATCAAAAGATGCAGTAACCCACGTATTAAAACTAAAATGGAAATGGGCTGGACACGTTCAAAGAGCGGGCGACGACAGATGGTCCAAGACGATAACGAACTGGCACCCATTTGACGCTAAACGTAGACCAGGGAGACCACACAAACGCTGGAGTGACGATATCGCCAAACTGGCAGGCAGGACGTGGAGCAGAGCAGCAAAAGAAAGAGCGAAATGGAAGCTAATGAGGCTTTTGTCGCGGAATGCGACTCTAACACAAAAACTGAAGAAATTTATAAAATTATACATATATTTACTTGTAATAACTATTTAGAATGTTTTTTTTTTTTTTTTATGTAGAATAGGTCGGCATTTGACCACCAACTCGCCTGATGTTAAGCGACGTTGTGGTCTAAGATGGAGCACGACAACCTATAAGATACTTATTCACTCTAGCTGGAGTTTTATAGAGTGAACAAGTACAAAGACGGCAGTTGAATGAGGCGCTACAAGTGCGCTACTGCTCAGACCCGTCTTCGGAACGGTTACACCGGGCTACATCCCGAAACACGACTAGGTCATTTCACGGCATGGCTTGGTCCGGTGGGTGGTAACTAGCCACGGCCGAAGCCTCCCACCAGAGTTTGCTACCCGGTTAGCACTACCCGGGGACCGCGTGTAGGGAATCAGAATAGAGTACACTCCTACGGACGTGGGTAGCTCAGCCCCCAAATAAATAAATGTGTTCGAAAATAAAGCTTTATTATTATTATTATTACTGTACATGGCTCGTAAAGAAAAACTAATATTTTAAAATGAATTTGGATTGACCCATACGATAAGCATCAGCTAAGTAGGTACGACATTTGTCATCAGGACTCGAATACGAACTTGCTTGCTTGCTTTTTAGTAGGTAAGTGATCTGTATAAATTAGTGCACGTATTTAATTTAGTTTTTTGCCATTTACTATCGGTTTAAAAGCAAATAAAATAACCTAAATCTCATTACCTTACAATCAAGTCTCTGAAATAGATACCAAAGTGTAGATATTGGATGACTCATTCCAAATGCAATCAAATTCAATAAAAAAGACAGATTCCTATCAATAACGTTACTTTACAAACGTCTTTCTGTAATACATAATTTAGTTAATTACTCATAAAAAATTACTCACAATAAAAAGCTTAAATTCATTTCCTATTAAACATCCGCTAGTTTTTATGACCTCAAAATATCAGATACAAAACTTCTGTGCAGCTACGTTTAAGTACTTATTTGAATGAACGGTGGTATTTTACTCGAATAGCCGCCTATTACGTATTCTTAATAAACTGCAGTATTCCATAACAATGCTAACGTGTAATGTATGTAAATGAATGCTTTATGTCGTAGTCAACTACGGGTGATCTAGCGGACAATTTGGGACATTTTTTGCTCTATTATTTCTTACTTGTGTTTACAAACTAGTTAATTGCGTGATATAGGGTAGCGTGTGATTTAGTTATTGTTGTAGTAATTAACCTTGGTTGTAAGGTTATTTTGAAATTGCAGGTATTTTTAAAACCTAATAGCTATGGTACTCGGGGTCGAATGATTCTTGGAACGTAGAATCCCACTTCTGATACCCAATTCTATTACGTTCGAGATTTCCCGGTCATTGTATCTCAAGATGATCTCAAGTCTATAGAAATCTTATAAGCATGAATGAGAGTGTGAGGATTGGCTGTAAACGAGAATTTCAGAATAGAAACCCTGATTTAAGCAAAATAATGCTGCAATTTGACCGCTACTCCTTTTAGAACCGCGGCGCGATTATAATAAAACTGAATGGAAATACGAAAACCAGCCGACTCACTTTAAGTACTTAATTAAGTAAGTAAGTGGGTCAAATCAGCATAGAACAACGCATATTGGCACGGGCAAATGTAGCTAGTAACTAGTGGTAATTTACGCCGCTCGCCCGTCGTGCCACCCTCGACTCGTGCGAGTATGAATTTCACGTTAATAACGCATAGGTAAGTAAGTACATGTTGTTTGTATGTATAGTACACGTACAAAGTAACATGGAAAGGTAGACTAACGCTGAGGGCATATTTGAGTCACGACAGTTTTAAGACAGACTATTGCTTCACTAAAGATATGAAGCCGCGCAAACTTCATACAAAACGTTTTTCATGGCAACATTACCACGCGCACACGTTTAAAAAGAAGTGGCTTCAGCGAGATATGACGCAGTGTTCCATCTTTTCTTTTAGATTGATTTTAGGCCATGCCATGCAACATCTTGAATTGTAGATCGAGCAGACACTACTGAAAGAAAAAAGTTATTTAACTCATGTTACAATAATATATAACTCATGTTATACCTAAGGTAAAGCATTCCGGCCACGTGGGCAACACGCATTGACGTCAATGGATACTTAAGCAAGACCTAAATAAGTAATTTAGTAATAGTTCGAAAGAGACGGGTGACGATCACAAGTGATGTCATTACGTATTTGCTCCCAGAATGCTAGACCTTATTTTTTTGGATCATGCTTCATCTCATCCTCAAATCAACCTAGAGGAAAAGATGGAACACTGCGTTATATCTCGCTGAAGCCACTTCTTTTTAAACGTGTGCGCGTGGTAATGTTGTCATGAAAAACATTTACAATTGCACGAAAACTAATATTAATTCCTAAACTCTACGTTAGCCATTTCCGTTCAATTATACAACCTTAGTAGATTTAATATTCTAAAACTGCACATATTTGTAAGAGTTTAATGTTCCGGCTTTTTCAAAATTGACCTATAAAAACTCTACACAGTTTTTAAAAAGAACCTCAAAATGTAGTCCTAGCCACACTTTTAAACAAGTAGTTTTTTTTCCATTCTTTTTTTTTTACATAACATATCGTCACGCCTTTTCCCCTGGCAGAGGCGTACAACACCCACACTTTGCCGGATGATATTCAGTCCCAAATTAAGAGGGGGCGAGCCTGTCGCCATACACCGGGCTCCAGTTACGTAGCAGGTGACATTAAATACACACATATGTTCACACAATTAACAAATTGGTTGCCTTCGGCTGAGTCCGAACCCGCTCCCTCTGTCTTGATAGGCGAGTCTTCTCCGACTAGGCAATTAGCGCTTTTTTTAATGTCTGGGATATGGGACAGATTGACTCGCGCGGCCTTCAGGTTCACAGAGTCACTTAGAAAAATGCCAGCTGTTACTGTTTAGTAGTCCTTGGTCCGTGGCGATAAGGAATGATTAAACAGTAAAGTTAAGAGTCCGTTTGCGCCCGCAATTGACATTTAAGCCGATATAAAGTAATTACTTTCAATCCATCTACATCTCCAGTTGAGTTGGGCCCAGTTTGGATGATTGATGACCGCTGTCAATGGAGATATGAAAGCAATTTGAACTCGAAAAATTTATAGGCCCTATTTAATTGCGCACCAAAAATACGGACTGCGCTCAATAAAAAGAAAAATTCAGAACTAGGAATATTTAGGTAAGTAAGTACAATAGAAAATACTAACTAATTTGTTAATACGAAACTGAGTTTGTTCGTTCGTTTGTTTGTTTATTTGTTTGTAACGCTTTCACGTCTGAACTACTTAACCAATCGTCTTCAAATTTTGCTTAGATGTTGCCTGGGGTACAGAAAAGGACGTAAGGTACTTTTTATCCCGAAAAAATGAACGGTTCCTGTGGGACCGCGGGTAAAACCGCGGGGCGCTACTAGTTATAAAACAAACTCTGTTTTTTCATACATACAACAACCAAGTCCCTAGTCTGTCATGTATTAATAGTTAGGTGCTAGCACAGATCTAGGATGTAAAAGATCGACAGTGACAATTCGATAGTGATACAAAAAAACATTTGCGCATGCGTGAGTAAATTAGTGTTGTGAAAAGTACTTATTAATTTATCGATTGACCAAAAATGGTCCTCCGGGTGCTTGTCGATAAAAATAATCTTTCGCATACCAATTGAGTTGTTTTTTGTTCCAAGTAATACCGCTGCTGAGCTAAAATGAATATTAATCACTAAACGGGTGTTAAGCTAGGCGGAAGAGTTAGGTATCAGTGTCACCATGTATCTAAATTAACATAAGAAAAGTAAATAATAAGATCAACATAATACTATCCTAGTAATTCGCTTCGAATTGTGACCCTTGACCAAATTTACTCGTATACGGATTAGGATAAGTAATATACTTATCTCATTGGTTTTGTATATTTATTTATAATTTACATATATATTATTTGATTTAATTAAATATAATTAAATTAGACTTGGATGTAAGACACCCAAAATGTGTAAATTGAATTAAAAATGATGATCAGAAATTGAAGGTACATACTTATATATAATACAAAAATGTTTTACGCCTCATCATTCAGTACAAACTCGGAAGAATGTCAATTTACTTTTGATGGCATTGATTCCAAAATGTATGCTTTGTTTATGTATTGCACCCATCGCCTACCTAATGAACTTTGATAAAAACTATCGATAATAATGACGTCATCTTTTTATCCATCTCTAGTGAAAATCGAGCGTAAACTAACTAATTATTTTAATGCTGAATTTCATCACCAATTCTGCTTTCATCTAGGAAATATAGATGTTACGAAGAAACGACAACACCATACCGCTGGTAAATCGGTTTTTGGAACCAATTTATGTTATGTTTTAGACAAAATTTAGACAAAAACATCACAATGGAATTTTCATATTTACCCATGAAACGACAAATTTTGTGGGTTACATCTTGGATTCACATCACAATTGCTTTACTCACAAGATGACATAACTGCATTTAGTTACAATTGCTCTCTTTTGAGTCTATTTATAATTATTTTAGTAAAAATATAAATCATAGGAATTTTCGCGTGTTCCCAGGTGGCGCGCTGTCATTAATGACAAAAGAAAAATTGACTAACATTTTATTTGTAGGCGACCTCTTTCTCTCTTGTGGAGTTTACATTTCGATGGAGACTTCTCTGTCCCACGCTTCGTTGGTCTTTTGCGTAGCAAAAAAAATCTTAGGTCTGTGGGTGCTAGACTAGGCCAGATGTAGAGGATTCTATGCTATGATAAGATACTATTAAGATTTAAAACAGGAGAGCAAGACTTTAGCTTCGTGTTTAGCGGTGCCATTCATAATCAGTCGGAAACGTTTCCGATCGGATGCCAGAAATTTCAAACTCAAATTGTTCGAATCTCAGTCTACTTTTATACATTTTGGAATAGGAAATCAAGTATCAATCCGATCGGAAGAACTAGTCACGTTTAAAAACTCATGAATATAGACTGAGATTCGAATAACTTAGACTTAATTTTTTTTAGAAATCTGAACGAAACGTTTGCGAATGGTGGTGAATAGCCCTTTATGTATATATATGTATAATATATATAATATATGTATAATAATTTCCTGTCATTGATTTTGATCTCTGAACATAATTATCGTACTCTACTATGCCTTACTTGGGTGCGGGTTACAGATTTGGGTGCCCTAATTGAATTTATGCAACTTGAAATTTTTATATCCTTTTATTTAATGGATTATTAAATCCTATTTTCTTAAATCTAATTTTAAGGGAATAAAGGCTTTTGTTATTTTATTTTTATTTATTTTTTATTAAGCCTTACTTGATGCTCGATGCTTAAATATAGTATACCTTACTTGATGCTTGATGCTTCTATATAGTATACCTTACTTGATGCTTGATGCTTCTATATAGTATACCTTAACAACAACAACAATAACAACAACAACAACAACTCTTTATTAAAACATAAAATAATTACAATAGTACTTAAATAAGGCTTAACTAAGTTACCTTACTTGATGCTTGATGCTTAAATGTAGTATACGCTACTTGATGCTTGATGGTGAAATTTAGACACGCATTTCATTATTCTGATGTTCAATCGATCATTTTCCTTTTTATTACTCTGATTGAAAGCAGATTGATGACTTAAAGGTGAAGTCTCCAAGAGATAATGGATAATTAGATAAGTTTAATGGATTTTACAACTTCCTACTCAGTTGGATTAATGAGAAAAGAAAAAGCTAATAGGTCTAAATGATTAGTGGGAAAATATTAAAGGCTCGCAGCTGTAAGGCGGCCTAGCGATCTGTTTGTTTTTCTGAGTTCGGCCTTTTGAATTCTGATTTTTTTGCCCGACTGCGCAGAAAGAGGGTAATGTTTTTTGAGTATGTTTATCTCAGTATGTGGGTACTCATCTGTGTATTAAAATCACAACTATTAATATTATAAATGCGAAAGTATATACGTTTATTCGTTTGTTTAAGTATTTATTTGCTTGTTCCGCCTTAAAGTAACTACTCAACCGACTATCATGAAATGTTGTATAAACATTGCCAGGAGTTCAGAAAAGATTATAGTGTACCTTTGATCCCCAAAAACTTAAGGGTTCTGGGACCGCGGGGAAACCGCAGAACGCAAGCAAATATCCTATTCTACTTCCTACCAATATTATAAACGCAAAAGTTTGTAAGAATGGATGGATGGATGTTTGTTACTCTTTCACGCCAGAACGGCTGAACATATCTGGATGAAATTTGGCACAGAGATAGATTTTAGTCTAGAATAGCACATAGGATACTTTTTAACCGCGGGTGAAACCGTGGGGCGTAGCTAGTTGCAAATAAACATTTGAGAGCTTCTACTACCTGCTTTTGTCGGTTTTGAAGTGCATGTCGTTAGATTTGTCGTTAAAACCGAAGTGTTACCAACTTCACTACCTAGGCTTCATTTTTAACCGACGAAAAAACTGATTAGGTTCTCAACTCCACGCGTATTTTTTTATGTATGACCACATTGACGACGCATAACTTTTGACAGAGTAATCTGATTTTGAAAATTCTTTCTTTTTACAGTCTTTCAGTCCAGTTTATTGCTTTTCTTTTAAATATAATTTCTTATTCTTACCTATAGTACAGCTTTTTTCTTTATAATTCTCTTCGTAGTAACAAAATGTACCTACTTTTACCTAATTTAAATTTATTCGAAATACCAAGTGAAAAAAGTTACGAAAGCCATTAGAAACTGTTTTACTTATAATTTGATGGATTTTAGAAGTTAGATAGAACTTTTTTTGTAAATTTAATTGAATGGATATTTAGGAAAATATTCTTCGCATTTGAGCGTATAAAATACAGGATTTTGAGTTCGTTGAAATCCTAATTAGTTATTTAGGTAAGTACTTAATTACATTTCTAACAACTTTGTGCTTTTGTTGCAGGTGCCTCCAAATTCTGGGCAGCTTAAATTGAAGTCAAATTAAAGGTTAGTACTAATTTAAGTTTTTTTTTGGGAGATGGAAAATCTCCAAGCAGACGCCCAAAATTAAATGCGATTGAGGGTCGCGTTGGCAGTGTGAGGTTGCCTGTTGGCGACCCACTAAAAACCACCTGGTGGCCAGCCTCGATGCATGTCAAGGAGTTCCGGGATCTCTACCAAACGCGCCGGTACAATTCTCACATCGTGCTCAGAGCACTGTCCCGGGAATGGCACTCACAGCCACGCACCGGCACCCTCCCGTGCTACGGCGACACTTACCAAAAGTGCCGCCGCCCTCCCGGGATAATTTAAGATACCTACCTAAGACTAAGCCTTAAGAATCAAATTCCTAAGACCTATGTCCAGTTGCACTAAATATAAGAACTGCCTAAGTCCTAGTTTAATCTACTCCTAGCTAGCTCCTACCTACATTTGACTGCTTCGGTGTCTCAGTTGGTAGTGAACCTGCCTTCTGAGCGTGGGGGCGTGGGTTCGATTCCCAGCTAGGATAAACATTCATGTAATGAACATTAGTGTGTATTTAAAAATATCTAAGTATCTACCAGTCTCTGGCAGCCATAGTACAAGCTTTGCTTAGTTTGGGGTCAGGCGACCGTGTGTGGAAGTGTCCCGATTTTTTTTTTAACACGATCCTTATGCCTTAGGAGGCACTTAACTTTATGTGCCAGCAAAGCAAATATTTCGCTATAAGTAGCTCCAAATAGAAGAACAGAATTACTAGAAACACAATTATTGGTGATATTTTTTTCATATCGGTAGAGTCTTCACGACGACGACTTAAAGACACGCGTTTGGCGGATTTCAAAGGCTTAAGCAAAGACTTAGGCAATTCTTATATTCAGTGCAAGTGGGCCATAAGCGATAACATGTAGGCACTGCTTAACAGTAAACTTAAATAATAATAAATACGAGTAGATATATTCCTCAGTCTGCAGCCCTAACCACCGGTAGCTTGGGCCTCGCCTCGCTGCCGGCGACATCCTAGTTTTTAAGTTTTTATAGTATTTGTTTTTTAATTAATTTATTGTAAAAAACTTATAAATTAAGAAGAAAATAAATATCTTGGAATAATAATAAGTTTATTTCGTGATCACAATCGTGTTGGTTACATTAAAAAAAAAAATACATTACTTGTTAAAGTTATTGTGAGTACTTTTAAGATCACTATACCCTGTACTAGGTCTTGTCAGAGCCTGTTTTACAAGGTACAGTTTTTTTTAATATACTATACTTACTTAAACTTAAATAACTATTATTTGTTACATCACACTGATCATGTAATAAGGAATATTCTGTGACACTAATATTATAAATGCGACAGTTTGGATGGTTGGAAGCTTGTAAACCAATCAAGACAGAACGGCTGAACGGATCTGGATAAATTTGGCACAGAGATAGATTAGTCTGGGTACATAGGCAGCTTTTTAACCGCTGGTAGTACCGTAAGTTGCAGCTAGTGTTAAAATTTATTTTGTTCATCTAATTATTCTAACGTCCATACTCTGTTAACTTTTTTCTTACCTCACATGGAAGGTTGTCTGGACAAGATCGCGCTTAGCGACAAGATCCTTTTGTGCTTATTTCTATTATTTTTGTCTGTACCTATGTTCTTGTTGTAGAATATATAATAGTAGAATAAATTGTAACTACCCTATTTTAATGGTGAAATGCTTTTATATTGTGTTGAGCAAAAACAGCCTAAAAGTACGCTATTCCAGACTATAATCTATCTATGTGTCAAATTTTAATCAAGATCCGTTCAGCCGTTCCGGCAAGATTGAGTAACAAACATCCTTCAATCCAAACTTTCATATTTACAATATTAATGTGTATTCCCTGACACTTATTATATAATCTGGGTGTTTTAATTCATTCTTCTAGGCAAGCGCGTTCCATCGTAGACTGCATCACTGCTTATCATCAGGCATGTTGGCGGCCAAACGCAAACCTATTAAACAAAAAAAAAATTGTGAATTGTGATCGTATGCATAGTTTTAAGAAGTAATGTTAAAACACACTAAAATTCTAGCTTAGGTCAACTTAGCCTACAAGCAAAAAGCTCCATAAACATGAATCAACCTAAAACTATTTCATAAACTACAACAAAACATCATACACAGCACACTAGAGATAACCCAACATTCCCTGTAATTTCAGGACTGATAACAAGGGGCCTACCATGACTAACTTTGACGTTCAAAAGTGTATCTTTGAGACCCAAATTGAATAAAAACATTTTGACTTTGACTTTGACATCTTATTGCCATAATGTTTACGTTTTGTTTTCGTCGTTGTGCGACCATGGACCTTATCGCGCGGCAATATGGCAATAGGCCCAGACAAAAACGTGTCTGCGTAACAAATCTGAAGACTCACCTTAAAGAACTGACAAATGATGCGGGCTGCAGGCAAACCAAAGATGCAATTCCGGTGACATCAAAAAGATTTGCACGCAACCTCATCCGACTAAATAGGTATAGAATTCGCAAAGCTATAGGTACGAGTATTATAACTGGTCACTGTCCCCTAAACAAACACCTGTTTAATAAAAGACTGCCTCGGTGGCTCAGTTAGTAGTGAACCTGCATTCTGAGCTTGGGGGCGTGGGTTCGATTCCCACCTAGGGCAAACATTTATGTGGTAAAGATTTCTGTTTGTTCTATGTCTGGGTGTTTTTATCTATTTAAGTATGTATTTAAAAATATATATGTATGTATATCAGTCTCTGGTAGCCATAGTACAAGCTTTGCTAAGTTTGGGGTCAGGCGTCCGTGTGTGACAATGTCCCGAATTTATTTATTTAAAGTGTGACAGACAGTCCTCTATGCAGAGGTTGCATGGAAGCGGAGGAAACGCCACGGCACGTGCTAATGGAATGCACGAGCGTGGCTGATCAAAGGGCTCAGATCCTTCAATCCCCATCGTCGCTCCAGGCTTGTGGCAGCCTGAAAAGGCTGCTAAACTTCTGGGAACATCTGGGTTGGTTGGAGTGAGGGGAAGGGAAGAGATAAAGAAAACCGCATTCGGCGGTCTTCATCAGCACATTCGCCCTGATGAAGAACGCCAAATGCGGTTTTCTCGTCGGAATAATCGACCGAATCGTACGTGAGTAATTCCCGTGTTATCATTCATAAAGAGATAAAGGTTCACGCACAATGGCCCGATCAAGTGGGTAAGGTTGGAAAATGCTCCGCCAAACAAACAAACAAACGAACAATGATACTGGGTCGTGCAGCGTCGAGAACAAAACGTTATTTAAATCACAGCAATAAAATGTAATAGTAGGCCCCTAGAAACTAGAATGCTATACTAGTTGATAGTTGATCCTGATAGTTAGATTGAGTTCGGGTCGGGTTGGAACAACAAACTTATGTTAATACACTCTCTATCAATTAGAACTAACATATAACATCGGCGAATATAATTATGGTTCTAGCTGCGTTCCGTAGTTTCACACTAAGTTGGCCAATGTAAAGTTAGTTTTTAGTGCTCGCAGGAACACTAAAAACTAACTTGTAGACTAACTAGTAGTTAAAATAACAATTAGAAATAGTGTAGGTTTTAAATCCTACTAATATTATAAACGCGAAAGTTTGTATGGATGGATGGATGGATGGATGGATGTTTGTTACTCTTTCACGCCAGAACGGCTGAACAGATCTGGATGAAATTTGGCACAGGGATAGATTATAGTCTAGAATAGCATATAGGATACTTTTTAACCGCGGGTGAAACCGCGGGGCGCAGCTAGTACTTTATATTCACCGATTTATTCTCGACCAAACGAGCGTTAGCGAGAGAAACGTTTTCGGCTTCGACAAAAATGTTTTCGTATGTCCGAATTCTGTCTGGATCTCTGTCCGGATCTCTGTCTTCTTCTACAGGTCTTCTTAACCGATTCTCTTGAAATTTTACGAGTAGGTTCAATAAAAAAAGAGATAAGAGATAAAAGAGAAAAAATGTTTTATTACCAATAATGAAATACAATAAGTGAAAAACTTAGGAATTATGTCATTAATATAGCATAAGTAAAAAGAAATGTAGACATCGTTTTTTGACGGATTCCTGCGGCCCCGCACTAGGCACAAGGCCCGTATCGCGGAGACCAAGAATACCTTGAGTACAATAACCTTGAGATATTTAATATATTTCGGAGGCATCCTAATCCATTTTTAATTATTATCCAAGATATTAATTATTCTTCTTAATTTCTAAGTTTTTTTCAATAAATTAATACTTATAAAAACAAATACTATAAAAAACTTAAAAACTAGGGTGCCGCCGGCAGCGGGGCGAGGCCCAAGCTACTGGTGGTTAGGGCTGCAGACTGCGGCACGTGTCTAGGATCACTGCCTTTTGTATCTGGCCCTTGATCCAACCGTCTAATGAGAGCCTCTTGAGATGTTGGTCGAGGCTCTTCGCTATGAGACCGTTTACCGTGACGACTATCGGGACAATGATCGTCGAGTCAACATCCCACATGGCGGTTACCTCGTGAGCCAAGTCAAGGTACTTGCTGAGTCTGTCTCTGCTGTTTATGTGTAATGGTGATGTCGACGAGCACTGCCCGGCGCTGGGACCGGTCGACCAGCACGATATCAGGCTTAATTATTATTTCTCAATTTTTATTTTTACAAAAAGATAATATAAGATACACTAACTACAACAAAATAATACACACAAATAATGACATTAAAGTAAACATTTCATGTCTGAAGTGCAAAAATCACTCGAGAATGTGTTTGAGGGAATCTCACATGTGAGAGGTCTGACAGGATGTGTGAGTGCGTGTTTGAGTGTGTGTTCGTTTCTGTGTGTGCGTTCAGTGTGTGTAAATTGAAGATTTGTTTAAGCTAATAATTCAATAGTTTTTTGTTGTCGAGTCAGTTTTTGGATTTTTTTCCAAATGGCGGAGAGGTATGATTTTTTTTTGTGGAAAAAAATTATATCTCATCAGTTTGGAAAGTTTATAAAAATTTACCCGGCAAAAAAAAAAGTTAAACTATCGAACCTGCTCACACGATTTTATGAGAATCGGTTGAGGAATGAGACCTGTACAGGAGGACAGATGTCGCCCGCGAGGTCTACAGCTCACAGGAGCCACTAATATACTAAGTATGGTGATAGGTACTTAATAAATTAACGTATTGTACTCAATATTATTGTTAGAGTATTAACGTATTCTACTCAATTTATATTCTTAATGTAATTTCATTGTTCTATTTTTTATTTTAATGAAATAGTACTGACTGTTTTTTTTTTTTTGTGCATTATTATTGAAATTGTAAATGAAATTTAAATTAAGTTATTAATGTTAAAGTACGTGTAACTACATTAGTTATAAATAAAAAGTTATGAGTTATAAGAAAACCTTTGTAAACTGTCAACAATTCTACCCAATCACACTATCACACTAATATTATAAAGGCGAAAGTTTGTGAGTGTTTAAGTGTGTAAGTGTGTTTGTTACTTCTTCACGCTTAAACGGATGGATGGATTTTGATGAAATTTGGTATGGAGGTAGCTTATACCCTGGATTAGCACATAGGCACAGCAACTAATTATTAAAAATGCGAAAATGCTAAACAACCGATCATCTTGAAATTTCACCAAAAAATCAGTTCAGTAAAGTAAGTACATGTTGTCAGGAGTACGTTCAGACAATGACATAGGCCACCTTTCATTCCGAAAAAGCCAACAAAAACTGTGAGACCGCGGGAAAAGCGCGGGGTGTAGCTAGTATTTTTCATTATTTGTTTAAGCATTACAATGTTAATTAAGGGTCTTCAATAACTGTATTTTTTAGCTGCTTAGCAGGCTCAGATCAACCTAGAGAATAAGATGGCGCACGTCCAAAAACTACGCTACTGTATATGTACACAACACGCACACATTGACGCAAAAGAACTACGCTAATCGCTTGGTCATTCTTATGCATTCTTCTTATCATGTGCATTGATTTATGGTATAATTTCGTGTACATAAGTATACATAGTGCATTATAAAAGTGTGGCCAGGACTACATTTTGAGGTTATTTTTAAAAGTGCAGTCTTTTTACAAGTCAATTTTGAAAAAGCCGTAACATTAAACTCTTACAAATATGTGCAGTTTTAGAATATTAAATCTACTAAGGTTGTATGTTGGAACGGAAATGGCTAACGTAGAGTTTGGGAATTAATAATATTAGTATTCGTGCAATTGTAAATGTTTTTCATGACAACATTATCACGCACACAAGTTTCAAACAGAAGTGGCTTCAGCGAGAAATAACGCAGTGTTCCATCTTTTCCTCTAGGTTAATCTGAGTTAGTAGTAGTGTAGGTAATCCCCTAGGTTGATCTGAGTTAATAGGTAAATGTAAAACGATTAAACAACAATTACTTACTCACCATTTAAATATTTATGTAAATTTATCTCAAATAAAACAGCCTTGAAAGCACATAAAAATAAGCTGTTTTTTATTCAATTTCAAAATATACTTACTAACAAAAAGATGACCTGTTGTCTGTGACCTTTATACATGTAACAAAATTTTTAAATAAGTACAGTAAATCATCAACATTTTATTTCTAAATATGAATTAACCTCCTTACTAATAAACATTGAATAGCCTCGAAATAGTTATACAAGGCTTTGTTTTTTTTCAATCGAGCTAAAAATTCAGTAGAAAAAAAAGACAAAACACTGAATAACTATTCCGAGACTAGACAACAAACCAAAGAATCTCTAGCATAATCTCTAGAAGAAGGTCTAGCATTCCTCGAGCAAACACGTAATGACGTCACTCGTCATCGTCATCCGTCTCTTTCGAACTATTTGTAAATTACTTCATTCGGTCTTGCTTAAGCATCTATTGACGTCACTACGTGTTGCCCACGTGACCGGAATACTCTACCTGGCGGAGTAAATTACTATACCATGATGGTACGGTAGACTTTGTGTACCATGAATATCGTAAAGCGAAGTTGTTATGTTATAATGTAATAGCTTTATCGTCGCCAAGCTAGTCTGACAACAATAGCTTTTTACGAGTTTCGTCTACCATTTGTCGATGCAGCTTCACTATTGAGCCAGTTAGACCGGATCGTCTTCACGTGTTCTTGACCATTATCTATAAACACACATTAAAATGTATTATGAAAATAAAAATGGGTTCGTACGTGTTAATAAAGTGTTCGTTTGTTGAATTTGATATTATAATTCTATAATAATAACGTAAATCCCTGTGTATATGCACATATGTGATAAATACACAGGGATATACATTGTTATTATGATAACGTACATTATCACTGTGCATATATCATAGTGACATAGGTGATCACGTTTTATAGTGACATAGTGTGTATATCACTTAGTAATACTTTTTACTATTTAATATTTTTATTTTTTATTATTTTGTGTTGACATTTTATGTATTGTTTTTTAATGTAATTTATTTTATTCTGTTTTGAATATTGTTGACATGGATGTGTCCGTTTTTATGTCATTAAATAATTTGAATTTGAATTTGATTTTATCAGGGATAATGTAGCTTTCTAATGGTGAAATAATTTTTGTAATCGGACCATTAGTTTTTAAGTATAAGTATTTGTAGGGCAAAAAATGCATACGTGCAATTTACGGTATGAAATGGGATGGATCATGTAGGCCAATCTTTAAAGCTAATAATCTCTTGACAGTCCCTAGCTTATACATTTTTGACATGGCAAAATTTGTCATGAACAACCCCACGTTATTTGAACTCTATGGCAACATTAACAAGAGGTCCGCCCCTGGAGTTCGCCTCAAACTACCTCAACCTCGGCTCGAGCTGTATCGGAAAAACTGTGTTCACATGGCTGCCTTGATTTTTAATTATCTTCCGGAAGAGCTAATGAGCATCCCATATAGACGATTCTGTTCACAGCTGAAGAAGTGGTTAGTGAAGGAGTGTTTCTATGAAACCGATGATTTTTAAATAAAATGACTTGTCGCTGACATTTTTATAATTGGGCTTGCAAATAACTTTAACTATAATGACATTAATATTGGAATGATTTAATATTGTTTGTAATACTAAGAATCATAATTATGTAAAAATTTTGCACGACTAGTGTCGTTAATGGCTGAACATTAATTTTAAATCTTTTAACCTTATTTAACCCATTGACATGCAAATAAAATGATTTGATTTGATTTGAGTTTATTCGTTGCAATTACAAACTAAAAAAAAGTACAAATCCTTCCTCTTTACAATATTAAGTGTACATGAATATAGACTTATTCAAATGAGTAGGCCTACGTGATAAAGCTAGTCTATAAATAAAATGTACTTACATGTGTCTAAAAAACTCATTTGTCTCTGGTAACACGAGTATTTTGCCCACAGCAAGTTTTGAATTACCACGAATGAATAAGCACATCTATGTAAGCCATTAACTTTGACATGGAAGGTGACTAATGTCGAAACTCGATGCTAGCAAAAAATGTGTATTCAACGATTATTTTTTGGAAGGCATTACGGATCTGTGTTATTCAAATGATTTGAGTCATGATGATGTATTCCGGTTTCAAAGTCTAGGTATTATAAATGCTAAATTGATCACGGTGCATTCACATTAAGAACAGTTAACTCTTGAGTGTTATCGAAAAACATTAGTCTTAAAGTAGTGCTAAAAAACTCATGCTGGTTTTGTACAGTTCGCTTACTGACGATAACTTTCTCTCTCTCTCTGCTCTTGTGGACGTTGGAATCAACATGATAGAGACAGAATATATTAGAGACGCGCTATAAAGAAGAAGACGCTAAAAACGACAAAGTTTCAAAGAAAACTGATTTATTTTAATATATTCAACGGGTCTTAAAAAAGCACTCTATGGCTGAACAAAGAATGCCTCACTAAAGAGTGAGTGTCTTTTTAAGGACCATCGAACAAAACGACTTTGCCTATTAATGTATTTAGTAAGAAATAACATCCTTCATGACAAGGCCGGATGTCAAAGACCATAGCTAAAGTTTACACGGCTCTAATTTTTTGTTAAAACGTTGTTAAAAAGTTTTTTATATTTCATGAAGCAAATTTACTTGTTAACATGGCTAGTAATATCTGCCACAACAAAAACCATCTAAATTACTACCTACCTATCTTTTTAATTAACTTACCTATCTAAATACCTTCGGACCCCAAGATACCGGCTGCGCCGAGTTTGGGGCCCTCAGCGTATACAACTTGCCTATGTACTATTCGCTAAATAAAGAAATTTGATTTGATTTGATTTGATTATCTTTTTTTTTTGGTAGAGCTAAATGTATTTTTTTTGCGCACTCATTTAAAGGAATTTGGCATCGCACGTCTTGTGCATTTGCCAGTGTCATGTCAATAATAGATTTTTTTAAATGATGCAGTGATGATAATAAGGTGATGACGATGATGAATACCTCCTTTTTCTCCATTTCAGTAAAGTTTTGTAGAGAACACGAAAAATCACGTTTTGCAATGTTTGTATCGTTTGCCCACACTCATGCACATTTACGAACCGATAAAGGTTAATAATCCACCATTATCACACTTAAACACTCGAAGAATCACAATACTGAGATAAAAATACAAAGTCACGACAACACCTTTTCGGTTCCCGCCAAAAAACTCGACTGAAATATTTTAAATAATTAATTATGGGTAAACACCTCATTTCCATAGTCGAAATATCTTCAAAACAAGAAGAAAGGTTAGTCAAACCAATTCAAACCCATTTGGCACTGTACAAACGAATCTACGAGTCACTAAGGGCCTTCGTGAAGTTCTCGCAAACAGTCGTCCGTTTAGTCATCTTGGACCGTTCGAAGGTATTTCAAATACCTTTTTGATCTCAAGATTTGGTTGTAGGAGTCGAATTTGGAGCGTCTTCAGTACAGGCTTTCAGCGTACCTACGCACTGAGTTGTTTTAATGTTTGAACTCCTTTTTCAGAGAGTTCATTCTGGTGTATGAAATTTGCCTGCTTACTTTTCGCAACTTGATGAATTTTGTCAAGGAAATAATTCGCAGCTTCGTATATTTTTAGAGCCGTGTTGGCCGAGTGGGATGGACCGGGCTTTCGTATCTGGAGGTCGTGGGTTCGATCCTGACCGTGCCATTGAACTTTTCTCTAGTAGAAAAGTTTATGTGCATTTAAATTTTACACCATGCTCTTACTGTGACGAAAAACATCATGAGGAAACCATCGTCAATAGTTCGAAAGACATGTGACATCTAACCCACACTAAGCCAGCGTGGTGGATAACAGCTTAATCATTCACACGGTAGATCAGTGTCCCTGCAATGGGACGTAAAATACTGTAACTATGATGATGATCATACACTTTTTATCTCAAAAAATTACAAAGCAACTGGCAATTATGTATGCTCTAGTGACACTTGTACTTGTCTCATAAAAATCACGCCAACGCAAATAGCCGTTTGAGAAACAGCTCGAGTATTGTTTGCGTTAATCAACACCATTACCCGAGTTGAGAGGTTGTCAAATGCGCAAAATGCGCCTCCCTCGGTCAGGCAAGCGAACATACCAGGGGGTCTACCACGACATCTTATTTTTTGTTTTGGACACTTCCACACGGTCGCCTGACCCCAAACTAAGCAAAGCTTGTACTATGGCTGCCAGAGACTGATATACATACTTAGATATTTTTTAAATACATACTTAAATACATATGTATTAACACCCAGACATAGAACAAACACAAATGTTCATCACATAAATGTTTGCCCTAGGTGGGAATCGAACCCACGCTCCAAGCTCAGAAGGCAGGCTCACTATCAACTGAGCCACCGAGGCAGTCGTGGATGGATCTTATTATGGTTACGTTTTGTTTTGCCACGGTGCTGCGCTATCATGAACCTTATTGCGCAGCGAGACGATTCGCGTTCGCGCAGCGTCGAAAACAATACGGAACAATTAATTATTAACGGCAATAAGATGTCGTAGTAGGCCCCCAGTAATGAGCCGCGAGCCTCACCGCCGGACAATGGCCGGAATAGGGGTTACACAGAACATGATACAGTTAGTTAACTTACCTAACCTTGTTATGATTGAAACCGCAGATTGTCTGGTTCTTTGAAATGTGGTATGCGATATGTACGCGTTTGACAGACCTACTCTTTTGCATCTGAAAATTTACATTTGCGTTGTAATCTCAGATGAAAAATTAAAACAAGTGACTACATAGTTTTGCATTTTGTAACATCAATAATATTTTGCAGTTAATGTCATTTGTTACATAACTGGAGCCTGGTGTATGACGTCAGGCTCTCCCCTGTCACATTTGGGACCGAATATCGTCCGGCAAAATGTGGGTGTTGCACACTTCTGCCAGCCCCTTCGGGGGAAAGGCGTGATGGTATGTTATGTGTTTATAAGTTTGAACCACCGACGCAAACACAGAGCAGTCATAAGTTTAACCTGTACAATTGTACATCTGTCTGTCTGTAGCATAGTAGCTCTCAAACGGATGGACTGATTGTAATTTTGTTATTATTTGTTAGAAATGTGATGTTGTTCTAGAGTGTTCTTGGATACTTTTTATGCCACTTCATCATCAAATCATCTTCATTTTGACAATAGACAATAGACATATATTTATTTGTAGCAAAAACATACAAAAACAAAATAAAAATTACACAATTATTAAAAAAACTTACTTGAGTACTTTTATCAATTTTTATTTTCTTTTCACACCTGTGACAATAATTGCAATGTCAGCATTAAAAGTACTCTCTTTTTCACATGCCACTAAAGACACTTATCAGTAGTTATAAGTATGCACTTTCAAACAACTATTCGAGAGTGCTCAACACTGCTAGTGTTTACACTGTGACAACTTAAGATTTGGATACATTATCGTGCGAAATGTGGGCCGGAATTATAATGTTATCTAAACACGCGAACTTTAATACTGAACGGTCCGGATTATGCTGAATTGTGAAACATTTTTAATTTTATAGACGAGCTCTCTACTCTTTTGACCGTCACGCAAAATTGAAACTTATCGTGTGACACGAGCGTTCATAATCCGCCTGGCACCACTGACTCTAAGCCAGTTTAATGGCAAGACCACAGGATTGCTACTTGCCAATACATACAGGGTTATAGGTACCTAATCAAAAATCTCTTAAGGGTTCTACGAGCAACTCTTACTATGAAGCAAATCCTGTAATCGCGAAAAAAAAACAGCTGTTCCATCCAAAAAGTTCAATCACCTGAGACAAAATGTATGGAACAGCTGATTTTCTTTTTCGCGATTTCGGAGTTCGCTCCATAGTAAAAGTTGTTCACATTGATGAGTACAATGAACCCTTAAGAGGTTTTTGATTAGGTACCTATAACGCTGTATAGGGAAATTTTAAAATAAAATGCAACAAAGATAACAGTGTTTATTAAGCTCTCTTTGCCGAAGCTGGACGCTGGGGGATCATTGTCTCCAGGGCAGTTAGGAGGGTGCGAGTTCCAGCCCAGCTCGCGCCGGTGGCCTCTCAGCACTCTCATCCGGTATGGTCTGGTGGCCACATCTTGGCATAGTGGAGCCTGCTTCGTCTTCTACGTCTTAACTTAAGCCGAGGGACAATCTCCTGCAATGCTCCTACCCGGTAGGTACGCCGGTGAAACGTACCTTAACTGCTGAGTAACACTCCCAGGGGGCCTGTCATGTCATTTGATTGCCATGATTGTTATGTTTTGTTTTCGACGCTGCGCGACCGCGAGTTGTATCGTCGCGCGATAAGGTCCATGGTCGCGCATCGTCAAACATAAAGTTACCATTATGGAAATAAGATATCATAGTAGGCCCCCTGGTATAATGCCTGGAATCGATAAAGGTTGGAAAGGTTCAGAACCATAACAATAACAGCTGAAACCCTAAAAAAACTGTTGTTGTAGCAAAAAGTTATTGTAGAAAAGAAACTATGCTTTAGTACATTAACCTTCGCATTTTGTTGATTAATGACAAGCATATTAATTATACATGTACTTGTGAAGGCGATAGAAAAGAAGTGCTGAGACTAGCATAGTTCCCGAAAACACGGTACGCTAAAGATGAAACCTATACGCGACAAACAGTGGGTATAATAGTTAGTGATGATATAGTACTTAGAATAACCTCTTAATGAAGGCACTGAGATTATAAACAGAACCTACTCACAAAATTTCACGAGAATCAGTCACGAAATGCCACCTGTAGAGGAAGACAAAGATCCGGACACCGGACAGAGATCCAGACAGAATTCGGACATACGAAAGCATTTTTGTCGAAGCTAAAGCAGAGACGCTTCGCTCGCTTGCGCTTGCTCGGTCGATCTTTTTACGTCCTAGGGACACCGACCTACCCATACGTCGAGGGTGATTGAGCCGTGATCCACCACGCTGGCTCAGTTTAGGTTGGTGGATGTCACGTGTCCCAGAAGTATTTTTCTTCTAGGACATGTCGGTTTCCTCACGATGTTTTTCTTCACCGTAAAAGCACGTGTCAAAATTGCAATCTACGAGAGACAAGTTGTCCAGGTGCTCTATTCCTAGAGTTCGAGATATTTTCTGGTCTTTGTCTTTGTTTATACAATACAATACAATACAAAAACTCTTTATTGACACCAAATACAAATAAATCTAAACTGAACACTCAAAAATAAAGGCGCAATGGGCGGTCTTATCGCTTAAGAGCGATCTCTTCCAGACAACCTTTGGATGGAATAAAAACATTATGATTAAGCATGGACGGTGGTGTGTGCTAAAGAAATATAATAATAATTAAGGTTAAATAAACTTACTAATTTGAACTTACTTGTTTGAAAAGTCTTAGGAGTAAAAGTGATCAGATCTCATCTCACGGGTCCAATAATTGCCCTCCAGGATCCCACGACAGGATCGGAGCGTGCTTCAAAACTAAGCTGAGAGCTTGGTTACTAGATAATAGGTTTTATGACATTGAAAGCTGCTTATATTAAAGAGATTTTTGAACTATTATTTTTCTGTATAGGTACATAATATTAGGTCCTTACGTATGAAATTGGCGTTTTGTCGTACTGATCAATTTGATCTGAAATATCTCCTCTTTGGTTAAGAATTCGAAATTCAAATTAATAAATTCATTTAGCTGGTTTTTTTTTCTTTGGAATACAGTCATTCATTTGTTATTTTCCTCATTATTTTTTCTTTGGCGTCGCTTATTACCGCGCAATGGAAAACATGAAATATCGGTATATTTACGAGTACGAGTTCTACCGTGGCACCAGTGCTGCAGAAACAGCTCGAAGAATTAATTATGTGTACGGCGCTGGTGTCGCTAAAGATAGCATGGTACGTTTTTGGTTTCAACGTTTTCGTTCTGGAAATTTCGACCTTAAGAACCAACCCCGTGGACGGCCGGAGATCAAAGTGAAAAACGAAGAATTAAAGGCTATTGTGGAAGCGGATCCATCACAAAGCACTTCAGAGATAGCAGCAGGCTTCGGGGTAAGTGACAAAACTGTATTAATCCACTTGAAGCAAATCGGGAAAGTAAGAAAACTCGAACGATGGGTACCTCATGAATTGAGTGAATCGAACTTGCAAACACGGGTCGCCTGCTGTGTTACTTTGCTCAACCGACACAATAATGAAGGGATTTTAAATCGAATCATTACTTGTGATGAAAAGTGGATATTGTACGATAATCGAAAGCGCTCATCGCAATGGCTGAACCCTGGAGACCCAGCCAAATCCTGCCCTAAACGAAAATTGACTCAGAAAAAGTTACTTGTAAGTGTTTGGTGGACTAGCGCCGGTGTCGTTCACTACAGCTTTCTTAAATCTGGCCAAACGATTACGGCAGATATCTATTGTCAGCAACTGCAAACCATGAAGGAAGAACTAGCTGTTAAACAACCGAGATTGGTCAATCGCTCTAGGCCACTGCTGCTTCACGACAACGCAAGACCACACACTGCACAACAAACAACCACTAAGTTAGCTGAGCTACAATTGGAATGTCTGCGACATCCACCGTACTCCCCGGACCTTGCTCCAACAGATTACCATTTCTTCCGGAATTTGGACAACTTCTTACGAGGAAAAAAATTCCACTCTGATGCAGCAGTCCAAACCGCCTTCAAAGAGTTTATTGATTCTCGCCCCCATGGTTTTTATAGTAAAGGGATCAATGAACTCTACCCATAAGATGGCAAAAGTGCATAGATAACAACGGTGCATACTTTGATTAATTAAATATATTTTACAAAAAAAATCGACTTTTTATTCCTCCCGTACAAAACGCCAATTTCATACGTAAGGACCTAATATAATTATTTTTACTAAACTTAATTGTACGATGACACTTAATCAATTACTTTTATGTTTGACAAATAACAATCATTATGGTTCTGACATTCATTTTTCATTATAAATATTAAACTGTATGTTTATGACTAGGTAGTTTATTTGTATACCTATTTAGTAATTATTCATGTAGTATTAGTCAAATTAGTAAGTTTATTTAACCTTAATTATTATTATTTTTCTTTAGCACACACCATCGTCCATGCTTAATCATAATGCTTTTAATTCCATCCAAAGGTTGTCTGGAAGAGATCGCTCTTAAGCGATAAGACCGCCCATTGCGCCTTTATTTTTGAGTGTTTAGTTTCGATTTATTTGTATTTGGTGTCAATAAAGAGTTTTTGTATTGCATTGTATTGTGGTGACGTGTAACTATAGGAATTAGCAATAAATTCTGATTTCTGATTGCAGTCCATTCCCACTCGGCCAAAAGGGCTCTCACGAATTCTCTAGTATTCTGATCTAGACATGTCATATAAAATTTATGAAACATCGAAACGCGAAGAACATGTAGGATGATCTCGACAATAAGCTAGAGCTTCCAGTAAAAGAACACATAGTAAGGTAACCTCATCATAAAAAATTCAAAGGCACTTTCTAGCTTTATCTGGCTCACGTCGCAAATCTGGAACAAAAGGCCTAAGGTAACGTAGGAACTACTACATAATTTGTGCTATAGGTGGGTTTGGACCGCTTTGCTTGGAATCGAATTCCTATTATACTTAGACTAAGCTTGTTTAAAGCTTTAAAAAGTAAGCTTTAAATAGCTAAGCTTTAAAAAGTAAGCCTTAAAAAGCTAAGCTTTAAAAAGTAAGTATTAGAAAGCTAAGCTTAAAAAAGCTTCAAAGTAAAGTAAGCTTTAAACAATCTTCATTTAGCATTAGAAGATCCTGAGGTCTCTGAGCTGTCATTAGGTACTTGGCAGTAAACACACATATGGAAGCTCAATTTCATATGTGTTTACTTGTTGCTTCAGATCTCAGTAACTTTTATAAAACAATTAGCTGTGCCCCGCAATCTCATAGGACCAATTTTTTTTCGTGCTTAAATTTTATGACTATCGGTTGAGTAGTTGAGGCGTGAAAGCGTATCAATCAAACGAACAAACTCACTTTCGCATATATCGCGAAATATTATCTTAATATATATAAATCTCGTGTCACAATGTTTGTCCTCAATGAACTCCTAAACCACTTAACCGATTATAATAAAATTCGCACACCATGTGCAGTTCGATCCAACTTGAGAGATAGGATAGTTTAAATATATATATATATATATATAAATAATAAACGCGAACGAAGTCGCGGGGTGACAGCTAGTAATATATATATTCGCGTAAGTAATATTATTAAATATTACTTACGAAACATTAATATGATTTACATTAAATAATTTCTTAAGCTTTTAAAAAAAACTTTCAAATTACAGTATTTAAAACGAGTTAGATTTTATTAAATCTCAATGGCTCGTGTTATTTTATCTTACCGCTGTATCAAGTAAGTACAAGCTCAATAGAATGCACTTACGAAACTGAACTAACGATAACAAGTAACGTTTTTAAAGAAAAACATAAAACACGACTGTAAAACGTAGCCTGACAATCCGGATATAATAAAAATATTATACCCTATGTCACTTCTACTATCAAGACGATTCAAATGACACCTCCCATTTTGAAATCCATCAAGCTGTTTAGGCTGTAGAGCGTGCCAAAGAAATCTCATTCATACATGCATACAAAATACACAAACTCGAAATACATAACCATCCTTCTAGCGCAGCCGGATAAAAACTAACCTCTCAGTCTTTGTACTAATGAAAAAGCACTAGAGATACATTTCATACACATAATAATTTATAGTTGACAAGTTTGAATTGCCCAACAAAATCTCGGCCACTCGTAGAATACCTAATATAGCCCGTAATAAACCGAAACTCCATCAAAAGCTTTCGCAAACTATACAATTTTAAACAGGTATCCTGTGGACTAAAACAATCCCGTAACTATGTCGTGAAGCTCGCGATACTGAACGAATTAAAGGTGAAGCCGCACTGACATGCCGGGCTATAAAATAACAATCACACTTTTATTATTACTTCGGCTGCCTCGGTGGCTCAGTTTGTAGTGAACCTGCCTTCTGAGCTTGGGGGCGTGGGTTCGATTCCCACCTAGGGCAAACATTTATGCGACGAACATTTGTGTTTGTTCTATGTCTGGGTGTAAATATCTATTTGAGTATGTATTTAAAAATATATATGTTTTTATATCAGTCTCTGGCAGCCATAGTACAAGCTTTGCTTAGTTTGAGGTCAGACGACCGTGTGTGTAAGTGTCCTGGTATTTATTTATTTATTTATTATAAATGCGAAAATTTAGATGGATGGAACTCACATGGATGAATTCCGCCAAAAGCTCAAATGGTTACCTATCCGACTTCGCCGTAAAACTCACTTTTTTTTTTTTTTTTTTTTTTTTTTTATGAATGACTAATGCTGTTGGCCACTGAGGCCTCTACAGCGTACCGGACGTAAGGCAAGCGCGGAGGGCGCAGGACCTTAATGGACTTTAGTTATTTAAAGCTAAGGGCGACTGGCACAAGGGCACCACTAAGGTACGGACCTCGGCTTGGACCGTCGCCGGGGGGGGGGAGTCGATTTGCCCAGGCAACCCAGAGGGGGTTTGCGCTTGAGCCCTATTAGGTTTATCTGTTTGACTATTTGGAGAGAATCTAACCGATCTTCTAACAGATCCTGGGAGTCTTCGACCTCGCCGGCGAGGTCGGTGTTTTGTTATCGTGTTCCTTTGGTAACCGGCGCCTATACCAAAAACTGCAAACTTCCTGTTGCGGGGAGCTGTCGGGTCGGCCGACCCCAGCGCAGCCGCCGTGGCGACTGCGATGGGGTCGTCCGGGTCGCCGAAGATGTCTCTAGGGCGTCTACGGAGAGGGCGGGGGGCAGCGGCGTCTACTGCTGAGTAGTCCGCCGTGCGAACGACTAGAGGATTTGAATGGTGGGAGGCCCTATCAAAGTATCTGCGCGAAGTGAATTTAAAGTACTGCCGAATGGAGGGGAGCTCTACATCGCAGTGCAAGTCGGAGTTTCGCTGGAACCAGCTGGCTCCGACCGCTCTGCGAATAAATCTATTCTGGACGGCCTGGAGCTTGTCCAGGTCGAAGCCAGACGCGTGGGCAAACACTACGGAGGCGTAGGTCATAACGGGGCGGATGCAAATTTTGTACAATATCACCTTATTTCTAAGGGATAGCTTACTACGATCGTTGAGGAAGGGGGCGAGTCGGCTTAAAAAGAAAACCGCTCGATTCCTAACTGTCCGGATGTGCCTCGAGAAGGTGAGTCGACGATCGAGGGTCACGCCAAGGTACTTGGTCGAGTTCACCCAGGGGATGGGCCTATCGTGCAGCATGAGCTGCTGCCGGATAGGCCATTTGTTGGGGTGAAAGCACACAGCTGCGCTTTTGTCCGGATTGACCGAGATTGCCCACTTCTCAAACCAGTCGCCTAAGCGGCGCAGGGCTTGTTGAAGCGTGCGGAAAGAGATGGACTGATTCCACCCTCTTATAAAGAGGGCAGTATCGTCCGCGAAAAGCGCAAGCTCTACCTTCGGATGACGTGGAATGTCATGCGTGTAGAGGGAGAACAGAACGGGGGCCAGCGCTGACCCCTGAGGGACGCCAGCGCCGATGGGGTGGGGAGCCGAGCGGGTGCCGTCGACGCGATAGCGAAAGTTTCGATCAGTCAGATAGTCATGTATTATGAGTACAAGACCATCCGGGAACCCGAGCTGGTATAACTTGTATACCAGCCCGCTGTGCCAGACTTTATCGAACGCTTTCGCTACGTCGAGGAACACCGCAAGGGTGGACTGACATTTGGGCGTGACCTGGGTGAAGCCGTGGTAGGGTTTCCGATTGAAACCCTCTAGGATGTGCTCCGTGATGCGGTGCACCTGCTGGACGCACGAGTGTCTGGCTCGAAAGCCGAACTGCTCGTCGGGGAGGAGATTGTTATCTCGGATGTGGGACCAAATACGCTTCAGAAGGATGCGCTCGTAAATCTTACCTAAGGTACTGAGGAGACTGATGGGGCGGTAGCTAGAGGGCTCTGATGCCTTCTTGCCGGGCTTGTGAATGCCGATGACGTCGGCAGACTTCCAAGCGTCGGGGAAGGTGCAGTTGGCCAAGGCGGCATTGAAGATGCTGACGAGGAGGTTGATCAGAAAGACGGGGAAGTGCTTAATCACTCTATTGCTGACGCCGTCTGCACCTGGGGCCTTCTTGGTTTGGAGACCCTTGATGATCGACTCTACCTCCGACACAGAGACCGGCTCTGTGGGTTCGAGGGCGGGACGGGCTGTGAACTCGGCGACTTCCTCTTCCACCATATCTAGGTGGTCGGGGTCGACGCGCTCGAGACTGGGGCTGCATTGCCTTTCGAGGCTTTCGGCAAGGCACTCGGCCTTTTCGTCGTCCTCGAAGGCAAGCGTGTCGTTCGGACGAGACAGGGGGGGAATATTGGATGACTTGCTGCCCTTCAGCGATCTTACCATCTTCCAGTATGCCTGGTGAGATGGTCTGATCTCCGAGAGCAGGGTGTCCCACCTCTGATTGCGGAGTTCACTCATGCGGTTCTTTACGGCACGCTCGTAATACCGCAGAGTGGCTCTGTTCTCTTCGGTGCGACACCAGTCGTATGCCCTAGTGGCCGCGTGTTTCGCTCTCAACAGCTCCCTCGCATCCTCGGGCAGGGCCCAGCGTTGGTCGCCCTCGGCTGGGACCTGCTTCGAGGCTTCGCCAACGGCTTTACGAAGGTGACTGTTGAGAGCGTCTATGGAAAGAGCGATATCGTCGGGGGTCGCGATATCGTCTGGTATTCTATCTAAATCGGGTGAACTGGTAGCTTTTAGGTTTTCGCCCAAGAGCTCCCAGTTCACCACGGTCTTGGTCGGCGGAGTTCTGTTGCTCGGGTCGGGACCCAGCAGCATCAGAACTGGCCTATGGTCCGAGTCAAGCTCGTGTAGCACATCCAAAGAACGCAACTGGAGTGTTACGCCCTTTAGGAGTGCTAGGTCAAGAATGTCCGGCCTGTTGTTGAGATTATTGCTAAAGTAAGTCGGGGAGCTGGGGGGGATGATATCAAAATTTAGCGTATCCGAGAATGAGTACAGAAGGTGCCCATTCCGGTTATTCGCGTTGCAGCCCCACATCACGTGCTTGCCGTTAAAGTCGCCGGCCAGAATGACCGAGCTACCGAGAGCGAGAAGCGCTTCGAGGTCCTCTTTGAGGAGAGTCTTGCTACCCGAGTGGTAGCAAGATGCTATTATGATGGACTGATGACCGGTCATCGCAAGACGGCAACAGGAAGCTTCCAGATTGACTAACGGGGGAGTGGCTATGGGTGTGCAGTGCAGAGACCTTTTGTAATAGATCAGAGTACCGCCCAGGGGGGCGGCGAGTCTGTCATTACGAACCATCAAGTAGTTTGCAACCCTGGGGTTCCTCTTGCTTGGTTTCAGAAAGGTCTCGTTTATCAACATGATGTCGACCTGATGGGTCGTTAAAAAGTGGTGGATGAGATCCCGCTGATCTCTGGCATCGGTGTGGATGCCGTTGGCATTAAACCACGCCAACGCCAATGAATGGGGCTTAACCTTAGTGGGTGTGCAATCCATTAAGGTTATTGGGAGAGGACGCGGGGGGCGAAGCGCTTCATAGCGCTGAAGAGGTTGCCGTGAGACATCATGATGTCCAATAGGGCATCAGGATGCTCGCGGACCTCCTGGGCTACGGCACGGACCTCGTCGAGGTCGAATGCCGAGGCTATCTCTGCCAGCAAAAGCAGATCCGCCTTCAGGCCGTAGGGGCCCTGGGCGGGTTTGAAGGGTGAGGGCGGGGGGGTTGGACGGCTCTGGCTCTGCTGGCCGGAGCTGGGGCCGCCTTCGGTTGGACCAGGGACGAGGGCCTGGTCCAAGCATTGGTGGCGGGTAGGGGAGCGTCGATGAACTTCGGCGCAGGGGTCTTGGCGCTGACGCCATGGGGACGGGTTGGGCGACGGTCCTCTTCGCCCCGGCCGCAGCCTTTGGGGCTTTGGGGCAACCACGATAGTTCGCGGTGTGCCCCTGAGTCCCGCAGAGCACGCAACTGGGAGGATTAGGATCCCCCTTGACCCGCTTGCACAGCGCGGTGCTGTGCTCGCCCGCGCACTTGACGCATCGGTACGCCGCTTCGCAGAAGCGGGCGGCGTGCCCGTACAGTTGGCAGCGGTGGCACTGACCGGGTATGCCTCTCCGCCTGGGAGCCTCGACTTTCAGGCCGGAGAGGTTGAGGACTCTTTCTATCCGAAAGATCCCCTTCCCCTCCTCCGTGCGGTCGAGGATGACCAGCACAAGGTCTATCGGGGCCTTCGTCCGTCCGTTGGTCATCCGATGGACCTGCTGGACCGGGAGGCCTTGGGCAAGGAGATCGTCACGGACGAGCTCCGTGTCGATCTCCTTAGGGATACCGCGCAGTACTACGCGGAGCACTTTTTCCTCTTCCAGCGGATACGCGTGAAATTGGACCGCGTGTTCCCTAAGAGAGCGGGTGGCCTGACGATAGTCGTCAGACGTGGGGACTGTGACGGAGATGCCGTCGGTGTGGCTCTTGCCGGAGAACGTCACGCCGTTTGTCGTGAGGATCGTGACCACCTCCTGCCAGCGGTGGCGGTCCCGAACGACGAAGGGGCGGGGGGGCTTGCCCACCCTGGGCGCGGGAGGCGCGTCCATGGCGGTGGGCGGGAGAGAGGGGCATGCAGTCGGGCATGCGGCCTTTGACGGGGGCGGAGGGGAGCCGGCGGCGGAAGCGGGCCGCTTCGTCCCCTTGTTGGCGACGACGGTGAAGCCGTCGTCGCCGCTACTGACGATGTCCATCTCCTCCGTAGAGGTATGGGTGGACGCGACCGTCAGAGCGAGTCGCGGCGAGCGGGAACGCGAACGCGAGCGCGAGCGCGGAGCCACCGTACGCGATCGCACGCGGCTTGAGCGTGCCACGCCTGGGGAACGCTTCGCCGCGGGCGACCGGCTCTTAGCGGCGGCGGCGGCGGGAGTCGGGGCGGCCGGCGGCCCTCTGAGGGAGGGCGCCAACTTAATGGTGGCCTTAGGGGCCGGGGCAGGGGCAACGATCTTCTTCGCGGCGGCCTGAGGGGCGCGGACGAGGGGGGACTTTGCCTTAGGGGCGCGGGCGGGGGGGGACTTTGCCTTAGGGGCGCGGGCGGGGGAAGGCTTGGCCTTAGGGGCCTTGGCTTGCAGAGAGGCTGCAAACCTAATCGGATTCGTGACGAACTCCTGAAGGGAGCTCGGGTTGGCGCGCAGATGGGCCCGGATGGAGGTACCTAGGGTGGCAAGTGCCGCCCCGAAGTCTACTTCCGACCCCATCGTTGCGAATAAGTCGCGATTGCCGGGGGAGGAGGTCCCCGGCTGAGTGCGGGCCGCGGGCATCACCCTGCCGGGTTTAGGCAGGGTGGTGTGTGCCTAACTCGTTCCCTAAAGTGTGCCAACTGCCAGTCTTATTGTGCAGTTGGTGAGTACCTACACAGGGCCCTAGCTGCCCCGGGGGAGAGACAGGGACTCCGGCGAACCGGCCGTCCGAGCCAAACACGCACCCGAGGAATCGGAGGGGAGGCGGAAGGGTGGGAGGGAGATGCTTGGCGTCGGCGAGGGGCGACCCCAAGGCCGGTGGTGCCAAGCCCAACCGGATTCCGTTTTTCCCCTGAGCAGGGGAAAAACGAGCGCTCCGGGTCCACGCTCCTAACAGCGATCGGCTTCGTTGGCACCGTTATGCGTGTCCACCGTCGACCACAATTGTGGATTTGATAGACGTGAGGAGAGGTGAGCGGGCGGCGGTCGGGCCCGCCGGCCCAGCTTTGGCGCGAGTCCCGCACTTAGGTCACTCGAATCGCGTGTAGTATGCGAAACTAAACACACTACACGGATAAGGCGCCCCGGTGCCGGACTCGAGAACACACTCGACGCACGGTGACGTCACTACGCGACTCGTAACTGTTTCACCGAGCGGCTCTGTGAACAGAATCGGACGGCGGTAAGCACTTAGTCACTCTAATGAACACTAACTGACCTGCAGTCCGCTACGCTGATGCGTGGGACTCCTATCTGAAGGATCCTGAGCGGGCACTGAATTTAAAAAACTATATGTAAAACTCACATCCTTTCCTTTCTTTTTCAAATTTTGTTTGTTCCCTCTACTCCACACTATCTTAAGGAGCGCTTTGAATTTGCTTAAGGTCACTCCGGTTCATTGAGAACCTCGCGTGCCCGTAAGTTACAACTCCATACCTGCTCCCACACCAATTTAGCATACAGTAAGGGTTTCACTGTGCAATCCGTCCGGCTGTGGAATGAGTTGCCTGTTGCCATCAGACAGGCTGAATCATTGCCCATTTTCAAAAATCTTATTTTTAAACATTATCTTTCTCTTTGTTAATTGGTTCATACATATGTATATATTTATTATTTATATTTGTGTACAAATTATATATTAATTTATGTATTATATGTGTCTAAAGGTATTTGTGTGGATATTTTTTTTTACTATGTTTTATTTGTTTACGATTATTTATGCTATTATAAATACTTATATAATATTTAGTATTTATGTATGCCACCGACCGTTTGTCATATTTCGTTCTGTCCTGTCCATCCAAAGGTTGCCTGGAAGAAATCGCTTTAGGCGATAAGGCCGCCCTTGTACCTACTGCCGAAAGATATTTTATTTTTAATATTCTCTTTATGTTTGTTTTACATTGTATTTTTGGTGTGCAATAAAGATGTATTGTATTGTATTGTATGGATGGTCACTCTTGAACGACTGAACGGATTTTGGATGAAATTCTTATAGGCAAGTAACGCCATCTAGTACAGATTATTGTAACTAAAGAAAGAGAAAAGATGTAGATGGCGCCTAATTTGTAAAGGGTTTGTCAGTAATTCTCGAAAGACGCAATTGCCTCACAGACGCATTTGTACCAGTTGAACCTACATACAAATATATTTTATAAACATATTACTAGTATAGCTGTAGCTCTGTGGGTTGGAAACCTGGTCTGTCTTTCTCTACAGGTCAAAAGAGATTTTTTTAAAACGATACCTTTGTTTTAAGTCAGTTTTTGGACAATTTGAAAAATGTTAAAAAACTGACTCGACAATAAAAAAACTATACAAATATCGAACGGCCTGTAGAGGAAGACAAAGATCCAGAGAGATTTTTTTTTTTATGTAGAATAGGTCGGCGTTTGACCACCAACTCGCCTGATGTTAAGCGACGTTGTGGTCTAAGATGGAGCACGACGACCTATAAGGTACTTATTCACTCTAGCCTTGAAGTTTTGTAGAGTGAAGAAGTACAAAGACGGCAGTTGAGCGAGGCGCTACAAGTGCGCTACTGCTCAGACCCGTCTTCGGAACGGTTACACCGGACTACATCCCGAAACACGACTAGGTCATTTCACGGCATGGCTTGGTCCGGTGGGTGGTAAATAGCCACGGCCGAAGCCTTCCACCAGAATTTGCTACCCGGCACTACCCGGGGACCCCGTGTAGGGAATCAGAATAGAGTACACTCCTACGGACGTGGGTAGCTCAGCCCTCGAACTCGGACTTTTTGAACTCGCCAGAATTCGGACATCCGAAAGCATATTTGTCGAAGCCGAAGCTCAAGCGCCTCTGTCTTCGCTCGTTTACGCTCGCTCGGTCGAGTTATGAATCCCTCCGATGTTCTAACATCGATCTATCCATCTATCATAGTGAGTTTTAACTTTCATACACGTTGAATTCCCGGTCTGAAACGAGTTAAATTAATCAACAGCGATCTAACAAACTACATTTTCAGGATCTAAATTTCAATTTACTAAATGAAGGTTTTAATTTAGGCCATGTTTTGTTGAACTTTTTACTTAGACTCTCAATTTTTATTTGATGAATGTTTCATTTTATGAAAGTTTTATTTTATGAACAACATTACAAAAGGCCACCCTTTACTAAGTAAGAGGAAGGGGGCCTAAGGTCTCAATCCCAATCTCAGATCAATCTAGAGAATAAGATGGCGCACGGCCTATGATCTAAGTGAAGCCATCAAAAAACTAAGCTACTGACGTATAAGTACACAACACTCACACATGGACGCAAAAAACTACGCTACTCGCTTGGTCATTCTTACCTCGACATTAAGTGCATTAGTTTATGGTATAATTTTGTGTACATGTAGTGCATTATAAAAGTGTGGCCAGGGCTACATTTTGAGGTTCTTTTTAAAAACTGTGCAGTTTTTTTACAAGTCAATTTTAAAAAAGGCGTAACATTAAACTCTTACAAATATTACATTTATTTCACCGCACAAAACACTACAACAACAACAAACAAAATACACAATAAAACATTAATACTTAGACAAAAAATAATAACTTCTACATATAGGTACTTACATTAAGACATAAACAAATATTTAGATGATTAAGTTTCAGTTGTCGCTGTAGTTGATTAAAATAAAGGAAGAATCGAATGAAATAAAATTTAATAAATCGAATAAAATAGTATATTTAAATTAAATTAAGTAAAATTAAGTGAATTTAAATTAGCTTGAATCGAATGAAATTAAATTTGATGAAAGTTTGAATATTGCTGGTTGAAATTTTATGAAAGTTTATAAATATTTATGTTATTAGGAGTGGTTATATTTTATGAATGGTACTTAAACTTAACCCATTGCTAAGTCAAGCCCCGCCCAAAAAAAAAATCCCAAATCCAAAATCTTATCTATCTCGATCAAGCTTTCTTTCTTTCAACCAAAGTCCTGGATCCGCCACTGCCACCCTTTCATAGATTTATTAAATCATTTTGCTTACAAAACAATATTTCTGACTGAGCAAAACCTGGGAAAATTATCTTTGCTAGTAAATTTGGTCGAGTATAACATTAAACATCTAATGTATTCCGAATTGAAGAGCAACATAATGTTTTCAGTAAAACTACAGGGAAGGGAAGGAGAGATTAATTTAGGAAATTACTTTAGACGATACGGCCGCTCTTGTAATGTCTATAGTTGAATTGTTTTGTTCAAGCTAATTTAGTACACAATAAAGATAATCGTATTGTCCTACTTAATATTATAAACGCGAAAGTTTGTAAGAATGGATGGATGGATGTTTGTTACTCTTTCACGCCAGAATGGCTGAACAGGTCTGGATGAAATTTGGCACAGAGATAGATTATAGTCTAGAATAGCACATAGAATACTTTTTGACCGCGGGTGAAACCGCAGGGCGCAGCTTGTACATGATATAATAATATACTCCACCACTTATATCATCCCAAGTCAAAATGGTCACGTCGGCAACACGTAGTGACGTCAATCGATGCTTAAGCAAGACCGAAACATGTCATTAACAAATATAATTAGAAAGAGACGATGACAAGTGACGTCACTACGTGTTGGCTCACTCGGAATGCTAGACAACAACTGAACGTGACGAGCGCAATACCGCGTGAAGTTTAAAGCGTCAAACAGACAGAGGCGGCCTGACAAGGCGGCCTACTGTCACTGACTGTCAGCCGCAGCTCCAGCCGCGGCGACAACACACTGCCGCGGCCATTGACAGAGGCGGCCGGAAGCGTCAGCAGTGTTGCCACATTGGGTTTTGAAAAGGCCTAGTTGGACAAGGTAGAACGGGCTAGATATACCAAATTTTAGCATCAAAAGTGGTGCTTGAAAAAGAGACTAAAAAGTAAACACTTTTAACGGGGGAAAATCTGCATTTTGTGTTCGCATTTACATAGGTATATTTCGGGCCATTACTTCGAAATTGATTTTCGAAGAATGATCACGATCCACACAAAATTAACCCAGCCCCGGCGCAAATTAATCATATCGATTAAATATAGTTGTTTTGTTATTTTATTTAAGTAAGTACTTACATAAATTTTCAGTAACAAAAATTATACAATATTTCTGTGGCTAAGTTACTAAAGTTGCCAAAGTTTAGATGTATTGTCGTTGACAACAAATGACGAAATCAAGAAGACAAACCACAAACCGATACGTAACTACCATCCCCCAATCGGACACGTTATATTTCGGTCAGACGAGGTTGGGCATGGTGTTCGTCTTGCCGGATTACAGAAATCTCACCAAGTTCCAGTATGTCTGGTGAGTCGGTCTGATATCTGAAAGTAGGTAATTATTTTTTTTACTAGGAAAATAATAAAAATCCATATTAATAATATTAATCCATGCAAAAACTAAGATGCACACAAAGTCTTTCTTTAGAAAGAGAAAAAAAAGATAAGAAAAAAAATGTTATTTACACGTATTTTTCATATTTTTGAAAAAAAAAACAATTAATTCTAGATAATAATATTGAGTTTGTTTGCCTGAACCCCTCCTCCAGTGAAGGTGAAGGCCTCCTCCAAAGAATACCATGTGTCTCTGTCTTGAGCTATTTGCGGCCAGCAGGTACCAGCTATTATTATCAGTCTAGTCTCGTACTCGTCTGCCCATCTCATGTGGGCCTTTGAGACGTTTGCCGATTGGACCCTTCCACGTTGTTACCCTGTTGGTCCATCTCTCGTCCTTTAGCCTCGCTTTATTTGTGTCGAGACAGTTCTTGGAATTTTCAAAATAGCGAAGATATGATTCGAAAAAATCATCGAACCTACTCACAAAGTTTCAAAAGAATCGGTTAAGAAATGCGACCTGTAGACAAAGACTAAGGTTTTTATTTAGTAAGACGGAATTTGGACATACGAAAGTACTTTTGTCGAAGCATAGACGCGTCGCTTACTAACGCTCGCTCGGTCGAAAAACTAAGTTATTATTAAATTGTTAAAAGTCGGAATCTTCATCAAAATCTTCTTAAAATAATACCTACTGGCTGAAGTAGAGCAAGTTGATGGCTGATTGACATCTGCTTTTTTTGACAACTTATAAATTATTACAAAAACACAACATTAAAAATGCTAGATCTAGCCCGAAAAGTGCTAAAGTGGCAACATTAAACGTCATTCACCGTCAACGCGGTACTAGAGATGAGCAATGAATAATTTTATTCAGTTAAATTAACGCGTTGAAAAAATATAACATTAACATCGTTAAAAAATATTCTTCAAAACGTTAATCGATAAAACCAATTTCCGGTTTGCATTTCTTAGAATTTAACGTCATCTATGAGAATATTGGTACATCATTCATTGATTGGGCCACAAAAGTCTTCGAATTGTTGTTATAATTATTATTATTATTTGTTTTATTTTATTATTAACATAAATTTAACTACAATTTAAACTAAATATGCCCTTAAAACCAATGTGGTTTGTCTAGGACAAACAGTTCTCACCCCTAATTAACTTAAGTATGCCATATTATGCCTAAATATATAAATACATAAAGAAACGTTGATTTATCGACCAAGCAATTTTAAACAACATGATAATTATTTTAAACATTTTATTCAAAATGTTTTTTAACAGTTATCAGTTTATTTTTTTTAACGTTTAATCCCATTTCTACGCGGTATCCGCGGCTGACGTAGCTTGTTGTAATAAGTGGTCAAGTGCAAGCTGGGCTCGCGCACTAAGGGTTCCGTTCCAGCATACCAAATAAAATACAAAAGTACAAGGTTGGTATCGAAAATTAGACAATACTAGAGTCTTGCGCAATTAGTAATTACCTAAACTTTTACAGTTATCTTTCCACAAACGTAACTTGATATATATTATAGTACTTTTAAAAAAATAAATATTATGTACGTATTTCAGTCTCTGGCAGCCAAATTACGAGCTTTGCTTAGTTTGGGGTCAGATGACTGTGTGTGCAAAAATGTCTCGTTTTTTTATTTCAAACAAAGATAACTGACCATCACCTCATGTTTCTCACTCATCCGTCTGTCTTTGAAGGACAGGCAATCAGACGAAGGGACGGACAGAGGGCGTAAGCTTAATAATATGGTTCCGTTTACAACGTTAGGGTACGGAACCCCAAAAATGTTTCCGACGCGCGGCCAGCCGCCTGCAAGCCGCGTGGTGGCCGCGCGTGTGTGAAGACTCCCATACATTTCAATGAAATACAACTGGCCGCTCTGTCAGCCGCCGCGCCAGGCCGCCTCTGTGTGTTTGACGCTTTAAAACAGCTAAAGTTAAAAAAAATGTTTTGCGATTGTTATGATTAGGGTACATTCGTATCGGTCAAGTGGCTGATCTTGGTGTCAGTGATTTTAGGTCGGAGGAGTATGAGGCGCGAATTATACAGGCCGGAAGTAAGGCGAGGATGCGTGCGGACACGGTTCAGGCGTAAAAACTGTGAAGCGGCGCGTCACTTGTGTAGAATACTGAACACGTCGCGATCATACATTTTATATGAACAAGTTTTAAGGGTCCGGTGACCACTTTAAACTAAATTCGCATTGGTTAAAGGTTTTCGATTGCCATTTCGTCCACAAGAAGACGATGAGCGAAGCGTCTAAAGTGATGTCGTAAGTCTCAGAGTGACAAAGATAATTTTTAATTTTGTATGACTTTTGCCCAGCTTTAATCATTCTTAAATAACCTAAAATTTTCTTGTATTATGGATTAATTTAAAAGCTAATGTAGACAACTTCCCTATGCAAAGGGATTTTTGATTTGCTTTGTCTATCTATCAAATAAATCAGTTGAAATTGACTCCTTATAAATGCGGATAATTTTCGTAGCTCTATTTTCTCTTGAGGACGTTTTAAAAAGAAAACAAGAACATAGGGGCGGAGATTTAGTTTATTTAATTGTAAATGTCAAATTTCACCATAATCTGACAAACGGTTTCCAAGAAATTTGACAAGTGCGTTTGTATGGAAATTTCAGAGCGACGTGGTACCCTTAAGCCGGCACCTTGTCCGCGCCGCCTTACGTCCGTCCTATTTGTGTTATTTACGTCTAGCATGGCATTCCGGTTGTTGTCATACGACTCCATGGAGCAACATGCCTTCATGACCCCACTACACACCTTAGTGGACCAGCATTAATCGGCACAGCCGGGTGGCAAAGCCAAATATGTGTAGTAGTTGCTTAACCTGAGACCGGCTTTGCCGTTCAACAAATACTACTGAACCGATACTTGTTTGTGAATGAGTAATGCTGTTGGCCACCGAGGTCTCTACAGCATACCGGACGTTAGATCTGCTGCTTAAGGCGAGCCTGGCCAGAAAACGTCTAGCAAGAATCAACTTTCCTCTAAGATAAACCATGGTTTTTACTGTGTAAAAAAAAATATGTTATTCTTAAGCATGTTTATAAGTGGAATCATAAATCTGATACATGTTATGAATAACTTCACTCGATAGAAAAAAAATCCAAAGTCACCTCTATTTGGTATTTTAAACACGATTTGCGACTTCATTTTTGCAAATCATATTGCTTTTTTATTTTTTTTACGAATTACAATGCAATAAAAAAATGGAATCATAAATAAAAATGTTAAAAAGTTAACATGGTAATTTTATATGATTTTTTTATCACGAATTCATGGTAAAAAGGCACGTTTGCGTGACCGCCAGTCCGCCCGCAGACACCGTCGACGCCGGACGTGTGCCAAATTTTTGTGATCTCCGCAGTGCCGCACACACCAACACCAACCAAGCATTTAGTTTTGCCATAAATAATGGGTAACAAACATAATAAACGAAAAAAATGCTCAAGTCTGGCTTTTAGAAAATCGTACGAGTCAAGGAGCAAACGTCGGTAAGTAGATAAACTTCTACTAGATTAAATTGGTAATCATTGTTTTTATTTACTAGAATCGACATTTCTTGCATTGCTTTTTGTAGTCAGATGATGTATCAACAAATCTATTAGTACCTACTTATATTCGTTTTAGTGTTTTCAAATATCATACTCATCATCATAGATACTTTTTTGTCTCGTTACGTGTATTCACGATGTAAATACCCGGCCTAGTGGTATACCTACTAGTGATATTTATGTAGTTATACCTACCTACAGTTAGTTTTTTTTTGCAGAAGACTACTACGTAACAAACTCCAATGACTTTGGAATTGACGAAACGTAAGTACCTACCTACCTTTTGTACCACGCAGGGAGGCGGGTGTTCTGCGAAGTTTTGACTATGTCGGTCACCATTTATTATTTCACCCAGACAACTTGTGAGATGCGGATACGGAGCGACGTTCATACTTTCATTTTTCCTGAGCATTCTAAACTGCACAACGAGTAAATACCCGCCCTAGTGGCATACCAGTGATATTTATATTTATATAGTTATACCTACTTACACGAATACCTATCTTACAGTTTTGTTTTTTTTTTCAGAAGAGTACTACAACCAAATTTAATAAACTCCGATGACATTGGAATTGACGAAACGTAAGTACCTACCTACCTTTTGTAACATGCAGGGCTGCGGATCTTCGCTAAGTTTTGACTATATAGGTATGTAGGATGTTAGGTGAGATACGGGACGACGTTCATACTTTCATTTTTACTGAGCAATCTGAACTGCACAACGAGTAAATACCCGACCTAGTGGCATACCAGTGATATTTATATTTATATAGTTATACCTACTTACACGAATACCTATCTTACAGTTTTGTTTTTTTTTTCAGAAGAGTACTACAACTAAATGTAATAAACTCCGATGACATTGGAATTGAAAACGTAAGAACCTACCTACCTTTTGTAACATGCAGGGCGGCGGATCTTCGCTAAGTTTTAACTATACAGGATGTTAGGTAAGATACGGGACGACGTTCATACTTTCATTTTTACTGAGCAATCTGAACTGCACAACGAGTAAATACCCGGCCTAGTGGTATATCTAGTAGTGATATTTACGTAGTTATACTTACCTACATGAATACTTATCTTCGTTTTTTTTTTTGCAGAAGAGTACTTCAAGAGAATGTAATAAACTCTGATGACATTGCAATTGACGAAACGTAAGCACCTACCTTCTTTTTGTAACATGCAAGGTGGCGGATCTTCGCTAAGTTTTGACTGTACTGTATGTATGTAAATTATATAGGGTGTTAGGTGAGATAGGGGACGTCGTTCATACTTTCATTTTTGACTGAACAATCTGTACTACACGAGTGTTTGGTAGCGTTTGAGTTATAGCCGTATGATTTGAACACATCTAGGCCTTTCCACCTTTCCACCCACATTTCGCCGGACGATATTCAGTCCCAAATGTGACAGGGGGCGAGCCTGTCGCCATACACCGGGCTCCAGTTCTGTAGCAGATGACACACAATACGCACATATGTTCACACAATGAACAAATTGGTGCGTGCCGTCGGCTGGGTTCGAACCCAGCAGAGCAAAATTGCCACTCCCAACTAGGCTGCCATCGATTCTACAACTATATCACAGAACAAATAATAATACTACGTACCTATAGCTCAATTGTATATATAAATGTAAATATTGTGAATGTATATTTTTGTATTGGATGTTTTGTTAGTACTAGCAGAATGTCCGCCACTTCGTACCCAGGGTATGTATTATATACCTATAAACTATATACCTATAACTTATACCTATATACCTATAACTTATACCTATAAATCCGGTATAAGTTTACTCGATTCTTTCATAATTATTGTTCAAAATTATATCTGAATCGTGTAGTTTTTTAACTTTGTAACATTTAACAAACCATACAGTATTATTAGTACGCATCTAATGGTAAAGTAAGGTAATTAAAATTGTTATTACCATGGTTATACAATATACCCAAAAATAATGAAATTTACTATGTTGTATTATTTAATGAAAACCGGTAGTTACACAATCATTCCAACACCCTGTATAAATATTTGTCCTAATAAGGATAACAAGTTGCCTATGTGTCAATCCAGGGCATAAGCTAACTCCGTTCCAAATATGATCCTCACCCGTCTAGCCGTTTAGGTGTGAATAAGTGAAATACGAGTAAGTACCTAACTTCCATACACAATCGCAATCTTTTGTATTTATGAGTGTGAAGTGTGATAAAATGGAAATATGACACTACCGGTAAAATGAAACTAATGCCACGACTGCTCACACATCAAAAATACAACAACTCGTGGACATGAGATTGGTTGTACCTACCTATATTGGCTTGAACGGCATTTTTTAGATTTTTTTTTGTTTGGCATCAAATAAAAAATGTTCATAAAATGGATGAGTACAATGACGGACGGATTATTTTATCGATTTCCTAAAAATGGGTGTTTAGGTACTCGATACCATAACGTGACTGACGGGTGAAAGACGTGCGCGCGGCGCATCGCACACAACTTTTGTGTCGCGTGAATGAATACGTCGCGCTCCCAAAAAGTGCGGCCTGAGGTAGAGTAAAATACCTAAAGTTCTGGGAAAGCCTCGCCTTAACAAAATGTGGCAACCCACTGATAATAGCCCGAATGGACTACTCTCCCCCCAGACAACTAACCAATTGTTTCAAAATTGTTAACGAATTGCCTCAAATTGAAACTTTTGTACGCCAGATGTGTCAAAAATAGACAATTCATTAACAATTTCAAAACAAGCTCAGTAGAATCGAGAGCCCGATAGCCACTAGTCGAATAAAATCAAACATGTGTGTGTTGCTTCGAGCCAGGCTCGCCGATCAACAAATACAAACAGCAAATACCGCTGAAACGAATGTGTCGACCTGATTATGTGTGTAGCACCTAGCACCCCTCATACCATCAAACCTGTAAGTTATTGCTCGTCTATTCATTTTTACAAAAAAGAGATCTAATTCTATAAGAACAATACCTAGTTCTTATCAGCCGTTCCCTACTTTATGTTCAATGTCGCGGCGTACGGCCGATATTCAATTTCATTCATTTCATATTCCCGTCACACGGAGCATTGTCCCAGACAATATAAAAGGGAATTTTCTATTGACTCAATACGGTTTTTGATACGTGGACGAGTTATACGCGAAGCGATTTATGTGCGTTGTGTCTAACGTTTTACGATCTTCCTACCTAGACCAATATTAGAATTATATTCAAGTTTGTATCTTTGTTACTTTGGATGTAAGGGATCGTTCAGGGAAACGCAGGACGTGCAGTTTCGCTTCACGCAGGCAAATGAAACATTCACGTGTCATTCGACATGTTCACGTGCTATATTTTGAGCCGCGAAACAGCCCGCGTTTCTTTGAACGAGGCCTAAGGGATAATCTCCGGAACTACGACAGGCCTAGCATACGTAACGCAACAACGGTACGTCGACTCTTTTTATCGAGAAAGGCGTACGTTTACACATAGCCTTAACACGTTCTCACACGACAAAAAGTGACGCGAAAAATTTATTGCATGCTATTAGGTCTGTGGCCCTATTCGGTGATTTGAGATTTTCATCTCACCTTTTTTCGTCCTTGTTGCTCTCGTTTGAAACGTCATAGGTGTGAAAGTGACCAAGATAAAATCTCATCTCATCTCACGCGCAGGAATATCCCCCCAGGTCAAACATTATTTTACTAGGAAACTACACTGCATCTATTAGTGAAATTAGGCTGTAAAACGTGAGCGAAGCTGCTGGCAGATAGCTAGTAAAGAATGTTTACGTAAAGGTTTCGTGCTATCAACTTTTGTACAAAGTTTTAAGGTCATACCTACGTTATTTTATTTTCATAGATAGGCTTGCGTTCAACCGCTATTTTGCCTGATTCTCTGCAATTATGTGGTGTACGATGAAGCACGCTTGTGTAGAAAGAAACATGTTCATTTATGACTTGTAGACACTCATATTAGAGCTAGTTACTAGTCACTTAACTTATTGATAGCCTAAATACAAGATTATTTACATAAATTGAGTTATCCTACTTTAATATTATAAACGCGAAAGTTTCTAAGAATGGATGGATGCATGTTTGTTACTCTTTCACGCCAGAACGGCTGAACAGATCTGGATGAAATTTAGCATAGAGATAGATTATAGTCTAGAATAGCACGTAGGGTACGTATTAACCGCAGGCGAAACCGTGGGGCGCAGCTACTCGAATAATATACTTATAGGCCACAGCAGTCCGAGCTACGGACGCGTAGCTTCGCCTACGACGAGACGCGATGCTACGAGAAAAGTTTTTACAAAAATACAAACAAACTAACAAAGTACTATTGTTCCCATTTAGTCACCACATCCTATCACAGATCATACAATAATTTACCATACTTATTTACTGATCACTCATGTTTTTGATATTATAAATGCAAAATTTATTTCGCATATGCTTTTGATTTTTTTACAAAAGGCGAAACGGTTTTGAGTAAAATTTCGAATTGAGACAGCTTAACCTAAATTAACACATAAGCTTTAATACTGGAAAACTAAAGGGTTATTTTAGAGTAGCGGGTGAAACTACGAGTCACTAGTCATTAGTACATATTTCATATCCAGTGTCAACATCTACACCAGAACTATATCTTTACATTATAAGTACTTTGTATGCCAGTCAATCTTTCTGTCACCAAAAAATAAAATTCCGATGCCGAATCAACGCCGAATGCCCTTTCTGCGTGCAAATCGGTGTCCAATACCTATTATTAATTCTGCGCCAGTTCTCTTTCCAATCTATATTTGCCTACCGCCGTGACGCGCCAATTCTGGTTTTATCTTTGGGTCTACATTATTTAGGAAAGGGACAAATACGTCAATACGTCAAAACCGTACCTTCTTTGGTTTATGTACACAATTTAGGTCTGTCCTACATTGTACAATGTACAAGTAGATGTAGTAGCTCAAGTTAGTAAATAAGATAAGCTCCGAATAAATCACGCCCGCGCTTTTTCGCGATGCAATAATTTAGCGGGTATAGAAATGATGCAGATACACAACTTGGATGATTTTGGTGATGGATCATTGCTACAGAATCTACTGGTACAGATTATTTATTTGTAAAAGCCATGATCCAAAAAAACAAGGTCTAGCATTCATGGAGCAAACACGTAATGACGTCACTCGTCATCCGTCTCTTTCGAACTTTTTGTAAATGACTTGT